>JAZHRO010000035.1:1825000-4225000 GCA_037157565.1 Thalassia testudinum | reverse complement strand
ATTAGGTCCATCCTAGCCCTAGGATAACCTAGAGACCTCCCCAAGCCGTAGCCACCCTTAGATTTGGTCACAACACCCTAGAAAGCCCTAAAACCCTAGTTCCAACCCTTACCTGGACGTTCAGATAAGTTATAGGATGTCCAGACCCTTAGCCATCTCTCGCACACTTAAACCCACTTCTGTAGTGTTATTGGACGTCTAGACACTTTGTCAGACGTCTAATTTCTGCAGAATACCCAAAATAGAACCTGAAATCCTTCCTGACGCTGATTGGACGTTCAGACAACAAGTCTGGACTTCTGATTTTTGAGTATAAGACGTCTGATTCTATTATTAGACATCCGATACTGCTCTCCAATTCCTATTTTGAGATTTAAGCCTAGATCTTGGATCTCTAGGTCCCTAAAACCAATTCCAACCCCATAGGAACCTAAATTAAGGTGCCTTAACCCTAGTACATCACCTCTAGACCTCCCTAAGGACCTAATTAGTTCCTCACTAAACCTAATTGACTTGGATCTTAGTCAATTCCATCATCCTATTCAATTGGACTCATTGAGTCCAATTGAGCCCTCATCTCAGCATATACTGTCCAATTGGACTCAGTGAGAGTCCAATTGACCTAGACCTAAATTAATTGAGTTGTTTTACTCTCAATTAAGTTTCCACACACCCAATTAAACTTGTATTAAGTTTAATTGCACTTTACCTTAGTTAATTAGGGTTTATAACCCTAATTTGAGACATACCTTGACCTAAACCCACTAGAACCTAACCTAATCAACCTAGCCACCTAAGTTTTGACCCACACACACCCACAAACACCATCCACACGAAAATACCTACCCTAGAGTTCTCTAGAACTCTCTACCATGTGTGGTTGCCTTGGTTGCCAAAAATAGCAACCAAGAGCCATTCAATTTTTAGATCCACATTTGGTGGATCTGAAAACCACCATCCACCCTCTCTCTCTCACTCTCCCAGGAGCTCCCACCATAGGCCTCTCTAGAGAATTCCATAATTCTCTAGAGAGCTTCCCTTAGGTCTATAAAAAGACCCAATGGGTGGCCATTTGCACCCATTCACTTCCTTGGCATTCATTCCACTTAGGCTAGCCACTTCCATCTCCACTCCACCTCCACGAGTTGAGCACCACCATGGAGGCCACCATCTCCATGCCAGGAAGTTGGATCAGCTCCCCAACCTCTCTCCAAGGGCCAGCCTAAGCTCCATTGGCGGCCCCTCCTTCTCTCAGCCACTCAAAGGCCATCGGAGACCACCTCTGAATGCCCTTCCTTCTGCTAGATTAATAGCTTTGCTTTTCGTATATTTATTGCTTTTATTTACTGCATAGTAGTATAGTCTTACTTCTCCCCCAATGATGCATGCAAAATCCCCCCATCGATTCTTGTATGCAATTGTTTTCTGGTAGTTAGGTTTAATTTTTAAGCATTCATGTATAATCTTTCCTCTAGATTTCCTTGTGTAACAACTCTCCAATGATGAATGAAATTGCATTATATATATAAATATATCTCTTATGTGTTTGAAATCACCACGAGCTGAATGACTATCATATTTGCGTGATTCAAGTTGCATGTCTTAATTGTCTATCCATTTTGCAACTAAGCATGTCGTACTTAAATACGTAATAATCACAAACCGACATGCGATTCTAAATAAAGTAGAGCTGGATATGATCGATTTCAAAGTCTCATTATTTTTACAAAATAATATCTTTGTTGGATCGTATTTCGCAACTATATTACAACGCTTTTATCAAAAACACGATCTACAATTTTTCACCAACACATCCCGAATGCATTCTCTTAATAAAATAATCTTATTCATGAATGCAATATGTATATATGCTATGAACAGGTAACCTCATATAATTTGTACTTCATAAAATTTTCCTTTCAAGTTACATTCAGCTTGACCCTAAATTTAGAACAAGAGGTGAGCAGGTGAGTCGAAAGTGGCTGTTGTGGATGATTTTTAGCTCCAATGCGAGCATTGGAGGTGGAGTCGATTCTTTTTTTTAGGGTCCTAAAGTACGTTTTACATGCAGCTCCAAGGTTTTCCCAAATGTTGGCATAAAAATTTTCAGTTTTGTGGTATCTACCCCTGCATGCCTAAGTTCTTGCATGTCCTCATGCATGAATATAAAAGAAAATAAATATAGCAGGGAGTAAATGGGTAGAAATCACCTGTAATTGCTCCTGAAAGTATACATTCAGCATCGACCAACCTGACAATATGCAATATGTAAAAGAAATAAGCTTAAAAGAAAAATATGCGTTGTATAAAAATGGTTATGTATAGGGTGATGGTGGAATGTGGGATATGCTATCTATACGTGCTGAGTTTAACGCCTCCAGCTGGGCGAGAATTCAATCACACATCCTCAATAAGATGAATGGTCTCATCAGCTGGAGGAGGTTCCTGGGCCAAAAATGGCTTGAGGCGCTGGCTATTTACCGTAGATATATGCCCAGATTTTAGGCCCCTGATTTGGACTGTCCCATTAGGATATGGGTGAATCAAAACATATGGGCCAATCTACTTGAACTTGAGCTTCCCTGCGAAAGGTTTTAATTGTGAATTGAACAACCAAACTTGCTGGTTAGGAGTGAATGTTTTCCTCCCGATGTGGCGGTCATGAAAGGCCTTGGTCTTGTCCTTGTATATCAATGCGTTCTCATAGGCCTCCCACCAGATCTCTTCTAATTCGCTGAGCTAGAGTTTCCGTTCTTGACCTCCTACATCGAGGTCAAGGTTACATTTTTGCAACACCCAAAAGGTGCGATGTTCCAGCTCTATAGGAAGGTGACAAGCCTTGCCATATACCATATGATATGGTGACATTCCGAGTGGGGCCTTGTATGCAGTCCGATATACCCAGAGTGCATCAACTAATTTATCGAGCTAGTCCTTCTCGTCTGGTCTAACCATTTTCTGGAGTGCCCATTTGTGTGCGAGTGATATGGGGTGGCTATACGGTGATGTACCTCGTATTTCTTTAATAATGACCTGAAGTGGGCGCGGATGAAGTGGCTTCCCCTGTCGCTAATCAGAGCACGGGGTATTCCGAATCTTGCGAAGTTGTATTACTGTACGAAAGAAATGATGGTCTTATGATTTGCCCATCTCACCGAGATGGCCTCGACCCACTTCGAGACATAATCAACGGTCAGTAATATGTACTTGAAGCCATGCGAGTTCAGAAAAGGGCCCATAAAATCAATGCCCCAGACGTCTAACACTTCTACAACCATGATGGGTTGGAGTGGCATCATGTCTCTCCTGGTCAAAGAACCGACTGACTGGCACCATTTGTAGTGTTGGACGTATTCGTGTGTATCTCTAAAAATAGTTGGCCAGAAAAATCCTGATTGCAAAATTTTTGCAGCGGTTTTCCGTCCAGAGAAATAACCACTGCAAGCATTATTGTGGCAAAAAGATAACACAGTGGGGATCTCAGAATTTGGGATGCATCTTCGAATTATCTAATATGCACCAATGTGGAAGAGCGGTGGGTCATCCCAGAGGTAGAATTTGGCCTCCGCAGTAAATTTGAGCTTCTGGTCCTTGGATATGTTCGCAGGAATCTTGCTTGTAGTAAGATAGTTTGTGATATCTGCGTACCAGGGGAACTCAACAGAGTGAACTGCCAAAAGGAATTCATTTGGAAATTGGTCGTAGATAGGCAGGGAATAAGGAATGTGGGTTGGTCTAGTTTTGATAGGTGATTCGCCACAACATTCTGCTTTCTAGCTTTGTCGCAGATTTTGATATCAAATTATTGCAATAGAAGGATCCATCTGATGAGTCGGGGCTTGGCATCCTTCTTTGCCAGCAATTGCCAGAGGGTGGAGTGGTCAGTGAAGATGTTGACTTTGGACCCTAATAAATAAGATCTGAACTCCTGCCTGAATACTACTGCTAGCAGTTCTTTTTCGATGACAGTATAATTGCGCTGAGCCTCATTCAGCGTCTTGCTGCCAAAGTATATGACAAAGGGCTGTTTTTCCCAACGCTAGCCTAAAATAGCACCAACGGCAAAATCAGAAGCGTCGCACATCATCTCGAAATCAAGCGACCAGTCAGGTGGTTGGAGAATCGAGGAATCAGAGACAGTGCTTCGTAAAGTCTCGAAGGCGCTGAGACACGAGGTGTCGAATTCAAATGGGACATCAGCAACAAGAAGATTCATCAATGGTCGTGTTATTTTTGAGAAATCACGTATAAATCTCCGATAGAAGCCTACGTGACCCAAGAATGATCTGATTTGCTTGATCGAGCTAGGTGGCGGTAAGTGGGAAATAATCTCAGATTTAGCTCGATCGACCTTGAGTCCATTTTTAGAGATCCTATGCCCTAGTACTATGCCATCCCTCACCATGAAATGTCTTTTCTCCCAGGATAGTACTAGGTTTACCTCAATACACTGTTTCAGGATTTTGGTGAGGTTATCAAGACAAGATGTGAAGTCATCTCCGAAAATGGAGAAGTTATCCATGAACACCTCCACATAATCCCCAATCATGTCAGAGAAGATGGCTATCATACAATGTTGAAATGTTGCTGGTGCATTGCAGAGGCCAAAGGGCATCTGCTTGGAAGCGAATGTTCCAAAGGGGCATGTAAATGTGGTCTTGCCTTGATCTTCCAGGCTAATCGCTACTTGATTATACCCGGAGTATCCATCTAGAAAGCAAAAGAAACTACGTCCGGCTAACTGTTCCAAGATTTGGTCAGTGAAAGGCAAAGGAAAGTGATCATTCTGGGTAGTCATGTTAAGTTTCCTATAGTCAATGCAGACCCGCCATGATGTCGTAGTGAGGGTTGGGATGGATTCACCCTTATCATTCTTTATGACGATGAGTCCTGCTTTCTTGGGCACTATCTATATCGGACTCACCCACTAGCTGTCTGAGATTAGGTATACAATGCCTGCATCCAGCCATTTGATGATCTCCTTCTTAACAACCTCTAGCATATTCGAGTTAAGCCATCTTTGAGGTTGTCTCGAAGGTTTCACCCCCTCATCCGTGTAAATATGATGAGTGCAATACGAGGGGCGAATACCATGGAGATCAGCAATACTCCACCCGATGGTGGCCCTATGGTCTTGCAGTGTAGAAATCAATTGATGCTCTTGTTCTTGGGTTAAGTGGGCATTGATAATAATTGGGTATGTCTCACTTTCGCCCAAGAACACATACTTGAGTGAGTCAGGTAAGGGCTTCAATTCAATCACGGGTGGGTCAGAGTTAGAAGTGAGAGTGGGAGGAGCAGAATCGAGGGTAGGAATTTGCTGATCCGTGTGCACATGGATTCTCGCTGATTCGCTCCTTGTGAAATAATCGATTGTGATTGCGTTAACGGGAAACCAGTTAGCTGTGGTCACGTCTTCCTGCAACAACAGGGGCGATTCAGTAAGGTGTGGATCAGGATAGCTGGATTCAATGGTGTTGTGGTCAAAAGCACACCCTAAACAGTCAAATCCTCGGGGAGATATGTGTAGTGTAGTGGTCTCAGTCCCTTGTGGATCGAGGTCTAAGAACCTTGATAGTGCAGACGAATGAGACATTGGGTCGTCACAAAGGAGCCCAATTTGCCACAGTATGCCAAAACTTCGTCTTCACCTTCCTCCTCTATTCGATTACAGTCAAAATTCTTTGCTACCCTGAATATGTCAAGTTGAAGTCGCTCATTGCCCAGGGCTATCTCCATACACTCGGATGCACAATCAATGTTCGCTCGAGCTATCGCTAGAAATGGGTGACCCAACATAATTGGTGCATCTTGGAGATTAGGAGGAACTTCCATATCGAGAACGAAAAAATCTACGGGGAAAGTAGAACCCGCGGACTTTCATAATCAAGTTCTCAACCACCCCCTTAGTGTTTTGACTGATCTGTTAGCCAGCTGAATCGTGATCGAGGTGGGCTTCAACTCCCCAAATCGAAATCGATCAAATACGGTAGTGGGAGTTAGGTTGATGGACGAACCTAGATCTAGAAGGGCCCAATCAAATGGAGAGTCCTGCAAGAAGAAAGATATAAGTGGGGTTCCAGGGTCTTTCTTTTTCAACGGTAAGTCAGCTAGAATCACGGTGCTAGCCTCTTTCGACAGTACTGCCTATCGTCCAATTCTAGGCTATCGCTTCGGGGTACAATAGTCCTTGAAGAATCTAGTGACAACAGGAATGTGATCGATTGCCTCGAGGAGGGGGACCTGAATATGTACTTCCTTGAGCATCGATTTCAGATCCTTAAAATTTCGCATGTCCTTTTTCCGTATTGCATTTCGTGTCAGAGCCTTAGGAAAAGGGATGGGAATCTTAGGGTCAAGTGGCCTCTTACCCTTATCTATCGCAGGTGGCTCCTGAGATGTAGGAGTTGAACCCGCCTGCGGCGAAGGGTGGAAAAAATCAGGGCCCTCCTGCCTAGCTGGTGGGTTGAATGTCTTCATTCCACTCCTCAAAGAGATAGCGTGTGCATCAGCTTGCTGTCCATGAGGTGGTGGGGGAGCGGAGGAGGTAGGATATGCAGGGTTCTGCAATGGCGGCCAGCCTTACGCATAATCGGGTGGTGCAGGAGGTGCCTATAATATGGCATGTGCCTGTCCCTGTGGTGCCTGAAACCTAGGCTGGTCACCTTGGTTCTGCACGTATCGGGGCTTCGAGACGGGTTGGGAGGGCAAGGCTCCCTGAGTCCTATGCTCCTGCAACAGCTGGTTCTGCGTGTTCTATATAGTCTGTATCTGATCAGCCATCGCCTTCATAATCTGTAGGCTATCTTGTGTAGATTTCCTCATTGATTCTTGCAACTCCTCTTTCAATGCCTCCAAAGGTTCAGCCTGCTTTGGAGGGTGACTGGCGGCTTGGTGCAGCGACTAGTATAAATAGTGGGGTTGTTGCTGATGCGGGAATGGCTACTGCCTAGGGTACGTGTTTTGCGTATTTCCGTATTGCCTGGTCTGGTAGTGTGGGTATTGATGTGGTCTCTATGAATTACTAGACCAAGGGAAGCTCGGATGCTAGCGCCAACCAGGGTTATACTTCTCTGAATATGGGTTATTACGCCCGTAACCTTGGATAGCACTGACGTCCTCGTAGGCCGAAGATGCCTGAGACGTATATCTGTCAAGGGGATACGCATTATAATCTGCGAGTGGTGCGTAACCCTGGTCGTAGGGTGCCAGATCTGGATTATTTACGGGATCTTGATATGCGGGATCTTGTAAATATGGAGAAGATGCATCTCGAGTGAGTAGATTGACTCGAGCAGGAGGGGATCGGGGTGCATAGGATGGTCTTGAGGCAGTAGAGCTCAAGTCAGACTGACCCTGACTAATTTGGTCAATCTTCTTCTCAATTAGGTTTATTCTATCCAGCTGCTTGACGATGATATCCATGTCAGCTCGAATAGACACAGTGTGAGCCTCGTGGACACCAACCCGCTGCTGACCAGGCCGTTGGAACTGGTTCATGGATGTGGCATTCATCGAGTTCTCCGCTAATGATTCAAACAACTCAAATGCACTGTTTGCATCTTTTGTGAGGAAATTCTTGCCACTAGATGCACCGGCCAGATACTGATGTGTGTCATCCAACCCATGGTAAAAGATCTGAGCCAGGTGCCATCTAGGTATAACATGGTGCGGGCATTTTCTGAGAAGTTTGTGAAATCTGTCCCATGCTTCGTGTAGCTTCTCCCCAGCTCCCTGGGAGAAAGTCATGATTGCGCGCCGCATTGCATTTGTTCAACAGATTGGGAAGAACTTTTCCAGGAATTCACGTCATAATTCCAGCCATGTTCCAGTTGGCTTCCCAATGGTCTTGCACCAGTATGAAGCTTTATCCCTCAAAGAGAATAGGAAAAGCTTCATTAGAACAATCCCGAGATCAATATTCCTGGGTTGAATCGTTTCAGCGAGTCAACTCATGTCCTTTAGGTGCTGGGACGGATCTTCGCTTGAGTTCCCATAGAAGTGAGTGCTGATCAACCCAATCACATTGGGCTTGAGCTCAAACGCATCTCCCCCTGCGGGAATTCTGACTAGTGGTGCGACGATTTGTGCGGTTGGGTCGTAGAAATCCCGCAGTTGTTCTCCTCGTAGTAGGTGCTGCATCCTGTCAAGTGCTGTCAGAATGCGATCCACGCTCTGCCGATGCCACTCCTTAGATTCGACTACCCGGGCTTCCAGATGAGCCATTGGGTCTAGATTCTTGATATCTTGACCCGGTCTAGGTTTAAGTCTAGGTCTAGGATTAGCCATGGTGGCTCTTGGAGTAGAACAAGTAGGGGGAGAAGATAGTTATGACGAGGTGACTCGCCTCCTTGAGAGTGGCTCCCAAGGTCTAACCAAGTGAGGTCTAAGTGACCTCCTTCCTCGCATACACCACCCAACCCCTGGGTTGGTGTAGCCAAGTAAGATAAGGCTAAGGCCTTGTTAATCAAGTGGTCCTTATGAATCGGATGATCGGATTTTTTCGTTTTAGGTTTTAATTCCTGAAGAAATTTGTCATACAACTGACTGAAAGCGATTCTCACCTCTTCGCTAACCCAGCCAAGAGGTTGAAACCACCCAGTAGTACGACAACGAATTTAGGTTTTATTTCATGTTTTAAAATTGATTTTTGCCTGTTTTCTTCAGTTGGTGTTTTCTCTTGGTGAGTGGCCTACAAGGTGACCAGGCTCACTGGCTAAGTACTAGACTTGATTAAGTCTAGGTTAGCCCAAGTGTGGTCTCTAAGTTGTAACCCTAAAGATTCAACCTAAGGTTCATGCACTTCTAGGGTTTTGTTTTGTTTCAGCAGACCACAAAAGTAAGGTTCATTCTCTGATAACAATTGGAATCCAATTAACTTGAAATTTGGCGAGTATATTCCTTTTTCAATTAACTTTCTAGAGAATATTTTTTTGGAATTTTTACTATTTCAACCGAAATTTAAGGGAATTTTGAATGTCAGGGAGTCAGATCAGGAATTTTGACCCCTAGTCGATTTTTTGCTTTGAAACAGTATCAATTGGCCTTCAAAAATTCAAAAAAATATGGAAAACAAAGGAAAAGAAATTAGCTTTCAAACCCACCATTTTTAGTCAAAACAAATTCACGGATTGCTCGAAATTGCTTTTTGAAATTTGAAAAATCTTGAATCTGGGTCAGTCTGACCCCCGTGCACTTCATGAATTTTTAAAAATTTTAAACTTGGAATTTTTTGAAATGAATGGTGCCGTTTGAAAGATGGTTTACAAATGAAAATTTGGCCTGAATTTCAGAATTGTTTGCTCACTAATGCTTTGGAAATTGAATTTTTAAATCAGACTTTGAAATCTGACCGAAAATCAGAGAATGGTGGAAAGGCTTTTAAAGTGGGTTTGCGCTTGGAATCCAAGCTTTCACCGAATCTTTTTTTTTTCAAAAACTTTTGCATGTTTTTTTGTCAAAAAGGAAAATTTTTTTTTCAAAGGGTTTTAGAAAATGTATAATTTTTTTGCTTTTTTTCAAACTAACCTATGATTCAAAAGAAACCTAGTCTAGATTTTTTTTGAATTTTTTTTTTTGCTTTTTCATGAAAACATTTGCGAATAATTCATTTTTTCAAAAGAAATTACAGGAAGTAAATCTACTCCTAGGGTTCAAAAGAAAACCAAATCTAATGAGGAGATGATGTGCACCTGCTTTTTTCTTTGCTAGGCTCATTGTGTGCGCAGATCCCATTTTTTTTCTGTATTGTCTTGCACATCCAAAAACAAAGCAGAGAGAGATTTGTCAGTGATAATTTAAAAGATCGAAATCAGGAAAAATGACGTCGCCTCCCTGGCAACGGCGCCATTTGTTTAGTAGTCGTATAGCGCATTTTTGATAGGAAAACATCATAGTATAGTGCGCAACATGATCAAACAAAGATATTTAATAAAAGATAACAAGACTTAAGTCCCAGTCGTTCATCCCTCGGAGGCGCTTGTTTAGTTTTGAAATCGATCTTTATCTCTCTACTTTATTTAGAATCACACATCGGTTTATGATTTTTACGTATTGAAGCACGACATGCTTAGTTGCAAATATATCAGGATTTAAAACAGGCAACATTAATCACACAAAAGATATTGCAATGAGCTCATGGTGATTCTCAACACATAGACACATATATATAGAAAATATATTTTTCATTCATTCAATTGGAGAGTGTTTGCAACATGAACTTGTAGAGGAAAGCTTGTAAATGAATGCTTAAAAATGTAAAGCTAGCTATCAGAAAATGATCGCATACAAGAGTCTACGAGGGGATTTTGCATGCATCATTTGGGGAGAGTAAGGACTACACTACTAAGCAGTAATTAAAAGCAGTAAATGTAAAGAACTAGCTACTAATCTATCAGAAGTGAGGGCAATCGGAGGTGGTCTCCGATGGCCTTGGAGTGGTAGAGAGGAGAATGAGGGGTGGCCAATGGAGCTTAGGCCGGCCCTTGGAGAGAGGTTGGAGGAGTGATCCAGCATCCTGGCATGGTGTCCTTCATGGTGGTGCTAAGCTCGTGGAGTGAAGATGGTGGTGGCTAGCCAAAGTGGAGGTGGATGGAGCCAGGCAAGTATGGCCAAAAGATGGATGGGTGCAAATGGCCAAAAGATCTCTAGAGAATTATGGAATTCTCTAGAGAGGCCTATGGTGGGAGCTCGTGAGAGAGTGAGAGAGAGACGATGGATGGTGGTTTTTAGATCCACCAAATGTGGATCTAAAAATTGAATGGCTCTTGGTTGCTAATTTTAGCAACCAAGGCAACCACACATGGTAGAGAGTTTTGCAGAACTCTAGGCTAGGTATTTTCATGTGGATGGTGTGTGTGGGTGTGTGTGGGTCGAAACTTAGGTGGCTAGGTTGATTAGGTTAGGTTCTAGTGGGTTTAGGTCAAGGTATGTCTCAAATTAGGCTTATAAACCCTGATTCACTAAGGTAAAGTGCAATTAAACTTAATGCAAGTTCAATTGGGTGTGTGGAAACTCAATTGAGAGTAAAACAACTCAATTAATTTAGGTCTAGGTCAATTGGACTCTCACTTTGTCCGATTGGACAATGTGTGCTGAGATCAGGGCTCAATTGGACTCAATGAGTCCAATTGAATATGCTGATGGAATTGACTAAGATCCAAGTCAATTAGGTTTAGTGAGGACCTAATTCGGTCCTTAGGGAGGTCTAGAGGTGATGTACTAGGGTTAGGGCACCTTAATTTAGGTTTCTATGGGGTTGGAATTGGATTTAGGGACCTAGAGATCCAAGATCAAGGCTTGAATCTCAAAACAGGAACTGGAGAGCAGTATCAGACGTCTAATAATAGTGTCAGATGTCTTATACTCAAAAATCAGAAGTCCAGACTTGTTGTCTGGACGTCCAATCAACGTCAGGAAGGATTCAAGGTTCTGTCTTGGTTATTCTACAGAAATTGGACGTCTGACCAAGTGTCTGGACATCCAATAACACTGCAGAAGTGGGTTTATGGTATGCGGGAGTTGGCTAAGGGTTCTGGATGTCCTATAATTCATTTGAACATCTAAATAAGGGTTGGAACTAGGGTTTTGGGACTTCCTAGGGTGCTGTGACCTAATCTAAGGATGGCTAAGGCTTGGGGAAGTCACTAGGCTATCCTAGGGCTAGGATGGACCTAAGCTCTTCACATTTTACTGCTTTATTCCTACTTAATAGAATAACAAACCTTAACTCTCTTACATCATTATTTCTACATCTAATCTAAGTCTTGTGCTCCAGCTTTGCTGCAACACCTGTTATTCCTGCTCCAGATCCAGCTTCAGATCTTGCTCCTGATCAGCTTGTTGCCTTCAATCGACATAATGCACTTAATCAACACATTATAACATTATTTTATGCATAGCTAAAGTAAAGCAGTAAAGATGCAGATAATGCTTATGCATGCATGAATTACCCTAACTTATGCTAAGTCCTAGCCTAATTTAGGTCAATTAAGACCTTTGATTACTGTGCAATCAGAGACCAAAATTGATCTAATTCATCCTCCATTCCCTTAGGGTCACCTTCATTGGGTGCATTTAAATCCTCAGGATGCTGAATGGTAGGTGTTGATTCGCTAAGTGGAGTGTCAGGATTAAGCTCACTAAGGGTAGAATGGGATTCCACCAGATACTTAGTAGGGGAAGTGATAGGAACAATACAACCTTGACCCAGGTTATCAAGGGTAAGGAAAATACTGTCATTAGGGTCAAGGTCCTCAAGAGGTACCATCTTCCCTCTCTATTGACTCCAATATAGCTCAGGTGGATAATGATTAGGATCGTTCTCCTCTAGTGGCCATGTCTCATTTGGAGAGTCTAAGTGATAGCTACATAAAATTGGATCCCTATTGTCATTGGTTTCCTCAGAATTATTTTCATGATCACGGTCGTATGGGTAGGGATCAGAATTACTGGGACGAGCATAGCTAAGCTGCCTTATTTCTTTGTTTAATTACTGACTATTCCTCAACATCTCTCCCATAGATTCTATCATATCCTTTTGTTGTTTTTGCATTTCTATCATAAAAGAGGAGAGGCTGCTACTATCAGGTTGGGGAGGATAGTCAATTTCAGGCTCTGGTTGCCTAAGGGTATCGGTCCAACCTCAATACGGAAAATCATGAAGGGTGAGAGGGTTGGGTGTTTGCATAGAAGTAGGGATTCCAGGGTTGGAAAATCTTGCTCCTAGGCCCTACACAAAAGTGGGAGTTATCAGGCCAGTACTCCCAGGATAAGAATAGGAATGATCCCATGAATTGTCAATGTACCCATCAAAGGATGAATACGCTCAAGGCATGGGATCGTGGTTAAAATGATAGGAGTAAGGATAGTCCATTTCTTTTAATTAAATAGGTTAAACTCTCTTAGGATTTAAAAGAATTCAGAACACAAGCATAAACTTCCTAGAGAGTTCTATCGCTGTCAAAACAAATGCAAATCCATTGGGATCTATTTTTAGTAGATTGTAGGTCTTAGAATTAAATGTTCAGTTGGTGGGCAAACAAGTTTTGCAAGAATTACGCTTCCTAGGTCAACCTTTGTTGGTGCCTATAACCTACTCGCAAAGGATGGTAGTCTCGAATCAAGCCCACGCACGAGGAACCGAAGTAACTTGGTGGATAGGCTTGTTGATTTCCAACTAACTTCCCTTGTGGTGCAAAGAGGAGAGGTAGAAATTTATCTAGTGACCTTTTGTGTGTGGTGCACAATGTCTCAGGTGTGCAATCATACGTTCATGTTTTGAGTTTTGAAATCTCGCAAACAAGATCCTTTTGAACACAATTTTAAGTCACAAATTTTAATGTCCAACCTCTTAGCAGTCCTAATTTTTAAGGCTACACTGAATTAATTCAATTCAAGCACTTTAGTGGTCTTAGATTTAGGTTCAATGCAGATGCATGAAAGGTAATTAATGCTCAAGAAAAAGATGTACCTTACTCCAGCTTTCTTCAATGCAGGATGTTTTCAATGCAAAAAGAAAAGCTAGATGCTACTCATTCAGTCCTAGATGGTCATCCTAAAGGTATGCAGCTTCTAGCAAGCAATTTGAATATATATATATATTTTTTAATAATAATAAACAAACAAACCTATTCTAACTAACTAACCAACATGCAGTTCAAACAATTCGAATAATCCTATACTCTAAATAAATGGGAACACGCTCCGAAAAATACGCTCCCGCATACAAGACCGATAAGAAATAAAGAAACACTAGGAACACGTTCTCAAAAATACTCGACAATGGTCCAAACGACAGAAATTAAGTTTTAATGTCTATCTAAACTAAATCTAAATAAACATCTAATGACTAAATCAAAAAAAGGCTCCTCTGTAAGCTTACGTGGATGGGATCAAGCCCCACGTGCTCCTATTGCTGCCCTCCAAGTGGCGTCAAGGTCCACCAAAAAGATCATCTGCACCGTGCGTGCCTGTCATGTTCGTTGCGTGTTTTTTCACAGAAGAATATCCACAGTCAGTAAGTCAGTAAAGCTTTCAAAATAGCATAAAAATAACATAAAATTCTTGAAAAAATAAATAAGTGTGTTTCCTCCCCGGCAATAGTACCATTTGAAAGAGCGATCTTCGTTTTCATTGAAAACTGTAACATGAAATGATGTGTCGTTGTATGTAATCATTTGGTAGAAAATCGCTTTTCAAAACATTTTAATTCTTAGAATCTAATCACAAAAATAGTTAGGTCGTTCCCACGGGGAGGAATTAGCCTATTAAATTCACAGCTTTGTGGAAATTGAGTTTGCAGAAGTAATCGTCAAATCAAGCAATGCATATGCTGCTCTGAATGTAAACCCCAAATTTAAGGAGAATTCAATGGCTATTGACGTAAATTTCACATAGGAAAATAGTTCATGTTTAGGGGTATATTGTGTACCTTTTACAGGCATGCAGACTAAAGTGTAAATCAAAATTCAAATGTGATGTATATTGAGATGGATTGTAAGGGCTGAACAAATATGTGGAAGAATAAGCAAAGGGCTACAATTTCACCTCAATTTAATTAATAAAAATAATCAGAAAAATGAATCTTTGACAATGGCAATGCCTGTAAATTTTAATGGCATGTTTACTATTCCAAAACAGAGCATTTTCTCTTCTTTACGTGCACGAGGAGGGCCCACAGCTGAAGGAGAGAAGCCCATGAGAGGTTGGCCGCGACGAGAGGATCACGATGATGGTGGTGGCGTCAACTATGGTGGTCTGAGGTCGCCGGCCGATGAGGATGAACCCGTCGACGATGGGTTACTCCATGCATGCACGCGGGTCTTGGTGGGCACGTCTGAGGGTGTGGTCGTGCTCGTGAGGTTGAGGCTAGCTTAACGGAGGTGACGACATGGATAACGGCAGTCTGTGGCGGTGGCTGCATGTGGAGATGGCCGGCCGGCGATTGGTTCCTTCGGGGAAGAAAGATGAATAGTGTGTTGTCTTTGTGCGTTGAGTTGAAGGCGGAGAAGAAGCCAGCTTGCCTCTGTGGTGGTTGCACGCCTGCACGGGCTAGATGTGCGCGCACAAGGGTGCGCAACTTCTGGCTGTGAGGAGCGTGCAAGTATTGCTGGCTGCGTGGTGCGTGTGGGCAATACACGGTGAGGGGGGGCACTTGGTGAAGGCAGCGGATGGCGGGCGGCGCTGCGCGTGTGATCTGGCTTGTGCACAGGGCTTAGCGCGCAGTGAAGAAGGCTGGAGGCACGCTTGCAGGGCATGCTAGTGTGGTGGGAGAAGATGGAGCACGCTCTTGCAGGGCACGCGGTGGGATAAGATGAGGCACGCTCTTGCAGTGTCTACTGTGGGGCAGGCTGGAGAGGACGGAGGCACACACAAGGTCTGTGGCTGCGCACAAGGGCACAGTTGCAGCACAAGGGAGAAGATGGAAGCACCACTACTGATGGAGAGGGTGAAAGGGTCCACAGTGCAGGCCTTCTTCACGGTGCGCGCAGGATCTTTTCCAGTGGTTTTCACTGGTTCCTTAGTGTATGCCCTCTCCACGGTGGGGAAGGTGGAGATGATCCCCGTAGAGGGGAAGGAAGACAACCCCTTCCTCTTGCCAAGAGCACATTCTTTTATCTCCTCCCCCCATCCGCAAGTCAAGGGATTTTCAAATCCCTTACTAAACTTGGTCGACAGCTATTGAATTTGTTGAGGCTGGTGGTTGTTGGGGGAGGGGGAAATCCTTTTCACCCTCCTAGTCTCTTGCAAAATTATTCCTACAATAATGAAACATAAAATAATTACATAAGAAGTTATAGAATGCAATAGAATAGATGTAAACTTAAGTAATGATCCATGCAATCATTTTATGACCTAATGTGGTTATTAACAAACATAAAATGTAAGAATAGAGTTAACTTAGGCATAACAATAGTCCATTAAAATGGACTCATCAGAGGCGTGGTTTAAAGATTTTTCACTCATTTCCTCAAACAAATATTTCGCACTATCTGCATCTTTGTTGAGGAAATTGCCTCCGCAAGAAGCATCAACATGATTACGGAGTTGATCATTCAACGCATGATAAAAAATCTGCACAAGTTGCCATTTAGGCACCTCATGGTGTGGACACTTCCGCAATAGATCATGGAATCTCTCCCAGGCCCCATGAAACGGTTACCCCTGCCGCTGGGAAAAAGTGGTAATTGCCCATCGCAACGCATTGGTTCGCCCAATTGGGGAGAATTTCTTCAAGAAGGTCGATTTCAAAGCTGTCCAGGTAGCAATCTATCTTCCAATGGTACGATACTAATGTGCGGCCTTATCCCTAAGTGAATGGGGGAAAAGCCTCATGAGCATCTGTTCTTCATCCACATTCCACAATTTGGTGGTCTGAACCAGAGTGATCGGGTCCTCGAAATGTTGGAATGGGTCCTCAGAGTCAAGCCCATGAAAGTGTTTGATTAGACTCAAAACCTGGGGCATGATCTCAACATCACCGACGTGGATCACAATGCCGGGACGATCCTCATAATTTGAAGGATCATAAAAATCCTTCAAGGACCGAGCACCTTGACCATTCATTCATTGGAACCATTGTTGCATCTACTATAATTCTTCCAACTGCCTCTGAATCAGCTCCTACTGGTTCGGGGGTGGGGGAGGTTGTTGTTGATTAGCCATGGGATCTATTTGGCCAAAACTCAACCTCTGCCTCCGGGAATGGTCAATACGTCCTTCCAAACTAGGGTTCAATGACCTCTTTCCAAGCATACACTGGAAGGAAGTCAGAAGGACGAGGAAGAGAAGGGACCCTGCAGCACAAAAATACAACCCTATCCTTAGGTTGGGTAGACTAAAGGTCTATAGAGTCTCAAAATTTGTCTTAAGATTATAGACGATTTACTCTACTTATATCTGGGCAATCCAACCAGTTAGAAGGAGGGACTAGGGAGAAGGTTCTTCCTTTGGTTTATTCCTCCAGTTCCTAGTGTACCCCCTAGCTGCGGTCGTTTGATGTTACTCCTCGAGCTAGACATCAGATTGACTAGTATAAGCAAGTTAATCGTGAACAATCTCAATCTAGGTCCCGAAGAGCGAATCAGTCCTTATGGACAGCGTCTAATCAATTTTAGTTAGGCTTGGGATATTGGTGCTTCTAGAATGTGATGGGCCCTTAATGGGTTGTGCCCTTAATGATTTGTTTGAGAATGGGTGTATATGCACAACCAAAATGTTTTCAAGCAACATTATTGAGGATGAGGTGAATTTTAGGGTTCAAATCTTGCTTAGTAGCTTTTAGGATTCAAATATTAGGTATATTCAACCAAGTTTTCAGAAGACAAACCAAATTTGAAATCACGAGTTCAAGTATTTCCCTTTACAAATGAAGAAAAATATGGTGAGCTTGGCTTGACCTAATTATTGAATCCTATGGGGTAGCTACAAAATGACTTCCTTTTATATTAGGTGGTGCAGCCCAAACAGTTCAATCAACTGGCCCAAATGCACCACCGATTAGGGCACACATAGAGGTGATTAACCTAGTATGATTTCTACTCCTTTATGTGTTGAATTGGTGTACTGGTTCCACAAGATGGAATACTGGTTGAGTAGATAAAAATCAAGTTAGGTTATGTGCCACAAATGTGGGTGTCTCTAGTGTATATGTTGATTTATCCCATAAGATCTTTTTGTCTTTTTTATAATGTGCAAGGGTGAGATGAGTGGAGGTGACAAACAAGACAAACAAATTCTATCCTAGGGTTTATGGAAACACCTAAGTAGATTAAATCTTGGTTATGAATGTGGCGAAATGAAACTAGTGGGGGGAATGTGGTGGACACATACAAATTACTCTACCCACACTTTACTCTGATCTACCACACTTGGATCTCCATGCTAGGGTACCTACAAGACAGTAGATCAGAGACAAGCGGGGTTAATAATATGTAAATGCAAAGAAGCGCAGAAAACAAGAAAGTAAATTCCATTGCCTCCCCGATAACGGTGGCAAAATGGCGAAGGTATTTCGCATGGTAGAAATCGGGGTTTGGAGAAACCCATTGTCATAGTCTCAAAACTCGTTATCAAATACAATTTTATCAAAACTCCAAGGGAGTTCCAGGTCTAACACAGGGAGGCGACGTTTACTTTGGTTGAAAATTGCGCTTCATTTTGTTTCTTTTTGGTATTTTGAGGTTTTGTTATTTTTTTTGTGTTTTTGAAATAAAAAGACAAGGAGAATAAATTCACAAGAGAGATGGAACAAATATGATATATATCACTCCAATGTTCCTTACAATGATTTGTGAAAGCATAAAAGAGATAAGGGTGAGAGGAGATCTCCTGAATCGACTGTACGGCGAGACAATGGTGGCTGGTAGAAGCTTGGATGAAGGAGTTGAGATGCAAGACGACGGAGGTGACATGCAAGAGGATGCCAGGTAGAGAATGCTTCATTGAGGCTCTGGAATGGAGGTGAGGAGGCGGAGGTGATATGCTATCGGAATGGAGGTGGGAGGACGGCTCCAAGGCAACCTATGAAGGTGATGGGATGAGGGACGAATATTTGGTGGGATAAAGGATTGCTACACTAATAAGAGGCCTTTGGAGCCTGAGAGTAAGCTCTAATGGAACATTGGTAGGCTACTAGAGCTTAGGAGTAGGTGGGAGTAGAGTAGGTAGAGATGAAGAGGAATGGGGGGTGTAGGGGGGTTTATATAGTGGAGGGAAGAATAAGAAATTCGTGCAGCGGGCTATAGTGACAATTGTGTGTCACTAAAGACTCCTGCAACTGTCGTTGAAGATTACGCCCCTACCACTCATGGCCGCAGCTGACCTTGCACCTACGAGCAATTAGTGACGACCATAAGCGTCACTAAAGGTCCACCTAAGCTGTTGCTGTTGCCTCCAACTCATGCTCACGCACACTCATGGCTGGATCAGGCGTGAACCAATGGCAGTCGTTGGATGAAAAGGCAAACGGTTGAGATGGCACGAGGATCGTGCGTTCAGATCGCACACTCGTTGGCATGTCAGATTGAGCATCAGTCGGCCATGATTGAATGCGTGCAGATCACACGGGTCTGATTGTGCCACGTTGCCTCCCTCTTTGCCGCTTGATGGCTATCCAACGGGTGCAATTTGATTGCGCCCGTGCTCGCGAGATTGCCTCCCCCCACCATGGCTCGAACTCTTGCTCATGGTTTGCGAGCACTTGTCTTCACCATTGTGCCAAAGCAGTAGTTTGTCGAGTGGTGGGTGGTGCGGCCGCGTGGTGTAGAGCGCTGATATAGACACATCTATTTAGGTTAAAATGCCTAATCATGCATGTTCCTAGGCTTATATTTACATTTCATGTTATAAATATTGCATAGCATACATCATTCTGCATTTAAAGTAGTATATAATTTATGTTAATTGCATCCTTTTTTTGGTCATGAGAGAAGGATATTTATTTTGGAGCCACGGATTGATGATCCGACCATACGGATCCGATCAGGACGACGATCGGAGTCCAATGCATCTGAAATCACCTTGATCAGATTTCCGTAGCACCATATGCTGTCCGAGGAAGATCAATGGCCAAGGGACTAGGTGACGTAATTCAGAGCTTCAAATGACAAATCCGACCACGTGGATGGATTCGGGTCGACGATCGCAGCCCAAAGGCGTAAAAATAGACTCAATCCGACCTCTGTAGCAGCCCCTACAACGAAAAGAAGATGGACGACCTAAATCGTGCCATGTGACGCAACCTAGGCCGCCCATGCACACGCATGCCCACTGCACCCACACAGCAACGTGGGTGCACATGCACACACATCGGCAGCGCACGCATGCGTGTAGAATGTGGAGGCACGTGGGCAGTAGCGTGGGTAGTCTTTAGCGACGTTTGCAATGGATCTTTAGCGATGTTTATGACCGTCACTAAATGTCCTGTATACGAATTTGATTCTTTCCTACACTATAAAAGGACCCCTACCCCTCCCATTTTTCTTTATCTCTTTCTTTCTTCCTCTCATCGCCTCCAAGGCTCTAGAGAGAGCTTGTCCAAAGCTCGGGATGCTCTTCTGGAGTAGAAAACCAAATAGTTTTCCCTCCCCTCATCCCTATTCGTGGAGCATCCCGTGGCCATCCACTCACAACCCTTCGGGAAGAATATCCTTGCCGCGACACCGTCCTGCCCCATCCTTCGTCCTCTAGTTCCATCCCTGCTCGTCTTGCTGCTCACCACCTTCCTCCAAGTGACGTTGGAGCGAATCGTCCTCTGAGCAACTGTCGAGGGGGATTTCTCTCACCTCATTCTATCCTTTTACGCTTTTGTAGTGTAGATTTTCCGCTTTTGTAGTGTAACAAACATTCATTTATAAATAGATGATTGTTCCTCTATCTTTCTCTCTCTCTCATATATTGTTGCAAGTAGATTAGGTAGAAGTCATCTATCTGATCTCTTGCTTGCTAAAAATACCAGAAAAGTTAAAAAAGATAAAAATGACCAAAAGCAAATAAAAGAGCAACGCGGATTTTCACAACCAAACGTTCTCCTCCTCGTGTTTGACATGGGACTCACTTTTGAGTTTCAGTTATAAATTTTATCTGATAGACGCGTTTTGCGAGCTACGGCGATAGGTCCTTCAAACCCTGATTTTAATTTGCAAGGCATGCCCCCATCAATTGGGCACGTGGGCTATCCTCAGCAATGTTTGCGGTGGATCTTCAGTGATGTTTATGATCGTCACTAAATGTCGTATATACGAATTTGATTCTTTCCTCCACTATAAAAGGCCCCCTACCCCTCCCATTTTTCTTCATCTCTTCCTTTCTTCCTCTCACCACCTCCAAGGCTCTAGAGAGAGCTTATCCCAAGCCCAGGATGCTCCTCTAGAGTAGAAAATCAAATAGTTTTCCTTCCCCTCATCCCTTTTCGTGGAGCATCTTGTGGCCGTCCTCTCACGGCCCTTTGGGAAGAAGATCCTCGCCGTGACGCCATCCTGCCCATTCCTCCGTCCTCCGGCTCTGTCCTCCTTCATCTCGCTCCACACCACTTTCCTCCAGGCGACATCAGAGCGAGTCGTCCTTCGAGCGACTGTCGAGGGGGATTTCTCTCACCTCATTCTATCTTTTTACTCTTTTGTAGTGTAGATTTTCCGCTTTCGTAGTGTAACAAACATTCGTTTATAAATAGATGATTGTTTCTCTATCTTTCTCTCTCTCTTTTATATTATTGCAAGTAGATTAGTTAGAAGTCATTGACCTGATCTCTTGCTTACCAAAAATACCAAAAAAATTATAAAAGATAAAAACGACAAAAAATAAATAAAAGAGAAAGCAGATTTTCAAAACTAAACGTTTGCCTCCCCATGTTCGACTCGAGACTTACTCGAGACTTACTTTTGAGTTTCGGTTATAAATTTTATCTAATAGATGCATTTTGCGAGCTACAACGATGGGTCCTTCAAACCCTGATTTTAATTCATGAAGCGCGCCTCCGTCATTTTGGCATCGTTGCTGGGGCGGCATCGCTCTTTGGTTTTTCACCATGTTTTTTTTCCGCCTTACCTACCTTTTATCTCACTTTTTCTCTGATCTTTCTATGATTGTAGGTACTCTTCCGAGGTAGGCCAAAGCAGTTAGATAGAAGAAAAGTGTGGATGAAGGTTTTGTAAGTTTATCCCCACCACCCCCACCCACTAGTTCATTTCACCACACTAATAACTCAAACCCAAATCAACTTAGGTCCTTTTTATAAACCCTGGGATAGATTTAGTTGTTTGTTTGCCACCTCCACTCATCTCACCCTCGCATATAAAAAAAAAAAAACTCTTCTCCTGTGGGATTTTCTGAAAGCTACACACTTAACACCCACAACTTCTCACCCTAAGGCACACAATCACATCGATTCGACCACTTAACCGGGATCTAACCTGTGAACCCGGTACACTTAACTCAACACACAAATAAGCGAGTAGAAATTTGAATAGGTCAAACATTTCTGTGTACCTTAACTAAGTGGTGCAATAGGCAAATTGATTGAACTGTTTGGGCCGCACCACTTGAGATAAAAGCGATCCATCAAGTAGCTTGCCACCTATGTTGATTCTTAGGGCTGAACCAGGCACTCCACATTATTTTTAATTTCTAAAGGAATATATCATCACCGATGCTTGTAAAACTTGGAGTGTTCTATTGAATCCAAATTGAACGAACCTAAAGATTAAACCCTAAAAGCTACTAAACAAGGTTAAACCCTAAAGCACACATCATCAAATAACCTTGTTTACAAACCCTGGTTGAGCACGCACACACATTTGAATTAATCATTAAGGGCCCATCTCATTCAAAGAGCACAATCATCCCAAGGCTAATTAAAACTGAGTAGACGTTGACCTTAAGGATTGATTCGCTCTTCGGGGCTCAGACTGTGATTTTTTTTTTTTAATCTACTTCTGTTGGTCCATCTGTTGTCTAGCTAGAGGAGTAGCATCCAACGACCATGGTTGGGGGGTACACTATGAACCGGAGGCGTAAGCCAAAGGAAGAACCTTCTCCCCAGTCCCTCCTTCTAAGTGGTTGGATTGACCAGATAAAAGTAGACCAAATTGTTTATAATCTCAAGACAAGTCCTGGGAGTCTGTAGGTGTTTAGGCTACCTACATATGGACAAGTTTGGTTGATTGTACTTCAGGGCACCTTTCTCTCTTTTGTTTTCCTACCTATTCTACCATGTATCCTTCAACTTCTTACATGCATTTCCCATCGTATCCTCCTACCACCACTTATCCTCAAGATGATTACTATCTCGACTTGACTAGTAATTGCCATCCACTTGCCAGGATAACTTTGATTGGGGATACGAATCCAGACCTCAGTGTCTAGGGCTTAACCCTGGACAACAAGACTATGATTACTATCCTTCCCAAATCTACAATGATTATAGATTTCGATCCTTTGATGTCAACCTAATCTGATCTACAACCATGAAGGATATGCTGATTACAACACTTACCCTCCTTAGTATTCCACTAAATATAGGTCACCACCATTCTTTTAACAACCTAAAATGACCTGCTATCAGGGAGGGATCGGAGAACCTCAATATCTTGACTCCCCTAGATTTAACCCGAACCCACCCAACCCTAAACCGAACTAGTCGGTACAGGTGAACCAGATCTAGGATAGGGTGTTGTCTAATTTGAGGAAGACAATACAATATTTAGAAGCTCAGCCAACACCATGCACTGAAGCATTGGAGCCTATGATCAAAGTGATTGATGAACTTAATAATCCTCTATTGGATTTGCTCCAAAATGTTAGGGATAGGGACTTGGGTGAGTTTCTTCTTGGGAAATTGTCGAGGCTGAGGATGAAATTTGTGATTGTCCTAGTCCAATCTTGGAATGATTCTCAAGATGAACCCCCTTCAGGAGAGCCAATGTCTGAACCTGCTCAGCCGCCTATCGAGGGGGATACATTTTTTAAGACTAGGGATGACTAGGTTGGGCTAAAGCAACCCATTGAGGATGAACCGATTGATTCACTCGAGATCCCCAAGCCAGGGAGCAAGGAAAAAATGTCTTTTTGAACTAGGAATTGACAATCAATTTTGAGACATATATTAATGAGGATCATGAATTCTTTGACTTTGAGGGTGAAGAATCTCTTAGTGAAGTCTCACTTGTGCATAAGGAAGATGATTTTTGTGAGACAAACGGGCTTGAGGATTCTGACAAACCATTTGATAGCCCAATTATTGGAGATTTGGATTCGGTTGGGGCTAACTTGGTGGATTTGAATCCTCATTTACTAGAAGATTCAATCAATAGCCCCATTCCTCAACTACACCCCAAAGGGATTGATTTTGATTTGGAAATCATTACACTCAAGTCAATTCTGAGTCAGCCACAATTTTTGGACTTGGGTAAATCTTATGGGGTGAACGGTATGCTAGAGGTCCTGGAGCCTGAGCACTTGATGTTGGAGGATAGAAATGTTGAAATGAAAATTTGGGAGGTTAATTATGAGGGAAAAACAAGTTTGGATTTAAGGGTTCCTATTCACCTAAAACAACCTACTTTCTACCAAGACCCTTACGATATCTTTCACGTGCAACCTAAGCTTGAAATAACTGATTATTTTTCTGAGTTAAATGTTAAGAGGACATCTGAACCTATTGAACCATCATTACCCGTTGTCCGACACTTTGGTCTTGGATTGCACACCATAAAACTATAGGTCCGACCTCGTAAGCTTAACAACCTTCGGTTCTAGGTGATTTTCATCCAGAACCTTAGAACCACTCGACCTTGGGGCATGGGTCTGCACCATAATCTGGTCCACTTCTGTGGACATCTTCTGCTAGCAAGTCTGAGGATTAATCTTTTGATTTTGATTTTGACACGCATTTGTGAAATCACAATTTCTTCTCTGTATGTATGTTATACCTAGCTATAGGCATTAAATTTAGCACGTGTGTATATTCCATGTTCTCTACGGAGTTGATCGGATTTTCACGAAATTCAGGTGATATTTTATTTACTCCACCCTTTTCATGTCTTTATTTTTACAATGGGGACATTGGACCATTTAGGCATGGGGGTGGATATTTTATCCTGAAATCATTTTGCTAACTCCGTAGAATTTTTTTTAGTTTCTTTTTTAAAAGAAAAATCGAAAATTAAAAAAGAAAGGAATTAGGAGAAGAGAACTTAGGCATTTGGAGGTTATTAACTTTAGGAAATGATACCTTGAAACCTAAATACTTATACTCTTCAGGTCTTCATGTTAATTAGTCCAGGTGCCCACTTGAATGTGGACTTAGTCTCGAGTCCTCTCTATGTCAATCTTATATTAATTCGGTAAATAATTTGGGATGATAAGTTTGTTAGCTATCAACCTACCCTCTGATTCGAGGGGATTTTAAGTCTAAGCATCTACACACTATTCGCACTGACTCACTTTTCGACGGTTTCTTTGGAAATTGGGTAACTAATGAACTATCTAGGGTGGTATGGCTGGCAAGTTTTCGGTGGTAATAGCTCATCAGTTGATTTTCCAGAGCCCAACCACAATATTATTTTTGTCGTACTGCCTTTATGTAAATCTTAGATCAAGGAAGCTACTGATGTGCATACATCTAAATAGCAAAAAATGTCTATTAATGCATGTTCTTAGTGTCATATTAGCATCATATATTATAAATAGTGCATAACATGTATAATCATGCATTTAGGTCAAGTATAAATTGTATAATAGTCATCTTCTTCTATGGTTAGGGATAGGATGATTTTTAATTGGGGCCTCAAATCGAAGATCCAACCATATGGATCTAATCAGGGCGACAATTGGAGTTCAACGACTCCAAGATCGCCCTGATTGGACATTCGTAGCACCAAATAGAGATCAAGGAAGCCTAAGGATCAAGGGCCAAGATGGTGCCAATCCACACTTCAAATGAAAAATCTGACTACATGGATGGGTTTGGATCGATGATCACAGCCTAACGGTGCAAAAATCGGCTCAATCCAACATCCGTGGCACCATCTACATCATGTAGAAGATGGACGACCAAGATAGCGCCACATGGTGCCATCCCAGCCGCCCAATCGGCCCTAAGAATAGCCGCTGCATCTCCAAGGGACTTTCAACACATGATCTGGGCCGTTGGATCTTGATCCAATGGTTGTGAAGTTCATGTGCGTAATGCATAACCACAACAAAGCAAGCGCCACAGCACAGAGGTCGAAAGGCGTTGCATGAGTGCACGACGCACGTTCGACTCACCATCCGCAATGCGCAGGCGAGTAATCACGACTGTGCGATCAGCTGCGGACGGTGCGGATCAGCCAATAGTGTGCATGAGCGATCTGACCCACAACACGCATGCCCGATCGCACGTGGGCGTGCGGTGAAGGTGCAGACGAAGGAGCGAGAGGAGAAATTTGAGCCATCCTATCTCGCGATTGAACGGCTAAGATTTGAAAGACGTGCGTGGGCATTTTGAGCGCAACAGGCAGGGAGGCGCACACGGAGCATGCACGTCGGCCATGATCAAACCTTTAGTGATAGATAAATCCAACACTAAAGACCTGATATTAATGTTTGAAGCTTGAAATGACAAATTTTTCCCCAATTCCTACAACTATGAAAGGAGACCCGACCTCCACTTCTTCTTCATCTCTTCCTTCACTTATCTCCCTCTCCAAAGCTCAAGAAAAGCTTGTCCCACACCTGGGATGCTATTCTAGAGCTAAATCCAATTTTCTCGCCCCTGTTTTGGAAGTGGATCCCAAGACGACGACGACGTGCTGCCTCATTCCCACTTCTTCTGGCTTCATCCTCCTTCTTCTCTCTCCGTCTGGCTCATCCTCCTAGCATTCGTCGAGGAGGATAACATCTCTCTCCCTTCTTTTTAATCGCTTTCCAGACTAGAATTTTCTTCTTTCTAGTTGTAATCATTTCCTGCTTTGTAGTTGTAAAAACATTCTGATCATATTAAGTGATTGTTCTCTCTTTCTCTCTCTCTCTCTTTCTCTTTATTATTGTTTATATCAATTCCAGTGTAATTATTTTGTTTCCAAACAAAAAACACAATAAAATGTAAATCGTGGATTTTAGATCGATGTAGCCTTCCTATGTTCGACCCGGACTTCTTAGAATTTCAGTATAAATTTAGTTGTTGATGGATTTCTTCGTAAATCGAACTACAACAACGAGTTTTTCGAAACCAACTTCGATTGTGTAGTTTTCCGCTTTCAACAGCCACCTACTTAGAAAATAAAAAAGAAAAATAAAAAGAAAAATAGAAAAAATAGAAAAAGGAGAAAAAATAAAAAATAAAAATAAACAAATAAAATCACACTTCACCGCATGAGTATGGCTGGCAAGTTGCCGTGGGTAACAGCCCATTGGCAGGTTGTCTAGAGCCCAACTCACAAAAATGCACAATAATTCCCAAAATGCTTAGAGAAGAAGCGGGGAAGTAGAATAAACAGGGGAGATATACACTGGGTTCGCCCTTGTGTTGACCCCATAAATAAAAGAAGTAGGGAGAAAGCTACCGTTTGAAAAGATAAACCTCTAGGCAAGGTCACCTAGGGTCATAGAAACTCGAAGTCCATTTTAACGACCGCCTAGTGAGTCTTTCACTCTTTTTACTAGATACTTAGCACTTAGAGTCCTTTTCGATTCTTGGGTTTGTTGGGTAGCCGTAAAAAGTTATCCCGAAACCCTCAAACTCCAAAAGTAGAAAAAAATTACAAAAGAAGAAAAATAAAAAAATGTATCTTCCCTTTTCAAATAAGGCGAGGACTTGGGCAATCTGCATTCTAGCAGGCACTTGGGTACTGTTGAGTTTTCGTTGTTTAGGACCTTAGTTGAAATTTTCTATTGTTAATAAACAACTTAGGCCTAAGCAATCGAATCCTAATTCTGTTTTTATACATAGCATGTAGTTAAATTTTGCTAGGGACTAGCAAAAGATAGGCATGGGGGTATGATATAGACACATCTATTTAGGTTAAAATGCCTAATCATGTATGTTCCTAAGCTTAGATTTGCATTTCATGTTATAAATATTGCATAGCATGAATCATTCTGCATTAAGAGTAGTTGTATATAATTTATGTTAATTGCATCCTTTTTGTGGTCAGGAGAGAAGGATATTTTTTTTGGGGCCTCGGATTAACGATTCGACCATATGGATTTAATCAGGATTATGATCGAAGTCTAACGCCTCCAAAAGCACCTTGATCGGAGTTCCGGAGCACCATATGTAGTCGAGGAAGATCAACGACCAAGGGACTAGGTGTCATAATTCAGAGCTTCAAATGACAAATCCGACCACGCAGATGGATTCAAGTCGATGATCGCAGCCCAACGGCACAAAAATCGACTCAATCCGACCTCCGTAATGACCCCTACAATGAAAAGAAGATGGATAGCCCAGATCATGCTATGTGGAGCAACCCAGGCCACCCATGCACACGCACGTGCCATCGTATGCACACAGCAGCATACGCATGCGCGTAGCATGCGGAGGAGCTTGACATGGTGCGCGTAGCATGCGCCAGCGTAGCGGTAGTGTTGGCGCATGGGCTTTCTTCAGCGACGTTTGCGGCGGATCATCAGCTACGTTCATGACTGTCACTCAATGCCCTGTATATGAATTTGATTCTTTCCTCCACTATAAAAGGATCCCTACCCCTCCCATCTTTCTTCATCTCTTCCTTTCTTCCTCTCACCACCTCCAACAGTCAAGAGAGAGCTTGTCCCAAGCCCGAGATGCTCCTCTAGAGTAGAAAATCAAATAGTTTTCCCTCCTCTCATCCCCATTCATGGAGCATCCCATGGCTGTCCTCTCATCACCCTTTGGGAAGAAGATTCTCGTCGTGACGCCATCCTGCCCCATCCTCTATCCTTCGGCTCTGTCCTCATTTGTCTTGCTCCTCACCACCTTCCTCCAGGCAACATTAGAGTGAGTCATCCTTCGAGCGACCATCGAGGGGGATTTCTCTCACCTCATTCTATCCTTTTATGCTTTCGTAGTGTAGATTTTTCGCTTTTGTAGTGTAACAAACATTCATTTGTAAATAGATGATTGTTTCTCTATCTTTGTCTCTCTCTCTTATATTGTTGCAAGTAGATTAGTAAGAAGTCAACGACTTGATCTCTTGCTTGCAAAAAATACCGAAAAGATTAGAAAAGATAAAAACGACCAAAAACAAATAAAAGAGAAATGCAAATTTTCAAAACCAAACGTTCGCCTCCCAATGTTTGACCTGGGGCTCACTTTTGAGTTTTAGTTATAAATTGTATCTGATAGATGCGTTTTGCGAGCTACGACGACAAGTCCTTCAAACCCTGATTTCAATTCGCGAAGCGCGCCCCCATTAAGTGCCCCTCAGCCGTTGGGTTGAGATCCAACAGCTGAGATCTCTCCATGCATGAGGCTAGGGCAACCGTGGTTCATGTTGGGTGCTTTAAATGGCACCACATGGCACCATCTGGACTGTCCATCTTCTTCTTCTTGTAGAGGGTGCTACGAAGCTCTGATCGGGGTGATTTTTGCATTGACGGACTGTGATCCTCGCTCCAGATTCATCCGTATGGTAGGATTCTTCATCCAAAGCTCATAAAGATGTCACACTATCTCTTGGCCATATAAAATTTAAGAATTAATCGACATAATACACAACTATCCTAAATGCCATGCATTGGATGTTATGCAGTATTTATAACATGACATGCAATGCTAAGCATAGGAATTATGATAAATAAGCCTTTTATCATGAATTCATGTGTGTTTATCACTTTCAACTTTTTGTCCTAAAACAGCTCCAACTGCGTAATCTGATGCATCACACATGATTTCGAAGGTAGATTCCAATTAGGAGGTTGCAAGATTGGAGCTTCTGTAACTCAATCTCTCAAAGTGTTAAAAGCAAATATACACTCCTCGTTCATTTCAAAGGTCGTGTCTTTTGTGAGGAGATTTGTTAGCGGTCAGGCATTGTTCAAAAAGTAGAATATAAATCTCCGATAAAATCCAACATGCCCGAGAAATGATTGGATGCCCTTGATCGAGTTCGGCATAGGAAGATTTGAGATTTCATTGATCATAGCTTGATCTACTTGGATACCTCTCTCAAATACAAAATGTCCAAGTACGATGCCTTTGGGATGAGAAACTGGCTCTTCCACAAACTGGGGACTAGATTTACTTCTATGCATTGTTTGAGTATCTTCGACAAATTTTCTAAACAAGATTCAAAAGTTTCCCTAAAGACTAAAAAATCATCCATTAAAACCTCAAGATAATCACCCACCATTTCCAAAATGATGGCCATCATGCACTGATAAAAAGTTGTGGGTGTATTTCAGATCCCAAAAGGCATTCTTCGGAAGGCAAATGTCCCCAAGGGGCATGTGAAAGTCATCTTTTCTTGATCTTCAGGGTGAATTGCAACTTGATTGTATTCGAAGTAACCATCTAGAAAGTAGAAGAATCTCCTACTAGCTTGCTTTAAAAGGATCTGATCAATGAATGGTAAAGGGAAGTGATAATTCTTTGTAACAAAATTGAGTTTCCCATAGTCAATGTAAACCCCTCACGATTTTGCAATTCGTGTGGGATGGTCCTCTAGATTCAGTATTGATTAAGGTGAGCCCTACCTTCTTAGGCACAACTTTTATTAGACTCACCGAAGGGCTATCAGATATAGGTTATATGATATCAGTGTCTAGCAACTTGGTTATCTCCTTCTTTATGACCTCCTATAGATTTGGATTCAATCTGCATTGCTATTCGTGGGAAGGTCGTGCCCCATCTTCAATGTAGGTACGATGACTACAGTAATTGGGGCTGATTCTAGTCAAGTCATGTAATGTCTACCCTATTTCTTTCTTGTGATCTTGAAGGATTGCAATCAATTTCGTCTCTTGATCTTAAGTAAGATAAGAATTGATTATTATAGGACAAGTTTGATCAAGTTCAAGATATATGTATTTTAGAGTTTAGGCAAGGGTTTGAGTTCAATTTTGGTGCTAGATCAACAACAGAGTCTGGGGTTGGATTTTCAATAGAGAATAAAGGTAAAGAAGATGTTTCAACAGATTCAACCTCTAGGATTGCTGCAGAGTTGAAAGATGGGTTTTCTTCTTGAGGGATAGGTGATTCAAGAGATGGTTCATCTAGGTCAAAAGAAGTGATTCCATCCTTAAGAATAGAAATCATTCCAATGATTAACTTGCAATCTATCCCTTTAGAAGCTTTAAATATCTAATTTAAGTGTCTTCTCCCAAAACTTTAGCTCCATTGTTCAAGATTCGCAATTGATATTTGCTTTGGCTGTAGCCAGGAAAGGTCTCCCTAAAATGATTGGGGTGTCTTTGATTCATTCGGGAACTTCCATTAGTAAAACTATAAAGTCAACAGGAAAGTATAAGTCTCGAACTCTTACAATTATATCTTCCAATACTCTCCTTAGTGACTTAATGGATCTATCAGCTAATTGTAAAGTCACATCAGTAGTTTTCAACATGTTGTTATCAAAAAGCTCAACCAAAGAAGTAGGAATAAGGTTCATAGAAGCTTCTAAATCTAGGAGGGCTCGATCGAAACACTGGTCCCCAATAACACAAGAAATCAAAGGAGATCCTGGGTGTTGACGCGAAACTCGATCGTGTTTTAACAGTTAGTTACGTTGTAGTATAGGTGATCAAGCGTCGTCAACAAATAAAAGTTTTATTACTCGAAAACCTAAGTATCCGAAGTCGAACACAGGGAGCAATTGGAATTTATTACTAATCTCTAGAATGTAATTGAACACTTTAATTACTCAAAACTTTAATTCAAAGATAAATGCATGAGTTTGAAAAGTAATTGAGGCAAAAAGAAAGAATTGGACGTCTGATCATGGGATTGGACGTCTTAAAAATAGGTTTCTCTTCTCTTATTTTTCTTCTTTTCTTCTTCTTTGAGCTTCTTCTTTATCTGCAGTATCTTTGCTTCTTTCCTTCTTATTTTCTTTTGCCTTGCTTCTTTCTTTCTATTTTCTTCTGTCTTCTATGGTTCTTCTTACTTGTCTCTACTTCCTTTGCTTCAGTTCCTCTTCTTCTTCTGCTTGTCTTCTATTTCTTTTCTTCTTCAGTTCTTCTCTTTTTCTTCTTCGCCTCTTCCTTTTCTTCTCTTTTTCTTCTGCGAAGGCTTCCTTACTTCTTCATTTCCCTTGCTAGCAGCGACTAAGTGTTGGCTTCACTCCTTCCTTCTTCCTTCCCTGCACAACCACAGCAAAGCAAAACCTAACCCTCTACCCACACCCGCCCATCTCTCTCTCTCTGTAAACCACTCTCAGGACGCTCTCCCAGAGCCGGATAAACGGGTCGGATCGTGCGCCCGTGACCAGGTGCACCAGCGTGAGGGTGGTGCGCGAGGTGTGCTTAGGACAGGGTTGGGTCACGCCAGATCCGCGTGGTGAACTCGCAGACAAGGCGCAGTGAGATAGGTGAGGGACCTCACCCCAAGTGCATTCGGAGGCAACGAACCCATATCACAAAAACATTATAAACCACTCTAGGGGTTTGTAAGTTACTGATGTGGGACTAATACCCACTGCCTTCTCTCGCGCGCGCTTGCAGAAGTCCTTCCTGCAATTTCCACAACTATAGGCTCTGTGGCGTCGCTCGCTAGACCCCTTGGCTTCGCAAGACCTGCCCACGTTCGCAGCACCTGGAAACTTGCGGTCCTGAGGCCTGGAGCAAGCGTTGAGCTTCTTCAAGTTACCGTCAATGGCGGCCGGAGCTTGAGATCTGTCAGACATGAAAAGAGCCTCTCGGCTTAATCAGATCTCCGGGAGACCTTCGCCGTGTCACGGCGAAGGTGAAGCACTAGGTGGCAGGCCGTGGGGAGGCCTAGGCGTGCGTTCCTAGGTCACCCTAGGGCCAGATGGATGGGTGAGTTCGGGGGACTGTTGTGGAGGCTTATAAGGACTGTGGATGGGCAGAGGTTACTCAGTGAGGTGAGGTGGAGGTTATGCGATGGTCAGCGAGGCATGTGGGGCTGCGGAGCGATGGGAGCGTCTCGCCGGAGGGTGGCCGAAGATGAGGAAGGTGATGGTGAACAGCGGCGGTCAAGGGGGTTTTGATGAAATAAAATGAGGGAGATGAAAGAGGGGATAGAGGAGAATGGTTTTAACCTAACTAAAGGGACAAGGAGGCGGACGACAGTACCTGCTGTCGTCGGAGAGGAAAGTGCCCGGTGGAGGAAGACGGCGGCGACGACGGGGCTAAGGCAGCGCACGCGGGTGTTGCGAACGCAGAGGAGGATGAGGAAGACGGCTCTGCCACTGGTTTTGTGGCAGAGCAAAGTGGAAGAGGAGGGGGGCTCGCTGGAGCTCGCTGGACACCTTGGCCGGAGAAGAGATGAATTTGAGGAGGAATTGCGGCCTAGTCGAGTTGAGGAAGTGTGGTTGGAGTTAGGGTTTAATTTATAGGTGTTGGCCGTGCTTTTGGTGCGTGGAGGGCACGCCTTCTGTCACCGATGTCTCGCCGAAGATGGAAGGTGGTTAGATACCCAAATCTCTCGTGCGTTCGCACGAGAGATTGGGTGTAAATCAGTGGTTGTGCTTGGGTTCAGATGGAAGGGGATTCCTCAGAGAATCTCCCTTCCAATTCTGGGTGGGGATCTCTGAGGGATCTGAGAGTATTCCCTCTCTAATCCTCGCCTGAGCAGGATCTCTCCCCAATAATGGTGGAGGGACCTGATTGTAAGATTGGCGAGGAAAATAGGGGGTTCCATGTGATGGTTTTCAAAAGATAGGGACCAAAATGTGATTGGGTGTACTAAATTGCAAAGTAGGTCAAGATGACCTCTCCTTAGGTCCAAATTTTGGTAAAAACCTAATTTTGACCTAAGGAATCCAATGGTGAAGTTGGATTTTAGGTTTGACTATGTTTGACTAGACATTTTGCATAAATATCCAAATTAGGTCAATTGATGAGTTAGGACCCTAATCTAGGTCAAACTAGGTTCCAAAGGCCAATTTGAATGTTCCAAACCCTAGGGGATATTTTTCCATGAATTTTAGAGGGTTTACTTGATTTTTATCCTGATCGGAACTTTGTTGAATTAAGCGGGTCTATTTTAGGGTTACCAAATGTTATTTAATTCCTGGATTGCACATGAACCCATTTCTGATTGAATCAACCCACTTTTTATCTCATTTAGACCATTTGACCTATGCTCTGTCTCTGAGAAATCCTGCTTATGAACTGCAATGGTAAAATTGCAGTTTTAACCTTTATTTCATGTTTTCTTCTCAGAACACTTATTCCTTTAATTAAGCCCTCTTCTAGGTTATGTAGGAGCTTTTATTCTCTTCATTAGGTCAAAATTAGCTAGTTATGGCTCATGATGAGGCTCTCATCACTGGGTCTTTCTTCTTTAAAGGAAGAGAACTCGAGATTATTAAGGTAACTGCCTTGGAAAGTGTAGCAGTGCTTCCTTTCTTTGACTTATGCTTCGGACTACACAAATCTTCAAGAATTTCAAATAAGCTGGGATGTGTTTAATCCCATCTAGGAGTGGAATGTTAATATGCACCTATTCAAAAGCCTTAATAAAATCTTCATCTATTGTGATAGGTGATGAGTTGCGACTAATCATAGCTAAATCGCCTAAGTTAAGCTAGAAACTTGTTTAAACACTTGGTTAAGTGTGAGAAATAACATAAAAGACCTCAGACATCAATTTTGTGCTAAAAATAAATAATTAGGTCAATTGTTGAGATAATCTATTGATAAAAGTAAAATGGTGATCCAATTGCAAATTAAACACACAAATGAGCTCAAAATTCTAAATCAAAAGTAAAATTAACTTCTAATATATTCAATTGAGATTCAATAAAAACTTGCATGCATTTGGACATCATTAGGGCCTTAAAATTAGAGTTTCACAATTAAGTCCTTCACATATCACATTTCATTCATTGAAAAACCTCCAAGGACTCCTTTGTAAGGCCAAAAGGACTGCTCTGAATTGATTCTTGACAACTTATGGGTAGCTGTGCTATTTTTCTACCCCTTTGCAAGGGGCTACTAGTGTAAATTTGCCAACACAATCGGCTGCACCTGAGCTCTTTGTGGTCACTATTCACTACGATGAACACAGGCCATCGTGGCCGTTGAACCTCGCTGATCCACCTGATTTGTGGCTAGCATTCAATCGAACCATTGTGCCACTTGGCGCGTGTGGTCACTAGCTCACCCAGATCTCATCCTATGGCCACATTTTGATTTAAATCCCCACACGAGCCTCTCCTCTCATCCTTACCACCCATGCCCTAATCGCTTAATCCCATTACGCGATGAGGAGAATCACTCATCACTCTACTTAAGCACCTACACTGATCGCATGCGCACTATCGACTCCCTCCTCCATGAGCTAATCCCTTCATCCACACCTACGGCTTCCTCTCATCCCAAGTTCGTCTGCTATGGTGACAGCACAGGCAATGCTTCCTCCTTTCAATCACTGCAAGCCAACTGGGTGGTGGACCTTAGACAACTTCTTCAGCTTCTGGTCTCCTCAGCTTTCGTCATCATCAACCACCTTAGGGTGACCTTAGACATCTTCCTCCATTAGATTAGGATTTACTGATTTCTAGAATAGTTGTAGTGATAATTAGAGTAGCCTAGGAGTAGGAGTAATTAGAGATCTGTGTAATGATTTTTTAGTTTAGGTTAGGAGTAGATTTAGAGTAGAATTCGCACTCCTCTTCCTCTGATCAATTCAGATCAGAGGGGATGATTTCATCCCCCACTGATCATTAAATCCCCCTTCTTCATGTTTTCACTTTGCTTTCTTCTTTCCTCATGGTTGATTTCGCAAATCACACCTTCATCAGGTCTAAATTCAGATCTAAAGACCTTGTGTCTCAGATCTGAAATTAGCACCATAAATCATCTTGGGGGGTCTCCCACTCATTTCACAAATCCACAAAGACCACCTGATCTTAATTCACCAACTCAATTTGCTCGAACTTGATTAAAACAAAGTTTATTGTTCAGTTCAGTGATTTGGAATTCATTTGGATTTTATCGGATTTAATCAAGCTTTTTGAGATTGGATGGGGTTGATTAGGTATATGCAAGGATTCCAATGGTTTTAAGTTTTGTTTTGATTATATGGATGAGCATGTATCTAAGTTAATCCCTATGTTGGAGAGTTCATCAAGGAAAATCACTTAACTCTGATTTGAGATAGGACAAGGACCCAACGGATCGTGATCTATCCATGCAATCACCTTGAACACCCATCAATTGTGTTCAAGGAGATCTAGTGGAGAAATTAATGTAAGATCCAAATCAAGAGCCCAATTTGGGGTGACATTTCATCCTCCAAGTAACCATTTGCATGATTTGAGATTGGAGGCCTGGTTGAGATTTCAAAAGGATTTTTGGAAGATTTGAGATGATTTCTTAAGGGATTGGAATTTCCATTTCCTAAAGAGGTTTCAAATCTTCTCATTTGATTTCAAGATGGTTTTCAAACATGTATTATACCTGATTTGGACTCTAAACATCCCATATCAGACTTCACTAAGTCTGATCTTGGGTGTTTAATGTAAGAAAATGCATTAGACTTGCTAGAATTTAGAGATTGAGCTGCAACAACAACCATTTGGAATTGTTTAAGATGCTAGGATTGAATTGAATTAGCTGCTGATCTATAGCAGCTATGGCTGTTGGTTCTGCTGCAGCTGTTGCTACTTTGTGTCTTAAGATGCAGCTTAGCTTGTGTTTGAGCAGTTGCTGCTGCGAGTGTTGCTATTGATATAGATCAGTGGCTATTTTGGCTGAATCAGTTGGGTTGTAGCTAGGATATTAGTTGTTCTAAATGGCTGGCATGATTTATATGTTGTAAAAAATTTGTACAATCATTCATGTAATGTTCTTTGATTTTAAATCTCATTTGAATGACTTGTAATTCAGTTTTAAACTATTGTTGTCAGTTATACATGCATTCTAACTGCCCAACATGGAAAATATGATGTAATTCAATGAAAAACCATGTTTATTTGATTGAATACCTTGTGTGTGTCTTGCTAAACATATTTGAATCCTTCCACTGGCTGTTCAACCTCTAAACATAACTCTAGTGCCTTAGGTTCACCTTCAAAATCCCTTTTAAGGCCTAGGTTGTATGAAATTTGTTAATAAATAAAAATACTATAAAAAAATCCAAAAAAAATAAAATAAAGGTGTAGTGAGTACGATTAACTAATTCTCTACACATGTGCAAAGTTTTGAGGTTATCTGAACCCTCGTCTTGGTAGAACATACCAGTCAATGGTTCAGTATACCTCTTAACTTAAAAAAATCCCTAAACTAAAAATGACAAAAAGACACTCTCTCTATCATCTCTTTCTTTCTCTCTCATCCCCTACCTCTACAAAATATATAAAACCCATAAAAATAAAAAAATCCCCAAAAATACTTAAAAATAACATGTATATTATTAGATACTTGTATATATAAGGTATATATTAAGCTATATATGTAAATAGTGTAAAATATGTCTATAAATTGTATAAATAACTTATGCATGTGTTATATAATGTAACTTAAGTATTTAAGATAACTTTTTACGTATATAACTTATCTGTATAATTATTTATTAATTATATTAACTTATATGTACTATAAGCTACATAATTATAGAAACCCTAATAGATTAACTTATTTATAAGTAATATTGTACATACGTAATTATATATGTATTATGTACATAATGAACCCTGTAACATAATTTAATTTTGTATATATAATAAATAATTAATTTATTAAGTTAATAGCTAAGTTATTAGATTAAATTAAAATAAATTAATACTTGAAGTTATAACTGAAGTAACTTATATTATACATTTGTATTATTGTATTTTAAGTAAATTATGCCAATTAACTATATTTATAATATATTATGCTATTTATAAGTTAAATTATATTTATACACCCTGAATTCACCTATTTAAATGTAAATAAACCAAAATAAATCATGTAAAATACAATAAAAATATCTATTAAGTACTTTATTATAAGTATTAACTCTATACAGGGTCAATTAGACCATTAATTAACTAATTTATACGGTAATTAAGAAATAAACTTAAAAATCAGCATGTATAAAGTATAAACTTTAGGTAATTTATTTATAAAGTAAACATAATTAGTTATGTAAATAAATTTTACCATTATGTAGCCCTATGTAAATACTCTAACACCATATAATTTAATTTTAAATTATAATAATTTATTCCCTTCAAATTGAGGGCCAAAAACCACAAATTAAAGCATTGCTGTGTTTGATTTCCAGCACCCATGAGGTGCTAACATAGTTCCACATCGAGCATTGGTGAGCGTCTGAAGGTGCTTAAGTTGAATTCCCCCTCCCCCTCTTTGGTCATCCCGAGCATTGGGCGCCTGAAACACCTACCCCTTTTATCCCCTGAGCATGAAATGAGTTATGGCATTGGTGTATGCGATGCACGAGCTGGGAGCTTGGCACTGTGCATGGGCCTGTGTGGGCCCAACATTGAGCATAAAATAAGATTAATAAGTTAATTAATAACTGTTTCAAAAAAAAAAGTTAATTAATGAATCAGCGTGACTCTTAGTAGAGGACTGGTCCCACCCCTCGAGGGTGCTATGTATCCCTCGTAAATGTCACCTGCCAACTTAAAACCCTAATTTTTAATTAAATGAATAGTAACCTGGTCTTAATTACTTTAGGGGAAATGAGTGAAATTGAAATAATCTAAGTGTCGAGAGAGAGAAGTTAATGAGAAGAACACAGAAGAAGAAAGAGTTAGGTGTATATGTGTGTGTAGTATGTATATATGTATTTGTATGTATGTATATATATATATGTAAATAATATGTATAAGAAGTATACGTTAATAATATAACTAATATGTTTGAGCTATGTATGTACATAAATAAGAGAATAGCTTTACTGACAGATTTATCAGTCACTGTATATAAAATAAATGTCACTATAGATCCTATTTTTACGTTAGTTTATGTATATACGTTTTCCTAAGGTTTAGGGATGTTTATATATGTCGTTGTACATATTGTATATGCTACTATAGTTGTTAATATATTAAGTTAAGTTAGTATGCTATATGTTACAACATATTATTGTATAGATATGTAAGTATTGCTATTATAAGTTGTAAATAGATAGTATATAGTATTTTATTAAAGTGTTTGATGCTTGTTTATAAATAGATGTTTGCAAGCATTTTTGTTCATCTTTTGTATATAAATTGTTTCAATCTTTCATTTATTAGTTCATTCATTTATATTTGTACATAAAACCAATCATTTTGGAATTAAAGAATAATATTGGACTTAGAAAGTGATGTAAATCAATAATTGACTCCCAGTGAATGACCTGGAATAAACTAATAAAAATTAATTAAATAAATAAAATTGACGCGACAACGATTTGTATTTGTGACGTATACTACAATAATGACGTTTTTTTTATACGAACCGTGGTCGATCACTTCATATTTTTGGTGTCGTTGCTGGGGAGGCAACCTCTTTACGCCAAAATTATTCTTTAGTTTTTAATTTGTAAATAATTTTTGGCTTTTGTATATAAAAATTCATTCATTCATATTCATTATTTATAAATAAACATTCTTTTATTCAAATTTTTTATGTGTATACATTTCATTCATTAGTTCTTTTATATATAAAAATTCTTTAACTTTTACTAATCATTTGTTGTTTTTACAACACTTGAGGGTGGAAGGAGTAGCGTCGTCTTCCTGGTGGATTCACTGCTATTATGACCTGACGTCCAAGCGGAGTTTTTGCCCTTGGAGCTGCAGTAGAGTAGATTAGTATAGTTTAGATTTAGGTATAATATATTAGGATTATTTGTTAGGCATAAGTTGTGAGAGTCTGTTCTTACACATTTTATAATAACTGTGGACTCACTGGACTCTTATTTCTCTCTATTCATCTCTCATCGATAAGGTTTTCCATATCGATTTTGTTTATTTTGTTTTTGTTTGTTGCATTCAAAAATACAAAAATATTATAAAATCAAAAGCACAAAAAGATCTCATCCCTTATCTAGCAGCAGCATCATCTATTTGGCATCCATCTCTAGGTTACACATTTCTTGCTAGATTTTAATTCCAAGTCAATTGCATAACTTGTAGAGTTGCTAGAGTCAGGTATGCATCTTCTTACTTTCCTCAAACTCTTGCTATTCTTACATTTGACCGAAACTAAGAAGACCATCTCTTATTTTGAAAAGATTAAGAAAATGAGACAAGCAACATTGAAAACATCCACTATATACTTGAATAGACATAAAAACTTGTTTGAAACCCTGACTAAGTTTTCCAACGATATTGTGTTGATTGATATCGTGCACACATCACGATCACATAAGAATCACATACACTGGTTTCTATCTCATCTCCTTTAGCACCCATAGGATCTGGATTCGCACAACGGTCTTATCTAGACTCCTGGTGGATTATAGAGGTCTGCACCTCGCTAGGTTTATCTCTAAGATGCGTACAATTGTTCTGAAACATTTATTTGCTTACTACTATTTTGTGTAGCAGCCTCTAAGAAAATTGATTTCATCTCGCTTGATTGCTAGATTGGTCTTTCTATGATTGAGATTGATTTGGGATTTCTGATTTTTGTGTGAGATTGAGATTGATTGATTCTTTCTTTCAGTTGTGACTGTTTTAAAACTCATTTTCAAAAATCGACTCAATGGAAGGTAGGATATCCCAAAACCATGAATTAGTACTCCCTTTGGGTGCTAATGCCCAAGCTTCTACTTCCAGTTCGATGCCTTCCACATCCGATCCTATACCTTTTTGGCCTCAAACTCCCATTCACTACTTCACACATCATGAGGATGATCATGATTCTGTATAGTTTGAGAATTTCAAAGAACTTCTTCCACATCTTCTTACACATCCTCCACCACCACCACCACTAAACCATAGGTTCCAACCTCCCCCATATCCTAACCTTCCCAACCAACCACCACCGGAGAGAGGACCTATGCCTCATCTTCAACACCTCTTTGAAACACAATTAGAAATGAATACCCTTGCAAAATAGGTGTAACATATTACTCAATCTGTTAACTTTTCAGAGGACCCCCAACCCCAACTCAACCTAGAAATCCTCAGGCACCACCTCAACCTCGTAGACTTCAACTATGGGATTACTATAATCATGCAGTTGCACAACCTATGCCTGTGGTACGTTATCCCAATGGGGGTCGTGCTACTGAATTAAAGCCAAACATCATTGCACTTATTCCTCACTTCCATGGACTTGCTTCTGAGGACCCTTTTTATCATTTAGAGGAGTTGAAAAATCTTGCTCAAACTTTGGGTCCACAAGGCCATGATCAACACACGCTTTTGATGAAAATATTCTCCTTTCAATTGAACGATAAAGCTGCCTTCTGGTTTAGAACTTTAGCACGGACAACACCTATAGACACATGGGCTTCTTTGGAATATGAGTTCCTAAAGAAGTACTTTCCCATAGGCCGCATAAATGCTCTAAGGCGTGCTATCACTACCTTTACCCAAAACTCAGAAGAACAAATGCACGAGGCTTAGGAGAGATTCCTGGAGCTTCTGAGAAAGTGTCCCCACCATGGTGTCCCATGCTGGCAACAGGTCCCGATCTTCTATCATAGGCTCCATGATGACACAAGGAACTTTGAAGATGCCGCTTGTAGAGGTAATTTCTTGTGTTGAGATGAGAACTCAGCCCTTGAGATCTTTGGAGGCATGGCCGAAAATTCTATTAATAATGCTTCGATGAGCGTATTTAACAGAAAGTCCTCACATTCCCACTCACACTTGGTGGTACACGAAGCCCAATCCAGCAGTAGAGACCTAGAGACAGTGGCTAGTTAGCTGGATAAGGTAGGCTTAAGAGAGAAGAAAGTAGATGAAGTATGGAAATTCCTATCTAAACCTTCATCATCATCTTCTTCTCAGTCACCTGCACCTCACACTTCTCAGTTTCCTATAGGGAGAGAAACTGTGAACAACCTTGCTGTGACATAACCTACACTATCGTACTTTTCATTTCCATATCCTTCACCAGTTGGAGGAACCTTTGTTCCTCCCTACACTGACTTCCCTGCACATTCTGGAGCTTCAGAGGAGCTCCACGCCACTCATAATGACTCTTACACACAAACCTATAACAATGGATGGCGTAACCATCCAAATTTCTCGTGGTTAGGAAATTCATAGAGAACTACCTATCAACAACCTTCTGTACCACCATAGCACAACCCGATCCAAGCACCACCTCCACAAACACACAGGTATCCATTGCTTGCCTACTAGCAACCCTAACCCAAGCCCACCCAATACTCTCAATCTGGGCCTACACGAGATGACTAGTTGCGGTCTATCATGAAAGCTCTTGCTGACATGCAAAAACAAAATCTTGCTATGCAGTAGAGACAAGATGCGGCACTAGCTGAGATGAGAGCCCAGCTATCGCACTTGACAGAATCCCGTCAACCACATTTACTCCCATCTCAAGTAGAACCCAATCCAGTGAACATACCTACCCAGAGGTATGTCCAACCTAGACCTTCCCAAGGCCAAGCACATGTCATATCACAAACCTTACACAATCCTGATCCATCCACACACTACTTAGATCAACAACCACCTCTTCTTCCAAATCCAAATTCATCCTTTTCATCTTGACTCTACATTAACTGATTGAAGAGCTAGAAGCTATTGATTCTTTTGAATAAACTATTTCTTTACTTGGACCTTGAGCCAAGTAACTTTGAGATAATTCAATTCTGTCTACTTGGACCTTGAGTCAAGTATCTCTGATTTGATACCCACTTTCTAGTTGGGCCTTGTACCAAGTATCAGACTCTGATTCATATTGACTATTGAGCCATTTTCTTTACCCTTGAGATTGACAACCTACATTCCTTCTATATCATGATCTGAACCTTTCATTGATCTTCACTGACTTGTCAATTCTCACCCAACTTTTAGCTCCTACATTTTTGGCATTTTACTGGGTTTACGCCTAGTTGAAGGCGTTAAACTTAGCAAACCTATCCTTGTATATAGCTATTTTCATCTTTCTTGTTTTCACCTTTCAAGCATTAGGTGTCTACCCTTGCATTTTATGCATACATTTCATTGTCACATATGTCATGCATTTCACTTTTTAGCTCGACTTTCCACTTTGATATCGTATCAGACTTGAAATCGTCCACACAGAGATTTTTATCTCCTCATTCTGACTTCCTTCCGTCACCTAGTCTAAGATAGTGAAAGCATAGCATGCATTTGCATCCACCCTATTCATTCAATGACATTGCATCATTTAAGCATGAGAGGTGTAAATGGTGAATCATTTACTAAAATGCAGTTGTAGACACACACCTAGTGTATATAGTATAGTATTATCAAAAATACCAAAAAAAAAAAGAAAAATTTTGAAAACTTAAAAAAAAATTACAAAGCCAAAAATACAAACAAATGAAAAAACACAAAAATTGCAAAAATACAATAAGGGACATGAACTTTATTGATTGAGGGAGAACTCCACAACAAAATTCTAAGGAGAGAAAAGACATGAAAAGAAATATAGGTGTTTAACTATGATCATCTAGCTGAAAACAAAAATTGAATAAGTGTGTTTGGACATTCAAGCTTTGCTGGTTAGGCTTTCTGGGCCACTGTAGCTTGATTCGCTCAGGCTTTAGCTTAATACACTTCAAGCTTTGACAAGATAGACCAGGATCTCTCCTAACTTATGACATACTCTTGTACCTGAGTCACCAGTATAGGATTTGCTGAATTGCTTTGACTTAGGAGTCTAAGTAACTTTGGTTTACACTACATAGTGTCAGGAAAGACCTTGTGAATTTGAAATTCAACCCTAGTGTTCATTAGGGAAGGTGGAGTCCTTACCTGTGCGTGTAGGCAGACTCATTGTCCTATTCTTTAGTCTTGTGTCTAGGAGAAGCTCTTTCTACTAAAGAACTCACCCACCAAATAAGGTGTGCTCTACCAAATAAAGTTGTCAGAGACATACTGACAAAAAAAAAAGAGAAAAAGTAAAAAATAAGTTCTTTAGAATAAGTCAAGTATGTTCCCCAAGTCCTGTAAATACAAAATTCCACTAAAAATGTTTTCAGGGTGCAATACAAATACCCTGTTCCACCAAAAATTCTTTGAGCCACAAACGCAATAGGAGTTGTGTTGGAGTATTCCTCGTTTCTTGAGAATCAATCCAAAAACATGAGCTGAAGCTAGGACCAACCTGGACATAAAAAGAAGTGAAACCCTGGGATTGAGTTTTAAAATTCACCTAGTTAATCCTAACCCATCACTGAGAACAGCCATAACCTCTTAGCATCTAAGCCTCTGTAAAATCCCTTGAGTCCTAGAATTTGACTGAAGGTTTAAATATCAAGACTCCTTGTTATTCGAGAGATGGTCTATGTCATATTAGTCTTAATTTCTGGTCAATCTTCCTAAGCAACAAGTTCTCACAAGGTCCAGACATAAACACAACTAGTTTATCAAAAGAAAAATCTTTCAGTGTAAAGATCATCTTTAAAAACTTAATCTATTGAGAAGAAGAAAAGAAGAAAAGATATCTCATCACAGTTATCTTGCTGATGCCTAAATTGCTATGCACTTTAATGAGTTGTTTGCTAAGGGACTAGCAAAACCTAATATTGGGGGTATGATGAGCTATGACTCATCATAGCTAAATCGCCTATGCCAAGCTAGAAACTAAGATAAATACTATCAAATTAACACATAAAAAGGGTTAAGTGTGAGAAATAACAAAAAAAGAAACATCAATTTTGTGCTCAAAACGTATAATTACGTCAATTATTGAGATAATCTATTAATAAATGTAAAATGGTGATCCAATTGCAAATTTAACACATAAATGAGCTCAAAATTCCAAATCAAAAGTAAAATTAACTTCTAATATGTTCAATTGATCTTCAATAAAAACATGGGTGCATTTGGACATCATTAGGGCCTTGAAATTAGAGTGTCACATTTAGGTCCTTCACATATCACATTTCATTCATTGAAAAACCTTCAAGGACTCCTTTGTAAGGCCAGAAGGACTATTTTGAATTGATTCATGACCACTTATGGGTTGCTGTGCTATTTTTCTACCCCTTTGCAAGGGGCTTCTAGCACAAATTTCCCAACACAACTGGCTACACTTGAGCTCCTTGTGGTTATTGTTCACCACGATGACCATGGGCCATCGTAGCTGTTGAACCTTGCTAATCCTCCTGATCTGTGGCTTGCATTCAATCGAACCTTCGCGCAACTTGGCGTGTGTGGTCACTAGCTCACCCAAATCCTATCCTAAGGCCACATTTTGATTTGAATCCCCACGTGCGCCTCTCCTCTCATCTTCATCGTCCACGCACTAATCACTTAATCCCACCACACGGTGAGGAGGTTCACTCATCATTCTACTTAAGCACCTTCACTAATCGCATGCATGCTATCGACTCCCTCCTTCTTTGGTCGATCCCTTCTTCCACACCTGCAGCTTCCTCTCATCCCAAGTTCATCTGCCTGCGGTGATAGCACAGGCCTTGCTTCCTCCTTTCAATCGCTACCAGCCGACCATGTGGTGGACCTTAGACAACTTCTTCAGCTGTTGGTCTCCTCCCCTTTTGTCATCATCAGTCGCCGGCGGGTGACCTTAGGCATCTTCCTCCAATAGATTAGGATTTACTGCTTTCTAGAATAGCTATAGTGATAATTAGAGCAGTCTAGGAGTAGGAGCAGTTAGAGATCTATGTGATGATCGTTTAGTATAGGTTAGGAGCAGATTTAGAGTAGAATTCTTACTCCACCACCTCTGATCATTTCAGATCAGAGGGGATGATTTCACCCCCCACTAATCTTTAATTCCCCCTTCTTCATGTTTTCACTTCGCTTCCTTCTTTCCTCACATTTAATTTCACAAATCACCCCTTCATTGGGTTTAAATTCAGATCTGAGGACCTTGTGTCTCAGATCTGAAATTAGCACCATAAATCAACTTGGGGGTCACCCAGTTATTTCTCAAATCCACAAAGACCCCCCGATCTTAATTCACCAACTCAATTTGCTTGATCTTGATTAAAACTATCTTTATTGTTCAGTTCAATGATTTGAGATTCATTTGGATTTTATCAGATTTAATCGAGCATTTTGAGATTGGATGGGGTTGATTAGGTATATGCAAGGATTCCAATGGTTTTGAGTTTTGTTTTGATTATATGGATGAGCATGTATCTAAGGTAATCCCTATGTTGGAGAGTCCATCAAGGAAATTCAGTTAACTCTGATTTGAGATAGGACAAGGACCCAACGGATCTTGATCTATCCATGCAATCATCTTGAACACCTATCAATGGTGTTCAAGGAGATCAAGTGGAGAAATCAATGTAAGATCCAACTCAAGAGCCCAATTTGGGGAGACATTTCATCCTCCAAGTAACCATTTGCATGATTTGAGATTTGAGGCTTCGTTGAGATTTGGAAAGGATTTTTGAAAGATTTCAGATGATTTCCTAAAGGATTGGAATTTCCATTTCCTAAAGATGATTTCTGATCTTCTCATTTGATTTCAAGTTGGTTTTCAAACATGTATTATACCTGATTTGGACTCAAAACATCCCAGATCAGACTTCACTAAGTCTGATCTTGGGTGTTTAATGTAAGAAAATGCATTAGACTTGCTAGAATTGAGAGATTGAACTACAATAGTAATGAGACACTCATCATGATCTCTAATTACCCCTAATTAACTAGTCTAGTCTTCCTAGTTAATTAGCTATGGTTATGAATATATAAGGGTTAATTATAAATAAGGGATATTTAGTAAAGGACCTTAAAATAAGTTAAAAATGACATTTTATCATTCAATTAACATTATTAATAATTTAGAAAATAATTGGACTCGAAATCCTATTAATCATTCCCTTAATTAATAAGTTAAGTAACTTAAACATAATGTATATCTAAGTATATAATAACTTAAGTGATTTTACTTAATCTAATAAATTAACCTAAAAAGGTCAAAAATGTAAATTCAAGGTGTAAACATAATATTTACCTTATTTACTAACATATATAAAAAGTTGAAAATAATCTAAATTAAAATAAACCTTCAAAACCTGAGTTTACAATTTGGTCCTTAAAATTCATTATAGTCGGGTCCTTATTTCTCACACAGGTCCTTAAGTTTTATTTCATTTAAGTCCCTTTTCCTCTTCTTCTTCTTCTTCAGCCGAATGAACGACTGGCGGCAGAGAGTCACCCCACCGCGCGATTACGGCCCTGCCGACATCAACCTTCTTTGTCTAAGCTCTTGCAGCTTGCGCTCACCACCTCCACTTCATCCACCGGTCTGGATTAACCGGGAATCCTATTTTTCAGTGGGAGATAACCTCACCATCGTCGGAGACAACGACGAAGGTTAAGCTCCTCAAGCTCCTTCTTCGGCCAGACCCTGCCATTCTCTTCGCTGCCAACTGCTATAAATACCCCCTCACACCTTAGATTTTACTCAAGTTGGCTCCCTTCCCTCTTCTAACACTGCAGCTGACCCAATAGGCTATTCGTCCAAAACTCCGGTGACTTTCCATTACACTTTTCGATTTCCTCCATCCATCTTAATTAGTCGAGGAGATTCGCCCTGGTCTTCCGCATCTCTGACACAGGTGCCGACCTAAGGAATCCTCCGCTCCACCTCAAATCCGCCTGCCGGAGATCTTTCTTCCACCCTCTGATTTCATCGTCCTCCATGAGACTTCGGCGGAACCCTATTGACCCCTTCATCCAGGTAGCAGTAGATTAGGAGTAGGAGTAGGAGTAGGCTAGCTTAGTTAGGTAGGTAGGTAGTTAGATTAGATGTAGTTTTTGAATTTTAGTTTCATCTTCTCCGACTCTGGCGAGCTCCTTGAGCTCGCCAAAGCTTTAATCTTGTCTTTTTAACTCACTATACACCTTCCTTTAACTTCCATAATCACTTCTAAATCACTTAATCATTTAATTGAATCACCTAATCGCCTAATTCATATTCCACCTTCACCGACTACTATCACTGTCCATGGTGACAGTAATCAACCTAATTCCACCTTCATAGGGTTCTTCATCTATCCACTACTTATGAACCCTAATTGACACTATAATGCATATAAATACCACATATAAATTAAATGGCCAAATCTTAATTTCCTGAGCTGTCTGTCCATGGTGGCTCATGAGCCATTCAAATCCTAAATTAAATATATTTATGAATATAAACACCTGTTGACTTGTTGTAACCTCTCAATTGAGTGGTTAAACAAGTCCTGAGCTTATTTCAAATCAAATTTTTAAAGAAATGATTTCACTGTCAAATCTTACATTTAAAGAAATAATGAGGAATTAAATGTGATTCTGAGGTTCCTTGCAACCTCAGGATCCTTTCTAAATCAAAAATGGTAATTTTTAACAATCTATGCATACTTTTTACATTTTCTGGACTCACCGGAGCTCCGACGAGCTCCAGCAAGCCAAATTTGTATTTTAGCCTCTAGAATTTGTTGAGAAGCTCCAGAATGATATAATGTGGATCACTGATTGTTTTAAGGATGTTTAATTGAGATTTTAATGTATGGAGCTGTAGATTTGAATTCATCTTCTCCAACTCCAATGGAGTTGGAGAAGTCTGTTAGGAAAGATCTGAAGAGCATTGAAGGAACCTAGAAGCTTCAGTGCAATGCACTGAAGCTGTTTAAACTCTTGGAATGCTGTAACAACCTTACATTGGCTCTAACAAACACACATCTTTTCAAGTTCAGGCGGTGAGCCTGAAACCCTAGAAACCAGGGTTAGAACACCTACCTGAAGATCTGAATAAGTTTCTGATGTTGAGGAGACTCTATTCGAGGCCTTGATTTCCTATGGAAAAGCTTTGAACAGGAACTCAAACTTGAGGCCTTTAAAGTCAAACCTGAGGAGGAAACTTTGTTTCTGAGTTCAATATGAGGAATTGATGAGAGTAAGTTGTTTCTGAGAATTTGTTGAATGATCTGAACGTGATTAAAGTGAGCTCAGATGATTTATTTAGTGATAATTTGAATCCTGTCAATTTGGGTTACTTTCGAGCCCAAACCAACAGCAGTGCCATTTTGTTGAAATATGAATTTAAATCCTACCCAGATTAATCTATTATAACCCTTAGAATTAGTTTAGGTCGATCAGAGATGTTTCTCTGTGTCTGTTCATCCATTTTAAAGTCTGAAATTTTGATCTCTGAAGCTTTTAGAGAAGTTTCAACCTTTTGTACACTGTCTAAAGGTCTTAAGAGCTTAAAACTTACTATAATAGATGTGAAATTAATTGTATAACCTGTATAGACCTTTAATTAAGAAAGAAAAGTCCATCTGAGGACTCTGCAGACATAATTTAACTTTCCAGGCTATAAATAACCCGTAGGAACCCTTGATTTTATCTTTCAAATTTAAGAGGATAGCATCATCAAAACCTTAAATTGACCTTGCAATTGTGTAGATCTATCTTAGAGCTTTCTAACAAACTTGAAATCACTCGATTTGGAGCTTTGGGTAGAAAGTTATGATCATTTGAAGTTGGGTCTGGAAGTGGTTAGATAGTCCCACATCGTCGGATTCTGAGTGTGTGCCTGGGAACAAAAGCAATTTGTTGCATGGCCTCTTCAGTCGTCAGCGCTTGGCGCACCGGTTACCGATCTGATCTGAACCTATTCTGAGCATGTGCATGTGTGTGTGTGCGGGCTTGTGTGCCTGCGGGTGTGTGCCCTTGTGGGCTTGAGCGAATGTGCCCTGGGAGGGCGAGAGGCCTGGGAGGCCGGGTTGAGCTGAATTGGCTCGAGACTATGAACCGAAATTGAACCTAGTTGAGATTAGGCGAGGACCGAGTAGGGTCTGGTCCCACCCTAGTCTCAAGGTGCTGTGTATCCTTGAAAGGACCTCGCTGCAAATAAAATAATTTTGGTTAAAAAAGTAAAAAACCCGGTTCAGTTGAAAGTCTAAGGGAATTAAAAAAGAAGCCAATGGTTGTTAAATGCTAAGTACTAAAGCTGAAGCTAAGTAAACAAAGGAGCAAAGGCACTAAGGAAGGAAAAGAGATTAAGAAACAAAAAGAGAAGACTAAGGGAAGAAGAGGAGAAGGCAGGAACAGAACAGAAGAAAGGTAAGAAAAGAGCTTGAGAGAGAGAAGAGAAAGAAAAGGAGAAGAAGATGAGAGGCTGAAGAAAATAAATGAAGAAAATCTTTTCTTGCATCATTTTAATTACTTTTTGAATTTATTTTAATTGTAGAAAGACATGTTTTAATAGAACAACTTCTAATTGCTTTAATTTCTTTTGAAATAAAATTAGAAAACTAACATGTTTACTTGCTAATAAAGTACATCGTTTAAGTAAATATGTTTTTCATATGGAATTTTGTATATTCTTTATAGTTTAAATATTTTAGCAAAATTCATGTTTTAAAAATCAACCTAGTTATACCTCCTAAACTTATAAAAGAAATAAAAGAAAATTGGTGAATTTGGAAAAAAATTATTATACCTCCCAGTGAACGACCTGGACTCAACTAGTAAAAATTTCTTAAATGTTAGGTTAATTCGACCCTATACTACACAACCGACACAATTTCGAGTTAACCTAAGTGACTTCTACTCTTAATTAAGTGAAATTAACTTAATTACTGAGTTCGGTGAAACACCGGTATCATTTTAATGGCGCTGTTGCTGGGGAGGTAATATTTTGATTCACTAGAATTTAGTTGGATTAATTGTCTAATTAGGAGGTATTTTGTAAATATTTTTGTTTTTACTTACTTTTGCTCTAATTAGTTGTATTTTATTTTGTTTTTGTTTTATTTTTATTTTCTGTCATCTTTTCAGGTTTACCTTCACGGGTGATCTCAAGAGAAGGTGGGAAATAGTTTTCTATTTTTGTAAGTATTTTTATTCTTTTGTTTTGTTGCAAATAAAAAAATATAAAAAAATACATCTTTTCTGACTAGCTGCAGCATATACATAGGCATACACTCTTAGGAGTGCATATTTTCTGCTAGTATTAGAGCGATCTGACTAGGGAATTTTTAAACTATTTTTTCTCGCATCAGTGGGAAAACACGAGAAAACCCACATAGAACCCTGTCCTCTAAGATTTAAAAAGACCACATATTTTTGTTTGAAAAGATATAAAAACGGCCATTGTAGTTTTAATTGATATATATTTTTTTTTGAAAAAGATTAACTAAAAAGAGGAAGTAAAATTTGTGACTTAAATCTGTTTGCAGAATGCATGCGGGTTTTTATATCGCTATTGTCTGTTGCATGCTATCGCGCACACAGCACGATCACTAGAGTCACACGAGCCTATTTTTCTATCTCTCCTCTTTGCACCTCTTAGGGCTTTGGCCGAAGATCAACAAGTCTGTCACACTACTAGAGCCTTGGGGAGCCAGTAGTGAGCGGTCTCAATCTTAGACCTTGGACCTTTGAGCTTTAAGGTACGCACCTGCGTAGTCACGGATTAGGATGCGTATTTTGATACTGTTACTCTATTTGTTTGCATCAAATTACTTTGCGTATCTTAGGAATTTCTTCTTTCCTTTGAAAGAAGATCAAAACTCGCATCTTTTGCGTTGTTTTGCGGGTTTTTTTTGTGCCGCTGTTTTCTTATCGGTGGTGTGCATGTGCCTTTGCACATTATTTTTCATTTATGGATGGGAGGCGATCCTTGCATCCGCCTCTTGCACCACTGTTGACAGGTGATCCTAGGCCAGTTGTAGATAAGCAACCAATGGTTTCCCTATCTGATCCATCTTCTTCTATGGATCCAATGCAGAATCTTAATCCCGAGATCCCTTCTTCTTCTGGTCAGGAGGAGATGCCGCCTTTTGATGTTCATGAGGCACTCCTGAACCAGAATCTTAGGATGCTAGAGCAAACAAGACAAATCAATTTATTAACAGCAGCCTTAAATAATTTACAGAATCTTCAAACCCGTTCTTCACCTCGACCTGAGGCAGGTTTTAAAAACCCTGATTTACCGATCAATCATCCAAGGCCTCTACTTAGAGATTATTATAACTCATCTAATGCACAAGTAGAGCCTAATGTTAGGATTCCTATTGGGGAGAATGATCTAGAATTAAAGGCAAATATTATAGGTTTAATCCCCCACTTTCACAGATTTGCATCTAAGGATCCATTTCAACATATAGATCTTAAAAATCTATCCCAAACTCTTGGTCCTCGAAGTCAAAATAGTGAAATCCTACTAATGAAAATGTTCTCTTTTAGCCTTAAAGATAAAGTAGCTTATTGGTATAGAACTATAGCAAGACCAATCTCAACTTGGGCTGAACTCGAATTTGCATTTTTGAAGAAATTCTTTCCTATTGGTTGAACCAATGCTTTAAGGCAAGCTATTACTACTTTCAATCAAAATCAACGAGAACCAATTCATGAAGCGTGGGAATGTTTTCATGAATTGCAAAGGAAATGCCCACATCATAACATCCTTCGTTGGCAACTCATGCATATCTTTTATTATGGTTTACAAGAGGGCATTCGCAATCTAGTCGATGCCTCTTGTGGAGGGAATTTTCTAAATCGTGACGCAGAATCCGATTCAAAATTATTTGAAGGGATGGTTGAAAACTCGATCAATAATGCATCTATGTCGCAATTCATGCGGGGAGCAAATATGAATCATCAAAATCCACATAAGGGCATTCACGAGATCGGTAATCCGTCTAGTTCAAAGGATTTAGAGATTATTGCAGAAAAACTGGACAAAGTCGATATCGTAGCAAAGCATCTCGACGAAGTTAGAAACACAATGAAAACTCTTATGCCTCTATTTGCTATGAATTGTGTGTATTCACCTGTTTTGAAAATTCCCGCGGGGAGGGAATTTGTGAATAATCTGGATTCTAGAGATCCATCTTCCTTGGGTTTTCTATCTACTCCTTCACCAACCTAAGGAGGGACCTTTGTCCCATAATCAAATAGTAGCCATTTGGAATTGCTTAAGACATTAGGATTGAATTGAATTAGCTGCTGACCTACAGCAGCTATGACTGCTGGTTCTGCCGTAGCTGTTGTTGCTTTGTGTCTTAAGATGCAACTTATTTAGCTTGTGTTTGAGTAGCTGCTGCTGCAAGTGTTGCTGCTGCTATGGATCAGTGGCTATTTTGGCTAAATCAGTTGGGCTGTAGCTAGAATTTTAGGTCTTTTAAATGGCTGGCATGATTTATATGTTGTAAAAATTTTGTACAAGCATTCATGTATTGCTATTTGATTTTAAATCTCATTTGAATGACTTTTAATTCAGTTTTAAACTATTGTTGTCAGGTATACATGCATTCTAACTGCCCAACAAAGAAAATATGATGTAATTCAATGAAAAATCATGTTTATTTGATTAAATACCTTCTGTGTGTCAAGCTAAACATATTTGAATCCTTCCACTACCAGTTCAACCTCCAAACATAACTCTAGTGCCTTAGGTTCACCTTCAAAATCTGTTGTAAGGCCTAGGTTGTATGAACTTTGTTAATAAATAAAAATAAAATAAAAAATCCGAAAAAAATAAAATAAAGGTGTAGTGAGTAGGATTAACTAATTCTCTACACATGTACAAAGTTTTGAGGTTATCAGAACCCTCGGTTTGGTAGAACATACCAGTTGACGATTCTGTATACGTCTTAACTTAATAAAAACCCTTAAACTAAAAATAACAAAAAAGACACACTCTCTCTCATCCTCTACCTCTAAAAAGTATATAAAACCCATAAAAATAAGAAAAACCCAAAAATACTTAAAAATGCCATGTATATTATGTATATACTTGTATATATAAGGTATATATTAAGTTATATATGTAAATAGTGTAAAATATGTCTATAAACTGTATAAATAACTTATGTATGTGTTATATAATGTAACTTAATTATTTTAGATAACTTATTATGTATATAACTTATATGTGTAGTTATTTATTAATTATATTAACTTATATGTACTAGAAGCTGCATAATTATAGAAACCCTAATAAATTAACTTATTTATAAGTAATATTGTACATACGTAATTATATATGTATTATGTACATAATGAACCCTGTAACATAATTTAATTTTGTATATATAATAAATAATTAATTTAATAAGTTAATAGCTAAGTTATTAGATTAAATTAAAATAAATTAATACTTGAAGTTATAACTGAAGTAACTTATATTGTACATTTATATTATTGTATTTTAAGTAAATTATGCTAATTTAACTATATTTATAATATATTATGCTGTTTATAAGTTAAATTATATTTATACACCCTGAATTCACCTATTTAAATGTAAATAAACCAAAATAAATCGTGTAAATACACTAAAAATATGTATTAAATACTTTATTATATGTATTAATTTTGTACAAGGTCAATTAGACCATTAATTAACTAATTTATATGTTAATTAAGAAATAAACTTAAAAATTAGTATGTATAAAGTGTAAACTTTAGGTAATTTATTTATAAAGTAAACATAATTAATTCTGTAAATAAATTATACCATTACGTATCCCTATGTAAATACTCTAACACCATATAATTTAATTTTAAATTATAATAATTTATGGCCCCCAAATTGATGGCCAAAAATCTCAAATCAAAGCATTGCTGCGCTAGAATTCCAATGCCTGTGAGGTGCTAACATAGTGCCACATCGAGCGTTGGCGAGCATCTAAGGGTGCTTGAGTTGAATTTCCCCCTCCCATACTTCATTTGTCACAAGTACCGGGCACCCGAAACACCTTCCCCTCTTATCCCCTATGCATGAAATGAGTTATGGCATTGGTGTCTGCGGTGCATGGGCTGGGAGCCTATCACTGTGCATAGGCCTGTGTGGGCCCAATATTGAGCATGAAACATGATTAATGGATTAATTAATGAATCAGGGTTACTTTTAGTGGAGGTCTGGTCCCACCCCTCAAGGGTGCTGTGTAACCCTCGAAAAGGTCGCCCACAACCTTAAAACTCTAATTTTTTATTAAGTATATAGTAACCTGGTCTTACTTGAGGGGAAAAGAGTGAACTTGAAATAATCTAAGTGTCAAGAGAGAGAAGTTAATGAGAACAACACAGAAGAAGAAGAAGAAAGAGTTAGGTGTATATGTGTGTGTAGTATGTATATATGTATATGTATGTATGTATGTGTATATATATATATATATATATGTAAATAATATGTATAAGAAGTATACGTTCATAGTATAAGTAATATGTTTAAGCTATGTTTGTACATAAACAACAGGATAGCTTTACTGACAGATTTATCCATCACTTTATATAAAATAAATGCCACTACATATCCTATTTTTACCTTAGTTTATGTATATACTTTTTCCTAAGGTTTAGCGATGTTTATATATGTCGCTGTACATATTGTATATGTTACTATAGGTGTTAATATATTAAGTTAGTATGCTATATGTTATAACATATTATTGTATAGATATGCAAGTATTAGTATTATAAGTTGTAAATAGATAGTATATAGTATTTAATTAAAGTGGTTGATGTTTGTTTGTAAATAGATGTTTGCAAGCACTTTAGTTCATTCTTTTGTACATAAATTGTTTCATTCTTTCATTTGTTAGTTCATTTATTCATATTTGTACATAAAACCAATCCTTTTGGAATTAAATAATAATATTGGACTTAGAGAGTGATGTATATCAATAGCTGTCTCCCAGTGAACGACATAGAGTAAATCAGTAAAAATTAATTAAGTAAATAAAATTGATGTGACAACGGTTTGTATTTGTGACATATACTACAACAACGATGCTTTTTTTATATGAACCATGGTCGATCGCATCATATTTTTGGTGCCATTACCGGGGATTAAAACCTGACAACAACGCTTTATTATGATTGTTTGGCTAGATGTCACAGAAGGCCGATTAATAGGTTTCATCTGTTTCCTACATTTTCAGTATAGGGCTTCAAGAAAAGGGACTTCGGTGTCATGTCCTACAGTAGGTTGACTCTGATTAAGAGTTGTAACGAGAACATTAGTAAGATCAGGTACAGGAGAAGTAGGTGGTGTAGGAGCAGAAGCGGTTCGTGAACCACTAGGATTTGAGGTAGATTGAAGTCTCGAATCTATGAGATCCTCAGTAGAAGTCCCTCTACAGGTAGTGACAGAGTTAACTCCCACATAAGAAGATTACAAAGACAATTGCGAGTTTTGTAGGATCGATGGGTTCAGTAAAATTGATTGATTAACTTGATATAATATAGACTGTTGTTGATTCGGATGTAGATACTCAAATTCAGGTGGTGCATAAGGTGGGTTTTGAATGTTGGCCTATTGGATGACATGTGCTTGGCCCTGGTTTGGATTTTGGTTGAGTGGAATGAACCTAAGGAATTAGACGTTTCTAGGGCTCATGACTGTGATGGTACATCCTCAGGCTGATGAGACTCAGCTAACTGTGTGATTTGGCCCCGAAGTTCAACTAGTTCTGCCTAACATTTCCTTTGTATCTTAGCAAGAGCCTCAACATTTCTACATTGGCTCTCATTCACATCTCTCAAAATTTGGTCCAGTTGTGAATCTCTTGGCAACCCTGAATAGTTTTGCGTATTCGATTGGGTGGGCCTCGCATGTGGTTGCTAAAGGCAACGTTGGTGGGTTCTGGGTAGGATGGGTCTAATTTGTGTAACTAGGTGGCCTTTGGCCCTTATCAGACTAGGAGAAGTTGGGATGATTTCTTCATCCAGGGTTGTAGGAGTGAGAATATAGGTTGGATCTTGAATTATACCCCTAGATGGCATACAGATCATCATGATTCATCATGTTTGCTACAGTTGGAGAAAAAGAAAGTAGGGAAAGAGAAGGAAAAGATGGGACAAAGGTCTCTCCTTGGGTTGGAGTGGGAGTCTGCTAGAAACCCAAGGCAGATGGATCTTGGATATCCAAATTATTCATAAATTCCCTCCCAACTGGAAGTTGTGAAGGAGGTTTCGGCACGGGATTCATAGCTAAGAGAGGTGTCAAATTCTTGACGATGTTTCAGACATGATCCAAGTGTTTTGCTACGATATTGACCTTATCTAGTTTCTTTACAATGATTCTGAGATCTCTTGAACTGGATTGGCCTTCAACATTGTGAATGCCCCTATAATGTGGATTCTGATCCGTACTCCCTCTATTGAATTGAGACATGGAGGCATTGTTGACCTAGTTTTCTACCATGCCCTTGATAAACTCTAGCTTATCATCACTCTTATCCTTTAAAACACATCTAGATCTTAGGTTATTAACAAAGAAAGCGGGTTTTTGGGCTGCATTTAGGCATTTTCTATGATAGGCAAACATTGCATATTGTTTTATTTATTTTACATCTTTATTTAAGTGTCAGGGATGAACAAACAGTCAAATCCTGCAAACCATGGCATTGAGAAAGGCAGAAGATGAAGGAGAAACCCAACTCAGTTGGATCTTAGCTGAATCTAGCTCATATTAGCTGGATTCCAGCTCAACCTAGTTGGGATCATCTCATCTCACCTCAACTGGATGGTAGCTCAAGCAAGTTCATCTCAACTCCATTCACCTTACCTTAGCTAGATGGCAGCTCAGACCAGCTCAACTCACCTAAACCCAGCTCCATTCCAGCTCCTTCCAGCTCAAGTTAGTTCTTGGAAGCTCTACTTGACTATGATCAGCTACTACCATCAACTAGCAATGCCTGGTCAGCTGAAGAAGTCCTCAACAAGCTCAGGCCTGCTCAACTGCAACTTTGGAAGACTCAACCTAGCTCAACACAGTTAAGCTTAGCTACTAGACCTAAGCTAGCAAGCATAGCTAGCTAGGAAATCTTCGGCAAGACCAACTTTGGCTCCCCTCAGCTTAGATCAAAAGAAGCCAGCACAACGTAGCTTGGCATAGCACCTAGCAAAGAACTTGATAGCCGAGCAAGCTATTGAGCTCATTGACACATCTTTTCAATAGATTACCAACTACAGGAAGCTCCATGCAGCTTGATAAAAGCCAGTTTATTATCATTCTTATGCCCTAAAACAAACCTAGCTCATAGGATTTTAACTCCGCAAACAAGTTTTTGGGTTGCATTTAGGCATAATCTAGGATTAGGCATGGATTGCATTTTTTTTGATTTTCAACATCTTTACTTGAGTGTTAAGGTTAAACAGATATTCAAACCCTTAAAACCCTACTACTCAAGAAGGAAGAAAGTGAAGAAGTCCATATTAGCTAAACCCTAGCTGGATTCAGCTCATCTCAACTGGATATTAGCTTACATTGGTTAAGTTTAGCTCCTTCCAGCTCCATTCAGCTCATCTTAGCTGGATGGTTGCTCAGGGTAGCTCATCTTAGCTCAACCCACCAAAGCTCAACTTAGATCTAGGTCAACTTAGTTGAGTCTAGCTCATCCTAACTCCAGTCAGTTCACTAGGAGCACTAGCTAGCTCAGCTTAGTTGATCGGAGTTCATTCCATCTCCAGCTCATTCAAAGTTCAGCTCTGCCCATCTCCACTTAGCTTACAACAGCTGAACTCCCTCCAGCTTAGCTACTACTTTCCTACTTGGTAGCTAAGCTAGCTCGAGAGTTCTCATCAGAGGCAGTTCTAGCTCAACCTAGCTTTTGCTAGGTTGAAATCAGCTCAACTTAGCTCAACTACTTAAGCCTAGCTATTAGCATAAGAACTAGCTAGCTAAGCTAAGTAGTTGAGCTCCTCATGAAGACCTCCTCAGCAGATTTAGCTCCAATGTAGCTCCAGTACAGCTCCAGTCCGCTCTTCCTTAGCTCCTCTTCTCAAAACCCTAACTCCTGCACTACTACTCTACTAGCTAAGTTAGCTTAGCTAGCTTAGCTATGTTCTATCTAGCTCCGTCTACATGGCCTTCCAACCTGCCTAGCTAACTCCACCAAAAAGACCTTAAATAGTCTACTACTTAAGCTACCTACTTCTACCTAAAAATGGCACCACCTTAAAGCACCCCTTCACCAAATAACCACCCCTTAACCAACCCATTTTTGGCACCAAAACTAAGAGACACCAACAACCACATCACTCCATACTTGTCACCAGAAATGAGTCTAACATCCACCCTACACCTACCCTCTGAACCTATCTCCACCATCCAACAAGTGACGCCACCCTTAACCATCCTAATGTTGGCGCCAACACCATTTTACCCATCATAACCACATCCCTACACATGGTTCCAACTAACCCTAGCAAATAGATCACTGAACCACCCTCCTAATCTAATCCTATCCATCCATCTATCTCCACGCCAACCCATAACCATTACCCTACATAGAGTTGGCACCAACTCCATTTAACCCAACCAAAACCACCACTCAACACACCCTATATATGGCACCAACCAAATCTAATCACCCTCCTAAGCATCCATCCTAACCCTACAACTGACCAGACAACCCCTTAACCCTAGTCTCAACCTAGGGTTGGTGCCAACTCCTAAGAAGCCCCTCCATTTTGGTGCCAATTCACCTTAACCCTAGGATCTTCTAACCACCCTCATAAGTCCATCTTAGCCCTCCATCAATTAACCACAGCTATCCTCCTACCACTCCTATAAAAAGATCTAACCTACCACCAAAAAGACCCATCCTTGGTTACATTTTTCTACCCATACTCCACCCATATCCAACGTCCAAGGAGAGAAGGAGAGGAGGAAGAAGATTAAGGAGACACCTTGTCTCCTTGGTGGCTTCAACTTCTTCTTCCTTTTGTCGCCACCAAGCCAAGGAGGAAGGCCAGGCAAGGAGGACATCCAGAGGAGGAGATACTGATGGTGGTCGATGCCACCATAGGGAGAAGTTCTTGGAGTGGAGATCTTCCACACCAAGGAGGAGGAGACACGCCCACCTAGGGCCTGCCAGGAAGAAGAGGAGGGCCAGGCACCAAGAGCAAGTTTTCTTCAACCTAGTGGAAACTCTGTAGCATCATCACCATCTTCTTCATATGCATCTTCTACATTTTCTTTGTATTTTGCATAGTAGTTTAGTGTTTGATTTTGGTTGGAGATTATAAGTGAGAACCCCTCTCACTTGTGAGTTCTCTAACACGTTGTAAAACCTTTTTCCAATTCAACAAAAGAATTCCTCTATTTTCTTTTAGATAGCTTGTGATTGTGTTGTGACTTGCTTCTTGATTACTCTAGGCCTTCCGTGCTTAGGGTGAGTTGGAGAAGCAAGGCCCTTGTTGCTTTGCATTTTGATGAGTTGATTTTTCACTTTCGAAAATGATGATTAAGGAGATTTATTGTTGTATTTCTAAGTGGTGGAAAATCGACTAATCAAAATAATTAGAATTAAAATTAAACCACTCACAGGAGAGTGGGTCGTGTCCACAGGGAGGCAATAACCTATTTAAAACTTGCACATGTTTAAAACAGATGTTCACGATTAATTTCACCTATAAATCGAATCAAAACCACCTTTAAATCAAGATAACAATGATTAGATAAGTTGATATTGCATTACTTGAAAGAGGAAGGGGGTTCTTACAAAATCACCAGATTAGAATAATGTTTAATCAAAATTCCAACTCTTCCAATGCCAAGAAATGTAAATATTAATTCTCACAAAAATAGAGCAACTCCTTTGGGGAGCTATTGCGTGCATAATAGGGTGTGGTCGGCCGTGAGGAGCTCACCGGAGCATGTTGGCTTTGAGCTGCATCCAGCGGTGGTGGCGTCGCTGGTTGGGGTGGCTGAAGCCGGTCGGGCGGAGCTATGGTGAAGGTGGGTTTCGGTAGAGCTGCTGAAGGGCACTGGAGGACACGTGCTGCACGCTGGCGGAGCGGTTGGAGGTGCTCTGTTACTACTGGAGCAGCGCTGGGAGGGGCTGTGGGAGGAGGTGCAGTGCTCTCTGCACGTGGGCGGAGCGGCTACTGTAGCACGTGCTTTGCGTGCATGGGCGTGCACTAGGGGCGCTGGTGGGCGCGTGCCTACTGTGGTGGAGCTGGAGGGTGGCGCACGCAGCAAGGGTGTGCGGGGATGGCGAGGATGCACACGCAAGAGGTTGCACACTGCTGCATCTGCGGGGTAGAGGTGCAGCAAGGAGGATGCGGGGATGGTTTTATTATGAAAATAGAGGAGGAGGAAGAAGAAGATGGTGTTGATGGTGCGTGGATAGGGAGGGAGATTTCGTAGTTGCACGGTGATGGCCAAGCTCACTGGATTGGCACGGCGAGCTATCACCTTGCCAGCCCACGGTATGGTAGAGCTTGACCTTGGAGAGCATGGTGGTGGAGTGGAGTACATGGTGGTGGAGTGGGGTGGTGTCTCCAGTTGCATGGTCATCTCCTCCTCCCTTTGTAGCTGCAGGTGATGAATTTGAAATCCGAAGAGGTGGGATCAAATGCTCTTCATGGCCAATGAATGCCTGTAGTTGTGCGTGAATGGTTGCGTGAGGAGAAGAAGCAGCCGTTACCTGTGGAGGAGGAGAATAAGAAAATAATAAAATATTATGGTTATTTATGCACAAACCCTTAACTTCTATGTTAAATTAAAACAATGCAAGTAATTCACCTAATTGATTAACTAATCAAATTCATGCAATTCTAAGTTACTTCTAAATGCATGCAATGAATGAATTATGCAATTAAGCTAGAAAAATATGAAGTAATTTATTTACATCCTAATATATGCTAGCTAAATGTTAAAGATATCTTAATATCTAGGCATTTACACATCTAAATAGCCCACAAATGTGGGCTAATCACATTTCCCATATTTCTATTTCCCGTCTCTCTCCAAGTTTGTTTTGCTCGTATTTCAAAACCCAAAAAAATTGCATATTTCAAAACCTAAAAAAAAGAAGTTGATTTCCAACATTCAAGTGAGAGATTTTTGTTAAAAGCATTTCTACTTCTCTTGGGATGACCTTAATACTTTCCCAAGTACTCGGAGTTTATAAATTTAAAAGCAATCCAAATTACGTGTTATAACGACCTAATTAGCGATTTTTACAAATCACACTTTTTAGCGATGACTTTTTGGCACCGTTGCCAGAGAGGCATGACTTTGCTTTACTAATATTCTCTTACTTGATACACAGATCTTCCTTCTTTTCTCTAGTGTGTGCAGGAACTACAAGAAGAAGGCGGGAATTTAGAAGTGAGAGCTTGAAGTTCCTTTTCTTCCAACGGATTTCAGATTAGTTCCTTCTTCCTTGTCACATTAACCCTAAAATCTATCAAAAAAGCATTAAACCAAGCTTTCAGGACCATAAACATTTAAACTAAGTAGAGTGATGCCATTAAAAACACATTGGTTGTTTGTTTGCATCCTTAAACACCACTTTATTTTAAGTGTTGGTGTTCTGATTTTGGGTCCAGACTTCTATCCAGATTTCACAAATCAATTCCTGATACCACAAGCATTCTAAAATCTTGAAATTTCATCCAAAGATTCCAAATCAAGTCAGTAACATATGTTCTAAATTTTAGAGCAATTGGATTTGTAAAACATTTTTAAAAATTTATGGACGACAGGGGCATCATCTCCTCTAATTTTACTATTTTATTACTGTCCATGAATTTTAGGAATTTTTCTATTTATTTAATTTTCATTAAGTTTAGCTTTTTGGAATCCTTGTGAAATTTTACACAACACATAAAAGTAAAAAAAGTTTTGGTGGCCGGTGGTGGTACTGAAAGGTCCAAAATAACCGCAGGTATCATTTCTAGACTTTGACACTAGTGCAAAGAAAATCTTAAAAAAATATCAAACAAATTCCTAAAATCATAAAATAATATTTTCTGGAATCCTTATTTGATTTTCATTTTAGTAGTGGTGCTGTTTACTTTGTTTGGACCATACTTAAAAAGAAAAGCATGAAACAATTCACTAATAGTTAAATTTTCTGCTTAGGTTCATATCAATTAGAATTTCTTTTCAATTTTTTTAGTCCTACATTTTAAAAGGAAATCTATCTTCACCCATACAACTTAATTTCTTTCTTATTGTGGAACTCAAACTTTTTTGAAACCATCAAAAGAAAACCTAAAAAGATATTAATCTAAATCAAATCCTAAAAGCAGAAAAACTATAAAAATTTTGTGTAACAACTAGTTTGACATTGGAATCACTATTTCTAATTTTGTACACACCAAAAAATTGAAATAACAGGGCATTACCCCAATCAATGCCCACCACATTCCCGTGCACATTCACTTACATAAGCTTAATTAAAAAAAGTACTCATTTGACCACTTAAGGACTTCACCAAAGTTTAGGCTTGATATCCAATATCTAAGAGTTATTAAGCATTCCTAATTCCCCTTGAAAATGTAGTGATAGACTTAGAGGGAAGACAAACGAGGGGTGCAGATTTACATAAGCCCCTTGTGATTTTCCCAGGACATGCTTGGGCCCAATCCTCCTTTTTAGTCTAGCCAGGTGATCACTAGGAAGCAGGTTCACTTATTACCTTCTTATTTATCAGGTTCCAAGTCTTAGGTTTAATTTAGAAGTCAACCTTAAGATAGTTTAGGCTTGGTTGTTTGAATTGCACACTTTCTCTCATCTCTCTCTCTTCTCCTCCCCTCTCATCTTCCGTTTAGTGTATGCACAGCCAACGGTCCCAAAATCTGCACATGGAGGGACCAACTGATTTTTCAGCTCGTCACACCACTTGTATTCGCTTGTTTGATTCATCTTCTTCATCTACTAAAATCAAGAAAAAATGGGAAAAAGCCCAAAATCACAAAAAAAAACTAGCTCATCATCTTCTAACCATCAAAATGGGAACCCCAATTTTGAACCCAAAGTTGAGGTTCCTAAACCACAATTTGAAATGCCGCAATTTGAAATCCCATCTCAGAAAAAGTCGATGGAAAATTTTCAAAATTCTGATCCTTTTCTTGTGGTAGTAACTCAACTCCAACTCCATGAAAGTCAAAAACAATTGACTAGGGCTATTACAAACCTAGCCAACAATAGACCACTCAATGTTGAACCTACTATTCCATTGAGGGAATTCTATGATCCCTCAAACTATGAGGAAAGGCTAGGGGTGGTCATCCCTGATGGAGAATTTGAAATTAAACCCACAGTCCTTCATCTCATTAAACATTTTCATGGCCTTCCTCGAGAAGACCCTTTTAGCCATTTAGAGGAACTTATGGTCCTCACCCAAACCACCAAATCCCAAAACATTTCGGAAGATTTATGGCTAATGCGGCTTTTCCCGCTTTCTCTTAAAGATAAGCTTGCTTATTAGTTTAGGACTGTAGGAAAACCAATTACTACCTAAAGTAATTAAAAGTACATTTCTTAAAAAATACTTCCCGATTGGTCGAACTAATGCTTTACATCATGCTATAATGACCTTCCAACAAAAATCCAGTAACCCTATGCATGAAGCATGGGAAAGATTTCTGGACTTATTAAGAAGCTAGCCCCACTACGAGGTGCGACTTTCGCAACTCGTGAAAATATTTTACCATGGTTTGATGACCAATTGAGGCAGTTTGTTGATGCCTCGTGTGGGGGCAACTTTTTAAATGAAGATGCCGAAAGTGCTTACAAACTTTTCGACGAAATGAGTGAAAATTCTTTCAATCACTCGTCCATGGACACCTTTGGCAGAAATGCCAATTCCCGTGTTTGTGTCCATGAAGTAGGCACACAACAACAATCTCTCTCAGTTACACAAGATGATTTGCAACTTTTTGGACAAAGACTCCACTAGATGCTAATCAATCAAAAGAAAATGGAAGAAAAATTTAACGTGCAACCACAAAACCCATTACCAACAAACCCTATCTCTCACCTTTCTAACTCCGACACTAACTCGACTCTCCTCCATTGGGAAAATTTGCAACAAATCAATACAAGAAGATTTCCAATTCTTGATTTTGCACCTAAAATTATTGGGACTTCTGATAATTCTTCCATATATGTCCCAGCAAACGAAAATATTTTCGCTCTCCAGGATAATTTTAGAAATAAGTCTTCCAACTTTTATAATCCTACTTGGAGGAATAACCCTAATTTCTCTTGGAAGAATACTAATCAAATTTCACATTTTCAAAATCAAATAGGGAATTTTGGCCAAAACCAACCTTCGCAGGCTGATATTAATAATCAATTAATGAAAACCCTCTAAGGAATGCAATGGCAATTGAACGACATTACCCATGTTGTTTCTAATTTACAAAATCAAATCGCGGTAATGCCCAATCAAAGGCCAATTGGAAATTTACCTTCCCCACCTGTCCCAAACCCCCGAAATCAGCAGAATCAATTTCAAAGTGGAAATAATCAAGGTCAACAAATAATAAATCCCACACCTCAATTTCCACCCGATTTTCAAAACCCACAACAAAATCAACATTTTCCACAGTGAAATAGCCACACTACTAATGCAGTCACATTAAGAAGTGGAAAAACTACACACAATGCAGAACCCTCATGGGAAAATAAATCAGATCAAGAGAAATTTTCTTCCACCACCGTTCACTCTCAGGAAAATCAAGCCAACACAAACACAACACCTTTCACACAGGCATTGAACTCTAAGAAGAAGAAACCCAGAAAAACTAAGCCAACTGAAGAACAATTGCATGAATTATTTGGCCAAGTGGAAATTATCATCCCTCTCCTAGGTGCAATCAAATACGTACTTGCCTACACAAAATTTTTAAAAGAAACTTGTACACCAAAAAGATAGCCTAAAAATCTAGGAAAGGTTGTCCTTTCTGAGGTAGGTAGCTCTGTTGTTCAGAGCAATATCCCTCATAAGAGAAAGGATCCTGGTGCTCCATTAATATTTATTGTCATTAATGGCACAACTTTTTATTGTGCCCTCTTAGACCTAGTGATGAGTCGATTCTTCACTTTTAAAGTTGTTTGTCACATAAAATGATGCGTCATTTGTAGTTATATGTGGTGGAAAAATTGACTAATGAATAATTAATATAATCACTCAATTAGGAGTAGGTCATGTCCACAGGGAGGCAATGGCCTATCCAAACTCCCAAGGGTCAAAAACTCGATGTTCACTATTAATTTAGTCAAGAAATCGAATCAAAATCAATTTCAGATTAGGTAAACAATAAGTGCTAATGCTAAAATAGCAATTTCGCACAACTAAAGGATATATTTTGTAATGCAGCTTAATAAAATAATAATAAAAGTTCACAATGGCAATGAATGTAAATATTAATAGTAACTTTACTGTAGCAAAACAGGGGAAATTCTTCCCCATGTCCGTGCGCGAGGAAGAGGCTACAATTGAAGGCGAGAAGCTCACCGGAGGTTGAGTGAGCTGAGGGCTATTCGATGGTGGTGGTCTCGTGGCCAACAGTGGTCAAAGGCGGTAGCGGCAATTAGAGGAGTGGCGACAGTCGGCGGTGGTTGCAGCTCTCTGCTGCTACTGTAGATGGAGAGGAGGCGTGTGTGCTGAAGGGCTTCACGCGGTGGACGCGTAGGCCATGCGAGCACGCGTGGGCGCTGCTGAGCTGGGCTGCAGCTGTTGCTACTGCGTGCTGTAGGCCGCATGTGGGGAGGCGTTGAAGGACGTAGCTGCTGCTGCTGGATGCTACTAGCCGCACGCTACAACTAGAGGGTGTGCGACGGGTGCTGCAGGCAGCGGCGCGATGAGGTGTAGGCGCACGCACAAAGGTATTTGCAGGCTGGAAGTGGGCGCGTGCACCTATGGGTGCACGACAGGGGCTGAGGCACACTGGATGGATGTGCGGGTGACAGCTGAGGTGCAGGAGGAGAAGGTGCGCTGAGCTGCTAGAAGTGGGCATGCGCTAGTTGCTATGTGCGCGAGCAGAAGGAGGCGTGGGGATTGGATGCAGCGTGCGGGTGGGTGGTGCGTTGGCTGGAGGTGCGGGTGGCGGTTGACGTGGGCATGCATGTCTGCTGCGGTGGAGGTGAAGTGCATGCGGGTGGTTTGTTGCAGAAAGGCGTGTGGGCGTGGTGAAGGTGAAGGCGCTGGAGGTGGAATGTGCAGAGGCTAGCTTGAGTTTCTGGTAGGATGAGTTGCAACTCTTTGCGCTGCAGTGGGTGTGGCGAGGTTTTTGGGTTCTTTTCGGTGGAGTGGAGGAAAACCAGAGAGTGGGGAACTATAATGGAGTAGGTGAAGAAGAAGCACGGTGATGGAATGGTGGCAAGTTGTGCATTAGTAGATGCACTCACAGTAGGCTAGCTTCAAGGAGTTCATACACAGTGGCGACCAACTCCATCCTCTTGGCGCGGTGGTCTGTCACCCCACCTACCCACGGTATTACGGACTTCGGCCGTGGAGGCCCACGGTGGTGAAATGCTGCATGGTGGTGAAATGGGATGATGGCCTCCCCGAGCTCGGCTGCCTCCTCCTCTCCCTTGTAGTCAGCTACCCTGACCAGATCCAACACACCCGCTCCTCCACGAATAGTGTCTTGAGTGCAGGCAGCTGGCGACGATTGAATGCAGGCGGAGGAAGTGGAACAGTTGCCTGCGGGAAGAAGAATAATAATTAATAGAATGAAATATTTGGATTATTTATACATAAATCCTTAAGTTTTATGTTAATTAAAATAATGCATGTAATGCACCTAATACCATTCTAAGTCAATTTCAAATGCCTTTAGTTATCAATGCAATGCATGAATTAATTAATTAAATCAGAAATATGAATTAATCTATTTACATCCTAATGCATGCTAAATAAATGTTAGAATTAACTTAATGTCTACGCACTTAAATACTAAATAGCCCATAAATATGGGCTAATCACCTAGGTGCATCAATAAACCTCATCCCTACGATCCTTTTTGATGAATTTCAATTCAGTGAACTCACACCAGTGAAGGTCACCCTTCAACTTGCTAACCAATCAGTTATTCACCCAAAAGGGATCGTAGAAGATGTCATTGTTCGGGTACAGAATTGTCTCTTCATTGTGGACTTTTTAGTCCTCTACATTAATGTGATGGGAATACCATCATGAGCCATAACTAGCTCAATTTGATCAGATTAAGTTATTAAATACTCCTACATAATTGGCAGAGAGCCCTAATTCATTACATAATCATTCTGAGAGAAAGATAAGAAAATAGGGTTAAAACTATAATTTTACCATCATATCTTGAGTGAAGAACAACCACGGGTTTTCTCAAGGGTTAGTTAAGGGTCAAATGGCCTTAAAAGTCCAAAAGTGGTTAAAATAGACAGAAAAGTGTTTTCATGTGTTTTGAGAATTAAATGACTTTTGAAACCCTAAAAATAGACCCGCTTAATTAATTGAGGTCTTGGTCAAGATAAAATTCACCTAAACCCTCTAAAATTCATAGAAAAATATTCTCTAGAGTTTGGCACCTTCAATTTGACCATCATAACCCATCTTGACTAAAAATAAAGTCTCAGACAGATATTTGCCCTAATTTGGGTTTTTGCAAAAATTGCCCAATCAAATAAGGTCAAAACCTAAATCTAACTTGACCATTGGATTCCTTGGGTCCAGATTAGGTTTGTACCAAAATTTGGGCCCAATCTGAGATCTCGACCAAGTTTGCATTTTGGTCCAATCAAACTCATTCTATCTCATTCAGACCGTTAATTTTTGAATTCCTTACAAATAGCTACCCAACTTCTTCTTCATCTTCACAAAAAGGTCCCTCCACCATTATCGCTCATGAATCCTACTTCGTCAAGCTTCATTTGGAGAGATCTCCTTGATTGATTGATGAAACCTTCCCAAAATCAAATTGGAGATTGTTTAGGAAATCCTCTTTCCATTGGGACCAACCTTGGATCCCAACTCCTTCCCAAAAGCTTGTGCGAATGCTTTGAAGGAATGGGTATCCTATTTGTGCGTAAGCTCCAAGGTTCCCAATCTTGTTTCTAAGCTTGGAACCCCCTCATGAAACCTATTAAAGGATCCCCAGGGCACGGCCATGCTTTTCAGCTAGGATTTGACCACAAAACCCTCTTCCTAACCCTACCTACAGCCTCCTTCAACCTAGCTCCGACGAGAAACTTCCCCGTCGTCCTATGGCCTCCCAACAACTAAATTGGGAGCATCTTCTTCCTCCTCGACTTCCTCCGCCTCTCGACAATCCATTAGAGGTGCCCTAGCCCTTTCTTCCTCACCGTCTCTCCCTTCGAAGGTTCATCTTCCCCACGTCCAGCCATCACATCGGCGTGGGAATCTCTCCCCCTTTCGTCCCTAAATTAGATTCTTTAGCTTACTCTACTTTCCTACTTCTTTTTCCCTCTCTCTATCTCTCAATTTTATCACCAAACACACGCGACCACATCCGTCTTCCTCGTCTCTGGCAACCCCTTTGACGAGGCATTCCTGTCGCTACACCCCTCCATCCGCCTCGGTGAAACCATCTGCACCATTACTACATCCACCCGCATCAAGGCCCCACCTTTATTTCCTGCTTCACTCACTCCCGTGACCCGCCGAACACACCCACTATTGCATTCCTCCTCCGACCTCTGTAGGCCACCACACACCTCCACTAACCATGAGACCATCCCCTACGCATTTGACGTGGTCCGACGAAGCTCATGAATTGGTTTAATTGGGGATACAAGCCCATATTATGATTTTCATGGTTATACCATGCTTCATCGCCACCGCCATTAACGATCAACGTGTTCTTCGAGCTTGAGACCGCTTACGTCCCAGGCTCCACTTCTAGGTTGCGCGGAGTGACCCAAAGACCACTCCTAGGTGGTCAATTGGGAGTTTCAAAGGCCCTTCAAATGCCAATTGAGGACGACTTTCCACTGCAGCTTCTGCGGCCAGCATGAAAAGGAAGGGTGGGACTTTAGTCCCACCTCAGAAGTGGGCAGCAACAAAGAGACGCATAAATTGATTTTATCCCACTAGCTATTTGTCTCAAGTGACACACAGGGGGTGAGGTCCCTATGCCTTCACATGCCTCGCCCGTGACACTTCACCCGCGGGCCTGGTGCACCCGACTACCTACCTAAGCCTATCCACACCTCGCTCACCACCAACGTCGGTGATCTTGGTCCTGGGTGCATGCCTACTCGATAACTCGACTACCCTGAAAGTGGCCCTGGGAGGGTAGAACCTAAGAGGAGAGAAAGAGAGAGAGTGCGCGGGACAAGGGAGGGTTTTGCCCTGTGTGACACTTAGCCAAATCTGATTGCTTCCCTTGTGCGTATGAAGAAAGAAGAGAAGGAAGAAGGCTCATGTGTGAAGAGAAAGCTGAGGAGAGAAGAGACTAGAAGCAAAAGAGAGAAGGCACAGTCACAGAAGAGAAAAGAAGAAGAAGGAGCAACAGACAGAGAAGAGGAAGAAGAGAATAGTTGAAGAAGAAGAAAAGAGAAAAGCAGAAGCAGAGAAGAGGAGAGAAAAAGGGAAAGAAACACTTGTTGGATAAGTCGTCTGATTTGAGGTTTTATTTGGTTATCTAAGTACCTAAGTTTGATGGTTGATGGCACTGTTGCATTATTTGCATATATACTTAAATTGGATAATTGGTGATCTAAATCACCATTGTTATTATTTTGAGATTCTTTTTGCCATATGTTAAACTCATGCTTTATGTTGATTATCATTTCCTAGTTATTTCTTGTGCTCATTTACATATTTATTGAGATTAGTGTGTGAATTCCTATTTTCTCTCTGTGTTCGACCTCGGACTTCCATTCGAGTAATAAATATTATTTGTTTTCAAGCGATTTTGAATATACTATAACACAGCTTTTATGAACATCGATCTCACTCTGCTAACATTTTCGCACCGTTGTCAAGGAGCAATGCGCAATTCACCACTATTCTCTGCATTATTTGATTATATTTGAGCATTAACTTGCCCTATTTGCTTTATTGTGATTTTGCAAGGTACTTCATGTGGAGATCTTCCACACAAAATAGCCACACAAGGGCAAGTAACATTTCTATTCTTCCCTAATCAACCTCCTAATCTTAGGAAGACAAAAAAAGAAGCAATCAATTATGAATCACCTACCTTATTTTTCATAGTAATCATCATTTAAGGGGAAAGTTTCCCAATTTGCGAAAATTTCAAATTTAATTGAAGATTCAGACGATTTTGTTTAGAATTGCCTACCTCAAATTGCATGTGCCTATTAGGGTCTACGCTTAATTTCTAATCACACTGGGCTAACACTTTTCTTGCTTGAATACCAAGATGGACATTTTTGAAGATCAGTTGGACTTGGAAATAGAGCTAATTATGTTATCAATTTTTAGGGTTTTGGAGTGCTAGTTCACACTTGCTTGCATAAAAGGAAACAAACCGACCCACATTTGTGTGCTACCCAAGCTCTTGGTTGAAAAGATCTAATCAACAAAAATCCTAAAGATCAGGTTCTAAATTCACTTGAACCCTAAACTACTTGGACCTAATAACTTGGGAGTCAAATCACGGTGATTTCTAGGTCTTGACCTAGATCTCATTCTACCATCTTTTGGGCAGTTCAGGTAAAGTTGATCTACATTGTAGGCCAACCAACGTCCAAATTAGGTCACAAGCCAAAATTAACTTTTAATCAAATGAAATCAAAGGCACAAACTGGGACATAAAATTGGTAGACTTAAGGTCTTAAGTTCATACATTCCGGTCTACTTAGAACCTCAGTGACAAGGAAGGTCAGGTGAGGGAAACCCTATAACCCATGGGGATGCTCTACCTAGTAGGGGTCTTTGCGGGGCTCTTCCTTCCTGGCTGCCTAGGTACTTCTCAGGTGTACAGATTTCTGATTCAGAGGTATCATCTACCTCGAAATTGCCTTAGTCATCCAAAAATCTTTTGGGTGCCTTAATTGGGTTAAATCTCACATCTAGTCCCTCATCCCTTCTATTAAAGCACATACACTCTCTTTCAAACCTGATTAACTTCAATTTAACCTGAGTTTGATGCTACATCTTGATTCCACCATTTTTGATTCAAAATGCAGCCCGACATGTTAGTAGACTTGTTTGAGGATATACAGGTTAATGTGTCAAGCACAACAACATTCATTTCAAAACAAGCACAGCTAATTTTAACACAACTAGAAAACGGGGCACTTGGGATGTTCTCATGCCAAAATACCGAAAAATTGAGAGATGGCATAATGGTGACTGTATCTTGTGTAGATTTGAGCCATCACTATGGAAAGCACACCAAGATGACCTGGAAAAAAGAGATAAGGTAATGCAGATGTTGAAACATGTTATCGATCATAGGCATCAGTACACCCTTGCGACAATTTGGATTAACCAGCTCAATCTCCTAAATCCCAGAGTTGATGATCATAGTTGTTATGGACCCCCAACCCAAATGGAACTTGATTTAAATTACGAACAAATTAATATTCCTAATCTTGAGAAGGGTTGGGAGGATCCAATTGCAGAAGATCACGGTTTCAAGCCAGCCCTAGAGATACAAAACCCTGGTTCACCAAGCTTAGATTTCCCAGACACCAGTGAGAATGAGATTGACTCAGAACCTCTCGAGGGTGTAAATTCCTCTCCTTATTTTGTTAAGGTGACCCTCGAGGACAATTTTGACATCCCTATAGAGCCTAACCTAGATTCTAGTGATCCAACCCACACCCTTAGCCTAGAATCTAGATTTGAGCCTTCTTGGGATGATTACAAGGCCCCGTGTAATTGAAATCAGATTTTGAATCTGGATTATGATTCTGGGCTGTTTTTGATGAGTACGCCTCTCCAACTTCCTCATAGATATAGATTGATTTTTCAGAAGTCACGCCAATTTTTGATACGAAACCGAGGAGTTGGAAGAGTTGGGTTTTGATTGAGTCTGCCCTATAAGCCAAGAACCCGAGCTCAAACATAATAGGGACATCTTTGAGAGTTCGGAATCTAAAACTAGGTTAGACCTAGGTCATGTTGCTGATTATCCACATCTTGATTTATTTTGTGGTGGAATCTCGGATCTCGAATCAGATTCAGAACATGGTCCTCGCAAGTTCTCCGACGATTTCGAATCTTGCTATGATTTCGGAGAACTATTATTTCCTGAAGACTTCGAGCCAATTTACGACCTCAGCAACTACGACTTGTCTTTTGATTCTGATGCTAATGTTAATGATTTGGAAGAAAATACCTCTTCTACACATGCGAACCTTCCCAAACCCATTCTCAACCATGACTTGCAACCAGACTCAATTTCTACTCTAATTCTCCTCTCAATGAGCTGGTCGCATATGATTCTCCTCCACATCTTTATTGAGTTTCGAACATCGATTAGAATACAAATCATGCCCCATCCTTCTCTGATCACTCTTGTAGGGTTCCTACATCCTCCACTGATTCATTTTCATTTGATTATCCCGACTTTGACCAAGCTGATTCAACTCAACCAAACCCTAGCTTTTCACTTCCATATCCTGTTGAGCTCCATAGTATTTGGTGGGCACCGCATCTCTTGATCCACATCTATCAAGCCACCAGATTAATTGGGTTTGGGCTGCATCATCAACCTGCTGATCTGAACAAGCACCTAGTTTGACCAACTAGGCTATTAATGAAGGTGTTTGTTTTACAAAACTCATCTGATTTGACCACTCCTTCTCCATATCATTTTTCCCTCGGCTGAAGGCGTTCAATTTAGCGCTTAATAGGAGGCAACCCATCATTCCAAAAACCCGAGATCCTTCTGATTACCCTCACGATACTTCACGTCTATTGCACCATGAGTTCAGTTTTAGAATAGTTGATCCCACCTCTGGTACTTGTACCAGGGCCTAAAATCGTCTCAAATAGTCATCTACGACCCGTTCGCCCACCCAATAATCCTGTTCTAATTCTTGAACCCAAAACTGTTTCACACCCTCTGTTTACAATGACATTGCAAAACTTAAGCATGGGGGAGTGGTAAAGTGCAAACATACAAAAATTCATAGTTTAGAAGGGTTCTCACAAAATAATACATGTTCCAAAAAATAAAAAAAAATAAAATCGAATAAGAACAAAAAAATCATTTTTGAGGAGAAAAAAGGGAGGTAACATAAATGTCAAAAATGAACACAGTTTGAAACAAAAAGGAGATAGTCATTAGTAAAAGATTAAGGAATCTACTTAATTCTAGACCAAATCAAAAGGAAAGAGAATGAAAGACAAAAAGTGCTAAGAGACAAAAAGAGATTAGTATGAACGCTGATCATAGGCCTCTTGGGCTGTGATTTTAGGCCTAAAAATTCAAGTATCCGTTAAGATCTGGATAGCCCTCTAGAGGTTGGGGAAAATGTAAAGCTTAAGTATTAGGTCTAAGGCTTAGGGATTATTCGTCCTCGTTAACTGATCTCTAGTTTGCAGGACTCGGTAACCTAAGCACCTCAATCCACACAGTCTGGTTCAGTGCGCTTAATTATCAAAATCATGTAAATGCGTTAATTCTATTCTGAAAAAGTTACCTAGATTAGAGCGGCTGATCAACACAAGTTGATTTGGAAGAGTTCCCAACGTGGAAGGCGGAAAATTTCCCTTGAAGATGTGCAATAGCATACCGTCTCCTTGGTGCTTGTCTCCTTGAATATCTAAATATCCTACTGGGGGCATGTAAGCACCTTGTGCTGGTTCAGATGCCATGGGCGGCATTATAACGAAATGTCGATTGCTAGGGTCTGGATTTAGCTACAGAACGCCATGGGCCAGATTATCCCAAAATCTCGAAACCCAAGGTTCTGGGGGTTGCCATGGGTGGTGTTATCTCGAATCATCGATTGCCAGGGACCCTATGAGGATTGATGGTGGGAGCTAGGAATCCGATATAGACTATGTTGTAAAGCCAATCTGAAGCTAGAAATAAAGAATGAAAAGAGGGTGAAAAAACTCTCCAAAAACAAAAAGAAAAATCTTCTGTATCTCTCTTACAAAAACACACTGCAAACTGAACCTGGGCTAAACATGTTACAAGAATGGGTGCTTTAACCGTAGAGTTCAGTGAACCTTAGGAAAGTTCCTATAGGCCTTAGAAACCTTCACAATGGACTGAGGCTAGAGCTGGTCAGGTCTAGATCTTGGTTGGTACTTGAGCACCTCTAGGCCTACTATCGGCATTCTGACCTAATCCACAAAAGAAAGCACACGTCTGAGCATAGAAAGGCATACAGTCTAGAATTTGAGTTAATTCCATGAGATTTTGCTAAGGGACTAGCAAAAGCTAGGCATGGGGGTACCCAAAGCATTAAAGAATGCACCTATTATTCTTGGAAGACCTTTCCTCGCCATCACCATAGCTAGCATAAATTACGATTATGGTAAAATGGACATCACTTGCGGTGACGAGACACTCACTTTAGATGTTTTTAGGGCTTCCAAAAGATTCCACGAGATAGATTTCTTCGATGACTCAGATTCTGAAACCTTAAATCTTGTTGAAGAAAGGCTTTCTATGGATACGTGTTTTGCAATAAATGCTTCTCCTGAGCAGCAGCATTCATCTAACCCACCCTCACCCACAACATCGAATTCATGCGAACTTCTAACTTTATTTAAGAACCCGGCCTACAATTAGATTTGAAACCTTTGCTGAATTCCTTAAAAAATGTAATTTTGGGCCCCAATGATATGGAACCTCTTATTATTAATGCCAAACTATCTGGGTTACAAGAAGAAAAACTACTCCAAGTCTTGAATAAATATCAAAAAGAAATCAGTTGGACTTTAAGTGATTTAAAAGGCATTGACACATCCTATTGCACTCACTGCATTTATCTTGAGGACGATTCTAGACCCTCCCGCCAACCTCAACGTCACTTAAACCCAAATATGTAGGAGGTTGTAAAATGGGAAATAATTAAATGGCTTGATGTAGGAATTATTTACCCTATCTCTGATAGCCAGTGGGTCAGCCCTACACAAGCTGCACCCAAGAAAGCTAGCCTTACTATTATTACTAATGATAAGGGTGAAGAAATTCCCACTAAGACTACTTCTTCATGGTGTGCCTGTATTGATTACAGAAAATTAATTACCGCCACCAGGAAAGATCATTTTCTGCTCCCATTTATTGATCAAATTTTGGAGCAGCTAGATGGACAAGAATATTATTGTTTCCTTGATGGATATTCCAGCTATAATCAAGTCGTAGTCAACCTTGAGGACTAGGAAAAGACCACTTTCACCTACCCCTTCGGCACCTTTGCTTTCCGGAGAGTGCCATTTGGATTGTGTAATGCACCTACAACTTTTCAATGGTGCATGTTAGTAATCTTCTCTGATTTGGTACGTGATTGCCTGGAGGTCTTTATGGATGATTTTTCCATTTTTGGAGATTCTTTTGATTAATGTCTTTGGAATTTGGAAAGAACTCTCCAAAAATATATTGAGGTTAACCTGGTTCTCAGTTGGGAGAAAAGCCATTTAATGGTTCAAGAAGGCATTGTCCTGGGCCATGTTATTTCTGCAAAAGGAATCTCGGTAGGCAAAGCTAAAGTTGATACACTCTCCAAACTTCCCCCGCCCAGTTCATTGATACAAATAAGAGCTTTTCTAGGGCATGTGGGATTCTATCGATGATTCATCAAAGATTTCTCTAGAATTTCCGGACCTTTAAGTAACCTTTTAACTAAAGAGCAACCTTTTGACTTTGATCAAGATTGCTTGGAGAGTTTGAATATTTTAAAACAAGCGATTACTGAGGCACCCATCCTACAAGCACCTGACCGGGCTCATCCTTTTGAGCTTATGACAAATGCCACAGATTTTGCAATAGGAGCCATCCTAAGGCAACGAATTGACAAGAAGCCTATTGTAATTTATTACTCTAGTAAAACACTTGACGAACACAACAGAATTATACTATCACCGAAAAAGAACTTCTTGTGATCGTTTTTGCCCTCGAAAAATTTCATCCATATCTATTGAGGTCACACATCACCATATACACTAATTACTCGGCCTTGAAATTTTTGCTGAATAAGGACACGAAATCCTGCCTAATTCAATGGATTTTATTGTTACAAGAATGACTTGGAAATCAAAGATAAAGCGGGTTCGCAAAATGTCATGGCCGATCACATTTCAAGACTTAACAATGGTGATGTGTTGACCCAAATAGACATTTTTCCAGATGAAACACTCCTAACATTAATATGCTGATTATGAAAATTTTCTGACCACTAGATGATTCCCTTCTGAATGGCATAAACATAAGAGGGATAAGTTCTTTGCCGAGAATAAATATTACTTTTTGGAGGACCCCAATCTGTTCCGTATCTGTGCTGACCAAGTCATTAGGCAGTGCATTCCTGATTCAGAAACACATGATATTTTGAGCCACTGCACTCAATGCTTGTGGTGGACATTTTTCGGGGAAGAAAATGGTGGCCAAGGTGTTAAATGCCGAATTTTATTGGCCTAGCATACTCAAAGATTCTCATGAATTTTCTCGGTCCTGTGTGCACTGCCAGAGCATGGACAACATGAACTCTAAGGATATGATGCCCCTCAGCCCAATTTTAGAAGTTGAAATTTTTTATGTGTGGGGCATCTATTTCATGGGACCATTTATCACCTCTTTTGGGTACCGGTACATTTCAGTTGCTGTCGACTATGTTTCAAAATGGATTGAAGCTATACCCACACGCACTAATGACCGTTGGGTCATCGTGGATTTTATAAAGAAATTTTTTCTTTTGTGTTTCAATATTCCTAAGGCAATTATTAGTAACAGAGGCTCACATTTTAGACATTCTTAGTTCTGTCAACTTCTTGCAAAATATGGGGTGAACCATTGTTCAAACTCTCTTGATCGGGTTTAAAGAATGTCACGTTGTAGTATAGCCGAAAAAGCGTTCAAAACAAATAAAGAGTTTTTATTACTCGAAAAGCGGAGTATCCGAGGTTGAACACAGGGAGCAATTGGAATTTACTACTAATCTCAAATGTAATTGAACACTCTAATTTACTCAAAACTTGAATTCAAATGTGAATGTATGCGGTTAAAAAAATAATTGACAAAAGAGTGAAATTGGACGTCTGATCTTGTGATCAGACGTATTAAAAGTGTTTTCCCTTTTTCTTTTGCTTTCTTCTTCTTTCTCTGCAGTCTCTCTTCCTTTCTTCTTCTTTCTCTGCGAAGACTTCTTCTTCCATTCCTTTGCTTCTCCTCTCTTCTGTCTTCTTCTCAGCAGTCTCTACTTCTTCCTTCAGATCTACAGGTCTTCTTCCTGCCTTTGCTCCTTTTCTTGCAGTCCTTTTTTCTTCCTTCTCTTCTCTACCTTGCTCCGCCTCTTCTTCTACTTCTCCCTCGCGGCTAAGTCTTTCTTCCTCGACGTTCAGCCTGCCTGCACAGAGAGGTGGAAGCAAAACCTACCCTACCCCTCTACCCGCACGTCTCTCTCTCTCTCTCTGCAATTCACTCAAAGGACACTCTCCCAGAGCCATGGGTAATCGGGTCGAATTTCGCACTCGGGACCAGGCGCACCGGCAGGTGGGTGATGCGCGAGGAGTGCTCAGGTTGGGTCGGGTTGGAGCCCACCAGATTCGCGAGGTGAAACTGCGGACGAGGCGAGCATGGGATAAGGTGAGGGACCTCACCCCTGTGCGTTCGGAGGCGAAGAGTGTATAACACAAAAACACTTTATACCGCACCTGCGCTTTGCATTTCGACGATGTGGGACTATTCGTCCTGCCCCGCTCTCGCGCGCGCCCGCAGAAGATTCTTCGTGCAATTGCCAAGGCTGCGGGCTTCACAGCGCTCTTTGCTGGACCAGATCACTTCGCACCGCTCGCCCTCGTCCACTGCACCTGAAGATTGGAGAACCTGATGCCTGGAGCTGCTTTGAAGCTTCTTCAATCGTCGTCAATGGCGGCAGGGGCTTCGATACTATCACTCACAAAACAAGCCTCTCGGCTCAATCAGACTAGCTGGGGACCTTCGCCGTGGCACGGTGAAGGTCGTGCACGGTGAAGTAGGTCGTGGGATGGCCTAGGCGTGCGTGCCTAGGTCATCCTGTGACCGAAGGTGTGGGTGAGTTCGGGGGGCTGTGGTGGAGGCGTAGAGGGATGGTGGATGGGCGGAGAGTGTTCCTTGTGTTGAGGCGGAGCTTATGAGATGGTTGGCGAGCCGTGTGGAGGGGCTGGATGATGGGGGCGGCTCGCCGGAGGTTGGTCGGTGACGTTGAAGATGAGGGTGGTCAGGAAATGTCGGGGGGCAATTAAATGAAATAAAAGGGGGAAAAGAGAGAGGGGAAGATGGAGAAGGTATCTGGAGTGTTCTGGAAGGGAGGGAGGTAGGGGAGTAGACGGCGCGTAGCTGCCATCGTCGGAGAAGAAGAACCCTGAGGGAGGGAGCGGCGACGAGGACGAGGTCAGGAGAACGCGCGATGCGGGAGAAAGAGGCGAAGTGGACTCTGCTGCTGGTATGGCAGCAGAGCGACGAGAAGGAGGGAAGGAGGTCGCTGGAGCTTGTGGGTTTCTTGGCCGGAGATGGAAGAGAGGAAAATTTGGGGGAATCTCCAAAACAAGTCTGAAGATCTACGGCTGGGTCTGGGAATCCTTTTATAGGTGTGGGCCGAACTTTCTAGTGCGTGGAGGGCATGCAATCACCTCTGCCGGCTCGCCGAAGAAGGAAAGAGGGTGGATACCCAAATCCCTCGTGCGTTCGCATGAGAGATTGGGTTCACACCAGAGATCGTGATTGGCTTTAGATGGAAGGGAATTCCTCAAAGAATCTCCCTTCCATTTCTGGGGGGGAATCTCTGAGGAATCAAAGAGTAATCCCTCTCTAAACCTCGCCGGAGGTCGACTCTACCCTTACAATGGTGGCAGGACTTGATTGCAAAGGTGGCGAGGAAATTAGGGGGCTCTCTGCAATGATTTTCAAAAGATAGGGGCCAAATTGTGATTTGGGTGTACTAAATTGCAAAGTAGGTCAAGATGACCTCCCCTTAGGTCCAAATTTTGGTAAGAACCTAATTTGGACCTAAGGAATCCAATGGTGAAGTTGGATTTTAGGTTTGACCTCGTTTGGCTGGACATTTTGCATAAAAATCTAAATTAGGTCAATTAATGAGCTAGGACCCTATTCTAGGTCAAACTAGGTTCCAAAAGCCAAATTAAGTGTTCTAAACCCTAGAGGATATTTTTCCATGATTTTTAGAGGGTTTAATTGATTTTTATTCTGACCGAAACCTTGTTAATTTAAGCGGGTCTATTTTAGGGTTACCAAATGTCATTTAATTCCTGAATTGCACATGAACCCATTTTTGATTGACTCAACCCACTTTTTATCTTATTTAGATCATTTGACCTATGTTTTGCCTCTGAGAAATCCCGTTTATGCACTGCAATGGTAAAATTCCAGTTTTAACCTTTAATTCATGTTTTCTTCTTAGAGCACTTATTCCTTCATTTAGGCCTTTTTCTAGGTTATGTAGGAGCTTTTATCTTCTTTATTGGGTCAAAATGAGCTAGTTATGGCTCATGATGAGGCTCTCATCAACCATAAAATCTCCACACCATATCACCCTCAAACTAATGTCCAATCTAAAGTCTCCAACTGGGAGATTAAAAATATTTTGCAAAAGATGGTTAAGCCTGACTGAAAAGATTGGTTGCTAAAACTTGATGATGCATTATGGGCTTACTGTATGACTTTCAAAACCCTATTGGCATGTCACCTTTTTGCCTTATTTTTGGCTAGGCATGCCACCTCCCGGCTGAGCTAGAACATAGGGCATATTGGGCGATAAAAGAAGTCAATTACAATTTGGATGCAGTTGGTAAACATAGGAAATTACAATTAACTAAACTTTGAGAACATTGCAACATGGCTTATGAAATGCATGCATTTACAAAGACCGAACCAAGAAATTTCATGATGAATTCATCATTCGAAAAACTTTTGAACCAAAATAATACGTGTGGCTTTTTGATGCGAGGTTGCGAATATTTCCTGGTAAATTAAAATCTAAATGGACTAATCCTTACATTGTAGTCCAAACTTATCCCCACGGTGCCATTGAAATTTTGGATCCTAAAAATAATAATGTTTTCAAAGTCAACGGCCAATGAGTTAAGCCCTATCTTGATCACAACCTTAATGCGAAATTCGATTCTCAAGGCCTCCACGACTTACCCGATATTTAGTGACTTCACGTCTAGTAGAATGGCGTAAAAGATAGCATTGGATGGGAGGTAACCCATCATTTTCTCCGCTTTTCATTTTTACTTTCTTTAGAGGTTTTGCCTATCCGAATTTTGATTGACTTCACTAAGATAATCTCTTTTCCCTTCCTATTGCTTGCGGACATGCCACATCGTAAAAACGGGGGGGTGTTTTCAAATTTTTACGATCAAATCAGGATTTTCAAAACCCAAAAACATGCAATTTTCTTGTTTTATTTTTTGCTTGCATACACAAAAAAATAAAAATGTTGAAAACTTTTTGTGGAAATTTTGAAATAGGGACTAAGGTTGAGTATTCACTTTTGGTACAATGGGATTTAATCTTTGACAAACTAGAGATAAGAATAGGGATCTGATTATTAGAATTTCAGGGTCTACTTTAGACTAGATCAAATATCTTTCTCTAAAATTCCACCGGAACTCATTATAGTTTAGGTGACTTATCCCTCTTTGTAACATGGAAAGTATCTGGTTTAGTTTTCAATTCAAAAACTTGCATCTTATGCAAAATTTCTTGTGTCAAAAATTCACACATAAGCCAGCACCTAAAAAATAATTAAAAATTAGAAAAACCTTTTGTTTGGCCTTAGTAAAAGTCCAAAGTAGATCATTGGCTTGAGTTCCCATCGCTGAGGAGGAAAATGCCTCTTTTGAGGACGTGATGTCAACATGTTATCACCTTGGTGCCACTTTGTATCTAAATTTTATATCTTTAGATGGAGCATTAAGGTGCATTTTTGCAGCTCAATTGTCTTGGAGGGTGCTTTACCCATAGCGTCGGTGCAAGAGCATGAGTTTGCTTGGAGCGCCCCTTTACACCGCATTGTGTTTTGGAGTTATGAGATCCTAGGTGGTGTCATGGACAATACTATCTCAAAGTACTAGTGCCAAAGCCCCCTCGAGGATTGGTAATTGGAGTGATGATCCTGAGACATCTATTAAAAGACTAAGCTAAGAATAAGCATGGGGGAAACCAAAAAAAAAAAAAAGTTTAAACCAAAAACATGACCCTATAAATGTTGGCTTCTCACAAGCGCAGACACAAAGTTTTAAAGGTTATTGCAAGTTGTGAATCAGATTCAAGAGCTGGAAGAATCCTAACTACAAAAATTTCGAGTCATCTAAATTAATAAGGGGTTAATTTGAAAATTTTTGGAGGATATATCGATCCCAATTTGTCTACTTTTTTGAATCTAGAAATAAATCTCGATGTTTATCTATAACAAATCCTGTACCTCTCGTGTTTTAACCAACCAAGGTCCCGTGATGTCTTTCTCCTTGAAAAGTTGAAAAAATTAGTTTTCCCAAAAATTCCATTCTGTACAAATTTGTTTTGCTAAGACACTAGCAAAAGATAAGCTTGAGGGTGTGATAAATGACAGTTTATCATCATTCTTATGTCCTAAAACAAACCTAGCTCTTAGATTTTAACTCTGCAAATGGGTTTTTGGGTTGCATTTAGGTAGAATCTAGGATTAGGCATGCATTACGTTCTTTTTGTATTTTTAACATCTTTACTTGAGTGTTAAGGTTAAGCAGATGTTCAAACCCTTAAAACCCTAGCATACAAGAAGGAAGAAAGTGAAGAAGTCCAGATCAGCTGAATAGTAGCTGGTTCCAGCTCATCTCAATTGGATAATAGCTCACATTGGTTAAGTTTAGCTCCTTCCAGCTCCATTCAGCTCATCTTAGCTGGATGGTGGCTCTCTTAGCTCAACCCACCTCAACTCAGTAGAGATCCAGCTCAACTTAGTTGAGTCTAGCTCATCCTAGCTCCAGTCAATTCATTAGGAGCTTTAGCTAGCTTAGCTTAATTGACGGGAGTTCATTCCAGCTCTAACTCATTCCAAGTCTAGCTCTACCCAGCTCTACTTAGCTCACAACAGCTGAACTCCCTCCAGCTTAACTACTACTTGCTTACTTAGTAGCAAAGCTAGCTCAAGAGTTCTCATCAGAGACAGTACCAGCTCAACCTAGCTTCAGCTAGGTTGAAATCAGCTCAACTTAACTCAACTACTTAAGCCTAGCTACTAGCATAAGAACTAGCAAGAGAAGCTAAGTAGTTGAGCTCCTCATGAAGACCTCCTCAGTAGATTTAGCTCCAGTGCAGCTCCAATACAGCTCTAGTCAACTCTTCCTTAGATCCTCTCCTAAAAATGCTAATCCTCCACTACTACCCTACTAGCTAAGCTAGCTTAGCTAGCTTTGCTAAGCTCTATCTAGCTCAACACCAACCATAACCACCACTCAACACGCCCCTACATATGGCGCCAACCTAATCTAATCCTCCATCCATTAACCACCCTCCTAAGCATCCATCCTAAGCCTACAACACACCACTCAACCCCTTAACCCTAGTCTCAACCTAGGGTTGGCACCAACTCCTAAGAAGCCCCTCCTTTTTGGCACCAATTCACCTCAACCCTAGGATCTTCTAACCACCCTTATAAGTCCATCTTAGCCCTCCATCCATTAACCACACCTATCCCCCTACCACTCCTATAAAAAGATCTAACCTTTCACCAAAAAGACCCATGCTTGGTTACATTTTTCTACCCATACTGTACCCATATCCAACGTCCAAGGAGAGAAGGAGAGGAGGGAGAAGATTAAGGAGACACCCTATCTCCTTGGTGGCTTCAACTTCTTCTTCCTTGTGTCGCCACCAAACCATGGAGGAAGGCCAGGTAAGGAGAAAATCTAGAAGAGGAGATACTGAAGGTGGTCTATGCCACCTTAGGGAGAAGTTCTTGGAGTGGAGATCTTCCACACCAAGGAGGAGGAGGCACGCCCACCTAGGGCTTGCCAGGAAGAAGTGGAGAGCCAGGCACCAGGAGCAAGTTTTCTTCAACCCATGGGCAACCAAAGTTGGAGTGGAAACTTTGTAGCATCATCACCATCTTCTTCATAAGCATTCTTCTACATTTTCTTTGTATTTTGCATAGTAGTTTAGTGTTTGATTTTGGTTGGAGATTATAAGTGAGAATCCTGTTGTAAAACTTTTTTCCTATTGAATAAAATCATTCCCCTATTTTCTTTTAGATAGTTTGTGATTGTGTTTGTGTCTTCTTCATTACTCTAGGCCTTCTGTGCTTAGGGTGAGTTGGAGAAGCAAGGCACTTGTTGCTTTGCATTTCCCATAATTCTAATTCCTGTCTCTCTTCATGTTTGTTTTGCCTGTATTTCAAAGCCCAAAAAGATTACATATTTCAAAACCTAAAAAAATGAAGTTGATTTCCTTGAATCAAGTGAGTGATTTTTGTTAAAAGCATTCCTACCTCTCTTGGGACGACCAGAATACTTTCCCAAGTACTCAGAGTTTATAAATTTAAAAGTGATCCAAATTGCGTGTTACAACGACCTAGTTCACGATTTTTACAATCACACTTTTTAGCTACCACAACTAAAGCTCCTCCTTCTCAGCTAAGCTAGCTTAGCTAGCTTAGCTAAGCTCCACCTCACCTCTACTTCTTGGCTAACCACCTCTTTCCTTAGCTCCACCAAAACCACCACCAACACCTCTTCCTTCTTTCCCATGTTTTGGAGTCAAAACCCTTAGCCACCACCATCTCTTGCCATCCTTTCAATTTGGCACCCAACATAGCACTCCTTCCCTCCATAACCACCATATTCTTGGCACCAACTTTCCCTCCAAAATCACCATAAATCTCTACCCTCTGTCCATCATCAAACACCATCTCCACCATCCAAAAGTGGTGCCAAAAATATACCTTCTGAAAACCTAGGGTTGGCCCCAAAACCATGGCATCCCTCCATGGTTGACACCACCTATGGTGCCCCTTCTACCCATAACCACCACCCTTAGCAACTCATTGGAGCCATTTAATCCCAACCCTAGATCCCATGACTACCCACCAAAAGGCCATCATAGCCATCCAAAATTGGCACTAACTTAGCCTCCCCCTCTTCCTATTTCTTCACCATTTAACCACCATTTTTAAACCATCTTTGGCTTACATAATATCCTACCTAAATCTACCCTATATTTGGCCATAGGAAGGAGAGGAGAGAAGAAGATTATGGAGGCTATCCCTTGTCTCCTTTATGCTTTCTTCTTCCCTTCTTCCTTTGTTCAAGCCAAGGATCAACCATAAGGAGGACGACCAGGCAGAGGAGAGTTCAAGGTGATGCACATCCACCTTGGAGGTGGATTCAGAGAGGAGGATCACTAGTAGCAAGGAGGAGGCCCTCTTCATAGTGTGGGAGCAGTCACACTTGGAGTGAGAGTCATCTCCATCATCTTTACAGGAGCTTGTTTATTTTGTTTGTAGTTTATTTTTGTAATAGCAAGCATTCATCTATTTGGGGATTACTTGTTTGGTACTATTCACACAAGTGAGTTCTCCAAGTAGATTTTGTAAACATTATTAGTTTCTCTTTATAATATTCCCTTGCCTTTCAATTTGTGCTTTATTTATTTCAAGCATTTTTTTTAGTGCACCCACATTCTTATCTCTTAATTACCTTAACCATACATGGCTAGGGTGAGCTTGAAAGAGAAGATATTCTTGTTACGTAGGCATAGTTTTTGTTATGAGTTTTGCTCGTCTTCATATTCTGATTTCCCGATTATTTCCTAAAAACCCTAAAAATTGCAAAACCAAAAATATGAAGTGAAGTTTTGAGAGAGCGAGAGAGAGAATCAAGTAATCAACTAACATATTGCCTCCTTGGTTGACCATAGATATCACCACTATTTAGGTTTATAAATATTAAAAGTTGATTGCAATTTTACGTGTTACAACAACACAAAAACCCGCTTTTACAAAATGCATGTTTTCGCTATCACTTTTTGGAAGTAGGCATGACTTAGTTAATTTCCTATCTCTCTTGCTCTATTTAGATCTTCACTAGTTTTGTTTTGTGGTTAATACAGGTGCAAATCAAGAGTAGGAACAAGATTAAGAGTTTTTTGGAGTGAAAGCTCCAAATTTTCTTTTCTTCCCACGTACTCTAGGTAAGTGCCCTAGGCCAAACATTTCAATTAAAAAAAAATTCTCTTTAAAAATATCTAAATTATACAAAAAAAAAAGAAAAATTTTAGGTGTTAGAACCCTAAAACAGTTTTGTTTGTTTGTTATCATTCATTCTCCACCACCTCTATCATATTCTTGTTAAATTTTTTGAAAATCCATACTTTTGTCTTGAATTTCAAAAATCATGTTTGATCAAGTAGAGGCTTCCTAAAATCTTCAAACTTTACCCAAGGAAGCCCCTTGAGTCAAGAACTTTGGTTCCAAATTTTAGAACATTTTGATAAATAGAAAAAATTACAAAATTCATGGGCTAAATAGGGGTTATACCCAATTTCCTTACTATTTTCTTACTGTCTACAAATTTTACATATTTGGACAAAATTTTGTTGGAATCCTTAAAAAAATCTCTATCTAATATAAAATTTTCAAAAATTTTGGAGATCTTGTGAGGTTTCTACATAATCGATTTGCCAAATCTATATTTTCTACCCTTGGACACCAGTGTAGAAAAATTCTAACAAATTATCAAATAATTTTAAAAAATCATGTTTGAATTCCTTGTTTGATTTCATATCAGGTGGTGGTGTTGTTTGTCTTATTTGGACCACCACCTAAAAGGATTTTCATGAAAGAGATTCATTTAGGAATTGCATTCATAGGAATTGAACTTTAGGGTTTTGATTTTATTTTCTCTTAGTCACACATACATTAAAGGAAACCAACCTTCATCAATTACAACTTGGTTGCTTTATTGTGTGAATCACCTTTCAACTTGTTTGAACATTTAACAGGAGAGAACCTTAAAATTTCACTTAAACCTTTGATAAAAATATTTCACTTAAACCTTATCAAACCCTAAAATCCTTAATTTTAATCCTTATCTGAAACCCCGCTTGTTTTGGCTTGGGTGTCACATTTCCTGCCCAATTCACACACACAAAAAAAAAGTTGAAATAATCGAGCATTGATAAACACCAATTTATCATCATTCTTATGCCTTAAAACAAACCTAGCTTTTAGGATTTTAACTTCCCAAATGGGTTTTTGGGCTGCATTTAGGCATCAATTAGGTTAGGCATGCATTGCATTTTTTATTATATTTTTTATACAATTGTTTGAGTGTTAGGGACAAATAGATTGACAGATCCCTAAAACCCTAGCACTCATGAAAGCAACTGGTGAAAAGGAAGCTCATTCCAGCTGGGACTTAGCCAATTCCAGCTCATAACTGGATACAAGCTCACTTGGGTTAGGGTTAGCTCCATTTAGCTCATATTAGCTGAAGGGCAACTCAGGGTAGCTCATCTTAGCTCAACCTACCTAAAGTCAGCTCAGATCCAGCTCAACTTAGTTGAGTCTAACTCATTTCATCTCCAATCAGTTCTTTGGGAGCTCTAGCTAGCTCAACCAAGTTGAGAAGAGTCCACCTCAGCTCAAGTCCAGCTCTAGCTAGCTCCACTCAGCTCATGGTAACTGAACTCCCTCCAGCTTGGCTACTACCTATTGAAGCTACGAGTTACTACGCTATCGTATTTGGTTTTGAAAACCTTGTCGTTGTAGTTTGAAAGCGAAGAACTCATGTTCAAGAAATAAAATTTATATCAGAATAGAAATCCCGAGTCGAACTCAAGGAGGTGGACGTTTGATTAAAAATGCGCATTTGTTTTATTTGTCTCTAAGCAGAATAATTGATTAGAAACTATCTATCTACTTACAATAAATAGAGAGAGAGAGAATTTTACAAACAAAAACAAAAAGAGATGTAGAATGAAGATTAAATTCATTATCAAAGAGATTGTTCGTTACACTACTCATTACAACTAGAAAGTAGAAAATGATTATGCTAAAAAGCAGTAAATCTACTGTAGAAAGCATTAAAAAGAATGGAGAGAGAAATATCCTCCTCGACGGTCGCTCGAAGGAAGAGACAGACGGGACGACGCATGGAAGACGGGGAACGGAGCAGGATGAAGGAGGATGAAGTGGGAAGAACGAGAACGGGGAAGCATGTCATTGTCGTCGCGGGATCCACTTCCGAAATGGGGATGAAAATTTGACTTTATCTCTTGAGAAGCATCCTAGGTGTGGGACAAGCTTCTCTTGAGCTTTGGAAAGGGAGAGAAGAGAAAGAAGGGATGCCCATTTCGTATGGAGGGGGTCTCCTTTTATTGTTGCAAGGAGTGAGGGCAATTTGGTCTTTACAATTTCAAAATATTAAATAAGGGGTCTTTAGTGACGGATAAAATTGTCTCTAAAGCCCCAGTCGTGGGCAACGTGTGTCGCCCACTCACCTCCTGTACGTGAAATGCGCGCTCCACGTTCTTCAAATCTTAGCCATTCGTTCATGAGATCAAATGGATTAACTCGCCCCTCGCCTCGCCTTCTCATCGCGCGCTCGCCGCGTCTAATCCCTCGTTGCGCATGGGCATCTGATGTGGCATGAGCGCTATCGAGCGCGCGTGAGCGTTCGATCGCGATCGAGTGGTCAATCATGCCTGCTCATCGTGCCTTAGTAGCCACTCCTTACGAGTCGAACGTGCGCCTCCTGATCTCGCGAGCGCTCTCACCCGTTGCACTACAAAGGCGTTTGTGTCGTGGAAATGTTTTGTGCGCATGCATCCATAGCCATTGGATGTGCATCCAACAGCGGAGAAGCGATGCTAAAAATGAAGAGATGAAGCGGCGGGTGCAGAGGTCGGTTGGGCTGCTGAGATGTCACCACGTGGCGCCATCTTGGCTGCCCATCTTCTAGATGATGTAGATGGTGCCATGGTTGTCAGATTGAGTCGATTTTCACACTATTAGACTACGATCGTCAATCCGAATCCATCCGTGCTATTGGATTTGTTGTCTGAAGTGCGGATTTACACCATCTTGGCCCTTGATCTTCTAGGGTTCCTCGGTCTCTATCTGATGCTACAGATGTCTGATTAGGGTGATCTTGGAGTCGTTGAACTCCAATCATCGCCCTAATCAAATCTGTATGGCTGGATCTTCGATCGGAGGTCCTGATAAAAATTCACCTTGTCCTTGAACATAAAAGGAGATAATTAATCTCCATTTATTTCAAACTAATCTAAATGCAAGATGATGCATGCTATGCAATATTTATAGTATGCAATGCAATTCTATGCTTAAGAACATGCATAAATAGACATCTTATGTAGTTTAAACATGTTTACATCACACCCCCATGCCTATCTTTTGCTAGTCCTTAGCAAAACTATATGCTATTTATAAAAGAATTAGGTTGGATTATTTAGGCATGAGTTATTTTCAATCATTAAGAAAATGTTTACTTAGGATCTGAACTTTTAAAGACACAACAGTTCCTGGGTATCTGCCAAAATGTAGACCGCCTCAAGCCCTCACCTTATTCAAAAAAAAAATCCTTTTTCTCTTTTTTTCTTTTCTAATATTTTTGGATTTTCGAGTTTTAGGGTTTAAGAGTGGCTTTCTACGGTCATTCAACTCACCGAAGATTTGATGAGAACCCTAAGTTCTAAGCATCTTATTGAGAATGTGATAGACTCGTTGATCGGCAGTTAAAACGGGCTTCGGGTTTCTACGCCTCTAAGTGACCTTAAAAAGAGAATTCTGCCTAAAGGTGTATCTTTACGACCAGTAACTTTCTCCCTACTTTTATTTTTATGGGGTCAACACAAGGGTGAATCCAGTGTATATCGCCTCGGTTTATTCTACTTCTCCGCTTCTTCCTAGGTGTTTTGGGAATTTTCAGTGCATTTATTGAGCTGGGTTTTGGACAACTGGTCGATGAGCTGTTACCACCAACAACTTACCATCCATACTCATGCGGCAAAGTGTGGTTTGTTTCTTTTGTTTCTTTTCTTTGCTCCTTTTCTTTTTCTTTTATTTTTTTTTTAAGTAGGTAGCTTCCCTAGTCTAAGATTTACCTAAAGGCAACAAAAAAGAGAATGGTCTAGTGACTGGGCTCTAGACAACCTACCTATGGGTTGTTACCCACCATAACTTGCCAGCTATATTACCCTAGAAGGTTCATTAGCTACCCAATTTTCGTTGGAACCGCCAATTAACGAGTCAGTGACAACATAGTGTTTAGATGCTTTAGGCTTAAAGTTCCCTCAAATCAGAGGGTGGGTTGATAAGTCATGTACTTATCACCCAAACTTATTTACTTCAATTAAAATAGAATTTAGGTTGGCGAGGACTCAGAAAACAAATCCACATTTTAATGGATACACAGGCTGATTAAGTCAGAAGACTTGAAGGGTCTTTGTTTTCGGATCATAATGTAGTATTTCCTAAGATTGAAAATTATCTTAAACCCAAGTTCTCTTTCCTAGCTCAAAATTTTTTTAATATAAATAAAGAAAAGAAAATAAAACAAATCTGCGAAGTTGACAAATAAATTCAAAGATGAATATCCACCCTCCCATGTCTATCTAATGCAATGTCCTCATTATCTTAAAAAGACATAAAATAGAGTGGAATAGAGTAGAAAGCACCTGAATTACATGAATGTCGGGTCTGCTCCGAGATAAACAAAAACTATATATGTGCTGAATTTAGTGCCTTTAGCTAGGCACACTATACAAAGAAGAGAAATAAAGAATTCACAGGTGCAGATCAGAATCAGAATGAAAAGAAGAAACCTCTGACCTGCCAGCAGATGTCCACAAATGTGGACCAAATTGTGATGTAGACCCATACCCCATAATCGAGAATATCTAAAGTTCTAGATAAAAATTACCCAAAACCTAAAATCAGCATGCAAGTGGGGTTGGACTTGCGATTTATGAGGATGCCACCCAAGGCTAAAGAGTCAGGTTACAGAGAATTTGATATCAAAAGGATAATTAATGAATGTGTGCTTAGGTTGAACATCCTCAAAACAAATGTCGTAAGGGTCCTGGTTTGATGGTTTCAGATGAATTGGAACCCTTAGATTTGGTCTTCTATTTCCTCCAGAATTTGCTTCCCAAATCAAAATTTCTCAGTTCCTATCCTCCTCATTCAGAATGTCAAATTCTAGGACCTCCTGCATATTAATCACCCCATCTCAAATTTCCAAGTTTGAAAGATGTGGCTGAATCAGAATTGACTTGGGTTTAGTTATCTCAAAAATAGAATCATCGATAAGCTCAATGGGGTGTAACTGACAATCAGGGCATTGGATTGAATCCTCTAGAGAATGCGATTCTGGATCGGTAATGTGAGCCCCAATAAGATCAGTTTTCTCAGTTATTGGGCTATCAAATGATCTATCAAATTCCTCAGGCCCAAGAGTCTCACAGAAATCGTGTTCTCTAAACTTGCGTTAGACTTCGCAAATTGAATCTTCACCATCAAAATCAAAGAAATCAAAATCCGTATTAATGTATGTCCCAAAATCATCTGTCATTTTTTGCTCCATGGAGACATGCGTTTCCTTATATCCCAACTCAGGGATTTCAGGTGAAGAAATCAGATCATCCTTAATTGGTTACTCTACTTCAATATGGTTAGCTTCGTAACACGTGTCCCCCCTGACATGCCTAAGTGTGTTCTGACCTTGGCTCTCCTGAAGGGGGTTCATCCTAGGAATCGTCCCATGATTGAACGAAGGCAACCACAAATCTCATTCTCAATTTTGCTAACTTCCCAAGCAGAAACTCACCTGGGTTCTTATCCTTAACATCTTGGAGCCAATCCAATAAATACTTGTTCAAATCATCAATCATCTCAATCAGGGGCTCCAATTTTTCAATGCAAGGTATTGGCTGAACTTCTAAAGATTGTATGATATTCCTCAAGTTAGCCAGAACCTTATCTTGAACCTGGTTAACCTGAACCAAATGAGGTGGTTCAGGGTTGGGCGGGTTTGGGATCAATGCAGAGGAATTAACGAATTGAGATTCGTTATACCCTTCTTGATAATAGGTCATTTTGGATTGTTTAAAAGGTGGTGATGACCTAAAGGCTGTGTAATCAGAGGATGGGTAAGGATCAGTGTATCCTCCTTGATTGTAGATCGTATTAGGTTGTCCATGAAAGGTTGACAATCTATAATCAATGTGGCTTTGAGAAGGATAGAAATCGCAATCATAGTGTTCAGGGTTAGACCCTAAACATGGAGGTCTGGAACTGTATCCCCAATCCAAGTTATCCCAACTAACTAATGGTTGATTATAGTATGAGTCAGGATAATCGTCATGTTGAGCATAACTCATAACAGGAGGGAAAGAGCGGGAATGCATATAAAATGTGGAAGGATTCATGATAAACGGGAGGAAGAAAGGTGCCCTACAATACATGCAATCAAACCTATCCTTAAGTGGGCTATCCTAAAGACCTACAGACTCCCAAAACCTGTCTTAAGATAAAGGAACGATTTGATCTACTTCTGTCTGTTCAATCCAACCAGTTAGGAGGGGCTGGGGAGAAGGTTTTTCCTTCAGCTTGCACCTCTGGTTCCTAGTGTACCCCCTAGCCGCGATCGTTTGATTTTGCTCCCTTAGCTAGACATCAGATTGAACAGTAGAAATAGACTAATAAAAAATAATCTCATTCTGGGCTCTGAAGAGCGAGTCGAATCCTTAAGGCCAACGTCTACTCTGTTTTATTCAAGGCTAGGTTTGAATATACTTTAAAATGTGATGGGCCCTTTATTTGGGTTGTGCCCTTAATGATTGATTGATGTGTGTGTGCATGCACAACCAGTGGTTTTCAAGCAAGATTATTTTTTGATGCGGTGAATTTTATGGTTCCAATCTTGCTTTGTAGCTTTTAGGATTCAACTTTAGGTTTTTTCAAACAGGTTTTGTTGGCACACCAGGTTTTGAAAGCAAAGGTAAAGATGTTTTCCTTTGAAACTTAAAAGAATGTGGAGTGCCTGGTAAATCCCTAAGAGTTGAACCTAAGCGGCAGCTACTTGATAAGTTGATTTTAATTGAAGTGGTGCAACCCAATCAACTCAAACAATTGGCCTGTTGCACCACTTAATTAGGCACACAAGTGATTACCTAATTTGATTTCTACTCAATTATGTGTTTGGATGTGTGTACCGGTTCCAAAGATCGGTTTACCAGTTGAGTTTGAAAATCAGATGAGGTTGTGTACATTTATGAGATTTTTTTTTCTTTTTAAATGTGGAGGTTGAGGCGAGTGTGGGTGTCAAACAAACAAACAAAACTAAACTTATAGTTTATAAGAACACCTTGGTTGATTGATGTTTGTGTTATTATGTGGTGAAATGAAAACTAATGAGTGGGAGGTGGGAGATAACTTACAGAACCTTCAACAGCACTTTGCTTCATTCTACTGCTTTTGCTCGTCTCAAAAGAGTATCTGCAATCACAATAAGAAAGGAGAGAAATGAGGTAAATGATTTGTAAGTTGTAAAACACAAAAAAAATCAAAGAGTGTCACCTCCCCGGCAACGACGCCAAAATGTTGAAGCTACCAGTTACTACGCTATCATATTTGATTTTGAAAAACCTGTCATTGTAGTTTGAAAGCGAAGAACTCATCTTCAACAAATAAAATTTATGCCAGAATAGAAATCCCGGGTCGAACTCAAGGAGGTGGATGTTTGGTTAAAAATACGCATTTGTTTTATTTGTCACGAAGCAGAATAATTGATTAGAAACTATCTATCTACTTATAATAAATAGAGGAGAGAGAGAGAGAATTTTACAAACAAAAATAAAAAGAAATGTAGAATAAACATGGAATTCATTATCAAAGAGATTGTTCGTTACACTACTCATTAAAACTAGAAAGCAGAAAATGATTACGCTAGAAAGTAGTAAATCTACTCTAGAAAGCATTATAAAGAGTGGAGAGAGAAATATCCTCCTCGATGGTTTCTCAGAGGACGAGCTAAATGGGACGACGCCTGGAAGATGGGGAATGGAGCAGGACGAAGGAGGACAAAGCGGGAAGAATGGGAACATGGCAGCACGTCATCGTCGTCGCGGGATCTACTTCCGAAAAGGGGACAAAAATTTGACTTTATCTCTTGAGAAGCATCCCGGGTGTGGGACAAGCTTCTCTTGAGCTTTGGAGTGGGAGACAAGAGAAAGAAGGGATGCCCATTTTGTATGGAGGGGGTCTCCTTTTATAGTTGAAAGGAGTGAGGGCAATTTGGCCTTTACAATTTCAAAATATTAAACAAGGGGTCTTTAGTGACGGATAAAACCATCGCTAAAGCCCTTGTTGTGGGCGACGTGTGCCACTCGCTCACCTCCCCCATGTGAAATGCGTGCTCCATGTTCTTCAAATCTTAGCCGTCCGATCGTGAGATTGGACGGCTTAAGTCACCCCTCGCCGTGCCTTCTCATCACGCGCTTGCCGCATCTGATCTTGCATTACGTGTGGGCGTCTGATGCGGCATGAGCGCTATCGAGCATGCGCGACCGCTCGATCGCGATCGAGTGATCAATGGCACCTGCTCACCGTGCCTCAGCATCTGCTCCTTGTGAGTCGAACGTGCGCCTCTTAATCTCGCGAGCTCTCTCACCCGCTGCGCTACAAAGGTGTTTGTGTCGCGGAAATGTTTTGTGCACGCGCATCCATAGCCATTGGATGCGCATCCAACGGTGGAGATGCGGTGCTCAAAATGAAGAAGAGATGGAGCGGCGGGTGCAGCGGCCAGTTGGGCGGCTGAGATGGCACCATGTGGCACCATCTTGGCCGTCCATCTTCTGGATGTTGTAGATGGTGTCACGGTCATCGGATTAAGTCGTCTTTGCACCATTAGATTGCGATCGTCGATCTGAATCCGTCCGTGCAGTTGGATTTGTCATCTGAAGTGTGGATTCACACCATCTTGGCCCTTGATCTTCTAGGGTTCCTTGATCTCTATCTGATGCTACAGATGTCTGATTAGGGCGATCTTGGAGTCGTTGAACTCCAATCGTCGCCCTGATCAAATCTATACAGTTGGATCTTCAATCCGAGGTCCTGATAAAAATTTGCCTTGTCCTTGGACATAACAGGAGACAATTAATCTCCATTTTATTCAAACTAATCTAAATGAAAGATGATGCATGCTATGCAATATTTATAGTATGCAATGCAATTCTATGCTTAAGAACTTGCATAAATAGACATCTTATGTAGTGTAAACATGTTTACATCACTACCTATCAACTAGTAGCTATGCTTGCTTGGGAGTTCCCATCAGAGGCAGTTTCAACCCAACCTAGCTTCAGTTAGGTTGAAACCAGCTAAATTTAGCTCAACTACCCAAGCTTAGCTGCTAGCATAAAAACTAGCTAGCTAATCTGAGTAGTTGACTCTTCATGAAGGCCTCTTTAGCATTCCAGCTGTAATGTAGCTTCATTCCAGCTCCAGATAATTTTTCCTCAACTCCTCTTCCCTAAATGCTAGCTCCATCCCATCTCCTCCTTTACTCAAATACTAGCTTAGCTAGCTTAGCTTAGCTACACCTTAGCTCCTAATGTCCATCCACCACCTACAACCTAACACCACCTCATCACCTAACTAGTCCACCTACATAAGTCCACCTAGAACCACCTACTCCTACCTATGTTGGTGCCAACCAACATGCATCCCTTGGCCCCTCAACCACCACCGAAAACCATCTTGTTTTGGCACCAACTCACCCTTCTAGAATCTCCCTCTTTTGGCACCAACACACACCCACATCCTAGCCCTACACATCTCCCTTAAACCTATCCTAACCCTACACCTAACCCCCTTCTAGAAACCCATACTTGGCACCACCTAACATCACCTTAACCACCTCCTAACCACCATATAAATGGTACCAAAACACCACCCACACCCCTTCACCTTGGTGCCATTCATACCTACCCTTGATCCCACAACCACCACCACATGGAACCATTCTAGCCCTTCATAGAGCCCACACCACTTAACCCACCAAAACCCTCCTAAAGTTGGTGCCAAATCCCTTAACTAAAGTTCCACAAACCCCTTAAGTTGGTGCTAACTTACCCTAGCCATCCATCTCCTAACCACCACCCTATAACCTAATCCTAGCCATACAACACATCAAACTACTCCTTAACTCTAACCCACATAGAGTTGGTGCCAACTCTACTCCACCCACCATAACTACCACCTCATGCAACCTTCTACCTCCATGCCAACCCTAATCCGCCATCCATCCACCAACTTACATATCCTAGCCATCCATAACACCACTCTTCCCTTAACCATGGTCAAGACTAACCTCTACCTCCTCCACTCTATAAATGACCTATACCTACCACCATTAACACCAATCCTTTGGCTTGATATTCTCCATCTTCATCCTACCATACTCATGGCAAAGAGAAGAAGGAGAAGAAGAAGATTAAGGGGACACTCTGTCCCCTTAGTGCCTTCCCCTCTTCCCTTCTCTCTTGTGCCACCACCGGCCAGAGGAGCAACCAACCAAGGAAGACCTTAGGAGGAGGTCTTCAGGGTGGTGTACACCACCCTAAGAGTAGTTTTGTGGGTGGAAGTCATCCACCTTTGGAGGAGCAATGGAACGGCCCCCTAGGGCTTGCCAAGGAGGACACCATTTTGCAGGAGCTATTCAAGGAAGGAAAAGAAGGAGAACTTTTCAAGCCCAGGAGCAGCTGAGCTTGGAGCAAGAAACCTCTTTCTCTTCTTCACCAACATCATCACGGGAGGACCATTGTTTTCTTTTATTTTCATTTGTTAGAGTAGAAGCATTCCTCTACTTTTCCTTTCGTAAAACAATTTTTCTCCTTAATTAAAGTTTCCTTACTTCAATTGTGTTGCATCTTTCTTTGTGGTTTATAACACCTTTCACTCTCTCTGTAATTACCTTAGGCCTCCACGTGCCTAGGGTGAGTTTAGAGAGAATACTAGCTTGTCACTTTAGTGTTAGTATTAGTAAGTTAGGTGTAATCTTTTTCGCGTGCTAATTTTCGTAGTTGCCTATTATTTCAAAACAAAAAAATATTATGTTTAAAAACCTATAAAGATAGTTGATTTCCCCTTTTTCAAGTAAGAGTGTTGAATTTTGCAAACTTGTCTCCTTGGACGACCCTAGATACCCCACTATCTAGGTTTTACAAATTTTAAAAGCGATTGCAAAATTGCATGTTGCAATGACTTAAACCCTAGTTTTAACAAATCACACATTCTTCGCATCAGGCATTACCCAATCAATGCCCTTCATTTTCCTGTGCACATTTAAGTTCCTAAACCTAACTAAGATTGGTAGTAGCTTGACCCCTAAGGATTTCATCCATCCTTAGGCTTGATATCTAAATTCTAAGTTTTTTCTAATTGTTCCTAATTCTCCTAATCATACCTAGTGTCAGACTAGGAAGGAAGTCAAACGACGGGTAAGGGTTTATGTAAGCCTTTGGTGATTTTCCCAGGACATGCTTAGGCTGAAGCCACCTCATTAATCTGGCCAGATCGATTTAGGGAAGCAAGTTCCATTAGGGATTTCTTATTTTCTGGGTTCCCAAGTCTTAGGTTATTTAGGGAGTTTGCTATAACTTAGTTTTAGTTTTTGTTTGCTTGAATTGCACACATTTTCTTCTCTCTTCTCTTCCCTTCTCTCCTCCCGTTCTTCTTATATGCCAAGCACCGATAAAAAAATAAACACTTGGAAGGACCATTTGATTCTGCCCCCCACACAAACATACCTTCTTCTTCTTCTTATTTGCATCATTCTAAAAAAAAGGAAAATACACAAAATAGGTCCAATTTCTCTTTCGCCTCTCACTCACAACCCACCCTTAACCCTCTCGTTCAAAATCCACCAGCTAACCCACATTCTGACATCCCCACTCTTAACTTCCCTTTCCTGGAACTACCAGAGTTGCCACATAATCAAGATCAAGGTCCCCTGCTCAATCCTTTATTTATGATGGTTGAGCAATTGGCTCAACTTCAAGCAAATCAGCAACAGTTGGCTAGGATTGTCACGAACCTAGCCAGCCAAGTTCAAAATTTGCCACCCCCTCTTAACTTACCATTCCTTTGAAGGATTTCTATGATCCTTCAAATTATTAAGAAAGACCTGGGGTGGTGATACTAGAAGGGGATTTTGATATCAAATCGGCTGTTCTGAACCTTATCAAGAATTTTCATGGCCTTTTCAAGAGAGGATCCTTTTAGTCATTGATTGGATAGCAATCATAGGACTTAAATGACCTAATATAAGTTAGAACTTAGCATAATTGTAGTGTAATTCATGCATAAATAGCATACATTGCATCTTTCCAATTTTACTTAGATATTCATGAAATAATGCTATAATGTACTGATTAGTGCATTATTTGGATTGTAGGCAATAAGAAGCTTAGGAGTTGGCTTGAAGCAGGAACTAAAGAAAGGAGGAAGCTAGAGCTGTACTAGAGTGGAGCAGAAGCCTTGGAATAAAGATGAAAAAATAATGTAGGGATGAGGTATACTACCATACTAGTAGAATTTTAATGTAGGAATTAAATTATGAAGAACATAGGACTTTTCATAGCCTTAAGATAGCCCTAGAGACCTTCCTAAACCCTAGCCACCCTTAGATTAGGTCACCCTAGCTTAGAATGCCTTAAAACCCATCTTCCATCCCACATATAGATGTCCAGGTAGGTCGCTGGACGACCAGGACCCATAGATGCCACTCACAGTGCCAGAACCCAATTCCGCTAGAATATTGGACGTCCAGACAAGGTGTCAGATGTCCAATTTTTGCATAATTCCAGGCCAGAACCTCAACTTCACCCTGATTCAACTTTGGACGTCCAAACTAGAGTTTGGACTTCTAATTTTGAAGTATAAGTCATCTGATTACTAAATCAGATGTCTAGAACCCTTCTCTAATCACTGTTTTTGAAATCAGGCCTAGATCTTGATTTCCTAAGGCCCTAAACCCAATTCTACACCCTAGGGAACCTAAATTAAGGTGCCCTAAGCCTAGTACACTACCCCAAGACCTTCCTAAGAACCTAATTAGGTTCTCACCAAGCCCAATTGACTTGGATCCAAGTCATTCACAGTTCAGCTAGTCAATTAGACTCATAGAGTCTAGTTGAGCTCAAACCTCAACCAACACAAGTCAAATTGAACTCAGTGAGAGTCCAATTAGCTCAAGCCTGACCTAATTAGGAACTTTCTCTTCCAATTAGACATACATCCACTCAATTAGACTTGTAATAAGTTTAATTGCACTTATCGCCTTAGTATTAGGGTTTATAACCCTTTCTCTAGAAACTTACCTAAACCCAATCACTTAGACCTATAGGACTCAACATAAACCACCTAGCCACACCCACATATTCACGCACACACAGAAACACACACACCTAGTGCCCACTCTAGAGAGCTCTAGAACCTTCACCTAGTGGCACCACCTTGACGACTATATTTAGTCTTTCAAGTAGTCCACAACCACACCCATGAAATGTGGATCTAAGAAGACCCATTTCAAATGGGGTGGCTGGCCATGATGGAGGCTCTTCTAGAGAACTCCACACTTCTCTAGGCGGTCTCTTCCGTATTCCATCTAAGGACCTAAGGGGATGGCCAAAAGACCCATCTAGTCCTTTGACTTCATTCTTCCACACCATTGGCGAACACCATCAACCATCTCCACTCCACCTCCATGTCCAAGGGCTAGAGCAACCCCACCACCTTCTCAAGAGGCTAGACAACCACTTTGACCGTCCCTCTCTTCCTTCCCACCACCTCAGGCCACACAGCCATTGGAGACCACCTCCAATGTCTGCTTTCTGTTAGCTAGATTTAAAGTTATTCATAGTTTTAATTTCTACATTATTTTCTATTAGTAGCATAGTAATCCTCTGCCTTAATCAATGCATGCATAATCTTCCATAGATCCATGCATGCACCACTTTTCTATTAGCTAGAATCATTATTTTAAGATTTCATGTACAAGATTTCCTCTAAACATGACTGTAATGATGATATTTTTGATAAAATGAAATCACCACTTGCCTGATTCATCTATCTATATTGTGATCAACAGTTGCCTGCTTTACATATATTTTTATCTTGATGCAACAAAATGGCGGTCCCCAAGGATACCAACGAATTTGCGATTGATTTATTTTTCACTAGTCATCATCGCATTATTGAGGTCGTGCAAACACCAACACAAACTTTCACATTCGTGATATATTTGACATACACACACGTTTTCCACATAAACAATGTGATTGGTGCATCTATAACTCGCACTTTAGAAACTGGGGTCCAATTCTAAGCAAGTATAAAATCAAAATCAATCTCGCTTCTTAAATGTGTCCCTAAGATCGATCGGGACCCACCATCTCGTTATATAATTTTTTTTGAGTCATAATATGTGCTATACTATGATAATTTTCTCACTAATTTGCGACTACGATCCCAATAGTCCTCTCAATAAATTAGCAGTCCTTGCTCAAACTACCTGCTCTTGTAATATATTAGAGGATTTGTGGCTCATGAGACTTTTTCCTCTCTACCTCAAAGATAAGGTAGCTTATTGGTTCATAATGATTGGTAGACCTATCACCACTTGGCCTTAGCGAAAAAGTGCTTTCCTTAAAAGGAAATTTTCGATTGGTCGGACAAATGCTTTAAGATGATCTATTATGACCTTCCAACAAAAATCTTTTGTGGACTTTACATGATTCTTGGGAAAAATTCCAAGAACTATTAAGAAGTTGCCTATACCATGAGATTCCATTATGGTAGCTCGTGCAGATCTTTTATCATGGATTAGAAGATCAACTTAGACGTTTTGTCGATGCCTCATGTGACAGCAACTTCTTAAATAAGGATGTTGAGAGTGCCTATGAACTCTTTGAAGAAATGTGTGAAAACTCATTTAAGCATGCATCCATCAACACTTTTGGAAGAATTGCTAACCCACAATTTGGTGTTCATGAGATAGACACTCAATCCATCCCTGTAATCCAAGATGTCCTACAAATGATCGCCCATAGGCTTGACTAGATGCAAATAAATCAAAAGAAAATTGAGGAAAGACTTAACACATCTAATTAGGCTCCACATCTAATCCTACCAAACATCCTTAAAACAGAAAACCTACACAATGTTGGTGCCATCCCAGCTGAGAATAATTATTTCTCAGAGGCTTCACCCAATGTACTTGTGACATTTGATTATGGACACCATAACAATTTCAGTCCAGCTATGGAAAATATTTCTGCCTTCCAAGAGTAATTTAGAAATCCCTCCGACATAAATTGGGGAAGTAACCCAAATTTCTCCTCGAAAGCTCCTAATCAAGTTTTGTACCCTAAACAGAATCAATCCTGGGTTTGTGGACACAATCAATTCCAACCTGGATTTTCTCAAGATGATATTAACAACCAGGTTTTCAAACCTTGTAGGGTATGTAGAATCAAATGACCAAGGTAACCCACTATTACTAATTTCCAAAATCATATCAAGGTTACACTAGATCAACGACTTATAGGCAATTTACCCTCCCAACCCATGCCAAACCCTAATAATCATCAATGGAACCTGCATCAAGATGGAAATCACCGTCAGCCTCCTTTTCAACCAGCCTCGTAGGACCCCTTAGGTTTCCATCAAAACCAAGCCCCCCACCCTCCTCCTAACTACAATCATACTACCAATGTAGTCACTCTGAGGAGCAGGAAAACCACAGAAGATCCTGGGCCTTTCACATCTTCACCTAAAACCCACCCTAAGAAAATGCAAGTTAACTCTTCTCTTACCCTTTAAGAAGAAGCCCAAAAAGATCAAATTGATTTTCAAGGAAAGACTCCTAGTCCTTTCCCGTAAGCCTTACACTCTACCAACCTTAAAAGAAAGAAATCTAAGCCCACAATTGAGGAACTCATGGATTTATTCAAGCAAGTTCACATCAATATCCCTCTCCTAGATGCCATTAAATACATCTCTGCATATACTAAATTTCTTAAAGATCTTTGTACCCTACAAAGGCAGGCAAAAAATCTAGGAAGAGTTCATTTACCGAAGACAATAAGGTTAGTCATTTAGAGCAAGCTACCTTAAAAAATGAAAGATCTAGGTGCTCCCTTAATATCGATTGTCATCAATCACACCAGTTTTGATTGTGCCCTACTCAACTTAGGGGCCTCTGTTAATATCAACCCAACTGTTTTATTTGAGTTTAAGATCTATGAATTAAAACCCGATAAGGTTACCCTTGAATTAGTCGACTGACATGCAACAATCCATAGTGCATAAAAATAATGATTTAATCATGTGGTTGTCATAGTATAGTTGTAATGCAATTAATGAATCAAACAATGAAAGAATGAGTTGATTATGTACAAAATGAATTAATTAATACTAACTATAATGCCTCAAACATATTTATAAACAAACAGGCATGAAAAATTAACTAATCTATTCTATGTACTATATACAATTCAATACCTAAATCTAGGTACAAAAACAATAATCAAATATTCGCATACACTATACTAACATATATACAAACATACTAACTCCTACTAACCTTAGAAACATTATATACAACCTAAGGCAAACATTGACTCTAACTACATACACAAACTAAATATATATACATATATGCATACATACATATAATACATCTATTTACAAATATATACTAGTAATACTTAAGTATATACTTGATATATAGTGCTTGTTATATACTATACATATAGATACACACTTCTGTTTAAGATTAACAATATACAAAACTTTAACTTAGCTAAATTAACATAAAAAGCTATTTTGACACACTTAAATGTTACTAAAGCCTTAAAACTATCACTAAAAAGCCTTATATACATAAAAGGCTAAAACACATATGTATACAATATATTTATTTATACATACTATACATACATCCATATATTATATACTGATATATTTATATTTACACATATACATATACACTATATATATACATGCACTGTACACAAAGTACACTATACACAATACATATACATTATACACACTCACACACACAACACAACAATATTAGCTCTAACCCTTAGAGCACTCATACTCACAACATTCAGTGAATTTTCAAGCTCTTTGCACTCTTAACACACTCTACACTTAGTAAAAGTTAGGCATTTTAGTGTGCGGTGCTGGTTTGGTTCATGGGATACACACGACTCTCACGGATGGGACCAGATCGGTACTATGAATCGGCCCCTAGTTTACTTTTAGGTGTATTCGAGTGCATAGTTTCAACCCAGGTCTAGCTCAGTTGTCAATACATGATGTGGTACCATTGTCACGCCTAACTTGGTGCGTAGCTGCATTCTGAATTCGAGACTTTAGTGCTCAATTTGAGTGCTTAAATCACATCCAAATTCCAATTAAATTATACCATCAGAAATTCCTAATATATGGATATTTAATTGTATAACTAATTTACAAAAAAAAGTTATTTAATTATATTTAAAAATTGCTTAAAATTAGTGATTTATACACTTTAATTTAGAGTTTAAATCCTTAATCAATATGTAAATTAATGATTTAATCATGCAATTGACTTTACAGATAGTTAATTTATATGATAAGTATTTATTAAAAATTTTTAATTTATTTTATAACATTTATTTTAATTTATGTACATTTATGTACATGTTTCACATATATAAGTACTAATATACAGTATGATTATTAATGTACAGTATAAATACATCATGATCATGCTGAAAATATTTAAAATAATAATATAAAAGTATACAATATAAATTTCTTACAATTTATATAAATCAGATTTAAAGTCATCAGATTATACATGAATGCTTGTTCTATAGTTCTAACATTACAAAATCCTATCAGCTCCCTTCAGTTCTCAAGTCAACTTTAGAACATATCCAAATAGTGGTTGCAGCTAATGCTGCAGTTTAGCAAATCAGGTATTGCTACTGTAACTGAAATCTCAGTAGCCAATGCTGTTGCTAGATCAAGGCTTCAAGCCTGATTTGATGTTCAAGATGATCACCTCAAATCTAAGAAAAAAAATAGCCATAAACTCAGAAAACAACTTCATATACTAGAATTAGTCAAGATAAAACAGTAGACTAGAGCGATTAAACATTTGCTGAAAAGATCTATTCAGATCTGATTCAACTTTGCAAAATCAAGATTCAACCACTGTAAAGCTTCAAATAAAATTTTGGAATCACTACAATCCATTCAGAGGTCAAAAAACCCTAAAATCTCTAATATGGTCTTTGCCTCACACTATAGTCAGTATAGACGTAAAGAATCATACCAAACCTTAAAATCAACTTTAGACAATCCCTAGATCTTCATTAAACCATTTCAGCCCTAAACAAGCTCTTCATGTGCGGATTAAAACAATTAGATGCATGAACACCTTGTCGCCCAAGAGGCTATTGATATGAGCATGCTTAGGTGATCTGAGCATCTAGAGATCCTGCACACCATTGGTTGGTGTTCAGGATTTCTAGGTGTTTCCATCAGGCTCATCAGGTCAACACAAGAGCCTTAAAACAGTGCATCGAAAACCTAGATCCTACTACCTCAGGAAACACCGAAAAATAGTGAATCGAGTTGAAATTGGGGTTGAGAAAACATACTCGATTAGAATCCATTTCAATGAGTTCACATTCATTGCCATAGGTTCAATAAGCTTTAAAACCATCAATTGACTCAATTAAACACAATTTAACTCGAATTGAACCATTGATCTGCAAATCAGGCATAGAAATCAAAACCAAGGTAATAGAGTGAATCATCATAACTAGCACAGAAGGGGGGTCTTTGTGAATTTCTAACATGAATGGGAGACCCCCTAGGTGGAATTGATGCATGTAACATATCTAAGAGCTAGAGAGCTCCTGATATGTTAATGGCCTAGATGGATGGATGAATGGTGAATTAAATTGCAAGGGAAATTAGTAGGCGATCATGAGATGTTAGGGAAGAAAAATGAATAAGGGAATAACAATGAATTCATCTCCTCTGATCGAAATTGATCGGAGGAGGTGGATTGGTGAAAACCTACCTAAGCCATTCTGCTCCTAACTAATCAATCCATTAGTTATTTAATTAACTAATTCTACTCCAAACTAATCTAGAAAGTAGCAAAACGTAACTAATCAGAGGAATGGGACCTGTGGATCAACAATCGGCAGCTGAAGAGGTCGAACGGAGGGAGGATTTCCAGCGAGTGAAGAGCCTGCTAGTGAAGCTCTTGGGACATCCTCAGGCTTATGTCATCCCTAGGGATGTGGATGATCAAGAGGGTAGAAGCTCCACTGCTGCCACTAGTGGAACCGAGTGAACAGGGGAAGAAGAAAGCTGGAGAGGTAGAATGATCAACCCAAGGAAGTCGGAGGGGAGTCGATGGGGGTTGCGCGAGCACCGGGCAGGTGCTTAAGTAGGTAAAGGGAGTGATCAGGGAACTGCAAGGTGTAATTAGGCATTTACGGCTTTAATGGTGGGATGTGTTCATGAGATGTGCAGGAAACTCTAAGCCAAATCTCAGCCGCTAGATGGGATCTAGGTGCTGCAACGATGCTTCACATGAGAGTGCACGGAGATTGGAAGGCAATCCATCATTGGATGGAAGGTGCATGGGGATGACGGCCTAGATGGGTCGTGTTCTTCGCGAGGAGCAACTGAACAGAGATATGCTGGTGTATTGGTGCTTTTGCACCTAGGCCGAATTGGGTTGAAGGGATAGAAGAATATCAGAGGAAGACCATTAGTGAGAAGTTATATAATAGAGCAATCCCTAGAAACATAGGAAAGAGCCCCTACGATTTTCAAAGAAGTCCCTAGAAGGTTTTTGTGTGTATGAAATGAGATGCATAGAGGACCTATATGTGAAACTTTAAATGCAAGGTTCTAATGATGTCCAAATGTAGCCAGATTTTTATGATAGCTTAATTAAACATATTAGAAATTAATTTTGCCATTGATTTGAACTTTTGAGATCAGAATATTTTCAATTGGTAATTGGCTCATCAATTTGCATTAATGAATAGAATATCTCAATTATTGACCTAGTTATGCATTTTTAACCCAAATTTGATGTTTTAGGCCATTTTCCTTAAATTCCACACTTAAACCATTTATTATGCAAATTAGATAGTGCTTAACCTGGTTTCTAGCTGAACTTAGGCATTTCAGCTATGATGAGCCACACCTCATGTAACGAACGCGTGCCCCAGACGTCTTTTAAGACATCTGGGAGGTGGCCTAGATGTTGGACCAGATGTTTTGGATCACATCCAGACGTCTGACCAGACGTCTGGGATCGCTTCCAGACGTCTGGAAATCTGTTAATTTCGACACGCGCGAGTCGTCTGCGTGCCTGAGCACACAGACCGGATATTCGCTTATTCCCTCTTTCCCTGCGGCTGCAGACGCCTGCCACGTCCTCTCTCTCCTCCTCGCGTGGCCTTAAAAGGCCACGCGCTCCCTCCCGTCGTCTCCACCATCTCCTTCAGCCAGTGAGCGTGAGCACGAGCACGCGGGCGGTGTCGCGAGTGGAGGCCAAGTGGCGCCCTGATTCTGGAAGAATTTCTGGAATCAGACGTCTGGGTTGATAGCCAGACGACGAGGACGACGTCTGGAACACCTTCCAGACGTCTAAAAGGTGAGTTTTTCGTCTTCTTCTTCCTTCCTGTCGACTGACCATACTGAGGGAGGGAGATGGGTGTGCGCAGGCTCGGTGATTCGCCATCCAACGCGAATCAGACGTCTGGCTGTTGTACCAGACGACGGGAGTGACCTCCAGACGTCCGGGGTGACCATCGGACGTCTGGGAGCTAGGCCAGACATCCCTGCAGACTTCTGGACGTCTGGGAAACCACGCTGAACAGGTAATTCTCTGATCCACTTTTTAAGACGTCTGGAAGAAGTTCCAGATGTCAGATTTTGCACAGTGTCGTCGTTTTTGACCCGTTTAGGGCCCGTTCGGGTTCCGTTTTCCGCGATTCGAGTTGCGTTCTTTTCAAAATTAATCCCTCTACCCGTCTACAGTAGCTATACACTATTTTGAGACACTCCTTGTGTTTGATCCTTGTGATAGGACCTGGTTCAGTTGCAGTCTTCGGAGTCACGGAGGCACGCAGGATTCCCGATCACGCCCCCATTACTCCCGTTGTACCTGGTAGAGTGGCTTTAAGTTATTAATAAAATCTGTTAAATTATGGAACCATAAATAGAACCTAGGACATTGCATGAATCCTAGGAATGAGAAATAGATGGAATGATAGCTCCTAGGTGTTGCATGAATCCTAGGACTGGAAAACTAGATTGTACGATAGATCCTAGGATAAGGCATGAATCCTAGGATGGGAAAACTAGTGGAATGTATAATATTGCAGTCTTGGAAAATGGACAGAGATATAAAGCTGCTTGTAATTTGAATTAACAGCTGCCTGTTGTGAATAAATAACGTGGTTGAGAACATGGATTGTAAGAATGTGAAAATGGAAAGTGAAACCTGGATGTTTGAGTAAAACGGATGGAACCCTACGGGGAAGTAGGAGTAGAACTCCTGGAAAGTGAATGGAATAGTATTGGGGAAGTGAGCTGGCCCTTGAGTACGGAGTACCAAGGAGAGCGACCGTCCCCCTGTTTAGTACAGAGCGGAGCCAGCCGCCCCAGGGACCCGGGGTTAGGACTGGCCACTCTGTACCGACTTGCTGGCCCTCGCGTACGTAGTACCGAGGAGAGCTACTAGTGTAGGGAGGTACTAGCTACCCCACGGGCCCCGGGGTTCTGCTAGCCTCCCACACCGACTTGTTAGGCCCGCTGGGGTAAACCAGGGTAGTCAGGTGAGGGTGCGCGGACTGTGGAGGGGCAAGGCCCCGGTTTGGTTATTGTGGAGGGGTTGGACCCCTGTTACTGAGAGGGCTCTGCCCTGGACTGGTTCCGTGCTTTGCTTTGGGCACACCCGTTAACGGAAACGACTGACCGCGTGCTAGTACATGTTAGCTACCTGTGCGTTTATCGCGCATGCCGTAGTCACCGTTACGTCTGTCAGTGACCTTGGGGTGGTTGACTGAGGGTAGGACCACCACCGGGGACTCTCCCGGCCAGGAGAGCACCACGTGCTACTTATACTTTTTGGAAAAGACTGCAATCAAGATCGTTCCCACGAGGAACATTCGAGATCAAGTAAAAGATCTGAGGAATAAATGAAATAGTGAGACAATTGAAAGATGTGAATAAAGAAAGTAATAGAACATAACAGCTACTGTACACTCTACTGTTGTCTTTAGCTTTAGTTGCCACTCTACTCAGCGTTTTGCTGACGTGTTACACTCGTTACCTTTTTCAGGACCAGGTGTTGAGCAGCTAGGGTCAGCGGCTGCAGAGGACGCTGGGCCGAGTAGGGTCCAGTAGAGTTACCACTGTCTTTTGTACCTCTTTATTTCCGTTATAGTGAGTAGTTCTTGTTTCTGCTGTACTTTTCTTTACCTGCAGTTCATGTTATATGATAAATGTTATTCTACTATTGTGGTGGTATATACTGTAGTAGTTTCTTTCCTTACTGCTGTACTTTCTTACTGTTAGTTATATTCATGCTGAATGTGGTTTATTTACTGCTCTTTTGGTTACTTCCTCATTGGACGACTAGGTCTTGGGATTAGTCGAGTCGGTCCGGTTCTCGTGTCTCGTAGGGACTCGGGAACCGGGTCGTTACACCTCATCATACCCCCATGCTTAGGTTTTACTAGTCCCTTAGTAAACAACTCATTCAGTGCAAAGCATTTGAATATTAACTATGTAAGTGTGATGAGATATCTATTTAATTCTTTTAATTTGTTAAGTGTTTAAAGATGATTTGTAAGCTAAAATTTTTTTTGAAAAGCCAACTATGATTAAATCCGGACATTGTAAGAACCAGTTGCATAGGAACACTTATCAGGACTCAAGACTGATATGGCATAGACCATCTCTCGACCAACAAGGACTCTTGATATTTAAACCTTAAGTATGATTTCCAAGACTCAAGAGGGTTTTACAAAGCTCAGAAGGCAAGTGATTATGATTGTGCTCAGTGAATGGTCAGGACTAACTAGATGAACCCTAAAACTCAATCCGGGGGTTTCACGTCTTTTTAAGTCCAGGTTGGTCCTAGCTTTAGCTCATGTCTTCGAATCAACTCTCAAAAATGAGTGAAGACTCAAACCCAATGCTTATTGTGTTGTGGCTCAAAGAATATTTGGTGGAAACAAGTATTTGTAATGGACCCTGAAAAATATTCGGTAGAAAATATTGTATAGGACTTTGGAGAACATACATGACATTCAAATGAATGTCTTTTTGACTTCTTTCTATTTTTTTCTTCTTTTTCTCATTTCTCTAAACTATTTTTAATTTTTTTGATAGCAAATGTTAGTATGTCTCCTTCAATTTTATTTGGTAGAGCACAGTTATTTCGTGGGTGAGTACTTTCCTGGAAAGAGCTTCTCCTAAACACAAGACTAAAGATTAGGACAAAGAGTCTACCTGTATACACTGGTAAGGACTCCACCTTCCTTAATGGACACTAGGATTGAATTTTAAGTTCACAAGATCTTTCCCGACATTGTGTAGTGAAAACCAAAGTTGCTTAGACTCCTAAGCCAAAGCAAGCTAGTGAATCCTGTACTGGTGACTCAGGTATGAGAATACGTCCTAAGTTAGGAGAGATCCTGATCTATCTTGACAATGCTTAAAGTGTATTAATCCAAAGCTTGAGCAAATCAAACTACTGTGACCTGGAAAGTCTAACCAGCAATGGTTGAATGTCCATAAATACTTATTCTATTTTTGCTTTTAGCTATAAGATCATAATTAAACACTTATAAGTCTTTTCAATGCATTTGTTCTCAAAAATTCTGTGTTTGTGGAATTCTCCCTTAACAATAAGAACATCAGGTCCCTTATTGTATTTTTAGAATTTTTGTTTTTGACATGTTTTATGTATTTTTGACTTTGCAATTTTTTTTTAAGTTTTTCAAAATTTTTCGATATTTTTAATAATACTATAGTACATACACTACAGGTATGCCTATAATTGCATTCTAGAAAATAATTTCACCATTTACACCTCCCATGCTTAAATAATGTAATGCCCTCATTGTATGAATAGGGTTGATGCAAAGGCATGCTCTACTTTTCGCTAACTTAGACTAGGTGACTAAATGAAGTCAGAATGTGGAGATAAAGATCTTTGTGCGGTCGACTACTGGTTTGATACAAGATTAGAGTGGAAAGTTGGGTTAAGTAGTGAAATGTAAGATGAACGTGACTATGAATTTATGCTAAAAATGAAAGGATAGACACCTACGAAGGAAATAGAAAATAAGAAAGATGAAAATAGTTATATATAAGAGATAGGTTGCTAAGTTTAGCATCTTCAGCTAGGCAAAAACCTAGAAGATATATTGTCAGAAGTAGGTTCAAAATATTGAAGCAAAATGATAGAATTGACAAGTTTGAGATCATGCAACTAAATGAAAGGCTTCAATCTTTGTTTATTCACTGTGAAAGGTTCAGATTTGTCAATCTCAGTGATCTCGATGGCTCCATTATCAAAAACTCTCAAGATTGTGTAAGGTCTACTCAATTTTGATCTGAGTTTCCTTGGGAAGAGTTTCCATCTTGAGTCAAATAGGACTTTTTGATTAGGGTGAAAAGTTTTCCTACGAATGTGACAGTCACGGAAGGCCTTAAGTTTATCCTTATAAATCCTCGAGCTTTCATAAGATTCATTCCTTAACTCATCAAGCTTGGAAATTTGTATGATCACCAGCCTTCTCTAGGTCCAAGTTACACTTTCTAATGTCCCAATGGGCTTTGTGCTCAAGTTCTACGGGAAGATGACAGGGATTCTCGTACACAAGTATAAAAGGAGACATGCCTAATGGGGTTTTGTGAGCTGTCCTATAAGCCCACAATGCATGAGAAAGGCGAGAAGACCAATCTTTCCAATCGGGTCTGATGGTAGTCTGTAAAATCTTCTTGATCTCCTGCTTGGACAATACAGTTAGTCCATTAGTTTGGGGGTGATAAGGTGTAGCAATCCTATGTGTCACACTATACTTTTGTAACAGGGATTGAAAGTGTGTGTGCCTAAAATGAGACCTTCCATCACTAATGATGGCTTTTAGTATCCCCAATCTAGAGAAGATGTTATCCTGAACACACTGATTAACAATCTTATGATCATTTGTCCTCATGGGGGTGGCTTCAATTCATTTTTGAAACATAATCTACTTTGTAACGAACGCGTGCCCCAGACGACTTTTAAGACGTCTGGGAGGTGGCCCAGACGTCGGTATAGACGTCTGGGATCACATCCAGACATCTGGAAAACCATTTTTTTTCGCACGGGAGAGTCGTCTACGCGCCTGTGCGCGCAGACCCGCGATTCCTCTCTCTCTCTCTCTCTCTCTCTCTTTTTCCCTCTCTCTCTCTGCGGCTGCAGGCGGCCTGCCACCCCCTCTCTCCTCCTCGCGCGGCCTTAAAAGGGCCACGCCTCCCCTCCCGTCTCCACAGCCTCCTCCTTCTTCTCCTTCCTGTCCGCGAGAGCGAGCGGACGCGAGGGCGGCAGCGACGGCCGCAGTGAGTGCGGGGGTGCGGCGTGCGAGGGCGGAGCTCTGCCGTGAGGGCGAGCTCGCCGGAGCGGCTTGGCCGGCCGGCGGAGGGCGCAGGGGGCGCGGAGCGACGCGGAGAGGGACCTGCTGCGGTCTGAGCAGCAGACGCGCGAGGTGCGACGCGGGCGGCGTCGCGAGCGGAGGCCGAGCAGCGCCCTGATTCTGGAAAAATTTCCAGAATCAGACGTCTGGGTTGACAGCCAGACGGCGAGATAGACGTCTTTAAGCCCTTACAGATGTCTGAAAGGTGAGTTTACCGCCTTCTTCCTTCCTGTCGACTGACCGTACTAAGGGAGGGAGTTGGCTGTGCGCAGGCTCGCTGATTCGCCATCCTTTGCGAATCAGACGTCTGGAAGTTGTACCAGATGGCGGGAGTGACCTCCAGACGTCCGGGGTGACCATCGGACGTCTGGGAGCTAGGCCAGACGTCCCCGCAGACTTCTGGACGTCTGGGAAACCACGCTGAATAGGTAATTCTCTGATCCACTTTTTAAGACGTCTGGAAGAAGTTCCAGACGTCTGATTTTGCACAGTATCGTCTTTTACGACCCGTTTAGGGCCCGTTCGGGCTCCGTTTTCCGCGATTCGAGTTGCGTTCTTTTCAGAATTAATTCCTCTACCCGTCTACAGTAGCTATACACTGTTTTGAGACACTCCTTGTGTTGATCCTTGTGATAGGACCTCGTTCGGTTGCAGTCTTGAGAGTCACGGAGGCACGCGGGATTCCCGATCGTGCCCCCATTACTCCCGTTGTACCTGGTAGAGTGGCTTTAAGTATTAATAAAATCTGTTAAAGTATGGAACCATAACTAGAACCTAGGGCATTGCATGAATCCTAGGAATGAGAAATATATGGAATGATAGCTCCTAGGTGTTGCATGAATCCTAGGGCCGGAAAACTAGATTGTATGATAGATCCTAGGATATGGCATGAATCCTAGGATGGAAAAACTAGTGGAATGTATATTACTGCAGTCTTGGAAAAATGGAAATGAATATATAAAGCTGCCTGTAAATTGAATTAACAGCTGCCTGTTATGAATAAGGAACATGACTGAAATCATGGTTTGTAAGAACGTGAAACTGGAAAGTGAAACATAAGATGTTCTGAGATTAAAGGATGGAACCCTACGGGGAATTAGGAGTGGAACTCCTAGAAAGAGAAAGGAATGGAACTGAGATGTTGTTCGTACTGTCTCTTGGGTACGCAGTACCAAGGGAAGTACCTGTACCTGTTTAGTGCAGAGTGGGGCCAGCCACCCCAGGGACCCGGGGTTAGGATTGGCCGCTCTGTACCGACTTGCTGGCCCTCGTGTACGTAGTACCGAGGAGAGCTACTAGTGTTAGGCTAGTACTAGCTACCCCACGGGCCCCGGGGTTCTGCTAGCCTCCTTCACCGACTTGTTAGGCCCACTAGGGCAAACCAGGGTAGTCAGGCGAGGGTGCGCGGACTGTGGAGGGGCAAGGCCCCGGTTTGGTTACTGTGGAGGGGTTGGACCCCTGTTACTGAGAGGGCTCTGCCCTGGTTCCGTGCTGTGCTTTGGGCGCACCCGTTAACGGAAACGACTGACCGCGTGCCAGTGCGGGCTAGCTACCTGTGCGTTTATCGCGCGTGCCGTAGTCACCATTACGTCTGTCAGTGACCTTGGGGTGGTTGACTGAGGGTAGGATCACCACGGGGGACTCTCCCGGCCAGGAGAGCACCACGTGCTACTTCTACTTTTGGAAAAGACTGCAATCAAGATCGTTCCCACGAGGACATTCGAGATCAAGTAAAGGATCTGAGAAATAAATGAAATAGTGAGAAAAATTGAAAGATGTGAATAAAGGAAGTAATAGAACTTAACAGCTACTGTACACTCTACTGTTGCCTTTAGTTAGTTTGCCACTCTACTCAGCGTTTTGCTGACGTGTTACACTCGTTACCTTTTTCAGGACCAGGTGTTGAGCAGCCAGGGTCGGCGGCTGCAGAGGACGCTGGGCCGAGTAGGGTCCAGTAGAGTTACCACAGCCTTTTGTACCTCTTTTGTTTCTGTTCTAGTGAGTAGTTTTTGGTTTCCGCTGTACCTTCTTTACCTGCAGTTTTTGTTATATGATAAATGTTGTTTTACTGTTGTGGTGGTACCTACTGTAGTAGTTTCTTTCCTTACTGCTGTACTTTCTTACTGTTAGTTATATTCATGCTGAATGTGGTTTATTTTACTGTCTTTTGGTTACTTCCTCGTTGGACGACTAGGTCTTGGGATTAGTCGAGTCGGTCCGGTTCTCGTGTCTCGTAGGGACTCGGGAACCGGGTCGTTACAAGATGCGCGGTCGAGGACGAGGTCGGCGAGGTGGACGTGCTGTCGTTGACGTCTCGGTGGACCAGCCACCACTCCCTAGCATCCAGGCCCAGGACCTCGCCAGACTGATTCGAGATATTGTACGAGAGGAGCTCCACCCACCGCCCCGAGCACCTCCTCCTGGGGTTGCAGAGGGGGAGTCCTCTGTAGGACCACGCGACGGACACGGTGCTGGACACGAGGGAGGGGATGGGCCCCTGCCACCCCCACCTTCCTCCGACACTTCTGTACACGAGGCACCTTCGCCTGGAGGTGCACCAGCACCTCCCCTACAGCGCCACTTCGAGCTTTTCGGACAGTTCCGGAAGCTGAAGCCCCCCTCCTTCAAGGGGGATGAGGACCCGACCGAGGCAGAGGATTGGCTTGAGTAGCTGGAGAAGATCTTCGACACCCTTCGCCCCCCGGTGGAGTGCCGCGTGGCCTTTGCCACGTACCAGCTGGAGAGTGCGGCACACCGGTGGTGGAGGGCGATTCGGGGACAGGACAGGGACGAGCCGACGTGGGACCAGTTCGTCACCCTCTTTTGCGAGCAGTACTTTCCCCAGACGTGGCAGGACCAGAGGAGGCGGGAGTTCCACACTCTCCGCCAGGGGACGATGTCTGTGAGCGCGTACCGCACGCGTTTCTTGGAGCTATCCCGCTTTGCAGCGACAGCGGTAGCCACTGAGGAGGAGCGCCTTTGGAGGTTCACCGAGGGGCTCCGGCCGGCGATCCGGGGGTATGTCAAACTGAAACGTTGAGATAACTGGGTTTTATTGTTATAGCGTTGTAGTATAGCCAGTTATTGCCAACATTTCAAATATATAAATTTTTTACTCGGAAAATAAAAGAGTTCCCGAGGTCGAACTCAGGGAGCAAGTTGTATTCTAGAGATATACATGTTTCTTTTACAAAAATAAAGAAAGAGAGAGAAAGAATTTGTTGTCTTTTCTTCTTTTCTCTTTGCTTCTCCTCGTCTCAGATCTTCTGTTATCTTCTTCTTCTTTATCTGCAGTGGTGATGTTCTTCTTCTTCTTTCAGCTGTTCCTGCTCTTCCTTTTTCTTCTGCAGAGCGGTCCTGTTCTTCTTCTTTTCCTTTCTTCAGATCCTCTTCTCGTGCTCTTCTTCTTTCAGTTCTTCCCTTGTTCTTTTGTGTCCTCCTCTGCCTCGCCTTCTTCTGTTGTTCTTCAGATCTCCTTCTTTCTTCTTTTCTTTTTCCTGTCAGGATGTCGTCTCTCCTTCTTTCTTCTTTTCCCTTCAGGACGTCGTCTGATTTTCCAATCAGACGACTTAAACCGCTTGTTGCTACAGTGTCTCCCTCAGCTTCCTTCTTCTTCCGCGGTCCTTCTTCTTCACCTGTGCCTGCACACTTCAGAGTTTACGTCAGAGGGCAAAACCTACTCTACCCCCCGCCCCTCCGTTTCTCTCTCACAGAATCTGCTCATAGGATAGCTCTCCCAGAGCTGCCGGGTAGCCGGGTACGGGTCGCGCCCAGGTCCAGGCCCACCGGCGTGAGTGGTGGGCGAGGAGTGCAGGTCAGTCTAAGTCGGGTCGGGTCAGGTCCGCGGGGCGTGAGCGCGGACGAGACCGGGTAACCGGGCGGGTGAAGGGGACCTCACCCGTGTGCTGAGGCAGTAAGCCTCGAGCACTTTTTCGCTTTATACCGCTGCGCCTCTTCAGACTTTTCCGAGGTGGGACTAAATGTCCCACCCTAATTGAGCGCCCGCAGCGGAGAAAGCAGCGGGCGATCGCGGCTTCACGCGAAGCCTTCGCCCCAGCTGCGAGCCTGATGTTTTGCCGAAATGCCTCGCAAGGCCTGGGAGTCGAATCTGGGCGTGGCGCGCCTGCAGCTGCAGGCGGAAGCAGCTCCTTCTGCTCGGCAATGGTGGCGGAGGTCGGGTGGCCTGTTCACAGCAAAACGGCCTCTCGGCCTAATCAGAAGGTGCCGGGAGCTTCACCAGAGTGCGGCGAAGCTCGTGTGGGTGGTGGCGAGGCGTGGGGCGGCGTGCAAGGGCTGCCCTAGGTCGGACTGTGGGTCGGAGGATGGGTTTGTTCGGTGGGGTTGCAGAGGGTGATGTGGGGGAAGTGGAAGGGCGGGGGTTGATCAGGGTGAGGAGGCGGAGGTTCTGCGGTGGTCGGCGAGCCGTGTGGGTTGCTGGGGTGATGGGAGCGGCTCGCCGGAGGATGGCCGGAGACGAAGGGGGTGACGGTGGACAGGAGCGGTCGAGGGTTTAATCAAATAAAAGACAGTGAGGAAAAGAAAGAGGGGGAGATGGGGAGGAGTTCTGACCTAGCTATGGAGACGAAAGGGGCCGGAGCAGGGCGACAGTCGTATCGACTGTCGCCGGAGAAGAAGATGCCCAGGGGAAGGGGCGGCGGCGAGCAGAGGGCCGGAGATGTGCCAGCTGGGTGCGGCGTGGCGCGCGAAGAGCAGGGGAAGAAGTCTCTGCTGCTGGTATTGCGGCAGAGCGAAGAGGAGGAGGAGGAGGAACCGCCGGAGCTGGTGGGCGTCTGCCGGAGTGAGAGGAGAGGAAAGTTGGGGGTTTTCTCTGTCAGATCCAAGCTGGGAAGAACGGTGGAGCGACGGGGGTATTTATAGGGACCGAATCAGGGAGGAAGGCGGAGGGAGACGACGTGTCTCCCTCGCCGGAGGACGCCGGAGAATGAAACCCATACCGTCCGTGCGTTCGTACGGCCGGTATGGCGGGTTACAGCGACCAGGGGGTGTCCCTGCGACGGCTGACGACGCAGGGCACCCCCGGTTTACTTGCCAGGCTCTCCCCCTCACCCTGCGCGGCGCCATGCTCCGCGCAAGGTCGCCGGAGCATGGTGCTGGCAGGTTTTGCAGGGGGGACCTGAACGCAAAGAACGAAGGAGAGTTAGGGGCCAAAATGCGAGGGTTCAAAAGTTGAGGGCCAAAAAGTAAATATATGAGGACCAAAGTGTAAAGTTGGTCAAGGAGGTTTCTTCTTAGGCTCAAGTTTTTATACATGACTAATTAGGACCTAAGGAATCTGATGGTGAATTTTATTTCTATATTAAACCTTGTTTGATCGGTCAATTTATGCAAAAACCCAAATTAAGTTATTAATTGGGCATGGTTCTCAATGTAGGTCAAAATGTGTTCTGAAGGCCAATTGAAGGTTCTAAACCCTAGAGATTATTTTTCTATGAATTTTAGAGGGTTTATTCTATTTTTACTTTGCCTTGAACCTCGTGAATTGAAGTGGGTTGTTTTAGGGTTACAGATTATCATTTAGTTCCTTGAAATTGCTGTAGCCCTTTCTAGATCATCTCATCCCACTTTTATTCTTATTAAGTTGCTTTGACCTATGTTTGGATCCTGAATTACCCTGTATGCAGATTATACTGGTAAAATTGCATTTTTACCCCTTATGACTTATTTTCTCCTTAAACTCAAAATTCTCTGAGTTAAGCCTTTCCTTGAGTTATGTAGGAGCTTTTATCCTTTATATTAGGTCAAAATGAGCTAGTTATGGCTCATGATGAGGTTCTCATCATACCCCCATGCCTAGCTTTTGCTAGTCCCTTAGCAAAAACTTAAGGTTTCAACCCTTGTTCTAGACCATGAAGTTTTTAATAGTTTTAGATAAGTGCTTTTTATTTGAGCATAGATTAGGTTAGAATGCTGACCATAGGCCTAAAAGGTACTCTAGTACCAATCAAGATCCAAATCTGTCTAGCCTTAGCCTCAGTCTTTAGCAAAGGTTTTTAAGGTCCACAAGAACTAACCTAAGGTTTATTGGACTTTGTGGTTAAAGCACCCGTGCTTGAAATGATTTTAGCCCTGGCTCAGTTAGCAGTGCGTTTTGTAAGAGAGAGATAGAAAGTTTTTCTGTTTGGAGAGTTTTCTCTCTCTTTTTCTTTTTAGTTCTAGCCTAGGATTGGCTTTTCAACACGGTCTGTATCAGATTCCTTGCTCCCATCATCAATCCTCAAGGGTTCCTGGCGATCGATGCTTCGAGATAGCACCGCCCATGGCAACCCCCGGAACCCTGGCTATTGAGATTTCGAGATAATCCCATCCATGGTGTTCCGTGGCCGAATTCAGACCCTGGCAATTGACACTTCGAGATAATGCCATCCATGGAATCTGAACCAGTAGAGTGCTTACATGCCCCCAGTAGGATATGTAAATATCCTAAGAGACAAGCACCGAGGAGATGATATTTTGTTACGCATCTTCGAGGGGATTTCCCGCCTCTCTGCGCTGGGAACTCGTCCAAATCAACTTGTGTTGATCGGCCGCTCCTATTCTAGGTGTTCTTTTCAGAATTTTGCGACGCTTCTGCGTGATTCTGATTTTTACGCTTACTGAACCAGGCTGTGTGTGAGGTTAGGGTGCTTAGGTTACTGAGTCCCGTAAACCAAAAATTAGTTAACGAGGCCAAATACTCCCTAAGCCTTAGACCTAATACTTCAGCTTTTCATTTTCCTCAACCTCTTGAGGAGTGTCCAGATCTTAATGGGTACTAAGAGTCTATTCAAGAATGCCTAAGGTTTGCATTCTTACTAATCTCATTGTGCACTTTTCAGTTATTTTCTTGAATGAGGTCTAGAACTTAGGTTAATTCCTTAGTTCCTTACTAATGACTATCACCTTTTCTCATAATTTTTGTGCTCCTTTTTCATTTTGTTTCTTTTCTCCTTCACAAAATTTCCTTCTCCTCTTTTCCTCTTATTCTTTTTCGAAAAAATTTTTAATTTTTATGGTGTTTTTGGCATATGTGAATTTTTTTGTTTGAAACCTTTTCTTACAAGTTTTGCACTTTCATACCCCCCCATGCCTAAGATTTGCAATGTCCTCATTGTAACCTAGGGGTTTTTTATTTAACTTAGTTCATTCCTTAAGACAGAAATTTGGATGAGTGGATGGGTCGGGTTGAATTTTTGCGGACGATTTCTAATCCCAGATGCAAGCATATGAGGTGGGGTCGGCTGTCTACAAGGGTGAACTTCAAGTGCAAAAAGGTGTCAGAACAAGTTTCAGGTTTTCAAAGAGAATGACGGGCTGCCTCCCGTTAAGCGCTGAGTTTTACGCCATCGGCTGGGCGCAATAAGCTCAAGGGGAAAGGAGGATATAAGATGCTTCAGCCAAATCAGTAGAAGTTACATCAATGAACGGCTTGAGTCTCTGACCGTTCACGATGAAAGGTTCAGAATCGTGGCTGAGTGGACTGATTTCGGTTGCTCCATTTCCAAAAACCTGTCGGACCAAATATGGTCCGACCCACTTGGATCTCAGTTTTCCTGGGAAGAGTTTTAGTCGGGCATCAAAGAGTAGGACCTTTTGACCAGGATGAAAGATCTTTCTCGAGATGTGTTTGTCGTGGAAGGCTTTAACCCGCTCCTTGTAGATTTGCGAGTTCTCGTACGCGTCTAGGCGTAATTCATCGATCTCGCTGATTTGGAGTTTTCTGTGGGTCCCAGCCTTGGAAAGATCTAGATTACAGTTCTGTACTGCCCAATAGGCTTTATGCTCCAGTTCTACGGGAAGGTGGCATGCCTTTCCGTACACCAGTCTAAAGGGAGACATGCCCAATTGGGTCTTGTGGGCGGTCCTATAGGCCCACAATGCTTCCGGAAGTCGGGACGACCAGTCCTTCCTGTCAGGTCGAACAGTGACTTGCAGGATTTTCTTGATCTCCCGATTAGACAGCTCAGCTAGACCATTAGTTTGGGGATGGTAAGGAGTAGAGATTCGGTGAGACACCCCGTATTTGGTCATCAGTGACCTAAACTGAGCATTTGTGAAATGGGTCCCCCCATCAGAGATTATTGCACGAGGAATCCTGAACCTTGAGAAAATGTGTTGATGAATGAATTTGAGAACGATTTTGTGATCACAGGTTCGGGTCGGTATGGCTTCGATCCATTTGGACACGTAGTCCACAGCCAACAGAATGTATTCGAAACCATCCGAAACAGGAAAGGGGCCCATAAAATCAATCCCCCAAACATCAAAGATTTCGCATACTAGAATCGGTTGCATAGGCATCATGTCGCGATGGCTCATGTTGCCCAAAGTCTGGCAACGACTGCATGCCTTGCAGTGATTGTATGCGTCTTTGAATAGTGTGGGCCAGTAAAAGCCGCACTGGAGGACTTTTGATGCGGTTTTATGCCCGGCGAAATGGCCACCGCATGCCTGGTCATGGCAGAAAGAGAGGATTTTGTTGAATTCCCCTTCCGGGACACATCTCCGGATGATCTGATCGGCACCTATGCGGAAGAGGTACGGGTCTTCCCAAATGTAATACTTGGCATCGGAGCGTAATTTGTCTTTCTTGGCCTTCGGCCAATCGGACGGGATCTGATGAGATGCCAAGTAATTTACTACATTAGCAAACCATGGAAGGCTAGTACCAATAGTCAGCAGGTGCTCATCGGGAAAATGCTCAGTGATGGGTCCGGAAGGGTCAATTATTTCAGAAGGAAGACGGGACAAGTGATCAGCTACCACATTTTGCTTTCCCGCTTTGTCGCGAATCTCAAGGTCAAATTCTTGCAACAGCAAGATCCATCGGATTAATCAAGGTTTCGCGTCCTTCTTTGCAAGGAGATGCCTCACAGCTGTGTGATCCGAGTATATGATGACACGGGAACCCAGAAGGTACGATCTAAACTTTTCTTGGGCAAATACTACAGCTAGCAGCTCTTTCTCAGTAACCATATAGTTACGCTGAGCCTCATCGAGTGTTTTGCTGGCGTAGTAAATGACCACAGGTTTCTTGTCAATTTTCTGTCCCAAAACCGCTCCTACAGCGAAGTCAGATGCATCGCACATGATCTCAAAGGGTTGAGACCAATCAGGGGACTGTAGGATCGGGGCTTGGGTGACTCGGTCACGCAGGATTTCAAATGCTTGAGTGCATTCCTTGGAAATTTCGAAAGGAACATCCTTGGAGAGAAGAGTGGTCAGGGGGCGCGCGATTTTTGAAAAATCAGGGATAAATCGTCGATAAAAACCGACATGCCCTAAAAAGGAACGGATGTCCCTGATCGAGCTAGGCATAGGAAGGTGAGAAATCAGATTAACCTTAGCTCGATCCACTTGGATACCTTTCTCCGAAATTGAGTGTCCCAGGACAATTCCCTCAGGCACCATGAAATGGCTCTTTTCCTAGGAAAGAACCAAATTCACATCGATGCACCGCCTGAGTATCTGGACCAAGTGTTGGAGGCAATCGTCGAATGATGCTCCGAAAACTGAAAAGTCATCCATGAAGACTTCCAGATAATCACCTACCATATCTGAGAATATGGCAAGCATGCATCGCTGAAAAGTAGCGGGTGCATTGCAAAGACCGAAAGGCATCCTTCGGAAAGCGTATGTTCCGAAGGGGCAGGTGAACGTGGTCTTTTCTTGGTCCTCATGATGGATTGCCACCTGGTTATAACCGGAGTACCCGTCAAGAAAGCAAAAGAACCTATTTCCCGCTAGTTTTTCGAGAATTTGATCAATGAAGGGTAGTGGGAAATGATCCTTCTTCGTGGAGGAATTGAGTCGGCGGTAATCTATACAGACTCTCCACGAGTTGGCTAATCGGGTAGGAATGATTTCTCCGGTCTCAGTCGTTATAGTGGTGAGTCCTGCCTTCTTGGGCACGACCTGAATTGGGCTCACCCAACGACTATCGGAGATCGGGTAGATGATTCCGGCATCTAACCACTTGATGATCTCCTTTTTCACGACCTCCTGCAGATTGGGGTTTAAGCGTCTCTGCATTTCACGAGAAGGTCGTGTGCCCTCTTCTGAATAGATATGATGAGTACAATAAGAGGGACTTATTCCAGTAAAATCATCGAGAGTCCATCCGATGGCTCTGCGATGTTGCTGGAGGACAACAATCAGACGGGATTCCTGTTCAGGACTGAGGTTGGAATTGATAATCACAGGAAGGGTCTGATTAGAACCCAAAAAGACGTATTTCAAGTGAGCAGGAAGGGGTTTCAGTTCGAGGATGGGGTTATCAGCAGCAGCGGGTGGTTCAGTATAGATGTGAGGTTCAAGGGTGGGAGTCACTGGGTTGTTCATATCTGGATTCGACTCCTCTGTTTGCGGGTCAAGATCCTTCTGTGGTTGATGAGGCATAATCGAGTCATTCTGGAGGTGTGATTCATCAACCAAAGTCTTGATGTCACAAATTTGTTCGATGACGCCGCAATTAATTCCTTGTTGGGCCTTAAATATATCAATTTTCAGTGTTTGATCTCCAAACTTAAGCTCTATTTGGCCCTCCTCACAGCTGATGTTGGCTCTAGCAGTAGCCAAGAAAGGTCTCCCTAGAATGATTGGTGTATCCCTAGGGTTCTCAGGTGCATCCATATCTAAGACTATAAAGTCTACTGGAAAATTGAAATCCCGCACTCTTACGATAACATCCTCGAGAATCCCTTTTGGTGACTTTATAGATCGATCTGCTAATTGTAATGTCACCTCGGTTGGTTTTAGCTCAGATTCTTCTAGATGGTCAAGTAAGGATGTGGGTATCAGGTTTATGGATGCACCCAAGTCTAACAATGCTCTATCAAATTGGGTACCACCTATCTTACAGGAAATCAGGGGAGTCCCAGGATCTTTTGCCTTGGGTGGGAGTCTAGTAAGGATTACAGAGCTGGCTTGGTCTGACAGAACAATTGGGCTCCCTCCCTTGGTTCGTGGCTTACGCTGGGGTGTACATATATTCTTTAGAAATCGTGCGTAAGCTGGTACGTGGCGGATTGCATCCATCAAGGGGATGTTTATGTGGACCTGCTCAAAGAGCTTGACCAGGTCCTCCTCAGGGGCCACGGGTTTGGTGGTCTTCTTTCCCTTGGTCAAGGCCTCGGGAAACGGGATCTTGGTTGGTTCTTCTAGGATAGGTCCAGGTTGTGGATCCGGAACAGCGGTATCTTGGATAACTATCCTAGGGTCATGGTTATCAGGCTTGGAGTGGTTTGGATAATGCGGGTCTTGAGTTTTTTTACCACTACGTGTTGTTACAGAATTTAATCCGGACTGATTTTGGTTTGGGTTTGGTAAGAGGGGTGGCTGCTGCTGAAATCCCGCATAAGAAGTTGAGGCTTCCATCTCGTCTGGAGATGGAGCAGTAGGGGCCTGATAAATCCATTGAGCGTGGCCTAAATTTGGATTCATAACGCGCTTCTGGGTTGGCACGTTATTTGGGTTAGGAAGGGGTTGGGAAGGGAGTGTGCCTGGCTGGCGAGAATTTGCCAACTGGGCCAGTTGAGTTTTAACTTCTGTAAGCTCGTCCTTGTGCTGTTTTTGAATAGCCGCATTCGTTTTTTGAATGTCAGCTAGAGTCTGAAGGATTAGGGACATTTGATCCTGATTTGGCCCTGATGGATAAGTAGGGTTGGGCCGAGGCTGAGGCGGCTGGTAATGACGAGAGGGCTGTGGGCGGGACTGAAAAGGTGGTCTTTGGGTTTGGGAATTTCCCATCCACTGAAAATTGGGATGGTTTCGCCATCCAGGGTTGTAAGTGTTGGAGAATGGGTCGTTCTGGATGGCGTTGAGGTCCTCGCAGGTCTCAGGAACCTCCTGAGAATCAGGGAAAGGGGGAATGGAGTTCCCCCGGCTGGTGTAGAAAGGATCGGATGATCCTCCGATCCAAGAATCAGATGGGGATGGATATGGATCCATCCCAGGGGAAGATCGGTGGAGGATGTTTTGCACAGTTTCCTGTGTGGAAGGAGGTTGTGCAAAGGAGTTACGTGCGGAGGTGGCTCGCTGCAAGTGCTGAGTCAGCTCATCCACCTTCTTTTCAATGATTGAGACCTTGTCCAATCGACTGGCCATTAATTCCAGGTCGACTGATGTGGACAGGCCCTGCGTCTCATGTGCTCCCTTAAGATTCGTCGCTGCACGGGTATTCGTCCTGTCGAATAATCCCATGGAGTCATTGTTGATGGAGTTCTCGCACATGTTTTCGAGAATCTCCCATACGGTGTCTTCATGTTGACCCATGATGTTTCCTCCGCAAGTTGCATTGACGAAAAGGCGGATGTCCTCACGGAGTCCCTGGTAAAAAGATTGGACTTGTTCCCATTTAGGAACTCCGTGATGGGGGCACTTTCTCATGAGATCCTGAAAACGATCCCATGCCTCATGGAGAGGTTCTCCTGATTGTTGAGTGAAGTGTGTAATCTGATGGCGCAAGGCGTTGGTCCGACCAATGGGAAAAAACTTTTTCAAAAACTCGGATTGAAGTTCTTCCCAAGTGTTGATCGGCCGGGTCTGAGTTTGATACCAATGGGCGGCCTTGTCCATAAGAGAAAAGGAGAACATCTTCATGAGAAGAATATCCCGATTTTGCGCATCTGATCCAAAAGTGTGGGCCAGATGCTTTAGCTGTTTGATGTGTTGGAAGGGATCTTCAGAATTAAGCCCATGGAATTTAGGTATAGCATGAATCATGTTGGGCTTTAATTCGGAATCAGGTCCTCCAGTCGGGATTCTGACTCGAGGCTCAATGGCCACCGCAGCAGGATTGTAGTGGTCCCGCATCATAGGACGCTGTGGTGGGTGCACGAAGTTTTGGAAGAGGTCATTGAGTCGCTGGAGCTGGTGTTCCAGATTATTTTCTTCCTCAACTGGCTGAGCCATGATGGGGGAAGAAGAAGAACTTGGTTCTGAATCAGAAGAGAGAATAATGTGAGGGTGTTGCTGCACAAACACGGGCGTCGAGGCTTGGCCTTGACGAGAGCGAATTTCTAAAGGAGGTCTTAAGGGTGGTCTTAGGGACCTCCTTCCGTACATGCACTGTTGGAAGAGGTAAGTTTAGAAGGTGCTGGACCCAATCAAGACACCCAAAAATGTGTTGGGTGACTATAGAGGTGCGGGGCAGATGGACCCCTTGATCAGAAAGATCGTCCACCTGAGAATTACCTAGGCAGCCAGAGAGGGAGAGTCCCGCGAAGACCCCTACACGGTAGAGCGTCCCTACGGGTTACAGGGTTTCCCCCACCCGACCTCTCTTGTCACTGCGGTTCCAGGTAGACCAGAATGGGGATCTTGACCTCTTAAGTCTACCAATTTTAAGATCAGGGTGCTTAAGGTTTCACTTGAACTTTAGTCTTTTAGGTGCAAAGAGTGACCTAATTTAAGGTTGGTTGACCCAAGGGGTCAACTTTACCTCTTGTTTTCTTTGAGAGCTTTTAGGTCTTGTCTTTTAGGGTTCAAGTGTTTAGAGAGCCAATTGTTTTAGGTTTTCTTTTGAATAGGTATTTTCAATCAATGGTTTAGGCACACTTCTTTTGGATTTTCTCCATTCTTGATTTAAGTAGTGTGTCTCTAAAATCCTAATGTTGAATCTTATGTTGGCTCTACTTGGTCCAGTTAGTTCTTTGTTGGGTAATTAGGGCTCAAGCAAGAATGTGTTAGCCCTTAAATACCCTTAATAGTGTGCAGGACTAATGAGTTGAAAACATGCAACTCTTTATGGTTACTAAGTATGGAAGACAGGTTAGCCCTATATTGCTTGTTCTTTTCTTTTCTTCCTCTTTAGAGTTTAGGGGTTAATAGCGAGAGGAAAAATTTACCTGTCCTCGGAGTGGTTGTCGTGCGGTTGCTTATCTTCTTGATTTCCTGTAGTTTTCTACACAAAAGAGAGGAGATTATCAGAAATTAAAAAGAAACAGGAATGTTTACCTCTAGAATAGCCGTTGCTCCCCGACAGCGGCGCCAAAATGAAACGTTGAGATAACTGGGTTTTATTGTTATAGCGTTGTAGTATAGCCAGTTATTGCCAACATTTCAAATATATAAATTTTTTACTCGGAAAATAAAAGAGTTCCCGAGGTCGAACTCAGGGAGCAAGTTGTATTCTAGAGATATACATGTTTCTTTTACAAAAATAAAGAAAGAGAGAGAAAGAATTTATTGTCTTTTCTTCTTTTCTCTTTGCTTCTCCTCGTCTCAGATCTTCTGTTATCTTCTTCTTCTTTATCTGCAGTGGTGATGTTCTTCTTCTTCTTTCAGCTGTTCCTGCTCTTCCTTTTTCTTCTGCAGAGCGGTCCTGTTCTTCTTCTTTTCCTTTCTTCAGATCCTCTTCTCGTGCTCTTCTTCTTTCAGTTCTTCCCTTGTTCTTTTGTGTCCTCCTCTGCCTCGCCTTCTTCTGTTGTTCTTCAGATCTCCTTCTTTCTTCTTTTCTTTTTCCTGTCAGGACGTCGTCTCTCCTTCTTTCTTCTTTTCCCTTCAGGACGTCGTCTGATTTTCCAATCAGACGACTTAAACCGCTTGTTGCTACAGTGTCTCCCTCAGCTTCCTTCTTCTTCCACGGTCCTTCTTCTTCACCTGTGCCTGCACACTTCAGAGTTTACGTCAGAGGGCAAAACCTACTCTACCCCCGCCCCTCCGTCTCTCTCTCACAGAATCCGCTCATAGGATAGCTCTCCCAGATCTGCCGGGTAGCCGGGTACGGGTCGCGCCCGGGTCCAGGCCCACCGGCGTGAGTGGTGGGCGAGGAGTGCAGGTCAGTCTAAGTCGGGTCGGGTCAGGTCCGCGGGGCGTGAGCGCGGACGAGATCGGGTAACCGGGCGGGTGAAGGGGACCTCACCCCGTGTGCTGAGGCAGTAAGCCTCCAGCACTTTTTCGCTTTATACCGCTGCGCCTCTTCAGACTTTTCTGAGGTGGGACTAAATTTCCCACCCTAATTGAGCGCCCGCAGCGGAGAAAGCAGCGGGCGATCGCGGCTTCACGCGAAGCCTTCGCCCCAGCTGCGAGCCTGATGTTTTGTCGAAATGCCTCGCAAGGCCTGGGAGTCGAATCTGGGCGTGGCGCGCCTGCAGCTGCAGGCGGAAGCGGCTCCTTCTGCACGGCAATGGTGGCGGAGGTCGGGTGGCCTGTTCACAGCAAAACGGCCTCTCGGCCTAATCAGAAGGTGCCGGGAGCTTCGCCAGAGTGCGGCGAAGCTCGTGTGGGTGGTGGCGAGGCGTGGGGCGGCGTGCAAGGGCTGCCCTAGGTCAGACTGTGGGTCGGAGGATGGGTTTGTTCGGTGGGGTTGCAGAGGGTGATGTGGGGGAAGTGGAAGGGCGGGGGTTGATCAGGGTGAGGAGGCGGAGGTTCTGCGGTGGTCGGCGAGCCGTGTGGGTTGCTGGGGTGATGGGAGCGGCTCGCCGGAGGATGGCAGGAGACGAAGGGGGTGACGGTGGACAGGAGCGGTCGAGGGTTTAATCAAATAAAAGACAGTGAGGAAAAGAAAGAGGGGGAGATGGGGAGGAGTTCTGACCTAGCTATGGAGACGAAAGGGGCCGGAGCAGGGCGACAGTCGTATCGACTGTCGCCGGAGAAGAAGATGCCCAGGGGAAGGGGCGACGGCGAGCAGAGGGCCGGAGATGCGCCAGCTGGGTGCGGCGTGGCGCGGGAAGAGCAGGGGAAGAAGTCTCTGCTGCTGGTATTGCGGCAGAGCGAAGAGGAGGAGGAGGAGGAACCGCCGGAGCTGGTGGGCGTCTGCCGGAGTGAGAGGAGAGGAAAGTTGGGGGTTTTCTCCGTCAGATCCGAGCTGGGAAGAACGGTGGAGCGACGGGGGTATTTATAGGGACCGAATCAGGGAGGAAGGCGGAGGGAGACGACGTGTCTCCCTCGCCGGAGGACGCCGGAGAATGAAACCCATACTGTCCATGTGTTCGTACGGCCGGTATGGCGGGTTACAGCGACCAGGGGGGTGTCCCTGCGACGGCTGACGACGCAGGGCACCCCCAGTTTACTTGCCAGGCTCTCCCCCTCACCCTGCGCGGCGCCATGCTCCGCGCAAGGTCGCCGGAGCATGGTGCTGGCAGGTTTTGCAGGGGGGACCTGAACGCAAAGAACGAAGGAGAGTTAGTTGCCAAAATGCGAGGGTTCAAAGGTTGAGGGCCAAAAAGTAAATATATGAGGACCAAAGTGTAAAGTTGGTCAAGGAGGTTTCTTCTTAGGCTCAAGTTTTTATACATGACTAATTAGGACCTAAGGAATCTGATGGTGAATTTCATTTCTATATTAAACCTTGTTTGACCGATCAATTTATGCGAAAACCCAAATTATGTTATTAATTGGGCATGGTTCTCTATGTAGGTCAAAATGGGTTCTGAAGGCCAAATTGAAGGTTCTAAACCCTAGAGATTATTTTTCTATGAATTTTAGAGGGTTTATTCTATTTTTACTTTGCCTTGAACCTCGTGAATTGAAGTGGGTTGTTTTAGGGTTACAGATTATCATTTAGTTCCTTGGAATTGCTGTAGCCCTTTCTAGATCATCTCATCCCACTTTTATTCTTATTAAGTTGCTTTGACCTATGTTTGGACCCTGAATTACCCTATATGCAGATTATACTGGTAAAATTGCATTTTTACCCCTTATGACTTGTTTTCTCCTTAAACTCAGAATTCTCTGAGTTAAGCCTTTCCTTGAGTTATGTAGGAGCTTTTATCCTTTGTATTAGGTCAAAATGAGCTAGTTATGGCTCATGATGAGGTTCTCATCACAAACCCCTGAAGCTGCCGACGTTTTCGAGGGTGGTAGAGGCAGCTATGACTTACGAGGAGACCAACCCGTCCGTGCGAGAGACCGACGGCGGGCGGAAGAGGCCCTTTCAGCCAGACTTCTCACAGGGCCGGCGAGAACGGAGACACGTGGCATCCGCAGGAGAGCCGTCACGTCGTGCAGGGCCATCAGTGGCCTTTGGGGGCCTTCGACAGGGGCCAGTCGCCAGCACCGGACCCTCGCCTAGCCGACAGCAGGGACTCACTGAGGGCGGGAGTCGGGTTCCCCTCTGCTACCAGTGTGGCCAGCCGGGCCACGTCAGGAGGGACTGCCCATCTAGGGCAGGAGGTCAGCAGATACTTCCCATGCAGAGCACTGGAGGGCGCGCAGGAGGCCGCGGTTCCCAGGCACGAGGAGGAGGACAGCAGTCGCGAGGAGGGTACCGGCCAGCACCTACCCATCCGACGCAGAGTGTGGCTGCTTCGTCCGCACCTAGAGCTGAGGGGCATATCAACGCCCTAACACACAGGGACACCAGAGCATCGGGATCCGTGGTAGCAGGTATGGTTTCAGTTTCTGGCAGACTCGTTTACACGCTTTTCGATTCCGGCGCTACGCACTCGTTTGTCGCAGCCAGTTTCGTAGTTAGTTTGGACCAGGATTATACACTATTAGAGAATCCGTTGGTAATCAGAGGTCCGAGTGGTCAGCTATTTGTAGCTGAGGAGGTATACACGGATTGCGAGGTCAGCGTTGGAGGACATAGCCTGCCAGCTGACCTGATTATGATACAGATGGAGGACTTTGGAGTGATTCTGGGGATGGATTGGCTGTCCGCTTACCACGCCTTGGTAGACTGTTTTGAGAGGAAGATTGTCTTCTCCATTCCGGAGTTGCCTTCTTTCGAGTTTCACGGGCAGCTAGTGGACGGAGGTTTCAGGTGCATTTCGGCACTTCGGGCGGCGAGACTTTTGAGCCAGGGGTGTGAGGGCTTCCTAGCCTGTGTGGTGGCAGAGCCCAGCCCTGTGGCAGACTTCCAGAGCATCCTGGTGGTCAGAGAGTTCCCCGACGTGTTTGCAGACGAGTTACCAGGACTACCGCCCGAGCGTGAGATCGAGTTTGAGATCTCACTAGTACCAGGGACCAGCCCCATCTCCACCGAGCCATACAGGATGGCACCGCTTGAGCTGCGAGAGCTCAAGTCCCAGTTGCAGGACCTTTTGGAGAAAGGTTTCGTGAGGCCCAGTGCGTCTCCCTGGGGAGCCCCGGTACTGTTTGTAAAGAAGAAGGATGGGACCCTACGCCTTTGTGTGGACTACCGACAGCTGAGTAGGGTCACCATCAAGAACAGATATCCGCTGCCGAGGATCGACGATTTGTTTGACCAGTTGCGGGGTGCCACGGTGTTTTCCAAGATAGACTTGAGGTCTGGATACCACCAGTTGAGGATTAGGGAGACCGACGTCTCCAAGACAACTTTCCGCACCCGGTACGGACACTACGAGTTTTTGGTCATGCCGTTTGGGCTGACCAATGCCCCCGCTGCTTTCATGGACCTGATGAACAGGGTGTTTAGACCGTACTTGGATCAGTTCGTGGTGGTTTTCATAGATGATGTGCTCATCTATTCTAGAGATCGGACGCAGCACGGACAGCACTTGCGGATGGTTCTGGACACTCTGAGACGACGCAGGCTGTACGCCAAATACAGCAAGTGCGAGTTCTGGTTGAGGGAGGTGACCTTCTTGGGTCATGTGATCTCTGGTGACGGCCTGGCGGTGGACCCCGCCAAGGTCGAGGCAGTGCTCAGGTGGGAGAGACCGCGCTCAGTCACTGAGATTCGCAGTTTCCTGGGACTGGCAGGTTACTACAGACGGTTCATCAGAGGATTTTCACAGATTGCGCGTCCTATGACACAGTTGACCCGGAAGGACGTGCCTTTCGCTTGGACAGACGCCTGTGAGGCGTGTTTTCTGGAGCTGAAGGAGAGGTTGACCTCGGCTCCCGTGCTCACCATCCCTGACAGTAGTGGCGGGTTCGTTGTGTACACGGACGCTTCCTTGCAGGGGTTAGGAGGTGTGCTCATGCAGAGGGGTCATGTTGTCGCTTACGCCTCGCGGCAACTGAAGCCCCATGAGCATACCTACCCTACCCACGACCTAGAGTTGGCAGCTGTTGTCTTCGCGCTGAAGACCTGGAGGCACTACTTGTACGGTGAGACCTTCGAGATTTTTACAGATCACAAGAGCCTCAGATATCTTTTTGACCAGAAGGAGCTCAACATGAGTCAGAGACGTTGGTTGGAGCTCCTGAAGGACTACGATTGCAGCATCTCCTACCACCCGGGAAAGGCCAATGTGGTGGCTGACGCCTTGAGCCGTAAGGCGCCCGCACGCTTGGCCAGTCTATAGTTACAGAGTTGGAGCCTTTTGGAGGAGGTGGGCAGTTGGCGACCTCTAGAGTTACGAGGGTACTGTGGGGCAGTGACGGTGACACGGCAGACCAGGCCAGAGCTGATAGACCGTATCATCACAGGACAGATGGCTGATCCGTACTTGCAGTCTTTGCGCGACAGAATACTATTAGGGGACCCAGGGGACTTCTCTTTCACAGACCAAGTGTTACGCTTGAGGGGACGGTTGTGCGTTCCCAGAGACGAGGAGCTGTTGAGAGAGCTCCTGACTGAGGCACACGGTTCCAGATTCACCATACATCCCAGAAACACGAAAATGTACCATGACTTGAGACGCGAGTTCTGGTGGAGAGGGATGAAGCGGGATGTGGGTGAGTTCGTGCAGCAGTGCTTAGTGTGCCAGCAGGTGAAAGCCGAGCATCAGAGGCCTGCAGGGCCGCTTCAGCCGCTTCCAGTGCCAGAGTGGAAGTGGGAGAGCATCACCATGGACTTGGTGGTGGGCTTACCTGTTACCCAGCGGGGACATGACGCAGTCTGGGTAATAGTGGATAGATTGACGAAGACGGCGCGTTTCTTACCGATCCGAGTCACTTTGGGACCAGCACAGTTGGCAGAGAGGTATATCCGTGATGTGGTGCGACTACACGGAGTTCCGCGGGAGATCGTATCCGACCGGGATACCCGCTTTACGTCCCAGTTTTGGGCTGAGTTTCAGCAGGCCTTGGGGACGAGGTTGAGGTTTAGCACGGCTTACCACCCCCAGACGGACGGACAGTCTGAGCGCACGATACAGACACTTGAGGACCTTTTGTGTGCCTGTGTACTGGGCTGGAGGGGCTCTTGGGAGGAGCACCTGCCCCTAGCGGAGTTTGCATACAACAATAGTTATCACTCGAGCATCGGCATGGCTCCCTACGAGGCTCTGTACGGATGGAAATGCACGGCACCCTTGAGTTGGGTTGAGGTGGGGACCAAGTGGGAGGTTGGCCCCAGGTTGATCCGGCAGAGTCAGGAGGTAGTTGAGCAGATCCACAGATGACTCCGCATTGTCAGGAGCAGACAGAAGAGCTACGCGGATCGCAGACGCAGAGAGGTGCAGTTCGAGGTTGGGGACCACGTCTTCCTTCGTGTTTCGCCCATGAAGGGCTTGCAGCGGTTTGGGGTGAGAGGGAAGCTCGCGCCGAGGTTCGTGGGGCCCTTTGAGGTCCTGGAGCGGGTTGGACCCATTGCTTACAGACTTGCCCTTCCCCCGCAGCTTTCTGGTGTGCACGACGTGTTCCACGTGTCCAACCTCAGGAAGTACGTGGCCGATTCCAGTCACGTACTAAGTCACGAGAGCGTCGAGGTGAGCGACGACCTGACCTACCCCGAGCGGCCAGTGCAGATCCTAGACCGAGCCATCCGCAGGTTGAGACGAAAGCAAGTACCCCTGGTAAAGGTTTTGTGGAGGAGCCAGCGGTACGAGGAGGCTACCTGGGAGCCTGAGGCGGCAATGCGGGAGCGGTACCCAGAGCTTTTCGCGGGTACGTCTTTTCAGACCGGCTTCGGTCCTCTTTGAGTTTTTTATGGTTATCTGGACATCTTTTTTTTTTTCCGCACCCTAGTTGGCGCAAGGTTCGGGGACGAAACTTCCTTTGAGTTTGTTATATTGTAACGAACGCGTGCCCCAGACGTCTTTTAAGACGTCTGGGAGGTGGCCCAGACGTCGGTACAGACGTCTGGGATCACATCCAGACGTCTGGAAAACCATTTTTTTTCGCACGGGAGAGTCATCTGTGCGCCTGTGCGCGCAGACCCGCGATTCCTCTCTCTCTCTCTTTTTCCCTCTCTCTCTCTGCGGCTGCAGGCGGCCTGCCACCCCCTCTCTCCTCCTCGCGCGGCCTTAAAAGGGCCACGCCTCCCCACCCGTCTCCACAGCCTCCTCCTTCTTCTCCTTCCTGTGCGCGAGAACGAGCGGACGCGAGGGTGGCAGCAACGGCCGCAGTGAGCGCGGGGGTGCGGCGTGTGAGGGCGGAGCTCTGCCGTGAGGGCGAGCTCGCCGGAGCGGCTTGGCCGACCGGCGGAGGGCGCAGGGGGCGCGGAGCGACGCGGAGAGGGACCTGCTGTGGTCTGAGCAGTAGACGCGCGAGGTGCGACGCGGGCGGCATCGCGAGCGGAGGCCGAGCAGCGCCCTGATTCTGGAAAAATTTCCAGAATCAGACGTCTGGGTTGACAACCAGACGGCGAGATAGACGTCTTTAAGCCCTTACAGACGTCTGAAAGGTGAGTTTACCGCCTTCTCCTTCCTTCCTGTCGACTGACCGTACTAAGGGAGGGAGTTGGCTATGCGAAGGCTCGCTGATTCGCCATCCTTTGCGAATCAGACGTCTGGAAGTTGTACCAGACGGCGGGAGTGACCTCCAGACGTCTGGGGTGACCATCGGACGTCTGGGAGCTAGGCCAGACGTCCCCTCAGACTTCTGGACGTCTGGGAAACCACGCTGAACAGGTAATTCTCTGATCCACTTTTTAAGACGTCTGGAAGAAGTTCCAGACGTCTGATTTTGCACAGTATCGTCTTTTACGACCCGTTTAGGGCCCGTTCGGGCTCCGTTTTCCGCGATTCGAGTTGCGTTCTTTTCAGAATTAATTCCTCTACCCGTCTACAGTAGCTATACACTATTTTGAGACACTCCTTGTGTTGATCCTTGTGATAGGACCTCGTTCGGTTGCAGTCTTGAGAGTCACGGAGGCACGCGGGATTCCCGATCGCGCCCCCATTACTCCCGTTGTACCTGGTAGAGTGGCTTTAAGTATTAATAAAATCTGTTAAAGTATGGAACCATAACTAGAACCTAGGGCATTGCATGAATCCTAGGAATGAGAAATATATGGAATGATAGCTCCTAGGTGTTGCATGAATCCTAGGGCCGGAAAACTAGATTGTATGATAGATCCTAGGATATGGCATGAATCCTAGGATGGAAAAACTAGTGGAATGTATATTACTGCAGTCTTGGAAAAATGGAAAGGAATATATAAAGCTGCCTGTAAATTGAATTAACAGCTGCCTGTTATGAATAAGGAACATGACTGAAATCATGGTTTGTAAGAACGTGAAACTGGAAAGTGAAACATAAGATGTTCTGAGATTAAAGGATGGAACCCTACGGGGAATTAGGAGTGGAACTCCTGGAAAGAGAAAGGAATGGAACTGAGATGTTGTTCGTACTGTCTCTTGGGTACGCAGTACCAAGGGAAGTACCTGTACCTGTTTAGTGCAGAGTGGGGCCAGCCACCCCAGGGACCCGGGGTTAGGATTGGCCGCTCTGTACCGACTTGCTGGCCCTCGTGTACGTAGTACCGAGGAGAGCTACTAGTGTTAGGCTAGTACTAGCTACCCCACGGGCCCCGGGGTTCTGCTAGCCTCCTTCACCGACTTGTTAGGCCCACTAGGGCAAACCAGGGTAGTCAGGCGAGGGTGCGCGGACTGTGGAGGGGCAAGGCCCCGGTTTGGTTACTGTGGAGGGGTTGGACCCCTGTTACTGAGAGGGCTCTGCCCTGGTTCCGTGCTGTGCTTTGGGCGCACCCGTTAACGGAAACGACTGACCGCGTGCCAGTGCGGGCTAGCTACCTGTGCGTTTATCGCGCGTGCCGTAGTCACCGTTACGTCTGTCAGTGACCTTGGGGTGGTTGACTGAGGGTAGGATCACCACGGGGGACTCTCCCGGCCAGGAGAGCACCACGTGCTACTTCTACTTTTGGAAAAGACTGCAATCAAGATCGTTCCCACGAGGACATTCGAGATCAAGTAAAGGATCTGAGAAATAAATGAAATAGTGAGAAAAATTGAAAGATGTGAATAAAGGAAGTAATAGAACTTAACAGCTACTGTACACTCTACTGTTGCCTTTAGTTAGTTTGCCACTCTACTCAGCGTTTTGCTGACGTGTTACACTCGTTACCTTTTTCAGGACCAGGTGTTGAGCAGCCAGGGTCGGCGGTTGCAGAGGACACTGGGCCGAGTAGGGTCCAGTAGAGTTACCACAGCCTTTTGTACCTCTTTTGTTTCTGTTCTAGTGAGTAGTTTTTGGTTTCCGCTGTACCTTCTTTACCTGCAGTTTTTGTTATATGATAAATGTTGTTTTACTGTTGTGGTGGTATCTACTGTAGTAGTTTCTTTCCTTACTGCTGTACTTTCTTACTGTTAGTTATATTCATGCTGAATGTGGTTTATTTTACTGTCTTTTGGTTACTTCCTCGTTGGACGACTAGGTCTTGGGATTAGTCGAGTCGGTCCGGTTCTCGTGTCTCGTAGGGACTCGGGAACCGGGTCGTTACATACTTCCAATAGGATGTACTTGAAGACATGAGAATTAGGAAAGGGTCCCATGAAATCAATGCCCCATATATCAAGGACCTCAATACTAAAATCGGATTTAAGGGCATCATGTCTTAACGGCTAACACTGCCGAGAGACTGACAGCATGAACATGCCCTACTATATTCGCATGCATCTTTGAAAAACATGGGCCGATAAAAACTACTCTATAAAAACTTAGTAGTGATCTTTTTGCTAGAGAAGTGACCGCCACATGCCTAGTCATGGTAGAACGACAAGATGCCTTCAATCTCCTTATCAGGTACACACTTCCTAATGATCTGGTCGGGGCAATGTTTAAACAACCAAGGTTCTTCATAGCAAATGTGCTTTGTTTCAGATCTAAGTCTATCTTTATGATGTAAATTTCAATCAGGGGGAATTGCTTCAGAGGCCAGGTAGTTGACAATGTCAGCGTACTAGGGAAGATCAGAGTGAATGATGAACAATTACTCATCAGGGAACTAGTCAACAATCGAAATTGAAGGAGATATCACTTCAGAAGGAAGACTGGATAAGTGGTTAGCTACCACATTCTGCTTCCCAACCTTGTCACGAAGCTCTAAATCAAAGTCTTGCAATGTACGATCCATCTAACCAAATGAAATTTTGCATCCTTGATTGCCAAAAAGCATGATTTGTAAATGAAGGTTTTTATTATCAGAGCACACTAATCTAATTGCTTTTGAAATTTATAAAAATCAAGTACTCGAAAAGTATTCGAGTAGTCACAAAGGAGGTAGGAATGCAATTTGAAATCTTTCGCTTGAAATTTGGAAATCAACTTTCTTTTTATGTTTGAAGTATATACATATTTTTAGGGTTTTTAACTAAGGGCAAAACAAATTTAGAGAGAATGGGAATCAAAAGTGCTAATTTAATGGTAGCAAGTGCCTTGCTTCTCTAACTCACTCCAAGCATGGAAGGCTTGGAGTGATAGAGGAACAACACACAAAATAACACAAGCTAACTGAACAAATGGTAGAGGAATGCTTCTTAAAATGAAAATTATTTTTACAAAGGAGTTGAAGAACTCAGAAGCATGAGGGATTGTCACTTGTAATCTTCAACACAAAATGACTACTACACTACCATGCAAGAAAAATACAAAAAATAATAAAAGAAAGCTTATGAAGAAGGTGATGATGATGCAAAACTCTCACTCCAATTTAGGCTGCCCTGGAATTGAAAGGAGCTTGCTCTTGGATCTCTTTCTTTTTTGGCAAGCCCTAGGTGCGGCATGCCTAGCTCCTTCCAGAGTGGAAAGTTTCCACTCTTGAACTCCTCCTTATGGTGGATGTGAACCACCCTCCTTGCACCTCCTTTGGACGTCCCCCTTGGCTTGGTGAAGACACAAGGTAGAAGAAGCAAAGAAGTTGAAGGCACCAAGGTGATAGAGTCCCCTTAATCTTCTTCTTCTCCTCTTCTTCTCCTTGGTCGTTTATGAAGTTGGATATAGGTAGAAAAATATGTAGCCAAGGATGATTGAAAATGGGTTGTTAGTGGTCTTTTTATAGAGTGGAAGGGGGGGTGATTGGCATGGAATAAGATGGAGGACTAAGATGGATTATGGATGGTGGTTAGGTGATCTAAGGGCTAAGAAGTGTGGCACCAAATGAAAGGGTTTGAAAAGGGAGTAGGTGGCTTTAGGATGGATTGATAGGATGGATTTTTAGGGTGGTTAATTGATCCTATGGCCTAGGATAGTTGGCGCCAATTCAATAGGTGTAAGGGCAGGTAGTTATGGGTGGTTAAGGGTGGTGCCAACCATGAAAGGATGCTTTGGTTTGGAACCAACCCATGTGGTTTCTAGAAGGTGGTTAGGTGTAGGGTTTAGATGGGTTGAGGGCTAAGGTGTATGGTGGTGATGAGGGGTATTTTTGGAGGGAGAAGTGGTGCCACTTTTGTGGTGCCCCTTGGTGGTGGTGGTGGGTTGAAGGGTAGTGAAGAGTTGGCATCAAAGAAAAGGTTTAGGAGTAGAGCTAAGGTGGACAAGGTTTAGGTCTTTTTGGTGGAGTTAGCTAGGTAGGCTTTTGGGTGATGTTGGATGGCTAGGAGTGGAGGAGTAGGTATTGAGCTTAGCTAAGCTAGCTAAGCTAGTAGAGTAGTACTGGAGGAGGTAGGGTTTAGCTGAGAGGAGGTAACCTTGAGCTGCTCTAAAACTTGCAGGAGCTAACAGTTGCTGAAGAAGTCTTCTTGGGAGCTTAGATACTCAACTTTAGCTATCTAGTTCTTTGCTAGCTGCTAAGTGAATAGGTTGAGCTGAGTTGAGTTGTTCAATTATTCTGGAGTTGGGTGAAGTTGCCTATGGATTTCTTTGCTAACCTAGCTTAGCTAGCTGAAGACTACTTGCTAAGCCAAGTTGACTGGAGCTCCTGTGGGCTGAGTAGAGTTAGGATGAGCTCGGATGAGTTGAGCTGGAGTTGGAATGAACTCTCGTCAACTAAGTTGAGCCAGCTAGAGCTCCCAGTGAACTGATTGGAGCTAAGATAAGATAAACTCAACTAAGTTGAGCTAGATCTGAGCTAATTTGAGCTAAGTGAGCTAAGTTGAGATACCATGGGCTACCATCCAGCTAAGATGAGTTGAATTGAGCTGAGGAGAGCTAAACCTAACTCAAGTGAGTTGATATCCAGCTAGGGTTCAGCTGATTTGATCTTCTTCACTTTCTGCCATCTTGAGTGCTAGGGTTTTAGAGTTCTGATCATCTGCTGAACGTTAACACTCAAGTAAATATGTTAAAAACACAAAAAATATGCAATGCATGCCAATCCTAGGTAATGCCTAAATGCAACCCGAAAACTCATTTGCAGAGTTAAAAACCTAAGTGCTAGATCTGGTTTAGGGCATAAGAATGATGACAAACTGGCATTTATTAGTCCTTGCTGAGAAGATGCTGTACTCCCATGTAGTTAGTGTATACTATAATGTGGAAACCTAAACGATAAGGTCTGAATTTTTCTAGTGCAAATACTACTACTAGCAATTCCTTTTCAGTGACTATGTAATTCCTCTATTCTTTATCTAAGGTCTCGCTAGCATAGTAAATGATTGTAGGTTTCCCATCAAATTTTTTACCAAGGCAGCCCCTCCAGCATAATTAGAGGCATTACACATGATCTTAAAAGGGTGAGACTAATCCAGAGGTTCTATTATTGGTGCCTTAGTAACCAGATCATGAAGTGTCGTATATGCATGAACACAATCACTAGAGATCTAGAAGTCTACATCTTTAGAGAAGAGATTGGTGAAAGGTCAAGCTATTTTCAAGATGTTCACTATAAAGCAACGATAAAAACCAATATGCCCGAGAAGAGATCAAATTTATTTAATTGATAAAGGTAAGGGCAGGTCAGAAATCAATTTTACCTTCACACGATCAACCTCAATTCCTTTCTAAGAAATAAGGTTCCCTAATACAAGTCCTTTTGGTACCATGAAATGTGATTTCTCCCAGGAGAGTACCAGATTCACATTGATGCATCTTTGCAGGACCATGGTCAGGTGGTGTAAACATGCATCAAATGTGTTGCTAACGACTGATGTTGTTTGGGATTTGAACACTAAAAGTTTTAAGTTTAGAAAACTGATCGTGTGTTTCACTCAACTCAGTAATTAAGTTAATTTCACTTAATTAAGTATAGAAGAAATCACTTAGGTTAACTCGAAGTTGTGTTGGTTGTGTAGTATAGGGTCGAATTGACCTAACATTTTAGAAATTTTTACTGGTTGAGTCCAGGTCGTTCACTAGGAGGTATAATAATTTTCTCCAAATTCACCAATTCTCTTTTATTTCTCTATAAGTTTAGGAGGTATAACTAAGTTGATTTTTAAAATATGAATTTTGCCAAAATATTAATTAAAATGGAGTAACATGCAAAATCCCATAAGAGAATATATTTACTCAAAATGATCTACTTTATTAACAAGTAAACATGTTAGTTTTCTAATTCAATTTCATTCCAAAGAAATTAAGGCAATTAAAAGATATTCTATTAAAACATGCCTTTTTACAATTAAGAACAAAAAGTAATTAAGATGATGCAAGAAAATATTTTCTTCATTTATTTCTTCAGCCTCTCATCTTCTTCTTTATTTCTTTTATTTTCTTCTCTCTCTCTCGAGCTCTTTTTCCTACCTTTCTTCTTCTCTTCCTGTCTTCTCCTGCCTTCTTTTCTTCCTGTCTCTTATTCTCTTTTCCTTAGTTCTCTCTTTTTGTTCCTTAGTCTCTTTTCCTTCCTTAGTGCCTGTGCTTTTGTTTACTTAGCCTTCAGCTTCAACACTTAGCATTTTAACAACCATTTGCTCTTCTTTTCCTTAAGTCCTTCTCTGAACTGGGTTTTTGTTACTTTTTTAACCAAAATTTATTTTATTTGCGATGAGGTCCTTTCGAGGATACACAGCACCCTGAGAATAGGGTGGGACCATACCCTACTCGATCCTCACCTAATCTCAATTAGGTTCATTTACGATTTATTTATTATCGGTTCACAGTCTCGAGCCACTTTGGCTCAACCCGGCCTCCCAGGCCTCTCGCCCTCCCAGGGCACAACACTTGCTCACACCCCTAAGGGCGCACACCCGCAGGCACAAGCCCGCACACACACACACATGCTTAAATCAGATCAGATCGGTAATCGGTGCACCGAGCGCTGACAGCTGCATAGCCCATGTAACGAATTCATTTTATCCTAGGCACGCGCTCGTGAACTATCGATGTGGGACTAACCTACCCCTTCTAGACTCAACTTCAATTGATCATAACTTTCTACCCAGAGCTCCAAATCGAGTGATTTCAAGTTTGTTAGAAAGCTCTAAGATATATCTATACAATTGCAGGGTCAATTTAATGTTTTGATGATGTTTTCCTCTTTAATTTGAAAGATGAAATCAGGGGTTCCTACGGGTTATTTTTAGCCTGGAAATGGAAATTATATCAACAGAGTCCTCAGATGGACTTCTCTCTCTTATTTAAAGGTCTGTACATGTTATATAAGTGATTCCGCATCTGTTAGAGTAGGTTTTAACTTCTTAAGACCTTTACAACTAGCAGAGAAGCTTTTCACTTCTTTGAAAGCTTCAGAGTTCAGATTTCAGACTTCATTATGTGCAACAGACACTTAAAAGTGTTTCTAATTGATTTTGATTAATTCTAAGGATTATAATTAACTCATCTGGGTAGGATTTAAGTTCAAATTTCAACAAAATGCTTCTCCTGTTAATTTGGGTTCGAAAGTAACCCAAATTGACAGGAACTAAATTCTCACTAAATAAATCATCTGAGTTCACTTAATTCTCTCTAAAACCATCAAATAAGATCTTAGAAACAACTTACACTCCTCAATATCTCAATTCGAGCTCAGATCTCAATTACCAGATTAATGTTAGACTGTGGAAGCACAAAAATTGACTTTCTGTTTAGAACTTCTCTACAGGAAATTAAAGCCTTAATTAGAGTCTCCTCAACCTCAGGAACTTATGCAAATCTTCAGATAGGTTTTTTGACCTTAATTCCTAGGGTTTCAGGCTCGCCGCCTGAACTTGAAAAGGTGTGTGTTCGACAGAATCATTTAGAGGTTGTTACAGTGTTTTAAAGGTTTAAATAGCTTCAGTGCATTGCACTGAAGCTTCTGAGATCATTAAATGCTTCTTAAATCTTTCCTAACAGACTTCTCCAACTCCGTTGGAGTTGGAGAAGATGAAGTTCAAACTTTAGCTCTAGTGGCTAAATCCTTAAATTAACATCCTTAAAACAATCAATGATCCATTTAATATCATTATGGAGCTACTCAACAAGTTCTAGAGGTTGAAACACAGATTTGACTCGCCGGAGCTCTGACGAGCTCCGGTGAGACCAGAAAATAAGAAAAGTATGTACAGATTGTTAAAACTAGCCATTTTTTATTTAGAAAAGATCCTGAGGTTGCAAGGAACCTCACTATCACATTTAATTCCTCATTTATCCATTAGAATTAAGATTTGACAGTGAATTCGTTTCTTAAAGAATTTGATTTGAATTAAGCTTAGGACTTGTTTAACCACTCGATTGAGAGGTTAAAACAAGTCAACAAGTGTTTATATTCATAAATATATATTTAATTTAAGATTTGAACTGTTCTTGAGCCGCCATGGACAGCGAGCTCAGGAACTTAATTATATTTAGGTGTTTAATTTATATGTGGTATTTATAGGTATTATAGTGTCGATTAAGGTCCATAAGTGGTGAATAGATGATGAAAGAACCCATGAAGGTGGAATTAGGTTGATTACTGTCACCATAGATAGTGATAGTAGTCGGTGAAGGTGAAATTTGAATTAGGCGATTAGGTGATTCAATTAAACGATTAAATGATTTAGAAATGATTATGGAAGTTAAAGGAAGGTGACAGCGATTTCAAAAGATGAAATTAAGTCTCTGGCGAGCTCAAGGAACTCGCCGGAGTCGAAGAAGATGAAACTAAATTCTGACATTAACTCTAATCTAACTACCTAAACTAACTAACTAAGCTAGCCTACTCATACTCCTACTCCTACTCCTAATTTACTGTTACCTGGACGAAGGGGTCAATAGGGTTCTGCCAAAGGTTCATAGCGGACGACGAAATTAGAGGGTGGAAGAAAGATCTTCGGCGGGCGGATTTGAGGTGGAGCAGAGGATTCCTTGGGTCGGTGCCTATGTCAGAGACATGGAAGACCACGGCGAATCTCCTCGGCTGATTAAGATGGACGGAGGAAGTCGGAAAGTGGAATGGAAAGTCGCCAGAGTTTTGGACGAATAGCCTATTGGGTCGGCTGCAGTGTTAGAAGAGGGAAGGGAGCCAACTTGAATAAAATCAGAGGTGTGAGGGGGTATTTATAGCAGTTTGCGGTGAAGAGAGTGGCGGGGTCTGGCCGAAGAAGGAGCTTGAGGAGCTTAACCTCCGTCGTCGTCTCCGACGACGGTAAGGTTATCTCCCACTGAAAAATAGGATTTCAGGTTAATCCAGACCGGTGGATGAAGTGGAGGTCGTGAGTGCAAGCTACAAGAGCTTGGTCAAAGAAGGATGATGTTGGTAGGGTGGTAATCGCGTGGTGGGGTGACTCTCTATCGCCAGCTGTTCATTCGGCTAAAGAAGAAGAAGAAGAAGAAGACGAGGAGGGACTTAAATGAAATAAAACTTAAGGACCTATGTGAGAAATAAGGACCTAATTGTAATGAGTATTAAGGGCCAAAATGTAAACCCAGGTTTTGAAGGTTTATTTTAACTTAGATCTTTTTCAACTTTTTATATATGTTAGTAAATAAGGTAAATATTATGTTTACACCTTGAATTTACACTTTTGACCTTTTTAGGTTAATTTATTATATTAAGTAAAATTACTTAAGGTATTACATACTTAGGTATACATTATATTTAAGTTACTTAACTTATTAATTAAGAGAATGATTAATAGGATTTCGAGTCCAATTATTAAATAAAATATTAATATTGTTAATTGAATGATAAAATGTCATTTTAAACTTATTTTAAGGTCCTTGACTAAATATCCCTTATTTTATAATTAACCCTTATATATTCATAACCTTAGCTAATTAACTAGGAAGACTAGTTAATTAGGGGTAATTAGAGATCATGATGAGTGTCTCATCAAAAACCTACCACCGTAGTTGCATAAAAATCTATCAAACAGATAATTTAACTGAAACTCTGATGAGTCCCTGGTAGAACATGGGGAGGTGTACATATGATCAAAAATCGCGTTTATATTTGTTCTCACGAAGTAGAGTAGTTAGTTGAATTAAATCTACCCTAGTTATTTTATTTAAAGTATAAACAATAGAAGACAGAGAAAGAATAATACAAACAAAGAGAAAATAGATAGAGAATAGACAAATATTTCATAGCTACATAATCATGTTCATTAGAACTACTTGCTACACTAGAAAATGGGAAATCGAATCTATAAAGCAGTAAAGAGAAGAGGGAGAGAAATTATCCTCCTTGACAGCTGCTTGGAGGAAGAGCCACGTTGCTGGAGTGCCTGGACAAAGGTGGTGAGACGTTGGATGAGGGAGATCAAAGACGAAGGATGGAGGATGGAGTATGGAACAGGGTGACGTCTCAATGGGATCCGCTACCCGAATGGCGATGAGAGGACAACTACAGAATGCTCCACGAAGGAGGTGAGAAGGTGGAAAAATTATATTTTTAACTCTAATGGAGCATCCCAAGTTTGGGACAAGCTCTTAGAGCTTTAGAGGGGGTGAGAGAAGAAAGGAAGAGATGATGAAAATGTGGAGGGAGTAGGGACTTTTATAGGTGAGGAATAGGTGGCAAAAAGGTCATTTTAAACTTAAAACATTAATGTAAGGGTCTTTAGTGACGGATATAACCGTCACTAAAGCCCCCACGTCGCTAAACACACATGCGCACCCTCGCTCCTTCATCTTCAACCATTGAGTGCTTCACCCGCAATCGTGCATCCTTAGTCATTCGATCAACAGATCGGATGGCTTAGATCCATGCACACTTCTTCCTCTTTGCACAATAAAAGGTGACGCGACTACTTCATCGCCGCTGGATGAGCTATCAATGGCTCAAAACGTGCGCTTGCATGCCTTTACCAATTGTTCCTCCTGCGCATGTGATCTCATGTGAGATCGGGCATCTAATTGCATGCCCATCCGATTTGTTGATCTGAGCCGCACATTCTTGATTGAAGGGCCAGATTTCACTCTCGTGTGCGAGGTGGAGGCGCGGAGAGTGACTCGAACGGGTGACCTGTTGTGGCACAGCACCTTAACCGCTACGCTACACATGCTATTTGGCTGTATTTGTGTTTCAAGGGGCGAGCGCTCACAACCGTTGGATGGTGATCCAACGGTCGAGAGTGCTTACACCCTTTACTTCAGTAAAGTTGGTGCGCGGCTTGAGATTGAATCTCAGCCATTGGATCAATGATCCAACGGCTAGGATTAGATCAAACGGCATAGAAGAGTGTTGCTGGTGGTGTTGGGAGGTTGTGATGGTGCCACGTGGCAACATCATGGCTGTCCATCTTCTTTACTTTATAGGTAGTGCCACAGATGTTGGAATGGACTGATTTTTGCATTGTTGTGCTACGATCGTCGATTTGAACCCATTCGTGTGGTTAGATTTGTCATCAAAAGTCCAGATTTAGCACCACTTGGTCCCTTGACCTTTGATCTTTCTCGGACTGTATCTGATGCTACGGAGGTCTGAACGGGATGATCTCGGAGTTGTTAGACTCCAATTATTGCCTTGATCAGATCTGTATAGTTGGATCTTCAATCTGAGGCATCGATAAATGTTGCTTTGTTCCCTGACCAAAAAAAGAGAAAATTTAGCTAAAATTTATACAATCTAACCAAAATGCATGATGATGCATGTTATGCAATATTTATAATGCATGAATGCTTTTATGACACTAGAAACATGCATAAATGGGCATTTTAGGTCAATTAGATGTATGCACATTAGCTGAGAAGTCATCATGAAGTCTTCGAAATAATCACCTACTAAGTCGAGAAAGATTGCAAACATACACCGCTAAAAAGTAGCAGGTGTGTTGCACAATCCAAATGGCATCCTCCTGAAAGCAAAGGTTTTGTAGGTGTAGGTGAAAGTGATTTTTTCCTAGTCATCGAGGTGGATGGCCACCTAATTGTAGCCTGAATAGCCATCCAAAAAGTAGAAAAATCTATTCCCTACCAATATTTCCAATATCAGATCAATGAAAGGCAATGGGAAATGATCTTTCTTCGTGTTTTGGTTGAGCTTTCAGTAGTCAAAACATTCTCGCCACGAACTAGCAATCCTTATAGGGATGACTTCTCCAAACTCAATGGTTATGACAGTAAGTCTAGCCTTCTTAGGCACAACCTAAATAGGACTTACCCACTGACTATCAGAGATTGGGAAAATGATTCCATTATCTAACCACTTAATCATTTCATTCTTTACCACCTCTTGAAGTGTGGGGTTCAGTCTACGCTATGGCTGCCAGGTAGGTCAAGATTCATCTTCACTGAATATTCTATAGGTGCAGTAAGGACTAATGCCAGTCAAGTCAACTAAGCTCCATCCTATAGCCAGTCTATGTGCTCTTAGGACATATAAGAGTCGAGATTCCTTAGTAGACAATAAGTGGGAATTGATAATCACAGGACAAATCTGATCTTGCCCTAAGAAGACATACTTCAAAGAGTCAGGAAGAGGTTTAAGCTCAATAGGTGTAGGATCAGATGAATGAGTAGGTGTGGAGATCTCAGAAGATCCTAAGGACACTAACGGGATTGAAGGTAAGTCCTTAGTCTCTAAGGCTGGTGTCTTAGGAAGAGTCAATTAAGAGGTCAAAGGGTGTTGAAGTTCTAAAGTAAGTGAATCAATCAATTTATCCTCGACCAACTTGTCCAAAGAATCCAAAGAATAGATCTCCTCAATTAAGCTACAAGATGGTCCCCTTTGAGGCTAAAAAATATCAATTTTTATTCTTTGATCTCCAAATTTCAATTCTATAAGACCCTCTTCACAATTTATAGTCGCCTTGGCTATCGCCAAGAAAGGTCTCCCTAGTATGATGGGTGTGTTATGTATATCCTTAGGTATTTCCATGTCAAGGAAAATAAAGTCCATAGGGAAATAAAAGTCCTTAACCCATACTATAACATCTTTCAACACTCCCTGTGGTGTCTTAACTGATCGATCAGTGAGTTGCAGGGACACCTCGATTGGCTTCACATTGCCAATCTCGAAGTGTGTTAGTAGGGAGGTCGGAATAAGATTGATGAAAGCACCTAACTCTAATAAGGCTTTATGAAATTTGGTGTTTCATATCATATAGGAGAGAAGAGGGGTGCCTAGGTCTTTCTTCTTAATAGGGAGGTTTGAAATAGTGGAACTCACTTGTTCCGAGAGAATTATAAGACTACTCCCTTTCTGCATTCTAGCCTTACACTTAGGTGTGCATAGGTCTTTCAAAACTTAGTGTAAGGTGGAATGTGGTGAATTGCATCTAACAAGGGGATGTTTATGTGGACTTGCTCAAAGAGCTTAAGCAAGTCACCCTCAGGCACCATAATAGACTTCTTTTCTTTAGTCTTCTTCTCTAAGGCCTTTGAGAAAGGTACTGAAGTGGTAGTAGGAGGATTAATCAAAGGCTCAAAAGAGTTAGGCAGAGGTAAATCAGATGTAGGAGTGGAGGTGGAAGGTCCAAGTTGAGATGTAGAAGTTGGTAATGGTGGATCAGTTGTGTTTCTACCACTCCTAGTGGTGACGACATTTAAATTAGCTTGCAGCATAGATGATAAATCAAGATCAGGTAGAATAGGTGGTTGTGAGTCAGAATAGGAAGAAGTAGGATCAGTGTAAAACTCAGGTTTGTGCAAGGTTTGTGAAATAACATGTGTTTGACCTTGCAAGGGAGTTCTGGGTTATGTTTGAGATGGTAGTGTATGTGTTTGACGAGATTCCGTTAAATGTGAAAGGTGGGCTTTCATCTCAACTAAGGCTGCATCTTGTCTCTACTACATAGCATTATTCTATTGCTACATGTCAGCAAGATCTTTTATGATATTCCCCAACTAATCATCTCGTGTCGGCCCAGATTGAGAGTATTGGGAGGGCCTGAGCTGGGGTTTCTGGTAGGCACACAGTGGATACCTGTGTTGTTGTGGTGGTGGTGGTGGAGGTGGTGCTTAAATCGGGTTTTGAAGTGGTGGTGCAGAAGGTTATTGGAAATTAGGTCTCTGTGAATTACCCAACCATGAGAAATTTGGATGATTACACCATCTAAGATTGTAGGTTTGGGAATATAGGTTATTGTGAATGGCATGGAGCTCCTCTGAAGCTCCGAGAAGTGCAAGGAATTCAGTATATGGAGGAACAAAGGTTCCTTTAGCCGATGAAGGATAGGAAACTGAATAGTCAGATTGTGAAGGTGACTGTGTCACAAATAGGTTATTAACAGTTTTCTTCCCTGTGGGAAACTGAGAAGTGTGTGGTGTAGGTGACTGAGAAGAAGAAAATGTAGATTCAGATAGGAATTTCAATACTTCATCTACCTTCTCTATTATGCCCACCTTTTTCAGCTGACTAGCCACTATCTTTAAGTCTCTTATGCTAGATTGGGCTTCATGTACCCCCGAATGTACGTGGAAATGCAAGGACATTCTATTAAACACTCTAATCAAAACGTTGTTTATAGAGTTTTCTACCATGCCTTTGAAGAGATCAAACGTTGAGTCCTCATCCTGACACAAGAAATTACCTATATAAGAGCCATCTACAAAGCTTCTTGTGTCATCATGGAGCCCATGGTAGAAGATCTAGACCTGTAGCCAACATGGGATACCATGGTGAGGACATTTGCACAAAAGCTCATGAAATTGCTCTCAAGCGTCATGCATCTATTCTCCTGAATTCTGGGTGACGGTTGTGATAGCATACCTTAAAGCATTTGTGCAGCATACAAGAAAATACTTCTTTAGGAACTCATGTTCCAAAGAAGCCCGTGTGTCCATAGGTGTAGTCCGTGCTAGGGTTCTAAACTAGAAAGTGGCTTTATCCTTAAGTGAGAAGGAGAACATTTTCGTCAGCAACATGTGCTGATCATGGCCCTGTAGACCCAAGGTCAAAGCAAGATTCTTCAGCTCTTTTAAATGCTAAAAAGGGTCCTTAGAAGAATGACCATGGAGGCGAGGGATAACTGTAATGATGTTCGGCTTCAATTTAGCAACACAACCCTCATTAGGATAATGTACCGCAAGCATAGGTGGTGCAACTATGGGATTATAGTAATCTCATAGTTGAGGTCTACAAGCCTAGGGATGAGGGTTTGCTAAAAGATTAACAGCTCGAGTAAGCTATTTCACCTATTGTGTAAGTGTATTCATTTGCAATTGTGTATTGTACAGATGTTGATGGTTAGGTTGTGGACCTCTTTCTGGTTGAGGTTGATTGGGAAAGTTTGGATAGGGAGGAGGTTGGAACCTATGTAGTGGAGGTGGTGGTGGAGGATGTGCATAAAGATGGGGAGAATCTTCTTCGAAGTCCTCAAATTGTGTAGAATCGTGTTCATCCTCCTGATGAACAGGGTAGTGAATGGGAGTTTGGGGATCAGGAGGTATAAAATTGGATGTGGAAGGCATATAAGTGGAAGTAGAAGCTTGGGCATCAGCACCCAAGGGAGGTACCAAAGAAGGGTTCTGGGATCTCCTACCATCCATGAGTCGGTTTTTGAAAAATGCTTTTCAAACTAGTCACAAATTCAAGGAAAGTAATTTCAATCTCAATCAAACTAGAAAATCAGAAAGCCCAATTTTAATCTCATAGCAATCAAGACCAATCATCAATCAAGCGAGATGAAAACATGAGTGCTTTTCCTAGGTCTGCTACGTGAAAATATATAGTACGCAAACAATTGTTTCAGTACAATTGTACACATTCTAAGCATGACCTAGCATGGTCTAGACCTCTAGAAATCCACCCAGTATCTAGAAAAGACCGGTGTACAAATCTAGACCGTATGGTTGTACAAGGAGATGAGATAGAAACCCATTTGTTTGTGTACTCAAGTGATTGTGTAGTGTGTACACAATAATCAAGCAATAGATATTGATGAAAATGCAATCGGGGTTTTAAACAAGGTTTTTTGTCTCCTTTTAAATTAGATTTGATATTTAGAATTGAATTCTATGCAACTGATCTCCCTTTTTAATTTCTTTCAAGCAAGAGATGGTCGTTTTATATTAGTTAAATGCAAAATATGAAAGGAGCTCAAGAAGGAGAGAAATGCATACCTGACTCTAGTGATCAACAACTATGCAATTTGACTGAATTGAAACCTAGTAGGAAATGTGTAACCTAAGTATAGATGCCTATGAGATGTTACTGCTAGATAAGATATACAATATTTTTTATCTTTCTCTTTTCTCTAAGTTTTTTGGATTTTCTAATGCAACAAAGAAAAATCAATCGGAAAAGAAGGCGATATGGAGGAAAACAAAAACGGTGAGAGATGAGTAGAGAGAGAGAATAGAAAGAGTCTAGAGTCTAGATTATTACACAAATGTTTGAAAATAGGCTCTCACAACTTATGTCTACCAAATGTGCTAAGTATGTACCTAAGTCTAAAGTACACCACTAAAAGCTGGAAATTTGCAGCTCCATCGGGAAAAACTTTTCTAAGAAGTTGAGACTGAATCGCAACGTATCCTCCAGGAAAATGACCCTACTACTCCTCAAGTGTTGCAAAAACACCAGATGATTAGTATGAGGATTATGTACAAGAACAAATCAAAGAATAAAAATGAATAAAAGAATTTATATACAACAAGGAATATAAGTAAAAGAATCATTATATACAAACAAAATAAAAATATGTATAAATTAAGAACAAAAGAAAATTTTTGGCAAATATAGAGTTGCCTCCCCGGCAACGAATCCAAAAATTGACATGTGACAATCCATATTGCATAAAAACAATGATTTAATCATGTTGTTGTCGTAGTATAGTTGTAATGCAAATAGATGTCGTGTCATTTTCTTTATTTACATAAGTTTTACTGATTTATTCTAAGTCGTTCAATGGGAGGCAGTTTTTGATATACATCACTCTCTATTTCCAAAAATATTCATTTATTCTAAAAAAAGTTAATTATATATACAAAATGAATCAATGAACCAAAGAATGAATAAATGAGTTAATTATGTACAAAATGAATCAATTAATACTAACTACAGTACGTCAAACATATTTACAAACAAACAGGCATAAAAAATTCACTAATCTATTCTATGTACTCTATACAATTCAATACCTAAATCTAGATACAAAAATAATGAACAAATATTTGCATACACTATACTAGCATATATACAAACATACTAACTCCTACTGACCTTAGAAACATTATTTACAACCTAAGGCAAACATTGACTCTAATTATATACACTAACTAAATATATATACATACATACATATAATACATCTATTTACAAATGTATACTAATAATACTTAAATATATATACTCTATATATAGTGCTTGTTATATGCTACACATTTATATACACACTTATGTTTAAGATTAACAATATACAAAACTTTAACTTAGCTAAATTAACATAAAAAGCTATATTGAAACACTTAAATGTTACTAAAGCCTCAAAAACTGCCACTAAAAAAACTTATATACATGAAAGGTTAAAACACATATATGTATACTATATATTTATATATACATACATTCATATATTATATATTGATATATTTATATATACACATATACGTATACACTATATATACACTCACTGTACACAAAGTACACTATACACAATACATATACATTATATAAACACACACAACATAGCTCTATTAGCTCTAACACTTAGAGCACTCATACTCACAACACTTAGTTAATTACAAGCTATTCTCAATCTTAACACACTCTACACTTAGTAAAAATTAGGATTTTTAATGGGCGGGGTTGGTCCAGTTTGTGGGATACACAACACCATTACGAGTGGGACCAGATCAGTACTATAAATCCACCCCTAGTTTGTTTTGAGGTGTATTCAAGTGCGTAGTTTCATCCTAGGACTAGCTCAGTTGAACCAGACCCAAACTAGACCGGGCTCCTAGCCCCAACACGATGCTCAAAAATATGTTCAAAATGCTTAGAGGAATGGGTATGGTGTAATGGGTTTAGGTGCGCCAAGCACTGATGACTGAGGAGCCATGGGACGAGATTCATTATATAGTACTGCAATCGATTGTCAATACCCAATGTGGCATCATTGTTGCGCCTGATTTGGTGCACATCTGCGTTTTGAATTTAAGACTTTGGGCCTCAATTTGAGTGCTTAAATCACATCCAAATTCCATTTAAATTATACCATTAGAAAGACCTTGGATATGGATACTCAATTTTATAGCTAATTTATGAAAATAAGTTATTTAGTTATATTTAAAAATTTCTTAAAGTTAGTGATTTATACACGTTAATTTAGAGCTTAAATATTTAATTAATATATAAATGAATGATTTGATTATGCAATTGACTTTACAAATATTTAATTTATATGATAAGGTATTTATTAAACATTTTTAATTTATTTTATAACATTTATTTTAATTTACATACATTTGTGTACATGTTTTACATATATAAATACTAATATACAGTATAATTATTAATGTCTAGTATAAATACATCATGATCTTGCTTAAAATATTTAAAATAATAATATACAAGTATACAATATAAATTACCGAGTAATAACTTCATTTACTAATTTAATTTATTTTAACTCAATAATTTAGCTATTTAACTTAATAACTTAATTACCTACAATAAATACATAAATAAATAAATATACATGTATCATACAATATATACCAATTAAACCCTAAACCCTTAAATACATATGTATAGTAATATATATGATTGTAGATGTTTACTTATTTATTTATAATTTCCCTAGTATATGTGCATATAATTCACTATAAATAAATAGATAATTATATAGTTAATATTTATACACAATAGCTCAATATAAATACATACTTAAATAATTATAATACATGTATGCATTAGTTATGTACAATATAGATATATAAGTTAATACTACATTTAACTTAGCTTCAAATACTATATACAATTATAAAAAGTATACACATGGTATTTTTGTGTATTTTTGGGTATTTTCAGATTTTTATGGTATTTGTATATATGATAGAGTTAAGAGAAGAGAGAGAAAAGGTGAGATGATGGAAGAATTGTTTCTTTTGAGATTTTTGAATGCAGTTCTTTTATTAAGTTTTAAAGTAGACCGAACTGTCAACTGGTATATTCTACCAGCTAGAGGGTTTGGGATACTTTGAAGCTTCACACACACCTAAAGAAATACCTGATCTTACTCAAGACAGGTTTATTTTATTTTTTTGTGATTTTTTTATAAGATTTATTTATTTACAAGTTTAACACAAGATAGGCCTAAAATGAATTGAAACTAAGTAAACTAAGGCCTCAAAATTAGTTGGGACAGTTGAAACATCAGGTTAGACACTTCAATACATTCAGCACGTCATATGAAAGGTATATGAACATTTAAACATGATTTTTACCCATAATTTTCATTAAAAGAATTATTTGGATAGTTGCATACATTCAATGAGCTGACATTGAAATTAAGAACCACTACACGACATTCAAACTTAGATTTAAAGTCATCAAATTGTACATGAATGCTTGTTCTATACTTCTAACATTACAAAATGCTATCAGCTCCTTCCAGTTCTCAAATAAACTTTAGAACATATCCAAATAGTGGTTGCAGCTAATGTTGTAGTTCAGTAGATCAGGTATTACTACTGCAACTGAAATCTCAGTAGCCAATGTTGCTACTTGATCAAGCCCTGATGCCTGATCTGATGTTTAAGAAGATCACCTCATATCTAAAAAAGAAAGCAGATCCGAGGTCCATAAACTCAGAGAACAACTTCATATACTAGAATCAATTAATATCAAATAGTAGACCAGAGAGATTAAACATTTGTTGATCAGATCTCTTTAGATCTGATTCAACTTTGCAAAATCAAGATTCAACCACTGTAAATCTTCAAATAAAATCTAGGAATCACTACAATCCATTTAGAGGTCAGAAAACCCTAAAATCTCTTATATGGTCTTTACCTCACACTATAGACAATATAAAGGTAGAGAACCATACCAGACCTGAAAATCAATGTCAAACAATCTCCATATCTTCCTTAAACCATTTCAGACCTAAACCAGTTCTTCATGTGCGGATTAAAATAATTGGATGCATGAAAACTTTATCGCTCAAGTGGCTATTGATATGAGCATGCTCAGGTGATCTGAGCATCTAGTGGTCTTGCACACAATTGGTTGGTGTTCAAGATTTCTAGGCGATGCTCTTAGATTCATCGGGTCATCACAAGAGCCTTAAACCACTGCATCAAAAACTTGGACACCTGCTACCTCAGACAACACCCAAAAATAGTGAATCGAGTTAAAACTAGGCTTGAGAAAACATACTCGATTAAAATCCACTTCATTGAGTTCAAATTCATTGCCATAGCCTCAATTGAACTCTAAAACCATCAATTCACTTAATTAAGCACAATTTAACTCAAATTGAACCACTGATCTGCAAATTAGGCGTGGAAATCAAAACCAAGTTAATCAAGTAAATCATCACAATTAACACAGAAGGGGGTCTTTGTGAATTTCTGACATGAATGGGAGATCCCCCAAGTGGAATTGGCACATGTAACAGATCTAAGAGTTAGAGAGTTCTAGATATGTTAATGGCCTAGATGGATAGGTGAATGGTGAATTAAATTCCGATGGAAATCAGAAGGCAATCATGAGATGTAAGGGAAGAAAAATGAATATGTAGATGATAGTGAATTCATCTCCCCTGATTGAAATTGATTAGAGGAGGTGGATTGACGAAAACCTACCTAAGTTATTCTACTCCAACTAATCAATCCATTAGTGATTGAACTAACTAATTCTACTCCTAACTAATCTAGAAAGTAGTAAAACCTAGCTAATCAGAGGAATGGGACCTATTGGTCAACTGCCGGCGAGTGAAGAGGAAGAACGGAGGGAGGATCTCCAGTGAGTGAAGAGCCTGCTAGTGAAGCTCTTGGGACATCCTCAAGCTTACATCATCCATAGCGACATGAATGATCAAGAGGGACGAAGCTCCACTACTGTAACCAGTGGAACCGAGTGAACATGAGAAGAAAGCTGGAGAGGAAAAATGATCAACCCAAGGAAGTAGGAGGGGAGTCAATGGGGGTCGCGCGAGCATTGAGTAGGTACTTAGGTAGGTTGAGGGAGTGATTAGGGAACCGCAAGGTGTAATTAGCCGTTTAAGGCTTTAATGGGGGGATGCGTTCGTTACACGTGCGGGAAACTCTAAACCAAATCTCAACCTCTAGATGGGATCTAGGTGCTGCAACGATGCTTCGTGCGAGAGTGCGCGAATATTGGAAGAGAATCCACTGTTTGATGGAAAGCACATGGGAATGACAGCCTAGATGGATTGTGTTCTTCATGAGGAGCAACTGAAGTGAGATATGCAGATGTAATGGTGCTTTTGCACCTAAGTCTAACTGGGTTGAAGGGATAGAAGAATATTAGAGGAAGCCCATTAGTGAGAAGTTATATAATAGAGCAGTTTTAAGAAACATACAAAAGAGCCCCTCTTACTTTAAAAGAAGTCCCTAGAAGGTCTTTGTGTGTATGAAATGTGATGCATAGAGGACCTATATGTAAAACTCTAAATGTAAGGTTCTAATGATGTCCAAATGCAATCTGGTTTTTATGATAGCTTAATTGGACATATTAGAAATTAATTTTACGCTTGATGTGAATTTTTGAGCTAAAAAATGTGTTCAATTGTCAATTGGATCATCAATTTGTATTAATGAATAGAATATCTCAATTATTGACCTAATTATGCATTTTTAACCTAAATTTGATATTTTAGATCATTTTTCTTAAAGTTCACACTTGCACGTTTATTATGTTAATTAGATAGTGTTTAACCTAGTTTCTAGCTTAACTTGGACATTTTAGCTATGATGAGCCACACCTCATCACCAACCGATCAACAATCAAGCCCAAGGGGATAGTCGAGGATGTTCCTGTTAAGGTACAAAACTTCATATTTCCTACCGATTTTCTGATCCTTGACATCGAAGTACCTGAAGCACTGAAAAATGCCCCATTATTCTTGAAAGACCTTTTCTGGCCATCGCAAAAGCAAATATTAATTGCCATACTAGGAAAATGGAGATCACTTGCGATGGTCAAACTATTACTCTTGTTATTTTTAAAGCTTCGAAGAGATTCCATGATAATGAATTTTTCGAGGACTCAGATACATAAATTACTGAATTAGTCGAGGAAAGTATGATGGTGGAATCTTACCCTGACCATAATTTCTTTAGCAATTCTGATTCTGAATTTGTGGTCAGCGATATCAACATCGTGGACTCTTGCCTTCCATCAACCCCTCTTCTTGATCTAACATCATATCCACCCCCCTTGATTTCACTTAACCCCTCTAACCTTCACCCACCTTTGGACCTGCATTCCAAGTTGAGCCTGTATCCTAACATACAACCTTAGCCAAACTTGAGTCCTTTCTCTCATTTTCCATCTTATTTTAGTCCCCTTACTCCTACCAGTTATCTTTTAGAGGACTAAGAGGAAGATCTCATTCATGAGGGCATTCAACCTGTGCACCCTATGCCTAGCTAAAAAGGTGTTAAATATAACCTTGGGTGGGAGGTAGCCCACTATTTTTCCGACTTTCCTTTTTCCTTTTTCTAGGTTTTGACCAACCTGATCTCAACCTTTTTACTTAGGTGACAACTTTTCCCTTCTTTATGCATGCGAACATTGCATACCTTAAGCATGGGGGGGTGTTTTAAATTTTGTTGGTCATTTCAAGATTTTCAAAACCCAAAAAAAATAAATAAGTCAATAAATAAACAAAAAAAATTTTTTCATGCATTTTCATAAAAATCAAAAAAATCATAAAACACTTTTTAAGGAAATTTTGAAAACTCGAGACTAAGGTTGAGGCTTTATTCAAAAAGGTACACTTGGGATTTAATCTTTAACAAACTAAAGATGAAGCTGCGGATCCTTTTGTTAGAACTTTCAAGTCTATCAAACTTAAACTAGATCAAATATCATTTGAAGAATTCCTCCTGAACACTTGATGATTTGGGTAACCTAATTTTTTTTAGTGACCTGGATAGTACTTGCCTTGGCTCTTGATCCAAAAACTTGCATCTCTTTTGAAAATCTTGTGCCAAACACTTCACACACAAGCCAACACAACCCAAGCCCCAAAAGTATTTAAATATTTAAAATGGCCCCTATTTCATTTGGCCTTGGTGAAAGTCTGAGGCAGATGATTGGTGTGAGTTCCCACCAGCGAGAAGGAGAAAAACTTCCCCTTTGATGATGTGATGCTAAGATGTTACCACCTTGGCGCTGCTCTATATCTATATTCCATATCTTTAGACAGAGCATTAAGGTGCATTTTCCAGCTTAGGTGTCTTGGACGGTACCCTACCCATAGTATCGAAGCAAGAGCCTGAGTTCTCCTGGGGTGCCCCTTTACACCGCTTTGTGTTTCAGGGTTGTGAGCTCCTGGGGAGTGTCTTGGATGGTGTTATCTCAAAGTACCGGTGCCAGTGCCCCCTTGAGGTTTGGTAATAGGAATGATGATCCCGACACATCTATAGTAGGACCGATTTTAGGCTAAGCATAGTGGAAAATAAAAAAAAATCAAAAACAAGATTGTATAAATATGTTATCCCAAAAATATTAGCAAATCACAAGCACTGACACTGGATTCTTCATAGTTATGCGAGTAGCAAATCGGGTTCATGGGCCAAGGAGGTCATAACTACAAAAATAATTTCGAGTTATTTGAATTAGAAAAGGGTTCATTAATCAATTCTTGAAGGATACATTGGTCCTGATTATTCCAACCCCTTGATCCAAAGATGAATCCCAATGTTTTATCCATAACAAATCCTGTACCTTCCTTACTCTCAATCAACCAAAGTCGCATAGGAATGTTTTCCTCATAAGTAAAAAAATTAGTTGTCCCAAAACCATTTTTGTGAAATTCTGTTCTATTAAGAGGCTAGCCAAAAGATAAGCATGGAGGTGTGATAAATGCCAGTTTATCATCATTCTTAGCCTTTAAAACACATCCAGCTCTTAGGTTATTAATCAGCAAGTTGGTTTTTGGGCTACAATTAGGCATTTTCTAGGATGGGCATGCATTGCATATTGTTTTGTTTGTTTTACATCTTTATTTAACTATCAGAGATGTACAGATAGTCAAATCTCGCAAATTCTAGTACTGAGAAAGGAAAAACATGAAGGAGAAGCCCAATTCAACTTGATCTCAGTTGAATCCTGCTCATCTCAGCTGGATTCTAGCTCATTCTATCTCAACATAGTTGGGATCAGCTCATCTCAGCTCTATTTAGCTCACCTCAGTTGGATAGCAACTCAAGCTAGTTCATCTCAGCTCCATTCAACTCACCTCAGTTGGATGGCAGCTCAGGCCAGCTCAACTCAACTGAACCCAGCTCCATTCCAGCTCCTTCCAGCTCAAGTCAATTCATGGAAGCTCTACTTGACTAGGTTTAACTATTAACATCAATTATCTAAGCTCGGTCAGTTGAACAAGTCCTCAACTAACTTAGTCCAGCTCAACTCCAGCTCTTGAAGATTTAACCTAGCTCAACTCAATTGAGATTTGCTACCAGACCTAAGCTAGTTAGCTTGGTGATGTAAACACATTTATTGAGGGTAAAATGACTATTCATGCATGTTCATAGGCTTAGATTTGCTTATCATGTTATAAATACTGCATAACATCCATTGCATGGCATTTAGGATAGCTGTATGTTTTGTATATTAATTCCTTCATTTTATATGGCCAGGAGGCAATGCGACATCCTTAAGGACTTCGGATGAAAAATTCAATCGTACGGATGGATCCGGAGTGACGATTGCAGTCTGACAATGCAGAAATCACCTTGATCCGAGCACTGTGGCATCCTCTGCAAGCAATGAAGTGTGGACAGTCTAGATGGTGCCACGTGGCACCATCTGGAGTGCCCAACGCCACTCGCCACTTCTCCAAAGGCCGATCATCAATTGATCTTAGCCATTGGATGAGAACCCAACAACTGAGATCTCGCCCTCACCACGCAGCTACAGCTCTTGCTCACGACGCATTGGCGGACTTGGAGTAGTGGTGGGAGAGGTGGTTCTCAAGGGAGGGGCGCGGGTTCAAATCCCTGCGGCCCAACCCAATCTCAATTCAGCACTGCACACAAGCAACAGTAGTAGCGTAGCACGCACGTGCACGCCAGCACATGCCAGTAGGGTGCCACGCGATCGGAGCACGTAATGGGCGGATAGCGGGCAGGCGCCTATGCAGTTGGTGCCAGCTTTTAGTGACAGCTGGGCTGACCTACAATGATGCTTACAGCCGTCGCTACTTCATTGCAAGCCAGCAAAGCCACCTAAGGGCGTGAGCGGATGTGAGCTGTCTATAGCGACATTTCCAGCAACAATCTAGAAGTCACTAAAGGTCCTTTACCTATTCTAGCCTCTTCTCCTCCACTATAAAAGGACCTACATCCCCTCCCTTCCAAGACATCTCAACCTACTATACTCCCACCTACTACCAAGCTCTAGCAAGCCTACCAACGCTCTGTTATAGCTTGCTCTCAAGCTCCCAAGGTGCCTATTAGTCTAGCGAACCTCTACCCCACTTAATACTCCTCCAACTTCACATCCCCATTCATAGGTTGCCTTGGAGTTGTCCTCCCACCTCCATTCTGGTAGCAGATCATCTCCGTCTTCTCACCTCCATTCCGGAGCCACGTCGAAGCTTTCCTCTACCCAACGTCCTCCTGCATCTCACATTCATCGTCCCGCTCCTCACCTCCTTCGTTCGAGCTTCCGCCAGGCACCGTCATCTCGTCGAACAGCTGATTCGGGAGATGTCCTCTCACCCCTCTCTCTTTTCATGCTTTCGTAGGTTATTGTAACAGACATTAATGCAATACATCACATTTGATTCCATCTCTATCTTGTGATTTCTTGTCTTCTATTTCAAAAACACAAAAAAATAACAAAACCCTAAAACTTTAAAAAGAAACAAATCAAAGCACGATTTTTAATTAAAGTAAACATCACCTCCCTATGTTCGACTCGGGACTCCCTTGGAGTTTCAGTATAAATTTTATCTGATTGACGTGTTTTGCAACTATGATGACGGGTTACTTGTAACCCCAATTACTAACACACGAAATACGTGCGATCATTTTGGCGCCGTTGTTGGGGAGGCAACGGAATTTACTTTATTGTTTATTGCGCTTCTTTCCATTTACATAGCACTAACCCTACTTATGTCTGATCTATTGCCTTGTAGGTACCCTAGCATGGTGATCCAAGTGCGGTAGATGGAAGAAAAGTGCGGGTAGGGTGTTTTGTAAGTGTCCCCCAGACCACCCCCACCTTAGTTTTCATTCCATAACCTAATAACTCAAACCCAAATCAACTTAGGTGCTTTGCATAAACTCTAGGATAGATTTTGGTTGTTTGATTGTCACTCCACTCACCTCACCCACCCGTATATATAAAAAAAAATAAAAAAAAAAATTCTTCTCTTGTGGGATTTAACTGAAAGCTACACACTTAACACCCACAACTTCTTATCGTAAGGTGCACAATCACTTCGATTCTACCACTTAACCAGGATCTGACCTGTGGACCCGGTACACTTCAACTCAATACACATAAGTGAGTAGAAATCTAAATAGGTTAAACATTCTTGTGTGCCTTAACTAAGTGGTGCAACAAGCCAATTGATTGAGCTATTTAGGTCGCACCACTCAATCTAAAACTGATCCATCAAGTAGCTTGCCACTTAGGGTTGATTCCTAGGGCTGAACCAGGCACTCCACATTATTTTTTATTTTTAAAGGAACATATCATCACTCATGCTTTTAAAACTTTGAGTGTTCTACTAAACCTTGATTAAACCAACCTAAGAATTAAACCCTAAAACCTACTAAACAAGGTTAAATCCTAAAAGACACATCATCAAATAACCTTGTTTGCAAACCCTGGTTGTGCACGCACACACATTTTAATTGATCATTAAGGGCACAACCTTTCTAGAGGGCCCATCACATTCTAGGAGCACGATCATCCCAAGCCTAACTAAAACTGAGTAGATGTTGACCTTAAGGATTGATTCGCTCTTTAGGGCTAAGACTGAGATTTTTTTGATTAATCTGCTTTTGCTGGTCCATCTGATGTCTAGCTAGGGGAGTAGCATCAAACGACCGCGGTTGGGGGGTACACTATGAACCAGAGATGCAAGCCAAAGGAAGAACCTTCTCCCCAATCCCTCCTTCTATCTGGTTGGATTGACCGAATAAAAGTAGACCAAATCATTTAGAATCTCAAGATGGTTCTTGGGAGTCTGTAGGTCTTTAGGCTAACCCACCTAAGGACAGGGTTGATTGTTTGTACTGTAGGGCTTCTTTCTCTTCTGATTTCCCTCCTTACTTCACCATGTACCCTTCCACATCTTTTACACATTTCCAATCCTATCATCCCACCACCACTTATCCCCAAGATGATTATTATTCCGACTTGACTTGTAATTACCCATCCACTAGTCGGGAAGACTTTGTTTGGGGATATGAATCCGGTCCTCAGTCTCCAGGGCCTAACCCTGGACAACAAGACTATGATTACTATCCTTCCCAAACCTATAATGATTATGGATCTCTATCCTTTGATGATAAAATCAACCCGATCTACAATTAGGAAGCATATGCTGATTATAACACCTACCCTCCCTAGTATTCCATTGAAAATAGGCCATCACCATTCTTTGATCAATCTGAGATGACCTACTATCAGGGAGGAACCCAAGAACCTCAACATCTTAACTCCCCTAGATTTAACTAAAAACCACCCAAACCTAAACCCAACTAGTCGGTCCAGGTGAACCAGATCCAGGATAGGATGTTGGCTTATTTGTGAAACACTATACAATCGTTAGAAGCTCAACCAACACCACGCACTGAAGCACTGGAGCCTATGATCAAAATGATTGATGAACTTAATAGTTCTCTATTGGATTTGCTCCAAAGTGTTAGGGATAGGGACTTGGGTGAGTTTCTTCTTGGGAAATTGTCGAGGTTGACGATGAAATTTATGGTTTCCCTAGTCAAATCTTGGGATGATTCTCAAGATGAACCCCCTTCAGGAGAGCAAATGTCTGAACCCACTCAGGTGCCTATTGGGGGGGATACATTTTCTAAGATCAGAGATGACTAGGTTGGGCTAGAGCAACCATTTGAGGATGAACCGATTGACTCACCCGAGATCCCCAAGTCAGGAAACGAAGAAAATTATGTCTCCTTGGATCATAAAATGATTTATGATTTTGAGACATATATAAATGAGGATCATCAATTCTTTGACTCTGAGGGTGAAGAATCTTTAGATGAAGTCTCACTTAAACATAAGGAAAATGATTTTATTGAGACAAACGGGCATGAAGAATCTGATGAACCATTTGATAGCCCATTCATTGAAGATTTGGATTCTGTTCTGGTTAACTTGGAGGATTCGAATCTTGATGATTCAATCAGTGACCTCAGTCCTCATCTGCACCCCGCAGAGCTAACTTCTGAAATCATTATGCCTAAGTCAATCCTGATTCAGCTGCAATTGTTGAACTTGGGCACTTTATATGGGGTATACAACGATTTAGAGGTCTTGGAGCTTGAGCACTTGATTTTAGAGGATAAGAATTTGGCAATAAAAATCTGGGAGGCTAATTCTAAGGGAACTATGATTTTGGATATAAGGGTACCTATTGACCTGAAACCACCCATCTTCTTTACGAACCCTTATAATATCTTTCACATGCGACCCAAGCCTGGAATAACTAATTATTTTTCTGAGCTGAATGTTAAGTGGACATCTAAAACTAGTGAACCAGATCTACCTATTATCCGCCATTTTGGTCTTGGGTTTCACACCCCAAAATCGTAGGCTCGACCCCACAAGCTTAGCGACCTTCGATTTTGGGTGATTTTCATCCAGAACCTGAGAACCACTCGACCTTGGGGCATGGGTCAACATCATAATCTGGTCCACGTCTGTGGACATCTTCTGCTGGCAGGTTTTAGGATCAATATTTTTATTTTGATTCTGACCCGCACTTGTGAATTCTCAATTTCTTCTTTGTATGTATGTTATGCCTAGCTGAAGGCATTAAACTTAGCGCGTGTGTATACACTCTTCTCTCTGTGGAGCTGACCGAATTTTCACGACACTTAGGTGATATTTTGTTTACTCTGCCCTTTTCATGTCTTTAATTTTACAATGAGGACATTACATCATTTAGGCATGGGGGGTGGATAATCAATTCCTGAAATCATTATGTTAACTCCATAGAATTTCTTTTGGTTTCTTATAAAATTAAAAAAAATTGAAAATTTGAAAAAGATATAAAAGAAAGAAATTAGGAAAAGAGAACTTAGGCATTTGAAAGTAATTAAATTTAGAAAATGATATGAGAGGATCTAAACACTTAGACTCTTTAGGTCTTCGGGCTTAATTAGCCCAGGTGTCCACTCAAATGTGGACTTAGTTTCGAGTCCTCGCCAATTCAAATTCACTTTTAATTTGGCTAATAAATTGGGATGGACTTATCAATGATATGAGATGATAAATTTGTGACTTATCAATCCGTCCTCTGATTTGGGGGGACTTTAAGCCTAAGCATCTACACACATTTTTTTTGCACTGACTCACTTTTCAGCGGTTTCTTCGGAAATTGGGTAGCTAATGAACTATCTAGGGTGGTATGGCTGGCAAGTTGTCAGTGGTAACAGCTCATCGGTCGATTGTCCAGAGCCCAATCACAAGACCATTTTCATTGTACTACCTTTAGGTAAATCTTAGATTAAGAAAGCCACCTACTTAAAAAAAAAAAAGAAAGAAAGAAAGAAAAGAAAATATAGAGAAAAAATAGAAAAAGGGGAAAATAAAAAAATAAATAAAACCACACTTCACCACACGAGTATGGCTGGCAAGTTGTCGATGGTAACAACTCATTGGCCAGTTGTCTAAAACCTAGCCCACAAAAAAATGCACAATAATTCCCAAAACACTTAGGGAAGAAGCAGGAGAGTAGAATAAATCGGGGAGATATACACTGGGTTCGTCCTTGTGTTGACCCCATAAATAAAAGTAGGGAGAAAGCTATCATTCGAAAAGATAAACCTCTAGGCAAGGTCACCTAGGGTCGTGGAAACCTGAAGTCCATTTTAACAGCTGCCTAGTGAGTCTTTCACTATTTTCACAAGATGCTTAGTACTTAGAATCCTTTTCGAGTCTTGGGTGAGTCGAGTAGCTATAAAAAGTTATCCCGGAACTCTCAAACTCCAAAAGTACAAAAAAATTAGAAAAGAAGAAAAACAATAACAAAATGTATCTTCCCTTTTCAAATAAGGTGAGGATTTAGGTAGTCTGCATTCTGGCAGGCACCCGGGTACTGTTGAGTTTTTGTAGTTTAGGAGCTTAGTTAAAATTTTCTGTTGTTAATAAATAACTTAGGTCTAAGTGATCTAATCCTAATTCTGCTTTTATACACATCATATAATTTAATTTTGCTAGGGACTAGCAAAAGATAGGCATGGGGGTATGATGTAAACACATTTATTGAGGGTAAAATGCCTATACATGCATGTTCCTAGGCTTAGATTTGCATATCGTGTCATAAATATTGCATAACATCCATTGCATGCCATTTAGGATAGTTCTATGTTTTTTATATTACTTCCATCTTTTTATATGGTCGGGAGGCAATGCGACAGCCTTGTGGACTTCGGATGAAAAATCTGATCGTGCAAATGGATCTGGAGCGACGATCGCAATCCGACAATGTAGAAATCACCTCAATCCGAGCACCGTGTAATTCTCTACAGGTTGTGAAGGGTGGACGGTCCAGATGGTGCCATGTGGCACCATCTGGAGCACCCAATGCCACCCGCCACTTCTCTAAAGGCCAATCATCAAGTGATCTTAGCCGTTGATGGAGTGCCCAATGCCATCATGCCAGTGCACACACCAGCAGGGTGCCACGCGATCTGTGCGTGTAATGGGCGATAGCGCTAGGGCATGTACACAGTTGGTGCCAGGTTTCAGTGATAGCTGGGTTGACCTACAATGGCGCTTACAGCCATCACTACTTCATTGCAAGCCAGCAAAGCCAGCTAAGGCCGTGAGCAGATGTGGGCTATCTACAACGACATTTCCAGCGACAGTCTGGAGGTCGCTAAAGGTCCTTTACCTATTTTAGCCTCTTCTCCTCCATTATAAAAGGACCTACACCCCCTCCCAAGCCATCTCTACCAACTCTACTCCCACCTACTCCCGAGCTCTAGCAAGCCTACCAACGCTCTATTAGAGCTTGCTTTCAAGCTCCCAAGGCACCTATTAGTCTAGCGAACCTCTGCCCTACCAAATACTCCTCCAACTTCCCATCCCCATTCATAGGTCGCCTTGAAGCATCCTCCCACCTCCATTCCGATAGCAGATCATCTCCATCTTCTCACCTCCATTCCGAAGCCACGTCGAAGCTTTCCTCTACCCGACGTCTTGCATCTCACCTCCGTAGTCCCGCTCCTCACCTCCTTCGTTCGAGCATTCGCAAGGCACCATCGTCTCACCGAATAGCTGATTCAGGAGATTTCCTCACCCCCTCTCTTTTCATGCTTTTGTAGATTATTGTAATAGACATTAATGCAATACAACACATTTGATTCCATCTTTATCTTGTGATTGCTTGTCTTTTATTTCAAAAACACAAAAAAAAAATAAAACCCTAAAACTCCAAAAAGAAACAAATCGAAGCGCGGTTTTCAGTTAAAGTAAATGTCACCTCCCTGTGTTCAACCTGGGACTCCCTTGGAGTTTCGGTATAAATTTTATCTGATTGATGTGTTTTGCAACTACGATGATGGGTTACTTGTAACCCCGATTACTAACAAGCGAAACACGTGCGACCACTTGGCCAGCTAAGAAATCTTTTAGAAGACCAGCTTCAGCTCACCTTAGCTCAAATTAGGAGAAGCCAGCTCAACTTAGCTTGGCTTAGTAGCTAGCAAAGAACTAGCTAGCTGAACTAGATATTGAGCTCATTGGCACCTCTCTTCAGCAGACTGCCAGCTACAGGAAGCTCCATGTTGCTCAAGCTCCTCCTTCTTAGCTAAACCCTAGCTCCTCCCTTACTACTTTGCTAGCTTAGCTAAGCTCCACCTCACCTCTACTTCATGGTCAACCACCTCCCTCCTTAGCTCCACCAAAAACACTACCAACACCTCCTCCTTCTTTCCCTTGACTTGGAGCAAAACCCTTAGTCACCACCATCTCTTGTCACCCTTTCAAGTTGGCACCAAACATGGCGTCCCTTCTCCCCACAACTACCATATTCTTTGCACCAACTTTCCCTCCAAAACCATCATAAATCTCTACCCTCCATCCATCATCAAACACCATCTCCACCATCCAAAAGTGGCACCAAAAATAAACCTTCTAGAAACCTAGGGTTGGCACCAAAACCATGGCATCCCTCCATGGTTTATGCCACCTATGGTTCCCTTCTACCCATAACCACCACACTTACCAACCCTTAAGGTGGTGCCATTTAATTCCAACCCTAGATCCCATAAATACCCACTAAAAGGCCATCCTAGCCATCCAAAATTGGTGTCAACTTAGCCTCCCCCTCTTCCTATTTATACCCCATGTAACGACCACTTTAAAACCATCTTTGGCTAACATTATTTCCACATATATTTCCTTATATTTGGCCAAGGAAGAATAGGGAGGAAGGGTGATCAAGAGGGTTCTCCTTTCCCCTCTTGGTGTTATTTTCTTCTTCTTCCTCTTCCTTGTATCCAAGAGCTAAGGATCATCCTAAGGGTAGGCAGGAGAGTTCAAGGTGGTATACATCTACCTTCATGGAGGAGAGAGGAGGAGACACCGACCATTGGAAGAGTTCAACGGGAAGTTGCCAAGGAGAAGGAAGGATCCTTCTTCAAGTTCAGAAGCTGCTGAGCTTGGAGTGAAGGCTAGTTCCGTTTACGCAAAGATTCTTCTTCTTCATCGTTGTCTTTTGCGTTAGCTAGTTTTTATCGCAAGAATTCTTCTACTTGTGACTTTATCAATTTTAGCAATACAAAAAGTGTTTTGCCTTTCGATTCCATGTGTTTTTAATTTCAAACATTTTAATATACTCTCTTAGTGCTCTATGCTCTTCTCTCCAATTACCTTAGGTACACTTGCTTAGGGTGAGCTTAAAAGAGAATACCTTTCTTTTCTATCACATAGGCATAGCTATTTCCTTTGCATAGTTCTCTTCAAAATTCTGAATATTTCAAAATCGTAAAAAATCAAAAACATAAAAACACAAAGAGATGTTTTTACTTTTGCAAGAGAGAAAATATGTTTTGAAAGCTAAAGTGTCTCCTTGGACGACCCTAGATACTCTTGGTATCTAGGAATATAAATTTAAAAGATGATCGAGATTTATGTGTTACAACGATAAAAACCCATCTTTACAAATAGTGTAATTCTTGTATTAGCCCTCGAACAGTTCGAGGGTAGATTCTTCATCCTTTTTCAAGAAGTTTCCTTCGCAAGAAGCGTTGATGAGATTTCACATGCTCTCTTGAAGTACATAGTAGAAGATGTGCATTAGTTTCTAATAAGGGATGTCATGATGAAGGCATTTCCTTTGCAATTCATGAAAGCGGTCCTACGCTTTATGAATCGATCCTCCTTAGTTGTGAGTGAAAGTCATGATAGCTCACCTACGGGCATTGGTGCGACTTATAGAAAAAACTTCAAAAATGCAGTCTTCATTTTTGTCCATGTTGTGATAGGTCGAGTGATAGTGTGATATTGGTAAGTCCACTTTAGTAGACTAAATTAAGAGCCTAAGTGCATTATTAATGGGATGAAAATTTAATTAAAGCACACATGGTATTGATTCAATTTATTAAGCTTGAAATTTATCATTCCCAGTATTTTATTGATTTTTACATACCTTACATAACTGGATTACTTATTATTTTTATGCAGGGGTATTATTAGAATAATATCTTGGTGTCAAAAAGATTAGGATGGAATCTATCTCACTAAAGGACTACTAGACCTCCCTCCTCTTAACCCTCGCATGGTTCTCAACAAAATTCCCCCACCTCTCATATACGCCTGGGAACCCTTCCTCCCTCACCCTCTCTTTCTCACACTAAAACAACTGAGCTTGAGTCCGTACCCTTCATCTCGCTCAATTTCCAATGACACCATCCCTCTCATATATTTTTCCCACCCACTGACCACGAGGGGAGGCTCTCCATCTTCTTCCCCATCCTTCACCACCTCTAATATGCAATAGACTTGCATTGTGAAATAAGCATTTGTTACATAGCAATCATAGGACCTAATCTACCTGAATTAAGTTAGATTTTAACTTAACTTAGGAACAATGCATGCATGAGCATCATAACTTGCATCATACTTGATTTGTTAGCTTTATAAATAACAATGCAATTTTATGCTCTAAATGAGAGGTGATATTAATTGCAGATGATTTAGGGTCGCGAATGGTAAATCTGACCTTATAGATCTAATCAGGACGACAACGGTAGTCCAACACTACCGGAATCATCTTGATCAGACAACCATAGCACTACATAGAACCCATAGAAGATTAGAGGCCAAGGAGCAAGATAGCACAAATCCAAACCTCTAATGTCAAATATGATCATACGTACAGATTTGGATCAATGATTGCAATCCAACGATGTAAAGATCAACTCAATTGGAGCCCCATAGCACGACTAGAAAGGCAGGAAGATGAACAGTCAAGATGGTGCCATATGGAACCATCCCAATAGCCCGCCACCACACCCCAACCGCTGAAGGAAAAACATGGGCCATTGGATCATCATCCAATAGCCACGATGAGGCCATGTCGCCCCTCAGAAGAAGAATGCATCTTACTTGTTGGATCTTCAACCAACGGCTGAGAGTGGCCACACACTAAACCCAAAATGCAACACAAGAGGTAGTGTAGTGTGTTCATTAACACCTCAATGTGAAAGTGCGAGATGCAGGGTCGAATCACCTGAAGCACTAAATCGAGAGAGGCTGTGGCATTTCAGCGTAATTTAACCATTGGATGAGATTGAAAGGCGCGAATACGGCCACATGGCATGAGGAGGAACGTCAGATGAGGTAGTTGTTGGCATTCGTAAATCACGTATTTGATAGGAAAACGTCATAGTATAGTTGTGAAATATGACTCAATAAGAATTAAAGTAACAAGGCAGTGAGTCTCAGTCGATCTCACAGAGGCGTTTTAGAAAGGCATGATTGATTTTTTGATTTCCTTACTATTTGCTTAAAATCGTACGCCGATTTCAAGCCCACAAATGAAAGTTGTGCCAGTCCTGTTGTTAACCCTTATAACATGTGCATGCATCAAATAAACTATGAAAGTGAAGGTGTGGGTACTTGTGCGCACAATTCATACTTCACGATGGCTATTAACGGAAAATGAGTCAATCGCAAGGCTGTTTATGTTTTTACGAGCTAACATTTTGTTGCAACATAATAGGAGATTAAATCAGGCAACTAATGATCAAATGAGATAATGCAAGTGGAGATTTTATTTCATCAAGAATTGTCATCATTACAAGTAGAGACATGTTTGTACATGAATGATTAAGGCATGAATTCTAGATAGTAGAAATTGAATGCAAGCATAATTCAGAAAGAGGATGACTGCACTACTAAGTAGGAAATTAATGCGAAAATTAAACTATGAAGAACATCTAGCTAATAGAACTCAGGGCATTGGAGGTGGTCTCCAATTGCTTGTGTGGATTTAGGTTGTAGGAGGGAAGAGAGGGACGGCCAATGGTGGGTAGGTCGGCCTCTTGAGAGGTGGTGGAGAGTTGCTCTTGGACATCCAAAAGTGCTTAGAGATGGAGGGAGCTTGTGGAGATGAAGCCACCAATGGAGAGTCCAAGGTGGGGGGCTTGTGGCCGTCCAAGGGGTCTTCAAATAGAATCTTGGCTTGGCTCTCTAGAGAACTATAGAGTTCTCTAGAAGAATCTCCATCTTTGCGTGAAGATGGGAGGGGAAGTGGTCACTTAGATCCACATTCTAAGGAAGTAAGTTGTGGAATCCTTAAAGACTATTTTTAGTCTTCAAGGTGGTGCAACCTTTGGAAGACTTTAGAGAACTCTAGAGTGGGAGGCTATGTGTGTGTCTATGGGTGTGTGTGCATGACTATGGAGGTGTGTGTGAGTGGTCTAGGTCGAGTCCTATAGGTCTAAGTGATTAGGTTTAGGTAGGATCTTAGAATTAGGTTTATAAACCCTAATACTAAAGTCAATGTGCAATTAAACTTATCACAAGTTTAATTGAGTGAATGTATGCCTAATTTGGTGAGAAGATACCTAATTAGGTTAGGTTTGAGTCAATTGGACTCTTACTGAATCCAATTAGACTTGTGCTAGTTGAGGCCTGAGCTCAATTGGACTCTATGAGTCCAATTGACTGAGTGTGATTGACTTAGATCCAAGTCAATTAGGCTTAGTGAGAACCTAATTAGGTTCTTAGGAGGGTCTTGGGGTAGTGGACTAGGCTTAGGGCACCTTAATTTAGGTTCCCTAGAGTGTAGAATTGGTTTTAGGGCTTAGGAAATCAAGATCCAAGCTTGATTTCAAAAACTGTGATTGGAGAAGGGTTCCAGACATTTGATTTAACAATTAGACAACTTATACTTCAAAATTAGAAGTCCAAAACTACAGTTTGGACGTTTGATGTTGAGTCGGGGAGGAGTTTAGGTTCTATCACAAAAATTTTGCAGAAATTGGATGTCTGACACTTTGTCTAGATGTCTAATTATCCAGCAGAATTGGGTTCTAGGTCTGCGGTTTGTGTCTAAGGGCTCTGGATGTCTAGCAACCTACCTGGACGTCCAGATATGGGTTGGAATGAGGGTTTTAAGGTATCTTAGGCTGAGATGGCCTAATCTAAGGGTGGCTAGAGTTTAAGAAGGTCTCTAGGGCTATCCTAAGGCTAGGAAAGGTCTTATGCTCATCATAATTTAACTCTACATTAAAATTCTAGTTAGTAGAGTAGTATACCTCTCCCTACATTATTCTTCCTCTTTATTCCAAGGCTTCTACTCTAGCTCTACTGCAACTCTAGCTTCTTCCCTACTTTAGCTCCAACTTCAGGCCGTCTTCTGAGCTTCTTATTGCCTACAATCCAAATAATGCACTAATCAGTACATTTTAACATTATTTTATGCATATCTAAATAAAATAGGAGAGATGCAACGTATTCTATTTATGTATTCATTATACTATAATTATGCTAAGTTCTAACATAATTCAAGTCATTTAAGTCCTATGATTGCTGTGCTATCATAACCCCATGCCTAAATCATGCTAGTCCCTAGCAAATGCAAAACTAACTTATCTATAGTTGGGTCCCTGATGTAGGCCGCGCTTCGCGAATTCAAATCAGGTGTTTGGAGGACCCGTCGTCATAGCTTGCAAAAGTCATCTATCAGATAAAATTTATAACTGAAACTCGAAAAGTGAGTCCTGGGTTGAACACGAGGAGGCGAACATTTGGTTTTATAAAAATCCACATTTGACTTTTATTTATTTTTTTCATTTTTATCTTTTCTAATTTTTTTGGTATTTTTTTTAACAAGCAAGCAATTAGGTCAATGGGATTTTATCTAGCTAATATACTTGTTAAAATATAAGAGAGAGAAAGAAGAACAATCACATATATTTCTGAATCCAATGTTTTCTAATACTAGGAAAGCAGGGAAACTACACTAAAAAAGCAAAAATGATAGAAAGAGGTGAGAGAATCCCCCTCGACAGTTGCTCGGAGGATGACTCACTCTGACGTCGCCTGGAGGAAAGTGGTGAGGAGTGGGATGAATGGGGATGGAGCTGGAGGATGGAGGATGGAGCAAGATAGCGTCGCAGCGAGGATCTTCTTCCCGAAAGGCGGTGAGAGGAAGGCCATGGGATGCTCCACGAATGGGGATGAGGGGAGGGAAAACTATTTGGTTTTCTACTCTAGAGGAGCATCCCGGGCTTGGGACAAGCTCTTTCTAGAGCCTTGGAAGTGGTGAGAGGAAGAAAGGAAGAGATGGTTGGGAATGGTGGTGGGTAGGGCCTTTTATAGTGGAGGAGGAAGAACAAATTCGCATCTGGGTCAGGGGAGGGAAAACTATTTGGCTTTCTACTCTAGAGGAGCATCCCAGTTTTAGGACAAGCTCTCTTTAGAGCCTTGGAGGTGGTGAGAAGAAGAAAGGAAGAGATGGTTTGGAATGGTGGTGGGTAGGTCCTTTTATAGTGGAGGAGGAAGAATAAATTCGCATCTGGGTCATTACTGACGTCCGTAATCATCACTAAAGATCCCTACAGCTATCGCTGAAGATCCGCCCTTCAATTCCTTTATTGGCGTGGATGAGCCATTAGTGATAGCTGTAAGCGTCACTAAAGAGTCGCCCTAAATGTCGCTAAAAAAATCGTGCACACCCTCATTGGCGCTGCATGCTCCTCGCGCCATGTTGCGTGCTCGCATTGGATGTGCTACTCTGGTGCAAGATTAGTACACGAATGTGGTCGCACTACATGGTCACTACCTTTGCTATTGTACTAGCATGTGCACATAGATCTGATTGAGAATTAGGGGGACTGCGGGGATTCGAACTCGCGTCGCTTCTTTGGGTGTAGCACTTGAGACCAATGAGCTATGGAGGTCTTAGTGTCAAGAAGACCTCATAACTGTTTAAGAGATGTGGCATGCCTATGGCCATTGGATGAAGATCCAATGGCCCAGATTTAATGGTACGGATGGGAGAGGCTTGGGCGATTGTTGCTGGACGATGTTGGGTGGCCTAGATGGCACCATGTGGCACCATCTGGGCCGTCCATCTTCTTTCTGTTGTAAAGGATGCCATGGTGCTTGGATCTAGTTGATTTCTGCGCTGTCGAACTGCGATTATCGCTTGGGATCCATCTGTATGGTCGAATTTTTCATCCTAATCCAATAAGGATGTCGCATTGCCCCCTAGCCATTGGTCTTCATCAGACTTCATATGATGCTATGGGACTCTGATCTAGACGATTTTGGAAATGTTAGACTCCGATCGTCGTCTTGATCAGATCTGTATGGTCTGATCGTCCATCCGAGGCCCTTAAATAAGTCTTCTTCTCTCTTGACCATAAAAAGGACCTAATTAACGTAAAATATATACAACTACTCTAAATGCAGAATGATGCATGCTATGTAATATTTCTAATATGAAATGCAAGTCTAAGCCTAGGAACATGCATAAATAGGCATTTTAACCTAAATAGATGTATGTCAATCATACCCCCATGCCTATCTTTGGCTAGTCCCTAGCAAAATTAAATTACATGCTATGTATAAAATCAAAACTAGGATTAGGTCGCTTAGGCTTAAGTCGTTTATTAACAATAGAAATTTTCAACTAAGGGTCCTAAACTACGAGGACTCAATAGTACCTGGGTGTCTACCAGAATGCAGACCGCCCAAGTCCTTGCCTTATTTGAAAAGGGAAGATTTTTTTTTGCTTTTCTTCTTTCCTAATTTTTTTTGTACTTTTGGAGTTTGAGAGTTCCAGGATAACTTTTTACGGCTACCCGACCCATCCAAGACTCAAAAAAGACTTTATGTGCTAAGAATCTAGTGAAAAGAGTGAAAGAGTCACTAGGAGGCCGTTAAAACAGACTTCGGGTTTCTATGACCCTAGGTGACCTTGCTTAGAGGTTTATCTTTTCGAATGGTAGCTTTCTCCCTACTTCTTTTATTAATGGGGCCAACACAAGGGCGAACCCAGTGTACATCTCCCTAGTTTATTCTACTTCCCTACTTCTTCCTTAAGTGTTTTGGAAATTATTGTGCATTTTTGTGAGCTGGGCTCTGGACAAACAGCTAATGGGCTGTTACCCACAACAACTTGCCAACCATGCTTGCGCGGTGAAGTGTGATTTTGTTTTTTTTTCTCCTTTTTCTATTTTTTTCTATATGTTTTTTTCTTTTTCTTATTTTTGTTTGTTAAGTAGGTGGCTTCCCTGGTCTAAGATTTACCTAAAGACAGTACAACGAAAATGGACTTGTGGCTGGGCTCTGGACAATTGGCCAATGAGCAATTACCACTGACAACTTACCAGCCATACCACTTTAGATAGTTCATTAGCTACCCAATTTCCGAAGAAACTGTCAGAAAGTAAATCAGTGCGAAATGTGTGTAGATGCTTAAACTTAAAATCCCCTCAAATTTGAGGTTGAGTTGATAAGTCGTGTACTTATCATCCCAATTTATTTACTAGATTAAAGATGAATTTTAATTGGTGAAGGCTCGAGACTAAATCCACATTCGAGAAGATACCCGGGCTAATTAAGCCCGAAGGCCTGAAGAGTCTAAGTGTTTAAATCCTATCGTATCATTTCCTAATGTTAATAACTTTCAAAAGCCTAAGTTCTCTTCTCCTAATTCTATTTTTTTTTTGAATTTTCAAATTTTTCTTAAAGAAAAGAAAAGAAATTCTACAGAGATAACAAAATAATTTTAGGGTTAAGTATCCACACCCCCATGCCTAAATGATGCAATGTCCTCATTGTATAAACAAAGGCATAAAAAAGATGGAGTAAATAGAATATAACCTGAATAACGTGAAAATCCGATCAGCTCCGCAGAGAACATAGAATATAAACATGTGCTAAATTTAATGCCTTTAGCTAGGCATAAAATACAAACAAAGAAGAGGTTAAGAATTCACAAGTACGGGTCAGAATCAGAATTAAAAGATTGATCCTTAAATTCATCAGCAGAAGATGTCCACAGACATGGATCAGATTATGATGCGGACCCATGCCCCAAGGTCGAGTGGTTCTAAGGTTCTGGATGAAAATCGCCCAAAACCTAAGATTGTTGTGTTTGAAGGGCTGGCCTGTGGTTTTGTGGTTTGCAACCCAAGACTAAAGTGGTGGACAATGGGTAGATTTGTTTCACTAGGTTCAAATGTCCACTTAGAGTTTAGCTCAGAAAGATAGTTAGTTATTGAGAGCTTGAGTTGCACGTGAAAGATATCGTAAAGGTCTTGGAAGAAACTAGGTGGTTTTAGGTCAACAGGAACCCTTAAATCCAAACTTCTGCTTTCCTTGAAGTTAACTTCCCAGATCCTCACTTCCAAATTCCCATTCTCCAACAACAATTTGTTCAGGCTCTGGGACCTCTAGCATATCATTCACCCCATATGATTTACCCAAGTCTAGAAATTATGGCTAGCTCAGAATTGCCTTGGGTAAAATGATTTCCAAATCAAAATCAATTCCTTTCGGGTGTGGTTGAGGAATGGTGCTATTGATTGAATCTTCTAGTAAATGAGGATTCGAATCCTCCAAGTTAGCCCCAACCGAATCCAAATCTTCAATGAATGGGCTATCAAATCATTCATCGGATTCCTCATGCCCGTTTGTCTCACTAAAATCATCATCCTTATGCTCAAGTGAGACTTTACCAAGAGATTCTTCACCCTCAGAGTCAAAGAATTCATGATCCTCATTTATATATGTCTCAAAATCGACTGTCATTTCCTGGTTCAAAGAGACATGTTTCCTCACTCCCTGGCTCGGGGATCTCATGTGAATCAATTGGTTCATCCTCAATAGGTTGCTCTAGACCAACCTGGTCATCCCCGATCTTTGAAAATGCATCCCCCCTGACAGGTGCTTAGCGGGTTCAGACATTGGCTCTCTTGAAGGGGGTTCATCATGAGAATCATCCCAAGATTTGACTAGGGCAACCATAAATTTCACCCTCAACCTTGAAAACTTCCCAAGTAGAAACTCACCCTGGCCCCTATCCCTAACATTTTGGATCAAATCCAATAAAGAGCTATTTAGCTCATCAATCATTTTAATCATAGGCTCCAATGCTTCAGTGCATGGTATTGGCTGAGCTTCTAAAGATTGGATGGTGTTCCTCAAGTTAGCCAATACCCTATCTTGGATCTGGTTCACCTGAACCAACTGGTTCAGTTCAGGGTTGGGTGGGTTTGGGTTCATTCTAGGGGAGTCAAGATATTGAGGTTCTCAGGTTCCTCCTTGATAGTTGGTCATCTCTAGCTGTTCAATGAATGGTGGAGACCTATATTTAGTGGAATACTAGGGAGGGTAGGTATTGTAGTCAACATATCCTTCTTGATTATAGATTGGGTTAGGTTGATCATTAAAGGATGGAGATCTATAATCATTGTAGCTCTTGGAAGGATAGTAATCATAGTCTTGTTGTCCAAGTTTAGACCCTGGACACTGAGGTTTGGATTCATATCCCCAATCAAAGTTATCCCAGCTAGTGGATGTGCAATTACAAGTCAAGTCGGGATAGTAACCATCTTGGGGATAAGTGTTGGTAGGGGGTATGATGGGAAATGAGTGTAAGATGTGGAAGGATACATGGTAGAATAGGAGGGAACTCAGAAGAGAGAAAGGAGCCCTGTAGTACAAGCAATCAACCCTGTCCTTAGGTGGGTTAGCTTAAAGACCTATAGACTCCTAGGATCCATCTTGAGATTACAAACGATTTGGTCTACTTTTATCTGGTCAATCCAACTAGTTAGAAGGAGGGATTGCGGAGAAGGTTCTTCCTTTGGCTTACGCCTCCAGTTCCTAGTGTACCCCCAGCCGTGGTCGTTTGATGCTACTCCCCTAGCTTGACATCAGATGAACTAGTAGAAGTAGATTAATCGAAGAAAATCTCAGTCTGAGCCCTGAAGAACGAATATATCATTAAGGCCAACGTCTACTCAGTTTTAGTTAGGCTTGGGATGATTGTGCTCTTGGAATGTGATGGGCCTTTTAGATGGGTTGTGCCCTTAATGCTCAGTTAAAATGTGTGTGCGTGCACAACTAGGGTTTTCAAATAAGGTTATTTGATGATGTGTCTTCAAGGGTTCAACCATGTTTAGTAGCTTTTAGGGTTTAAAGTTTAGGTATATTCAATCAAGGTTCAGTAGAACACTCGAAGTTTTGAAAGCACTGGTGATGATATATTCCTTTAGAGATCAGAAAAAAAATGTGGAGTGGTCGGTTCATCCCTAAAAATCAACCTTAAGAGGCAAGCTACTTGATGGATCAGTTTTAAATTAAGTGGTGCAACCTAAATAGCTCAATCAATTGGCCTGTTGCACCACTTAGTTAAGGCACACAAGAATGTTTAACCTATTCAGATTTCCACTCACTTGTGTATTGAGTTGACGTGTACCGGGTCCACAGGTCAGATCCTGGTTAAGTGGTAGAATCAAAGTGATTGTGTGCCTTAGGATAAGAAGCTGTGGGTGTTAAGTGTGTAACTTTCAGTTAAATCCCACAAGTGAAGAATATTTTTTTATTTTTTATTTTATGTATGCAGGTGGGTGAGGTGAGTGGAGCGATAATCAAACAACCAAAATCTACCCTAGGGTTTATGCAAGCACCTAAGTTGATTTGGGTTTGAGTTATTAGGTTATGGAATGAAAACTAAGGTGGGGGTGGTGGGGGTACACTTACAAAACCTTCATCCACACTTTTCTCCGATCTAACCACTCTGGCCCACCTCGGATGAGTACATGTAATCATAGTAAGATCAGAGAAAAGGTGAGATAAAAGTTAGGTAAGGCAGAAAAACATGGAAAAAAAAACCAAAGAGTGTTGCCTTCACCAGCAATAGTGCCAAAATGATGTGGGTCGCGCTTCGCGAATTCAAATTGGGGGTTTGGAGGACCCGTCGTCATAGCTCGCAAAATGTGTCTATCAGATAAAATTTATAACAGAAACTAGAAACGTGAGTCTCTGGTCAAACATAGGGAGGCGAATGTTTGGTTTTATAAAAATTCATGTTTCGCTTTTATTTATTTTTGTCATTTTTATCTTTTCTAATATTTCTGGTATTTTTTTATCAAGTAAGCGATTAGGTCGATGAGATTTTATCTAGATAATCTACTTACAAAAATATAAGAGAGATAGAGAGAAGAACAATCACATATATTTCCGAATCCAATGTTTTCTACAAGTAAGAAAGTGGGAAAACTACACTACAAAAGCGAAAATGATAGAAAGAGGTGAGAGAATCCCCCTCGACGGGAGCTCAGAGGACGACTCGCCTTGACGTCTCCTGGAGGAAGGTGGTGAGGAGCGGGATGAAAGGAGACGGAGCTAGAGGACGGAGGATGGGGTGGATGGTGTCTCAACGAGGATCTTCTTCCTAAAGGGTAGTGAGAGGACGGCCATGGGATTCTCCACGAATGGGGGCGAGGGGAGGGAAAACTATTTGGTTTTCTACTCTAGAGGAGCATCCTCGGCTTAGGACAAGCTCTCTCAAGAGCATTAGAGGTGGTGAGAGGAAGAAAGGAAGAGATGGTTTGGAATGGTGGGGGGTAGGTCCTCTTATAGTGGCGGAGGAAGAACAAATTCACATCTGGGTCATTATTGATGTCTGTAAACATCGCTAAATATCCCTGCAGCTGTCGCTGAAGATACACCCTTCAATTCCTTTACTGGTGTGCATGGACCATTAGTGACAGCTGCAAGCGTCACTAATGACCCATCTTAAATATCGCTAAAAAAATCACGCACACCCTCGCTGGAGCTGTACTCACCTTGCGCTGTATTACGCGATCGTGTTGGCTGTGCTACGCTGGTGAGTGATTAACATGCGAATGCACTCACGCTGCGTGGCCGCTGCCTTTGCTGTTGCACTGGCGTGTGCACGCAGATCTAATTGAGAATTAGGGGGCTGCGAGGATTCAAACCCGTACCCTTCTTTAGGTGTAGCACTTGAGAGCAATGAGCTATGGAGGTCTTTGTGTCAAGAAGACCTCATAACCATTTAAGAGACGTGGCACGCCTATGGCTATTTGATGAAGATCCAATGGCTCAGATCTAATGGTGCAGATGGGAGAGGCTTGGGCGGTTGCTTCTGGCTGGTGTTGGGCAGCCTAGATGGCACCATCTAGGCCATCCATCTTCTTGCTGTTGTAGAGGGTGCCACGGTGCTTGGATCAAGTTGATTTCCACACTGCTGAACTACGATCGTCATTCTGAATCCATCCTTACGGTCAGATTTTCATCTGAAGTTTGTAAGGATGTCTCATTGTCCCCTAGCCGTTGATCTTCCTCAGACATCATATGATGCTATGGGACTCCGATCTAGACGATTTCGGAGGCATTAGACTCCAATTGTCATCCTGATCAGATCCGTATGATCCGATCGTCCATCCAAGGCCTTGAAATATGTATTCTTCTCTCCTGACCATAAAAAGGACCTAATTAACCTAAAATATGTATAACTACTCTAAATGGAGAATGATGCATGATTTGCAATATTTATGAAATGCGAAAACCGGGTCTTAGTTTGTTATAACGTTGTAGTAAGGCCGGTTATTGCCAACATTTCAAATATAAATTTTTTACTCGGAAAATGAAAGAGTTCCCGAGGTCGAACTCAGGGAGCAAGTCGTATTCTAGAGATATACATGTTTCTTTTACAAAATAAAGAGAGAGGGAAAGAATTTGTTGTGATGTCTTCTTTCTTTCTCTTTCTTCAGATCTCCTTCTTCTTCTTCCTTGGTTTCTGCTATGGTGATAATCTTCTTCTGCAATGGTGATGCTCTTCTTCTTCTTCCTGCTGTTCCTGCGTTGGTGATGTTTTTCTTTCTTCAGAGCTCCTTGTTCTTCTTCTTCTTTGGTTTTCTGCCTTGACCTCTCTTCTTCTTCTTCTGCAATCGTGGTGACCCTCAGAGCTTCTGCCTTCAGCCACTAAGTCTTTCTTTCTTCTTCTTCTGCTTCGGCCGTTGCTCTTCCTTCTTCTTCAGCCTGCCTTCTTTCCTGCTCTGGCTGCTGACTTTCCGTCGTCTGACCCGGTGCTTCGACGACTTAACTGAGCATTTGCTACAGTGCAGCTCCTTCTTCTTCGCCTGCACTTCTTCTTTTGCCTGCACACTTCAGAGTTTTTTTTTTTTGTCAAGAGGCAAAACCTACTCTACCCCCCTCCCCCGCGTCTCTCTTTCTCTCTGAAATCACTCTTCGGAAGCTCTCCCAGAGCTACCGGGTAATCGGGTTCGGGTCAGGCCCGGGTCCAGGCCCACCGGCGTGCATGGTGGGCGAGGAGTGCAGGTCAGTCGGGTCGGGTCAGGTCCGCGGGGCGTGAGCGCGGACGAGACCGGGTAACCGGGCGGGTGAAGGGGACCTCACCCCGTGGTCAGGAGGCAGACAGCATAAGGCACTTTTTGCCTTTATGCGTCCGCGCGCCTCCGAGAAGTTCCGAGGTGGGACTAAATGTCCCACCCCAATTGAGCGCCCGTCGCGGAGGGAGCAGTGGGCGATCGTGGCTTCACGCGCGGCTTTCGCCCCATCTGCGAGCCTGGGACGTTTCGCGGAGACTCCCTGCGCAACCTGGGAGTTGCACCTGGGCGAAGGCGTGCCTGCACCTGCAGGTGAAGGAGCTCTGCCTGCTCAGTAATGGCGACGGCGGGCGTGTCACCTGGTCACAGAAGAACGGCCTCTCGGCCAAATCAGACAGGCGGGGGACCTTCGCCGTGGCACGGCGAAGGTGGTCAGGGGGTCTGCAGGGGGCGTGATGGAGCCAACAGGTCGTCCTAGGTCAAACTGTGAGCGAAGAAGTGGGTGTGTTCGGTGGATCTGCAGAGGGTGTTTGGTGGGAAGTGGAGGGGCGGAAGAGGATCAGGGTGAGGAGGCGGATGTTCTGCGGTAGTCGGCGAGCCGTGTGGGTCGCTGAGGTGATGGGCGCGGCTCGCCGGAGGGTGGTCGGAGGCGGAGAGGGTGAGGGTGAACAGGAGCGGTCGAGGGTTTAATTGACTAAATTGAAAGCGGGGAAAGAAAGAGGAGAAGAAGGGGAGTAGTTCTAACTTACTTGCAGGGACGAAGGGGAGGAACAGGGCGACAGTCATATCGACTGTCGCCGGAGAAGACGATGCTCAGGGAGAGGGGCGGCGGCGAGCAGAGAGCCGGAGAGGCGCCAGCTGGGTGCGGCGTGGCGCGGGAAGAGCAGGGGAGGAAGTCTCTGCTGCTGGTATTGCGACAGAGCGAAGAGGTGGAGGGGGAGGAAGCCGCCGGAGCTGGTGAGCGTCTGCCGGAGGAAGAAGAGAAGAAAGCTGGGGGTTTTCTCCGTCAGATCCAGGCTGCCCTGGTCGGTGGAGCAGCGGGGGGTATTTATAGGGATGAAACAGGGAGGAAGGCGGAGGGAGACGACGTGTCTCCCTCGCCGGAGAATGGTCGGAACACGAACCCATACCGTCCGTGCGTTCGCACGGCCGGTATGGTGGGCTACAATGACCATGGGGGTGCCCCTGCGACGGCTGACGACGCGGGGCATCCCCGGTACACTTGCCAGGTCCCCCACCTCACCCTGCGCGGCGCCATGCTCCGCGCAAGGTCGCCGGAGCATGGTGCTGGCAGGGTTTTGCAGGAGGGACCTGATTGCAAAGAACGAAGGAGAGTTAGGGGCTAAAATGCGAGGGTTCAAAAGTTGAGGGCCAAAGAGTAAATATATGAGGACCAAAGTGTAAAGTCGGTCAAGGAGGTTTCTTCTTAGGCTCAAGTTTTTATACATGACTAATTAGGACCTAAGGAATCTGATGGTGAATTTCATTTTCATATTAAACCTTGTTTGACCGGTCAATTTGCGTAAAGACCCAAATTAAGTTATTAATTGGGCATGGTTCTCAATGTAGGTCAAAATGGGTTCTAAAGGACAAATTGAAGGTTCTAAACCCTAGAGATTATTTTTCTATGAATTTTAGAGGGTTTATTCTATTTTTACTTTGCCCCGAACCTTGTGAATTGAAGCGGGTTGTTTTAGGGTTACAGGTTATCATTTGGTTCCTTGGAAGTGCTGTAGCCCTTGCTAGATCATCTCATCCCACTTTTATTCTTATTAAGCTGTTTTGACCTGTGTTTGGGCCCTGAATTACCCTGTATGCAGATTATACTGGTAAAATTGCACTTTTACCCCTTATGACTGGTTTTCTTCTCAAACTCAGAATTCTCTGAGTTAAGCCTTTCCTTGAGATATGTAGGAGCTTTTATCCTTTGTATTGGGTCAAAATGAGCTAGTTATGGCTCATGATGAGGTTCTCATCATACCCCCATGCCTAGCTTTTGCTAGTCCCTTAGCAAAAACTTAAGGTTTCAACCCTTGTTCTAGACCATGAAGTTTTTAATGGTTTTAGATAAGTGCCCTTTTTTTTTTTTTTTTATTTGAGCATAGATTAGGTTAGAATGCTGACCATAGGTCTAAAAGGTACTCTAGTACCAATCAAGATCCAAATCTGTCTAGCCTTAGCCTCAGTCTTTTAGCAAAGGTTTTTAAGGCCCGCAAGAACTAACCTAAGGTTTATTGGACTTCGTGGTTAAAGCACCCGTGCTTGAAATGATTTTAGCCCTGGCTCAGTTCGCAGTGCGTTTTGTAAGAGAGAGATAGAAAGTTTTTCTGTTTGGAGAGTTTTCTCTCTCTTTTTCTTTTTAGTTCTAGCCTAGGATTGGCTTTTCAACACGGTCTGTATCAGATTCCTTGCTCCCATCATCAATCCTCAAGGGTTCCTGGCGATCGATGCTTCGAGATAGCACCGCCCATGGCAACCCCCGGAACCCTGGCTATTGAGATTTCGAGATAATCCCATCCATGGTATTCCGTGGCTGAATCCAGACCCTGGCATTTGACACTTCGAGATAATGCCATCCATGGAATCTGAACCAGTAGAGTGCTTACATGCCCCCCGTAGGATATGTAAATATCCTAAGAGACAAGCACCGAGGAGATGATATTTTGTTACGCATCTTCGAGGGGATTTCCCGCCTCTCCGCGCTGGGAACTCGTCCAAATCAACTTGTGTTGATCGGCCATTCCTATTCTAGGTGTTTTTTTCAGATTTTTGCGACGCTTCTGCGTGATTCTGATTTTTACGCTTACTGAACCAGGCTGTGTGTGAGATTAGGGTGCTTAGGTTACTGAGTCCCGTAAACCAAAAATTAGTTAACGAGGCCGAATACTTCCTAAGCCTTAGACCTAATACTTCAGCTTTTCATTTTCCTCAACCTCTTGAGGAGTGTCCAGATCTTAATGGGTATTAAGAGTCTATTCAAGAATGCCTAAGGTTTGCATTCTTACTAATCTCATTGTGCACTTTTCAGTTATTTTCTTGAATGAGGTCTAGAACTTAGGTTAATTCCTTAGTTCCTTACTAATGACTATCACCTTTTCTTATAATTTTGTGCTCCTTTTTCATTTTGTTTTTCTTCTCCTTCACAAAATTTCCTTCTCCTCTTTTCCTCTTATTCTTTTTCGAAAATTTTTTAATTTTTATGGTGTTTTTGGCATATGTGAATTTTTTTGTTTGAAACCTTTTCTTACAAGTTTTTGTACTTTCATACCCCCCCATGCCTAAGATTTGCAATGTCCTCATTGTAACCTAGGGGGTCTTAGTTCATTCCTTAAGACAGAAATTTGGATGAGTGAATGGGTCGGGTTGAATTTTTGCGGACGATTTCAAATCCCAGATGCAAACATCTGAGTTGGAGTCGGCTGTCCTAAAGTGTGAATTTCAAGTGCAAAAGCTGTCAGAACAAGTTTCAGGTTTTCAAAGAGAATGACGGGCTGCCTCCCGTTGAGCGCTAAATTTGATGCCTTCAGCCAAGCGGGAAATGCGATGGAGAGGGGATGGTCAAATCAGCAGAGTTTTGTAAGACAAGCACCTTGATTAAGAGCCTGGTTGGTCCAACCAGGTGCTTGTTCAGATCAACAGGCTGATGATGCAGCCCAAACCCAATCAATCTGGTGGGTTGATAGATGTGGATAAAAAGGTGTGGAACCCACCATAAACTATGAAGCTCAGATAGATGTGGAAGTGTAAACGCAGGGTTTGGCTGAGTCGAATCAGCCTGGTCAGAGTAAGGACCCGTAGAATAATCAATGAATGACGCGGAAACCCTACAGGGGTGATCAGAGAATGATAGAGCATGGTATGTAGTCTGATCAATGTTCGAAACCCGATGTGGAAATGCAATCGGCTTGGTGAGAGGTGAATCTGAATAGAAATTGAGTCCGGTTGCAGGTTGAGGTTGGGAAGAGGTTTTGATCCGTTCTGTGTGTGCGGATGAGGTGGCCATTGTGTACGAGGGCTCTTCTAGAGACGGATGATAGGTGGTTTCCTGTAGAGAGTCCTCTGGGTAACTATCAAATGCCGGAAGAGTGTCTGTAGGATGAAAGAAATCGGATTCGAGAAAAAATTTGGATTCTGGGTTACAATCACTCTTGGCATTTTCTGTTTTTGGTTCCTGAGGATCGAAAAGGAATGATTCTGTGTTATCAGTGATCTCGGGAATCAGGACCTCAGAGTCGGAGTCAGAGTCGTGAGAACTGAGGTCGTAGATAGGCCTGGCGTGTTCAGGAAGGAGAATCTCTCCGCAATTATAGTCAGATCTGAAATTGTCGGAGAGTTGGCGAAAATGATCATGAATTCCACCACAGCACAAATCATCAGATGTGGAATCAGCAGCCTGACTGGGTTCTAGCCTATATGTCACTTCTGGGCTCAAAAAGATGTTCTGTTCAAGCTCTAAGCTGGTAGGATAGACCCCATTAAAATCCAACTTGTCCAACTCCTCAGTCTCTGTATCATAAATTGGCATGTTCTCTGGAAAATCGATCAGATTTTCTGAAGATGTTGGAGAGGGATATTCATCAAATAGAGGCCCGGAATCATATTTTGTAAAATTTTGATCTTTCTCATAAGGGGCCTCATAATCTTCCCAATAAGTTTCAGATCTAGGTTCTAGGCTTAGGATGTGGGTAGAATTATTAGAACCTAAGTCCGAATAACCTTCGAGGGCCACCTTATCAAAATAAGGGGCGGAATTTATACCCTCAGAAGGTTCAGTTCTGATCTCATTATTGCAGGAGTTTTGAAATTCTAGGCTTGGCAATTCATGGTCTAAGTTTGGCTCATCATTGTGTTCTCCTGCAATATCCCAACCTAATTCAACATTGTCTTCTATTTGGGTTGGGATTTCACAACCACTTTGTGCCCCAGTCCCGAGGTCTGGGAAACTGGATTGATTTTTAGTACTGTTCCAAGATGACTTATCCTCTATTTCTGGTGTATACGGGTATTTTTGGTTGATAGTTTTTTCTAAAAGTCTCATCATCTCTACCCGTTTTATAAGGGCATCTTGGTGTTGTTCCCAAAGTATAGGATTTGTAAAGCATTGAAGGTATTCAGATTGGTGTAATTTTTCTATCTCAATGTATCCTGTCATGAGCATATCTCGGGTTGATCCTTTTGAAATTTCAGTCAATAGAATTTGGGCACAGTTTATGATGAAAGCTGTGGTTGTTGGGACATCAACCTGAATGTTTTCTACTGGTGTTGAGGGTTTGATTTCATAGATTTCAAGGGCATCCTCAATCATCTTATCTTTCATGGATCTCAGATATTCAGGTTTTTTGAATGGTAGTCTTGCTAGGTAATTAGGCTGCATAATTGGATCAGGTGGTGGAATCGAGATATAGAATCAAAGTTTGAATCGAGATGGAAGAAGGGGATTTTGTTCAGAATCAGAGGAAAGAGGGGCTATGTGAATGATTTCTGCAAAAACAAAGGAGCCGAGGCTTAGCCTTGGGGAGAGTGAATTTCTATAGGAGGTTTCAAGGACCTCCTGAAAAATACTGAAGGGCTGGATGAGATAAGCAGGTGCTGGACCCAATCAAGACACCCAAAAATTGTTGGGTGACTATAGAGGTTTGGGGCAGATGGACCCCTTGATCAGAAAGATCTTCCACCTGAGAATTACCTGGGCAGCCAGAGAGGGAGAGTCCCGCGAAGACCCCTACACGGTAGAGCGTCCCCACAGGTTACAGGGTTTCCCCCACCCGACCTCTCTTGTCACTGCGGTTCCAGGTAGACCAGAATGGGGATCTTGACCTCTTAAGTCTACCATTTTTAAGATCAGGGTGCTTAAGATTTCACTTGAACTTTAGTCTTTTAAGTGCAAAGAGTGACCTAATTTAAGGTTGGTTGACCCAAGGGGTCAACTTTACCTCTTGTTTCTTTGAGAGCTTTTTGGGTCCTTTCTTTTAGGGTTCAAGTGTTTAGAGAGCCAATTGTTTTAGGTTTTCTTTGAATAGGTATTTTCAATCAATGGTTTAGGCACACTTCTTTTGGATTTTCTCCATTCTTGAGTTAAGTAGTGTGTCTCTAAAACCCTAATGTTGAATCTTATGTTGGCTCTACTTGGTCCAGTTAGTTCTTTGTTGGGTAATTAGGGCTCAAGCAAGAATGTGTTAGCCCTTAAATACCCTTAATAGTGTGCAGGAGTGATGAGTTGAAAACATGCAACTCTTTATGGTTACTAAGTATGGAAGACAGGTTAGCCCTATATTGCTTGTTCTTTTCTTTTCTTCCTCTTTAGAGTTTAGGGGTTAATAGTGAGAGGAAAAATTTACCTGTCTTCGGAGTGGTTGTCGTGTGGTTGCTTGTCTTCTTGAATTCCTGTAGCTGCACAAAAGAGAGGAGGTTATCAGAAATTAAAAGAAACAGGAATGTTTACCTCTAGAATAGCCGTTGGTCCCCGGCAACGGCGCCAAAATGAAATGCGAAAACCGGGTCTTAGTTTGTTATAACGTTGTAGTAAGGCCGGTTATTGCCAACATTTCAAATATAAATTTTTTACTCGGAAAATGAAAGAGTTCCCGAGGTCGAACTCAGGGAGCAAGTCGTATTCTAGAGATATACATGTTTCTTTTACAAAATAAAGAGAGAGGGAAAGAATTTGTTGTGATGTCTTCTTTCTTTCTCTTTCTTCAGATCTCCTTCTTCTTCTTCCTTGGTTTCTGCTACGGTGATAATCTTCTTCTGCAATGGTGATGCTCTTCTTCTTCTTCCTGCTGTTCCTGCGTTGGTGATGTTTTTCTTTCTTCAGAGCTCCTTGTTCTTCTTCTTCTTTGGTTTTCTGCCTTGACCTCTCTTCTTCTTCTTCTGCAATCGTGGTGACCCTCAGAGCTTCTGCCTTCAGCCACTAAGTCTTTCTTTCTTCTTCTTCTGCTTCGGCCGTTGCTCTTCCTTCTTCTTCAGCCTGCCTTCTTTCCTGCTCTGGCTGCTGACTTTCCGTCGTCTGACCCGGTGCTTCGATGACTTAACTGAGCATTTGCTACAGTGCAGCTCCTTCTTCTTCGCCTGCACTTCTTCTTTTGCCTGCACACTTCAGAGTTTTTTTTTTTTGTCAAGAGGCAAAACCTACTCTACCCCCCTCCCCCGCGTCTCTCTTTCTCTCTGAAATCACTCTTCGGAAGCTCTCCCAGAGCTACCGGGTAATCGGGTTCGGGTCAGGCCCGGGTCCAGGCCCACCGGCGTGCGTGGTGGGCGAGGAGTGCAGGTCAGTCGGGTCGGGTCAGGTCCGCGGGGCGTGAGCGCGGACGAGACCGGGTAACCGGGCGGGTGAAGGGGACCTCACCCCGTGGTCAGGAGGCAGACAGCATAAGGCACTTTTTGCCTTTATGCGTCCGCGCGCCTCCGAGAAGTTCCGAGGTGGGACTAAATGTCCCACCCCAATTGAGCGCCCGTCGCGGAGGGAGCAGTGGGCGATCGTGGCTTCACGCGCGGCTTTCGCCCCATCTGCGAGCCTGGGACGTTTCGCGGAGACTCCCTGCGCAACCTGGGAGTTGCACCTGGGCGAAGGCGTGCCTGCACCTGCAGGTGAAGGAGCTCTGCCTGCTCAGTAATGGCGACGGCGGGCGTGTCACCTGGTCACAGAAGAACGGCCTCTCGGCCAAATCAGACAGGCGGGGGACCTTCGCCGTGGCACGGCGAAGGTGGTCAGGGGGTCTGCAGGGGGCGTGATGGAGCCAACAGGTCGTCCTAGGTCAAACTGTGAGCGAAGAAGTGGGTGTGTTCGGTGGATCTGCAGAGGGTGTTTGGTGGGAAGTGGAGGGGCGGAAGAGGATCAGGGTGAGGAGGCGGATGTTCTGCGGTAGTCGGCGAGCCGTGTGGGTCGCTGAGGTGATGGGCGCGGCTCGCCGGAGGGTGGTCGGAGGCGGAGAGGGTGAGGGTGAACAGGAGCGGTCGAGGGTTTAATTGACTAAATTGAAAGCGGGGAAAGAAAGAGGAGAAGAAGGGGAGTAGTTCTAACTTACTTGCAGGGACGAAGGGGGAGGAACAGGGCGACAGTCGTATCGACTGTCGCCGGAGAAGACGATGCTCAGGGAGAGGGGCGGCGGCGAGCAGAGAGCCGGAGAGGCGCCAGCTGGGTGCGGCGTGGCGCGGGAAGAGCAGGGGAGGAAGTCTCTGCTGCTGGTATTGCGACAGAGCGAAGAGGTGGAGGGGGAGGAAGCCGCCGGAGCTGGTGAGCGTCTGCCGGAGGAAGAAGAGAAGAAAGCTGGGGGTTTTCTCCGTCAGATCCAGGCTGCCCTGGTCGGTGGAGCAGCGGGGGGTATTTATAGGGATGAAACAGGGAGGAAGGCGGAGGGAGACGACGTGTCTCCCTCGCCGGAGAATGGTCGGAACACGAACCCATACCGTCCGTGCGTTCGTACGGCCGGTATGGTGGGCTACAATGACCATGGGGGTGCCCCTGCGACGGCTGACGACGCGGGGCATCCCCGGTACACTTGCCAGGTCCCCCACCTCACCCTGCGCGGCGCCATGCTCCGCGCAAGGTCGCCGGAGCATGGTGCTGGCAGGGTTTTGCAGGAGGGACCTGATTGCAAAGAACGAAGGAGAGTTAGGGGCTAAAATGCGAGGGTTCAAAAGTTGAGGGCCAAAGAGTAAATATATGAGGACCAAAGTGTAAAGTCGGTCAAGGAGGTTTCTTCTTAGGCTCAAGTTTTTATACATGACTAATTAGGACCTAAGGAATCTGATGGTGAATTTCATTTTCATATTAAACCTTGTTTGACCGGTCAATTTGCGTAAAGACCCAAATTAAGTTATTAATTGGGCATGGTTCTCAATGTAGGTCAAAATGGGTTCTAAAGGACAAATTGAAGGTTCTAAACCCTAGAGATTATTTTTCTATGAATTTTAGAGGGTTTATTCTATTTTTACTTTGCCCCGAACCTTGTGAATTGAAGCGGGTTGTTTTAGGGTTACAGGTTATCATTTGGTTCCTTGGAAGTGCTGTAGCCCTTGCTAGATCATCTCATCCCACTTTTATTCTTATTAAGCTGTTTTGACCTGTGTTTGGGCCCTGAATTACCCTGTATGCAGATTATACTGGTAAAATTGCACTTTTACCCCTTATGACTGGTTTTCTTCTCAAACTCAGAATTCTCTGAGTTAAGCCTTTCCTTGAGATATGTAGGAGCTTTTATCCTTTGTATTGGGTCAAAATGAGCTAGTTATGGCTCATGATGAGGTTCTCATCAATTTATAATATGAAATGCAAGTCTAAGCCTAGGAACATGTATAAATAGGTATTTTAACCTAAATAGATGTGTCTACTTCTGTCCCTAAAGGACTGATCATTTTTATCAAGCATACGACAAGATATTCTTTTCCTTTTCGCTTCCATCCTATAATCTAGAAATCCAGATAATTGTAACAGTGCAGCTAAGTAGCTTATGCAAAGGATTCGAGTGAAAAGTCGATTCACCTCTAACGCCTATACTTAACCCGTAATAAAATTCTAGCAAAATAGGCAAACTTCTTCCCTTAGGGTATACAAAATATTCTATGATTTCTACCCTGGCTTTTAGCTTAGGTAGAAAATGTTTGAGGCAAATAGGTGTGTATTTGGTGGATCACTCTCATTTGGTGCTACATAAAGATTAGTACTATAGAACTAGATTCCAAAATAATAAAGTGAATCGACCTAGAGAAAAGTGAGAAAAACTGTGCTCACTTTGGTTCCTGTGTATTCACTCTCTTTTTCTCTTTTCTTTTCGTTTTCTTTTCCTTTTCGAGCTCACAATCTCACCAGATTTACACATATAATCCATATTTGGTGGTCTCACATGGCATTAACACTTTAATGGAGTTCCCATAATCCTAACACTAAGTCAGAATTCCTCAGCTAATATTTGGGCGGTCAAGAATACAAAATGGTAGGTTAAGGCCATATTTGGTGGATCACAAATGTTCTGGGTGATATTGCCTCTATGTAATTGAAATATACACTAAAACACTCAAACTCATCACTTTTTTTTGCTTTTTCTAACTTTTTTCTTCTCTCTTTTTTTCTATATATGTATATAAATTTCTTTTTCTTTCTTTCTTTCTTTCTTTTTTATTTTTTATATATACTTTTTCAACACAACTTGATACAGCACATGACATATGTGAATTTTATTCAAGAGGAATTATTGGGGATTAGTTGTGTTTAAGAGATATAGGGTGGCTTATTTGGTGGAAGTGCCTACTCTAGGCACCGATAAGGAGACAGATAGGATAGCGTATTTCTGACCGTGCTATCAATACCCTCCATCAGCCAAGGATTTCATAACGAATGGTCCTAACCATCCACCTGACAGAAAGTCGTTTTCACGCATTTGAAAGTCATCGAAAATCGTAGTATAGTCGTGCAAAAACGTTCATCAAAGATTTGATTTTTAAAGATAACGAGACTTGAGTCCTGGTCATTCATCTCTGGGAGGCATTGTTTTTGTTTTTGAAATCGATCTTAAAGCCGCTCTATTTTATTTAAACGACATGCTTGTGCGTAATATATAGGCGGTTAAAGAGCAGGCACTTAAATCACTCAAATATGATAATCATTCAGCTCAAGTTGATTTCAAACACATAAGATATATATATATATATATATATATATAATGAAATTTCATTCATCATGGGAGAGTTGTTGCACAAGGAAATCTAGAGGAAAGTTTATACATGAATGCTTAAAATTAAATCTAACTACCAGAAAACGATTGCATACAAGAATCAACGGGGGGATTTCGCATGCATCATTGGGGGAGAAGTAAGACTACTCTACTAAGCAGTAAATGAAAGCAATAAAAATTATGAAGAGCATGATCTAGAGCTAAAAGAATAGAGGGCATTCAGGGGTGGTCCCCGATGGCCTTGGAGTGGTCGAGAAGAGAATGAGGGGCGGTCAATGTAGCTTAGGCAGACCCTTGGAGAGAAGTAGGGTTGATCCAGCATCCCTGCATGGTGTCCTCCATGATGGTGGTAGTGAGCTCATGGAGGTGGAGTGAGTGGCTAAGTGGAGGTGGCGTGAATGGCACCAATGGAGAGCAATTGCCAAGGGAGTGAATGGGTGCCAATGGCCACCCAAGGGGTCTTTTTATAGACCTAAGGGAAGCTCTCTAGAGAATTATGGAATTCTCTAGAAGGCCTATGGTGGGAGCTCGTGGAAGAGTGAGAGAGAGAGGGTGGATGGTGGTTTTTAGATCCACCAAATGTGGATCTAAAAATTGAATGGCTCTTGGTTGCTATTTTTGGCAACCAAGGCAACCACACATGGTAGAGAGTTCTAGAGAACTCTAGGCTAGATATTTTCATGTGGATGGTGTGTGTGGGTGTGTGTGGGTTGAAACATAGGTGGCTAGGTTGATTAGGTTGGGTTCTAGTGGGTTTTGGTCAAGGTAGGTCTCAAATTAGGGTTATAAACACTAATTCACTAAGGGAAAGTGCAATTAAACTTAATGCAAGTTTAATTGGGTGTGTGGAAACCTAATTGAGAGTAAAACAACTCAATTAAGTCAGGTCTAGGTCAATTGGACTCTCATTGAGTCCAATTGGACAGTGTGTGCTGAGATCAGGGCTCAATTGGACTCAATGAGTCTAATTGAATAGGCTGATGGAATTGACTAAGATCCAAGTCAATTAGGTTTAGTGAGGACCTAATTAGGTCCTTAGGGAGGTCTAGAGGTGATGTACTAGGGTTAGGGCACCTTAATTTAGGTTCCTATGGGGTTGGAATTGGGTTTAGGGACCTAGAGATCCAAGATCAAGGCTTAAATCTCAAAACAGGAATTGGAGAGCAGGATTTAATCGTCTAATTATAGAATCAGACATCTTATACTCAAAAATCAGAAGTCCAGACTTGTTGTCTGGACGTCCAATCAAAGTCAGGAAGGATTTCGGGTTCTGTTTTGGGTATTATGCAGAAATTAGACATCTGACAAAGTGTCTGGACGTCCAATAACACTGCAGAAGTGGGTTTGAAGTGTGCGAGAGTTGGCTAAGGGTCCTGGATGTCTTAAAACTTATTTGGACATCCAGAGAAGGGTTGGAACTAGGGTTTTAGGGCTTCCTAAGGTGTTGTGACCTAATCTAAGGGTGGCTAAGGCTTGGGGAATTCTCTAGGCTATCCTAAGGTTAGGATGGACCTATGCTCTTCACATTTTACTGCTTTATTTCTACTTAATAGATTAGAAAACCTTTAACCCACTTACATTATTATTCCTACATCTAAACTAGGCCTTCTGCTCCAGCTCTGCTACAACTCCCGTTATTCCTGATCTAGCTTCAGATCCAGCTCCTGATCAGCTTATTCCCTGCAATCGACATAATGCACTTAATCAGCACATTATAACATTATTTTATGCATAGCTAAAGGAAAGCAGTAAAGATGCAGATAATGAGTATGCATGCATGAATAACCATAACTTATGCTAAGTCCTAGCCTAATTTAGGTCAATTAAGACCTATGATTGCTGTGCAATCACCACCTTAGTCCTAGTTTTATCATAACTCGATCTCCGCGTATTTGTTTTGGTTGGTGGCTCTAAAAGATTCACACAATCAATTATATGCGAGAACTGAGAGTGAAAACTATGCCTATCTCTCAGTATCATCACCTAATTATCTAGAATTCTAGATTCCTTACACTAATCTTAGAGTACCAGTAACACTCTACTTTCATCTCACATTTTTTTGTGGATTTTTAGAAGAAGATTTTCCTGACTCTCTAATCACTGTCAAGGGGTTTAGGAAGTGAAGCACTGCTTATTTTCAGCAAACTAAAGACGTTCATCAGTCTTCAAAGTGAATCCATTGCAAAATCTATGTGTGATTGTGAAAATTATATTGGATTCCAGATTACAAGAATTGACTAGAGGATAAAAATCCCTAGTGCATCCTCTTGATAAAAGTCTAATTCATTAGTGCAATATGTATGTATGCTATATACAAATAACCACTTGTGATTTGTACTTTAATGTTGTCCCCTTATCGAGTTATATTCAGCTTAGTCCTTAATTTAGAGTAAGAAGGTGAGCGAATGAGTCAAAAGTGGTTGTTGCGAATGATTTCTAGCTCCAATGCAAGCGTTGGAGGTGGAGTTGGTTGTTCCTAAATAAGGACCGTAAAGTACAATTAACAAGATGCTATGAGGTTTTCCTAAATGTTGGCATAAAAATTTTCAGTTTTGATGTATCTACTCCCCCCATGCCTAAGTTCTTGCATGTCCTCATGCATGAATATAAAAGAAAATAAATTATGACAATGAGTAAGTGGGTAGAAGTTGCTTGGAATTGCTTCTGAATTTTCATTAAGCACCGACCAACCTGACGATATGCAATATGCAAAGAAATATGCTAGAAGAAAATATGCTATGTATAGAAAGTATGTATATATGCCTAAGTTGATGAGTTTAACACCTCTAGCTAGGCGAAAACTCAATCATATGTCCTCAATAAAATGAATGATTTTGTTAGCAAGAGGAGGTTCCAGGGCCATAAATGGCTTGAGGCACTGGCCATGTACCGTAAAAACATGCCTAGAATTCAGGTCCATGTTTTTGACCGCCCCATTAGAATAGGGATGAATCACGATATACGGGCCAATCCACTTGGACTTGAATTTCCCCACAAAGAATTTTAGGCATGAATCGAATAACCAGACTCGCTGGTTGGGAGTGAAATCCTTTCTCTAGATGCGGTGGTCATGAAAGGTCTTGGTCTTGTCTTTATAGATTGATGCATTCTCATAGGCCTCCTGTCGGATTTCTTCTAATTCACTATGTTGGAGCTTCCTTTCAGAACCTCCCACATCGAGGTTAAGATTAGATTTTCTCACTGCTGTTGAGGTGGAAAATTGTCGTAAAAAGAGTTGAGGATTGAAAACCCATCGTCGTTGCTTAATTTGCGAGAAAAATCCGTCAATAGATAATTTTAATTGAAACTCAAAAGGTGTCCCCAGTCAAACACAGGGAGCTGAATGCTTGATCAAAAATTGCATTTGATTTGTTGTCACAAAGCAGATTAGCTGGTTGAATTGAATCTACGCTAGCTATCTACTTGAAGAATAATGAATAGAAGAGAGAGAAAAGAACGATACAAAAAAAAAGAAAAATAGAGGTAGAATAAACATGAATTTCATAACCACCGAGTGATGTTCATTACAACTAATCACTAAACTAGAAAGTAGGAAATCTACACTACAAAGCGATAAAAGAGAAGGTGGGGAGAGGTTATCCTCCTCGACGGTTGCTTGGAGGATGGGCCACGTTGACAGAGCACCTGGAAGACTGTGGTGAGATGCGGGATGAGGGAGAATGAAGACGGATGATGGAGTACGAGGTAGAGTGACGTCGCAGTGGGATCTGCTTCCCGAAAGATGGTGAGAAGACAACTGTGGGTGCTCCACGAATGGGGATGAGAAGGATGAAAAATTCTTATTTTAACTTTAATGTAGCATCTCGAGTTTAGGGAAAGCTCTTAGATCTTTGAAGGGGTAAGAGAAGAGAGGAAGGGATGAGAATTTCTAGTGGTAGGGGTCTCCTTTTATAGTTGTAGGGATGAGGGCAAAATTGACATTTCATCATTTAAAATTTAATGTACAGATCATTAGTGGCAGATTTATTTGTCATGAAAGACCTGAACGTGGGTTTAGGTAGCGCACTTGCACCTCTTCTTCTCCCTCTGTTGTGCAACACCTACGCACGATCATCAATCCTCAACCGTCCAATCGTAAGATCGGATGGCTTAAAGTGCATCGTGCCTCATCTGCTGCTACGCTTCATGTGCGTATGATGGCTCGTTCAACCCATGTCAGATCGTGCGTGCAGCACTCACACATCTTGTGCGGCCATGTGGATGCCTTCGCCATTGCTCGATTAAGATCTAACGGTCAAATTCGGCCACGCCTTGCTCCTGCGCTGAATTGATGCACGTGGGGAGCTCGAACCTACAACCTCAACGTCGCATGAAGGCACTCTCCCGTTGTGCCAAGCTGACCTTTGAGGCAAGCTTTGGTTTTGAGCTCAAGCATCCTCGGCCATTGGATCAAAATCCAATGGCTGTGGTTGATCATGCAATTAAAGAGAGAGAGGGCCGCGTGTGTTTATGGCTAGTGTGGGCGACTGAGATGGCACCACGTGGTGCCATCTTGGCCGTCCATCTTCTATGTCTTGTAGATGGTTCCATAGATGTCGGATTGGACCAATTTTCATGCCGTTAGGCTACGATCATCGATCTGAACCCATCCATGCAGTCAGAATTGTCATCCGAAGTATAAATTTAGACCACCTGGCCCCTTGATCTTAAATCTTTTTCGGACTGCATATGATGCTATGGAAATTCGATTGGGGCGATCTTGTAGTTGTTGAACTCCAATCGTCACCTTGATTGGATCCGTAAGGTTGGATCTTCAATCCAAGGCCCCGATTAAGTATCGCCCTATTCCCTGACCATAAAAAGGGAAAATTAACCTAAACTTTATACAATCCAACCTAAATGCAAGATGATACATGTTATTCAATATTTATAATGTATGATGTAACTATACATCTAAGAACATGCAAAAATAGATGGTTTATGAGATATGAACGTGTCTACATTACACCCGCATGCCTATCTTTTGCTAGTCCCTAGCAAAACTAATTATTATTTATAAAAGAATTAGAACCAGATTTCTTGGGCAAAAGTTATTTTTCAACACTTAGGGATTTCAACTAAGACCTGAATTATAGAGACACAACAGCACTCAGGTGTCTAGCAAAATGCAGATCGCCTCAACCCTTCGCCCTATTCAATGAAGGATCTTTTTCTTTTTCTTCTTTTCTTTTTTTTTTTGAATTTTTTATGTTTAGGGTTTCGGAGCAACTTTCTACGGCTACTCAACTTACCCAAGACTTGATGAGAACTCTAAGTTCTAAGCATCTTTTTGTGTGAAGTGCTAGACTCATTGATCCGTAATCAGAATGGACTTTAGGTTTCTACACCCCAAGGTGATCTTAAAAGAATTTCTGCCTAAAGGTGTATCTATCTGACTGGTAGGTTTCTCCCTAGTTTTGTTTTTATGAGGTCAACACAAAGGTGAACCTAGTGTATATCTCCTCGATTTATTCTACTTCTCCGCTTCTTCCTAAGTGTTTAGGAATTATACATGCATTTCTTGAGTTGTGATTTGGATAATTGACCAATGCACAGTTACCCATGATAACTTGCCAGCCATACTCGTGCGGTGAAGTGTGGCTTATTTTTTTCTTTTTTTCTTCTTTTCTATTTCTTTTTCTTTTTCTCTTTTTGGATACTTTTCTTTTTCTTTTCTCTCTTTTTTTTTTTTTAAGTGGCTTCCCTGATATAAGATTTACCTAAAGGCAGCAAGAAGAGAATGATCGTGTGATTCGACTTTGAACAATTGACCAATGGGTTGTTACCCATGATAACTTGCCAGCCATATCACCCTAGAAGGTTCATTAGCTACCCAATTTCCATTAAAACCCCTGAAAAGTGAGTTGGTGCAAATAATATGTAGATGCTTATACTTAAACTCCCCTCAAATCAGAGGGCTCGTTGATAAATTATGTACTTATTACCTCAACTTATTTAACTAATTTAAAATGAATTTTCAAATGGTGAGGACTCAAGAAACAAGTCCACATTTTAGTGGACACCTAGGCTGATTAACCTCGAAGACCTGAAGGGTCTTAATTGTTCAGGTCATTCAGTATTATTCTTTAGGATTGAAAATTTTCTAAAGCCCAAGTTTTCTTTCCTAATTGAATTTTTTTTTAAATTAAAAGAATCTAGGAGCTAACACTATGATTTAGAGATGAATATCCACCCCCCATATCTATCTAATGCAACGTCCACATTCTATTAGAAAGACATGACAAATAGTAGAGTAGAGAAGAAAGCACCTGAATTTTGTGAATACCTGGTCAGCTCTGAGATAAAAAATAAACTGTATATGTGCTGAATTTAATGCCTTCAACTAGGAACACTATACAAATAAAGAAGAAATAAAGAATTCACGGGTGCAGGTCAGAATCAGAAGAGGAAAATCTAGTTTTGGACCTGCCAGGAGTGGACTAGATTGTAGTGTAGACCCATGCCCCATGGTCGAGTATATCTAAGATTTTGCATAAAAATTACCCAAAACCTTAGATCAGCATGCAAACACGGTCGGGCCTGCAATTTGTGAGGATGCAACCCAAGTCCAAAAAGTCAGATAATAGAGAAATCAAGCTCAAAAGGATAATTAATGAATTTGTGCTTGGGTTGCACATCCTCAGAAAAAATGTCATAAGGGTCCTAGTAGAAGGTTGGGGGTTTCAGGCAAATCAGAACCCTTAAACTCGATCATCTGCTTCCTTTGGAATTGGCTTCCCATATCATCATTTCCCACTTCCAATCGTCTGCAATCAGGAATTCAAATTCTGGGACCTCCTCCATATTAATCACCCCATCTGAAATTTCCAAGACTAAGAGTTGTGACTGAATCAGAATTGACTTGGGTCGAATGATCTCAAGTATAGAATCATCATTATGCTCAATGGGGTGTGAATGAGTAATGGGGCTTTGAACTGATTCCTTCATGAAAGGATCTGACTCCACTATGTGAGCCCTAACAGGATCAAGTTCCTCATTTTTAGGGCCATTAAATGATTCATCGAATTCCTCAGGCCCAATCATCTCACTGAAATCGTGTGCTGTAAACTCAGGTGAGGCTTCGCATAATGATTCTTCACCTTCAGAATCAAGGAATTTTGAATCCACATTAGGTATGTCTCAAAATCATCAATCACTTTCTGTTCCATGGAGACATACATTTCCTCATTCCCCGGCTCAGAGATCTCAGGTGAAGAATTCAATTCATCCTTATTTGATTGCTCTAGAATAACCTGGTCAATCGTGGTCTCATAAAACGTGTGACCCCAACAAGTGCCTGAGCAGATTTTGACATCGGCTCTCCTCCCAATATTGGAGTAGAGCAATCATAAATCTCATCTTCAATTTTGATAACTTCCCAAGTAAAAATTCACCTGGGTCTTTATCCTTTACTTCTTGGAGCTAATCCAACAAATACTTATTAAGATTGTCAATCATTTCAATCAGAGGCTCCAATTCTTCATGGCAAGGTGTTGGCTGAGCTTCTAATGATTGTATGGTATTCCACAAGATAGCCAAAACCTTATCTTGGACCTGGTTAACCTGAACCAAATGGTTTGATTCAGGGTTGGGTAGGTTTAGGTTTAGTGCAGGGGAGTCAATAAATTAAGGTTCGAGATACCTTCCCTGATAATAGGTCATTTTAGGTTGTTTATAAGGGGGTGTAACCTATATACAGTGTAATCTGGGGAAGGGTAAGGATCAGCGTATCCTTCTTGATTATAGATCATGTTAGGTTGTCCATATAAGGGCAATGATCTATAATCGATGTAGCTCGGAGAAGGATAAGAATCAAGGTCATGGTGTCTAGGGATAGACCCTGAACATGACGGTCCATAATTGTATCCCCAATTAGGATTATCCTAACTAGAAGATGGATGAGAATAAGTTTGGTTGGAATAATAATCATTTTGGGAATAAGTAGTGGTAGGTGCATAGGAGTGGAAGTGTGAATAGGATGTGGAAGGATCCATGACATAACGGGAGGAAGAAAGGTGCCCTGCAATAAAAATAATCAAACCTGTCCTTAAGTAGGCTAGCCTAAAGAGCTACAGACTCTCAGAATCCATCTTGAGATGAAGAAACGATTTAATCTACTTCTTTCTGGTCAATCCAACCAATTAGAGGGAGGGGCTGGGGAGAAGGTTCTTCCATTGGCTTTCGCCTCAAGTTCCTTTGATACCCCCCAACTGCGATCATTTGATTCTACTCCTGACGTGCTGTTATGCGTGTGTGTTAAGGAGTGTCGTTATAGTCGCACTTGCAACGTCGATTTTAAAATAAGTAAACGGAGGTGAGTCCGAGTGTCGGTCTCAAGGAGGCGTGAAAATCGAATTTTTGCTTATCACTTGTCACGGAAAGTGCGGAGTTTTGCTTGCGAAGGATACGATTTTGAAAAGTGAGAGAGAGATAGAGAGAGAGATTAGGGTTAGAATGTTCCTTGTTTGATCATGGAACTTGAACGGAAATTAAAGTGACAATTGAACGGAAAATAACTTCATTAATCATGCACTTGTAGTTCATAGCTTACAACATTAAATACATGCTTCAAACAAAAGTAATGGAAAGCTTAAAAGAGAGAGAGAGAGAGAGAGAGGGTGGAGAGCGATGAGGCAGCCACGGCGGTGGAGGAGGCTCCGTCGGTGGCTCGTTGTCTCCGACGATTACAAGAGGGCCTAAAGCTAGCTAAGAGAAGGGTGGAGTAGTTGCAAGGGGAGTGAATGCCTTGAATGAGTGGTAGGAGGGGGTTTAAATAGGGTTAAGGGCTTCCTAAAAGAAGAAGGGGCTTTAGCGACATCCAGAGCGTCGCTAAAACCACTCCCAAAAGCATCGGTGAAGCCCTCCAGTCATCAGTCAGCTGCCCGCCTTGTTTCTTCCTCTCATGCGATCCGCGACTGCTACGTGAGAGCCGTTCGATCGAAGATCGGACAGCTGAGATCTCTCCTCGACTGCGCTGGGATCACCCCTCTGGCTCGTGTGTGCGCGAGCATCATTGCTTGGCATGCGCGCGTGCGTGGGAGCCCGTGAGCTGTGGTTGCGCCGCGTGGCGAAATCTCGGCCTCTCGCTCTTGATTGAGCGACCCAATTTCGTCGCACGCAACCTCCGTCTTCAATTTCAGGCTCAGCGCGGCTCGAACCCGCGTCGCTTGCGTGTGGGCGTGCGCGCTAACTGTTCGCCACGCCCACGCTTTGTCACGGCGATTGCGGGCAGGCGCATGAGTCTCGGCCATTCGATCGAAGATCGATGACCGAGATCTGATCTCGGCTTGATGAAGAGGCGGAGTGCGGTGGAGTAGGGGCTGACGTGGCGCAATATGGGCCGTTGATCTCCAGATCAACGGTCATAACTTCTAGGGCCCATTGTAGGAGCTCCGGATGTCGGATTTGGCCGATCTTGAGTCCATTGGACTCCGTTCGTCGTTCTGAATCCATCCGTGTGGTCCGATTGCTCATCTGAGGCCTGCTTTGACAAATGCTTACACAAATGGCCATTAATATAGTTTGATAAGCAATCTTGGTACATGATGCATGCAATGCTCCCATTCTACTTATGTTGTGCCTTTTATTCTTAAGATGGGCCATATTCAACATAATTATCACTCCCTTGTGCAGTGTTATCATACCCCCATGCTTACTCCTTGCTAGTCCTTAGCGAGGTTTATTCTAGCCTTTATTTCCTATCAGAATTTAAGAAGTAATTGCTTAGACACTTCGTTACTTGTCAATAAGAGGAAATATACAAAGATCTTAATCTACAAAGACTAAGCAGCACCCGGGTGTCTGCCAAAATACGAATCACCTGAATCCTTGCTTTAATGTATATAACTATACATATGTATATGTATATATATATATTTTTATAATTTTTTCGAAATTCAGTGTGGGTTGGTAACTTTTTACGGCTACCCAACCCACCCAAAACTCGGTTAAAACCCTAGGTGCTAAGCATCTTGGTGTGAATGTTGTGATAGACTCACTTAACGGTAATTGAGACAGACTTTGGGTTTCTACGCCTCTAGGTGACCGGAAAAGGAAATAAATTTGCCTGAAGGTGTATTTGTTCGATTGGTAGCTTTCTCCCTACGTTTGTTTTAATTGGGGTCAACACAAGGATTTTTCCAGTGTATATCTCCTTGGCTTGTACTACTTCCCCGCTTCTTCCTTAAGTGTTTTGGTCTTTTTTTGTGCAATTATTGAGCTGGACTCTGGACAACCGACCAATGGGCTGTTACCCACGATCACTTGCCAGCCATACTTGTGCGGTGAAGTGTGGTTTATTTTCTTTTCTTCTTCTTCCTTTTTTTTTTTTTTTTAAGTAGGTGGCTTCCCTGATCTCAAATGTACCTAGAGGCAATGAAGAAGAAATGGCCTGTGGCTAGGTTCTGGACAACCTACCAATGGGCTGTTACCCATGATAACTTGACAGCCATACCACCCTAGAGAGTTCATTAGCTACCCAATTTCTGTCAAAATCTCTGAGAAGTGAGTCTATGCAAAAATGTGTGCAGATGCTTAGACTCAAGGCTTTTCTGAGTTAGAGGGTGAGTTGATAAGTCATATACTTATCACCTTATTTAGTAGGTGGATTAGAAAAGCTTAAGGTTGCAAGGATTCGAAGCTAAATCCATTTTTTAACGGACACCAGGGCTGATTAAGCCTGAAGGCCTGAAAAGTCTAAGTGTTTAAGTTCTTTTTGTATTATTTCCCACTATTGACAAGTTTCTAATGCCTAAGTTTTGTTCCTAAATTCAAATTATTTATTTATTTATTTATTCAGACTGATTAAATGAGCTCAGGATTATGCAATTTACCACCCCCCGATGCTTAAGTTGGAATATGTCCTCATTGGCAAGTACATGGATGCAAAAGGGTTCAAAAAGATAGTACCTGAGTGACGTAAGCTACCGGATCAGTCTGAATCCTCTGGGTAGCCTCCCAGGAAGCGTTGAGTTTAACGCCTCCAACTGGGTGGTGCACAAACAGGAATGGCTTGGGTCAAGGAGGTATATACAAAATCAACCAGACCCAAAATCAGAAGTCCACAGAAGCGAACAAGGTTGTGGTGGAGTCCCATTCCTAAGGGGCGGGAATTCTATATCATGCATGCCCGTGTCAGATCCTCTCTTAGTCTGCGGGCATGCAAACAAGTTGATGTGGACGAACGCACCCCAAATACGACATGCCAGACACTAAAGATGTAGGTTTTATACTTAGCCTGTATCCCCATAAAATTGTAATCTATCAAAAGTGTATCAATTCTAGTGCATTCGGGTTGCGGGATCTTTATTCTGGTAGGGTAGGTATCAAAGTTAAGAGTTTCATAATGAGCCCTACAATCAAGCATGAGGCCTCTCTCCAAGGACGAATCTCTCTTCCGCAACTATGGTTTCATTGCTCATTCCCTCCAAGCCCTCGATCTCAAGAATATTTTCTTCAACCTCCTTTGTATCAGATTCACTGTTTGGGGTTGCATTAGAGGTAGGGTCAATTTCATCCTTTAGGTCATATTCTTTCTCTCGGCCCTCCTCCAAATTTGTAATAGGGATTCCAATCGATTCATAATCAATTTCTTTGAAATTGTAACTCCATTCCCCATTTCCGATGTTGGTTGCTGTTCCCACCGGATTGCTTCTCTTGGGCTGATTAGATTCGGATTCCAAGGCATCTCCCCTCACATTCTCAGTTTCCTCCTGATGTTTATCCTCAATGCTCTCCAAATTGTGTTCCGAGGAATCCTTACTGTCCTTATCCACTGAGCTGTCCAACTCCTGAGGGGTATCAGTGGTGGACTGAACCAAATCAGGGTGACTGGGTGTAGTCCAATTGATCATGGTAGGTCCTTGCTTTATGAATTCCATGAATGGCATTGTGTGCAACAGCTTTCTCTGGCCTTCTTCCCCCAATTGTTGGAACAAATCCAACATGGCCTGTTGCCCTCTAACCAATTCTTGATTCTGTCTGTGTAGTTCTAACTGGAGGTTATCAAGAATTGACATGGTGTCATTTGGTGTCCTTTGGATTTCCTCCTTGAAATCCAGGTTAAGAGAGTATGGTTGATGTTGTAGATCAGAATCCATACTGGTGTTTAGGTTTTTGGGTGGGTCCTCTATTCTATCATGTTCAGGGTCCAGTTCTTCAAGAGGAACCATTCTTTATTTGGTCCTACTCCAGAATAGTTGAGGTTTTAAGTTCTCCTCCCAGTCAGATTCTTCATCAGGGGACCAAATCAAAGGTTGATGATCCTGGGCTTGCCTAGATTTCTTATCATTTTCTGATTTCCATTTATCTAGAACTCCTTCTAATCCAAAGGTCAAGTAGGAAAGGTTGTTGAATTCAGATGACCTTTCTTAGTTATTATCCTAAGAAGGGTAGGGTTCTTGGTGTTCTCCTAAAGTGTAGGTCCTATCACAGTAGAGCGGATAGGACCTAAATGAGGAGGCGTCGTGAGGAGAATCGAGATATGGAGCCCCACGATTTGAATCGTACCCTTGGGTGGATATGTTGGGTGTATTCCAATAAGAGGTTGGTGCGGTTTGGTCATAATTGGGACAGTTGGGCCAAGAGAGATATTCAAGGTCGTATCCCCAACTTGGTCGTTGGTTAGCCCAACTGGGTTGTGGATATGGTCTACTTGGGTTAGCATATAAATCCTGTTGGGGGTAGTTTGGGTAAGATGGATAGGCATTGAAATCCATGGTTTGGAAGAAATGGAGGGATGCAGGAAGAACAGATGAGAGAGAGTTGTGTACTCAACCAAGCAAACAAGCCTAGTCCTTATGGCGTGTTCCTTAGGGGACCTAGAAATCTCCAAAAGGGTGATTAAGCTCGTAAGCACTGGAGTACCCTTCCCAAAGCTAATCTGGCTAGGTTGATTACGAGGGGATTGCAGGGAAGGTTCTTCCTTTGGCTTGCGCCTCCAGTTCCGTAGACCCCACAACAACGGTCATTTGACACTGCCTCGCAGTCACCAGATTCTACCAAGGGAATGAAAGCCAAGTGCCTAGCGAATAAAACCTCGCCTTTCGAGACTTAACTCAATACTGCCTAAGGCACGTCTACTCATTTTTAAAGGGCTAGGATAGTGCTTGTGCTAGGGTTATGTGATGAGACGTTGATTAGGGTGGTGCCTCTTAATTTTCCACTTTCAAGGTGTGTGCTTCTATCAAAACATGGTTTTCAAGCAAGGATTTTTAAGATGTGGTGTCTTTTAGTGTTTCATCCTTACTTTAGTGCTTTTTAGGGTTGACGTGTCTTAATGTTTTCAGACAAGTTTTAGTGGGCACGTCAAGTTCTGCAAAAAATTCGGTGAAAGTAGATTTCCTTTTATTCTGTAGAGGCTCTAAAACCCTAATGTACTCATCCTAATGATCATGCAGCTTCTATTAGATGAGTCGATTTTAGGGTTGAGTGGTGCGGCCCAGGTCAACTCATGGTGGCTTCGCAAACACCACTTAAGAAAAACAAAAGAGCACTCCAAGAATTTATTCAGAATGTTAGAGTGTGCATTTTTTTGTGGGGTGATGTGTTAAGGATGTGGGTCAAGCAATCATACACTACACCAATTTTTTCAGTTTTTACAATTTTTTTTTAGTTTTTTCACGCAAGCAAACAATCATGAGAGAAAGATTACTCACTATCGGTCCTCGTAGCGCCTACTCCCTTGCTACCGTCGTGGAATGCGTCGCTTCGCCGTCCACGCGTCGAATTCCTGCAACCATCAAGTAAAAAGGAAGATAGGGCATTAGACGATGTGAGAATGAATGTGGAATGGAGGTGATAAAACAAATCCATTTCCTCCCCGGCAACGGCGCCAAAAACTGACGTGCTGTTGTGCGTGTGTGTTAAGGAGTGTCGTGATAGTCGCATTTGCAATGTCGATTTTAAAATAAGTAAACGGAGGTGAGTTTGAGTGTCGGTCTTAGGGAGGCGTGAAAATCGGATTTTTGCTTATCACTTGTTGTCATGGAAAGTACAGACTTTTGCTTGTGAAGGATGTGGTTTTGAAAAACTAGAGAGAGATAGAGAGAGATTAGGGTTAGAATGTTCCTTGTTTGATCATGCAACTTGAACGGAAATTAAAGTGACAATTGAATGGAAAATAACTTCAGTAATCAAGCACTTGTAGTTCATAGCTTACAACATTAAATACATGCTTCAAACAAAAGTAATGGAATGCTTAAAAGAGAGAGAGAGAGGGTGGAGAGCGACGAGGCAGCCACGGCGGTGGAGGCTCCATCAGCAGCTCGTCGTCTCCGATGATTACAAGAGGGCCTAAAGCTAGCTAAGAGAGGGGTGAAGTAGTTGCAAGGGGAGTGAATGCCTTGAATGAGTGGTAGGAGGGGGTTTAAATAGGGTTAAGGGCTTCCGAAAAGAAGGGGCTTTAGCGACATCCAGAGCGTCGCTAAAACCACTCCCAAAAGTGTCGGTGAAGCCCTCCAACCGTCGGTCAACTGCCTGCCTTGTTTCTTCTTCTCGTGCGATCCGCGGCTGTTGCGTGGGAGCCGTCCGATCGAAGATTGGACGGCTGAGATATCTCCTCTGCTACTCTGGGATCGCACCTCGGGCGTGTGTGTGCGCGGGCGTCATTGCCCAGCGTGCACGCGCGCGTGGGCGCCCGTGAGCTGTGGTTGGTCCGCATGGTGAAATCTCGACCGCCCGCTCCTGATCGGGCAGCCCAATTTCGCTGCGCGTAACCTTCATCTTCAATTTCAGGATCAGCGTGGCTCGAACCTGTGTTGCTTGCGTGTAGGCGTGCACGCTAACTATTGCGCCACGCCCATGCTTTGTCGCGGCGACTACGGGCGGGCACGCGAGTCTCGGCTGTTCGATTGAAGATCGACGGCCGAGATCTGATCTCGGCTTGATGAAGAGGCAGAGTGCAGTGGAGCAGGGGCTGACGTGGCACAATATGGGCCTTTGATCTCCAGATCAACAGTCAGAACTTCTTGGGCCCATTGTAGGAGCTCCGGATGTTGGATTTGGCCGATCATGAGTCTGTTGGACTCCGTTCGTCGTTCTAAATTCATTCGTGCGATCCGATTGCTCATCTGAGGCCTGCTTTGACAAATTCTTACGCAAATGGTCATTAATACAATTTGATAAGCAATCTTGGTACAAGATGCATGCAATGCTCCCATTCTACTTATGTTGTGCCTTTTATTCTTATGATGGGCCATATTCAACATAATTATCACCCCCTTGTACAGTGTTAGCAACTCCCCAAGCTAGACATCAGATTGAATGGTAGAAGCAGACTAATAAAAAATAATCTCAATCTGGGCTCCGAAGAGTGACTCCAATCCTTAAGGCCAACATCTACTCTATTTTAATTATGGTTAGGTTTGAATGTGCTTTGAAATGTGATGGGCCCTTTTATCTGGGCTGTGCCCTTAATGATTAGTTAATATGTGTGTGCGTGCACAACCAGTGATTTTCGAGCAAGATTATTTTTGGATGTGGTGAATTTTAGGGTTTAAAGCTTGCATAGTAGCTTTTAGAATTCAACTTTAGGTATATTCAATGAAGTTCAATTGGCACACCAGCTTTTGAAAGTACAGGTGAAGATGTCTTCTGTTAAAACTTAAAAGAATGTGGAGTGCCTAGTTTAGTCTTAAAAGTTGAACCTATTTGGCAGCTACTTGATGAGTTATTTTTAGTTGAAGTGGTGTGGCCTAAACAAGTCAAACAATTGGCCTAATACACCAATTAATTAGGCACACAAGTGATTACCTAATATGATTTCTACCCAATTATGTGTTGATGAGTGTACCGATCCCAAAGATTGGGTTACCGGTTGAGTATGAAGAATCAGAAGAGGTTGTGTACCTCTGTGAGATTTTTCTAAATTTTTTTTCTTTTATATGTGGAGGATGATGCAGGTGGAGGTGTCAAACAAATAATCAAAAATAAACTTAGAGTTTATTCAAGCTTCTAGGTTAATTAGGGTTTTTGTTATTAGGTGGTGGAATGAAATCTAGTGGGTGGGGTTACTTATGGACCCTTCAATAGCACTTCACTCCAATCTACCACTTTTGCCCGCCTCATGAGACTACCTGCAATCACAATAAGAATGGAAAGAAGTGAGGTAAATGATCAGTAAGTCAGAAAATGAGAAAAATCAAAGAGCATTACCTTCCCGGCAATGGCACAAAAATGTTGAGGCAAAAAATCGTTGCAAAAAGTGTTGAGTTTTGAAAATCTATTGTCGTAGTGTAATTTGCGAGAAAAATCCGTTAACAGATAATTTTAACCGAAACTCAAAAGGAGTCTTGGGTCGAACACAGGGAGGTAAACGTTTGATCAAAAATCACGTTTGATTTTTTTGTCACGAAGCAGAATAGCTGGTTGAATTGAATCTACGCTAGCTATCTACGTAAAGAATAATGACTATAAGAGAGAGAAAAGAATGATACAAAAAAAAAGAAAAACAAAGATAAAATAAACATGAATTTCATAACCACCAAGTGATGTTCATTACAACTAATCACTACACTAGAAAGCAGGAAATCTACACTACAAAGCGATAAAAGAGAAGGTGGAGAGAGGTTATCCTCAATGGTTGCTTAGAGGATGAGCCACGTTGACGGACGCCTGGAAGAATGTGGTGAGATGTGGGACGAAGGAGAATGAAGACAGATGACGGAGGACAGAGCAGGGCAACATCGCAGTGGGATCCGCTTCTCGAACGACTGCGAAAAGACAACCATAGGTGCTCCACGAACTAGGATGAGAAGGTGAAAAATTCTAATTTTAACTTTAATGGAGCATCCCAGGTTTGGGACAAGCTCTTAGAGCTTTAGAGGGGGTGAGAGAAGAGAGGAAGGGATGGGAATTTGGAGTGGTAGGGGTCTCCTTTTATAGTTGTAGGGATTGAGAGCAAAATTGACATTTCATTTTTTAAAATTTAATGTACAGATCTTTAGTGACAAATTTATTCATCACTAAAGACCTGAACGTGGGCTTAGGTCACGTGCCCACGCCTCTTCTTCTCCTACTGTGCAATGCCTACACACAATCATCAATCCTTAGCCATCCGATCGCAAGATCGGATGGCTTAAAACACATCATGCCTCATCTGCTGCTGCGGAAAACACGCGCAAGATGGCTCGTTCAACCCACGTTAGATAGCACGTGCATCACTCGTGCATCTCATGCTACCACGTTGACTCCTTTGACACCGCCCGATCAAGATCTAACAGTTGAATTTGGTAACGCCTTGCCCCTGCACTAAATTGAGGGGTGCGGGGAACTCGAACTCGCAACCTCAGCGTCGTGTGACGGTGCTTGCCTGCTGTGCCAAGCTGCCCTTTGAGGCGAGCTTTGGTTTTGAGATCGAGCGTCCTCGGCAGTTGGATCAAGATCCAATGGCTGAAGTTGATGAAGTGGCTAAGGAGAGAGAGAGGGCAGCAGGTGTTCATGGCCTGTGTGGGCAGTTGAGATGGTGCTCCGTGGTGCCATCTTGGTCATCCATCTTCTATGTGTTGTAGATGGTGACACGAATGTTGGATTGGATCGATTTCACTTCGTTGGGTGGTGATCGTCGATCCAAATCGATCCGTGCAGTCAGATTTCTCATTTGATGTACGAATTTGCACCACCTGCCCCTTGATCTCAGATCTTTCTCAGATAGCATCAGATGCTGTGGAAGTCTGATCGAGGTGATCTTGGAGTAATTGAACTCCAATCGTCACCCTGATCAGATCCATACGATTGGATTTTCAATCTGAGGCCCCGATTAAATATCGCCTTGTTCCCTAACCATAAAAAGAGAAAGTTAACCTAAACTTTATACAATCTAACCTAAATGTAAGATGATGCTTATTATGCAATATTTATAATGAATGATGCAACTATATGTCTAAGAAGATGCAAAATAGACGGTTTATGTGATATAAACGTGTTTATATCAATAGCCCAAAAGGCGCGGTGCTCCAGCTCGACAGGAAGGGGATAGGCCTTACCATATACCGTATGATATGGTGACATTCCAAGTGGGGCCTTGTATGTAGTACGATATGTCCAAAGTGCATTAATTAATCTATCAGACCAGCCCTTCCTATCTAGTCTAACCGTCTTCTGGAAAAAAAGCTTGATTTGTCGGTTGGACACCTCAGCCTGCCAATTGGTCTGTGGATGATATGGGGTGGCTATACGATGATGTATCTGGTATTTCTTTAGTAATGACCTAAAATGGGTGTGAATGAAGTGACTTCCCCCGTCGCTAATCATTCCACGGGGTACACCAAATCTCCCAAAAATGTATTCCCATACAAAAGAAGTGATGGTCTTATGATTAGCCCATCTCGCCGGGATGGCTTCGACCCACTTTGAGACATAATCAATAGTGAGGAGTATGTACTCGAAGCCATGTGAATTTGAGAAAGGGCTCGTAAAATCGATGCCCCATACATCGAGCACTTCTATGACCAATATGGGTTGGAGAGGCATCGTGTCTCTCCTGGTCATAGAACTGATCGACTAGCATCGCTTGCAGCATTTGGCATAGTCGTGTGTATCTTTGAAAATGGTTAGCCAAAAAAATCCTGACTGCAAAATCTTTGCAACAGTTTTTTCGCTGGAGAAATGACCTCCATAGGCTTCGCTATGGCAAAAAGATAACACATCAGAGGTCTCAGAATCTAGGATGCATGCCTGATGATCTGATTTGCTCCAATGCGGAATGACAAAGGGTTGTCCAAGAAATACAATTTGGCCACAGATATAAATTTGGGTTTCTAGTCCTTGGATAAATTCGTGGGGATCTTACCTGTGACAAGATAATTTGCAATATCCGCATATGAGAGAAACTCAATAGAATGAATTGCCAAAAGAGATTCATCCGGCAATTGATCTGAAATAAGCAAGAAATAAGGGATGTGGGCTGGGCCTAGTCTAGATAAGTGACCTGCCAGAACATTTTGTGCTCCAACTTTGTCACGTATTTTGACATCAAATTCTTGGAAGAGAAGGATTCATCTGATAAGATAGGGTTTGACATACTTCTTTGCCAACAAATGCTGAAGGGCAGAATGGTTTGTGAAAATTATCGCTTTAGACCCTAGTCAATATGAACAGAATTTCTCCAACCCGAATACTACCACTAGCAGCTCCATTTTAGTGACAGTATAATTATGTTGAGCCTCATTCAGTATCTTGCTAGCGTAGTATATAACAAAAGGTTGTCACTCCCGATGTTGGCCTAACATAGCTCCAACAACGAAATCGGATGCATCGCACATCATCTCGAAATCGAGCAACTAGTCGGGTGGTTGGAGAATCGAAGAATCAGAAATAGCATTTTGCAAAGTCTCAAGGGCACTAAGACACGAGGCATTAAAATCATATGGGACATCTGCTACTAGGAGATTCGTCAATGGGCGTGTGATTTTCGAGAAATCACATATAAATCTCCAGTAAAAGCCAACAGGACCATGAATGATCTGATCTGTTTAACCGAGCAAGGTGGAGGTAATCGGGATATAATTTCAGATTTAGCTTGGTCAACCTCGACTCCATTGGATGACATCCTATGTCCTAGCACAATGCCATCCCTTACCATGAAATGGCTTTTCGCCCATGAGTACTAGGTTTACTTCAATACACCATTTCAGGATCTTGGTAAGGTTATCAAGATAAGATGCAAAATCATATCCGAAAATGGAGAAATCATCCATAAACACTTCCACATAATCCCTAATCATGTCAGAGAAGATGGCCATCATGCAACGTTGAAATGTCGCTGGTGCATTGCAGAGGCCGAAGGGCATTCACTTAAAATCGAATGTTCCAAAGGGACATGTGAATGTGGTCTTGTCTTAATCCTCCAGGCTAATCTCTACCTGATTATACCCGGAGTATCCATCCAAAAAGCAAAAGAAACTTGCCCGGCTAATCGCTTTAAGATCTGATCAATGAACAGTAAAGGAAAATGGTCCTTCTAGGTAGCCGTATTCAGTTTCCTATAATCTATGCAAACCTGCCATGATGTTGTAGTGCGGGTTAGGATGGATTAACCTTTATCATTTTTTATTATGGTGAGTCTTGCTTTCTTGGACACAATCTGGATTAAACTCACCCATTGGTTGTTAGAGATTGGGTATACAATGCCCACATATAGCCATTTGATGATCTCCTTCTTAACAACCTCTAGCATATTCTGGTTCAGTTGTCTTTGAGGTTGTCTCAAAGGTTTCACCCCCAAATCCATGTAAATGTGATGAGTACAATACGAGGGGCGAATTCTACAGAGATTAGCAATACTCCACCCAATAGCAGCCCTATGGTCATGTAATACAAAATTAATTGATATTCCTGTTCTTGAATTAAGTGAGCACTAATGATGACTGAGTATGTCTCACTTTCACCCAAAAACACATATTTCAGTGAGTCAGGTAAGGGCTTCAATTCAATCACGGGTAGGTCAGAATTAGAGGTGGGAGTGGGAGTAGGAGAAGTAGAATCAATGGTTGAAATCTGATGATCTTGATATGCGGCGATTCCCGCTGATTCTACACTTGCAACATGTCAGTCGCGACTGCAATAACGGGAAACCCGTTTATTGCAATTGCGCCTCCCTACATTAACAAGGGTGATTCAATAACATGTGGGTCAAGATAGTCAGACTCAGGGGTGTTGTGGTCAGATGAACACCCCAGACAATCGGATCCGTAGGAAGAAATGTGCATGTCGGTGGTCTCAGTCCCATGTGGATTGAGGTCTAGATACCCTGATATGAATGAGACATTGGGTCGTCACAAAGGAGCCCAATGTTACCACAAAACGTTGATTCTTCGTCTTCACCATCCTCCTCGATGCGATTATAGTCAAAGTTCCTTGATGCCCTGAATATATCAAGTCTAATTCATTCATCTCCTTGGGCAATCTCCATACACCTGGATGCACAGTCATTGTTTGCTCGAGACCTAAAATGATTGATGCATCACGAAGATTAGGAGGAACCTCCATATTGAGAACGAAAAAGTTTGTGGGAAAGCAGAATTTGTGGACATTAATGATCACATTCTCAACCAACCCCTCGATATTTTCACTAATCGATTAGCCAGCTGAATTGTAACCAAGGTGGGTTTTAACTCCCCAAATCAAAATCAATCATATATGGTAGTAGGAGTCAAGTTGATGGACGAACCAAGATCAAGAAGGGCTCGATTAAATGGAGAATCCTGAAAGAGCAAGAAATGAGTGGAGTACCAGGGCTATCTTCTTAGGCGGTAAGTCAGCTAGAATCACGGCGCTAGCCTCCTTCGATAGTAGCAACTATCATCTATTCTTCTACTGTCGCTTCAGGGTACAATAGTCCTTAAAGAACCTAGCGGCAGTGAGAATGTGATCAATGGCCTCGAGGAGAGGGACCTGAATTTGTACTTCCTTGAACATCAATTTCAGGTCCTCAAAATTCCACGTATCCTTTTTCCGTGCTACATTTCTCATCAAAGCCTCTGAAAAAGGGCCGAGAATCTCAAGGTCAATGGGCCTCTTGCCCTTATCTACCTAGATGGCTCCTGAGATGGAGTCGAACTATCTTGCGGTGAAGGGTGTGAAAAATCAGGACCCACCTACCTAATTGGTCAGTCATATGTCTTCTTTCTGCTTCTCAATGAAATAACTTTCGCATCGGCATGCTATTCGTGAGGTGTTGGAGGAGCAGAAGAGGCAGAGTAAGCAAGGTTCTACAATAAAGGCGGCTGGCCTTGAGCATAACTGGGTGGTGTAGGAGGCGCTTGTAATATAGCTTGTCCCTATGGTGCCTGAAAGCTAAGCGGGGTGCCCTGGTTCTACACATATTGTAGGTTCAGGACAGGTTGGGAGGGCAAGGCTCCCTAAGTCCTATGCTCCTGCAACAGCTGGTTCTACGTATTTTGGATGCTCTGTATTTGGTCAGCCATTGCATTCATTGTCTATAAGCTATCCTACATCAATTTCCACATCGATTCTTGTAGCGCCTCTTCTAATGCCTCCAAAGGGTTGGCCCTCTTTGGAGGGTGTCCAGCAGCTTGATGCAGTAGCTGGTATATAGAGCAGGATTGCTACTACTGAGATGGGAATGGCTACTGCCTTGGATATGTGTTCTCCGCATTCCAATATTGCCTGGTCTGATAGTGTGGATCTTGATGTGGTCTCTGCGAATTACCAGGCCAGGAGAAATTCGGATCCTTGCACCAACTAGGGTTATACATCTCTGAGTACGGCTTATTACGCCCGTATCCCTGAATAGCGTTGACGACTTTGTAGGCCGATGACTTCTGAGACGTATATTCTTTAAAGGAATACACATCAAAATCATCATGCAGTGAGTAACCCTGATTTTGTGGGACCAGATTGAGATTACTCGCGGGATCCTGATACACAGGAACTCGTGAATATGGAGAAGATGCATCTCTAGCGAGTAAATTAACTCGAGAGGGAGGAGCTTGGGGTGCATAAGAGGATTTAGATGCAGCAGAATTTTCAACTAAATCAAGTTGATATCAAATCAATTTGTTAAGCTTCTTATCTAGCATATCCACCTTATCTTGCTACTTGGTGATGATGTCCATATTGGCTCGAGGTGATTCGGCCTTGGCCTTGTGGACACTAACCCGTTGCTATCCAGGTCGCTGGAATTGGTTCATTGACACGACATTCATAGAATTCTCTGCCAAAGACTCGAACAACTCAAATGTGTTATTCTCATCTTTTGCGAGGAAATTCCCATCACTAGATGATCAGCCAGATACCAATGTGTGTCATCCATTCCATGGTAAAAGATTTAAGCCAAGTGCCATCTGGGCACTCCATGGTGCGGACATTTCCTAAGGAGATCATTAAATCGATCTTAGGCATCATCCAACTTCTCCCTAGGTACTTGGGAGAAAGTCATAATCGTGTGCCTCATCATGTTCGTACGACCGATCGAGAAGAACTTTTGTAGGAATTCACATCGCAATTCCGCCCAGGTTCCAATTGGCCTCCCGATGGTCTTGAACCAATATGAAGCTTTGTCCTTGAGAGAGAACGGAAAAGGCTTCATGAGAACAATTCCACGATCAATGTTCCTAGGTCGAACCATATCTACGATTTGACTCAGGTCCTTTATATGCTAGAATAGGTACTTGTTCGAGTTTCCATAGAAGTAATTCTGGATCAAGCCAATCACGTTGGGTTTCAACTCGGATGCCTCTCTGCTTGCAGGAATCCGAACTTGAGGTATAAGAATCGGTGCAGCTGGATCGTAGAAATCACATAATTGTTCTCCTCACGATGGATGCTGCATTCTATCCAATGTCGTCATGACTCAGTCGATATTTCCCTGATATCGCTCTTCTGATTCGATGACCCAAGCTTCTTGGCGAGCCATCGGGTCCAGATCTACTGGATCCTGACCAGGTCCAGGTTTAGGGTTAGCCATCTTGGCTAAGATAGTAGAAGAAGGGTGAGAAGATGGATAGGGTGATGTGATGAATAGCTTTCGCATCCTTGGGATTGGCTCCCAAGATCCAATAAGTTGAGGTCTAAGTAACCTCCTTCCTTACAAACACCAACCAACCCCTTGGTTGGTGCGGCTAAGCCAAACAAGGCTAAGGCCTTATCAATAAATTGGTCCTCAAGATTAGGTGACTGGATTTTTAATTAAGATTCTAAGTAATGAAGAAAAATTCATCGTACAACTGGCTACAAGTAATCCTAACCCCCAAGTCAGCTAGCCAATCTAGACGAGGGGACTAAGGGGAAGGTTCTTCCTTTGGCTTTCGACTTCGGTTCCTTTGTACCCTCGAGCTGCGATATTTTGATACTGCCCGTAGAATTGGCTATGGTGGTTGTGTTGGCCCAGTAGTTTGACAACAAATTTAGGTTAATTAACGTGTTTTATGTAATTTTTCCTTAACCTTTTTCTTCAAATGGGGTTTTCTTTTTCTTGGTGAGTGGTCCACAAGGTGACCAAGCTCACCAATTAGCCACTAGACTTGATTAAGTCTAAGTTAGCCAAAATGTGGTCTCTAAATTTTCACCCTAAAAGTTAAAGCTAGGGTTCATGCAAGTTCTAAGTGTTCTGTAGACCAATATTCAGATTAAAACTATTCTCTGTATCACAAATTGATTCCAATCGATTTGAAATTTGATAGGCAAATTTATTTTTCAATTAGCTTTTCAGAGAATATTTTTTTGAAATTTTCACTATTTCAATCGAATAAATATGAATTTTTATTTGACAAGTGACCAGATCTGGAATTTTGACCCACTATTGGTTTTTCAATTTCAAACAGTGTCAAATAAACCCCAAAAATTTGGGAAAAATATGAAAATGAAATCTAGTTTGATAACCATTGAAACCCCACAATTTTTATCAAATTTGATTTGTGTGCTATTCAAAATAGCTTTTTGAAATTTGAAAAATTTCAAATATGAGTCAGTTTGACCCCTTATAATTCGAGAATTTTTAAAAATTCCATGATTCAAATTTTTTAAATGGATGGTGCCATTTGAAAGCTGGTTTGAAAATACAACTTATTACTGAATTTCAGAATTTTTGGCTCGATGAATATTTGGTAATTGAATTTTTAAATCAGAAATATAATCTGGCAGAATTTCAAGAAATGGTGAAAAGGCTTTTGAAATGTTTAAAATTCAAAATCAGACCCTTTTCAGAAAAGAAAATTGAATTTTTTTTCAAAACTTCTTTTCAAATTTTTTTTCTTTTTTTTCGAAGGGAAAATTTTTCAAGCTTTTTTCTTTTTCTTTTTTTTTTCAAACAACTCTAACCTAAGATTCAAAAAGAACCCTAATCTAAATCCTAATAATATTTTTTCACAAAATATGCAGATTTTTTTTTTAGAAATTGAATTCTACATAGAATTCAAATCTACCTAGGGTTTAGAAAGGGAAATCTAAGCTAAGATAGAGATGGGCACCTGATTTCTTCTTCACCTATGCCTGATGTGTGTGTAGATTCCACTCTTCATGCTCCTGCACATCAAAAAGCATGCAGAAGCAAATTTGTCAATGTTAAGCTCACAAAAATCACAAATCAAAATCGTATTGCTTCCTCGGCAATGGTGCCATTTGTTGGCATTCGTAAATCATGTATTTAATAGGAAAACGTCGTAATATAGTCGCGAAATACGACTTACCAAAAATTAAAGTAATGAGACAATGAGTCCCAATCAAAGGGAGGCATTTTAGAAAGGTGAGATTGATTTTGATTTCCTTACTGTTTGCTTAAAATCGTATGCTGGTTTCAACCCTGCGAATGAAAGTGGTGCCAGTCGTGCTGTTAACCCTTACTACATGTGCGTGCATCAAATAAACTATGAAAGTGAAGGTGTCGGTACTTGTGCACACAATTCATACTTCATGATGGCTATTAATGGAAAACACACCTTTGGGAGACTTTAGAGAACTATAGAGTGGGCGGCTATGTGTGTGTTTGTGGGTGTGTGTGCGTGACTATGGAGGTGTGTGTGAGTGGTCTAGGTCGAGTCCTATAGGTCTAGGTGATTAGGTTTAGGTAGGCTCCAAGAATTAGGTTTATAAACCCTAATATTAAAGTGAATGTGCAATTAAACTTATCACAAGTTTAATTGAGTGAATGCATGTCTAATTGAGAGAGAAGATACCCAATTAGGCCAGGCTTGAGTCAGTTGGACTCTCACTGAGTCAAATTAGACTTGTGCTGGTTGAGACCTGAGCTTAATTGGACTCTATTAGTCTAATTGACTAAGTGAGTGGGATTTACTTAGATCCAAGCCAATTGGGCTAAGTGAGAACCTAATTAGGTTCATAAGTGGGTCTTCGGTAGTATACTAGGCTTAGGGCACCTTAATTTAGGTTCCCTAGAGTGTAGAATTGGATTTAGTGGCTTAGGAAATCAAGATCCAAGCTTGATTTCAAAAGCAATGATTAGAGAAGGGTTCCAGACATCTAATTTAATAATTAGATGACTTATAGTTCAAAAGCAAAAATCCAATACTCTAGTTTGGACGTCCAATGTTGAGTCATGGAGGAGTTTAGGTTCTGTCTTGGAATTCTGCAGAAATTGGACGTCTAACACTTTGTCTGGACGTCCAATTTTCTAGCAGAATTTGGTTCTAGGTCTGTGGTTTGTGTCTAAGGGCTATAAACGTCCAGCAACCTACCTGGACGTCCAAATATGGGATGGAATGAGGGTTTTGAGGTATCCTAGGCTGAGGTGACCTAATCTAAGGTGGCTAGGGTTTAGGAGGGTCTCTAGGGCTATCTTAAGGCTAGGAAAGGTCCTATGTTCTTCACAATTTAACTCTACATTAAAATTCTACTTAGTAGAGTAGTATACCTCTCCCTACATTATTTCTTCCTCTTTCTTCTTGGGCTTCTACTCTAGCTCTACTGCAGCTCTAGCTTCTTCCCTAGTTTTGCTCCAGCTTCAGGTCGTCTTCTAAGCTTCTTATTGGCTACAATCTAAATAATGCACTATTTAGTACATTACAACATTATTTTATGCATATCTAAATAAAATAGGAAAGATGCAATATATGTTGTTTATGCATGCATTATACTACAATTATGCTAAGTTCTAACTTAATTCAGGTCATTTAAGTCCTATGATTGCTGTGCAATCAGTGGGGCCAATGGATGCCCAAATAGACACCCAAATAGATGCCCTGCCATGCGTAGAGTGGGCACTTGAAGAGAAGCGATGCTATGATCCTTGTGATCAGACTGCTAAAATAAAAAAGAGCACGTGTGCATGCTTAAATTCAAAGGTGGTAGAGCGATGAGGAAGTGTGAGCCACATGATCGTGGTTAAAGGGTGCTGAGAGTGCCACGTGGCGGCATCCGATGTGATCCACGTGTTTAAGGCACGATAGAGGTTATTTTAGGCAAGATTTGATCTGTTGACCTCTTGATTGACGGATCTAATTGCACCTAAGTTGTTGCATGGTTTTGGGGGCCTAAATACCTACTTTGCCCCTCACTATAGCTATGAAAAGAGCCCTAGAGACCCCAGTTGAGTGGCAACTTCCACCAGACACATCTCTAGTCTTTCTCTCTCTACAGCACCTCTCTGGTCTTCTTCCCAGCACCCTAGGTCTGAGGAACTACCTCACTTCAGACATGCATCCATTAAGTGGCTCCATCCTTCATTTATTTTCCTCTCCACTCTTTAGCATAATTCCAAGTTTAGAACTCTTTGCTAGTAGAAATAAAATTCTAATTCTATGAATACCTTGTCTCTCTTTCTATGTTTTCATTAGGTTAGATTAGTTAGTACGAAACGCTTTGAGATTCTCATTTTGCCTCCCTACGAACGACTCAGGACTTACCAATTCTAATTTATAAATTTATTTATTTCGACGTGATTCGCAACTACAATGATATAGAAATATTTTTACACATTTCGCAACGAACAAATTGGCACTGTTGCTGAGTAGGCAATGGAGTTATTCTTGAAGCTTTTCTCCTTAATGCTTATTTGAGATTTCTAACCTTTCTTTATTTTCGTTGATTTCGTGTGAGCAAGAAGCACGAAAATCTGACAAGAAATGCAACAACAGAAAAATTATAGGTTTCTAATCTATGGTAAGTACTCGTATCTTAGATTAAGTTAGATTTTCTTTCAAAAAAAACATCCAAACAAAAAAAATTTGGTGCTTTGCTTGATCCTTAGGTTAGCATTTGCTTGCTTTTGGAAAAGAAAAAATCTCTTGTTGGTGGATGTTATCTTTTGAAAATCAATAAAAGCACCTTCTACATTTTTGAGCTGCAACAAAATTTTATTTTAAAAAATTCAATTCCAAAAATTTGGCATGTCCAAAAATTCTAAAACTTTTATTAGATGTGGGTCTTGAAGTTTGGAACAACATACCCAAATTTTGCACCATTCTAATTTACACAAAACTTTTGAAAATTTGCAAACTATGCTACTATCAAGTCAGTATTGCTCCTGATTTTTTGTACCTCAAACAATCACAAGAATTTTTATACAACTCTAATTTATCAGAAACGTGCTGCGTTGGATTATTGTGATAATATCAAATCTCAAAAAAATCCGTAAAAAATATTTGGTGCACATTTCATTACACAAAATATTCAATCACTAACTAGGGGTCAAAATAGACTGTAGAACCCCTAATACACTTTAAATCTGGAAAAAATAGAAAACGTGCATTAAAATTTGTGAAAATTTTTTTTTTGAGTGCCTAGTTGGTGGTGGAATAGGACAAATTGATTGCATTGATTGGATTGCAATACCTTACTTGATTTAGACTTAAATTCAATCAATTACCACTATCTGCTTTAGGGTTTCACATTAAGGTAGAGAATACTTGCATTTCCATACTTAAAGGAAATTTATTAAACAATTATGACTTGCAAAATCTCTTGTGTGCCTCATCAGAACCATTGTTTCAAAATATTTAACTAATTGAACCCTAAAATTCACTAATACAAGCACTTGAACCTTAAAAGCAACCACATCAACTAAGCTTGTACTATGAACCCCTTGATTGAGCACTTCACTTTTTGAAATCAATTTTAAGGGTAACACCCCCCTAACGCCCTTCAAATTCCAAAAGCACTTCAAGCCTAAGGCTAAAATTGAGTAGATGTGCCCTAGGTAGGACTAATCTGCTTAGTAACTTGCAATTAGATTTAGCTAAGGTCAAGGCCTTGTCTAGTTGGACCCACTGGTAATAAGAAAGGTCAGTGTGGTAACTGTGTTAACCCTTAGTGGTGTCCCGCCGTGTGGGGTGCCCTACCCTTCTAGCCAACCAAGTAATTCAAGGGTTCATCTAACCTGGTCGTGTTTGAGGGAGTCAAGATTATGTCTAATTAGGGATTACACTCTAAGGATTAGCTTGATTGCTTGTACTGTGTGGGTGGGTATTCTTGCATCTGTCTTCTCTCTTTCATCCATAGACATTCCTCTGAAGCATGCAAGGTAGAAGATCTCCACACCCTGATTGGCTACTAGCTTTAGAGACAAATCCTAGGAGAAGACCTGAATCTAAACCTTCTTCAATGGCTAGTCACCATGAGGAAGATGAGGTTGAAGAGGAGGAACAAAATCTAGATCCAATAGCTCTTTTACAAAGGCAAATTGATAGGCAGGGCCAGCATCATGGCAGACAAATGCAAGTCGAAATACAGGCCATTACTCGACTCCAAAATGGGAGAGCAGACTAGTCTGTTAGAGATTTTTACAATCCTCCTTATGCCCAACCGGAACCTTTTGTTAGGGTACCTCAAGATGGAGATGATTTTGAGATCAAACCACAAATCATCAATCTGATTCCCAACTTCCATGGCCACAACTTCGATGACCCCTTCCATCAACTTTAAGAACTTCTACACATAGGAAGGATCTTTGACCTGAGGAACATGAATAAGAATACCTTAATGATGAAAATGTTCCCATTTTCTTTAAAAGATAAAGTTGCTCAATGGTTAAGGATTATTTCTAGACCAATATTAACTTGGGAATATTTGAGAAGCACTTTTCGAAAGAAATTCTTTCCCATAGGAAAAACAAATTCCTTAGATGTGCAATTACAACCTTCAAGCAGAACTGTGGCGAACAATTGCATGAGGCTTAGGAGAGATTTAATGACTTTGCTAGGAAATGCCCTCATCATGGGATTCCCAAGTGGCACTGGGCCCATATTTTCTATTATGTGTTAAGTGACAATTTGAAGAATTTTGTTGATGCAGCATGTGGGGGCAATTTCCTAAGCAAAGATGCTGAGGGAGCCTTTGAATTATTTGAGAATATGAGTGAAAATTCTCTCAACAATGAATCGATGTCTGCCTTCAAAAAATCAAATCAACCAAGGAATGAAGTCTATAAAGTTAAGGATAATTCAAATTTGGTTGATTTAGAACTGATTGCACAATGATTGGATAAGGTGGAACTTATTCAAAAAAATGTAGAGAATTTGGATAAGAATCTACAGAACCTCTTGAAGAGTGGGAATTCCTTAGGTACACATCCAATGTACACCCTATGCCTACCCAAGGAACTTCTATGCTAACCTACACCCAACTCCCCAACCCACTAGGTCAGGAAATAGTGCACAATATTAATACCTGTCCATGGCTCTACCCATGAGGCAACTCTATGTGGACCCATCTCTTTTTGGGTACCAAGGAGGGACCTTGATGCCTTCAAACTCTGAGTTAGGCATCCCTATGCCTATTTATTCTGATCATGCAAATGCAATTCAAGGATACACTAGAAATGACTAATATTCAAACACCTACAACTTTGGATGACGTAACCATCCTAACTTTGCTTGGTCAAGTTTGAAACTCTCCAAGGGACCTAACTTGACTAAGCCTAGTACTTATGGGCAACACAGTAGGTACACACAACCTTGCACTTATCAGCAGCAACCTACTTAGGAAACTGATTGCACAATAATCATACGACCTAATATACCTGAATTAAGTTAGAATCTAGCATAACTTAGGAATAGAGCATACATAAGCATCATAATTTGCATAATAGTTAGTTTTGTAGCCTTAGAAATAATATTATCATCTTATGCTCTAAAAAAGAGATGAAATTGATTGAATATGATCTGAGGATGCAAATAATAGATCAAACCATTTGGATCAGATCAAGATGACGATGGGAGTCTAATGCTTCCAAAATCGTATTGATCAGACATCCGTAGCATCACGTGCAGCCCATAGAAGGTCAAAAGCCAAGGAGCAAAAAGATAGAAATCCAGACCTCAAATGCCAAATCTGACCACACGGATGGCTCTGAATCGACATCGTAGTCCAACGGCGTAGAAATCAACCCAATCGGAGGCCTGCATTACCAGTTACAAAGAAGAGAAGGTGGACGGCCATGATGGTGCCACGTGTCGCCATCACAATTGGCCCTTGCCATGCCCCTAATCTCTGAAGAAGCCCTCCTTATGCATTGTGGGCCATTGGATCATCATCCAGTGGCCACCATGTGCCCACGTCACCCCCACCCCACTCCGCATTAGCTAAGAGAAGATCTCAGCCATTGAATCTCCTTCCAACGGCTGAGAGTGGAGTTGCCTAAAACATAAATGTAACACAAAACTTTCCTTAGTGCATTGGTTAGCGCACTTGCACACAAGCGTGAGACACGTGCTCGAGCCTCGCCACGTACCAAATTAGGAAGGCAATGCGCTTGATCACAGTTGGACCATTGGGTGATAAGCGAAGGGTGGCGATGCAGGTGCATGGAATGACGAGAGCCATCGGATGGACACACACAGATGTATTCCAGCAGAATGTATGATCTCACGTGCTCCCTTTAACGAAGGCAGTGTGGGGGCGAGTTAAGCTATCAGATTGCAAGATCGAACAGTCGAAATCAAGGCGCACAATTTGAATTTGAAGCGTGCGATGAAAAGAAGTGGAGAGCACACAAGGAGAAGAAGGTTAGTGGTGGATCATGATTGGACGGCTCACAAGCTACCACGTGGCACCACCAGAGTGCACTTGCACGTTTAAGGCCCGTTGGAGACTATTTTTAGGTGCGATCAAGGCTGTTGATCTCCCGATCAACGGATCTGATCGTACCTAGGTTGTTGCACAAGTTGGAGGGCTAAAATGCCCACTTTACCCCTCATCAAAGCTATAAAAGGAGACTAGGGCCCCCTGTTGATCATCTCTTCCACCAGAACTCCCACTAAATACAACTCTAGTCTCTTTCTCTCTACAACTCCTCTCTAGACTTCCTCTTGACACTTTGGATCTGAAGTACTACCTCACTTCCCACAAGAATCCCACAAGCGACATCATTGTCCTCTGCTCTCTATTTGTCCCTCTCTCTTTCTATATCTCTTTAGCATAGTTATTCCTATTCATAGTTGAAAACCTATTTTCAAATAAAATTCTGATTATCTGGATATCTGATGGCTATATATGTACATATATAGATATATAAATATTTATTTAGAGTGACTTTCTAAAAAGCTTTAGCATAGAAATCGTGTTTTCCTCCTTGCAAACGACTTGGTATTCACAGAAATCCTTATAAATATTATTTGTTTCATCACAGTTCGAACTACAACGATAAAACTAATCTTTTACGCATCTCATGGTCAAATAAGTTGGCACCATTGTCAAGGAGGCAATGGAAATTTTTAAAAGCTTTTTTTGTAAAGTGCTCAGTTTAGATTCTAACTTGCTAGTTTTGATTGCATAGGAATCACAAAATTACTGGAAGATACACGCAACATTGGAAAAAAGAATGGGCACGAATCTCAGGTAAGTACTCCTAGCTTAGTCTAGGTTATATTTCTTTAAAAAAAAAATCCAAAAAATTATGTGTTTTGCTTGAAGTTTAGGATTAGTTAGCATTTGCATGCTTTTTGAAAAAATATCGCTCGATGATTTTTCAGGCTGAAAGAAACTTTCATATTAAAAATTTAATTCCCAAAAATTCACATGTCCAAAAAATTAAAAATTTTTACTGGACGTGGGTTTTGAAATTGTTAACAACGTATCAAAATTTTGCACCAATCTGAGTTATATAAAAATTTTAAAAATTCATTCACAGGTCTATTATCAATTCAGTTACTGTTCCTATTTTTTGGAGTTCAAAATATCATAAGAATTTTTATACAGCTTCAATTGACTTAAATTTCTAGCATTAAATTTCCGTTGAAATCAAGTATTTAGCAAAAATCTGAAAAAAATATTTCTTACAAGTTTGATTGCACATATTATTCAATCACTAATTGAGGATCAAAATAGACTACAAAACCATAGTACACTTTAAATCAGAAAAAATAGAAAATGTTCATTAAAATTCTTAAAAAAATATTTTCTGAGTGCCAAGTTAGTAGTGCAATAGGACCAATTGATTTGATTGCTTGGGTTGCACCACTTCTTTGATTTTGAACATAAAAGGACCATCTAGCATTATCTGCTTCAAGGGTTTCATATTAAGGGTAGAGCACACCTGTATTTCCATTCATAAAGGAAATCTATCAAACAATTGGTATTTACAAAACTCTTGTGTACCACATTAGAACCCTTGATTGAAGATATTAACTCAAGTGAACCTTAAAACTGATTAATACAAGAATTTGAGCCTTAAAATTTACTTCATCATAAAAAAATTTGCTTGTGAACCCCTTACCTGTGCACTTCACACGTTTGAAAATCAATCTTAAGGGCAACGGCCCCCTAACAACCATTATACTTCAAAAGCATATCAAGCCTAAGCCTTAAACTGAGTAGACGTACCCTAGGTAAGACTAATCTTCTTGGAGACTTGAAATTAGATTGGGCCAAGGTCAAGGCCCTATCTACTTTGACCCACTGGTGACATGAATGGTCCGTGTAGTAATCATGTTAACCCTTATTGGTGTCTCACCATGTGGGGCGTCCTAGGGGGTCCCACCCTTTTGGCCAGCCAAGTAATTCAAGGGTTGACCTAACCTAGTCATGTTTTGGGGAACCAGGATTAGATCTATTTAAGGTTTATACTCTAAGCAATAGCTTGATTGTTTGCATTGTGAGGGCGGGGATTCTCTTATCTATCTTCTCTCTCTCATCTATTAAATTTCTTGTGGTACATGGACACTAGAAGGTCTCTGAACCCTGATTTGGTACCAACTTTAGAGAGTAATCTAAGGAGAAGACCTAATTTTTCTGAATCTGAATCCTTTCCCATGGATAATCACCATGAGGAAGAACTGATTGAGGAGAAGAACTTAGACCCATACTCTTTTGATCCCCACTATTCCTCTTTTGCTCCCTATCCCAACCCTTCCCTTACTCCATGTTCTTCAGGATGGGAGAACTCTCCTCAACATGCGCGACTTGATTCCCTTACCTACAGCTCATATTCCTCAGGTATAAGTAGGCCTACCTCATCCTTACAGAATCCCACATGAATTTTTGGATATCAAGAATCTCTACATTCCCAAGAGGCACTCTCCATATAGGACCAGCACCTGATCTGGATGACCAACTATCTTGACTGGTTCAGCCATACTCATCTCTCCTTTAGTCAGGGATATGCCTCAGAGTCCAAATACCTAGGAGATCAATCCTATCATCAAAATCACTTTTCAAATCATCCAATTCCACCTGACCCACTTCACCTTCTTATCGGGATAACCTTATGATAAGCATGGAAATCGCAAGTTTAAGGAAAACAACATCGTAGTACAGTCGCAAAATCCCCTTGACAAAAATATTTGTAAAATAATGAGACTATGAGTCCCAGTCGCACATCTCTGGGAGGCATTATAAAAATGATTTCGATCTCGTTCACTCTACTCACTTAAAATTGCATGCTGGTTTCTAACCTACAGATCACTATTTTGCCATTTGCATGATTAACTCTTATCACGTGCCCATGTATTAAGTAAATAACGAATGTAAGTGTATGGGTTTCAGTACGCACGATTTTAGTTAAATGATGGCCATTGACAGAGAATGCATTAATGGTTAGATCCTTAACGTTTTCAGGCACTGAGATGCTAGTTGCAAGAAAGATATAAAATAAGCATAGGCAACTTAATCAGAATAAGGTATTGCAAGCAAGCACATGGTGATTTTCACACATAGATATAAATAAAAATGATTTTCATTGATTGCATGATGGTGGTTACAGCTAGAGGAATGCTTGTACATAAATGCTTGAAGCATAAACTACTCACTAGCAGAAAATGACTGCATACATGAATCTATGGGAGATTATGCATGCATCATTGCGGAAGAAATATGGAGCTACACTACTAAGCATGAAATAAAGTAGTAAATCTACGAAGAACTATCTGCTTATCAGAAATAAGGGCATTCAGAGGTGGTCTCCAATGGCCTTTGAGTTGGTTGAGAGGAGGAGGGGCGGCCAATGGTGGGTAGGTCTCCTCTTGGAGTTATGGAGGAAGAATCCTCTAGCCTTCACATAGAGGTCGTGGAACCATGGTGGGAGCTCATGGAGTGGAGGTGGAATGAGGGTGGAGATATGGTAAAACTAGATGGAAGGCCAGATTGGTGAAAATGGCCACCTAGGGGTCCTTTAAATAGACCCAAGGGAAACTGCCTAGAGAAGTGTAGAACTCTCTAGAGAGATCTCCAAGTGTGGCCATCCAAGGGAGAGAGAAGGTGGTTCTTAGATCCACCAAAAGTGGATCTAAGAGAAGACCCATCCTTGGTTGCTATATTTGACAACCAAGGTAGTGTCACCTTTGGAAGGACCTAGAATACTCTAGGTGGTGTGGGAGTGCGTGAATGGGTGTGTGTGTGTGGGCGTGACCTAAGTGGCTAACTGGGCTAGGTTAGGTTTTAATGGGGTTGGGTTAGGGTAGATCACAAATTAGGGTTGCAAATCCTGATTTGCTAAGGAGAAAATACAATTAAACTTGACATAAGTTTAATTAAGTGTGTTTGAACTTAATTGAGAGTGAAATTACTCAGTGAAGTTGGACATAGGTCAATTAGACTCTCACTGAGTCCAATTGGACTTGTGTAGGTTGAGATCTGAGCTCAATTGGACTTTATGAGTCCAATTGACTAGGAAATTGTAATTGACTATGATCTAAGTCAATTAAGCTTAGTAAGAACCTACTTAGTTTCCTGGGAAGGTCTAGAGGTGGCATACTAGGCTTAGGGTACCTTAATTTAGGTTCCTAGGGGTTGGAATTGGGTTTAGGGACCTAGGAACTCAAGATCGAAGCTTGAATTCTAAAATAGGGACTGGAGAGCAGTTCTAGACATCCAATAATAGTTTCAGATGACTTATACTCAAAAATCAAAAGTCCAGACCTCTTGTTTGGACATCTAATCTAAGTCAAGAGGGAATCAGGGTTCTATCTTGGGTATTCTGCAGAATTGGACGTCTGACCAAGTGTCTAGACGTCCAATAACACTACAGACTTGGGTCTAAGATGTGCGGGTTGTGGCTAAGGGTCCTAGACATCTAATACCTTATCTGGATGTCCAGACAAGGGTTGAAACTAGGGTTTTGAGGCTTCCTAGGCTATGGTGACCTAATCTAAGGGTGGCAAAGGCTTAGGAAGGCTTCTAGGGCTATCCTAGGGCGAGGAATGAACCTAAGTTCATAATTTAACTCTACCTTATTCTTACTTAATAGGAGAGCATACCTCAACCCTTACATTATTTCTCTACTACATTTATTCTAAGGTCTTCCGCTCCAGCTTTGATGCAGCACTAGCTTCAGGTCTAGCTTCAGATCCAACTCCTACACTTCTTAATACTTGCAATTTATATAATGCACTTAATTAGTACATTATATCATTATTTCATGCATAGGTAAAGGAAAGCAGTAAGGATTCAAATAATGCTTATGCATGTGTGGATTACACTAGCTTATGCTAAGTTCTAGCCTAATTTAGGTCATTTAAGACCAATGATTGCTATGCAATCACCCTACACCACCCAACCAAGGATATGATTCTTACCCTAGGTATTCAAATGATAGATATTCTGATTTGACTGAGGAGAGAAATCCTTGAAATTATTATCCTCAACCTACTAAACCCTTGACCATGGCAATGATCCTGAGATCACCTAATTACTCCAAGCAGTCCAAGTGATGAGAGAGGCTAATAAAAGAAATATGGATAACCTGACAAAATAGCTTAATAGAATCCGGAAAGCATAAGGTGATAAACCTGGTCCGAGTGTGCCACAATTTGGTGGTAAGCCACTCGAGGTTGAGGATACAACCTTAAGTATGACATCTTACTCAGTCCCAACCTCTACATACATCGAGTCCAACCACTAGCCCTATGATTATGTAGAACAAATCCTACTTAGGCTTACAGCTGAACTAATAAATAATTTTGATATCCCAAAAACTGACTTTAAGGAGGAAGACTCACTTAAGGAATTATCTCTTGATTTAGGCCCTGGATTGTAGTCATTCTATTTTGAGGAACCAATCCATTGTGGGCTGGAGTACGAGTCCTTTATGTTTAAGGATGCGTAGTTGGACATTGAGGATGATCCTGAGTCTGATATTAAAAAAATTTTGGGACAATTTGAACTAAGGATGAACAAGATCAAGATTTGGAACAAATGGAAGAAACATTACATGGAAACAGAGAGGTTGGCCCCAACTAGGAAATTTTGGATGATACTAATCTAATTTTGATGCATAATTTTTCTAATCATATGTGCTTGGAAAATTCACGCTCCATTCCTGGGGTCAACTCAAATGATTTTTCTAACTCAACTCCCCTAGAAGTTGAATCCATTCCCACTTCCACACTATCCGATTCTCAGCCATCTCTCCCACTTATCCAGGATTCTGATAGACCACTCTCTAAGAATTACAATATTGATATGGAGATACCTAATTTTGCACATTTTCTCTCTGATTCTGACCCCCAATAGCATGTGAAGGAATAAGACAAACAATCCCCTTATGAAAAAGACATTCAAGAAATTGCATAATTATTCGGGATGACTTATGATGATTTATCTGAGGAAGCAAAGAATGTAGCTAAATCATGGAATTTTGAGGAGTTGGATTTGATTGATGAGAAACAGAAAGACAAGCCCTTAGAAGATGTAGTTTAAGAGAAAGATAATTGGGATCAAATTCAAAAGTCCATAGAACGAAAAGAATTTGAGGTTTTGATTAATCTAAATTATGATCTTACTCCGCCTAGGGCAATGATTCTAAGGAGTAACAAATTTCCATCCATTACATTTGAGAATTTGCATCATGAATTAAAACAAGATTTGTGCAACTTCAATGAGATTTTTTATCACCCTAGGGATGAGATTGAGGATTCTGATTCAGATATCCAGCATGATTTGGGTAAATCTGAAACTATTGAGATGGAACACTAGATCTTATCTGACTCACCTACTCTACATCCATCTACACCTGACTTAACTTACGAAGTGCTTTCTTATACCCTTTTAGACTATACCACTCAGGTTCCTCCTTTCATTTCCCATCACATTCAGGACCCGTATGATTTGTTCCCCACTGACCTCTATTTACCTACCTCATCTACCTTACTCATGCATCACTTCTTAAGGTTGCCACTATCTACTTTCCACTTTGGCACCCACACTTATTTTTCTCCCTTTTGTAGCACCTGGTTACAAATAATTCCAAGCCCGTTCATTTTATTTTTTCGGCCATTTGGGCTTGGTATTCACCATCAGCTCATCTGCATTTGTGGATCATTAATTCTTAGGCCACATGATCATATCTTCATTTTAATCCTGGCTCAACCCATTAATTTGATCATTAATTTATGGGTTTAGGTTCGATAAAAAGCATTAAACTTAGCACTTGCTGGGAGGCAACCCAATATTCTTTACAGGTAGTTCTGCATCCAAACTAACCTGGATTAACAAGCTCAGTCAAGTGATATCCCCTCCTCTTGATTATTATATTTTGATTTTCCTACAAACATTTCAATGTGGACATTGTAATGAATAAGCATGGGGGTGTGGACATTGAATGTCTTATTTTTATGTCAAAAAAAAAATTGCATTTAAGCATAAAGAATTTTTATCAAAAATGTCTTATCCTTAAGTTGATTCCTAAGTTTAGAATCCACTACAATTTCATACTTACACGTAAAATTTGCAATGAGTCCTCTATGAAGACTGATAAACATCTTTAGTTTGTTGAGAAGAAGAAATTCTTCTTCTCCTGAGCCCTTGGACAGTGATTAGGGAGTCTGCCAAACTATCCTCTAGCAGATCCACCAGACAAGTGTGAGGTGAGAGTAGAAAGTCTACTGGTGCTCTAAAGCTAGTATGAGGAATCTTAAATACTAGATAATTAGATAATGATACTCGAAGTTAGGCATAGCTTTTCACTCTAGATTTCTACGTATAAATTCTTAGTGCGAATCATTTTAGAGACACCAAATAAGCTAAATATGCAGAGAGCGGGTTATGAAAAAACTAGGACTAAGGTGGATGATCACGACTGACCTTTACGAAATCCTCGGCTAAAGGAGGGTATTAGTGTCAAGGTCAGAAATACGCTGTCCTATCTATTCCTTTCCTGGTGCTGAGAGTAGTCACTTCCACCAAATAAGCCACCCGATATCCTCTTGAACATTTCCAACCCCGCATAATGCCATGTAAATAAAAGTTCGTATGCTATACTGCATTGCATTAGTAGATATATGAATGTGAAAAAGAGAGAAAAGAAGAGAAAGAGAAAAAAAAGAGAGGAAAGAAAAAAAAATATACATATATAGAAAAAAAAGAGGAAGAAAAAAAGAAAAAAATATAAATACAAAGAAAAAAATTTAGAAAAAGAAAAGAGTGTAAAAGAAATAAGTTTATCAGTTTAGAATTTGTTTCAAGTATATTGAGGCAATGACACCTGCCACCCTCACAATCCACCAAATACAGCCTTGACCTTTTTTTTTCTTGTATTTCTGGCCACCTGAGTACTAACCGAGGAATTCTGACTTAGTCATAGGGTTATCAGAACCTAATCTAAGTGTTAATGCTAGGAGAGACCACCAAATATACTGACAAATCTGGTGAGATTGTGAGCTCAAAAAGAAAAGAAAAGAGAACAAAGAAGAAAGAGAGAGTGAGAATGAGTACAAAGAAACTAAAGATGGCACAGTCTCTCTACCTCTCTTTGAGTTGATTTATTTAATAGTCTGGAAATCTAGTCTCTAAAGTACTAGTCTACATGTAGCATTAGATGAGTATGAGCCACCAAATATAAATCCACTAGACTCAAAGTATCTTTTACCTAAGCCAAAATCCAGGGTCGAATTTACAGATTACTTTATAACCCCAAGGGAAGAAGTCTGCCTATTCCAATAGAATTTTACTAAGGGTCAAGTACGAACTTTAGATGTGGATTGGTTTTTCACTTTGATCCATTGCATAAGTGATGTGTCATTTCTAAACATAGTTAATTAAGTTAATTAGACTTAATTAATTGCATCAAAATGTAACTTAAGTTAACTTGAATTAGTGTTGGAATTATAGTATAGGGTCAAGTTAACCTAACATTTTAGAATTTAAGTTCTTTTTATTTGGTTGAGTCAAAGTCACTCACTGGGAGGCATAATAGTAAGCTTAATTCACCATTAATCCCTAAGCATTAATTACTATCTACTTAATCAAATAGATTATAATTACAATATATTTTAAGCACATGAATAATTGCATAAGATATTAACAATAAAAGCATGCAATATTCCACTTGAAGAAGAAATAAGTTTGCAAGAAAGAATTATCGTTTAAAACCAAATGGAAACAATGTTTATTACAAGATATAAGGCATAAAATGTTTAAAAAGGTGACGGAGAGCTGTTTTCGCGCATTTGAAAGTCGTCGAAAGTCGTAGTATAGTCGCGCAAAACGTTCGTCAAAAATATTATTTTGTAAAATAACGAGACTTGAGTCCCGGTCGTTCGTCTCTGGGAGGCGTGTTTCTATTTTTGAAATCGATCTTAAAGCCGCTCTACTTAATATTCTGGTGCTCAATATATAGGCGGTTAAAGAACAGGCACTTAAATCATGCAAATAAAATAATCATTCAGCTCATGGTGATTTCGAACACATAAAGTGAGATATATATATATAAATGCATTTTCATTCATTCATTGGGGGAGAGTTGTTTGTACAGGAAATCTCGAGGAAAGCTTATACAGGAATGCTTGAAATTAAACCTAGCTACTAGAAAACGATTGCATACAAGAATCGACGGGGGGATTTCGCATGCATCATTGGGGGAGAAGAGAAACTACTCTACTAAGCAGTAAATGAAAGTAGTAAAACATATGAAAAGCATGATCTAGAGCTAAAAGAGTAGAGGGCATTCAGGGGTGGTCCCCGATGGCCTTGGAGTGGTTGAGAAGAGAATGAGGGGCGGCCAATGTAGCTTAGGTCGACCCTTGGAGAGAGGTAGGGTTGATCCAGCATCCCGGCATGGTGTCCACCATGGTGGTGGTAGTGAGCTTGTGGAGGTGGAGTGAGTGGCTAAGTGGAGGTGGCGTGAATGGCACCAATGGAGAGTAATTGCCAAGGGAGTGAATGGGCGCAAATGGCCACCCATGGGGTCTTTTTATAGACCCAATGGAAGCTCTCTAGAGAATTATGAAATTCTCTAGAGAGGCCTATGGTGGGAGCTCGTGGGAGAGTGAGAGAGAGAGGGTGGATGGTGGTTTTTAGATCCACCAAATGTGGATCTAAAAATTGAATGGCTCTTGGTTGCTATTTTTGGCAACCAAGGCAACCACACATGGTAGAGAGTTCTAGAGAACTCTAGGCTAGATATTTTCGTGTGGATGGTGTGTGTGGGTGTGTGTGGGTGTGTGTGGGTCGAAACTTAGGTGGCTAGGTTGATTAGGTTGGGTTCTAGTGGGTTTAGGTCAAGGTAGGTCTCAAATTAGGGTTATAAACCTTAATTCACTAAGGTAAAGTGCAATTAAACTTAATACAACTTTAATTGGGTGTGTGGAAACTTAATTGAGAGTAAAACAACTCAATTAAGTCAGGTCTAGGTCAATTGGACTCTCACTGAGTCCAATTGGACAGTATGTGCTGAGATCAGGGCTCAATTGGACTCAATGAGTCCAATTGAATAGGCTGATGGAATTGACTAAGATCCAAGTCAATTAGGTTTAGTGAGGACCTAATTATGTCCTTAGGGAGGTCTAGAGGTGATGTACTAGGGTTAGTGCACCTTAATTTAGGTTCCTATGGGGTTGAAATTGGGTTTAGGGACCTAGAGATCCAAGATCAAGGCTTAAATCTCAAAATAGGAATTGGAGAGCAGTATCAGACGTCTAATTATAGAATCAGACGTCTTATACTCAAAAATCAGAAGTCCAGCCTTGTTGTCTGGATGTCCAATCAGAGTCAGGAAGGGTTTCGGGTTCTGTTTTGGGTATTCTGCAGAAATTGGACGTCTGACAAAGTGTCTGGACGTCCAATAACACTGCAGAAGTGGGTTTGAAGTGTGCGGGAGTTGGCTAAGGGTCCTGGATGACTTAAAACTTATCTGGACGTCTAGAGAAGAGTTGGAACTAGGGTTTTAGGGCTTCCTAGGTTGTTGTGACCTAATCTAAGGGTGGCTAAGGCTTAGGGAAGTCTCTAGGATATCCTAGGGCTAGGATGGACCTAAGCTCTTCACATTTTACTGCTTTATTTCTACTTAATAGAATAGAAAACCTTTAACCCCCTTACATTATTATTCCTACATCTAAACTAGGCCTTCTGCTCTAGCTCTGCCACAACTCCCGCTATTTCAGATCCAGCTTCAGATCCTGCTCCAGATCCAGCTCCAGTTCTGCTTATTGCCTGCAATCGACATAATACACTTAATCAGCACATTATTACATTATTTTATGCATAGCTAAAGGAAAGCAGTAAAGATGCACATAATGCCTATGCATGCATGAATAACCCTAACTTATGCTAAGTCTTAACTTAATTTAAGTCAATTAAGACCTATGATTGCTGCGAAATCAAAAGGATATCAAGCCTTATTACAACATTTAAAAGCACAAAAATAGGTAATATATCAACTTCATCCCTGAAATCGGACGTCTGAAAAAAGAGTTAGATGACTTAGAAGCATAAAATGTACTTCTGATCAAAACTAAGGATGTCTGATTCTATTTTCCTTTCTTGTTAAGCTCTTTAGCTCTCTCTCTTTCTTCTTCTCTTATTCTCTCTCTCTTTACTTCTGTTGTTTCTCACCTTACTCTCTCGAGCTTAACACTTAGCTTCTCTTTAGCTCTTTTCCTTTCTTTGTTTACCTCTATACTGTGCATTCCTTATCCACATTTAGTCAATTTTTCACCAACTTAACCCATTAATCTCTCTCAATTATAAAAATTAGGGTTTTAATGGATGGCTCAAGCTCATTTGGGTATACACAGCACCCTCATGGGTGGGACCAGGCCCTACTAGAGCTCAGGTCTAATTATTTAATTAGGTGGATTATCTTATTTTATTCACAGTGCACAGTACTGGGCCTAGCCATGCCCACACATGTCCACGCCTACAAAGGCCTGTACATGCACTCCCATAGGCACACACACCCACGCACAGCCATGCACCCACACCATATGCTCAAGTTTCCTTTAAGCCCTACACTGACGACCGGGAGGGTCGTGGTGCGTTTGAGTACTATACCATGTCGAGCATTGTTGGTGTTGAAAGGTACACATTTGGAGTTGGATTCAAAAACTTGTCGTAGTTCAAGTCACGAAGAAATCCGTTCAACAGATAAAATTTATACTGAAAAATCCGTAAAGAAGTTCCAGGTCGAACATAGGGAGGCCGACGTTTGATTAAAAATATGCATTTGTTTTATTTGTCATGAAACAGAATAGCTGGTCGAAAACTAGCTATCTATTTAACAAATAATAAATAGGAGAGAGAGAGAATATTACAAATAAAAGCGAAAGGGATGTAGAATAAACATGGATTTCATTATAGGAAGTTGTTCATTACACTACTCATTACAACTAGAAAGCAGGAAATCTATACTAGAAAGCGGTAAATCTACTCTAGAAAGAAGTAAAAAGAATGGAGAGAGAAGTATCCTCCTCGACGATCGGTTGGAGGATGAGCCGGATGGGATGACGCTTGGAAGACGGGGAATGGAGTAAGAAGAAGGAGGACAAAGCTGGACGAATGGGAATGAAGTAGCACATTGTCATCGTCACAGGATCCACCTCCCAAATGTAGAGAAAGGACAACCATAGGATGCTCCACAAAGGGGGACGAAGGTGGAAAAATAATGATTTCTACTCTAAAGGAGCATCCTGGGTATGGGACAAGCTCTTAGAGCTTTGGAAGGGGTGAGAGAAGAGAAGAGGGGATGAGAAATTCGTAGGGTAGGGCTCTCCTTTTATAGTTTCAAGGAGTGGGGGCATTTTGGTCATTACAACATCGAAAGCATTAATTCAAGACCTTTAGTGATAGATTTATCTGTCATTAAAGGCCTAAAAGTGGCCAACGTGCATGCACTGCGAGCACCTCCTTGCCTTCACGCTCTTAAACACTTGCACACGATCAAAGGCCCCTAGCCGTTCGATCAAGAGATCAGACGGCTTAAAAAGCATGCGTTCGCTCCTCTTTAGCGCCTCTACCACACGTCCACGTGCGATGAGGCTTGTAGACGCAAGTCATCGCGCGCGTACGCGATCAACGATTCCCAGCATGCCATGCCTCCTCCCCTCGGTCGCCTGATCTCCATCTAACTGCCCACTCGTGCCCGCGCTCACGCCCGTCTGATTTGAAGCGCTTGGTGCGGCTTGAACGCGCGCCCTTCTCTTCCGAAGGGGCACTCTACCGTTGTGCTATGCTTCCTCTAGAGGCGAGTGGATGATTTAGTGTGCAAGCGACCGTGGCAGTTGGATGGTGATCCAATGGCCCAAATCCATCGTGCGGGTGAGGAAGAAGAGCAGAGGCGGGTCCTTGGGGCCGATTGGTCGTCCATCTTCTGTGTGTTGCATATGGTGCTAGAGATGTTGGATTGGATTGATTTTCACGCTGTTAGGCTGCGATCGTCGATCCAAACCAATCTGTGCGGTTGGATTTGTTGTCTGAAGTGTAGATTAGTACCATCTTGGCCCTTGATCATTAGGGTTCCTTGATCTCTATCTAGTGCTACGGATGTTCGATTAGGGTGATCTTGGAGTTGTTGAACTCCAGTCGTTGGCTTGATCAGATCTATACGGTTAGATCTTTGATCTGAGGCCTTGATTAACAAGTTGCCCTGTCCTTGGCCATAAAAGGAGATAATTAACCTACATTTTATACAGACTAACCTAAATGCAAGATGATGCATGTTATGCAAAATTTATAGTATGTGATGAAATTCTATGCCGAAGAACACGCACAAATAGACAGTTTATGTGATATAAACATGTTTACATCACGCGTTCCTAATTCTCTGGTGTGGGATTATGCCTTCACTCCCAGGTCGATCTTCATTTGAGGATTCTGGCTGACTCAGTTGACCAAATCGATTGAGCTAAGGATCGAAGGAGAGCTGATCAAATGCTCTATCTCATCCATACATCAATTTGATGCATCGAACAAGATTGATCCATCAATTTTATGGATGAAGATGGCTATTTCGCATGGCCAAAATGGCCTGCGGAGAGAACTCAGGTCGAACTACTTGCAGAAAGAGAATTCCTCTCAACTAAGGAACTAAATACCTTTAGTAAGCTATTTCGCATGATCTAGAGAAGATAGGAGGTTCTGAGAGACATTCTGGAAGCTCAGAAGCAAAGAAGCTTCTTAAAGGAGCTTCAGAGTTTGAATCTGAGATCTAAAGAGGCTATCAAACAGATAACAACCTCTAAAAGGGAACTGAATAGATTTAGAAGGTTGTTTGCAATAGATCTGTGTGGGAATTGAGATCAAATCTCAAAAAAACCTCAAGAACAATGTTAGGTTCCCTTTGGAACCCAAAACTCATAGTAAACTAAATTTTGATTAAATCAAAATAAAGTACCATCATATCTGTCCAAACAAACTCTAAATCATCCTAGAAAGTCAGATAACTCATTAAATCAGTGAATCAAACTTTTACTCCTCAATTTCATCCCAATTTTGACTTTTTGCAACTAAGATTTGACTTCCAAGTTTAAGGCATCACAGAAAAATTTAAAGGCTAATTCCGACTTAATCCACCCTCAGAGAGCCATTGCACGTGTCAAATTCAACTTTTAAGTGCTCCAAATTGATCTTAGTCTTCGCTGCCTGAGGTCAAAAGTGGTTGTGTTCAGTAGATCAAGATAAAGACTCTCAGATCTAACAAAGACTTGCAACAAACTCCTAAATATCTATTGATGATTACTGACCTATTGGTTTGTTAGGAACCTAACAGAATCAGTCTTTCCAAATCTTTTGGAGTTGGAGAAGATGATTAGGGATGGTTTCTAATCATCAAAACATGTAATAAATCACTAATTCTTGATCCTTAGGCCATATAAGTTCATTCTGGAGCTTCTCGGTGCTTATCTAGGGCTGAAATGCAAATACGACTCGTCGGAGCTCGCAGGAGCTCCTGTGAGTCTAGAATTAAGGCTACTAGAGTTCAAAACTCCATGATTATGACCATAGATGATCTCAAGAGCTTCATGAGGTCACACAGAGCCTAAAGAATGCAACAATTAAAGCAATTAAAAGATACATCACAAGATATGCTTTGAATTCAAAGAAAATGCAATTTGAGTTCGCTTGAAATTAGATCGACTCCTCTCACTCAATTGAGTGAGGGGAAATGCTTAGTGACATGTGGCGATAGTGGAGATGTGATTAATTAGGTGAAATAACTCCTTTAAGCTCACCATTTATAGCAGCTCAGAGGTTGAGATGAAATTTAGGCATTTGTGATTTAAATGGTGATTTATCTAATTGAGACATCAATCAGGGCCCTTAAGTGATGACAAGGCGATGGCTGACCCTAACTGGAGGTGATCTAAGCTCGAAGGCCTCTGCTGTAGATAGTGGAGATCTCTAGTGAAGGTGGAGTGGATTAATCGAATAAGCTGCTAAATTGAGCAAGAAAGAAGTGTAAAATGATCATGAGAGGAAGACGAAAGTGGATAGGTTCACGAAAAGATGAATAGAAGTCCAACGAAGCTAGAATTGGCTTCGCTGGAGCCAGAGAAGAAGCTACCAAAACTAAGCTAAACTAACCTAATACTACCTAATTACCTAGCTAGATCTACTTCTAAGAGTTAGCTCTACTTACCTGACGAAGGAGGTGAGGGAATCCACCATTGGCAGGGTAGAAACGAGATTGAAATCTATAATTGGTGAGAGAAGAAGCTCCAACCAATTGAAGCGGAGGGATTCCAAAGCTATGGTGTGCGCAATCGTCGTTGGCAGGGAGAAAGAGAGGAAGAGGGGGTAAGAGAGGTAGTACTCCTTAGTGGTAGTGCTCGAGAAGGAGAACAGAGATGTCGGAGTTACAAAAGAAACCTGGGATGGACCACGGTGTCGGAGAAAGGGAAGGGGGTCAATCCCCATGAATCGGTGGAGCTGAGGGGGTATTTATAGGTGGCGGCGGTGAAGAAGGGGAGTGTATTTGGACGAATGAAGGAGTAGATACATCCTAACTCATCGGCATCGTCTCTGATGCCGGTGAGATTAAATGCTTGACATAATTAGGATTAACGGCACATCCACACCGTTGGATGAGGAGAGTAAGGTGAGCCGAAGCTCAGAAGCTCGGGTGAAAGAGTTCTGATGGTGGATGGGCGGTGATCGGGTGGTGCAGTGATCAATGAACATCAGCCATCCAGTGTAAGGGAGAAGAAGAAGAGGAGGAAGATGAGCTGCTCATAGGAATGTGAATGCAAGAGAATCTAAGGTCCTAGATTGAATAAAAGGACTTAATGAAAATAGAACCCAAGGTCCTAAATGTAAACTGAGGCATTCAATGCTTATTTTAATTTAATTTTTTTTAAACTTTTTATATATAATTATAAATTAGATAAATAATATATATATGACCTGAATTTACATTTTTGACCTTTTTATCTATATTTATTTAATTTATTAAATTACTTAAGTTAATTACATACTTAGGGTAAGGTATTGATTAAGTTTAATTAGATATTAATTAACTAGCAAAATGTGTAGTATTTGAGTCCAAATTATTAATTAAATTATTAATAATATAATTTCATGTTTAATTTAGTATTTTTAACTTACTTCTATGCACCTTATTAATTTATCCCTTGTATCATAATTAAACCCTAATTAGACGTATTCATAGCTAATTAGCTGGGGAAACTAGTTAGTTAGGGATATTTAAGAGCCATGATGAGTCTCCCATCAATAAGCTACAATAATACTCTTTCACGACTACATGGATTTCTAAAGTCTTGAATGAAAATAAAAGAAATAAATCTCTAATCGAACTCTTGATAAGAAATCTATCTTAAAGGACCACTTTGCATTTAGTCATGAATTTGGTAGGGATTAGCAAGATTTAGGTAAGAGGGTGTGATTGCACAATAATTATATGACATAATATACCTGAATTAAGTTAGAATCTAACATAACTTAGGAACAGGGCATACATATGCATCATAATTTGCATAATAGTTAATTTAGTAGCCTTAGAGATAATATTACCATTTTATGCTCTAAGAGAGAGATGAAATTGATTGCAGATGATATGAGGCCACAAATGATAGACCAAACCATATGGATTAGATCATGACGACGATGGGAGTCCAATGCTTCTAGAATCATCTTGATCAGACATCCATAGCATCACGTGCAGCCTATAGAAGTTCAGAAGCCAGAAAGCAAAAAGATAAAAATCCGAACCTCAAATGCCAAATCCGATCGCACGTATGGCTCCGGATCGATGATCGCAGTCCAACGATGAAAAAATAAACCCGATCAGAGGCCTACATCACTAGTTACAAAGAAGAGAAGATGGATAGCCACGATGGCACCACGTGGCGCCATCACGGCTGCCCTTTATCGTGCCCGTAATCTCTGAAGAAGCCCTCCTCACATATTGTGGGTCATTGGATCGTCATCCAATGGCCACCAAGCGCCCACATTGCCCCCGCCCCCTCACCACATCAGCCAAGAGAAGATCTCAGCCATTGGATCTCCGTCCAACGGCTGAGAACGGAGTTGCCTAAAACATAAACACAACACAAAATGCGCCTTAACACGTTGGTTAGCACACTTGCACACAAGCACATGATGCATGATCGACCTTGGCCACACACCAAATCAGGAAGGTGGTGCGCTCGATCGCAATTGGACCACTGGATGATCAGCGAAGGGTGACGATGCAGGTGCGTGGCACATTGAGAGCCATCGGATGGACACACGCGGATGTACACCAACGAAATGCACAATCTTACACTCTCCCCTTAACGAAGGCGGTGCAAGCGTGAGTTAAGTCGTCCGATCGCGAGATCAGAAGGCAAAAATCATAGCGTGTGATTTGAATTTGAAGCACGTGATGAAAAGAAGCGGAGTGCACACGAGAAGTGGGCAAGTGGCAGATCACGATCCATGACGTGCTCCGGATGCATTTGTATAAATCGGTCATTGTAGCTCACGTACGTTGCATCGATTTTAAATAAAGAATCGGACGTGAGTCCGAGTGTCAAACACAAGGAGGCATGAAATCAGGTTTTTCTATCACTTGGTTATCACAGAAATCATGGGTTTTGCTTGTGAGAAAGTGCAGGAGAAAAGCAAGTAAGAGGGAGAGAAAGAGTAGGGTTAAAGTTCTTTTTAGCACAACATTCGTGTAAATAAGGATGAGAAAAACTCAAGAAAAAGAGAGACAATAACTAGATAGGGAACATCATCATTTAACATGCAACTTCAGTTTTACAATTACAACACTAGATAAATGCATAAGCACAAGTAAATCTGAGCTAGAGAGAGAGAGAGAGAGAAAAGACAGCGAGGCAGCCACAGCAGTGGAGGAGGGCTCTGTCGACGGCTCGTTGGCTCTGGCTATCACAAAAAGAAGCCAAGGATGGCTAGGAGTAGGATAGGAGGCTTGCAAGTGAATTGAATGCTTTACATGGCTAGTTGGAAGGGGTTTATATAGGAAGAAGGGCTTTCCAAATGAAGTAGGGGCTTTAGCAACATTCGGGATGTCGTTAAAGCCATGTCAAAATCGTCGGTGTAGCCCCTTGCCTGCTAGTCCCTTGCGTACGTGTTCTTCTTCTCAATGATCAGTGTGCGACCGCTGAGGACCGTCCGATCGCAGATGGGATGGTTGAGATCGCGCGTTGAGCGTGCTTCAGATCGTACGCTGAGCGTGCTTCAGATCGCACCTCAGAAGCGCTATGCGCATGAGTCATCACGCGCGTCTGGCATGAGCGTTCGCGATCGCGTCACGTCGCCTGCTTCTGCGCCGTTCGATCGCAGATGAACGAATGTAATTGAACGCGCATTAGATCACACGGATTTGGGATGCGGTGAGCGTTTCTAACCCAAACCCCTCAGTGCGAGGTTGAGGCCCCGACCGTTGAGCTGCGAAGGCGGATGGTCGCAGAGAGGAGGCGGGTGCGTAGGCATGTCAACCTTTGGATGGGCAGTGCAAGATCTGTTCTCAGCCATTCAATCACAGATCGAATGGTTGAGATCACCCATGCAGGTGATGAAGAGAGTGTGCAGCGAGTCGTCGAAGGTGCTGCGAGCTGTTCTCAGCCATTCGATCATAGATCGAATAGCTAAGATTCATCCTGCTATGATGGAAGAGGTGGGGCGGTGGTTTAGATGCATTGATCGGGCACCACATGGCACGCTGTGGACCGTTGATCATCAGATTAACGATTATAACTTCTTGGGCATCTTACGGGAGCTCCGAATTGCGGATTTGGTCGATTTTGAGTCCGTTGGAATCCGTTTGTTGTTCCGAATCCATCCGTGCGGTCGGATTTCTCATCTGAGGCCTGTTTTGACATGAACTTGTACAAAAGGACATTAACAGTGCATTATAATCAATCTCAATGTGCAATGCATGTAATGCTCCCATGCCCATTTACGATGTATTGTTTGTGCATATTATCTTTAAGATAAACCTTGATTGGCAAAATTATCACCCCAAAATGTAGCATTATCATACCCCATGCTTACTCCTTGCTAGTCCCTAGCAAGGTTCATCCTAGTCATTATTCTCAGTTAGAATTCAAGAAGTGATTACTTACACATTTTGTCACTTGTCAACAAGAGGAAATATACTAAGATCCTGATCTACAGAGACCAAACAGCACCCGGGTGTACCAAAATTTGAATCACCCGAATCCTCGCTTTAAGGCATATATATGTATATATTCTTTTTCTTTTTCATCTTTTCTCAGTTTCTTTGGACTTTCAGAGTTGAGAGTGTGTTGGCAACCTTTTATGGCTACGCAACCCACCCAAAACTCTAAAAAGACTCTAAGTGCTAATCATCTTGGTGTGAAGATCATGATAGACTCACTCAATGGTAATTCAGACATACTTCAGGTTTCTACGTCCCTAGGTGGCCAGAAGAGGAAGTGTTTTGCCTGAAGATGTATCTATCGATCGCTAGCTTTCTCCCTACTTTTATTTTATTTAGGGTCAGCACAAGGTTTTTCCAGTGTATATCTCCCCAGATTGCTCTACTTCCCCGCTTCTTCCTTAAGTGTTTGGATCTTTTTGTGCATTTAGTGAGCTGGGCTCTGGACAACCAGCCAATGGACTGTTACCCACGACCACTTGCCAGCCATACTCATGTGGTGAAGTGTGGCTTATTTTGTTCTTTTTTTTTTTTTGTTTGGTAGGTTGCTTCCCTGATCTCAAATTTACCTAGAGGTAATAGGAAGAAAGTGGTCCTGTGGTTGGGCTCTGGACAACTGACCAATGGGTTGTTACCCATGATAACTTGCTAACCATACCACCCTAGAAGGTTCATTAGCTACCCAATTTCTGTCAGAATCTCCAAGGAGTGAGTCAGTGCAAAGTTGCGTGCAGATGCTTAGACTAAAAGTTCCTCTGTGTCAGAGGGTAGACTGATAAGTCATATACTTATCGCCCTATTTTATTGGTGGATTAAAATAAATTAAGGTTGTGAAGATTCAAGGCTAAATCCATATTTTAACGGACACCAGGGTTGATTGAGCCTGAAGGCCTAAAAAGTCTAAGTGTTCAGGTTCTTTTTGTATTATTTCCCACTGTTGACATGTTCCTAATGCCTAAGTTTTCTTCCTAAATTCATCATTTACTTTTATTTTTATTTTTATTCAGACTGATAAAATGAACTCAGAACATGCAAATTACCACCCCCTATGCTTAAGTTGGACAATGTCCTCATTGACACATAAATTGATGCAACGGGGGTTCAGAAAGTACCTAAGCAATGCAATATGCCTGATCTGCCTTAATCTTCTAGGTTGCGTCCCAGGAAGCGCTGAGTTTAATCCCTTCAGCTGGGCATACTGCACAAACAAAATCAGAATGACTTGGGTCAAGGAGGCATAAACAAAATCATCCAGACCCAAAATGGAAGTCCGCAGATGCAAACAAGGTTGTGGTGGAGTCCTATTCCTAAGGGGCGGGAACTCTACAATAGACATATCATGCATGCCCGTGTCAGTTCCTCTCTTAGTCTATGGGCATGCAGAGAAATTGATGTGGACGAGCGCATCCCGAATATGACATGTCAGATACTAAAGATGTAGGTTCTATACTCAGCTTGTGTCCCCATAAAATTGTAATCTGTCAAAGGTGTATCAATTCTAGTGCATGCAGGTCACGGAATCTTTATTTTGGTAGGGTAGGTAACAAAATCAAGAGTTTCATAATGAGCCCTACAATCAAGCATGAGGTCTCTCTACAAAGATGAATCCATCTCTCTTATAGCCATGGTTTCATTGCTCATTCCCTCAAGAATATCCTCTCCAACCTCTTTCGTATCAGATTCACTGTTCAAGGTTACATTAGCGGTAGGGCCGAGTTCAGCCTCTAGTTCATGTTCCTTCTCTTGGACCTCCTCCAGATTTGTGATGGGTGTTTCAATCGATTCAGAATTGATTTCTTTGAAATTGTAACTCTATTCCCCATCTCCCATGTTGGCTGTTGTTCCCACCGGATCACTTCTCTCAGGATGATTAGATTTAGATTCCAAGGCATCTCCCCTCACATTCTTGATTTCCTCCTGATGTATGTCCTCAATGCACCACAAATTATGTTCCCAGGAATCCTCAATGACCTTATCCATTGAGTTATCCAACTCCTGGGGGTATCAATGGTGGACTGGACCAAATTGGGGTGACCAGGTGTAGTCCAATTGATCATTGTAGGTCCTTGCTTCATGAATTCCATGAATGGCGTTGTGTGCAATAGCTTTCTTTGGCCTTCTTCCCCTAATTGTTGGAACATATTCAACATGGCTTGTTGCCCTTTAACTAATTCTTAATTCTATCTGTGTAACTCTAACTGGAGGTTATCAGGAATTGGTAGGGTGTCATTTGGTGTCTGTTTGCGCGACGAGATCGTGGTTTTACAAGGTATTCGTTGCAATATAGTTTGAAATCGTCGTATAAACAATTTACAATTTTATTACTTGAAATTCAAGATTTTCGAGGTCGAACTCAGAGAGCAAATTGGTATTTTAGATGCTTAAGAGCACAACTTTCAATTTAATAAAAAAAAAATAATGGCCAATTCAATCAAAATTAAGAAGTAATGTCAAATCTAGAAATAATGACCAAAAATTGGACGTCTGATGAAAAATCAGACGTCTTAAAAGGTTTTGCTACAGTGCTTGATTTATGATTTTTGGCCTTCTCTTTCTCTCTTCTTTCTTCTTTTCCACTTTGGCTGTGCTTCCTCTGCCTTCTTTGGCTTCTTCTTCTTTCTTCTTTCCTTGCCTTTTCCTTCTGCTTGGTCACTCCTGCTTGCTTCTTCTGCATCTCCTTCTTCTTTTTCTTTTTCAGCCTCTATCTCTTCTCTACGGCTATGTCCCTCTTCAACTTTGGCCTTGTCTTCTTCAGCTATGCCTCCAAGTCCTTCCTTATTCTTCTTCTTTTTCTTCTCTCCTTCTGTCGCACCTCAGCCTTGAGTTCTCCTTCCTTCTCTTTTCTTCTTCAGCTGTACCTTTCCTTCCTTCTTCGTCAGGCACCTGCACTTAGCTTGCCTTTATGCCCTTCCCCTTCAGCTGCTCCTCTTCTTCATCCCTGCACACACATGCAGAAGCAAAACCTGGCCCCTACCCTCCCCGTGTCTCTCTCTCTCTATTTCACTCTTAGGAATTCTCTCTCAGAGCCGGATAATCAGATCGGGTCAAGTGCACCTAGGTCTAGGCCCACCGGCATGTGTGGTGGGCGAGGAGTGCACGGGTAGTCGGGTTGGATACTAGGTCCGTGGGGCATGGGGTGCGGACAAGGCGTGAAGGGCGAGTGGAACCTCATCCCTGTGCATTGGAGGCGATGAGATAAGAGCACAAATTCAATTTAAGTGTCACAACTTGCCCCTTAGTTTACGAGGTGGGGCTAAATGTCCCACCTGCTTCTGCTGCCGCCTGCAGGAGGAGAACTCCACTAAATTGGAGTAGCTGTGAGCCTTGCAAAGTCTGCTCTCAGGCTGGATTCACTCGCACGCTCAACGCGTGTCGCCTGGAGCTTTGAAGCCTGGAGCACATGGCTTGGAGCTCTGAAGCAAGCAAGCTTGCTGGTGCGTTAATGACAGATGGAGGCTCAGAACTGCACGACATGAAGATGGCCCTACGACACTGTCAAACCACAAGAAAACCTTCGCCGTATCACGGCGAAGGTGAGGTGGAGGTCGGTGTGGCTCAGAACGACCTAGGCGTGCATGCCTAGGTCGGACTGTGACCGTATGTGTGGGGTTGTTCGGTGGAGGTGTGGAGAGTGTGTGGCGGGCAGTGAGTCAGCAAAAAGTGGACAGTGGATGGAGGTTGAGCTTATGAGGTTGTTAGCGATGTGTGTGGATGCGTGGAGTGACGGATGCGCCTCCGCCGGTGGTTTGCCGGAGATGAGGAAGACGGAGGTGGTTTGTGGCTGTCTTGGCACGAAAATAGAAATAAAGTGGGGGGAAATGAAAGGTACAGAGAGAGGAACTTAACTGAGGGTATCTGGATGAAGGGGGGAGGCGGATAGTGAGCTGCACGTGTTTGCTGTCACTGGAGACGAAAGCCCTAAGATGGGGATGATGGCGATGATGAAGGGGTTGGAGAGGCTAGCGTGGGTATGGCGCAATGCGAAGGAGCACGGCGGAGAGGAATCTACCACTGGTATGGTGGCAGAGTGACGAAACGAGGGAGAGGAGGTCGTCGGAGCTTTCGAGTGTCTAACCGGAGATGAGAACGGAGGAGATTTTGGGGTTTTCTCAGGCTAGGACAAGCTTTTTCGATGTGGAGGGATCTGGGCTTGCTTATAAAGGCACGGGCAGAAGGTCAGGCGCAAGGTGGTGGCCAAAAGTCCTCACCGGAGGCATGGCCGGAGGTGATACCCATACCTCTCGAGTATTCGCACGAGAGGTATGGGGAGATTCAGGGCTTGGGGAGCTACTCAGGCGGTAGGGGGTTTCGCAGAGGACTCCCCTTTCAAATCTGGGAGTAGCTGCCTGGGGAAACGAGGAGAAAATTGCCTCGAAACATCACCGGAGGTATGGGTCCCTACTGCAATGGCAGATGGACCTGAATGTAGAAAGTGATGAGAAAGTTGAGGGGGTTTTTGCAAGGGTTTCCAATAGTTAGGGGCCAGAATGTAATTGGGTGGACTATTTTGCAAAGTAGGTCAAGATGATCTTCCCTTACGTCCAAATTTTGGTACAAACCTAATTTGGACCTAAGGAATCCAATGGTGAAGTTGGATTTTAGGTTTGACCACGTTTGACTAAACATTTTGCATGAAAACCTAAATTAGGTCAAATATTGAGCTTGGACCCCAATCTTGGTCAAAATAGGTTCCAAGGCCAAATTAGAGGTTCTAAGTCCTAGGGGATATTTTTTCATGAATTTTAGATTATTTAGTTGATTTTTATCCTACCTGGAACCTTGTGAATTTAAGTGAGTTTGTTTTAGGGTTACAGAATGTCATTTAATTCTTAAATTTCATAATAACCCTTATTTGACTGAACCATCCCAGTTTTTCTCTTATTAAGTCCAATTAACCTACGTATAGACCCTGGAAAATCCCATTGATGAACTACACTGGTAAAATTGTAGTTTTACCCTTTGTTTTATGTTCTTTTCCCAGATTAGTGATCCTTTGAATTAGGCCTTTCTTTTGGTTATGTAGGAGCTTTTATTCACTTTATTAGGTCAAAATATGCTAGTTAGGGCTCATGATGAGGTTCTCATCATACCCCTTGTCTAGCTTTTGCTAGTCCCTTTGCAAAATTTCAAGGTTTTAACTTCTATTCTTGACCTTGAATTTCTTTCACTAGTTATGATATGTGCTTTTTCTTTTGTGATTAGATCAGAATGCCGACAATGGGCCTAGAGGTACTCTAGTACCAACCAAGATCTAGACCTATCCAGCTTTAGCCTCGGTCCTCCGTAAAGGTTTTTAAGGTCCGCAGGAACTGCCTTAAGGTTTATTGGACTCCGTGGTTAAAGCACTCGTGCTTGAGGCATATTTATTCTTGTTTCAATTTGCAGTGCATTTTTTTAAGAGAGAGCTAGAGGATTTATTTGTTTGGGGAGTTTTCTCTCTCTTTTCTTTTTAATTCTAGCTTCGGATTAGCTTTTCAACACGATCTGTATCAAATTCCTCGTCTCCATCATCAATCCTCAAAGGACCCTGGAAATCGATGATTCGTGATATCACCGTCCATGGTAACACCCAGATCCCTGGTTTTCGAGATTTCAAGATAATCCCGCCCATGGAGTTTCGTGGTCGAATCCAGAACTTGGTGATTGACATTTTATGATAATGCCACCCATGGTATCTGAACCAACAGAGTGTTTACATGCCTCCGGTAGGATATGTGAATATCCTAAGAGACAAGCATCGAGGAGATGATATGTTGTTACGCATCTTCGAGGGGAATTTCCCACCTCTCCACACCGGTAACTCATCCAAATCAACTTGTGTTGATCAGCCGCTCCTAAACTAGGCACCATTTTCAGAACATTAAAACGCTTTTTGCGTGATTTTGATTTTTATGCGTACTGAACCAGACTGTGTGTGGATTGGGGTGCTGAGGTTACCAGGTCCCGCAAACCAAAGGTCAGTTAATGAGGCTGAATACTCCCTAAGCCTTAGACATAATACTTAAGCTTTACATTTTCCTCAACCTCTTGAAGATTATCCAGATCTTACTGGGTACTAAGAGTCTAGCCAAAAAGGCCTAAGGTTAGCATTCCTACTAATCTCTTTGTCTCTTTAGCACTTTTCTTTACTTTTGCTGCTGTGGTCTAGAATTTCGGTTAATCCCTTAATTTCTTACTAATGACAATTTCTTTTTCATTTTGTGCTCCTTTTTTTAACATTTTTCTCATTTTCCTCCTATTTTGTATAGCCCAAAAATTTTCCCTCCTCTTCTCACTATTTTTTTTTAGATATGTGATTTTTTTGTTGAAACCTTTTCTTGATATGAGTTTTCATGCATTTTTGCACTTTTCATGCCCCCCATGCTTAAGATTTGCAATGTCGCCATTGTAAATTAGGTGGGTTCGAATTCATCTTAGTTCATGCATTACGACAGGTGTTTGGTGAGCGAATGGGTCGAAGTGACTGTTGTGGACGATTTTTAGACTCGAGTATGGGTACCTGAGGTGGAGTCGGCTGTCCTAAAGGGTGAACCCTAAAGTGCAATATGAATTCAGCAAAGAAATGTCAGGAAAGGTTTTGGATTTTTCAAACAATGACAAGTTGCCTCCTGTTAAGCGTTGAGTTTTACGCCATCGGCTAGGCGCAATGAGCTCAGGGAGAATGGAGAATAAAGGATGACTTAGCCAAATCTGTACTAGTCATGTCAATGAACAGTTTGAGTCTCTGACCGTTCACGATGAAGGGTTAAGAATCGTGGTTGAGTAGATTGATCTTAATGGCTCTGTTTCCAAAGATTCATCGGACTAAGTAAGGTCTGATCCACTTAGATCGTAGCTTCCCTAGGAATAGTTTGAGTTGGGCATCAAAGAGTAGGACCTTTTAACCAGGGTGAAAGATCTTTCTAGATATGTGCTTGTCGTGAAAGGCTTTAACCCACTCTTTGTAGATTCACGAGTTTTGATACGCATCATGGTGTAATTCATCAATCTCTCTCATCTAAAGCTTTTTGTGGGTTCCAGCCTTAGAAAGATCTAAGCTGCAGTTCCGTACTGCCCAATAGGGTTTATGCTCCAATTTGACGGGGAGGTGACATGCCTTCCCATAACCAGTCTGAAAGGAGATGTGCCTAATTTGGTATTGTGGGCATTCCTATAAGCCCACAAAGCTTCCGGAAGCCGGGATGATCAATCCTTCCTGTCAGGTCGAACAATAACCTGGAGGATTTTCTTGATCTCTCGATTTGATGGCTCAGCTAGACCATTAGTTTGGCAGTGGTAAGGAGTAGAGATTCGGTGCGACACCCCGTATTGGTCATCAGTGACCTAAACTAACCATTTGTGAAATGGGTCCCTCCATCAGAAATGATCGCTTGTGGAATCCTGAACCGTGAGAAGATGTTTTGGTGAATGAACTTGAGAACAACTTTGTGATCATAGGTTCGGGTCGGAACGGCTTCGAACCATTTGGACACATAGTCAGCAACGAGTAAAATGTATTTGAAGCCGTCCGAGATAGGGAAGGGTCCCATAAAATCAATCCCCCAAATGTCGAAAATCTCACATACCAGAATCGGCTGTAAAGGCATCATGTCTCGATGGCTCATGTTGCCTAAGGCCTGGCAACGGTTACATACCTTACAGTGATTGTATGCATCCCTGAAAATTGTGGGCCAGTAAAAGCCACACTGGAAGACTTTTGATGTGATTTTGTGTCCAGAGAAATGGCGCAGCATGCCTGGTCATGGCAGAAAGAGAGTTTGTCTTTGATTTCAGCTTCCGTGACACACCGTCGGATAATTTGATCAGCACCAATGTGAAATAAATACCGGTCTTCCCAAATGTAATACTTGGCATCGGAATGCAATTTGTCCTTTTCGGCCTTCGGCCAATCAGACGGGATGTGATGTGATGCCAAGTAGTTTACTATGTCAGCAAACCATGGAAGCCCTGTATCAATAGTCAGGAGGTGCTCATCAGGAAAATGTTTTGTGATGGGTCCGGAAGGGTCAATGATCTCAGAAGGAAGGTGAGACAAGTGATCAGCTACCACGTTCTGTCTTCCCAAGTAGTTTACTATGTCAGCAAACCATGGAAGCCCTGTATCAATAGTCAGGAGGTGCTCATCAGGAAAATGTTTTGTGATGGGTCCGGAAGGGTCAATGATCTCAGAAGGAAGGTGAGACAAGTGATCAGCTACCACGTTCTGTCTTCCCACTTTGTTGCGAATCTCGAGGTCAAATTCTTGCAACAGCAAGATCCATCGGATTAATCGAGGTTTCGTGTCCTTCATTGCAAGGAGATGCCTCACAGCTGTGTGATCCAAGTAGATGATAACATGGGAACCCAGGAGTTAAGATCTGAATTTTTCTAGGGCAAATACTTTGGCTAGCAGCTCTCTCTCAGTAACAGTGTAGTTACGTTGAGCCTCATCAAGTGTTTTGCTAGTGTAGTAAATGACCATGGGTTTCCCGTCAATTTTCCGCCCCAAAACCACTCCTACAGCGAAGTCAGATGCATCGCACATGATCTCAAATGGTTGAGACCAATCAGAGGACTGTAGGATCGAGGCTTGGGTAACTCAGTCAAGAAGGATCTCAAATGCTTGAGTGCATTCCTTTGAGATATTGAAAGGTACATCCTTAGAGAGAAGAGTGGTCAGGGGGGGTGCGATTTTTGAAAAATCAGGGATAAATCAACGGTAAAAACTGACACGCCCCAAAAAAGATCGGATGTCCTTGATCGAGCTAGACATAGGGAGTTTAGAAATCAAGTTAACCTTGGCTCGATCAACTTGGATGCCTCTCTCCAAAATTAGATGTCCCAGGATGATCCCCTCAGGCACCATGAAGTGGCTGTTTTCCTAGGAAAGAATCAGATTCACGTCAATACATTGCCTGAGCATTTGAACCAAGTGCTGGAGGCAATCGTCAAATGATGCCCCAAATACTGAAAAGTCATCCATGAAGACTTCCAGATAATCACCTACCATATCAGAGAATATGACAAGCATGCACCACTGAAAAGTCACTGGTGCATTGCAGAGATCGAAAGGCATCCTTCAAAATGTGTACATTTCGAAGGGGTAGGTGAACGTGGTCATCTCTTGGTCCTCTGGATGGATTGCCACTTGGTTATAACCGAAGTACCCATCAAGAAAGCAGAAGAATCTATTTCCTGCTAGTCTTTTGAGGATCTGATCAATAAATGGTAGTGGGAAATGATCCTTCTTCATGAAGGAATTGAGTCTTCTATAAACTATGCAGACTCTCCATGAGTTGGTTATACGGGTTGGTATGACTTCTCTGGTTTCAATCGTGATGGTGGTGAACCCTGCCTTCTTAGGCACAACTTGGATTGGACTCACCCATCGACTGTCGAAGATCGGGTAGATGATCCCTGCATCTAACCACTTAATGATCTCCTTTTTCATGACTTCCTGCAGATTAGGGTTCAAACGTCTCTACATCTCACGCAAAGGTCGTGCGCCCTCTTCGGAGTAGATATGGTGGGTGCAATAAGAGGGGCTTATACCAGTCAAATCATCAAGAGTCCATCCAATGGCTCTACGATGTTGCTAGAGAACAGTAATCAGACAGGATTCCTGATCAGGTGTGAGTCTGGAGTTTATAATCACAGGAAACGTATGATTGGAACCCAAAAAGATGTATTTCAGATGATCGGGAAGGGGCTTCAGTTCCAAGACAGGATTATCAGAAGCAGCAGGTGGTTCAGGGTGTGTGTTAGATACAAGGGTAGGAGTTATGGGCGTATCTTGATCAGGTTAAGACTCCTCTAATTGCAGGTTTTGATCTTCTTGTGGTTGATCAGGGATAATCAGGTTGTCCTCGATATGTTGTTCATCAACCACGGCTTTGATATCACATATTTGTTCTATAACACCACAATTAATTCCTTGTTGGGCCTTAAAGATGTCAATCTTAAGAGCTTGGTTCTCAAATTTGAATTCTATTTGGCCCTCCTCACAGCTTATGTTGGCCCTAGCAGTGGCCAGTAAAGGTCTCCCTAGTATAATCGGTGTATCCCTTGGGTTCTCAGGTGCATCCATATCTAGAACTATGAAATCCACTATGAAGTAGAAATCCCATATCCTAACAATGACATCCTCGAGTATTCCTTTAGGTGATTTGATGGATCGATCGGCTAACTGCAGTGTCACCTCTGTCAGTTTAAGCTCAAACTCTTCAAGGTGGTTAAGTAGGGATGTGGGTATTAGGTTTATGGAGGCACCTAGGTATAGTAATGCTCTATCGAATTGAGTTTCACCACTTTTACATGAAATCAGGGGAGTGCCTGGGTCTTTTGCCTTTGGTAGCAGTTTACTCAAGATTACAGAGCTGTCTTGCTCTGACAGTATGATTGGACTCCCACTTTTGGTTCGCAGCTTACGCTTGGGTGTACACACATCTTTCAAAAATCATGCATAATCTGGTACGTGGTGGATTTCATCCATCAAGGGGATGGTTATCTGGATATGTCCAAAGAGCTTGATCAGATCCTCCTCAGGAGCCACGAGTTTGGTTATCCTTTTTCCCTTGGTCAAGGCCTCGGGAAATGGAACCTTGGTTGGTTCCTCTAGAATAGGTCCAGGTTCTTGATCTAAGATAGGGACATCCTGGATAACTATCCTAAGGCTTGGGTAACTACCAGGTTTGGAGTGGTTTGGATAAGGTGGGTCTTAGGTTGCTTTACCACTACGGTTTGTTACGGAGTTTAATCCTGCCTGGTTCTGGTTTAGGGTTGGTAAAATGGGTGGCTGCTATTGAAACCCCACGTAAGATGTCGAACCTTCCATCCCATCAAGTGATGGAACAGAAGGGACCTGATAAATCATATGTGTGTGGCCTAGATTTGGGTTCATAACGCACCTCTGGGTCGGCACGTTGTTTGGGTTCGACAGAGGTTGCAAAGGAAGTGTGCCCGGTTGGTGGGAATTCACCATTTGGGTGAATTGGTTGCGAACCTTTGTGCTCTCATCCTTGTGTTGTTTTTGTATTGTCACATTCATTCTCTGAATGTCAGCCAGTGTTTGAAAGACAAGAGACATTTGATCTTGGTTTGGCCCAGATTGATAGGTGGGGTTGGGTCGAGGCTGAGATGGCTGATATGGACGAGGGGCTTGTGGACGGGGTTGATAAAGTGATCTTTGATTCTGAGAATTTCCCATCCACTGGAAGTTGGGATGATTTCGCCATCCAGGGTTGTAGGTGTTGGAAAATGGGTCATTCTGGATGGCGTTGAGGTCCTCTCAAGTCTGAGGAGCCTTACGAATGTCAGAGTATGGGGGTTCAGAGTTCCCCCGATTAGAATAGAGCGGATCGAAGGTCCCTCTGATCCTGGAGTCAGATAGGGGTGGATATGGGTCCATCCCCTGAGAAGATCGGTGAAAGATGTTTTGCAGGGTTTCCCTTGTGAGAGGTGGCTGTGCAAAAGAGTTCTGCTCAGAGGTGGCTCGCTACAAATGCCGAGTCAGCTCGTCCACCTTTTTCTCTATGATAGAGACCTTGTCCAACCGACTAGCCATTAGCTCCAAGTCGATGGATGTGGACAGGCCCTGCATCTCATGTGCTTCCCTCAGATTCGTCGATGCGCGGGCATTCTTCTAGTCGAATAAGGCTGTGGAGTCATTATTGACGGAGTTCTCACACATATTCTCGAGAATTTCCCACACCGTGTCCTCATGCTAACCCATGATGTTTCCTCCGCAAGTTGCATTGACGAATAATCGAATGTCCTCACAGAGTCCTTGGTAAAAAGACTGGACTTCTTCCCATTTAGGAAATCCATGATGGGGGCACTTTTGCATGAGATCCAAGAATCGATCCCATGCCTCATGAAGAGGTTCTCCCGTTTGTTGGGTGAAATGAGTGATCTGGTGGTGCAAGGCATTTGTCTGACCAACAGGAAAGAACTTCTTCATAAACTCGAACTGAAGTTCATCCCATGTGTTGATCAGACGAGTCTGAATTTGATACCAATGAGTAGCCTTGTCCATGAGGGAGAAAAAGAACATCTTCATGAGCAGAATATCCCGATTTTGTGCATCTGACCCAAAGCTTTGGGCGAGATGCTTGAGCTATTTAATGTGCTGGAATGGATCCTTGGAGTTAAGCCCATAGAATTTTGGTATGGCATGAATCATATTGGGCTTGAGTTAGAAATCAGGACCTCCAGCCGGGATTCAGACTCAAGGCTCGATTGCCACCGCAGTGGGATTGTAGTGATCTCTCATCATGGGACGCTGCGGTGGGTTCATAAAGTTTTGGAAGAGATCGTTTAGGCACTAAAGCTAGTTCTCAAGATTGTTTTCTTCTTCTGCAGCTCCTTCATCATTTTCTTCTTCATCCTCTGTCGCTTCTCTGCGGCTATGTCCCTCTTCAACTTTGGCCTTGTCTTCTTCAGCTGCGCCAACAAGTCCTTCTTCTTTTTCCTCTCTTCTTCTGCTGCTCCTCAGCCTTGAGTTCTCCTTCTGTCTCTTTTCCTCTTTAGCCACTCTTTCCTTCTTCAAGCACCTACCCTTAGCTTGCCTTTGAGCCCTTCTCCTTCAGCTACTCCTCTTCTTCTTCCCTATGCGCGCACACAAAAGAAAAACCTAGCCCCTACCCTCCCCGCATCTCTCTCTCTCTATTTCGCTCTTAGGAATGCCCTCCCAGAGCCAGGTAATCGAGTAAAGTCAAGCGCACCCGGGTCTAGGCCCACCTACGTGTGTGGTGGGTGATGAGTGCACTAGTAGTCGGGTCGGATACCAGGTCCACGGGGTGTGGGGCACGGACGAGGAGTGAAGGGCGAGTGGGACTTCACCCTTGTGTACTGGAGGCGATGAGATAAGAGCACAAATTCAATTTAAGTGTCACAACTTACCCCTGAGTTTACGAGGAGGGACTAAATGTCCCACCCGCTTCTGCTGGCACCTGCAGGAGGAGAACTCCACCGAATTGGAGCAGCTATGAGCCTTGCAAAGTCCGCTCTCAGGCTGGATTCACTCGCACACTCAACGCGCAATGCCTGGAGCTCCGAAGCTTGGAGCGCATGGCCTGGACCTCTGAAGCAAGCAAGCTTGCTAGTGCATTAGTGGTGGACGGAGGCTCAGACCTGCACAACATGAAGACGGCCTTACGGCCCTGTCAAATCATAGGAAAACCTTTGCCGTATCACAGCGAAGGTGAGGCGGAGGTCGGTGTGGCTCAGAATGCCCTAGGCATGCGTGCCTAGGTCAGATTGTGGCCGTGTGTGTGGGGTTGTTCAGTGGAGGTTTGGAGCGTGTGTGGCGGGCAGTGAGTGGGCGGAAGGTGGACAGTGGATAGAGGCGAAGCTTGTGAGGTGGTTGTCGAGGTGTGTGGATGCGTGGAGTGATGGATGCGCCTTCACTGGTGGTCTGTCGAAGATGAGGAAGACGGAGGTGGTCTATGGTTGTCGAGGCACTAAAATAGAAATAAAGTGGGGGAAAATGAAAGGTAGGGAGAGAGGAACTTAATAGAGGGTATCTAGACGAATGGGGGAGGCAAAAAGCAAGCGACGCATGTTTGCCATCGCCGGAGATGAAAGCCCTGAGATGGGGATGATGGTGACGAGGAAGGGGTCGGAGAGGCTGGCGCGGGTACGGCGCGATACGGAGGAGCACGGTGGAGAGGACTCTGCCACTGGTATGGTGGCAGAGTGGTGAAACGAGGGAGAGGAGGTCGCCAGAGCTTGCGGGCGTCTGACCAGAGATGAGGACGAATGAGATTTTTGGGTTTTCTTAGGCCAGGACAAGCTTTTTCGATGCGGAGGGATCTGGGCTTGCTTACAAAGGGACGGGTAGAAGGTCAGGTGCAAGGTGGCAGCCAAAAGTCCTTGCCGGAGGCATCGCCAGAGGTGATACCCATACCTCTTGAGCATTTGCACGAGAGGTATGGGGCGATTCAGGCATGGGGAGCCGCTTAGGCGGTAGGGGGTTTCGCAGAGGACTCCCCTTTCAAATCTGGGAGCAGCTCCCTGGGGAAACGAGGAGAAAACTGCCTCGAAACCTCGCCGGAGGTATGGGTCCTTGCTACAATGGCAGAGGGACCTGAATGTAGAAAGTGGTGAGAAAGTTGAGGGGGTTATTGCAAGGATTTCCAAAATTTAGGGGCCAGAATGTAATTGGGTGGACTATTTTGCAAAATAGGTCAAGATGATCTTCCCTTAGGTCCAAATTTTTTTTAAAAACCTAATTTGGACCTAAGGAATCCAATGGTGAAGTTGGATTTTAGGTTTGACCACGTTTGATTGGACATTTTGGATAAAAACCCAAATTAGGTCAAATATTGATCTTGGACCCCAATCTAGGTCAAAATAGGTTCAAAAGGCCAAATTGAAGGTTCTAAACCCTAGGGGATATTTTTACATGAATTTTAGAGGGTTTTTTTTATTTTTATCCTGCTTGGAACCTTGTGAATTTAAGTGGGTTTGTTTTAGGGTTGTAGAATGTCATTTAATTCTTAAATTTCACAATAACCCTTATCTGACTGAACCATCTGAATTTTTCTCTTATTAAGTCCAATTGACTTATGTCTAGACCCTGGAAAATCCCATTGATGAACTGCACTGGTAAAATTGTAGTTTTACCCTTTGTTTCATGTTCTCTTCCCAGATTAGTGATCCTTTGAATTAGGCCTTTCTCTTGGTTTTGTAGGAACTTTTATTCACTTTATTAGGTCAAAATATGCTAGTTAGGGCTCATGATGAGGTTCTCATCAGTGTCCTTTTGATTTCCTCCTTGAAATCCAAGTTAAGAGGGTGTGGTTGAGGTTGTGGATTAGAATCCATATTGGGGTTTAGGTTCTTGGGTGGGTCCTCTATTCTATCATGTTTAGGGTCTAGTTCTTCAAGAGGAACCATTCTCTATTTTGTCCTACTCCAGAGTAGTTGAGGTTCTAAGTCCTCCTAGCCAGATTCTTCATTAGGGGACCAAATCAAAGGTTGATGATCCTAGGCTTACCTAGATTTCTGATCATCCTCTGATTTCCATTTGTCTAGAATTCCTTGCAATCCAAAGGTCAAGTAGGAAAGGTCATTGAATTCAAATCACCTTTCTTGGTTATTGTCCTAAGAAGGGTAGGGTTCTTGGTGTTCTCCTAGAGTGTAGGTCCCATCAAAGTGGTTAGAGAGTGGGTGGGACCTAAATGATGAGGCGTCATGAGGAGAATCAAGATATAGAGCACCACGATTTGAATCATACCCTTGGTTTGATATGTTGGGTGTATCCCAATAAGTGGTTGGTGCGGTTTGGCCATAACTGGGATAGTTGGGCCAAGAGGGATATTCTAGGTCGTACCCCCAACTTGGTGGTTGGTTAGCTCAAGTAGGCTGTGGATATGGTCTACTTGGGTTAGCATACAAATCATGTTGCGGGTAGTTTGGGTAAGATGGATAGGCATTGAAATCCATGGTTCAGAAGAAATGGAGGAACGAGGGAAGAGCAGATGAGAGAGAGTTGTGTGTGCACAACCAAGCAACAAATCTAGGTGCTACAGTGTAGACCTAGGTGACCTAGAAGTCTCCAAATGAACGATCAAGTCTGTAGGCACAGGATCGCCCTTCCCAAAGCTAATCTGGCAAAGTTGATTGCGAGGGGATTGTGGGGAAGGTTCTTCCTTTTTCTTACACTTCCAGTTCCGTAGACCCCACAACTGCGGTTGTTTGACACTTCCCTATAGCCTAGTCATTGATAAGTTGGTTTTCGCTTTCGAGTAATGTTATTAAGATGATTTGTCAATGTAGGATCAAAGTGGTGGAAAATCACTTAACAAAATAATTAAAATTAAAATTAAAATTAAACCACTCACAGGAGAGTGGGTGTTACGAACGCGTGCCCCGGACGTATTTTAAGACGTCTGGGAGGTGGCCCAGACGTCTGACCAGACATCTGGGATCACATCCAGACGTCTTGCCAGACGTCTGGGATGGTTTACAGACGTCTGAAAAACCATTATCGTCCACACCCGCGAGTCGTCTGCGCGCCTGCGCGCGCAGACCGCATATTCGTTATTCCCTCTTTTTCTTCTGCGGCTGCAGACGCCTGCCGCGCCTTCTCTCTCTCCTCTCCGCGCGGCCTTAAAAGGGCCACGCCTCCCCTTCCGTCTCCACCGTCTCCTTCTTCTTCTCCTTCCTGTGCACGAGAGCGAGCGAGCGCGAGGGCTGCAGTGGCGGCCGCAGTGAGCGCGGAGGAGGCGCGGCGTGCGAGGGCGGAGCTCTGCCGTGAGGGCGAGCTCCCCGGAGCGGCTTGGCCGGCCGGCGGAGGGCGCAGGGGGCGCGGAACGACGCGGAGAGGGACCTGCTGCAGTCTGAGCAGCAGGAGCGCGAGGTGCGACGCGGGCGGCGTCACGAGCAAAGTCCGGGTCGCGCCCTGATTCTGGAGAAATTTCCAGAATCAGACGTCTGGGTTGATAGGCAGACGGCGAGGACGACGTCTGGTAGCTCATACCGACGTCTGAAAGGTGTGTATTCCGCTTTCTTCTTCCTTCCTGTCGACCGACCGTACTAAGGGAGGGAGTTGGCTATGCGCAGGTTCGCTGATTCGCCATCCTTTGCGAATCAGACGTCTGGAAGTTGTACCAGACGGCGGGAGTGACCTCCAGACGTCCCCGTAGACTTCTGGACGTCTGGGAAACCACACTGAACAGGTAATTCTCTGATCCACTGTTTAAGACGTCTGGAAGAAGTTCCAGACGTCTGATTTTGCACAGTATCGTCTTTTTCGACCCGATTAGGGCCCGTTCGGGCTCCGTTTTCCGCGATTCGAGTTGCGTTCTTTTTAGAATTAATTCCTCTACCCGTCTACAGTAGCTATACACTATTTTTAGACACTCCTTGTGTTTGATCCTTGTGATAGGACCTCGTTCAGTTGCAGTCTTGGGAGTCGCGGAGGCGCGCGGGATTCCCGATCACGCCCCCATTACTCCCGTTGAACCTGGTAGAGTGGCTTAAGTTTATTTTTAAAATATGTTAAAGTATGGAACCATAACTAGAATCTAGGACATTGCATGAATCCTAGGAATGAGAAATGTATGGAATGATAGCTCCTAGGTGATGCATGAATCCTAGGGCTGGAAAACTAGTTGTATGCTAGATCCTAGGGTGTGGCATGAATCTTAGGACGGAAAAAACTAGTGGAATGTATAATACTGCAGTCTTGGAAAAATGGAAAGGAATATAAAGATGCCTGTAAATTGAATTAACAGCTGCCTGTTATGAATAAAGAAACATGATTGAGATCATGGATTGTGAGAACGTGAAACTGGAAGGTGAAACATATGATGTTCTGAGATAAAGAGCTGGAACCCTACGGGGAATTAGGAGTGGAACTCCTGGAAAGAAAAAGGAATGGAACTGAGATGTAGTTTGTACTGTCTCTTGGGTACGCAGTACCAAGGGAAGTACCTGTTTAGTGCAGAGTGGGGCCAGCCGCCCCAGGGACCCGAGGTTAGGATTGGCCGCTCTGTACCGACTTGTTGGCCCTCGTGTACGTAGTACCGAGGAGAGCTACTAGTGTTAGGAGAGTACTAGCTACCCCACGGGCCCCGGGGTTCTGCTAGCCTCCTTCACCGACTTGTTCGGCCCACTAGGGCTAACCAGGGTAGTCAGGCGAGGGTGCGCGGACTGTGGAGGGGCAAGGCCCCGGTTTGGTTACTGTCGAGGGGTTGGACCCCTGTTACTGAGAGGGCTCTGCCCTGGTTCCGTGCTGTGCTTTGGGCGCACCCGTTAACGGAAATGACTGACTGCGTGCCAGTGCGGGCTAGCTACCTGTGCGTTTATCGCGTGTGCCGTAGTCACCGTTACGTCTGTTAGTGACCTTGGGGTGGTTGACTGAGGGTAGGATCACCACGGGGGACTCTCCCAGCCAGGAGAGCACCATGTGCTACTTCTACTTTTGGGAAAGACTGCAATCAAGATCGTTCCCACGAGGACATTCAAGATCAAGTAAAGGATCTGAGAAATAAATGAAATAGTGAGAAAAATTGAAAGATGTGAATAAAGGAAGTAATAGAACATAACAACTACTGTACACTCTACTGTTGCCTTTAGTTAGTTTGCCACTCTACTCAGCGTTTTGCTGACGTGTTACACTCGTTACCTTTTTCAGGACCAGGTGTTGAGCAGCCAGGGTCGGTGGCTGCAGAGGACGCTGGGCCGAGTAGGGTCCAGTAGAGTTACCACAGTCTTTTGTACCTCTTTTGTTTCTGTTCTAGTGAGTAGTTTTTGTTTCCGCTGTACCTTCTTTACCTGCAGTTCTTGTTATATGATAAATGTTGTTCTACTGTTGTGGTGGTACCTACTGTAGTAGTTTCTTTCCTTACTGTTGTACTTTCTTACTGTTAGTTATATTCATGCTGAATGTGGTTTATTTTACTGTCTTTTGGTTACTTCCTCGTTGGACGACTAGGTCATGGGATTAGTCGAGTCGGTCCGGTTCTCGTGTCTCGTAGGGACTCGGGAACCGGGTCGTTACAGGATGGTATCAGAGCAAGGTCGTCCCGAGAAGTGAATCAACTGACTGGAAAATAACCAATTCACATGTTTATAGCTAGTGTAGCCACCACAACATATCTCTTGACATGAGCTCTTAGAAGTTTTGTTAGGTACCGTCTGTTTTGACGTTTCCGTTTTGTTTCGCATCTCCTTGCAGGAGATGCCTCGTCGCGAGACTGGCTGTGGGTGCGGCCGAGGGCGAGGTCGGTGAGATGGACGTGCTGTTGTTGACGTCTCGGTGGACCAGCCACCACCCCCTGGCATCCAGGCCCAGGACCTCGCCAGACTGATACGGGATATTGTACGAGAGGAGCTCCACCCACCGCCCCGAGCACCTCCTCCTGGGGTTGCAGAGGGGGAGTCCTCTGTGGGACCACGCAACGGACACGGTGCTGGACACGAGGGAGGGGATGGGCCCCTGCCACCCCTACCTTCCTCCGACACTTCTGTACACGAGGCACCTTCGCCTGGAGGTGCACCAGCACCTCCCCTACAGCGCCACTTCGAGCTTTTCGGACAGTTCCGGAAGCTGAAGCCCCCCTCCTTCAAGGGGGATGAGGACCCGACCGAGGCAGAGGACTGGCTTGAGCAGCTGGAGAAGATCTTCGACACCCTTCGCCCCCCGGTGGAGTGCCGCGTGGCCTTTGCCACGTACCAGCTGGAGAGTGCGGCACACCGGGGACAGGAGAGGGACGAGCCGACGTGGGACCAGTTCGTCACCCTCTTCTGCGAGCAGTACTTTCCCCAGACGTGGCAGGACCAGAGGAGGAGGGAGTTCCACACTCTCCGCCAAGGGACGATGACTGTGAGCGCGTACCGCACGCGTTTCTTGGAGCTGTCCCGCTTTGCAGCGACAGCGGTAGCCACTGAGGAGGAGCACCTTTGGAGGTTCACCGAGGGGCTCCGGCCTGCGATCCGGGGGTATGTCAAACCCCTGAAGCTGCCGACGTTTTCGAGGGTGGTAGAGGCAGCTATGACTTACGAGGAGACCAACCCGTCCGCGCGAGAGACCGACGGCGGGCGGAAGAGGCCCTTTCAGCCAGACTTCTCACAAAGCCGGCGAGAACGGAGACACGTGGCATCCTCAGGAGAGCCGTCACGTTGTGCAGGGCCATCAGTGGCCTTTAGGGGCCCTCGACAGGGGCCAGTCGCCAGCACCGGACCCCCGCCTAGCCGACAGCAGGGACTCATTGAGGGCGGGAGTCGGGTTCCCCTCTACTACCAGTGTGGCCAGCCGGGCCACATCAGGAGGGACTGCCCATCTAGGGCAGGAGGTCAGCAGATACTTCCAGTGCAGAGCACTCGAGGGCACGTAGGAGGCCGCGGTTCCCAGGCACGAGGAGGAGGACAGCAGTCGCGAGGAGGGTACCGGCCAGCACCTACCCGTCCAACGCAGAGTGTGGCTGCTTCGTCCGCACCTAGAGCTGAGGGGCGTATCAACGCCCTAGCACACAGGGACACCAGAGCATCAGGATCCGTGGTAGCAGGTATGGTTTCAGTTTCTGGCAGACTCGTTTACGCGCTTTTCGATTCCGGCGCTACGCACTCGTTTGTCGCAGCCAGTTTCGCAGTTAGTTTGGACCAGGATTATACACTGTTAGAGAATCCGTTCGTAATCAGAGGTCCGAGTGGTCAGCTGTTTGTAGCTGAGGAGGTGTACATGGGTTGCAAGGTCAGCATCGGGGGACATAGCCTGCCAGCTGACCTGATTATGATACAGATGGAGGACTTTGGAGTGATTCTAGGGATGGATTGGCTGTCCGCTTACCACGCCTTGGTAGACTATTTTGAGAGGAAGATTGTCTTCTCCATTCCGGAGTTGCCTCCTTTCGAGTTTCACGGGCAGCCAGTGGACGGAGATTTCAGGTGCATTTCGGCACTTCGGGCGGCGAGACTTTTAAGCCAGGGGTGTGAGGGCTTCCTAGCCTATGTGGTGGCAGAGCCCAGCCCTGTGGCAGACTTCCAGAGCATCCCGGTGGTCAGAGAGTTCCCCGACGTGTTTCCAGACGAGTTACCAGGACTACCGCCCGAGCGTAAGATCGAGTTTGAGATCTCACTAGTACCAGGGACCAGCCCCATCTCCACCGCGCCATACAGGATGGCACCGCTTGAGCTGTGAGAGCTCAAGTCCCAGTTGCAGGACCTTTTGGAGAATGGTTTCGTGAGGCCCAGTGCGTCTCCCTGGGGAGCCCTGGTACTGTTTGTGAAGAAGAAGGATGGGACCCTACGCCTTTGTGTGGACTACCAACAGCTGAACAGGGTCACCATCAAGAACAGATATCCGCTGCCGAGGATCGACGATTTGTTTGACCAGTTGCGGGGTGCCACGGTGTTTTCCAAGATAGACTTGAGGTCTGTATACCACCAGTTGAGGATCAGGGAGACCGACGTCTCCAAGACAGCTTTCCGCACCCGGTACGGACACTACGAGTTTTTGGTCATGCCGTTTGGGCTGACCAATGCCCCCGCTGCTTTCATGGAACTGATGAACAGGGTGTTTAGACCGTACTTGGATCAGTTCGTGGTGGTTTTCATAGATGATGTGCTCATCTATTCTAGAGATCGAACGTAGCACGGACAACACTTGCGGATGGTTCTGGACACTCTGAGACGACGCAGGCTGTACGCCAAATACAGCAAGTGCGAGTTCTGGTTGAGGGAGGTGACCTTCTTGGGTCATGTGATATCTGGTGACGGCCTGGCGGTGGACCCCGCCAAGGTCGAGGCAGTGCTCAGGTGGGAGAGACCGCGTTCAGTCACTGAGATTCGCAGTTTCCTGGGACTGGCAGGTTACTACAGACGGTTCATCAGGGGATTTTCACAGATTGCGCGTCCTATGACACAGTTGACTCGGAAGGACGTGCCTTTCGCTTGGACAGACGCCTGTGAGGCGTGTTTTCTGGAGCTGAAGGAGAGGTTGACCTCAGCTCCCGTGCTCACCATCCCTGACAGTAGTGGAGGGTTCGTTGTGTACACAGACGCTTCCTTGCAGGGGTTAGGAGGTGTGCTCATGCAGAGGGGTTATGTTGTTGCTTATGCTTCGCGGCAACTGAAGCCCCATGAGCATACCTACCCTACCCACGACCTAGAGTTGGTAGCTGTTGTCTTCGCGCTGAAGACCTGGAGGCACTACTTGTACGGTGAGACATTCGAGATTTTTACAGATCACAAGAGCCTCAGATATCTTTTTGACCAGAAGGAGCTCAACATGAGACAGAGACGTTGGTTGGACCTCCTGAAGGACTACGATTATAGCATCTCCTACCACCCGGGAAAGGCCAATGTGGTGGCTGACGCCTTGAGCCGTAAGGCGCCCGCACGCTTGGCCAGTCTACAGTTACAGAGTTGGAGCCTTTTGGAGGAGGTGGGCAGTTGGCGACCTCTAGAGTTACGAGGATACTGTGGGGCAGTGACGGTGACACGGCGGACCAGGCCAGAGCTGATAGACCGTATCATCACAGGACAGATGGCTGATCTGTACTTGCAGTCTTTGCGCGACAGAGTACTATCAGGGGACCCAGGGGACTTCTCTTTCACAGACCAGGTGTTACGCTTGAGGGGACGGTTGTGCGTTCCCAGAGACGAGGAGCTGTTGAGAGAGCTCCTGACTGAGGCACACGGTTCCAGATTCACCATACATCCCGGAAGCACGAAAATGTACCATGACTTGAGGCGCAAGCTTTGGTGGAGAGGGATGAAGCGGGATGTGGGTGAGTTCGTGCAGCAGTGCTTAGTGTGCCAGCAGGTGAAAGCCGAGCATCAGAGGCCTGCAGGGCCGCTTTAGCCACTTCCAGTGCCAGAGTGGAAGTGGGAGAGCATCACCATGGACTTGGTGGTGGGCTTACCTGTTACCTAGTGGGGACACGACGCAGTCTGGGTAATAGTGGATAGATTGACGAAGACGGCACGATTCTTGCCGATCCGAGTCACTTTGGGACCAGCACAGTTGGCAGAGAGGTATATCCGTGATGTGGTGCGACTACACGGAGTTCCGCGGGAGATCGTATCCGACCGGGATACCCGCTTTACGTCCCAGTTTTGGGCTGAGTTTCAGCAGGCCTTGGGAACGAGGTTGAGGTTTAGCACGGCTTACCACCCCCAGACGGACGGACAGTCTGAGCGCACGATACAGACACTTGAGGACCTGTTGCGTGCCTGTGTACTGGACTGGAGGGGCTCTTGGGAGGAGCACCTGCCCCTGGCGGAGTTTGCATACAACAACAGTTATCACTCGAGCATCAGCATGGCTCCCTACGAGGCTTTGTACGGACGGAGGTGTACGGCACCCTTGAGTTGGGTTGAGGTGGGGACCAAGTGGGAGGTTGGCCCCAGGTTGATCCAACAGAGTCAGGAGGTAGTTGAGCAGATCCACAGACGACTCCGCACTGTCAGGAGCAGACAGAAAAGCTACGCGGATCGCAGATGCAGAGAGGTGCAGTTCGAGGTTGGGGACCACGTCTTCCTTCGTGTTTCGCCGATGAAGGGGTTAGAGCGGTTTGGGGTGAGAGGGAAGCTCACGCCGAGGTTCGTGGGGCTCTTTGAGGTCCTGGAGCAGGTTGGACCCGTTGCTTACAGACTTGCCCTTCACCCGCAGCATTCTGGTGTGCACGACGTGTTCCACGTGTCCAACCTCAGGAAGTACATAGCCGATCCCAGCCACGTACTGAGTCACGAGAGCGTCGAGGTGAGCGACGACCTGACCTACCCCGAGCGGCCAGTGCAGATCCTAGACCGAGCCGTCCGCAGTTTGAGACGAAAGCAAGTACCCCTGGTAAAGGTTTTGTGGAGGAGCCAGCGGTACGAGGAGGCTACCTAGGAGCCTGAGGCGGCAATGCGGGAGCGGTACCCAGAGCTTTTCGCGGGTACGTCTTTTCGGACCGGGTTCGGTCCTCTTTGAGTTTGTTATGGTTATTTGGACGTCTTTTCCCGGACCCTAGTTGGCGCAAGTTTCGGGGACGAAACTTCCTTTGAGTTTGTTATATTGTTACGAACGCGTGCCCTGGACGTATTTTGAGACGTCCTGGAGGTGGCCCAGACGTCTGACTAGACGTCTGGGATCACATCCAGACGTCTTGCCAGACGTCTGGGATGGTTTACAGACGTCTGAAAAATCGTTATTGTCCACACCCGTGAGTCGTCTGCGCGCCTGCGCGCGCAGACCGCATATTCGTTATTCCCTCTTTTTCTTCTGCGGCTACAGACGCCTGCCGCGCCTTCTCTCTCTCCTCTCCGCGCGGCCTTAAAAGGGCCACGCCTCCCCTTCCGTCTCCACCGTCTCCTTCTTCTTCTCCTTCCTGTGCACGAGAGCGAGAGAGCGGGAGGGCTGCAGTGGCGGCCGCAGTGAGCGCGGAGGAGGCGCGACGTGAGAGGGCGGAGCTCTGCCGTGAGGGCGAGCTCGTCGGAGCGGCTTGGCCGGCTGGCGGAGGGCGCGCGGAACGACGCGGAGAGGGACCTGCTGCAGTTTGAGCAGCAGGAGCGCGAGGTGTGACGCGGGCGGCGTCGCGAGCAGAGTCTGGGTCGCGCCCTGATTCTGGAAAAATTTCCAGAATCAGACGTCTGGGTTGATAGGCAGACGGCGAGGACGACGTCTGGTAGCTCATACCGAGGTCTGAAAGGTGTGTATTCCGCTTTCTTCTTCCTTCCTGTCGACCGACCGTACTAAGGGAGGGAGTTGGCTGTGCGCAGGTTCGCTGATTCGCCATCCTTTGCGAATCAGACGTCTGGAAGTTGTACCAGACGGCGGGAGTGACCTCCAGACGTCCGGGGTGAGCATCGGACGTCTGGGAGCTAGGACAGACGTCCCCGCAGACTTCTGGATATCTGGGAAACCACACTGAACAGGTAATTCTCTGATCCGCTGTTTAAGACGTCTAGAAGAAGTTCCAGACGTCTGATTTTGCACAGTATCGTCTTTTTCTACCCGATTAGGGCCCGTTCGGGCTCCGTTTTTCGCGATTCGAGTTGCATTCTTTTCAGAATTAATTCCTCTACCCGTCTACAGTAGCTATACACTATTTTGAGACACTCCTTGTGTTTGATCCTTGTGATAGGACCTCATTCAGTTGCAGTCTTGGGAGTCGCGGAGGCGCGCGGGATTCCCGATCACGCCCCCATTACTCCCGTTGTACCTGGTTGAGTGGCTTAAGTTTATTTTTAAAATCTGTTAAAGTATGGAACCATAACTAGAATCTAGGACATTGCATGAATCCTAGGAATGAGAAATGTATGGAATGATAGCTCCTAGGTGATGCATGAATCCTAGGGCTGGAAAACTAGTTGTATGCTAGATCCTAGGGTGTGGCATGAATCTTAGGATGGAAAAAACTAGTGGAATGTATAATACTGCAGTCTTGGAAAAATGGAAAGGAATATAAAGCTGCCTGTAAATTGAATTAACAGCTGCCTGTTATGAATAAAGAAACATGATTGAGATCATGGATTGTGAGAACGTGAAACTGGAAGGTGAAACATATGATGTTCTGAGATAAAGAGCTGGAACCCTACGGGGAATTAGGAGTGGAACTCCTGGAAAGAAAAAGGAATGGAACTGAGATGTAGTTTGTATTGTCTCTTGGGTACGCAGTACCAAGGGAAGTACCTGTACCTGTTTAGTGCAGAGTGGGGCCAGCCGCCCCAGGGACCCGGGGTTAGGATTGGCCGCTCTGTACCGACTTGTTTGCCCTCGTGTACGTAGTACCGAGGAGAGCTACTAGTGTTAGGAGAGTACTAGCTACCCCACGGGCCCCGGGGTTCTGCTAGCCTCCTTCACCGACTTGTTAGGCCCACTAGGGCAAACCAGGGTAGTCAAGCGAGGGTGCGCGGACTGTGGAGGGGCAAGGCCCCGGTTTGGTTACTGTGGAGGGGTTGGACCCCTGTTACTGAGAGGGCTCTGCCCTGGTTCCGTGCTGTGCTTTCGGCGCACCCATTAACGGAAACGACTGACCGCGTGCCAGTGCGGGCTAGCTACCTGTGCGGTTATCGCGTGTGCCGTAGTCACCGTTACGTCTGTCAGTGACCTTGGGGTGGTTGACTGAGGGTAGGATCACCACGGGGGACTCTCCCGGCCAGGAGAGCACCACGTGCTACTTCTACTTTTGGAAAAGACTGCAATCAAGATCGTTCCCACGAGGACATTCGAGATCAAGTAAAGGATGTGAGAAATAAATGAAATAGTGAGAAAAATTGAAAGATGTGAATAAAGGAAGTAATAGAACATAATAGCTACTATACACTCTACTGTTGCCTTTAGTTAGTTTTCCACTCTACTCAGCGTTTTGCTGACGTGTTACACTCGTTACCTTTTTCAGGACCAGGTGTTGAGCAGCCAGGGTCGGCGGCTGCAGAGGACGCTGGGCCGAGTAGGGTCCAGTAGAGTTACCACAGTCTTTTGTACCTCTTTTATTTCTGTTCTAGTGAGTAGTTTTTGTTTCCGCTGTACCTTCTTTACCTGCAGTTCTTGTTATATGATAAATGTTGTTCTACTGTTGTGGTGGTACCTACTGTAGTAGTTTCTTTCCTTATTGCTGTACTTTCTTACTGTTAGTTATATTCATGCTGAATGTGGTTTATTTTACTGTCTTTTGGTTACTTCCTCGTTGGACGACTAGGTCATGGGATTAGTCGAGTCGGTCCGGTTCTCGTGTCTCGTAGGGACTCGGGAACCAGGTCGTTACAGTGGGTCACGTCCACAGGGGGGCAATGACTTTTTTAAACTCGCAATTAGGTCGAAATCAAGTTCGCTAAACTATTCGTTAGATCAAACAATGCCTATGTAGCTCTGAAAGTAAACCTTAAATTTTTGGAGAAGTCAAGGGGCGTTAATGTAATTTTTATGTCAGAAAATTATCCATGTGCAAGGGTATGTCATGTACTATTCAGTTGCATGCATACTAAAATGTAATTCAAAATTAAATTCAATGCACATAGAGATGGATAATAAGGCATAACAATTCTCTAGAAGCATGAGCATGAAGGCATAAATTCACCATAATAAAATATTGATAAATAAAAATCCATTTTTATGGCAATGGCAAGAAATGTAAATATTAATTTCACCATAAATAGAGGATTCTACCTCTCTCCTCCTCACGCATGGGAGAGAGCTTTGTTCAAGGAACTCTTCTGGGCATAGGTTGGCCGGAGCCAGGGCTTCGCGACGGTGGTGGCGGTAGGTTGCGAGATGGTCGGAGTTGGTCGGACGGAGGAGAGAAGCGACGGCAGTGGAGGTTGCTGCTGCTGGAGGTACTTGTTGCAGGTGAGAGGCGCGGCGCACGGGCACTACAGGCGAGAGGAGGCATGGGCACGTGGAGGGGTAGGGGCTCTGTAGGTGCTGCACGGGTGCACGCAAGGTCTGATGGAGTCGGCTGCAGGTGCAGCAGGGAGGCACTTTAGGCGCTGAAGCGGGGGACTGCTGGAGGACATGCACTAGGAAAGAGCACCTAGGCGTGCTGGTTGGAGGTGAAGGTGCGTGCAGGCTCTGATGGCGTGAGGTAAGGGCGTTGGGGCGTGGGTGCACTAGGTTTGATGGCGCGAGGAAGTGTGGGTGCGCTGGAGTTGAAAGCGCGGGTATGTAGGCGTGAGGTGGGATTCTGGATGAGGTGCAGGCAGCAGTTGAAGTAGGCACGCGCATGCTTGCTGCGGTGGAGGTGCAGCACGTGTGTGTGGCCTGTTGCAGAAGATGAAATGCGTTGGTTGGAGGTGCGTGCGGCGGCGCGCTTGGCAGGGCTGAGGCACAGGGAGGAGAAGTTGCAGGGACTCTTGGCGATGTGGGTTGTCACCCCACACACCCACGATGGTGGAGTCGCTCTGCTATAGTGGGAGGCCGGTGGTATGGAATGGATGAGAAGCAAAGTTCTCTATGCAGTGAGGAATAAAGGGGTTGTGGCCTACTTTGAACGACAACCCTTCCTCCTCTTTTTGTAGCCACAGCTACAAAGATTTGAAATTCAAAAGCCACTGTAGAATCAATGCTAATGCACAGGAGGAGGAGGCAGAGACGGAGGAGTTACCTGTAAAGGAGAAGAAGAAAAATAAAATAAAATAATTAGGATTATTTATACATAACTCCTTAACTTCTATGTTAATTAAAATAGTGTATGTAATGCCCCTAATTAATTATCTTATTAAATGTATGCAACCCTAGGTTAATTCTAAATGCATGAATTATGCACTTAAGCTAAAAATATGAATTAATTTATTTACATCCTAATGTATGCTATCTAAATGTTAAAATTAACTTAATGTCAATACACTTAAATACTTAAATAGCCCACAAATATGGGCTAATCAAATACCCCCACCCCATGCCTAGTTTTTGCTAGTCCCTAGCAAATCTAAGCAAAACCTTGCACTCCAAGTAGACTAACCAACCCAAATGGTCTTCCTTTAGAAACATGTTAAGTTCATACTTTAGACCTAAGGTTCCCAAGTAGTTGCTAAGTTACAGACTAGGTCAGCTAAAGACGAGTTGCAGGCACAAGTTTCCCTGATTTCTGACTCTACCCTAAGGTTTATTGATCCCTGAGATTAAAGCATCTGCGCATGTGCATTTGTCTGAGTTATTTGAGGTTGGTATGACTGCCAACCTAGAAAGGAAAAAGGACTTTATATATATATATATATATTTTGTTTGATTCCTCTAAGTCTATCCTCGGATCAGCTATCAACACGGTCTGTGTCGTATTCATTGTCCCCATCACCATACCTTGAAGGGTGCCTGGCTTTCGATGCTTTGAGATAGCACCACCCATAGCGACCCTAAGAACTCCTGGCAATCGACACTTTGAGATAGTATCGCCCATGGATTTCTTAAGCGAATTTAGGCCTATGGCAATAGGCACTTTGAGATAAGGCCGCCCATGGTACTTGAACCACACAATGAGCTTACATGCCCCCAGTAGGATGGATATCTTAAGAGACAAGTGCCAAGGAGGTAATATGTTATCATCGCATCCTCAAGGTGAGTATATACTCCACCTCTCCTGCGGCAGGAACTCTTCCAGTCAAATTGTGTTTTCAAGCCTCTCCTAAGTCAAAACTAAGAGAACCAAATTTCTTTTAAGAAAGGAATTACGGTGATCACTTACTTACACAAGACCAAGTGTGCGAAATTTGGATGCTTAGATTAAAAGGACCCGTAAATCAAAAGGTAGAACAAGACTCCAAGTGCTAGACCAACTTTTAACTCAATCCCTAGCTTTCCTTCCTCAACCTCTTGAGGAATGGTGCACAACTTAACTCCTACTTAGGTTTTTAAGTCCACAAAGGACCCTAAAGGTCTAAAGCTAGTAGCTCACTTAGCTTCTAAAGTTAGACCCTAGAATCAACTTAGTCTAACCTAGAGTTCTGATTTGCTTAAAAATGCAGGGCCCAACCAGTTAAGCTTAAAATTATTATTATTTTATTATTACTTTTTTAATGCAATATGCATGAATGAATGCAAAATGTAGGCATGCTATAAACAGAAGCCTTAGGTCCTCTCCCCCATGCCTGGTTCAAACAATGTCCTCATTGGAAATAAAAACAGTTAAAGGAAGATATTACCTGAGGCAGAGAATGGTAGGAGCTAAGGCTCCTCAAGAGTGACCTCGTCAACCAGATGGCCATCCAAATTAATGTATGGTTTTAACCGTTGACCGTTGACGATAAAGGGAGTTGTTGAAGAGGAAGGGTTTTTAATCTCCACAGCTCCTTGTAGAAACACTTTAGTGAATATGTAAGGCCCATCCCAATGAGATTTTAACTTCCCTGGAAAAAGCTTAAGTCTGGAATTGAAAAGCCAGACTTGTTGGTTGGGCTCAAAGGTCTTTCGAAGTATATACTTATCATGCAAGACCTTATTTCCTTCTTTATAAGCTTGAGAGGTGTCATAAGCATCATTCCTAAACTCCTCAAGCTCACTTAATTTCAGAAGTTGTGCCTTACCCGCCTTTACTAAATCCATATTAACACTTTGAATAGCCCAAAGTGCCCTATGTTCCAACTCAACGGGTAAATGGCATGCTTTCCTATACACAATCCGAAAGGGAGAAGTACCCAAAGGGGTCTTATAGGCCATTCAATATGCCCACAAAGCATCATCGAGCTTTTGGGACCAGTCTTTCCTATAAGGTTTAAAGGTCTTTTCTAAAATATTTTTTATCTCCCTATTCAACACTTCAACCTGGCTACTCATCTGAGGATGGTAAGGGGTAGCGACCTTGTGAGTCACTCCCAGACTCCTGATTAATCGATTGAAGTGGTGGTTTCGAAAATGAGGTCCCCCATCACTTATAATGTTCTTGGGGCAGTCGAAACGAGATATGATATTAGCCTTCACAAATTTCAAAACCACATAGTGGTCATTTGTGAATGTAGGAATGGCTTCTATCCATTTAGAGACATAATCAACTGCCACCAAGATATATTCATAACAATGAGATGAAGGGAAGGGGCTCGTAAAGTCAATTCCCTGCACATCAAAAAATTTAACAGATTGAATAGGGTGTTGAGGCATTTCATTCCTCTTTCCAATTGTTCCAATCCATTGACATCTAATATAGGCCTTAATAAAATTATGAGAATCCTTAAATAATGAAGGCCACCAAAAACCGGACTGGAGAACCTTAAAAGCTATTTTCTTAGAGCTAAAGTGTCCTCCACAATGAAGTTCATGGCAAAAACTTAGCACACTTTGTTGTTCCTCTTCAGGTACACAACATCTCAATACTTGGTCTTATCTAATTCTAAATAATTCAGGCTCTTCCCAATGAAAGTATCTCGCTTGGGAAATGAATCTCTTTCTTTTCTGCTCATCCCAAGAGCCAGGAGTTTCTCCAGTGACCAAGTAATTTACGGTATCAGCATACCAAGGTAAAGTTGGTGTTACCGCCATCAGGGTTTCATCGGGAAATGTCTCACGGATGTCTCCGGAAAGAGAGTCATTAAGTGGAAGGTGAGACAGGTGGTCAACCACAACATTTTCTACTCCTTTCTTTTCACGTATCTCCAAGTCAAATTCTTGAAGGAGTAGGATCCACCTAATCAGATGTGGCTTAGAATCTTTCTTAGCAATGAGATGTTTCACTGCCTCATGATCAGTGAAAATAACCACCTTACACCGAAGAAGATAAGACCTAAACTTCTCCAGAGCAAAAACTACAGCAAGTAATTCTTTTCCAGAGATGGTGTAGTTTTGTTGTGGTTTGGTTAAAGTCTTGCTGGCATAATGTAGCACATGAGGTCTTCCCTCAACCCTTTGTCCAAGGACTTCTCCCATTGCATAATCCGAAGCATCACATATCAGCTCAGATGTGAGTGTCCAATCAGGAGCTCGGAGAATAGGCATAGAGATCAAGGCCTCCTTCAAAGTTTGAAAGGCCTCGGCACACTTTGAATCAAAATTGAAAGAAGATTCCTTCACCAACAAGTCACAAAGTGGCCTAGAAATTTTACTAAAATTTTTAGTAAAGCGCCTATAAAAGTCGGCATGGCCCAGAAAGCATCTAATTTGTTTGACATTCGTGGGCAATGGGAGTTTGGAGGTAGAATCAATCTTGGCTTTATCTACTTCTAAACCTCGCTCAGACACAACATGCTCAAGTACAATTCCTTTCTGTACCATGAAATGACTTTTCTCCCAGCTGAGGACTAAACCAGTCTCCTTACATTGCTTCAACACATTGTGTAGGTGCAGGAGACACTGGTTGAAAGACGAGCCATAAATGGAGAAGTCATCCATAAACACTTCAACACACTCGTCAATCATGTCCAAAAAAATGGACATCATACACTGCTGGAAGGTTGCAGGGCATTACATAATCCAAATAGCATGTGCTTGAATGCAAAAGTATCGTAAGGGCTTATGAATGTCATCTTCTCTTGGTCATCAGGGAAGACTGCAGCCTGGTTGTACCCAAAATATCCATCGAGAAGGCAATAGTACTTATTCCCTACCAATTTCTCCTCAATAAAAGGCAAGGGAAAGTGATCCTTCTGGGTAGCGGTGTTCAGCTTGTGGTAATCAATACAGACCATCCATCCAGTTGAGGGGTCTAGTGACAACTTGTTCACCTTGGTCATTAAATTTCACAGTAAAGCCTACCTTCTTTCGCACTACATGAATAGGACTTACCCATTTACTATCTGCAATGGGATATATGATCCTAGCATCCAACCACTTCAGGATTTCCTTTTTAACCACCTCCCATATATTAGGGTTCAGACGTCTCTGCATGTCCCTAAATGGCTTGATGGAATCATCAGTATAAATGTGGTGCATGCAAAGTGTAGAGTCTATATCCTTAATGTCAACAATGCTCTAAGCAATAGCTTCCTTGTGCCTAGACAAGCATTCAATCAGGGCTCCCTCCTGTGCCTCAGATAGCGTAGCCAAAATAATAATGGGGAGCATATCATTGGCACCTAGGAGGACATACTTGAGAGTGTTAGGGTGGGGTTTCAACTCAAGGTCAGGGGCTTGTATGGTTGAGGGTTTCATAATAGATGTCCCCATCTCGGGTAGCAGATCTACCTTAGGCAGAGATGATGTGGGAAGAGACTCAGTGGAAACACCCAGCAACTCCTCAAGTTCAAGTATATCCCTTCACATTCCTCAAAGAGATGGGAATGCTCATTTAACATGACATGCTGAAGGGGGTCATCACATAGCATTGTAGGGGTTGCCTCTTCAATCAGGTCATCTATCACCTCAACTTGCAAACAATCCTCAAGTCCGACTTTTTTGCAAGCATCAAACACATTAAGCCAGATTTTCCTGTTCCCAAAGCCCATTTTCAATGCCCCAATTTTGCAATTGATTGAAGCATGCGAAGTTGCAAGGAAGGGGCATCCCAAAATGATGGAGGGTTTGGTTGGCTTGTTGGTAGGGTCAATGTCCAAAACAAAGTCAACGGGAAAGAAGAAATCCTCCACTCTTACGAGGACATCTTCTAAAATTCCCTACGGTGTCTTAAGTGATCGATCAACAACTTGAAGGATTACAGGGCTAGGCTTCAAATTGCCTCCCCCAAGTTGTTCATACATGTAGCTCGGAAGGATGTTCAGCCCCGCACCCACATCAAGTAGAGCCTCATCGATCTGTAAGTCACCAATAACCACTGAGATGTACGGGGTTCCTGGGTCCTTAAGTTTTGGGGGTGTGCCATGTTGAACAATTTAGCTAACAGAATTAGGCAAGATAACTTTTGATTGGACCTATTTCCTAGATTGCCGCTTTTTCATGCATAGGTCCTTTAAGAAGTGGGCATAAGACGGAATCTGCCTAATATCTTCAAGCAAAGGTAGGTTAATCTGCACTTGCTTGAAAGTTTCCATGATCTCATCCATCTTATCTTTGGCTCCAGATGAGCCAGCAGAAGTCTGCCCAGAGGTGGATAAGTGCTCTGGAAAGGGCACTCTCAATCTCTGGGTGGAAGGGTTGTCATGTCGAGTAAGGGGTGGAACGGGGGCAACTTCTTCCGGTGGGGTGATTTCAAGCAGAGAAGATTTGGGCAAGTCTTCTCCGGTGGCGGTGAAAGTTGGGGTGGATGGTTTTTCAGGGGGTGAGACTATAGGAGCATTGGGTTTGGAAATGTCTTTCCCACTCCTCAAAATAGTCACCCCCTGAGCATGCTCCCTAAAGACAATCCCTTTCCTTTTAGGATTCTCCTCAGCAGCACTGGGGAGCTTCCCAATTTCCCTCTGTCTAACGGCCTCAACAAGGTGTCCTATCTGTGATTTCATCTCATGTATAGCCTTGTCATGAGATTGGATGATGGCACTTTGACTTTCTTGCATAGTTCTCAACATTGCCTTCAATTCATCCATCTCAGAGGTCCTAGGTTGGGCAAGGGTCTGAGGTTGGTCCATTTGATGGTTTTGAAAGGATTGTGGTTTATAATTCCCTAAATTTGAGACATTTCCTTGTCTCCATGAAAAGTTTGGGTGGTTCCTCCATCCCTCATTATAAGTGCTGGAAAAAGGGTCATTACGAGGTCTAGGACAGAACCCTTGAGCAGCATTTAGATCCGCTTGTACAAGCTCAGGGAATTGGGAGGCCAAGTGGCAATCCACAGTGGTGTGTGTATTGCCATGGCAAATAGAGCATTCAGAAGCTTTGGATGTGGAGGTGTTAGATACGAATTGGCTCGGGCTCGACATAAGCCTTTCCATGTTTTGATTCAATAATTGAATCTGATAGGCTAAATTCTGGGTGTCCCTTGCCTCATTTGCCTCCAACTTTCTTTGCATGAGAGTGGGTTTTCTATCCATGTAGGCAGAAATCAGGTGAATAGAATTCTCACTCAAAGTATCAAAAAGGTTCCAAGCTTCATCCCCAGTCTTAGATAGAAAAGTTCCTGCATAGGCACCATCCACAGTTTGCCTATGCGAATCATTAAGTCTGGTGTAGAACCTTTCAACCAGTTGCCACTTAGGCACCTGGTGATGTGGGCCCAGTCTCAGCAAGGCATTAAAGCATTCCCACGCATCATGGAAAGCTTCCCCATCCTTTTGATCGAAACTCATAATTTCCCTCCTAAAGTGATTTGTTTTGCTCATGGCGAAGTACTTCAAAAGCTCCTTCTTTAGGGCATCCCAAGTGTTAATATCATCAAGGGTGTGATACCAATACTTGGCTTTGTCCTTAAGGGAGAAGGGAAAGAGGGTCCGCATTTGAGCATCATCAGTAATGCCCTGCAGCTTCACCGTGGAACAGACCTCGGTGAATTCCTCTATATGCAAGTAAGGGTCTTCCCTAATAGTACCATAAAAGGAGGGCAGCAAGGATATGGTATTGCTTTTGATCTCATAAGCATTGTCCCCTCCAGGTCTACGTAGTGCAGGGCTAGCTTGATTGGTTGGAATGAAATATTCCTTAAGGCTCCTTTGATTGGCCATTTCTACCCTTGGAAGGTTTCTTCTTAAGATTCTTTCAGGTTCAGGATCAAACACAAGTTGTCTCCTAAGAGAACGCCTACCAAGCATGCATTACAAACAAAATTCAAAAGGACATGTTCAATATTTACTAATTTAGGCTTTTGACTTTAGTTCAAATTGTAGGTGACAAAGCAAGTTGCCCAGTCAATTACGCACCTGTTGTCAACCTTCGAAATGCCTAAAAAGACCTAGTTGGAGCTTAGGTGTTCTTCCCTAAATCTCAAATGGTAGAGCAAATCCAAAGATGGAAGATCGTGGGATGGAGTAGGCCTAAGCCTTCCTTTGAAGCTGTGCTCTTGCGGGACTTCTCAACTACCCCCAATAATCCGTGATAGGGTATCCCCCTCGTTGGATTTATAAAACCTTTGATCTCAAGTTCCAAACACTTCAGAATCCAATGGTAGGAGGGCTCTTGTCCTAGTAGTTCCAAGACTTAGGAGTGTCAAATGCGTGCTGTGGTGCAAGAGATATAAGTGTCATACACCGCAAAAGATTTTGAATTTTGAATCACACACCACGTTTGAAAATCAAGTCCTTGATTTTTAAATGTCCCTCCTTTAATTAGTCCTTTTCCAAGAATTAAATGTGACCACTTTATTATATCGCTTGAAGATAGATTATGTGGTGTAAAAATTAATCCAAATGCATTTGCATGATAGGTAGAAATGCAAAGTTTGAAGTGCATACCTGATTCCAGCATTCTTCATGCAATATGCAAGACAAGAATTTGATCTAGATGCTGCTCATTCAGTCCTAAGTGATTCAACCTAAGGGCAAGCAGCTTCTAGCAGGTAGCTCGTGTTTTTTTTTCCTAGTTAATTATGCACAAGCAAATTAAGGGTAAACAATCCACAAAATAAATTAAAAACCTAAATCTAAAGAAAAGGGAACAAGCTCCCAAAAATCAGCCCCTATTACTACAAGAGCGAGAAAATAGAAATAAAACTTGTGACACGGAGAATCTCCTATGGAGGCGGGATCTAGGTCTCCTACGTCGTCCCCGCGTGTAAGCGTCGCTCAAGGTCGACGTCATCTCCCAGATGTGCCTGTTACCTCTCTCAAATTCCACGCTCAAATTCCTTGCATAGAAAAGATAATAAATGGTTAGATCACTATGCAATGAGAAATAATCAAAAATAAAAATCAGGAGAAATTATTGTATCTATTGCCTCCCAACAACGGTGCCATTCAATAAGTCAGTTTTCGCTTTCGAATAATGTTATTAAGAAGATTTGTCGTTGTAGGATCAAAGTGGTGGAAAATCGCTTAACAAAATAATTAAGATTAAAATTAAACCACTCACAGGAGAGTGGGTCGTGTCCATAGGGAGGCAATGACTTATTTAAACTCACAATTACGTCGAAATCAAGTTCGCTGAACTATTCGTCAGATCAAACAATGCCTGTGTAGCTCTAAAAGTAAACCTTAAATTTATGGAGAAGTCAAGGGGTGTTAAAGTAATTTTTACAGCAGAAAATTATCCATGTGCAAGGGTATGCCATGTACTATTCACTTGCATGCATAATAAAATGTAATTCAAAATTAAATTCAATGCACATAGAGATGAATAATAAGATTTAGCAATTCTCTAGAAGCATGAGGATGAAGACATAAATTCACTACAATAAAATAATGGTAAATCAAAATTCATTTTTGTGGCAATGGCATGAAATGTAAATATTAATTCCACCATAAACAGAGGATTCTACCTCTCTCCTCCTCGTGCATGGGAGAGAGGTTTGTTCGAGGAACTCTTCCGAGCGTAGGTTGGCCAGAGCGAGGGCTTCGCAACGGTGGCAGCGGCAGGTTTTGAGACTGCTGGAGTCAGCCAGACGAAGGAGAGAAGCGACGGCGGTGGAGGTTGCTGCTGCTGGAGGCACTTGCTGCAGGTGCAAGGAGGGGTGGCACGCGAGCACTGCAGGTGCGAGGAGGCTTGGGTGCGTGGAGGGGAGGGCGCTCTACAGGTGCTGCACGGGCGCGCGTGGGGTCTGATGGCGCCAGCTACAGGTGTTGTAGGGTGGCGCTTAAGGCGCTGAAGCAAGGGACTATTGGAGGATGTGCGCTAGGCGAGAGCATACGGGTGTGCTAGCTGGAGGTAAAAGCACGTGTGGGGTCTGATGGTGCAAGGTGAGGGCGCTAGGGTGTGGGTGCACTGCGTTTGATGGCACGAGGAAGTGTGGGTGCTGGGGCGTGGGTATGCTGGAGGTGAAAGCGCGGGTGTGCACGCGCGAGGTGGGATGCTGGCTGAGGTGCGGGCAGCGGTTGAGGTAGGTGTGTGCACGCTTGCTACGGTGGAGGTGCTGCTCGTGCGCGTGGTCTGCTGCAGAAGATGAAGTGTGCTGGCTGGAAGCGTGTGCGGTGGCGCGCTTGGCAGGGCTAAGGCGCGGGTAGGAGAAGTTGCAAGAGCTCTTGCCAGTGTGGGCTATCACCCCACACACCCACAGCGGTGGAGTCACACTACCGTGGTGGGAGGCCGGTGGTATGGAATGGATGAGAAGTAAAGTTCTCTACACAGTGAGGAAGAAAGGGGTGGTGGCCTACTTTGAACGGCAGTCCTTCCTCCTCTTTTGTAGCCACAGCTATAAAGATTTGAAATTCAAAAGCCACTGTAGAATCAATGCTGATGCGTAGGAGGAGGCGGAGATGGAGGAGTTACCTACAAAGGTGAAGAAGAAGAAAAAAAAATTAGGATTATTAATACATAACTCCTTAACTTCTATGTTAATTGAAATAGTGCATGTAATGCACCTAATTAATTAAGTAATTAAATGTATGCAACCTTAGGTTAATTCAAAATGAATGAATTATGCACTTAAGCTAAAAATATGAATTAATTTATTTACATCTTAATGTATGCCATCTAAATGTTAAAATTAACTTAATGTCTAGAACTTAAATACTTAAATAGCCCACAAATATGGGCTAATCAGTCACCAAATTCTACTAAGGGAATGAAGGCCAAGTGCCCAACAAACAAAACCGCGCCTCTGGAGCCTTAACCTAGTCCTGCTTAGGGCATGTCTACTCTATTTTAGTGAGGCTAGGGTAGTGCTTTTGCTCGGGTTATGCGATGAGGCGATAATGGGGTGGTGTCTCTTAGTTATCCAATTTGGATGTGTGTGCTCCTAACAAGAGATGGTTTTCAAGCAAGGATTTAAGATGTGGTGTCTTTTAATGTTTGTCCTTTAGTATCTTTTAGGGTTGATGCATCTAAGTATTTTCAAACAAGTTTTAAGTAGGCATGCCAAGTTTTGCACACAATGGGTGTGTGAATTTCCTTTAGCGTGATGAGGCTCTAGAATCCTAATGTGCTCATCCTAGTCTTCATGCAATTTCTACCTGATGGGTCGATTTTAGGGGTGAGTGGTGCGGCCCAAGTCAAACCACAGTGGCTTCGCAAACACCACTCAAAGGAAAAGAACACTCCAAAAAGATTAAGTCTTTAAGAATGTTAGAGTGTATTTTTTTTGTTGGGTGATGAGTTAAGGATGAGGATCAGGCAATCATTCACCACGGTAATTTTTTTCTGATTCTAAATTTTTTTAAGCAAGCAAATAACCACGGGAAAAGAAACACTCACAACTGATCCTTGCTGCGCTTACTCCATCCTTGCCATCATGAGTCATGCTCCATTGTCGCGCCGGTGCCGAGTTTCTGCGATCAATCAAGTAGAGGAAGAAAATGAGTCGGATGATGTGAGTATGGATGTAGAATGGAAGCGACAAAATAAATCTGTTGCCTCCCTGGCAATGGAGCCAAAAACTGACATGCTCTAGACACGTTTGTATAAATTGATCGTAGCTTGCGTTCGTTGTGTCGATTTTAAATAAGGAATTGGACATAAGTCCTAGTGTCAAACACAGGGAGGCGTGAAATCAGGCTTTTCTGTCACTTGGTTGTCACGGAAATGACGGGTTTTGCTTAGGATAAAACACAGGAGAAAAGCAAGTAAGAGAGAGAGAGAGAGTAGGGTTAGAGTTCTTTTTAGCACAGCATTCATGTAAATAAGGATGAGAAAAACTCAAGAAAAAGAGAGACAATAACTAGATAGGGAACATCATCATTTAACATGCAACTTCAGTTTTACAATTACAACACTAGATAAATGCTTAAGCACAGGTAAAGTAAAGCTAAGCCAGAGAAAGAGAGAAAGAGAAGATGACGAGGTGGTCACGGCAGTGGAGGAGGGCTTCGTCGGTGGCTCATCGGCTTCGGCTATCACAAAAAGGTGTTAAGGATGGCTAGGAGTAGGATAGGAGTCTTGCAAGTGAATTGAATGCTTTACATGGGTAGTTGAAAGGGGTTTATATAGGAAGAAGGGCTTTCCAAATGAAGTAGGGGCTTTAGCGACGTTTGGGACGTCGCTAAACCCATGCCAAAATAGTTAGTGTAGCCCCATGCCCGCAGGTCCCTTGCGTGTGTGTTCTTCTTCTTCTCAGTGATCCGTGTACGACTGCTGAGGACCGTCCGATCGCAGATAGGACGGTCGAGATCGCGTGCTGAGCATGCTTCAAAGCACACCTCACGAGCGCTATGCGTGCACGTCATCACGTACGTTTGGCATGAGCGTTCGTGATCGTGTGGCATTGCCTGCTTCTGTGCCGTTTGATTGCAAATGAATGGCCATAATTGAATGTGCATCAAATCGCGTGGATTTAGGATACGACGGGTGTTTCGAACACGTGCCCCTCAATGCGAGGTCAAGGCATCAACCGTTGAATTGCGAAGGCAGATGGCTGCGGAGAGGAGGCAGGTGCGCGGGCGGTGCGCGGGCGTGTCGATCGTTGGATGTGCAGTGCGAGATCTATTCTCAGTTGTTCGATCGCAAATCGAATGGCTGAGATCACCCCTGCAGGTGACGAAGAGAGTGTGCAGTGGGTTGTTGAAGGTGCTGCGAGCTGTTCTCAGCTGTTCGATCACAGATCGAACGACTGAGATTCATTCTGCGGTGATGGAAGAAGTGGGGCAGTGGCCTGGATGCACCGATTGGGTGCCACGTGGCAAGTTTTGGATCATTGATCATCAGATCAACGGTCAGAACTTCTTCGGCTTATTGCAGGTGCTCTAGATGTCGGATTTGGTTGATTTTGAGTCATTAGACTCCGTTGGTCGTTCTGAATCCATCCGTGCAGTCCGATTGCTCATCTGAGGCCTATTTTGACATGAACCTGTACAAATGGCCATTAACAGTGCATTATAATCAATCTCAATGTGCGATGCATGTAATGCTCCCAAGCCCATTTCCGGTGTATTCTTTGTGCAATTATTTTTAAGATAAACCCTGATTGGCAAAATTATCACCCCAAAATGTAGCGTTATCACACCACCAGAGTGTATCTACGCATATAAGGTGCATTGGAGGCTATTTTTCGGTGCGATTGGAGTTATTGATCACCAATCGATGGATCTGATTGTACCAAGGTTGTTGCACTAGTTGGAGGACTAAAATGCCCTCTTTGCCCCTCTTCAATGCTATAAAAGAAGACCAAGTCCCCCCTATTCTTCATCTCTTCCACCAGAACTCCCACCAGATACAACTCTAGTCTATATCTCTCTTTGCAACTCCTCTCTAGACTTCCTCCCGGTGCTCTAGATTTGAATTGCTACCACACTTCCCATAAAAATCCCACAAGCGACGTCGTCGTCATCTGCTCTCTTTCTCTCTATCTCTCTTTCTATATCTCGTTAGCATAGTTACTCCTATTCATAGTTGAAAAACTATTTTCAAATAAAATTCTGATTATCTAGATATCTAATGCCTATATATATACATATATTAAATATATAAATATTTGTTTAGAGTGACTTTCTAAAAAGCTTTAGCATAGAAATTGTGTTTGCCTCCCTGCGAACGACTCGATATTCATCGAAATCCTTATAAATATTATTTGTTTCATCATGATTCGCACTACATTGTAAAACTAATCTTTTACGTGTCTCGTGGTTGAACAAAAACGCAGCCCTCTGATCTGAGTCTGGTCCATAAAGAAATGCGAGAAATGAATTTGAGACATAAAGAGGAATGACGAACGACTCGATATTCATCAAAATCCTTATAAATATTATTTGTTTCATCATGATTCGCACTACATTGTAAAACTAATCTTTTACGTGTCTCGTGGTTGAACAAAAACCCAGCCCTCTGATCTGAGTCTGGTCCATAAAGAAATGCGAGAAATGAATTTGAGACATAAAGAGTAATGAATCAATTAAGGACAGATTTGATGTGACGATTGGATCAATTAGTTGATGCTAGACAACACAGGATGCTGCCATCCCAACTCGTCCCCAACCCAAGGAACTTCAATAGCCTTAACCCAAACAACACAAGGGAGGAATAGGCACATATAATTCAACTTGCTCCCTAGTACCCACCTGGCTTTTTTAACCCCAACCCAACCCAGGCTCAACTCATTTTGCAAAACCCACCTCACCTTTCTAACCCTATTGTTTATGCCTGTACGGTTACCTTGAGAAGTGGGAAACAAATCCAAGATCCTTATTCTTCTACATCCAAATCTTATCAAGATCTTGAGGAGCCCGAATCTGACCTGGGAGACCAAGCTAATCTAGAAACAAGGCTTAGGATTTAAACACTCATGATTTCTCTCAAGCACCCTTTCCTGAAGCCTTGAACAAATCTGGGGAAAAGAAACCATTCAATCTAAGGAGTGGCTTGCTATTTTAAAGCAAGTCCAAGTAAATATACCACTCCTTGAAGCTATTGAGAACATCCCGGCCTGTGCGAAATTTCATAAGGAAATGTGCACACCGAAATGCCAAGCCAAATCATCAAAAAGGGTCGTAATGTCTGAACAAGCCAGTGCAATCATCTTAAATAAGCTCCCTCCTAGAAAGAAAGATTTGGGGACTCCCTTGATTTCATGTGAAATAGATGGTCTTATCTTAGAGAGAGCCTTACTGGACCTTGGTGCCTCCATCAATTTAATACCCACAGAATTATATGAGGAGTTGGATTTAGGTCCCTTGCAACACACTGATGCTACCCTTCAGCTTGCTGGTAGGTCAACCATGATTCCAAAGGGACTCTTACAAAATGTGATTATAAAAGTGAGGGATTTTGACTACCATGTGGACATTTTAGTTTTAGATATGGAGGCATTAGAAAACTTGAACCACACCTTGATAATCTTAGGAAGACCTTTCTTGGCCGCAACCAAGGCTCCGATTAATTGAGAGATGGGAAATATGCAAATCACTTCTGGAAGGAAAATTTGTTAACTCAATATTTTTAAGGCTTTCCAAAATAATAAACTGCATTAAGGTTACAGGAATAATTGAAAAGGTTTTGGTAATTCACACTAAGGATAATCCAAATTCTACTGAATCTCAAGATCAACAAGAGAGGCAAGGAAATGATGTACTTGAGGATGCTTCCGATTTACCACCTCCCATAGATAATCAAATTGAAAAAGACATAAGTGAGATCGAGAAACCATTCAGAGCATCTTATGATGAATTAGATGATGACATTAAGAATCCTCATATATCCACCTTGAAATCCAAGAATTATTGAATTTTAAGGGGGTTCGAGAAATTGGACAACCAAAGGACATGAATCAGGAAAATGAAGAAGCAACCTCAGAAAAAGAAGCTCAAATCATGATGGATTGGGGAAGAAATTATAATTCAACTACTTCAAATGGATGGCTTGATTCTGAGGAAGAAATGATTTTGGATAAGAAGAGGTAATTTCTAATAAGGATTTTGAGGTATTCAACACAACTCTACCTTTATCCTCATATGACCCAGAGAGTGGAGAATTCATGATTTTTGACATCAATTATTGATTGCGTAGCAATCATAGGTCTTAATTGACCTAAATTAGGCTAGAACTTAGCATAAGTTAGGGTAATTCATGCATGCATAAGAATTATCTGCATCTTTACTGCTTTCTTTTAGCTATGCACAAAATAATGTTATGATGTGCTGATTAAGTGCATTATGTCAAGCAATAAGTTGATCAGAAGCTAGATCTAGTGTTGGATCTAGAGTAGGATCTGAAGCTGGAACAGGAATAACGGGTGTTGCAACAGAGCTGGAGAAGAAGGCTTTACTTAGATGTAGGAATAATGATGCAAGGGAGTTATGGTTTGCTATTCTATTAAGTAGAAATAAAGCAGTAAAATGTGAAGAGCTTAGGTCCATCCTAGCCCTAGGATAACCTAGAGACTTCCCTAAGCCTTAGCCACCCTCAGATTAGGTCACAGCACCCTAGGAAACCCCAAAACCCTAGCTCCAACCGTTATCTGGATGTCCAGATAAGTTATAGGATGTCCGGGACCCTTAGCCATCTCCCGCACACCTTAAACCCACTTCTGCAGAGTTATTGGACGTCCAGACAATTTATTAGATGTCCAATTTCTGTAGAATGCCCAAAACAGAACCTAGATTTCCCCTGACTCAGATTGGATGTCCAGAACTGAAGTCTGGACTTCTAATTTTTGAGTAGAAGTCGTCTAATTTTGTTTTTGGACATTTAGGACTGGTCTCTAGTCCCTGTTTTTAGATTCAAGCCTTGATCTTGGATTTCTAGCTCCCTAGACCTAATCCCAACCCCATAGGAACCTAAATTAAGGTGTCCTAACCCTAGTACATCACCTCTAGACCTACCTAAGGACCTAATTAGGTCTTCGCAAAACCCAATTGACTTAGATCAAAGTCAATTACCATCACCTAAGTCAATTGGACTCATTGAGTCCAATTGAGCTCAAATCTCAACCCACACAAGCTCAATTGGACTTAGTGAGAGTCCAATTGACCTAAACACAACCTAATTGAGTTATTTCACACTCAATTAGGTTTACACTCATTCAATTAAACTTAGGTTAAGTTTAATTGCAATTTCCCCTTAGCAATTAGGGTATGCAACTACCCAAACCCCTTAGGACCTAGCCTAGACCTCTTAGACACCTAGGGCATGACCACACACACACACACACACACACCCATTCACGCACCCACACTTCTCTAAAGTTCTCTAGAACCCTCTTGAAGTGGTGACAACTCTTGGTTGCCAAATTTAGTAACCAAGAGGCATTCAATTCTTAGATCCACAAATTGTGGATCTAAGAACCACTTCTATCCTCTCATGGTTGGCCACTCTTGGGCTCTCTCTAGAGAATTACCATTATGAGGATCCTTTTAACTCTAATTTAGAACCAAATTTAAATTTCAATCATGATTTCAATCCAGATCCTCCACCACCTCTTCTAGAATTATGGAATTGGATTAATGAATAAGCTCTGCATCATGAACATCATTTATCTGTCCCTATTTTATATTTCAAATCAGAGAACTCTTTGGAGTTGGGCTACATCATCAGTTGGTCCGCATTTGTGGATCACTGATTCTTGGACCACATGATCATATCTTTATATTAATCTTGAATCTCTCAGCAACAATTATTATCCTTCTCTTGACCCACAATATTAAAATACATATTTCCTTCAGGTTTAGGTCTGGCAAATGACGTTAACCTTAGTGTTGGCTAGGAGACAACCTAGCATTCCACAGAGGCATTTTTCTATCCAAGCTGACCTGGATTAACAAGTTTAATCAAGTGATATCCCCTCCTCTCACCTATTACATTTTGATTTTTCTGTATACATTTCAATGAGGACATTGTAATGAATAGGCATGGTGGGGGTGGACATTGCATGTCTTATTTTTATGTCAAAAAAAAATTTATACATATTGCATTCATGCATAAAGAATTTTTATCAAGATGGTCTTATTAGGGATTTATTCTTGAGTTGATTCCTAAATTTAGAATCCAGTACAATTTCACACTTACATGTAGAATTTGCAATGGATCCTCTGTGAAGACCAATAGACATCTTTAGTTTTCTGAGAAGAAGCACTGCTTTTTCTCCTGAACCCTTGGACAATAAGTAGGGAGTTAGGCAAACCATCTTCTAATAAATACATGAAATAATTGCGAGGTGAGAGTAGAGAGTCTACTGGTGCTCTAAGTCTAGTACAATGAATCTTAGTTTTCGGGTAATTGGATAATGATACTTGGAGTTAGGCATAGTTTTCATTCTTTGTTCCTGCATATAAATTCTTTGTGAGAATTTTTGGAGAGCCACCAAATAAGGCAAATACGCAGAGAGCAGGTTCTAATAAAACTAGGACTAAGGTTGATGGTTAGGTTACGACTGTCCTTTACGGAATCCTTGACTAAAGGAGGGTATTAATATCAAGGTAAGAAATACATTGTCCCATCCATTCTTTTCCCGGTGCTGAGAGTAGGCACTTCCACTAAATAGGCCACACGATAGCCTCTTGAATACCCCCAATCCCAAATAATGCCTCATGAATAAAAATGTGCATGGGTGCTACATTACATTATGTTGGTAGAAATAAATATATAAATAAATAAAAAGAAAAAGATATAAAAGAAAGAGAAAGGAAAAGAAAAAAAGAGAAAAAAGAGAGTGTTAATTGCGTTGTATTTATTTCATGTCATACACATTGAGGCAATACCCTTTCCCTTTACAATCCACCATACAGCCTTGACCTACTTTTCTATATTTCTGACAGCCTGAATACTGGCTAAGGATAGGTAACTTAGTTATAGGGTCATCATAACTTAATCAAAGTGTTAATGCCATGAGAGACTACCAAATATATTTACAAATCCGGCGAAATTGTGAGCTCGAAAAGAAAATAAAAAAGAAAAGAGAAAAAAAGAGAGAAAAATAAAGAGAGAGAATGACTACAAAGGAACTAAAGAGAGCACGATTTCTCCACCTTTCTTTGAGTTGATTTATTTAATAAGTCCAAAAATCTAGGTTTCGTAGTGCTAGACTATGTGTAGCACCAGAGGAATGTGGGCCACCCAATACAAATCCACTTTACTCAGACATAATCTACCTAAGCGAAAAGCTGGGGCTGAAATTATAGATTATTTTATAACCTCAAGGAAGAAGTTTTCCTATCCCAATAGAATTTTACTAAGGGTCAAGTACGAGCTTTAGATGCGGATTAACTTTTCACTTGGATCCATTTTATAGCCTACAACACTACACTTTTACAACTGTTTAGATTTCTAAAATTTTGGATGAAAATAAAAGAAATAAGTCTCTCGTCGAACTCTTGATAAAAAATTGTCATTTAGGACAACTTTGCATTTAGTCTTGCATTTGTGAGGGGCTAGCAAGATTCAAGCATGGGGGTGTGATTGCACAGCAATCATAGGACCTAATCTACCTGAATTAAGTTAGATTTTAGCTTTACTTAGGAACAATGCATGCATGGGCATCATAATTTGCATCGTAGTTGATTTGTTAGCTTTATAGGTAATAATGCTATTTTATGCTCTAAATGAGTGGTGATATTAATTGCAGATGATTTGGGGTCATGGATGATAAATCAGACTTTACGGATCTGATTAGGATGACAATGGGAGTCCAACACTTCTGGAATTTCCTTGATTAGACTTCTGGAGCATTACATACAACCCATAAAAAATCATAGACCAAGGAGCAAGATAGCACAAATCCAAACCTTAGATGTCAAATTTGACTACACGAATAGATCCAGATCAATGTTCGTAGTCCAATAGTGCAAAGATCAACTCAGTTAAAGCCCTGCAGCACCAACTACAAAGGTGAGAAGATGAATGGTCAGGATGGTGCCACGTGGCACCATCCGAACAACCCATCGCCGCACCCCAACCACTGAAGGAAAAATGTGGGTCGTTGGATCGTCATCCAATGGCCACGATGAGGCCACGTCGCCCCTCTCCACGTGACATCAAAAGAAGAATGCATCTCAGCCTTTGGATGTTCATCCAATGATTGAGAGAGGCTATGCGCTAAACCCAAAATGAGACACAAGAGGTGATCTAGCACATTGGTTAACACCTCAACATGAAAGTGAAGATGTGGGGTTGAATCTTGCAAAGTGCTAAATCAAAGAGGCAGTGACGTTTACGTGTAATTGAACCGTTGGATGAGATTGAAAGGCATAGACACGGCTGCATGGCACGAGGATGAACATCGAATGAGGCGGTGTTGATGGACTCCCAAACAGACACCTCACCATACATAGAGTGGGCACTCTAAGAGAGGCGATTCTACAATCCTTTTAAGCTATCCGATCATAAGATTGGATGGTCAAAATTAAAAGGAGCGCATGCGCGTGCTTAAATTTGGAGGTAGAGCGATGCGGAAGCGTGAGTTGTGCGATCATGATTAGAGGGCATTGAGAGTGCCACGTGGCTGCATCCTGTGCGATCCATGCATTTAGGGTGCGATAGTGGTTATTTTTAGGTGTGATCTAATCTGTTGATCTCCCGATCAACGGATCTAATTACAGCTAAGGTGTTGTATGGTTTTGGGGGCCTAAATACTTGCTTTTCCCCTCATTGTAGCTATAAAAAGAGCCGTAGATCCCCTAGTTGATAGGAAACTTTCACCAGACACATCTCTAGTCTCTCTCCCTTTGTAGGATCTCTCTGGTCTTCTTTCCAGTGCCCTAGATCTGAAGTGCTGCCGAACTTGACACATGCATCTCTCAAGCGGCTCCATCCTTCACCTATTTTTCTCTCTACTCTTTAGCATAATTCCTAGTTTAAAAATATTTGCAAGTAGCAATAAAATTCTGACTCTATGAATATATTGTCTCTCTTTCTATGCTTTCATTAGGTTAGATTATTTAGTATGAAATGCTTTGAGATTCTCGTTTTGCCTCCCTGGGAACGACTTAGGACTTACCAATTCTGATTTATAAATTTATTTGTTTCAACGTGATATGTTACTTCAATGATATAGAAATATTTTTACACGTTTCATGGTGAATAGGCATACACTGTGAACTCCAAAGAACTCCACTTCCATCAGCCACGTGGAGACAACACGTAGCCCCACAACCTCGAGCCCTTCATTTTCTTCTCACAATGAACCTCAACTGTGATAACCACCGCACTCCTCTCCATCATCACCACCCTTTTTCTCCCTTATCCGCCATTTTCTTCTCCTCCCCTATTCATGCACACTACCCTCTCAGCTCTCCCTCTCTCATGAACACCCACTACCACCTTTACCTCTACGTGAACCAGTAATCGCCGATGCCACAGTCGCTCACAACCTCCACCGTCGGTGCCCATACGTGAGGCTAAACTCACCAATACCACCTCCACGCTCCACCGTGTTTCCCCTCCGTCTCACACCATCAGCCAACGACTCCAAGCCATCCATGACCACCCATGCTGCCGGTCTTATACTCACTGTCTGGCTGCCATTGTCCTCCTCAGGCCAAGACGTCAACACCATCGTTTTCCTCCTCCCCTGAGGTTTACCATCAGTCCTTTGACCTAAGAGCACTCCCACTATGAAGTGAATGGGCAGCAATAATAGGTCTTAATTGACCTAAATTAGGCTAGGACTTAGCATAAGTTAGGGTAGCTCATGCATGGATAAGCATTATTTGCATCTTTACTGCTTTCTTTTAGCTATGCATAAAATAATGCTATAATGTACTGATTAGGTGCATTATGACAATTACAAGTAATAAGCTAACCAGAAGGTAGATCGAAAGCTAGATCGAAAGCTGGAATAACTGGTGTTGCAGCAGAGCTGGAGTGGAAGACCTCGATTAGATGTAATAGATAATAATGTAAGGGAGTTAAGGTATGCTATTCTATTAAGTTGGAATAAAGTAGTAAAATATGAAGAACTTAGGACCATCCTAGCCCTAGGACAACTTAGAAACTTCCCTAAGCCTTAGCCACCCTTAGATTAGGTCACCGCACCCTAGGAAACCTTAAAACCCTAATTCCAACCTCTATCTGTATGTCCAGATAAGTTATAGGACATCCAAAACCCTTAGCCAACTCCCGCACACATTAAACCCACTTTTGCAGTGTTATTGGATGTCTAAACACTTTGTCAGTCGTCTAATTTCAGCAGAATAGCCAAGATAGAACCTAGAATCCCTTTTGACTTTGATTGGACATCCAGACAACAATTCTGGACTTCTGATTTTTCACTATAAGACGTTTGACACATTTATTGGACATTTGAAACTGCTCTCCAGTTCTTATTTTGAGATTCAAGCCGTGACTTAGATCTCTAGGTCACTAAACCCAATTCCAACCCCATAGGAACCTAAATTAAGGTGCCCTAACCCTAGTACATTCCCTCTAGACCTCGCTAAGAACCTAATTAGGTCCACTAAACCTAATTGACTTGGATCTTAGTCAATTCCATTAGCCTATTCAATTGGACTCATTAAGTCCAATTGAGCCCTGATCTCAGCCCACACTATCCAATTGATCTCAGTGAGAGTCCAATTGACCTAGACCTGACTTAATTGAGTTATTTTACTCTCAATTAAGTTTTTGTGCACCCAATTAAACTTGTATTAAGTTTAATTGCACTTTACCTCAGTGAATTAGTGTTTACAACCCTAATTTGAGACCTACCTTGACCTAAACCCACTAGAACCTAACCTAATCAACCTAGCCACCTAAGTTTTGACCCACACACACCCACACACACCATCCACATGAAAATACCTATCCTAGTGTTCTCTAGAACTTTCTACCATGTGTTGTTGCCTTGGTTGCTAAAATTAGCAACCAAGAGCCATTCAATTTTTAGATCCACATTTCATGGATCTAAATACCACCATCCATCCTCTCTCTCTCACTCTCTCATGAGCTCCCATAATAGGCCTCTCTAAAGAATTTCATAATTCTCTAGAGAGCTTCCCTTAGGTCTATAAAAAGACCAAAGGGGTGGCCATTTGCACCCATCCATCTCTTGGCATTATTCACTTCCATTTAGGTTAGCTACATTCACTTCCACTCCAACTCCACGAGTAGCACACCATGCTTGACACCATCTCCATGCCAGGATGCTAGATAACTTCTCCAACCTCTCTCCAAGGGCTGGCCCAAGCACCATTGGCTGCCCCTCCTTCTCCTCTCAACCATTCAAAGGACATCAGAGCCCACTTCCAAATGCCCTTATTTCTGCTAGATTAGTAGCTAGTTCTTCATAGTTTAGATGCTTTTATTACTGCTTAGTAGTGTATCTCTTTATTCTCCTCGAATGATGCATGCAAAATCCCACCATAGATTCATGTATGCAATCATTTTCTGTTAGCTAGATTTATGTTTTCAGGCTTTCCTCTATAAGCTTTCCTCTAATTCCATGTTTCAAACACCCTCTTGAATGAATGAAAGAAATTTTTGTTATATATATATCTCTATGTTGAGAATCACCATGAGCTTATTGAGTGTAATATATTTTGTGTGATTAAGGTTGCCTGCTTTTAATTCTTGATATTCTTGCAACTAAGTATGTTGTGCTTAAATATGTATTAACTATAAACCGCCATGCGATTTTAGGCAAGTAAAGTGAAAATGTTCAATTTTAGATTTGCATAAACGCCTTCTAGAGATGAACGATCAGGACTCAAAGTCTCGTTATCTTTAGAAATTATTTTTGACGAATGTTTAGCGCAACTATACTACGATTTCTGACTACTTTAAGATACGCGAAAAACAACTACTATTAGATGGCACTGTTGCCGGGGAAGCAACGTGACTTTTTGATTTCGATCTCTTGAATTATTACTGATAAATCTTCCTCTGCTTGTCTTTTGATGTGCAGGAAAAACAAAAAAAAAGGATCTACACACACAATGAGTGCGGAAAAAAATTCCAGGTGCACATCAAACCTTCTTTAGTCTAGGTTTTTTTTTTGTGAATCCTAGGTTAGATTTACTTCTAGCCATTTCATTTGAAAAAAAAAAGCTTATTCATTACAGTTGAAAAAGAAAAAAAAATTAAAGAAAAAAAATATTTATGTAGTTAGATTAGGTTTCTTTTTGAATCCTAAGTTAGTTTTGAAAAAGCAAAAAAAAATTCCTATTTTTGAAAATCCTTTGAAAAAAATTCCTATTTTTGAAAATCCTTTGAAAAAAATTCCTTCTTGAAGAAAAATTTTCAAAATTTTTTTGGTGGAAAGTTTGAATTTTAAACTCAAACATCATTTAAAAGCTTCTCCACCACCCTCTGATTTTCACCCACGCTTCAAAATCCAACTGAAAAGTTCAATTGCCAAAAAATTAGTGAATAAAAAATTCTGAAATTTAGGTTAGACCTTCATTTTCAAATCATATTTCGAACGACATCGTTCTTTTGAAAAAATTCCAAGTATAAAATTTTTGAAAACTCGAAAAGTGTAAGGGGGTCAAACTGACACAGATTTGAAAATTTTCAAAATTCAGAAAGTAATTCCGAGCAATCCATGAATCTGTTTTGACTAGTAATGGTGGGGTTTGAAATTTGATATCATTTTCTTTATTTTCCATATTTTTTCTTGAATTTTGAAGATCATTTGATACTATTTTAATTTGAAAAATCAACTAGGGGTAAAAATTCTAGATCTGACTCATTGACATTTAAAAATCTCTATAAATTCGATTGAAATAGTAAAAATTAGAAAAAGATATTCCTTGTAAAGATAATTGAAAAAGGAATCTACTTGCCAAATTTAAATTTATTTGTATTCCAATTTTGTTCAGAAAATGATTTTTATTCTTGTGGTCTACTGAAGAAGAACAAAACAAAAAAAAACCCTAGAATTGCATGAACCTTAGGATACATCTTTAGGGTTACAATCTGGAGACCACATTTGGTTAACCTATACTTAGTCAAGTCTAGTGCTTAGCTGGTGAGCTTGGTCATTTTTTACGCAGCTAGATCGTGTTTTAACAGATATCTCGTTGTAATATAGATGAACTCTCTGCGAAAACAAATAGAAATTTATAACTCAAAAATCAAAGTATCCGAGGTCAAACACAGGGAGTAATTTGAGTATTCCAAAACTTGAGAACACAACTTTTAATGAAAAGCAATGACTAGTTCAACAAAAATGACAGGATAATGTTATGGAAAGAGTGCTAAAAAAGAATTGGACATCTGATATTGCATCAGACGTCTTAAAATTGGCCTTCAGAATCTTCTCTTCTGTCTTTGCTTTGCTCTGCTGCTGCTATGGTTTCTTGTTTCTCCTTTCTTTTTCTTCCTTAGCTGCTCCTGCTCTGCTTCTTTTTCCTTTGCTTTCTCTCTTCTTGATTCTCTTCCTGTAGCTAAGTCCTGGCCTTGTCTCCTCTTTAGTTGCCATCTTCTTTTTTTTCCTCTTCTTCCTTTGCTTTCTTGCCTCTCCTCTTTGTCAGCCCCTTGATCTCTCTCTTCTTCTTCTTTCTCTTGGTCTGCCGCACCTCTGCTACAGTTTGTCTTTCTTCTTCTCCTTCACTTGCGGTGGCTAAGTCCTACTTCTTTCTCTTGCTACACTTCCTCCCTTAGCATCCTCTTCCTGCACAAGCACACCACACAACAAAACCTACTCCCTTACCCTCCCTGCGCGTCTCTCTCTCTCTATGTATCTCTCTTTGGTACGCTCTCCCAGAGTTGGGTTATCAGGCCAGTCGCGTGCTTGGGTCCAGGTGCACTGGTGTGGGTGTGGCATGCGAGTGCACGGAGGGGTTAATCGGATCCAGGTGCCAGGTCAGTGGGTTATATTGCACGGACGAGGCATGATAGGTGAGGCGAGGGACCTCACCCCAATGATTTTGAGGCAAACAGCTGAGAGCACAAAATCTACTTAAACTGCTCAAAAAGGTTACGACTTACTGAGGTGGGAGTAAAAGTCCCACCCACCTCTGATGACACCAGTAGGAGAGCAACTTCACAATTGGTGCAGCTGCAGGTCTCGCGGCACTTGCTACCAGGCTGGACTCACTCTCGCCCTCAATCCGCTCAGTCTGGAAGCCTTCGAGCTGACGGTTGTGGCCTGGAGCTGGAGAACAATCGAGCTTGAGTCATCGCTAATGGTGGCTGGGAGCTCGACACCTGTACAACACAAAAGGAGCCTTACGGCTCTATCAGACCACAGGAAGACCTTCGCTGTGTCACGACGATGGGGAGGCGATTGGTGGCAGGCCGCAGGATGGCCTAGGCATGCGTGCCTAGGTCGCTCTGTGGCTGGATTTATGGGTTAGGTCGGGGGAAGCGTGGAGTGCATGTGGCGACCTGTGGATGGGTGGAAGATGTTCAGTGGACTGTGGCGGTGGTTGTGTGGTTGATGGCGAGATGTGTGGAGGTGTGGAGTGACGAATGCGTCTCGCAGGAGGGTGGTCGGAGATGGGGAAGATGTGGGCAGACAGTGGCAGTCGAGGGGTGTTTTGTGAAATAGAATGATGGAAAGGAAAGAGTGGAAGACAAGGAGCTTATCTGGAGTACTTGGAGCGAAGGGGAGGCAGAGGAGACGGACGACGCATTTGTTCCGTCGTCGGAGAAGACGGCCCTGAGGGGGAGATAACGGTGACGAGGAGGAGGACAGGAAGGCGTGCGCTGGTGCGGCGCGACGCGGAAGAATGAGGCGAAGTGAACCCTGCTGCTGGTATGGCAGCAGAGTGATGAGAGGGAGGAGGAACAATCGCCGAAGCTTGTGGGCTACATGGCCGGAGAGAGGGGAGCTGAAGTTTGGGGGAGTCTGCTGCCAAAACAAGCTTAAGAGATTCCCAGGGGATTGGGGATCCTTTTATAGTTGCTGGCAGAGCTTTTGGTGCGAGGAAAGCAAGCCTTCTACCACCTATATCTTGCTGGGGAAGGAAGGTAGTTGGAGATCCAAATCTCTCGTGCATTTGCACAAGAGATTGGATGCAAATCAAATATTGTAATTGAGCTCAGATGGAAGGGGATTCCTCAGAGAATCTCCCTTCCAAATCTGGGAGATCTCTAAGGAATCAGGGAGTATTCCCCCTCCATTCCTCGTCGAAGAAGGATTCCTCCCCATTAATGGTGGAGGAACCTATTTGTAAGAGTGGCGAGGAAGTTAGGGGGGTTTGTGTAATGGTTTTCAAAAGATAGGGGCTAAAATGTAATTTGGTGTACTAATTTGCAAAGTAGGTCAAGATGACCTCTTCTTTAGTCTAAATTTTGGTACAAACCTAATTTGGACCTAAGGAATCCAATGGTGAAGTTGGATTTTAGGTTTGACCATGTTTGACTAGATGTTTTGCACAAAAACCCAAATTTGGTTAATTAATGAGCTAAAATCCTAATCTAGGTCAAAATAGGTTCCAAAGGTCAAATTGAAGGTTCTAAATTCTAGGGGATATTTTTTCATGAATTTTAGAGGGTTTATTTGATTTTTATCCTTACCAAAACCATGTCAAATTAAGCGGGTCTATTTTAGGGTTACCAGATGCCATTTAATTCCTAGATTACACATGAAACCATTTCTGATTGAACCAACCAACTGTTTATTTTATTCAGATCATTTGACCTATGTTTTGCCTCTGAGAAATCCCATTTATGTACTGCAATGGTAAAATTACAGTTTTAACCTTTATTTTATATTTTCTTCTCAAAACACTTATTCCTTGAATTAAGCCCTTCTTTAGGCTATGTAGGAGAACTTATTCTTTTTCTTAGGTCAAAATGAACTAGTTAGGGCTCATGATGAGGCTCTCATCATAATGCCATGCCTAGCTTTTGCTAGTCCCTTAGAAAAATTTCAAGGTTTTAACTTCTGTTCTAGACCTTGAGTGTCTGTCATCAGTTATGATAAGTGCTTTTCTTTTTCTTTTGTGATTAGGTTAGAATGCTGATAATAGGCCTAGAGGTACTCGAGTACGAACCAAAATCTAGACCTGACCTACTTTAGCCTTAGTCTTCCGCAAAGGTTTTTAAGGCCCGCAGAAACTTTCTTAGGGTTTGTTGGACTCCGCGGTTAAAGCACCTGTGCTTGAGACATTTTTAGCATAGGTTCAGTTTGCAGTGTGTTTTTGTAAGAGAAAGACAGAAGATTTATTTGTTTGGAGAGTTTTCTCTCGCTTTTCTTTTCATTTGTAGCTTTGGATTGGCTTCTCAACACGGTACGTATCGGATTCCTCATCCCCATCATCAATCCTCAAGGGTCCCTGGCAATCGATGCTTCGAGATTGCATGACCCATGGCAACCCCCAGAACCCTAGCTTTCAAGATTTTGAGATAATCCCGCCCATGGAGCTTCGTGGCCGAATTCAGACCCTGGCAATCGACATTTCTTGATAATGCCACCCATGGTATCTGAACCAGCAGAGTGCTTACATGCCCTGATAGGGTATTTAAATATCCTAACAGACAAGCACTAAGGAGATGATATGTTGTTATGCATCTTCGAGGGGAATTTCCCATCTCTCTGCGCTAGGAACTCATCCAAATCAACTTGCATTGATCGGCTGCTCCTAATCTAGGTGACTTTTTCAGAATGTTCAAATGCTTTTTGTGTGATTTTGATATTTATGCGCACTAAACCAAACTGTGTGTGAATTGGGGGGCTTAGGTTACCAAATCCCACAAACCGAAGGACAGTTAACGAGGCTGAATACTTCCTAAGCCTTAGACCTAATACTTAAGCTCTGCATTTTCCCCAACATCTTGAGGATTATCCAGATCTTAGCGGATATGTGAATTTTTAAGCCAAAGGATCTAGCCCAAGAGGCCTAAGATCAGCGTTCCTGCTAATCTATTTTTATGTCTCCTTAGCACTTTTCTTTTATTTTTCTTTTTTCTTGATCTGGTCTAGAACTTCATTTAATCCCTTAATCTTTTACTAATGACCACCTTTTTTTTTCATTTTGAGCTCCTTTTTTTGGCATTTTGCTCTTTTCCTCCTCTCATTTTGTATAGCCCAAAAAATTATCTCTCCCCTCTCCTCAGTTCTTTTTTCTTTTCCAAGATTTTTTTTTTAGTTGAAACCTTTTCTTGATATGAATTTTCCTAATATTTTGCACTTTCATACCCCCCCATGCCTAGGATTTGCAATGTCCCCATTGTAAATTAGGTGGGTTTGATTTTAGCTTAGTTAATGCATTAGGACAGGTGTTGGGTGGGCAAACAGGTCAAAGTGACTATTACGAATGATTTCTAATCACGGGTAGGGGTACCTGAGGTAGAGTCGGCTGTTCCACTGGATGAACCCTAAAGTGTAATATGAATTCCATGTAGAAATGTTAGAAAAGGTTTCGAGTTTTTCAAAGAATGATGAGTTGCCTCTCGTTAAGTGCTAAGTTTTACGCCATCAGCTGGGCACAATGAGCTCAAGGAGAATGGAGGATAAGGGATGACTCAGCCAAATTTGTATTGGTCATGTCAATGAACAGTTTGAGTCTCTGACCGTTCACAACAAAGGGTTTGGAATCGTGGTTGAGTGGGCTGATTTCAATGGCTCGATTTCCAAAGATTTGTCGAACTAGGTAGGGTCCGACCCACTTAGATCGTTGCTTTCCTAGGAATAATCTGAGTCGAGCATCAAAGAGTAAAACCTTTTGACCAGGATGAAAGATCTTTCTAGAAATGTGTTTATTATGAAAAGCTTTAACCCGTTCTTTGTAAATTCGCGAGTTCTCATATGCGTTGTGACGTAATTCATCGATCTCGCTTATTTGAAGACTTCTGTGGGTTCCAGCCTTAGAAAGATGTTAATTGCAATTTTGTACTGCCCAATAGGCTTTATGCTCCAATTCGATGGGGAGGCGACATGCCTTCCCATACACCAGTCTGAAGGGAGACATACCTAATTGGGTCTTGTGGGAGATCCTATAGGCCCACAATGCTTCTGGAAGTCGAGAAGACCAATCCTTCCTATCAGGTCGAACAGTAACCTAAAGGATTTTCTTGATCTCTCAATTTGATAGCTTAGCTAGACCATTAGTTTGGGGGTGGTAGGGAGTAGAGATTCGATGCGACACCCATTATTTGGTGATTAGTGACCTGAACTGAGCGTTTGTAAAATGGGTCCCTCCATCGAAAATTATTGCTCATGGAATCCCAAACCTTGAGAAGATGTTTTGATGAATGAATTTGATAACAACCTTATAATTATTGGTTCGGGTCGGAATGGCTTCTATCCACTTGGACACGTAGTCAACGATGAGTAAGATGTATTCGAAGCCATTCGAGATAGGGAAGGGTCCCATAAAATCGATTGCCCAAATGTCAAAAATTTTGCATACCACGATCGGCTATAGAGGCATCAGGTCTCGATGGCTCATGTTGCCCAAGGTCTGGCAACGGGTACATGCCTTACAATGATCGTATGCATCCTTGAAAATTGTGGGCCATCAAAAGCCACACTAGAGGACTTTTGATGCGGTTTTGTGTCCTGAGAAATGTCCACCGCATGCTTGGTCATGGCAAAAGGAGAGTATGTCTTTGATTTCTACTTCCGCAACACACCATCGAATTATTTGATCAGCACCAATGCAGAATAGATACGGGTCTTCGCACAGGTAATACTTGGCATCGGAACACAATTTTTCCTTCTTGGCCTTCGGCCAATTGGATGGGATCTGATGTGATGCTAGGTAATTCACTATATCTGCAAACCATGGAAGCCCTGTATTGATAGTCAGGAGGTGCTCATCAGGAAAGTGTTCTGTGATGGGTCTGGAAGGGTTAATTATTTTAGAAGGAAGGTGGGACAAGTGATCGGCTACCACATTTTGCTTTCCCGCTTTGTCACAAATCTCGAGGTCAAATTCTTGCAACAGCAAGATCCATCAGATTAATTGAGGTTTCGCATCCTTCTTTGCAAGGAGATGCCTCACAGCTATGTGATCCGAGTATATGATAACACAGGAACCCAGAAGGTATGATCTGAATTTTTCTATGGCAAATACTATAGCTAGTAGCTCTTTCTTAGTAACCGTGTAGGTACGCTGAGCCTCGTCTAGTGTTTTGCTAGGGTAGTTAATGACCACGGGTTTCACATCAATTTTCTGCCCCAAAACTGCACCTACAGCGAAGTCAGATGCATCGCACATGATCTCAAAGGGTTAAGACCAATCAGGGGACTGTAGGATCGGGGCTTGGGTGACTCGATCATGAAGGATCTCAAATGCTTGAGTGCATTCCTTGGAAATTTCAAAAGGCACATCCTTGGAGAGAAGAGTAGTCAGGGGGCACGTGATTTTTGAAAAATCAGGGATAAATCGATCGTAAAAATCGACGTGCCCTAAAAAAGATCAGATGTCCTTAACCGAGCTAGGCATAGGGAGCTTGGAAATCAAGTTAACCTTAGCTTGATCGACTTGGATGCCTTTCTCCGAGATTAGATGTCCTAGGACAATTCCCTCAGGCACCATGAAATGGCTCTTTTCCCAGGAAAGCACCAAACTCACATCGATGCATCGCCTGAGTATTTGGACCAAGTGTTGGAGGCAATCATCAAATGATGCTCCAAAAATTGAAAAGTCATCCATGAAGACTTCAAGATAATCACCTACCATATCTGAGAATATGGCAAGCATGCACTGCTGAAAGGTTGCGGGTGCATTGCAAAGACCGAAAGGCATCCTTCAAAACACATACGTCCTGAAGGGGCAAGTGAATGTGGTCTTTTCTTGGTCTTCTGGATGGATTGCCACCTGGTTGTAACCGGAGTACTCCTCAAGAAAGCAGAAGAACCTATTTCCCGCTAGTTTCTCGAGGATCTGATCAATAAACGGTAGTGGGAAATGATCCTTCGTGGAGGAATTGAGTCTTCTGTAATCAATGCAGACTCTCCACGAGTTAGCTACTCAGGTAGGAATGACCTCTCCGGTTTCAATCGTGATGATGGTGAGTCCGGCCTTCTTAGGCACAACCTGTATTGGACTCACCCAACGACTGTCGGATATTGGGTAGATGATCCCTGCATCTAACCACTTGATGATCTCCTTTTTCATGACCTCCTACAGGTTAGGGTTTAAATGTCTCTGCATCTCTCATGAAGGTCGTGTGCCCTCTTCTGTGTAGATTCGATGTGTGTAGTACGAGGGGCTTATGCCAGTTAAGTCATCGAGAGTCCATCCAATGGCTCTACGATATTGCTGGAGAACAGTAATCAGACGGGATTCCTGGTCAAGTATGAGTCAAGAGTTGATAATCATAGGAAACATCTGATTGGAACCCAAAAGACATACTTCAGATTCTCAGGAAGGGGCTTGAGTTCCATGACAGGATTATTAGTAGCAGTGGGTGGTTCAAGGTTTGTATCAAGAACAAGGGTCGGAGTCATGGGTGTCTCTAGATCATGTTCGCACTCCTCTGTTTGAGGGTTTTGATCTTCTAGTGGTTGATCAGGGATAATCACGTTGTCCTCTATATGTGATTCATCAACCACGGCTCTAATATCACATATTTGCTTTATAACCCCGCAATTAATCCCTTGTTGGGCCTTAAAGATGTAAATCTTCAGCGTTTGATTCCCAAATTTTAATTCTGTTTGGCCCTCTTCATAGTTTATGTTGGCCCTAGCAATGGCCAAAAAAGGTCTCCCTAATATGATTGGTGTGTCCCTTGGGTTCTCAGGTGCATCCATATCCAGAACTATGAAATCCACTGGGAAGTAGAAATCCCATACCCTAACAATGACATCCTCGAGTATTCCTTTAGGTGACTTGATGGATCGATCGGCTAACTGCAACGTCACCTCAGTCGATTTAAGTTTGTACTCTTCAAGGTGGTCAAGGAGGGACGTAGGTATTAGATTTATGGAGGCACCTAGATTTAGTAAGGCTTTGTCAAATTGTGTTTCACCAATTTTACAAGAAATCAGGGGGGTTCCTGGGTCTTTAGCCTTGGGTGGGAGTTTACTCAAGACGATAGAGCTGGCTTGCTCTAACAGTACGATCGGATTCCCACTCTTGGTTCACGGCTTATGTTCAGGTGTACATACGTCTTTTAGGAATCTTGTGTAAGCTAGTACATGGTGAATTGCATCCATCAAGGGGATGTTTATCTGGACCTGTCCAAAGAGCTTGACCAAATCCTCCTCGGGAGCCACAGGTTTGGTTATCCTTTTTCCTTTGGTCAAAGCCTCAGGAAATGGAATCCTAGATGGTTCCTCTAGAATAGTTCCAGGTTGTTGATCTGGGATAGGGGTATCCTGGATAACTATCCTAGGGTTTTGGCTACTACCAGGCTTGGAGTGGTTCAGATAATGTGGGTCTTGGGTTGCTTTACCACTACGTGTTGTTACAGAGTTTAATCCGGCCTAGTTTTGGTTTGGGTTTGGTAAGAGGGGTGACTGCTGCTGAAATCCTACATAACCTGTTGAAGCTTCCATCTCGTCTGGTGATGGAGCAGCAGGGGCCTGATAAATCAAATGTGCGTGGCCTGAATTTAGGCTCATAACATGCCTCTGGGTCGGCATGTTATTTGGGTTTGGCAAAGGTTGCGAAGGAAGGGTGCCAGGTTGGCGGGAATTTGCCATTTGGGCTAATTGGTTGAGAAACTTTGTGATCTCGTCCTTGTGCTATTTTTGCATTCCCGCATTCGTCTTTTGAATGTCAACCAGTGCTTGAAGGATAAGAGTCATTTGATCCTGGTTTGGCCCGGATTGATAGGTGGGATTGGGCCGAGGCTGAGGTGGCTGATATGGATAAGGAGCTTGTGGATGGGGCTGATAAGGTGGTCTTTGAGTCTGAGAATTTCCCGTCCACTGAAAGTTGGGATGATTTCGCCATCCAGGGTTGTAGGTATTGGAGAATGGGTCATTCTGGATGGCATTTAGGTACTCGCAGGTTTGAGGAACCATAGGAAAGTTAGAATACGAGGGTTCAAAGTTCCCCCAACTCAAATAGAATGGATCGGAGGTCACTCCAGTCCGAGAGTCAGACGGGGGTGGATACGGGTCAATCCCTTGAGAAGATTGCTGATAAATGTTTTGCACAGTTTCCCTCACCAGAGGTGGCCGTGCAAAAGAGTTTTGCATAGAGGTGGCTCACTGCAGATGCTGAGTTATCTCGTCCACCTTCTTCTCTATGTTAGAAACCTTGTCCAACCGATTGGCCATCATTTCCAAGTCGACGGATGTGGACAGGTCCTGCATCTCATGTGCCCCTCTCTAATTTGTCGATGCGCGGGCATTCGTCCTGTTGAATAAGCCCATGGAGTCATTATTGATGGAGTCTCACACATGTTTTCGAGAATCTCCCACACCGTGTCCTCATGTTGACCCATGATGTTTCCTCCGCACGTTGCGTTGACGAATAATCAAATGTCTTCACGGAGTCCCTAGTAAAAAGACTAGACTTGTTCCCATTTAGGAACTTCATGATGGGGGCACTTTCGAATGAGATCTAGGAATCGGTCCCATGCTTCGTGAAGAGGTTCTCCCATTTGTTGAGTGAAATGGGTGATCTGGTGGCGCAAGGCATTCGTCCGGCCAATGGGAAAGAACTTTTTCAAAAATTCAGACTGAAGTTCGTCCCATGTGTTGATCGGATGAGTCTGAGTTTGATACCAATGGGCAGCCTTGTCAAGGAGGGAGGAAGAGAACATTTTCATGAGCAGAATATCCCGATTTTGTGGATCTGACCCGAAGGTCTGGGCCAGATGCTTGAGCTGTTTAATGTGTTGGAATGGATCCTCAGAGTTAAGCCCATGAAACTTTGGTATGGCATGAATCATATTGGGCTTGAGTTCAGAATCAGGACCTCCAATTGGGATTCGGACTCGAGGCTCGATTGCCACCGCAGCGGGATTATAGTGATCTCGCATCATTTGTCGCTACGGTGGGTTTACAAAGATTCGGAAGAGATTAGTCAGGTGCTGAAGTTGGTGCTCAAGGTTGTTCTCTTCTTCATTGGGTTGTGCCTTGATGGAAGAAGAAGGAGAACTTGGTTCTGAATCAGATGAAAGGTTTATGTGGTGAGGTTGCTGCACAAACAAGGGCATGGAGGCTTGGCCTCAGTAAGAGTGAATTTCTAAAGGAGGCCTTAAGGATGGTCTTAAGGACCTCCTACCAAACATGCACCGAAGGATGTGATGAGATTAGAAGGTGCTGGACCCAATCGAGACACCCAAAAATTGTTGGGTGACTATAGAGGTTCGGGGCGGATGATACCCCTTAGTCAGAAAGGTCATCCACTTGAGAAGTACCTGGGCAGCCAGAGAGGGAGAGTCCAGCAAAGACCCCTACATGGTAGAGCATCCCCACGAGTTATAGGGTTTCCCCCACCCGACCTCTCGTCACTGAGATTCCAAGTAGACCAGAATGGGGATCTTGACCTCTTAAGTCTACCTTTTTTACTTTAAGATCAAGGTGCTTAGGGTTCCACTTGAACTTTTAGGTTTTTTGAGTGAAAAAAAGGGACCTAATTTTAAGGTTCGTTGACCCAAAGGATCAACTTCACCTCTTTTTCCTTTGAGAGCTTTTGGGTCCTTTCTTTTAGGGTTCAAATTGATTAAGAGCCTGATTTGCTTAGGGCTTCTCTTGTATAGATCTTTCCAAACAAGGTTTAGGCACACCTCTTTTTGGAATTTTTTTGCTTCTTTTTTTATGAGAAGATGTGTCTCTAAAAACCCTAGCTTTGCAATCCTTAGGTTGGCTCTAGTTGGTCCAATTTAGTTGGCTCAAAAATTGGTATCTAGGGCTCAATCAAGAAAGTTTTAGCCCTAGTTACATTAGTTGGATGTGCAGTTCAAGATGTGTTGAAATGAAAATCAGGCAACTTCGATGAATTACTAAGTATGAAATAGATAGCCCTAGGTTGGTTTTTCTTTGTTCCTTTTCAGACTTTGAGGGGGTTAAGAGTGAGGGCTAATGAAAGTTACCGATTCCTTGGTGTGGTTGTTGTGCAGCTGCTCTTCTTTTCTCTACTTTCCCTGAGACAAGCACAATAGAGGAGAGGAATTAAGTCAGTATTGGATCAAAAGTTGTCATCAAAAGCTTCAGAAGTGCCCATTCTCCCCGGCAACGGTGCCAAAATGCTTACACGGCTAGATCGTGTTTTAACAGATATCTCCTTGTAATATAGATGAATTCTCTGAGAAAACAAATAGAAATTTATAGCTCGAAAATCAAAGTATCCGAGGTTGAACACAGGGAGCAATTTGAGTATTCCAAAACTTGAGAACACAACTTTTAATAAAAAGCAATGACTAGTTCAACAAAAATGACAGGATAATGTTATGGAAAGAGTGCTCAAAAAGAATTGGACGTCTGATATTGCATCAGACGTCTTAAAATTGGCCTTTAGAATTTTTTCTTCTGTCTTTGCTTTGCTTTTCTGCAGCTATGGTTTCTTGTTTCTCCTTTTCTTTTTCTTCCTTAGCAACTCTTGCTCCTCTTCTTTTTCCTTTGCTTTCTCTCTTCTTGATTCTCTTCCTGCAGCTAAGTCCTGGCCTTGTCTCCTCTTTAGTTGACATCTTCTTTTTCTTCCTCTTCTTCCTTTGCTTTCTTGCTTCTCCTCTTTGTCTGCCCCTTCATCTCTCTCTTCTTCTTCTTTCTCTTGGTTTGCCGTACCTCTGCTACAGTGTGTCTTTCTTCTTCTCCTTCGCTTGCGGTGGCTAAGTCTTGCTTCTTTCTCTTGCTGCACTTCCTCCCTTAGCATCCTTTTCTTGCACAAGCACACCATGCAACAAAACCTATTCCCTACCCTCCCTGCACGTCTCTCTCTCTCTCTATGTATCTCTCTTCGGTACACTCTCCCATAGTCGGGTTATCGGGTTGGTCGCACGCCTAGGTCTAGGCGCACTGACGTGGGTGTGGTGTGCGAGCAGTGCACGGAGGGGTTAATCGGATTCGGGTGCCAGGTCCGCAGGTTATATGTCACGGATGAGGCGTGATTGGTGAGGCGAGGCACCTCACCCTAGTGATTTCGAGGCAAACAGCTGCGAGCACAAAATCTACTTAAACCACTCAAAAAGGTTACGACTTACCGAGGTGGACTAAAAGTCCCACCCGCCTCTGCTGACACCTACAGGAGAGTGCCTTCACAATCGGCATAGCTACAGGTCTCACGGCACTTGCTACCAGGCTAGACTTACTCTCGTCCTCAATCCGTGCAGTCTGGAAGCCTTGGAGCTGATGATTATGGCCTGGAGCTGGAGAACAATCGAGCTCGAGTCGTCGCTAATGGCGGTTGGGAGCTCGGCCCTGCATGACACAAAAGGAGCCTTGGAGCTCTATCAGACCATAGGAGGACCTTCTCCATGTCACGGCAAAGGTGAGTCTATCGGTGGCAGGCCATGAGGCGCCCTAGGTGTGCGTGCCTAGGTCACTCTGTGGCTGGATTTATGGGTTAGGTCAGGGGAAGCATGGAGTGCGTGTGGCGACCTGTGGATGGGTGGAAGATGTTCAGTGTACTGTGGCGGTGGTTGTGAGGTTGGTGGTGAGACGTGTGGAGGTGTGGAGTGACGGATGCGTCTCGCCGCAGGGTGGCCGGAGATGCGGAAGATGCGTGCGGATAGTGGCAGTCAAGGGGTGTTTTGTGAAATAGAATGAGGGAAAGGAAAGAGTGGAAGACGAGGAGCTTATCTGGAGTACTTTGAGCGAAGGGCAGGCAGAGGAGACAAACGACGCATTTGTGTCGTTGTTGTAGAAGATAGCCTTGAGGGGGAGATAAGGGCAACGAGGTGGAGGATAGGAATGTGTGCGCTGGTGCGGCGCGACGTGGAAGAACGAGGCGAAGTGAATCCTGCTACTGGTATGGCAGAAGAGCAACGAGAGGGAGGAGGAAGAATCACAAGAGCTTGCAGGCTACTTGGCCAAAGAGAGGGGAGATGAAGTATGGGGGAGTCTGCAGCCAAAACAATCTTAAGAGATTCGTAGGGGACTGGGGATCCTTTTATAGTTGCTGGCCGAGCTTCTGGTGCGTGGAGGGCAAGCCTTCTACCACCGACTTCTTGCTGGAGAAGGAAGGTAGTTGGAGATCTAAATCTCTCGTGCGTTCACATGAGAGATTGGATGCAAATCAAATATTGTAATTGAGCTCAGATGGAAGGGGATTCCTCAGAGAATCTCCCTTCCAAATCTGGGTGATCTCTGAGGAATCAAGGAGTATTCCCCATCCATTCCTCGTCGGAGAAGGATTCCTCCTCATTAATGGTGGAGGGACCTGTTTGTAAGAGTGGCGAGGAAGTTAGGGGGGTTTGTGTAATGGTTTTCAAAAGGTAGGGGCCAAAATGTAATTGGATGTACTAATTTGCAAAGTAGGTCAAGATGACCTCCCCTTAGGTCTAAATTTTGGTACAAACCTAATTTGGACCTAAGGAATCCAATGGTGAAGTTGGATTTTAGGTTTGACAATGCTTGACTGGACTTTTTGCACAAAAACCCAAATTAGGTCAATTAATGAGCTAGGATCCTAATCTAGTTCAAAATAGGTTCCAAAGGTCAAATTGAAGGTTCTAAACATTAGGAGATATTTTTCCATGAATTTTAGGAAATTTAGTTGAATTTTATCCTAACTAGAACCTTGTTGAATTGAGCAGGTTTGTTTTAGGGTTACCAGATGTCATTTAATTCCTGGATTACACATGAACCCATTTTTGATTGAATCAACCCACTTTTTATCTTATTCAGATAATTTGACCTATGTTTTGCCTCTGAGAAATCCCATTTATGTACTGCAATGGTAAAATTGCAGTTTTAACCTTTATTTTATGTTTTCTTCTCAGAACAATTATTCCTTGAATTAAGCCCTTCTATAGGTTATGTAGGAGCTCTTATTCTTTTTCTTAGGTCAAAATGAGCTAGTTAGGGCTCATGATGAGGCTCTCATCAATCACCTTGTGTGTCACTCACCACAAACCCCGACTGAAGGAAAATGGGCTAAAATCAATTTTAAAACACGAAATCAACCCGAATTCGTTGTCATACTACTGGGTGCTTTCAACCTCTCTTGCCAAACCTAGTGGCTGGGTTAGCTTTAAAGGAGGGAATCACTTTCAGTCAGTTGTACGATGAATTTTTGTTCAGAAATTCTAACTTAGAACGAAAAATCTTATCACCTGATCATAAGGACCATCTGATTGACAGGGCCTTAGCCTTGTCTGGGCTTTGCTACACCAACCCAGGGGTTGGGTGGTGTATGCAAGGAAGGGGGTCACTTAGACCTCAACTAGTTGGACCTTGGGAGCCACTCCCAAGGAGGCCAATCACCTCGTTAGGGCCATCTTCTCCCCCCACTTCTTCTACTCCCTTAGCTGCAATGGCTAATCTTGGACCTGGATCGGGTCAGAATGCTGGTAATCTAGACCTGATGGCTCGTCTGGAGGCCTGGGTTGTTGAATCTGAGGAGCGACATCAGCAAAGCATGGACCGTATCTTGACGACGCTTGACAGAATGCAGCATCCACTGCGAGGAAAACAACTTCAGGATCTCTATGATCCAGTTGCACCGATCGACGTAGCCTTAGTTAGGATTCCCGTAGGCAGAGACGCATTTGAGCTTAAGCCCAATGTGATCGGTTTGATCAGTAGTCATTTTTATGGAAACTCAAGCGAAGATCTGTTCTAGCACTTAGAGGACCTGAGTCGACTCGCAGAGATGATTCGACCCAGGAATATTGATCTTGGGATTGTTCTGATGAAGCTTTTCCCATTTACTCTAAGGGGTTCAAGACCATTGGGAAGCCAATTGGAACCTGGCCGGAACTACGATGTGAATTCCTGCAAAAGTTCTTCCCAATCGGTCGAACAAACACGATGAGGAGTGCGATCACGACCTTCTCCCAAGGAGCAGGGGAGAAGTTGCATGAAGCCTGGGATCGATTTCACGACCTTCTCCGGAAATGCCCACACCATGGTATACCCAGATGGCACCCAGCTCAGATCTTTTACCATGGGCTGGATGACACACACCGATATCTGGCCGATGCATCTAGTGGCAGGAATTTCCATGCGAAAGACAAGAACAACACATTTGAGTTGTTTGAATCTTTGGCAGAGAACTCAATGAATGTTGCATCCGTGAACCAGTTCCAGTGGCCTGGTCAGCAGCGAGTTGGTGTCCATGAGGCTTACACCGAGTCTTATTCAAGCCGACATGGATATCATCATCAAGCAGCTAGATAGAATAAACCTGATCGGGAAAAAGATTGACCAAATGAGTCAAGGTCAATCTGACCTGAACTCTACTACTGCAAGACCCTCCTATGCACCTCAACCCCCTACTTGAGTTAACCTACTCACTCGAGATGCATCTTCTCCTTATTTACGAGATCCTGCATATTAGGATCCCGTAAACAATCCCAATCTGGCCCCATATGACCAGGGTTATGCACCACCCACAGACTATAATATGTATGCCCTTGATGGATATACGTCTCAGACGTCTTCGGCCTATGAGGCTGTCAATGCTACTTAAGGATACGAGCATAATAACCCGTATTTAGAGATGTATAACCCTGGTTGGCGCCAGCATCCGAACTTCTCCTGGTCTGGTAACTCACAAAGACCACATCAAGATCCACGCTAGCATTGTAGGCAATATAGAAATGCGCAAAATACATACCCTAGGCAGCAGCCATTCCCATCTCAGCAGCAGCAAGCCCGTTCTTTATACCAGCCACTGCACTAAGCTGCCAATCACCCTCCAAAGCGAGCTGACCCTCTGGAGGCACTGAAAGAGGAGCTACAAGAATCGATGAGGAAATCTACACATGATAGCTTGCAAATAATGAAGGCGATGGCTGACCAGATACAAACTATACAGAACACACAAAACCAGCTATTGTAGGAGCATAGGACTCTGGGAGCCTTGCCCTCCCAACCTGTCCTGAGCCCTTGGTATGTGTAGAACCAAGCCTCCTCGCCTATGTTTTAGGCACCATAGGGATAGGCACATGCCATATTACAGGCGCCTCCTGCACCACCTGGTTATTCTCAAGGCCAGTTACCTTTGATGCAGAACCCCGCATACTCTGCCCCTTCCGCTCCCCCACCACCTCATGGATAGCAAGCCGATGCAAATGCTATCTCATTGAGGAGTGGAAAGAAGACATTCGACCCACCCCATAGGCAGGAGGGTCCTGATTTTTCTTACCCTTCATAGCAGGCGGGTTCGACTCCTTCATCTCAGGAGCCACCTACGGTAGATAAGGGTAAGAGACCACTTGACCCTGAGATTCTCGTCCCTTTTCCCGAGGCTCTGACGCGAAATGTAGTACAGAAGGACACGTAGAAATTTGAGGACCTAAAGTCAATGTTCAATGAAGTACATATTCAGGTCCCTCTCCTCAAGGCAATTGATCACATCCCAACTGTCACTAGATTCTTCATGGACTATTGTACCTTGAAGCGGAAGCCTAGAATTGGACGACAGGCGATATTGTCAAAAGAAGCTAGTACCGTGATTCTAGCTAACTTGCTGCCAAAAAAGAAAGACCCTAGTACCCTACTCATATACTGCTTCTTGCAGGATTCTCTATTTGATCAGGCCCTTCTAGATCTGGGTTCATCCATCAACCTAACTCCTGCTGCAGTATTTGATCAATTTTGATTTGGGGAGTTAAAACCTACCTCGGTCACGATTTAGCTAGCTGATAGATCAGTAAAAACACCGAGGGGGGTGGTTGAGAACATTATCGTAAAAGTCTATGGATTCTGCTTTCCCACATACCTTTTCATTCTCGATATAGAAGTTCCTCCTAATCTCCAAGATGCACCAATCATTTTGGGTCACCACTTCTAGCGACAACCTGAGCAAACATTGAGTGTGCATTCAGGTGTATTGAGATAGCCCTAGGTAATGAGCGACTTCGACTTGACATATTCAGGGCATCAAGGAATTTTGACTGTGATCGCATAGAGGAGGATGGTGAAGACGAAGATTCGGCATACTGTGGTAACATTGGGCTCCTTTGTGATGACCCAATGTCTCATTCTTCTGCACTATCAGGGTTCTTGGACCTCGATCCACACGGGACTGAGACCACTACACTGCACATATCTCCTTGAGGATCTGATTGTTTAGGGTGTGTTTCTAACCACAACACCCCAGACTCTAGCTATCCTGATCTGCACACTACTGGATCACCCCTGTTGTTACAAGAAAGTGTGACCACAGTTAACGGGTTTCCCGTTAACACAGTCGCAACCAATTATCTCACAGGAAGTGAATCAGTAGGAATTCACATGCATACAGATCAGCAGATTACCACCTTCGAGTTTGCTCCTCCTATCCCCATTTCTGGCTCTGACCTGCCCGTGATTGAATTGAAGCCCTTACCTGACTCACTTAAGTATGTGTTCTTGGGCAAAAGTGAGACATACGCGGTCATCATTAGTGCCCACTTAACGCAAGAATAGGAGCATCAATTGATTTCTACACTACAAGACCATAGGGTAGATATAGGGTGGAGCGTTGCTGATCTCCGTGGTATTCGCCCCTCATATTGCACTCATCGCATTTACACAGATGAGGGGGTGAAACCTTCAAGACAACCTCAAAGAAGGCTAAACCCAAATATGCTAGAGGTTGTTAAGAAGGAGATCATCAAATGGCTGGATGCAGGTATTGTATACCCAATCTCTGATAGCCAATGAGTGAGTCCGATCCAGATTGTGCCAAAGAAAGCAGGACTCACCGTAGTGAGAAATGAGAAAGGCGAATCCATCCTGACCCGCACTGCGACATTTTGGTGGGTCTACATCGACTATAGGAAACTGAACATGGCTACCCAGAAGGATCACTTTCCTTTGCCTTTCATTGATCAGATCTTGGAATGATTAACCGGATGTAGTTTCTTTTGCTTTCTTGATGGATACTTCGGGTATAATCAAGTAGTGATTAGCCCAGAAGATCAAGACAAGATCACATTCACATGCCCCTTTGGAACATTCACTTTCATGCGGATGCCCTTTGGCCTCTGCAACGCACCAGCAACATTTTAGCATTGTATGATGGCCATCTTCTCTGACATGATTGGGGACTATGTGGAGGTGTTTATGGATGACTTCTCCATTTTCAGTGATGATTTCGCATCTTGTCTTGATAACCTCACCAAAATCCTGAAATGATGTATTGAGGTAAACCTAGACTATCCTTGGAGAAAAGCCATTTCATGGTGAGGGATGGCATAGTACTATGGCATAGGATCTTTAAAAATGGACTCGAGGTCGATCGAGCTAAATCTGAGATTATTTCCCACTTACCGCCACCTAGCTCGGTCAAGTAGATCAGATCATTCTTGTGTCACATTTAACTTCTATCGGAGATTTATACGCGATTTCTCGAAAATTGCACGACCTTTGACGAATCTCCTTGTTATCGATGCCCCATTTTAATTTGACACCTCGTGTCTCAGCACCTTCGAGACTTTACGAAGTGCTGTCTCTGATTCCTCGATTCTCCAACCACCTGACTGGTTGCTTGATTTCGAGATGATGTGCGACGCTTCTGATTTTGCCATCGGTGCTGTTTTAGGCCAGCGTCGGGAAAAACAACCTTTTCTCATTTACTATGCTAGCAAGATGCTGAATGAGGCTCAACGCAATTGTACAGTCACCGAAAAAGAACAGCTAGTAATAGTATATGGGTTGAAGAAATTCAGATCTTATTATTAGGGTCCAAAGTCATCATCTTCACTGACCACTCCACCCTCCGGCATTTGTTGGCAAAGAAGGATGCCAAGCCCTGAGTCATCAGATGGATCCTTCTATTGCAAGAATTTGATATTGAAATCTACGACAAAGCTGGAAAGTAGAATGTTGTGGCAGATCACCAATCCAAACTAGACCCAGCCCACATTCCTTATTCCCTACCTATCCACGACCAATTTTCGGATGAATCCCTTTTGGCAGTTCACTCTGTTGAGTTCCCTTGGTACGTAGATATCGCAAACTATCTTGTTGCAGGCAAGATTCCTGTGAACCTATCCAAGGACCAGAAACTCAAATTTATTGCAGAGGCCAAATTCTACCTCTCGGATTACCCATTGCTGTTCTGCGTTAGAGTGGATAAGATTATTCGAAGATGCAACCTAGATTCTGAGATCCCCAGTGTGTTATCTTTTTGCCACAATGATGCTTGTGGTGGTCATTTCTTTGGACAGAAAATCGCTACAAAAATTTTGCAGTCAGGATTTTTCTGGCCAACTATTTTCAGAGATACACACTAATACACCCAATACTGCAAATGATGCCATTCGGTTGGTTCTATGACCAGGAGAGACATGATGCCACTCCAGCTCATCATGGTTGTAGAAGTGTTTAATGTCTGAGGCATCGATTTTATAGGCCCTTTTCCGATCTCGCAGGCTTCGAGTATATATTACCAGCCGTTGACTATTTCTTAAAGTGGGTCGAGGCCATCTCGGCGAGATGGGCTGATCATAAGACCATCATTTCTTTCGTATGGCAATACATCTTCATGAGATTCGGAATACCCCACGCTCTGATTAGCGACGGGGGAAGCCACTTCATCCACTCCCACTTCAAGTCATTTTTAAAGAAATATGGGGTACATCACCGTATAGCCACCCTGTATCACCTGTAGACCAATGGGCAGGCTGAAGTGTCTAACCGTCAAATCAAGCTGATTCTCCAGAAGACGGTTAGACCAGGAAGGAAGTACTGGTCCGATTAATTAGTTGATGCACTCTAGGTATATCGGATAGCATACAAGGCCCCACTCGGAATGTCACCATATCGTATGGTATATGGCAAGGCCTGTCACCTTCTTGTAGAGTTGGAACACCGTGCCTTTTGGGTGGTCCGAAAATGTAACCTTAACCTCGATGTAGGAGGTCAAGAATGGAAACTCCATCTCAGCAAATTAAAAGAGATCCGACGGGAGGCCTATGAGAATGCATTGATATACAAGGACAAGACCAAGGCCTGTCATGACCGCCACATCCAGAGGAAAGCATTCACGCCCAACCAGCAAGTCTGGTTTCTTGATTCATGATTAAAACTTTTCGCAAGGAAGCTCAAGTCCAAGTGGACTGGCCCATATGTTGTGATTCAGCCATATCCTAATGGGGCGGTCCAGATCAGGGACCCAAAATATGGGCATATATCTACGGTAAATGGCCAGCGCCTCAAGCCATTTTTGGCCCAGGAACCTCCTCTAGTTGATGAGATCCTTCATCTTATTGAGGACATGTGATTGAGTTTTCGCCCAGTTGTAGGCGTTAAACTCAGCATCTACTCCTCATCCATCACCCTATACATATTCATTTTTATATATAGCATACTTTTTTTTAAGCATATTTTCTTTCTGCATATTGTATACTATCAGGTTGGTCGGTGCTGAATGTATAATTTCAGGAGCAATTACAGGTGATTTCTACCCATTTACTCCCTGTTGTATTTATTTTCTTTTATATTCATGCATGAGGACATGCAAGAACTTAGGCATGGGTGGGTAGATACAACAAAATTGAAAAATTTTTATGCCAACCCTTAGGAAAACGTCGGAGCTGCATGTTACATGTACTTTAGGATCCTAAATAAACGAACAACCGACTCCACCTCCAATGCTCTCATTGGAGCTAAAAATCATCCGCAACAGCCACTTTCAACTCACCTACTCACCATTTATTCTAAATTTAGGGTCAAGCTGAATGCAACCCGAATGGGAAATTTCATGAAGTATGAATGTAAGATGTTACTTGTTTATAGCATATATACATATTGCATTCATGAATAAGATTATTTTCTTAAGAGAATGCATTAGGGATTTTATCCTCTAGTTGATTCCTCTAATCTGGAATCTAGTACAACTTTTCACACACACATAGAATTTGCAATGGATTCATGATGAAGGCTGATAAATGTCTTTAGTCTGTCGAGAAGAAGCAGTGCTTCTTTTCCTGAACTCCTGGATAATGTTTTGGGAGTTAGGTAGATTTTCCTCCAAAAATCCACCAAATAGTGTGAGATGAGAGTAGAGTGTACTGGTGTTATAAGATTAGTACAAGAAATCCGAAGTCCCAGATAATTAGGTGATGATACCATGAGCTTAGACATAGTTTTTGCTCACGATTCCTGCATATACTTTTTGTGTGAAATTTTGAGAGCCACCAAATAAGGCAAATATGCAGAGAGCGAGTTTTCATAAAAATAGGGCTAAGGTTGATGGTTACGACCATTCCTTACGGAATCCTCGGCTGAAGGAGGGCATTGATGTCAAGGTCAGAAATACACCATCCTGTCCATCTCTCTCGGTGTTGTGAGTAGGCACTTCCACCAAATAAGCCACCCAATGTCTCTTAAGTACCACCAATCCCTAATAATTCCTCCTCAATAAAGTTCATAGATGTGTGCTAGTTGTGTATATGTTGAAAAAAAAAATTGATGAAAAAAAAAGAATTGAAAAAGAGAAAAAGCAAAGAAAAAAAGAGTGAATATTTAGTGTTTATTTCAGTTGCATTTAGGCAATACCACCAAATAAATTTGAGATCCACCAAATACAGCCTTAACCTATTTTTCTATGTTTCTGACTGCCTGAATACTGGCTTATGAATTCTGACTTAGTGTTAGAGTTATGGGAACTCAGTTAAAGTATTAATGCCAAGTGAGACCACTAAATACAAGTCATATGTGTGAATCTGACGAGATTGTGAGCTTTAAGAAAAAGAAAGAAAAGATAAGAAAAAGAAAAAGAGTAAGAGAGAATGAATACAAAGGAATCAAAAGAGAGCATAGTTTTTCTCGTCTTTCTCTGAGTTGAGTTACGTAATAATTTGGGAATCTAGATTCTACGGTATTAATCTCTATGTGACACCAAGTGAGAGTGAGCCACCAAATAAACACCCGTATCCCTCAGACATACTCTACCCAAGCCTAAAGCTAGGGTGAAATTCATAGAATATCTTGAATACCCCGAGGGAAGAAGTCCGCCTATCCTGCTAGAATTTTACTAGGGGTTAAGTATAGGCTTTAGAGGTGAATTAGTTTTTCACTCGGATCCATTACAAAAGTTTCATAGCTACACTTTCACGATTGTCTGGATTTCTAGAGCATAGAATGAAAACAAAGAGAAAAATATCTATGCATACACTAGATAAAATAATCAATCCCTTAGGGACCCTTCTATGAATCATCTAGTCTCGCATTTGCTAGGGACTAGCAAGATTTAGGCATGGGGGTATGATTGCGTAGCAATCATAGGTCTTAATTGACCTAAATTAGGTTAGGACTCAGCATAAGTTAGGGTAGTTCATGCATGCATAAGCAATTTTTGCATCTTTACTGCTTTCTTTTAGCTATGCATAAAATAATGCTATAATGTACTGATTAGGTGCATTATGATGATTACAGGTAATAAGTTGACTAGAAGGTAGATTGGAAGCTGGATCTGAAGCTGGAATAACTGGTGTTGCAGCAGAGTTGCAGCAGAAGACCTAGATTAGATGTAATAGATAATAATGTAAGGGAGTTAAGCTATGCTATCCTATTAGGTAGGAATAAAATAGTAAAATATGAAGAACTTAGGACCATCCTAGCCCTAGGACAGCCTAGAAGCTTCCCCAAGCCTTAGCCACCCTTAGATTAGGTCACCGCATCCTAGGAAACCTTAAAACCCTAATTCCAACCTCTATCTGGAGGTTCTAGACGTCCTATAACTTATCTGGACGTCCAGATAAGTTACAGGACGTCTAGAATCCTTAGCCAACGTCCAGATAAGTTACAGGATGTCTAGAATCCTTACCCAACTCCCGCACACCTTAAACCCACTTTTGCAGTGTTATTGGACGTCCAGACACTTAGTCAGACGTCTAATTTCTGTAGAATAGCCAAGATAGAACCTAGAATCCCTCTTGACTCTGATTGGATGTCCAGACAACAAGTCCGAACTTCTGATTTTTCACTATAAGATGTCCGACACTTTTATTTGACGTTTGGAACTGCTCTCCAGTTCATGTTTTGAGATTTAAGCCTTGATTTTGGATCTCTAGGTCACTAAACCCAATTCCAACCCCATAGGAACCTAAATTAAGGTGCCCTAACCCTAGTACATCACCTCTATACCTCACTAAGGACCTAATTAGGTCCACACTAAACCTAATTGACTTAGATCTTAGTCAATTCCATCAGCCTATTCAATTGGACTCTTTGAGTCCAATTGAGCCCTGATCTCAGCACACACTATCCAATTGGACTTACTGAGAGTCAAATTGACCTAGACTTGACTCAATTGAGTTATTTTACTCTCAATTAAGTTTTCACACACCCAATTAAACTTGTATGAAGTTTAATTGCACTTTACCTCAGTGAATTAGGGTTTACAACCCTAATTTGAGACCTACCTTGACCTAAACCCATTAGAACCTAACCTAATCAACCTAGCCACCTAAGATTTGACCCACACACACCCACACACACCATCCACACGAAAATACCTAGCCTATGGTTCTCTAGAACTCTCTACCATGTGTTGGTTCCTTGGTTGCTAAAATTAGCAACCAGGAGCCATTTAATTTTTAGATCCACATTTGGTGGATCTAAAAATCACCATCCATCCTCTCTCACTCACTCTCCCATGAGCTCCCACCATAGGCCTCTCTGGATAATTCCATAATTCTCTAGAGAGCTTCCCTTAGGTCTATAAAAAGACCTAAGGGGTGGCCATTTGCACCCATCCATCTCTTGGCATTATTCACTTCCATTTAGGTTAGCTACATTCACTTCCACCCCACCTCCATGAGTTTCTCACCATGGCTACCACCATCTCCTTGCCAGGATGCTGGATCACTTCTCCAACCTCTCTCCAAGGGCTAGCCTAAGCACCATTGGTCGCCCCTCCTCCTCTCAACCATTCAAAGGACATCGGAGCCCACCTCCGAATGCCCTTTGTTCTGCAAGATTAGTAGCTAGTTCTTCATAGTTTATATGCTTTTATTACTACTTAGTAGTATAGCTCTTTATTATCTCCCAATGATGCATGCAAAATCCCCCAATAGATTCATGTATGTGATCATTTTCTGTTAGCTAGATTTATGTTTTCAAGCTTTCCTCTATAAGCTTTCCTCTAATTCCATGTTGCAAACACCCTCCTGAATGAATGGAAGAAATTTTTTTATATATATATCTCTGTGTTGAGAATCACCATGTGCTTATTAAGTGCAATATATTTTTTGTGATTAAAGATGCCTGCTTTTAGTTCCAGATATTCTTGCAACTAAGCATGTCATGCTTAAATATGCAATGACCATAAACTGCCATGCGATTTTAAGCAAGTAGAGCAAAAAAGATCGATTTTAGATTTGCATAAATGCCTCCCAAAGATGAACGACCGGGACTCAAAGTCTCATTATCTTTAGAAATTATTTTTGACGAATGTTTAGCGCGACTATACTATGATTTTCGATGACTTAAAAATGTGCAAAAATAGGACTGTCACGAAGTTAGATGCATTGCACATAAGCTCAAAAGGGAGTGTCCAATCTAGTGCTCAGAGAATTAGTGCAGTAATGAGGGCTTTCTTCAAGACCTGGAAATTAAAAATAAAAAGGGAGTCAAGAATGTTATAGCAGATCATTTGTCTAGGATCCCTATTGAGGCATCAACCCAGCTAGCGGTATTTAGGAGACTTTTCTTGAGGAGTTTCTGATGAACATGGAGGCCAAAACTCCTTGGTTCACTAATATAATGAACCTTCTACTCATAGGCATTACCCTCAATACCTGGGACAAGCAGAAGTGAGACAAGTTTCTTACCAAAGATAAATTTTATTCCTGGGAGAAACATGAGCTATTTATAATAGGGCTTGACTAGTTATTTTACAGGTGTGTCCCTAAGGAAGAACAAAGGAATGTTCTGAGTTTCTGCCATGACCTCCACTGTGGAGGGCATTTTAGTGGGAAAAAGATTACCCACAAGGTTCTTCAGTCTGGCTTTTGGTGGCCCACATTATTCGAAGACGCACATACTTATGTGGGTGCATGTCTACGCTGCAAGCAGACGGGAACCATTGGGAAAAGGGATGAGATGCCTCAGCAACCTATTCTCCCCAAAGAGATATTTAATATTTGCGGCATCGATTTCATGGCTCCCTCTCCTGTGTCCTTCGAATATGAGTATATCCTTATGGTTGTGGATTGTGTATCAAAATGGATAGAACTAATACCTACATGGACCAATACTATTATTTAGTCTTGGACTTTGTCAAGGTTAATATCATTTCTCGGTACAGGTGCCCAAGGACTATCATAAGTGATGAAGGACCTCAGTTCAACAATGCACACTTCACGAGATTACTCCAACGATTGGGACTCAATCAAATGATAGCCACACCTTACCATCCCCAAACAAGTGGTCAAGTCGAAGTGTCAAATAGAGAGGTTAAGCAGATTCTAGAGAAGACCGTTAGGCCATACAGAAAAGATTGGTTAAAAAAGCAGAATGATGCACTATGGGCCTATAAGACAGTGTATAAGACTCCGTTGGGCATGTCACTTGTTCAATTTTTTTATGACAAGGCATGCCATTTACCTGTAGAAATCCAACACAAGGCTTATTAGGTCATTAAAAATGTTTATCTAAATTTGGATAGAGTGGGTAGGGCTCACATCCTTGAGCTAAGTAAGCTTGAGGAGTTGCATAATGAAAACTGTGAAACCTCTCAAACTTACAAGCAACATACAAAGGTCCTCCATGACAAGCACATCATTAGAAAGACCTTTAAGCCCAACTAATGGGTTTGGCTTTTCAATTCCAGACTCAAATTATTTCCTAGAAATCTTACGTCCTGCTGAGATGGGTCATACGTTGTCATAAAAGCCTTCCCCCATGGTGTAGTAGAAATTTAGAACCCCACTTCTGGAGAGCACTTTAACATAAATGGCCAACATCTTAAAGCGTATGTTACTCTTTTCAATGGCCAGGTTGTGGACGCATTTTTTCTTGAGGAGCCTTTGCTCCTCTTACTCTCCTACTCAGGTGATATTCTTCTATGCCTTTATTTTTTTAATGAGGACATTGTCAATCTTAGCAATGGGAGGGTAGAACCTAAGGTTGTTTTATAACATTTATAAATATTTGCATGCATTTAGGTGCATTAGTTTCTTTATCCAAAAAAAGAAAGAAGCAAAAATTGTGTTTGCCCAGCATTTGATTATGGAAGAAGTCTACCTAATCTTTGGACTGGAACAAATGATGAATTAAGACTTGAAGTGTCAAACCTTAGGAGATAAGTGTGATATGCTAACTTTAATCCTCTAGGGCCTATTTGGCTCAAAAACTCGAGCATTTATTAAGATATGGATTATCCTTCAAGTAATTGAGGAAGTTGAGAAGCTGATGTATTAAGTCAAAGGCATTGGGAGTATCAAACCTCTCTGTCTACCCTCTGGTTTGCTGGTTCATAGTAACTTAAGCATGCACACCTTAGACACTAGTCTGGTTCAGTATGCTTAGTGAGGAATAATTGCAAAAATTTCTTCATTTGAAAATTGGCTTCTTCGAGGTTTTGACTTAGGAAAGCCTAAAAACACAAGTTGATTACAAGAGTTCCTATCGCTTGAAAGGAGTAAATACTACCCTTGAGGATGCATTATAACATATCATCACCTTGGTACTTGTCTCTTAGGATATTTAGATAACCTTCCAGGGGCATGTAAGCGGATTGTACTGTTTAGGTGCCATGGGCGGCATTATCCTAAAATGACGATTGTCAGGGCCTAAATTAGCTAAAGAATTGCATGGGCAACACTATCCCGAATTGTCGATTGCTAGGGTTTTTGGGGTTTCCCTGGGCATTGCTATCCCGAAGCATCAAATGCCAGGGACCCTTTGAGGTTCGATGATGGGAACAAGAAATCTGATGCAGACCGTGTTGAGGGCTAGTCTGAGGTTGGAGTTAGAGGAATCACAAAAAAAATTACAAAAATAAAAATCTCTTTCATCTCTATTCTGAAAAATGCATTGGCAAGCTGAACCATAATCATTTGCATGAACACAAGAGTGCTTTAACCTTTTTGGTCAAGAAACCCTTGGGCAAGCTGTGGGACCTAAGAAACCTTTGATGGAGACCCAATGCTAAAGCTGATCAGGCCTATATCTTGACTAGGGCTTGAGTACCTTGAGGACTAGGGTTACTATTTCAAACGAATTTCTAGAGGTGAGATACGACAAGGCACCCTGACGGATAACTCCAGCCTATAGACTTTGGTGTTCCACATAGACAATGCTCAGGATTAGCAAAACCTAGGCAAGGGGTTAGTTGACAAGTCCACTTTAGTGGACTAAATTAATAGCCCAAGTGCGTTATTGTTGGGATGAAATTTTAATTATAGTATGCATGGTATTGATTAAATTTTTTAAGGTTTAAATTTATCATTTCGTATATTTTATTGATTTTTATGTACCTTACATAACTGGATTACTTATTATTTTTATGCAGGGGTATTATCAAAAAAATATCTTGGTGTCAAAAAGAAAAGAATGGAATCTATCTTAGCAAAGGATCGCCAAACCTCTCTCCTCTTATCCCTTGCACGGTTCTCAACAAAATTCCCCCGCCTCTCGCAAACACCCACAACCCCTTCCTCCCTCGCCCTCTCTTTCTCTCACTAAAACCACTGAGACCGAGTCCTATGCCCTTCATCTTGGTCAATCGCCAACAACACCATCCGTCTCATATTTTCCCCATGCCCTGACTATGAGGGGAGGCTCTCCATCTTCTTCCCCATCCTCCATCACCTCCACCATGCAACGTATTTGTACCATGAAATAGGCGTACTGAGAACTGCACTTCCATCATTCATGCAGTGATAGTGCGTGGCCTTATGACCGCGAGCCCTTCATCATCTTCTTCTTACAGTGAACCTCAACTACAGCAACCACCGCACTCCTCTCCCTCATCGCTGTGCTCCTTATTCTTCTCTTTCTTCTCTTTCTTCTCCTCCCCTATCCATGCACACTACCCTCTCATCTCTCCCTCTCTCACAAACACCCACTATGACCTTTGCCTTTGCGTGAACCCAGAATCACCGACGACAGACATGCTTACAGCCTCCACCACTAGAGACCAAACACGACACCGAACTCACCAACACTACCTCTACACTCCACTGTGCTTCCCTGCCATCCTACACCATCAACCAGCAGCTTCATGCGAACCAAGACAACCCATGCCACCAGTCTTGTCCATACCGTCCGGCCATCGCCGGCCTCGTCAAGCCAAGTCATCGCCACCATCGTGTTCCTCCTCCTCGATAGACCACCATCAGCACACTTTCCACCGGTTAAGGGCCCCTCCATGCATGGCCACGAGCGGGGAAATGCATCCCATATTTTGATACAGTGTAGAAGCAATTAGTATTTACAACCAATGCCATTGCAATTGCTTCATTTATTTATTCTTATATTATATTAGGTTATTTGTGATGAGGCGCTTGCTCTATCTCTCTATCTCCCTCACTCTTGATTTTATCTCTCTCATCTTTAAACAAATGATATGAATATTTTAGATGGTAATGATCTTATTATTTAACTTAGAAAAATTATTCGTACATTTACAAGATTAATGTAAAGTTGATCTCTTGTTTATCTATGTTCTTAATCTCTCTATTTGTGAACATTACTCCATGCAATAACTTTTATGATATTTCAAACATAAATAGGAATTTTATGTGACAATTTGTGGTGAAAAAAATTGTTAGTTTACTAGTTCGCGCTGCCTTGTGATACGAGCTGATTTTGTGGTTTAATGTCAGTACATTTTTATTAATCTTTGATCAATGGCTTTCCACCACATAAAAAAAATATGACACATCATTTTATTGCTATCTTAGCCAAGCGAAAATATCTCGATTAGATACTAGTAGGTCATTTTGTCTTTGAGACTAAAGGAGAGGATCTTCATCAATAGAATTTCTCGATTTTGGTTTCCAGGACCTAAGGTTTGGATTAGATTCTTAAGATCTTCAATGTCCTGAAATAGGTCCTTGGAACTATTTCCATGAAAGTGGGGGATGAAACAAATGATATTCAATTTTAGTTCAAGATCATTTTCCCCAATGGGAATCCTAACATTATGCTCCACTATGAGGAGGAGGATGAACAGTTCCTGCCTCAGGTTGACGGGCCTGTAGATTTTGGAGAGCAACCATTAGTAGATTGATCTAACGGTTCTACTCGAGCATTTTGAGATTATAGGCCAGAAGCGACAGATGTATGTCAAGATGAGGCATATCATCCTAACCCGAAGGAGGATCTGGAGGTATATAATCTCCCATCGGATCAGTCATAGAAGAAGGAAAACAGAGTACAGTATAGAGATAATATGTCTAGGATTACTTGTCAATAGAGGGACAAGAGGCAGTCTCTAAGATCATCTCGCGTACATAGAAAGAAGAAATACGCAAAGGCACACTCACACCACAGTGGAAACTGAAACAAGCAAAACCTGAAAAATAGTGATAAAATGGGTGTTTTCTTCTTTTTTAGTGAAAAGAAGATATAAGGGTATCCACAGAATAGAGGATACCAATAGATATTGTATTAATACAAAATATGCATCTTAAAGTGACCACGGAGTGCTTGATCCTACATCCTCAAAGATCCAAAGTTTAGGATCAAGATAGCTCACTATTGGCTAACCAAGGCTCAGGTAGTGATATAGACTTGTTTATCTTCAACTAAGGCCCTAAGAGGTGGAAAGAGGAGAGGTAGAAATATGGACTCGTGTATCCTTAGTGATTACGCAATGTATGCAATAGCAAGAAATAGAATGCGATGAAAAACTCACATACAAATTCACAAAATAGAATTAGGTCACACGTTTTTAAGGATTTCCTCTTTGTAAATACCTTTGAAAAGAAAAAGAAGAATAACTGTCTCGCTTTTTAATCTTTTGAGAACAAGTAGTGACCTTTCTTGTGTGTATATATGCAAAGATGACAGGAAGTAAAATAGTAAAAGCGTACCTACCTCCAGCAATCTACCAAATGCAAAAGACAAGAATAGAAATCTGGGCTGCTAGACAGATAAGATGACCTTTTGTTATATGTACACTTTTTTTATATCTAACTAAATGTAGAAAACATAAAGCAGAAATATAACTACTGTTATTACAGAACCAAAGAGTCTCTCACAAATAGCTAATACAATAAGCTACAAAAAGAAAATGTGAAAAGTAAGCTGGAAATGGAAAGAGTCTTCTCTCAACTAGGAGACACTTAGATTGATCTCTTGAAAGAATACAAAGTTCAAAATTAAAATTAAGAATACAAAAATGCATTGGTAAGCTGAACCATAATCACTTGCACAAACACACGAGTGCTTGAAGCATTTTGGTCAAGAAACCCTTGGGCAGGTTGTGGAACCTAAGAATTCTTTGACAGAGACCCAAAGCTGAAGCTGATCAGGCCTGTATCTTGACTAGGGCTAGAGTACCTTAAGTCCTACGGTTACTATTTCAAATGAATATCTAGAGGCGAGATACGACGAGGCACCCTGATGATTAATTCTGGCATAGAGACTTTGGTGTTCTACATAGAATTTGATCAGGACTAGCAAAACATAGGCATGGGGTTAGTTGATAAGTCCACTTTAGTGGACTAAATTAACAGCCCAAGTGCATTATTGTTGGGACAAAATTCTAATTAAAGCATGAATGTTATTGATTAAATTTTTTAAGCTTTAAACTTACCATTCCCTATATGTTATTGATTTTTACGAACCCTACATAACTGTATTACTTATTATTTTTATGTAGTGGTATTATCAAAAAATATCTTGGTGTCAAAAAGATTAGAATGGAATCTATCTCAGCAAAGGATCTCCAGACCATCCTCCTCTTAACCCTCACGCGGTTCCCAACAAAATTCCCCTGCCTCTCACAAATGCCCACAACCCCTTGCTCCCTCACCCTCTCTTTCTCTCAATAAAAGCACTGAGCCTGAGTCCTGCGTGATTCATCTTGCTTAATTTCCAACAACACCATCCCTCTCATATATTTTCCCCTTGCCTTGCCTACTAGGGGAGGCTCTCAATCTTCTTCCCCATCCTCCACCACCTCCACCATGCAACATACTTGCACCGTGAATTAGGCGTACATCGTGAACTACTAAGAACTCCATTTCCATCATTCGCACGGTGACAATGCGTGGCCCTATGGCTGCGGGCCCTTCATCTTCTTCTTGTAGCGAACCTCAACTAGGACAACCACCACACTGTTGTCCCTCATCACCGTGCTCCTTCTTATTATTCCTTCTTCTCCTCCTTCTTCTCCTCCCCTATCCACGCACATGACACTCTGATCTCTCCCACTCTCACGAACGCCCACTTCCACCTTCGCCTTTGCGTGAACCCATAATCACCAACGACAGACTCTCTCACTGCCACCACCACCGGAGACCAAACGGGACATCTAACTCACCAACACCACCACTACACTCCACTTTGCTTCCCTGAAATCCTACACCATCAGCCAATGGCACCATGCCAACCAAGACAACCCACACTGCTCGTCTTGACATCATTGCCCTGCCATCATCGGCCTCCTCACACCATGTTGTCGCCACCATCACATTTCTCCTCGATATACCACCGTCGACACACTCGCCAACGGTTAATGGCCCCTCCACTCATGGCCACGAGTGGGGAAAATAATCCCTTATTTTGCTACAGTGCATAGGCTATTAGTACTTGCAACCAATGACATTGTAATAGCTTCATTTATTTATTCTTATATTATATTAGGTGATTTGTGATGAGGCACTTGCTCTATCTCTCTATTTCTTTCTCTCTCAGATTTTCTCTCTCATCTTTAAATAGATGCCATGAATATTTTAGAGGGTAATGATCTTCTTATTTAACATTGAAAAATTATTGGTACATTTACAAGATTAATTTAAAGTTGATCTCTTGTTTATCTAAGCTCCTAATCTCTTTATTGTGAATAATACTCCATGCAATAATTTTTACGATATTTTGAACACAAATGAGAATTTTATGTGACCATTTCTGGTGAAAATAATTTTGACTTTACTATTTCGTGCCTCCTTGTGATACAACCTGATTTTATGGTTCAATGTCAGTACATTTTTAGTAATCTTTGATCGAGGGTTTTCCGCCACATAAAAAAATACGACACATCATTTTATTGCTATCTTAGCCAAACGAAAATATCTCGATTAGATACCAGTGGGCCACTTTGTCTTTGAGACTAAAGGAGAGGATCTTCATCAGTAGGATTTCTTAATTTTGGTTTCTGGGACCTAAGGTTTGGCTTAGATTCTTAAGATCTTCAATGTACTGAAACGGGTCCTGGTAACTATTTCCTTGAAAGTGGGGGATCAAACTAATGATATTCAATTTCAATTCAGGATCATTTTCCCCAACGGGAATCCTAACATTAGGCTCCACTTGTGTCTTGGCAGGATAGTCGTAATCTCTATGTTGAGGCCTATGAGGAGGAGGAGGATGATAGGTCCTGCCTCAAGTTGACGAGCCTATAGATTTTGGTGAGCAGCCATCAGCAGATTGATCTAATAGTTCTGCTCAAGCATTTTGAGATTATAAGCTAGAAGAGCCTGATGTATGTTAAGATGAGGCATATCATCCAAACCCAAAGGAGGATCTGGAGCTAACTGATCTCCCATCTGATCAGTCAGAGAAGAAGGAAAAATAGAGTATGTTATGGAGATAATATGTCTAGGATTACCTCTCAACAGAGTGACAAAAGGAAGTCTCCAAGATCATCTCCCTTGCATAAAAGAAAGAAATATGCAAAGGTACACGCACACCACAGTGGAAACTGAAACAAGCAAAACCTAAAAAATAGCGATAAAATGTGTGTTTTCTTCTTTTCTGATAAAAGGAAGATATAAGGGTATGCACAGAATAGAGGCTACAAATAGATACTGTATCGGTACAAAATACACATCTTAAAGTGACCACAGAGTGCTTGATCGTACTTCCCCAAAGATCCAAAGTTTGGGATCGAGACCGCTCACTATTAGCTAACCGAGGCTCAAATAGTGATACAGACTTGTTTATCTTCAACTAAGGCCCTAAGAGTTGGAAAGAGAAGAGGTAGAAATATGGACTCGTGTACCCTTGGTGATTGCAGAATGTATGCAATAGCAAGAAATAGAATGCGATGAAAATCCCACATACAAGTTCAGAAAATAGAATTAGTTCACGCATTTTTAAGGATTTCCTCTTTGTAAATAGCTTCTAAAAGAAAAAGAAGAATAACTGTCTCATTTTTTAATCGTTTGAAAACAAGTAGTGACCTTTCTTATGTGTATATATGCAAAGATGACAGGAAGTAAAATAGTAAAAACATACCTACCTCCAGCAATCAACCAAATGCAAAAGATAAGAACAAAAATCTAGGCTGCCAGACAGATAAGATGACTTTTTGGTATATGTATATTTTTTTTATATCTAACTAAATGTAGAGAACATAAAATAGAAATATAACTATTGTTATTGTAGAACCAGAGAGTCTCTCACAAATGCCTAATACAATAAGCTACCAAAAGAAAATGCCAAAAGAAAGTGGGAAATGGAAAGAGTCTTCTCTCAATTAGGAGACACTCAAATAGAACTCTTGAAAGAAGACAAAGTTCAAAATTAAAATTAGGAATCAAAAATGCATTGGCAAGCTGAACCATAATCACTTGCACGAATGCATGAGTACTTTAACCTTTTTGGTCAAGAATCCCCTGGGCAGGCTGAGGGACCTAAGAAACCTTTGATGGAGTCCCAAAGCTGAAGCCGATCTGGCCTATATCTTGACAATGGCTTGAGTACCTTAAGGCCTAGGATTACTATTTCAAACGAATTTCTAGAGGCGAGATACGACAAGGCACCTTGACGGTTAATTTCAACCTAGAGACTTTGGTGTTCTACATAGACTTTGCTCAGGACTAGCAAAACCTAGGTATGGTGTTATTTGATAAGTCCACCTTAGTTGTCTAAATTAACAGCCCAAGTGCATTATTGTTGGGATGAAATTTTAATTAAAGCATGCATGGTATTGATTAAATTTTTTAAGCATTAAATTTATCATTCCCCATATTTTATTGATTTTTACTTACCTTACATGACTGGATTACTTATTATTTTTATGTAGGGGTATTATCAAAAAAATATCTTGGTGTCAAAAAGATTAGAATGGAATCTCTCTCAGCAAAGTTTCGCCAGACCTCCCTCCTCTTAACCCTTGTACAGTTCCCAACAAAATTCCCACACCTCTCACAAAAACCCACAACCCCTTCCTCCCTTACCCTCTCTTTCTCTCGCTAAAAGCACTGAGCCCGACTCCTGTGCCCTTTGTCTTGCTCAATCGCCAACAACACCATCCCTCTCATATATTTTCCCCATGCCCTGACTATGAGGGGAAGCTCTCCATCTTCTTCCCCATCCGCCTACACCTCCACCGTGCAACAGACTTGCACTGTGAATCAGGCGTACATCGTGAACTCCTGAGAACTCCACTTCCATCATTCAAGCAGTGACAGTGCGTGGCCCTATGACCACGAGCCCATCATCTTCTTACAGCGAACCACAACTAGGACAAATGTTGAAACGACGGGTTACTACGCTATTGAATTTGGTTTTGAAAACCTGTCGTTGTAGTTTGAATAGCAAAGAACTCAGGTTCAACAAATAAAATTTATACCGGAATAGAAATCATTGGTCGAACTCAGGGAGGCGGGCGTTTGATTAAAAATACGCGTTTGTTTTATTTGTCACAAAATAGAATAGCTGGCTGAAAACTATTTACCTATTTAACAAATAATAAATAAAGGAGAGAGAGAATATTACAAATAAAAGGAAATGGGATGTAGAATAAACATGGATTTCATTATCAAAAATTGCTCATTACACTACTCTTTATGCCTAGAAAGTAGGAAATGATTACACTAGAAAATAGAAAATCTACTCTAGAAAGTAGGAAAAACAAGTAAGAGAGAGATATCCTCCTCGACGATCACTTGGAGGATGAGCCAGATTGGATGATGCCTCAAAGATGGGGAACGGAGTGGGAAGAAGGAGGATGAAGCGAGAAGAACGGAAACGAAGCAGCCCATAGTCATCGTCACGGGATCCACTTCTTGAATGCAGAGAGAGGACAACTGCAGGATGCTCCACGTAGGGGGACAAAGGAGGAAAAATTAAGATTTTTACTCCAAAGGAGCATCCCGGGTTTGCGACAAGCTCTTAGAGCTTTGGAAGGGGTGAAAGAAGAGAAGGGGTGAGAGATTCATATGGAGGGGGTCTCCTTTCATAGTTGCATGGAGTGAGGGCATTTTGGTCATTACATATTGAAAATAATTAATTAAGGACCTTTAGTGACGGACAAATCTGTCACTAAAGGCCTAAACGTGGCCTTCGTGGGTGGCACGTGCGCGCCCGCTCTCCTCCCTGCGCCTCAACGTGCATCCACGTCCATCAGATCCTACCCATCCAATCGTGAGAACGAACGGCTGAGAGCACTCGTCACCGTGCCTCATCCACGTGCCTTGCGCGTGAGATCCCGCGTCATGCGGGGGGTCAGATAACATGTGGGCGCTATCAACCTCATGAGGTCGACCACGCTCGCGCGTTCGCTCCAATTTGAGGCATGCGGGGGCTCGATCCCATGCCTCCTCACCACATTGAGGTGCTCGACCAACGCGCTACGGGCACATTTGTGTCGAGCACTTAACTCACGCACGCGCGCCTTACAACCATTGGATCTTGATCCAACAGCGAAGAAGCACTATCGCGAGGTGTTTCAGCGGGTGAGTGCAGCTGGTTGGGCAGCCGAGATGGCACCACGTGGCACCATCTTGGCTGTCCATCTTCTGGGTGATGTAGATGGTGCCACAGCATTGGAGTGAGTCGATTTTTTACGTTAGTAGGCTGCGATTGTCAATCTAAACCCATCTGTGTGGTTGGATTTGTCGTCTGAAGTTCGGATTAACACCATCTTGGTCCTCGATCTTCTAGGGTTCCTCGATCTCTATCTGATGCTATAGATATCTAATTAGGGCATTCTTGGAGTCGTTGAACTCAAATCGTTGCCCTAATCAGATTCATACGGTTGAATCTTCAATCTGAGGCCCCGATAAAAAGTTGCCCTATCCCTGACCTTAAAAAGAGATAATTAACCTCCATTTTATTCAGATTAATCTAAATGCAAGATGATGCATGTTATGCAATATTTATAGTATGTAATGCAATTCTATGCTTAAGAAAATGCATAAATAGACATTTTATGTAATAAAAACTTGTTTACATCTCACCCCCATGCCTATCTTTTTCTTGTCCCTAGAAAAAGCTACATGTTATTTATAAAAGAATTAGGTTGGATTACTTAGGCATAAGTTATTTTCAATACTAAGAAAATTTTTACTTAGGATCTGAACTTTCAAAGACAAAACAGCGCCAGGGTATCTGCCAAAATGTAGACCGCCTCAAGCTCTCGGCTTATTCAAAGAAAAGTTTCTTTTTCTCTTTTTCTTCTTTTCTAATTTTTTTGGATTTTTGAGTTTAGGGTTAAAGAGTGGCTTTCTATGGCCATTCAACTCACCCAGGATTTGATGAAAATACTAAGTTCTAACCATCTTATTGTGAATGTGATAGACTCGTTGATCAGCAATTAAAATGGAGTTTAGGTTTCTATGCCTCTAGGTGAACTTAAAAAGAGAGTTCTGCCTAAAGGTGTATCTTTATGACCGGTAGCTTTATTCCTACTTTTATTCTTATGGGGTCAACACAAGGGTGAATCTAGTATATATCTCCCCAGTTTATTCTACTTCTCCGCTTCTTCTTAAGTGTTTTGGGAATTTTAAGTGCATTTCTTGAGTTGGGTTCTGGACAACCGGTCGATGAGCTGTTACCACCGACAACTTGCCAGCCATACTCGTGCAGCGAAGTGTGGCTTATTTCTTTTGTTTTCTTCTTTTTTTCTTTTCTCCTTTTCTTTATCTTTTCTTTTGACTTTCTTTTTCTTTTTTTTCTTTTAAGTAGGTGGCTTCCTGTGTCTAAGATTTACATAAAGGCAACAAGAAGAGAATGGTCCAGTGACTGGGCTCTGGACAACCTCCTATGGGCTGTTACCCATGATAACTTGCCAGCCATATCACCCTAGAAGGTTCATTAGCTACCTAATTTCTGTTAAAACTGCCGATCAACAAGTTAGTGAAAAGAAAGTGTGTAGATGCTTTAGACTTAAAGTTCCCTCAAATTAGAGGGTGGGTTGATAAGTCGTGTACTTATCACCCAAACTTATTTAATCAAATTACAATAGAATTAAGATGGTGACGACTCGAAAAACAAATCCACATTTTAGTGGATACATAGGCTGATTAAGTCCGAAGACCTGAAGGGTCTTTACATTCAAATCATATAGTTTTATTTCCTAAGATTGAAAATTTTCTTAAGCCTAAGTTTTCTTCCCTAATTCCACAAATTCCTTTTTTCATTTTTTTTTATATATATATGAAAGAAAAAAAATGAATCTATAGAGTTGACAAATTAATTCAGAATAAATGTCGTAAGGGTCCTAGTTTGATGGTTTCAGCTTAATTGGAACCCTTAGACTCAGTCTTCTACTTCCTTCGAGGTTTGCTTCCTAAATTAAAATTTCCCACCTCCTATCCTCCTTCGGAATGTTAAATTCTGGATCTCTTGCATAGTAATCACTCCATCTGAAATTTCTAAGTCTAAAAGATGTGGCTGAATCAAATTTGACTTGGGTCTAATTATCTCAAAAATAGAATCGTCAGTAAGCATGATGGGGTGTATCTAACAATCAGGGCATTGGATTAGAATCATCCATAAAATGCGATTCTAGATCTATCATGTGAGCCCCAATAAGATCAGTTTCCTCAGTTATTGGGCTATCAAATGATCTATCAGATTCCTCAGGCCCAATCGTGTCACAGAAATCATGTTCTGTAAACTCACATGAGACTTCGCAAACTGAATCTTCACCATTAGAATCAAGGAAATCAAAATTTGTATTAATGTATGTTCCAAAATCATCCGTCACTTTCTGATCCATGGAGACACATTTCCTCGTACCCTGGCTCAAGGATCTCATGTGAAGAAATCATATCATCCTTGATTGGTTGCTCTAATTTAATCTAGTCAGCCTAGTAGCACATGTCCCTCCCAATAGGTGCCTGAGCATGTTTTGACATAGGCTCTCCTAAAGGGGTTCATCCTGGGAATCATCCCACAATTGAACTAAAGCAACCACAAATCTCATTCTTAATTTTGCTAACTTCCCAAGTAGAAACTCACCCAGGTTCTTATCCTTAACATCCTGGAGCCAATCCAATAATTACTTATTCAGATCATTAATCATCTCAATCAGGGGCTCCAATTTTTCAATGCAAGGTATTGGCTGAACTTCTAAAGATTGTATAGTATTCCTAAAGTTAGCTAAAACCTTATCTTCAACCTAATTACGCTGAACCAAATGACTTGTTTCAGGGTTGGGCAGGTTTGGGATCAGTGCAGAGGATTTAACTAATTGAGATTCATGATACCCTTCCTGATAATAGGTCATTTCAGATTGATCAAAAGGTGGTGATGACCTAAAGGCAGTGTATTCATAGGATGGGTAAGGATCAGTGTATCCTCCTTGATTGTAGATCGAATTAGGTTGTCCATGAAAGGGTTGCGATCTATAATCGATATGATTCTGAGAAGGATAGAAATCACAATTATGGTGTTCAGGGTTAGACCCTAAGCACAGAGATCTGAAACTGTATCCCCAATCCGAGTTATCCCAACTAACCAATGGTTGATTATAGTGGGAGTCGGGATAATTGTCATGTTGAGGATAACTCTTAACAGGAGGAAAGAGCGGGAATGCATATAAAATGTGGAAGGATTCATGATAGACAGGAGGAAGAAAGGCACCTTGAAATACAAGCAATCAAACCTGTCCTTGAGTGGGCTAGCCTAAAGACTTACAGACTCCTAGAACCCATCTTGAGATAAAGACATGATTTGATCTACTTCTATTTGTTCAATTCAACTGGTTAGAAGGAGGGGCTGGGGAGAAGGTTATTCCTTCAGCTTGCACCTTCGGTTCCTAGTGTACCCCTCAGCCGCAATCGTTTGATTCTGTTGCCCTAGCCGGACATCAGATTGAACAGTAGAAACAGACTAATCGCAAATAATCCCATTCTGGGCTCCGAAGAGTGAGTCGAATCCTTAAGGCTAACATCTACTCTAATTTATTTAGGGCTAGGTTTGAATGTGCTTTGAAATGTGATGGGCCCTTTATCTGGGTTGTGCCCTTAATGATTGATTGATGTGTGTGTGCGTGCACAACCAATGGTTTTCAAGCAAGATTATTTGTTTGATACGGTGAATTTTAGGGTTCAAATCTTGCTTAGTAGCTTTTTAAGATTCAACTTTAGGTATTTTCAAACAAGTTTTGTTGGCACACCAGGTTTTGAAAGCACAGGTGAAGGTGTTTTTCGTTGAAACTTAAAAGAACGTTGAGTGCCTAGTAAATCCCTAAGAGTTGAACATGAGTTGATTTTAATTGAAGTTGTCCGACTCAATCAACTCAAACAATTGTCCTGTTGCACCACTTAATTAGGCACACAAGTGATTACCTAATCTGATTTCTACTCAATAATGTGTTTGGATGTGTGCACCAGTTCTAAAGATCGGTTTACTGGGTTAGTTTGAAAATCAGATGAGGTTGTGTACATCTGTGGGATTTTTTTAAATTTTTCTTCTTAAATGTGGAGGTTGAGGCGGGTGTAGATGTCAAACAAATAAACAAAAATAACCTTAGAGTTTATAAGAACACCTAGGTTGATTTATGTTTGTGGTATTACGTGGTGGAATGAAAACTAATGGGTGGGAGGTGGGGGAAAACTAACAGAACCTTCAACAGCACTTTGCTCCAATCTACCGCTTTTGCTCCTCTCAAAAGAGTACCTGCATTCACAATAATAAAAGAGAGAAGTGAGGTAAATGATTCATAAGTTGGAAAACACAAAAAAAAATCAAAGATCGTCGCCTCCCTGGCAACGACGCCAAAATGTTGAAGCGACGGGTTACTACGCTATTGAATTTGGTTTTGAAAACCCATCGTTGGAGTTTGAATAGCGAAGAACTCGAGTTCAACAAATAAAATTTATACCGGAATAGAAATCTCGGGTCGAACTCAGGGAGGTGGACGTTTGATTAAAAATACACGTTTGTTTTATTTGTCACAAAATAGAATAGCTGGTTGAAAACTATTTATCTATTTAACAAATAATAAATAGAAGAGAGAGAGAGAGAATATTACAAATAAAAGCAAAAGGAATGTAGAATAAACATGGATTTCATTATAAAAAATTATTCATTACACTACTCATTACGACTAGAAAGCGGGAAATGATTACACTAGAAACCAGTAAATCTACTCTAGAAAGCAGGAAAAAGAATTGAGAGAGAGATATCCTCCTCGACGATCGCTTGGAGGATGAGCTGGACGGGACGGCGCCTGGAAGATGGGGAATGGAGCGAGAAGAAGGAGAACGAAGCCGGAAGAACGAAAATGAAGTAGCACGTCGTCGGCATTGCGGGATCCACTTCTCGAATGTAGAGAGAGGACAACTGCAGGATTTTCCACGAAGGGGGATGAACATGGAAAAATTAAGATTTTTACTCTAGAGGAGTATCCTGGGTTTGGGACAAGCTCTTAGAGCTTTGAAAGGGGTGAGAGAAGAGAAGGGATGAGAAATTTGTTTGGAGGGGGTCTCCTTTCATAGTTGCGAGTGAGGGTATTTTGGTCATTACATGTTAAAAATCATTAATTCAGGACCTTTAGTGATGGATAAATCCATCACTAAAGGCCTGAACGTGGCCTTCGTGGGCGATGCATGCACGCTCACTTGCCTCCCCATGCCTCAACGTGCGTCCACGTCCATCAAATCTTGGTCGTCTAATCGTTAGATCGAATGGCTGAGAGCACTCCTCGTCGTGCCTCATCTGCGTGCCTTACATGTGAGATCCCGTGTCATGCGGGGCATCAGATAGTGCGTGGGCTCTATCGGCCACATGCAGCCATTGGATCTTCATCGTGCGGTCGATCACGCTCGCGTGCTCGCTCCAATTTGAGGAGTGCGAGGGCTCGATCCTGTGCCTCCTCTCCTCCTTAAGGTGCTCAACCAATGTGCGATAGGTGCATTTGTGTCGAGTGCTTAACTCAAGCACGTGCACCTCACAGCCATTGGATCTTGTTCCAACAGCAGAGAAGCACTGGCGTGAAGTGCTTCAGCGGGTGCGTGCGGCCAGTTGGGTGGCCGAGATGGCACCACGTGGCACCATCTAGGCTGTCCATCTTCTGGGTGATGTAGATGGTGCCACGGGTATCGGATTGAGTCAATTTTCATGTCGTCAAGCTACAATCGTTGATCCAAACCCATCTGTGCTGTCGAATTTGTCATCTGAAGTGCAGATTAGCACCATCTTGGCCCTTGATCTTCTAGGGTTCCTCGATCTCTATCTGATGCTACGGATATCCGATTAGAGCGATCTTGGACTCGTTGAACTCCAATTGTCTCCCTGAACAGATCCGTACGGTTGGATCATCGATCCGATGCCCTGATAAAAAGTTGCCCTGTCCTTGACCATAAAAAGAGACAATTAACATCCATTTTATTCAGACTAACCTAAATGAAAGATGATGCATGTTATGCAATATTTATAGTATGTAATGCAATTCTATGCATAAGAACATGCACAAATAGACATTTTATGTAATATAAACATGTTTACATCAACAGCCACCGCACACCTCTCCCTCATCACCACGCTCCTTATTCTTCCTTCTTCTTCTCCTCTTTCTTCTCCTCCCCTATCCACGCATACTACGCTCTCATCTCTCCTACTCTCATGAACACCCACTGCCACCTTTGCCTTTGCGTGAAGCCATAATCGCTAACGAAAAACTCACTCACTGCCTCCACCACCGGAGACCAAACGCGACATCAAACTCACCAACACCACCTCTACACTCCACTATGCTTCCCTACCATCCTACACCACCAGCCAATAGCTCCATGCCAACCAAGACAACCCATGCTGCTAGTCTTGACCTCACCGTCTAGCCGCCACCGGGCTCCTCACACCATGTTGTCGCCACCATCTCATTCCTTCTCCTCAATAGACCATTATCGTCACAATCTCCATGGTTAAGGGCTCCACTCACGGCCACGAGTGGGGAAAATCATCCCTTATTTTGCTACAGTGCATAAACTATTAGTATTTACAACCAATGCCATTTCAATTGCTTCATTTATTTATTCTTATATTAAATTAGGTGATTTGTGATCAGGCATTTGCTCTATCTCTCTATTTCTCTCTCTCTCTCTCTCTTATTTTATCTCCCTCATCGTTAAACAGATGCCTTCAATATTTTAGAGGGTAATGATCTTCTTATTTTACTTCAAAAAATTATTGGTACATTTACAAGATTAATGTAAAGTTGATCCCTTGTTTATCTAAGTTCTTAATCTCTCTATTTGTGAACAATACTCCATGCAATAATTTTTACGATATTTCGAACACAAATGGGAATTTTATGTGACCATTTGCTGCGAAAATAATTGTGACTTTACAATTTCGTGCCTCGTGATACAACCTGATTTTGTGGTTCAATGTCAGTACATTTTTATTAATCTTTGATCAAGGGTTTTCCACCACATAAAAAAAGTAAGACACATCATTTTATTGCTATCTTAGCCAAACAAAAATATCTCAATTAGATACCAGTAGGCCACTTTATCTTTGAGACTAAAGGAGAGGATCTTCATCAGTAGGATTTCCCAATTTTGGTTTCTGGGACCTAAGGTTTGGCGTAGATTCTTAAGATCTTCAATGTGCTAAAACGGGTCATCGGAACTATTTTCGTGAAAGTCGGGGATCAAACTAATTATATTCAATTTTAGTTCAGAATCAATTTCCCCAATGGGAATCCTAACATTAGGCTCCACTTGTGCCTTTGCAGGATAGTAGTAATCTCTATGTGGAGGCCTATGTGGAGGAGGATGAATAGGTCCCGCCTAAGATTGACAAGCCTGTAGATTTTGGAGAGTGGCCATCAGCAGATTGACCTAATGGTTCTGCTCGAGCATTTTGAGATTATAAGCCAGAAGAGCCTGATGTATTTCAAGATGAGGCATATCATCCTAACCCAAAGGAGGATCTGGAGGTAACTGATCTCCCATCGGATCAATCATAGAAGAAGGAAAAATAGAGTGCGGTATGGAGATAATAGGTCTAGGATTACCCATCAACAAAGGGACAAGAGGCAGCCTCTAAGATCATCTCCCATGAATAAAAAGAAGAAATATGCTAGGGCCCACTCACACCATAGTGGAAATTGAAACAAGCAAAACCTGAAAAATAGCGATAAAATGCGTGTTTTCTTCTTTTTCAACAAAAAGAAGATATAAGGGTATGCACAGAATATAGAATACAGATAGATACTGTATCAGCACAAAATACTCATCCCAAAGTTACCACGGAGTGCTTGATCCTACATCATCAAAGATCCAAAGTTTAGGATAGAGACAGCTCAATATTGGCTAACCGAGGTTTAGGTAGTGATATGGACTTGTTTATCTTCAACTAAGGCCTTAAGTGGTGGAAAGAGGAGAGGTAGAAATATGGACTCGTGTATCATTGGTGATTGCACAATGTATGCAATAGCAAGAAACAGAATGCGATGAAAAACCCACATACAAGTTCACAAAGTAGAATTAGGTCATTCATTTTTAAGGATTTCCACTTTCTAAATACCTTTTAAAAGAAAAAGAAGTGTAAATGTCTTGCTTTTTAATCTTTTGAAAACAAGTAGTGATCTTTCTTATTTGTATATTTGCAAAGATGGCAGGAAGTAAAATAGTAAAAGCATACCTACCTCCAGCAATCTACCGAATGCAAAAGCTAGGAATAGAAATCTAGACTACTAGACACACAAGATGACTTTTTGGTATATGTATATTTTTTTATATCTAACTAAATGCAGAAAACATAAAGAAGAAATATAACTATTTTTTATTGCAAAACCAGAAAGTCTCTCACAAATACCTAATACAATAAGATACCAAAAGAAAATGTGAAAAGAAAGTGGGAAATTGAAAAAAGTCTTCTCTCAACTAGGAGACACTCAGATGGAACTCTTGAAAGAAGACAAAGTTCAAAATTAAAATTAGGAATACAAAAATGCATTGGTAAGCAGAACCATAACCACTTGCATGAGTGCACGAGTACTTTAACCTTTTTGGTCAAGAAACCCTTGGGCAGGTTGTGGGACCTAAGAAACCTTTGACGGAGACCCAAAGCTGAAGCTGATTAGGCCTGTATCTTGACTAGGGCTTGAGTACCTTAAGGCCTAGGGTTACTATTTCAAACGAATTTCTAGATGCGAGTAGGACAAGGCACCTTGATGGTTAATTCCACCCTAGAGACTTTGGTGTTCTACATAGACTTTGCTCAGGACTAGCAAAACTTATGCTTGGTGTTATTTGATAAGTCCACCTTGGTTGTCTAAATTAACAACCCAAGTGCATTATTGTTGGGATGAAATTTTAATTAAAGCATGCATGGTGTTGATTAAATTTTTTAAGCTTTAAATTTATCATTCCCAATATTTTATTGATTTTTACGTACCTTACATAACTGGATTACTTATTATTTTTATGCAGGGGTATTATCAAAAAAATATCTTGGTGTCAGAAAGATTAGAATGGAATCTATCTCATCAAAGGATCGCCAGACCTCCCACCTCTTAACCCTCGCACGGTTCTCAACAAAATTCCCCCACCACTCACAAACACCCACGACCCCTTCCTCCCTCGCCCTCTCTTTCTCTCGCTAAAAGCACTGAGCTCGACTCTTGTGCCCTTTATCTTGCTCAATAACCAACAACACCATCCCCCTCATATATTTTCCCCATGCCCTGACTGTGAGGGGAAGCTCTCCATCTTCTTCCCCATCCTCCACCACCTCCACCATGCAACAGACTTGCACCATGAATCAGGCGTACAACGTGAACTCCTAAGAACTCCACTTCCATCAACCACGCAGTGACAATTCATGGCCCAATGACCGTGAGCCCTTCATCATCTTCTTCTTACAGCGAACCTCAACAAAGACAACCACCGCACTCCTCTCCCTCATCACCGCACTCCTTATTCTTCCTCTTCTTCTCCTCTTTCTTCTCCATCCCTATCCAAGCACACTACCCTCTTATCTCTCCCTCTCTCATGAACACCCACTACCACCTTCGCCTTTGCGTGAAAACATAATCGCTGACAACAAACTCGCTCATAGCCTCCACCACCAGAGACCAAACGCAACACCGAACTCACGAACACCACCTCTACGCTCCACTATGATTCCCTACTGTCCAACACCATCAGCCACCGTCTCAATGCCAACCAAGACCACGCACAATGCCGGTCTTGTCCTCACCGTCAAGCCACCGTTGGCCACCTTACGCGAAGTTGTCGCCACCATCGTGTTCCCCTTCCTCGATAAACCACCGTCAGCACACTCACCACCGGTTAAGGCCCCCTCCATGCACCGCCACGAGCGGGGCAAAGCATCCCTTATTTTTCTATAGTGCATAAGCAATTAGTATTTACAACCAATGCCATTCAATTGCTTCATTTACTTATTCTTATATTATAATAAGTGATTTCTGATCAGGCACTTGCTCTATTTCTCTATTTCTCTCTCTCTCTCTCTGATTTTATCTCTCTCATCTTTAAACAGATGCCATGAATATTTTAAAGGGTGTTGATCTTCTTATTTAACTTTGAGAAATTATTGGTACATTTGCAAGATTAGTGTAAAGTTAATCACTTATTTATCTAAGTTCTCAATCTCTCTATTTATGAACATTACTACATGCAATAATTTTTTCGATATTTCGAACACAAATGGGAATTTTATGTGACATTTGTGGTGAAAATAATTGTGATTTTACTATTTCTTGCCTCTTGATGATACGACCTAATTTTAGGGTTCAACGTCAGTACATTTTTATTATTCTTCGATCAAGGCTTTTGCACCACATAAAAAAAATACGACACATCATTTTATTGCTATTTTAGCCAAGCAAAAATATCTCGGTTAGATACTAGTAGGCCACTTTGTCAATGAGACTAAAGGAGAGGACCTTCATTTGTAGGATTTCTTGATTTTGGTTTCTGGGACCTAAGGTTTGGTGTAGATTCTTAAGATCTTCAATGTGCTGAAACGAGTCCTTGGAACTATTTCCGTGAAAGTGGGGATTCAAACTAATGATATTTGATTTCAGTTCAGGATCATTTTCCCCAATGGGAATCCTAACATTAGGCTCCACTTGTGTCTTGACAGGATAGTGGTAATCTCTATGTGGAGGCCTATGAGGAGGAGGAGGATGAACAGGTCCTGCCTCAGGTTGATAGGCCTGTAGATTTTGGAGAGTGGTCATCAGCAGATTGATCTAACGATTCTTCTCGAGCATTTTGAGATTATAATCCAGAAGAGCCTGATGTATGTCAGGATGAAGCATATCATCCTAACCCAAAGGTGGATCTGGTGGTAACTGATCTCCCATCGGATCAATCATAGAAGAAGGAAAAATATAGTGTGGTATGGAGATAATAGGTCTAGGATTACCTGTCAACAGAGGGACAAGAGGCAGTCTCTAAGATCATCTCCCATGCATAAAAAGAAGAAATATGCTAGGGCACACTCGCACCATAGCAGAAACTGAAACAAGCAAAACCTGAAAAAGAGCGATAAAATGCATGTTTCCTTCTTTTTTAATGAAAATAAGATATAAGGGTACACAAAAAATAGATGATACAAATAGATACTGTATCATAACAAAATATGCATCTTAAAGTGACCACGGAGTGCTTGATCCTACATCCTCATAGATCCAAAGTTTAGGATTGAGACTGCTCACTATTGGCTAATAGAGGCTCAAGTTGTCATACAAACTTGTTGATCATTAACTAAGGCCCTAAGAGGTGGAAAGAGGAGAGGTAGAAATATGGACTCGTGTATCCTTTGTGATTTCACTATGAATGCAATTGCAAGAAATAGAATGCAATGAAAAACCCACATACAAGTTCACAAAGTAGAATTAGGTCATGCATTTTTATGGTTTTCCTCTTTGTAAATACCTTCTAAAAGAAAAAGAAGAACAAGTGTCTCACTTTTTAATCTTTTGAAAACAAGTAGTGATCTTTCTTATGTGTGTATATGCAAAGGTGACAGGAAGTAAAATAGTAAAAGCATACCTATCTTCATCAATCTACCAAATGCAAAAGACAGGAATAGAAATCTGGGCTACTAGGCTGATAAGATGACATTTTGGTATATGTATATTTTTTTATATCTAACTAAATGTAGAAAACATAAACCAAAAATATAACTATTGTTATTTCAGAATTAGAGAGTCTCTCACAAATACATAATACAGTAAGCTACCAAAAGAAAATGCAAAAAGAAAGCAGGAAATGGAAAGAGTCTTCTCTCAACCAGGAGGCACTAAGACAAATTTCCTGAAAGAAGACAAAGTTCAAAATTAAAATTAAGAATACTAAAATAATGCAAGAAACATTACAAAAAATAATTTGAAATGGTAATGGTGAATATGCGAGTTGCCTCCCCAGCAACAGTGCCAAAAATGATGTTAAGTTTTCTTGCATTAATGAGATTGGATTTCTTTTATGTCATGGTATAATGTGCAAGACAACAAACATATTTTATAATTTATACTCATTTTGAGTTTAGGTCGTTCGTTGGGATGCTTATTATATAGCTTAATTCACAAATTATTATCTTAAATTATTTTTGTTTTCTTAATTTTGTTAATAATACTTATTATTACTAAAGATTTATAATAATAAGTTAGGTTTTACATAATAGCTTATAATATATACATAAGTCGTATGCTTAGCTTATAATGTACAATATAAATATAAGTTAATTAAATATAGTTGAATTAACACTATATAGCTTATATAATTTAACTTAGAATTAATTACTTAAATGAGTTATGATTACAAATACAATTACTTCAAAACATACGTATAACTAACTAATACATAACTACTTAATAACCTAGTAGCTTAATTAGTACTAAACTCTACTCTAACTACCTAAGTTAATAACTTATCTAGTCCTTAATCTTAAATTATAGCATATATATAGCTATTGCTTAACTTATATAATTAAGAATACTCAATTTAACTAACTACAAACATATAGCTTAATTAAATTACAATGCTTATCTTACCTAAACACACATTAACTTAAATTTAACTTGAACTTACTAAGTTATTTGTAAATTTACATAACTTAATTACTTAGTCTACTTAAATTATGTTAACTTAATTAGATTATATAAATTAATTAGAAGACTTAAATTAATTCTTAACTTAATTAGATAATTAGTAACGCAAGTATATAATGTTAGACACATGAATCAATTGCAAGAGATACACATGAAAGCATGGCAACCAATTCTTTAAATGAATATTAAACATGCAAGATATGAACATATAAGCTTCAATTACATAAAGAATTGTGAAGAACAATGTTAAAAAGTTGGCTCTTTACAAACTAAGTATATGCTGTATTCTCACTTAAGCTTTCTCACGCCTTAGGCCCAAGGCCTTTGTCCTCCAAATAGATAGATGCATGGAAAAAGTGCATTTGTCATAGTATAAGCACATAGAAACTCTTAAATTTACTTTAGATTGAACTTGTGAATAGAGAAATTGTACTTTTCAAAATGGAGTTCGAGTCATTCAGAGGGAGGCAGTCAAAAAAGTTCACTTTCATAATGCTAAGAAATAGATAGGGATTTTTATGTAAATGCAACTAAAATCTTTTGAAATTACTTAAATACTATTCAATTTACTATATTTATAGATATACCATTGAGAAAGTACTGTCGTTTTCGTATTTTCCACTGCGTTAGCCATAACCAATAAAGTTAATGATTTTGGACTGAAATGTAATAAAAAATTTATTTTTACTTCCCAAAAATTATTTCTTCGTCCTCAAAATTTTTTTTTTCTCAAATTTTTTTTAAAAAAATTTCACCCCTCCCCTCCCCTCCTCTCGCAAGTTTACTTCCCTTCCTCCACCCCCACTCTCCAACCTCTAGCCACCTCCTCCACCCCCTCTCTTCAACCATCACCTCTTCTCAACCACCTCCTCATTCAAAGGCAACGACCCTGCCCTCTCCCTCTATCATTTTCTTGCCATCTGTGGTAGCACCTTTCTTCAACTTCTTCCCATCCGTGATGACCCCTTCCTTGGGCTTATGGTCAAAGAGGCACCCAAAGATGTTTTGGTGGTGGTGGTGGTGGGCTTTAGGGACCTCCTTTCGATGTCGCCTTAAGAGGAGGTGGTCTGATAAACACCAGTTTATCATCATTTTTATGCTTTAAAACTAACCTAGCTCTTAGGATTTTACTCTGCAAACGGGTTTTTTGGGCTGCATTTAGGCATAAATTAGGATAGGCATGCATTGCATTTTTTATTATTGTTTTAATGTGTTTTTGTGAGTGTTAGGGATGTACAGATTCACAGATCCCTAAAACCCTAGCACTCAAGAAGGCAATTGGTGAAGGAGAAGCCCAGACTAGTTGGAACCCAGCTTGATCCAGCTCACCATAGCTGGAACCTAGCTTACTTGAACTAGGGTTAGCTCATCCCAGCTCCATTCAGCTAATCTCAGCTGGATGGCAGCTCAAGAGAGTTCACCTTAGCTCACCCTAGCTCAAGTCAGCTCAGATCCAGCTCAACTTAGCTGAGTCTAGCTCACCTCAGCTCCCACTAGTTCACAGGGAGCTCTAGCTAGCTCAGCTGAGTTGACAGGAGTTCACCCCAGCTCAGATCCAGCTACATCCAGCTCCACTCAACTCCAGGCAGCTGAAGAAGAATTCATCTCAGCTCAGGAAGCTCAAGTCCAATTCCCGGGGATTCAGCTTAGCTCAACTCAGTTGAGCTAAGCTACCTTAGCTGCCTCAACCAGCTTGATTCTCCCCGGGAGCACCAGACCTAGCTCACCTCAGCTCATTTTGGTAGAAGCTAGCTCACTTTATCTTGGCTTAGCAACTAGCAAAGAACTAGCAAGCTAAGCCAGCTAGAGTAGCCCCATGCCAGCCTCTTCAGCAGCAGCCAGCTCCAGCTCCAGCTCCAGACTTCTCCTCCTCAGCTCTTCTCCCTGAAAACCCTAGCTCCAAATGCCTCCAACTCTACTCCCTATTAGCTAAGCTAGCTAAGCTGCTTAACATAGCTAGTCCACCTCCATGGCACCAAAACCTACTACCCTACTACCTAAGCTCCAGCAAAAAGACCACCTACTCCTACTTTATTTTCGTGCCAACTATCCCTTCCATCACCACCCTACATCCACCATCAAAGCCCATCTCCACCCTCCATTTTTTCCCTCCAAAATTGCCTTCTAGAAGGTATTTTTGGAGGGAAAACCAAGGCACCTCTTCATTTCCCTCCCATTTTTCCCTCCAAAAATAACTAAGCACCCCTTCATTTCCCTCCAAAAAAACACCATAACCACCCCCCTTCCCATCCTATAAATACCCTACCCTACCACCACATAATTCCCATCCTCCCTTAGTATATTTTCTACCTAAACCACCTATACCTACGGCCAAGAAGAAGGAGTAGAGAAGGAGATTAAAGGGGCACATCACTAGCCCTTTTGGTGCCTTCTTCTCCCCACTCTCTTCAACTTGAGCCACGCCAAGGAGGAGGACTCTCCCATTTCAAGGAGGACGGCCAGGCAAAGGAGAAAAGCTTAGGGTGGACGTCCACCCTTGGAGAGAAACTTAGGGCACGCCCCCTTAGGGCTTGCCTTGGAGGTCATCACCTTGGAGGAGTACTGCAAGGAAGGAGTTGAAGGATTCTTTTCAAGCTTGGGAGCCACCAACCTTGGAGCAAGAAGCCCTCTTCTTCACCATCTAATTAGAGGATTTGTGTTTTCTTTCTTTATTGCAATTTTCTAGTAGTAGAAGCATTCCTCTACTAGGCATTTTTGTTAAACACTTTTTCAATTATCTAGTTGCCTTCTTTGCATTTCTTGTTTGCATTTCTAGTTGCTTATCTTCAGCATTCTTCACTCCCTCTCCCTAATTATTCTAGGCCTCCACTTGCCTAGAGTGAGCTTATGGAGAGGCTCTACTTGCCACTTTAGAAGTAGTTTATTTAATTCGAAGTGTAAACACTTTTCCCGCCATCAGTTCGCATGTTGCCTTAGTTCAAAAATAAAAAAAATGGTATATTGAAAATTACCAAAAAGAAAGTTGAGATATATTCCAAGCAAGAGAATCACTATTGCAAACAATTGGCCTCCTTGGACGACCCTAGATACTTCCCTATCTAGGATTATAAATTTAAGAGCGAAAGCGGATTTACGCGTTACAACGACGTATTTTAACAAACCGCATATTTTCGCTATCACTTTTTGGCGCCGTTGCCGGGGAGGCACAGCTTTGCATTAACTCATTTTCTCTTGCTTGAAGTGGATCTCATCCCCTTCTCTTTCTTTCTTTTGTGTGTGCAGGAACTACAGCGGGAAAGCGGGAATCTGGAAGCGAGAGCTTAAAGATCCTTTTCTTCCCGCGAAAATTCAGGTTGGTTCCCTTTCTAGTCACATAATTAATTAAAACTACCAAAAATATATTAAACTTGGCTTTCAGGACCCTAAACACTTAAATTAAGTGGAGTGGTGCATTTTAAAATCATTGTTTGCTTGTATGCTTCTTTAGCACCATTCCATTGCAAGTATTGGTGTTCTATTTTTCGGGTCTGGATTTTTGTCCAGACTTGAAAAATCGATTCCTAACACCACAGGCCTCCTAAAATCATAAAATTTCATAGAGTGATTCCCAATTAAGTTTGGAACATCTGTTCCAAATTTCAGATCAATTGGATTTGGGTTTAATTTTTAAAAATTCGTGGATTATAGAGGGGTCACACCCTCTAATCTTCCTGTTTTGCTAATGTCCGCGAATTTTCAGAATTTTTATACTCATCCAATTTTTGTGAAATTTATCTTGTTGGAATCCCTGTGAAATTTTACATATCATATAAAATCATAAAAATTTTCTGAGGTCGGTGGTAATACTGAAAAGTCTATAATACCCACGGGTATTATTTCTGGACTTTGACACCAGTACAATTAAAAATTCAAAACTATTATCAAAAAAATTCCTAAAATCTTACAAAAATCTTTTCTGGAATCCTTGTTTGATTTTCTTCAAAGTAGTGGTGTTGTTTGACTTGTTTGGACCACTACTTAATTCTGAAAGCTAAAAATAATTCATTGGTAGTTAAATTTCTGTCTCAGGGATAATTGGTTTAGGGTTTCTTCTTTCTCTTTAGAGACTCAATTAAAAGGAAATATACAATCACACATACAACTTGTCTTTCCTTTGATTGTGAACTTTCAAACTTGTTTGAAAACTTAAAGAGAAAAACTCTAAAATTCATTTAATTAAATCACATCCTAAAAGACAAAAATATAAAAAAATTGTGTGACAACTTGATTTTCATTGGAGCCACTCTCCAATTCCTGCACACACACAAAAAAATCAAATAACAGGGCAACAACCCAATAAATGCCCTCCACATTCCGTGTGCACTATAGAATCCTAGACCTAATTAAAATTTGTAGCAACTTGACCCCTAAGGCTTTATCAACTTAGGCTTGCTATTTAGGTCTTAAGTTTTCTTTAGTTAGTACCAATTCAGTCATCTGTATCTGGTGTTCAGGCTGAGGGGCCGTGTCAAACGACCAGGCGCGGGTTTGTACAAGCACCCGGGGTTTTCCCTGGGAAACATTTGGGCCCAAACCTCCCCTTAAGCAACTTGGCTAGATTTGTTGATAGAACGGGTATTCACTATTGACTACTTATTTCCTATATAGACCAAGTCTTAGGTTATTATTAGGGAGTCACAATTAAGTTAGGTCTAGTTTTTGTTTGTTTGAATTGCACACTTTCTCTCATCTCCATCTCTTCTCCTCCCCTCCCGTTTCTTCCATTTTGCACGGGCGACGGTCCCAAAAGCCACACCTTGAGGGACCATCTGATTTCGCCCCCCGTAGCAAGAAATCATTGTTTTCTTCCCCCTCGTCTTCTAGAAAAATGGAAAACCCAGGAAGCCGTCAAAAAAATTCTGCTTCCACTTCTAACCCGTCAGCCGACCCACAAGCTGACTCCACCCTCCCTCACCTTCCTAACTTGGAGCAACCAGAAATATCAGCAGGGCCAGGTGGCCCTCCAATTATAACCCATAATACAAATCCCTTTGCATTAATGGTCGACCATTTGCCTCGGCTACAACAAAATCAAGAAGATCTAGCTAGGACTGTCACGAACCTAGCTAATCAAGGACAAAATCCACCACCTCGCCAACAGCCTGTCATTCCTCTTAAGGATTTCTATGATCCTTCCAATTATGAGGAAAGACCAGGGGTGGTCATACCACAAGGGGATTTTGAAATCAAACCCGCTATTCTAAACCTTATCAAGCATTTTCATGGTCTTCCAAGAGAGGACCCTTTTTGTCATCTCGAGGAATTAACTGTCCTCGCTCAAACCACTCGTTCCCGCCATGTGCAGGAAGACATGTGGTTAATGAGACTCTTTCCTCTCTCTCTCAAAGACAAAGCATCACATTGGTTTAGAACAGTTGGGCGTCCTATTACCACCTGGCCCCAATTAAAAAGTGCTTTTCTTAAAAAAATTTTTCCGATCGGTCGAACAAATGCATTAAGAAGATCTATAACGACCTTTCAACAAAAAATTGGTGAACCCCTCCATGAAGCCTGGGAAAGATTTCAAGAACTTCTAAGAAGTTGTCCCCACCATGAAATTCCACAATGGCAGCTAGTGCAGATCTTCTATCATGGATTAGAAGATCAATTAAAATGATTTGTGGATGCCTCATGTGGGGGCAATTTTCTTAACAAAGACGCCGAAAGTGCCTATCTTCTCTTTGAAGAAATGAGTGAAAACTCATTTAACATGACTTCAATGGACACTTTTGGCAGATCACAAAACCCCAGACATGGAGTCCATGAAATTGACTCCAAAACCACCTCTGTTCCAGTCACACAAGATGATTTATATATGTTAGCTCAACGACTGGACCAGATGCAAATTCACCAAAAGAAAATAGAAGAAAAGCTCACAAACAAACAAGCTCCACACGTCCACTCTCCACACACTAACCCCCCACACATTCTCCGAAGAGAGAATCTGCACAATATCGATGCCACATCTATTGACCAGCAATTCCCGGCTGATTTCCCGCAAGATTTAACCGGGAATTTTGACCAAAATATTGTTGATTCCACCTCGGAAAATATTTATGCTCTCCAGGAGCAATTTAGAAACCCCTCCAACATTTCCAATCAAAATTGGAGGACTAACCCGAATCACTCCTGGAAAAACCCGAATCCGATTTCTCTTCCCAAACAAAACTATTTTGGGAATTATGGGCAACCTTTGTATCAACCTGGACCATCCCAGGATGATATTAATAATCAGGTCATGAAAACTCTGCAAGGAATGCAGACTCAAATGACAGAAGTAACCCGCATGGTTACCAATTTACAACAACAAGTTAAGGTTACTCCTGATCATCGATCTATTGGGAATTTACCATCCCAACCCATGCCCAACCCAAACAATCAAAGGAGTCAATTCCAAGGTGGATATCACAGTCAACCTATTCATCCAGCACCTCAGCATCCGCCGGGTTTCAATAATAGCCAGGCTCCCCGTCCTCACCCTAGAAACAACCAGACTGCAAATGCAGTTACCTTGAGGAATGGGAAAACCACTCAAAATACCCTGCCTGTTAAAGAAACCCGCTCTAATGACACACAGATTAACTCTTCCCCTCCTATTGTTCAGGAACCAATTCACGCAAAACAGGGCAACCCTGCCCCATTTCCACAAGCCCTCCACTCTTCAAAAAAGAAAAAAACAAAATCTGAGCCCACTGAGAAGGAATTAATGGATTTATTTGGGCAAGTAGAAATTAATATCCCTATCCTAGATGCCATTAAGTATATCCCTGCCTATGCAAAATTCTTAAAAGATTTATGTACTCCAAAAAGGCAGCCCAAGAATTTAGGAAAGGTGATTCTTCCAGAGACAGTCAGCTCAGTTGTGCAGAGCCGACTGCCTCTTAAGAGAAAAGATCCCGGCGCCCCCCTAATCCAAGTTATCATTAATGATACCTCATTTGATCGCGCTCTGTTGGATCTTGGTGCCTCAATTAATCTTATCCCCACAATTATTTTTGAGGAATTTAAGATCGGTGAATTGAAACCTGTTGAGGTTACTCTCCAATTAGCCGACCGATCTACGATTAAACCAAGGGGAATTGTTGAAGATGTTCTTGTCCGGGTCAAAGATTGTCTATTCGCAGTAGACTTTTTAGTCCTGGACATAGAGGTACCTGAAGCACTTAAGTTTGCCCACATTATTCTTGGAAGACCATTCTTAGCCACCGCCCGCGCCAATATTGATTGTGATTCTGGAAAGATGAAGATCATGTGTGGCGGTGAATCTGTAACCCTAGACATTTTTCAAGCCTCTAGGCGATTCCAGGAACCAGATTTCTTTGATGATTCGGATTCAGAAATAGAAAACATTGTGGAGGAAACATTGCAGATTTCCCAATTAGGTTCCTGTTTTGCTGTAAATACGGTTCCTGAACAATCTACTTTTTCTCACCCTTCCACCTCAACTACACAACCAGCTAACATTCCAGCTGACACTTTCACTCTCACCTCACCTCTAACCCACAAAGCAGAAACTCTTTCGGAACCGGGCCTACAATTGGAATTAAAACCTTTGCCCGATTCACTTAAATATGTTTTCCTGGGTCCAAATCAGACCCTGCCCCTGATTATAAATTCTGGACTCACCGGGGCACAAGAGCACAAACTTCTCCAGGTTTTGAGTAAATATCGAAAAGCTATTGGCTGGACCCTTTCTGATCTTAAAGGCATTCATCCGTCCTATTGTACGCACCGTATATTTTTAGAGGATGATTCTCGCCCCTCCTGCCAACCACAAAGGCGCTTGAATCCTAGTATGCAGGAGGTGGTAAAAAAGGAGATTATTAAGTGGCTGGATGCTGATATCATCTACCCCATTTCTGACAGCTCCTGGGTTAGTCCAACTCAAGTTGTCCCCAAAAAGGCTGGACTAACAGTTGTCACCAATGAAAAGGGGGAAAATATAGCCACTCGAACCGCTTCTTCTTGGCGCGTGTGTATAGATTATCGAAAATTAAACACCGCCACTAAGAAGGATCATTTCCCGCTCCCTTTTATTGATCAAATCTTGGAGCGGTTAGCCGGACGGGAATTTTACTGTTTTTTGGACGGTTATTCTGGCTATAATCAAGTAGCGGTTCATCCTGAGGACCAGGATAAAACAACTTTCACCTGCCCCTTCGGAACCTTTGCTTTCCGAAGAATGCCCTTCGGTCTTTGCAACGCACCTGCGACTTTTCAAAGGTGCATGCTTGCAATTTTTTCAGACCTGGTAGGTGAATGTTTAGAAGTTTTTATGGATGACTTCTCTATTTTTGGAGATTCTTTTGATCATTGCCTCAAAAATCTTGAAAGAACCCTCCAAAAGTGCATAGAAGTTAACCTGGTCCTCAGCTGGGAAAAAAGCCATTTCATGGTCCAAGAAGGTATTGTCTTGGGCCATGTTATTTCTAAACAAGGAATTGCGGTAGATAAAGCAAAAATAGATGCTATATCTAAGCTCCCACCGCCCACTACTGTCAAACAAATCAGATCCTTTTTGGGTCATGTGGGTTTCTATCGTCGATTCATACAAAACTTTTCCCAAATCTCCAAGCCTTTAAGTCAGCTTCTTACTAAAGACCAGCCATTTGATTTTAATAATAAGTGCCTGGAGAGTTTTTTGAGGTTGAAGAAAGAGGTTACTGAGGCACCAATATTGCAGGGACCTGACTGGAATAGTCCCTTTGAATTAATGACAGATGCCTCAGATTTTGCTGTAGGGGCCGTTCTAGGGCAAAGAATTGGCAAGAAACCCGTTGTGATCTATTATTCCAGTAAAACCCTTGATGACGCACAACGGAATTACACGGTTACTGAAAAGGAACTTCTTGCCATTGTATTTGCCTTGGAAAAATTTAGATCTTATCTGTTGGGGTCACGTGTCACTGTTTATACCGACCACTCAGCAATTAAATATTTGCTGACTAAGAAAGATGCGAAACCCCGCCTTATCCGTTGGATTCTGCTGCTCCAGGAATTTGACCTGGAAATCAAGGATAAGGCGGGATTGCACAATGTAGTGGCCGATCATCTCTCTCGTCTTATGACAAATGACATAATGACCCCACCAGATCAGTTCCCTGATGAAAGTATTTTAGCTGCTACAACCCTCCCTTGGTTTGCACCCATTGCAAACTACTTAGCAACAGAACAAATCCCCGCTGATTGGCCAAAAACAAAACGGGATAAGTTCTTTGCTGATATTAAATATTATTTTTGGGAGGAGCTCGACCTTTTCCGCATTTGTGCCGATCAGGTTATTCGACGATGTGTCCCTGATTCTGAAATCCATGATATCTTAACACATTGTCACTCAATGGCCTGTGGCGGACATTTTTCGGGCAAGAAAACTGCAGCTAAAATCCTTAATGCAGGATTTTATTGGCCTAGCTTGCACAAAGATGCTCATGACTTTGTTCGGTCCTGTGTGCGTTGCCAGAGCATCGGCAACATGACTCGAAAGGATATGATGCCCCTTAATCCTATTTTAGAGGTTGAAATTTTCGATGTTTGGGGCATCGACTTCATGGGACCGTTCATCAACTCTGGTGGGTATTTGTATATATTAGTCGCAGTAGACTATGTTTCTAAATGGATAGAAGCAATACCCACCCGCACTAGTGATCACCGTGTGGTTGTCGAATTTCTTAAGAAAAATATTTTCTCAAGATTCGGCATACCAAAAGCCATTATCAGTGACGGAGGCTCACATTTCACCCACTCACAATTCCGTCACCTCCTTTCTAAATACGGGGTTAATCATAAAATTTCCACACCATATCACCCCCAAACTAATGGCCAGGCTGAAGTTTCTAACCGGGAAATTAAAAATATTCTACAAAAAACGGTTAGGTCCGACCGTAAAGACTGGTCCACCAAATTGGACGACGCTTTATGGGCCTACCGTACCGCTTTTAAAACTCCGCTTGGCATGTCTCCCTTCTGTCTGATTTTCGGGAAGGCATGCCATCTCCCGGTAGAATTAGAACATAGGGCTTTTTGGGCAATAAAACAACTTAATATGGATTTATCTGATGCCGGTAACCATAGAAAATTACAATTAACTGAATTGGAAGAATTACGTAATTTTTCCTATGAAAATGCGAGGATTTATAAAGACCGAACAAAGAAATTTCATGATAAATATATTGTTCGGAAACACTTTGACGTTAATCAACGTGTTTGGCTTTTCGATGCGAGATTACGTCTTTTTCCTGGAAAATTAAAATCTAAATGGACCGGCCCCTTTATTGTTCATAAAACATATCCATACGGCGCTGTTGACCTTTTTGATCCACAAACTAATTCGATATTTCAAGTCAATGGCCAGCGTTTAAAGCCCTATTTTGACCATACGCCTAAAATTCCATCTGAATCTTTTAATTTTACTGAGCCAACCACCCTTGATCACTAGTACACATCACGCCCGGCTGAATGGCGTAAAAGATAGCACTGGATGGGAGGTAACCCATCATTTTCTTGCTTTCCTTTTTTCTTCTTTTTCCAGGTTTTGATCATCCTAAACCCGACCGTCATCACTAAGGTGATCCCTTTTCCCTCCTAATGCATGAGGACATGGCATATCTTAAGCATGGGGGGGTGTTTTTAAATTTTTATGATCGATTCAGGATGTTCAAAACCTAAAAACATGCAATTTTCTTTAATTTATTTCCTGCTTGCATACCCAAAAAAAAAAAATAATAATAATAAAAATAAAAAAATAAAAATGTTGAAAACTTTTTGAGGAAAAATTTTGAAATCAGGACTAAGGTCGTAAAATTCACTTCTGGTACAATGGGATTTAATCTTTAACAAACTAAGGATGAGGATATGGATCTGATCATTAGAATTTCAGGGTCTATTTTAGACTAGATCAGATATCCTTCTCTAAAATTCCACCTGAACTCATGATAGTTCAGGTGACTTGATCCTATTTTGTAATATGGAAAGTATTTGACTTAGTTTTTGATTCAAAAACTTGCGGGTCTCAAGAAACTTCTTGTGTCAATTTTCACACACAAGCCAACACTTAAAAACAACTAAAAAAAAATTGAAAAGCTTCCTTGTTTGGATTTAGTAAAAGTCTGAAGCAGATCATTGGTTTGAGTTCCCACCGCCGAGAAGAAGGAAAATACCTTCTTTGAGGACGCGATGTCAACATGTTACCGCCTCGGCGCTGCTCTATATCTATATTTCATATCTTTAGACGGAGCATTAAAGCGCATTTCAGCAGCTCAAGTGTCTTGGACGGTGCTCTACCTATAGCGTCGGAGCAAGAGCTTGAGTTTGCTTGGAGCGCCCCTTTTCACCGCATCGTGTTTTGGGGTTGTGAGCTCCTGGGTGGTGTCATGGACAGTGCTATCCCGAAGTACTGGCGCCAGAGCCCCCTCGAGGAATGGTAACGGGAATGATGATACCGACACATCTGTTGTAAGACTAAGCTAAAAATAAGCATGGGGGAGAGAAAAAAAAAAAAAAAATAATAATAATAATAACACGTCCTTATAAAGGTTGGCTTTTCACAAGCACAGACACAAGGTTTTAAAGGAATTTGCAAGTTGCGAATCAGATTCACGAGCCAGAAAAATCCTAAAAACAAACATTTCAAGTCATCTGAATTAACAAGGGGTTAATTTGTGAATTTTCTGAGGATATATTGATCCCGTTCTATCTAATGGTTGGATCCAAAAACAAATCCTGATGTTTATCTTCAACAAATCCCGTATCTATTGTGTTTTAATCTACCAAGGTCCCTTAATCTCTTTTTCTCCTCAAAAGTCAAAAAAAAAAAAAAAAAATTAGATTTCCCAAAAATTCCATTTTCCAAAAAAAAAAAAAAATTAATGTTTTGCTAAGAGACTAGCAAAAGATAAGCATGGGGGTGTGATAAACACTAGTTTATCATCATTTTTATGCTTTAAAACTAACCTAGCTGTTAGGATTTTACTCTGCAAACGGGTTTTTGGGCTGCATTTAGGCATAAATTAGGATAGGCATGCATTGCATTTTTTATTATTGTTTTAATGTGTTTTTGTGAGTGTTAGGGATGTACAGATTCACAGATCCCTAAAACCCTAGCACTCAAGAAGGCAATTGGTGAAGGAGAAGCCCAGACTAGTTGGAACCCAGCTTGATCCAGCTCACCATAGCTGGAACCTAGCTTACTTGAACTAGGGTTAGCTCATCCCAGCTCCATTCAGCTAATCTCAGCTGGATGGCAGCTCAAGAGAGTTCACCTTAGCTCACCCTAGCTCAAGTCAGCTCAGATCCAGCTCAACTTAGCTGAGTCTAGCTCACCTCAGCTCCCACTAGTTCACAGGGAGCTCTAGCTAGCTCAGCTGAGTTGACAGGAGTTCACCCCAGCTCAGATCCAGCTACATCCAGCTCCACTCAACTCCAGGCAGCTGAAGAAGAATTCATCTCAGCTCAGGAAGCTCAAGTCCAGCTCCCGGGGATTCAGCTTAGCTCAACTCAGTTGAGCTAAGCTACCTTAGCTGCCTCAACCAGCTTGATTCTCCCCGGGAGCACCAGACCTAGCTCACCTCAGCTCATTTTGGTAGAAGCTAGCTCACTTTATCTTGGCTTAGCAACTAGCAAAGAACTAGCAAGCTAAGCCAGCTAGAGTAGCCCCATGCCAGCCTCTTCAGCAGCAGCCAGCTCCAGCTCCAGCTCCAGACTTCTCCTCCTCAGCTCTTCTCCCTGAAAACCCTAGCTCCAAATGCCTCCAACTCTACTCCCTATTAGCTAAGCTAGCTAAGCTGCTTAACATAGCTAGTCCACCTCCATGGCACCAAAACCTACTACCCTACTACCTAAGCTCCAGCAAAAAGACCACCTACTCCTACTTTATTTTCGTGCCAACTATCCCTCCCATCACCACCCTACATCCACCATCAAAGCCCATCTCCACCCTCCATTTTTTCCCTCCAAAATTGCCTTCTAGAAGGTATTTTTGGAGGGAAAACCAAGGCACCTCTTCATTTCCCTCCCATTTTTCCCTCCAAAAATAACTAAGCACCCCTTCATTTCCCTCCAAAAAAATACCATAACCACCCCCCTTCCCATCCTATAAATACCCTACCCTACCACCACATAATTCCCATCCTCCCTTAGTATATTTTCTACCTAAACCACCTATACCTACGGCCAAGAAGAAGGAGTAGAGAAGGAGATTAAAGGGGCACATCACTAGCCCTTTTGGTACCTTCTTCTCCCCACTCTCTTCAACTTGAGCCACGCCAAGGAGGAGGACTCTCCCATTTCAAGGAGGACGGCCAGGCAAAGGAGAAAAGCTTAGGGTGGACGTCCACCCTTGGAGAGAAACTTAGGGCACGCCCCCTTAGGGCTTGCCTTGGAGGTCATCACCTTGGCGGAGTACTGCAAGGAAGGAGTTGAAGGATTCTTTTCAATCTTGGGAGCCACCAACCTTGGAGCAAGAAGCCCTCTTCTTCACCATCTAATTAGAGGATTTGTGTTTTCTTTCTTTATTGCAATTTTCTAGTAGTAGAAGCATTCCTCTACTAGGCATTTTTGTTAAACACTTTTTCAATTATCTAGTTGCCTTCTTTGCATTTCTTGTTTGCATTTCTAGTTGCTTATCTTCAGCATTCTTCACTCCCTCTCCCTAATTATTCTAGGCCTCCACTTGCCTAGAGTGAGCTTATGGAGAGGCTCTACTTGCCACTTTAGAAGTAGTTTATTTAATTCGAAGTGTAAACACTTTTCCCGCCATCAGTTCGCATGTTGCCTTAGTTCAAAAATAAAAAAAATGGTATATTGAAAATTACCAAAAAGAAAGTTGAGATATATTCCAAGCAAGAGAATCACTATTGCAAACAATTGGCCTCCTTGGACGACCCTAGATACTTCCCTATCTAGGATTATAAATTTAAGAGCGAAAGTGGATTTACGCGTTACAACGACGTATTTTAACAAACCGCGTATTTTCGCTATCATGGTGGTTATAGAGAAGGGGCAAAGGAGGTGGTCAGTGGTTGGAGTGTGGGAGTGGAGAAGGTGGTTAGAGGTGAGGAGGAAGGGAGGTGAATTGACAAGGGGAGGGGAAGGAGAGGGGGTGAAAATTAAAGAAATAAAATTTGAAGAGTAAAAAAAATTTTGACTAAAAATAATTTTTGTGCTGTAAAAAATATTTTTTTATTATATTTTAGTCCAAAATCATTAAGTTTAATGGTTATGGCTAATGGAGTAGCATTCGAAATTGGTGCTATTTTTTCAATGGCATATCTACAAATATAGTGAATTAAATGGCATTTAAGTAATTTCAAAAGATTTTAGTGGCATTCACATAAAAATCCCAAATAAAAAAGTAGAGTTGAATGCCACATTGCTACTACTAGAATGCAATTAGAACTAATAGCATACAACTAATATAAATACTAGAAGAAAGTAAGCAACTTGAAGGCAAGTTGAAAAGGAACTACTAGAATTTTATTGTGAAATCAAATGTCGAGTCATGATTGCAACTAGAAGAATGCTTGAAATCAAATATAATTACAACTAGAATTAGAAACTAAAGACTAAGAACTAAGTGGTTCAAAGGCGAAGTCCAGAGTAGCAGCATAGAAGTAGATGCGAAGGCACGTCCACCATCTGAAAAGAGAAGTAGAAGAACTAGTTCTAGTTGGTGGCACTTATTCAGAAGTGGAAAGGAATGATCCTAAGGGGGGGTTGATTAGCGAGAAAATCATTGCAAAAAGTTGAGTTTGGAAAAACTTAAGTTGTAAAATTTGCAAGAAAATCTACTATCAGATAAATGTTTATCGAAACTCTAGTGAGTCCTAGGTCGAACATAGGGAATTGAACGTTTGATTAAAAATCGTGTTTGGAATTATTGTCACAAAGTAGTGTAGATGGTTGAAATTAACCTATGCTAGCTATTCTACTTAAAGAATAAATAATAGAAAAGAGAGAGAGAGAATAATATAGGGAAAAGAGAGAGAGAAAGTGAACCAATATTTCATAACCATATGCTCATTACAACTATTTGCAAAATGAAAACTACAATAGAAAGTAGTAAAAGATAGGGATGAGAAAATCCTTCTCGACGATTGCTTGGAGGATGAGCCACGTTGACGGAGCTCCTGGAAAAGGGTGGTGAGATGCTAAACGAGGGAGAACGGAATTGGAGGATGGAGGATGAAGCAAGGTAGAATCGTAGTGGGATCCGCTTCCCGAATGGTGGAGAGAAGATGACCACAGGATGCTCTACAAAGGGGGTGAGAAGGTGGACAAAATTTTATTTTTTAACTCTAGAGGAGCATCCTAGGTTTAGGACTACCGCCTTAGAGCTTTGGAGAGGGTGAGAGAAGAGAAGGGATGAAGAAATATATGGGGCGTAGGGTCCTTTATATAGTTAAGGTACAAGGGCAAAAAGGTTCTTTAAAATCTTAAAATAAAATGCAGGGCATTCAATGACACACACTTACATCGTTGTAGATAAGCGTCAGTGAAGATGTGCACTTCATCTCAGCCACTTGCCGCCAATCAGACAAACCTCTTGCGGTCACGTCAATGGCTCCACTCCATTTGTTGCGTGACTTATCACACCGCATCACTATCATCTATCCGATTGTTTGATCGAACTGTCGAGAGCACGTAAACACGCTTCATCCTCCGTCGTTGAGTAATCCCACGGACGATCACGTGTCATTGCACGCGTGTGGCATGCTCGTTCATCCAGTGCCCCTAGGCATGCCACATATCGGTAGCCGTCCCCACTCGATCGTCATTGTGCAGTTGAATTTCAGTGCTGCTACTCGCACACTTGATTTGAAGCTAGGTGCATTTCGAACATGCAACGCTTTCTTCATGAAAGATACTCGACCACCACGCTGCAAGCATGGATGGTCGAGTTTCTGAATTTTTCGTCCGGCGCTCTCCACTATGCAATGATGATTCGACGGTGGAGATTGATCTGATGTTGATGAAGGTAGTTGTAGTGCTCTTGAGACTGTTTAGGTGACTGAGATGGTGCCACATGGCGCCATCCTGGTTGTCCATCTTGCAATGCTGGTAAATGGTGCCACGGTTGTCGGATTGAACCAATTTTTATGTTGTTGGGCTGCGATCGTCAATCTAAACCCATCTGTGTGGTTGGATTTGTCATTTGAGGTATGGATTTTTCACCACCTTCCCATTGACTTATGATCTTCCTCAAACTGCATTTGATGCCATGAAAGTGCGATCGAGTCGATCTCAGAGTCGTTGGACTCCGATCATCGCCTTGATCAGATCCATATGGTAGGATCTTTAATTCGAGGCCCAGATAAATATCACCTTGTCCCCTGACCACAAAAAGGGAAAATTAACCTATAATTTGTACAAACTAATCTAAATGCATGATGATGCTTGTTATATAATATTTATAATGCGTAATGCTTCTATGACACTAGGAACATGCATAAATAGATATTTTAAGCTAATTAGATGTACACACATTAGGGGTGGCTAAGGTATTTATATAGAGGTCAAGAAGGCTTGTGATTGGTTGATCCAAGTTGCCTTGGATCACCAAAATAAAGAGCTAGGATTTGGAGTCTGGGAATCAAGGGGTGGAATGAAAGAATAGGTGGATAGAATACGTTAGGTGTTGTTGGAATTGATGTAGGACTAGGATGGCATTGAGTGCATGATAGAGGGCTATGATTATATTGAATTTTTGTTCTCTTTCTACTCTAAATTTTATGTTCCACATAAAAACAAAGTTATATCCCTGGAAATCAACTTTCCATCGCAACTTTAATCACTCAATTTGGATTTAAAATGAAAATGTTATGGCCAAAATACTAAAGATGTGTTATGTTGTTACAAATTTCAAGATTAAGTTTAGGATTAGGAATTGGATTTGGTTTAGGATTTTAAGATAAGGATTTAGGTCAAAAATTTAGGACCCTAGGATTTAGATCTAGTGGTGAATAAATTATGGTGTATTTTGGCCATCTAAAATAGTATTTATTGGAGGATAAATGGGATGGCCAAATAAGGTTTGGTGTGTTAGGATTTAGGTTTTCTAGGGATAAGGGATAGTTTCTTTTAGGAAAGGATAGGATCTAGCTTGGTTAAGCAAATAGGTTAGAATTTAAGGTCTATAGTTGGCCTTGGGGTATGGGAAATTGGATCCATAGGTTAGGTCATAGGATTGGAAATTTGGATTCCTAATTAGGATAGTGTTAGGTTTAATTAATTAATTAGGTTTCCAAATAGGTCCACCAACTTGATTTAGCCTACTTCTAAGTGAGCTCAAATCAAGAAGTCACTTAAGTCATGCTCTAATCATCATACAATTTGGTACCTGCACATATAAAAATAAACACACCAAGGTACCATATATAGTTGTTGGAAAATTTTCATAAAAGCCTAAAAGTATGCATTATTTACAGAATGGCCTAAAATGACTAATCTAACATAACTAAATGCAATCTAACCCAAATTGCTCTTTGACTAACATTAGTTAGGAATTAATTCACATAAATAATTATGGATATCACACCCCAATGACTATCTTTTGCTAGTCGTCGTGTAAAATACTAAGCAAAAAACTTGCAATAAAATAGTATTTACATGGGAAACCAACTTACGAGTTTTGAGCTATTTCAAATCAAAGTGCCTAATCTCCATTCTTCACTAAAGCAAAGGAATTATACATAAAACCTTAACATCAATTACTCAGCAATTCTAAAGTATCAAGTCAAATTTGGTTCGCCTAAATCAAATTGCGAATCATATTAGCCATCGTGCTTGGGTTACTAGAGTAACTTTCTCTAACTAAGTTGACCCACCCAAGGTTCGAATAAAATGTGAGAAACAAGCATCTTGTGTGTGAAATATTTGACTCACAAGATGGACAATTAAGTTGATTCCAGGTATTCATTAAAACTTAGAATATTTCTATGCTCTCTCAGGGACAACCTGTCTTTGGTTAGGCCATACTAGGATTTGGCATCTTTCTCCTCACCACTATTCTATCTCGAGGTCAACACACATGCTGTATATCTCCCCGGCTGGACTCTTAGGTCGCTTATTGGCTATCTCACTATATTTGGGATGCACCCATGTGGGTAAGAGATGAAAGGGATATATTTTTGCTTTTCTTCTCTCTTCCTTTTTTCTTCTTTTTTTCTTTTTTTTATTTTTATATATATAACTTCCTCTGACTACTCATTTTCCTAGGTTATCTTCTTTGTCACACTAATTTTTCTGAGTGAGTAGCTGATGTAGACACATCTATTTTGGATAAAATGCCTATTTGTGCATGTTCCTAAGCTTATAAATGCAATCCATGTTATAAATATTGCATAGCATGCATCATTTTGCATTTCGAATAGTTTGTATAAATTATAGGTTAATTCGCATCCTTTTGTGGCTAGGAGAGGACATTTATTTCGAGGCCTGGGATTGACTATCTAACCGTACGGATCTGATCAGGATGACAATCGGAGTCTAATGACTTAGAAATGTCCTTAATCTAACTAACATAGCACCTTATGCAGTTGAAGGAAGAACAACAGCCAAGGGGCTAGGTGACGCAATTTGGAGTTTCAAATGACAAATCCAACCACACGGATGGATCTGGATCGACCATCGCAGTCCAACGATGTGAAAATTGACCTAATCCAATGTCCATGGTGCCACCTACAAAGCAAAGAAGAGGCACGGCCACGATGGCGCTACGTGGAGCCATCATAGCCACCCAACGTTGCTGACCTCTCCTCTTCTCTCAACATCTTTTAATCTAGATTGTTGGATTTTCATCCAGTAGTTGCATATGCTCTCACCTTATTTCAACTTCTTGACACAAAATCCCTCGTAGCATAGTGGTTGAACACATGGAGTGCAACAAGAGGTCACGGGTTCGAGACCCAAGCCGTAGCCCCCTCAGCTAAAATGAGGAATCAATTGAGCCGTATGATCTTGGATGGATGCGTCTGATCGAGCCTTGTCGCCTCCACCGGATGCTTCACAGTAGCAAGGCAAGCACCTCATGTAACCAATGTTGTTCGGTGATGATCAAGCGGTGGCTATGGCGACACGTGGAAGCATGGATCGCAAGTGCACAATACGCACAGATACATGCGCTTAGAGTGCAGTCTACAGTGTGCGATGTGGATGCATCTTAGCCCTTTGATGAAGATCGGACGGTCGCTAGTGATGCTCAGCTATGCTTGAGATGCCCCAGCGCTACGTGCAAGTGTCACGCGTAAGCGTGTGCGATGGCCTTCAGTGACGATAGGGCAGATCTTCAGCAATGACTTTTAATGTCGCTATTGACCCATGAACAACCAAGTCTCCTCTCCTCCACTATGAAAGGACCACCACCACTCCCATTCTTCATCATCTCTTCCTCTTCTTCCCACACCTCCTCCAAAGATCTACGGAACTGGTCCCAAACCCGGGATGCTGCTAATTATAGTAGAAAAGTAAAATATTTTTTGCTTCTCATGCCCCTTTGTGGAGAATCTTGTGACTGTCCTATCACCTAGATCTAGAAGTAGATCCTAGCCGCGATGTCATCCTGCCCCATCCTCCTTCCTCCGATGCCATTCTCCTTCCTCCGACGCCATTCTCCCTCCTCCAACTCCTTACAACCTTCATCTAAGTGTCGTCAAAGCAAGTTGTCCTCCAAGCAGTCATTGAGGGGGATTCTTCTCAATTCATTCTATCTTTTATCGCTTTCTAGTGTAGTCTTACATTTTGAGATTAGTTGTAATAGACTCTGATTATATATTGATATTCTCTCTCTCTCTCTTTCTCTCTCGCTTATTCTACTACAATAGATTAGATTAGAAATTATTTCACTTGATATTTTGCCTTATAAAAATACCAAAAAAATCACAAAAGATAAAAACACCAAAAGCAAACAAAAGCAAAGCACTATTTTCAAAACCAAACATTTGCCTCCCCATGTTTCACTCGAGGCTCACCTCGAGCTTCAGTTATAAATTTTATTTGGTAGTGAATTTCTATGTAGTATGATGATGGGTTTTCAACTCAAATCTTTTCACATTCAAATCTCACTCACCATTTTGGCATCATTGCTGGGCAGGCAACGCTCTTTCAGTTTTCTCACGTTTTTTCCCTTACCTTACTTTATCTCACTTTCTCTCCGATCTTGCTGTGATTGCAGGTACTCTTCCAACGAGGGACAGAGCAATTAGATTAAAGAAAAAGTGCTGATGAAGGTTTTGTAAGTATATTCCCACCACCCACCCCCGAAATTTCATTATGCGACCTAATAACTCAAACTCAAATCAACCTAGATGCTTCTATAAACCTTAGGATAGATCTGATTGTTTGACTGCCACTTCACCACACCTTACCCCCGCATATATAAATATAATTGTTTATCTGATTGTGGGACATAACTAAAATTTACATACCTCATACAGTCACAAATTTCTCGACTTAAGGTGCAGCTTTTCTGATTTAACCACCTAATCGGGATTCTGACTTGTGGGCCCAGTACACTCAAATTTAACACATAGATAAGTGATTAGAAATCTAAATAGGTTAAATATTTTTTGTGTGCGTTAAACATTTTCTTGTGTGCCTTCAACTAAGTGGTGCAACAGGCTAATTGATTGATTTGCTTGAGCGGCACTACTTTAAGATAAAAGTGATTCATTCAGTAGCTTGCTCTCTAGGGTTGATTTTTAGGGTTGAACCAGGCGCTCCACATTATTTTTTATTTTAAAGGAATATATCATCACCGATGCTTTCAAAACATTGAGTGTTTCACTGTTGTTTGATTGAATATACTGAAAGATTAAACCTTAAAAGCTACTAAGCAAGTGATTGTACAGTAATCATCGATCCTAATCAACCTAAATAATGTCTGAACCTAGCTTAATTTGTGGATATTGCACTCATATCTTCCATATCATGCATTGCATTAGTTTATCTGGAATAAGGTGAGATATCCTGCTATTTAATGATTTTTATTGCTATTTGCAGGTAATAAAGTGATCTAGGATGTGGGTGATAGTGAAATAAAGCAATAAAGAAAGAAGAAGAATGATTCAGACAAGAGGAGTGAGGAGAATAGCCTTATCCCTACCTTTAGAAACCCTAGGATAGCCTTCCCAAACCCAAAACCATCTACATTAGGACACCATAGCCTCAAAACCCAAACATGGATAGCAATATCCATGTTCTTATCCACCCTATTCCTCTCCTAAAAACTTAGGAACCAAAACCCACCTTAGAAAACCTAAAACCAAATCTCAGCACCTTTTAGGATGTCCAGACATATGGCTGGACGCCTGATTTTTGTAGCATATCAATCCAGGAAGCCAAAACTCATACTGACATAGAATTGGATGTCCAATTTACTATCCAAACGTCTAATTCTAGAGTATAAGACATCTGACCACTCTTCTGGACATCTAATACTATTCTCTGGTTCCTGATTTTGGTGCTAGAAGCCTGATCTTGCATATTTTGACCTAGAAACTCCACCAGACACCATAGGAAACCTAATTAGAGACCTCCTAAGCCTAGTCCATAGCCCCACTTACCCTATCCCTAACCCAATTGAACCATCTCATACCTAATTGGGTGCATCTACAGTTGATTGAGTGCACCTAAACCCAATTATATCTACCCAGGATCTAATTAACTCATACCTATTAGGTTTACCTAAGCCTAAACACACACACACACACACATCCAAATAGACTTAACCTAGACCCAGTTATGTTCACTCCTTTCCAATTAGACTCACCTAAGCCTAATTAGGTCCACACCCACTTAATGTAGCTTAATCCAACCTAGATTCACCAAATCGACAATCCTACTCTACGAAAATTATACCCACACATATACACACTTTCCTAAGTCCCACTTTCCCATTGCAGCCCTCATTAGTTGGTCACCAACCTAGATCCTACATTGGTGGCACTTGCTATTTGGGGAGACAACAAAAGTGGTGACCCATTTGAATTGAGTTGGCCTTCCCATAAAAGCCAAAAGAAAGAGAAAGCATACCATTCACTCAATTCCCATTTTCCATTCACTCTCTTCCTCGCTCAACTTGCGACCACACCTCCTCCTCTCCCTCTCAAGGCCGTCGTCCTCCTCCAAGGCTCCCTCCATGGATGACTAGGATGAAGTTCTCCTCTAAGCTTCTTCAAGGGTGGCAAGAAGAAGAAGTGCATAAGGATGCAACACCTTCTCCTTTCTTCTTGTGGGCATGCCCTCTTCTTCCTCCATAGAGGGTCCACGCCCCCATTTTATTTTCTTCTTCGACGGCCATAGAGAAGACCCCCTTCAAGGTCTTCTCAAGGATGGCCATTGAAAGAGAAAGGGTGCAACACCCTCCTCTCTCCACTTGGGCGCACACACACATCCTCCTCTCTTTAGTGGATGGCCAAGAAGGCTTCTCCTTAAACTCTCTTGGTTGATCCCTTTCTCTAGTTTAGTTTTATTTCCATGTATCCGGATTTTATAGTGACTTAATTTTTGATGCATGATACTCTTGTCTAATGGTTTTAGGTGCATGCTATTATCTTCACTGCTTACAACTTTGATGCATGCCTATTAGTGTACTTCGGAGCATCCCATTTAGGTTTGTCACACCATGCACGACCACCATGGCCCCACTTAGATCCACGTAGTCACTTAGGTTTTCGCTAGCATATCTAGATCTAAGTTTCATTTCGCTTTCAAAATAAAAATCAAGAACACAAAAAAAAGTTCAAAATACAAAAAGACCAAAAATATTAGGTTAGAAAGGCCAATCCAAATCTCGACTCATTTTCACGCCTCCTAGAGACAAACGATCGGGACTCAAGTTCTAAAAAGAAAGGAAATCTATGCGAGTTTTGTTATTATAAATATTTTTGTCAAGGGGATTTCACACCTATACTACGATTTCCGACAAATTCAAAATGCACAAATTTCACACTTATTAGCAAGATTTGAACTTTAAAATCTACCTCATCTTTAATAATCTTTCTTCAAAACCCTGTTTGTGCACGCACAGACAAATTAATTGATCTTTAAGGGCATAACCATCTAAAGGGCCCCATCACATTCTAAGAGCACAATCATCCCATGCCTTAATTAAAATTTAGTAGACATTGGCCTTAGGGTTTATAGAGTCTATTTGAAGGTATTCTCCTGAATGCATTTCGAATTAGTGGCATTTGCTTGCTGCAAAAGGACCTAAGTTGGGGGTCTCGATTGTCAAATGACTTAATTAGAGGTTTGGCATAATTAGCGACCCTCGGGAGACACTCCCCCTGCTTCGTTGATCCAACTTTACCACTTTTGGGAGTAAGGACAATATCAAATTCGTTGTGTGGTCTGAGTTCATTCATGACGTGATGTAAACACATCTATTTGGGTTAAAATACCTATTCATGCATGTTCCTAGCCTTAGATTTGCATTTAATGTTATAAATATTGCATAGCATGCATCATTCTGCATTTACAGTTGTATATAATTTAGGTTAATTGCATCCTTTTTGTCGTCATGAGAGGAGGATATTTATTTTGGAGCCTCAGATTGACAATCCAACCATACGAATCTAATCAAGATGACGATCGGAGTCCAATGCCTCCGAAATCACCTTGATCGAAGTCCCGTAGCACCATAAGCAGTCCGAGGAAGATCAACAGCCAGGGGACTAAGTGACATAATTTGGAGCTTCAAATGACAAATCCGACCACATGGATGGATTCAGGTTGACAATCGCAGCCCAACAACATGAAAATTTACTCAAACTAACCTCTGTAGCAGCCCCTACATTGAAAAGAAGATGGACAGCCTAGATTATGCCACGTGGCATAACCCAAGTTGCCCATTAGCACGCATGTGCCACCACACGCATGCAGCAGCACGGGTGCACACATACACACAAAGGCATGCATGCGCATAATGCAACACCAACGCATGAGCGTGTGCACGCGCCAGTGCAGCAGCAGTGTGGGTGCATGGGCTATCTTCAGCGATGTTTACGGTGGATCTTCAGTGACGCTTGCAGCCGTCACTAGTTATTTGCATGCCAGCAAGGGTAGCTGTGCGCAGTAGCAGGCATGAGCTGCCTACAGTGACATGATGTAAACACATTTACACTACTTAAAATGTCTATATATGCATGTTCTTAAGCATAGGATTGCATTTCATAATGTAAATATTGCATAACATGCATCATCTTGCATTTAGAGTAGTTTGAATAAAATGGAGGTTAATTGTCTCCTTTTATGTGCTTGGACAGGGCAAACATTTTATTGGGGCCTCGGATCAAAGATCCAACCGTATGGATATGATCAGGGCGACGATTGGAGTTCAACGACTCCAAGATCGCCCTAATCAGGCATCCGTAGCATCAGATAGAGACCGGGGAACCCTAGATGATCAAGGGCCAGGATGGTGTAAATCCACACTTCAGATGACAAATCCGACCGCACGGATGAATTCGGATCGACGATCGCAGCCCAACGACACAAAAATCGAGTCAATCCGACATCCGTGGCACCATCTACAACTTCCAGAAGATGGACAGCCAAGATGGCGCCACGTGGCGCCATCTCAGCCGCCCAAACGGCCGCGTGCATCTTGTGAAGACCGCGCACCCGTCTCCTCTCCGCCGTTGGATCTCGATCCAACGGCTGTGGCCGCCCGGCGCTTAAAACATGCGCTCGACCATCCGCGCCCCGCAGCGCAGCGGTCGAGCGCGCTTACGCTAGCGCGGGGCGTGAGTTCGAGCCGCGGCGAGGGAGCGGAAGGCGCGATTGAGCGGGTGCGGATGAGCGTCAGATGGAGATCCAACGGCCGCGCGTGCTCAATCAGGACGACGCGCGATTGGACGCCCGCGTGGACCCGCGATCGCACGTGCAGGCGGCCGGGCGGCAGCGGTGAAGGCGTGATTTTAAGCCGTCCGATCTCGTGATTGGACGGCCGAAAATCAATAGAAGCGCGTAGGCGTTACACGCGCGTGGGCGCGGAAGCGACGCGCGTGCTGGGGGCTTTAGCGACGGTTTCATCCGTCACTAAAGACCCCTCATTTATTGTTTTGAAGTTGTAATGTCCATTTTGCCCCCACTCCTTGCAACTATAAAAGGAGACCCCCTCCATATGAAATTCTCATCCCTTCTTTCTCCTCTCTACCCCTCCAAAGCTCAAGAGAAGCTTGTCCCACACCCGGGATGCTTCTCGCGAGATAAAGTCCAATTTTCGTTCCCCTTCGGAAGTGGATCCCGCGACGACGACGGCGTGCTGCTTCGTTCCCGTTCTTCTGCTTCATCCTCCTTCGTCCCTCTTCGTTCTCCTTCGTCCAGGCGTCATCCCGTCCGGCTCGTCCTCGAAGCAACCGTCGAGGAGAATTCTCTCTCCCTATTCTTTTTACTGCTTTCTAGTATAGATTTACTACTTTCTAGATTAATCTACTCGTCCTCCAAGCAATCGTCGAGGAGGACATTTCTCTCTCCATTCTTTTAATGCTTTCTAGGGTAAATTTATAGCTTTCTAGAGTAATTGTTTTATGCTTTCTAGTTGTAATGAACAATCTCTTCAATACAAAAATACCTTGTTTATTCTACATCTCATTTTGATTTCTCTGTGTAATATTCTCTTTCTCTCTTACTCTTTCTCTCTCTTCTATTTATTGTAAATAATTAGATGGTTCTAAATTGAATTATTCTGTAACAAATAAAAAGAAACACGTAGTTTTTAAATCAAACGTTCGCCTCCCTGTGTTCGACCCGGAATTTTAATTTCGGTATAAATTTTATTTGTTGAACACGAATTCTTCGCTTTCGAACTACAACGATATGTTTTCCAAAACCGAACACGTTTGCGTAGGTTCGTAATCATTCAACATTTTGGCGCCGTTGCCGGGGAGGCAACGATCTTTGATTTCTCTTCGCGTTTTGTAACTTACAAATCATTTACCTCACTTTTCTCCTTTCTTATTGTAATTGCAGGTACTCTTTCGAGGCAGGAAAAAGCGGTAGATTGGAGTAAAGTGTTGTAGAAGGTTTTGTGAGTTACCCCCCACCTCCCACCCATTAGATTTCATTTCATCACATAATAACTCAAACATCAATCAACCTAGGTGTTTTTATAAACTCTAAGGTTAGATTGTTTGTTGTTTGACACCCATACTCACCCCAACCCCCACATTAAAAAAAAAAAATCTCACAGAGGTACACAACCTCATCTGATTTTCAAATTCAACCGGTAAACCAATCTTAGGAGCCGATACACACATCTAAACACATAATTGAGTAGAAATCAGATTAGGTAATCATTTGTGTGCCTAATTAAGTGGTGCAACAGGCCAATTGTTTGAGTTGATTGGGCCGCACCACTTCAAATAAAATCAACTCATCAAGTAGTTGCCAATTAGGTTCAACTCTTAGGGATTTACCAGGCACTCCACATTCTTTTTAAACTTTAAAGGAAAACATCTTCACATGTGCTTGCAAAAACTTGGTGTGCTAATGAAACTTGATTGAAAACACCTAAAGTTGAATCCTAAAAGCTACTAAGCAAGATTTGAACCTTAAAATTCACCACATCAAAAACAATCTTGCTTGAAAATCACTGGTTGTGCACTCACACATGAATCAATCAATCATTAAGGGCACAACCCATTTAAAGGGCCCATCACATTCCAATGCACATTCAAACCTAGCCCTAAATAAAATAGAGTAGACGTTGGCCTTAAGGATTGGACTCGCTCTTCAGAACTCAGAACGAGATTATTTTCGATTAGTCTGTTTCTACTGTTCAATCTGATGTCTAGCTAGGGGAGCAGAGTCAAACGATCGCAGCTGGGGGGTACACTAGGAACCGGAGGTGCAAGCCGAAGGAAGAACCTTCTCCCCAGTCCCTCCTTCTAACTGGTTGGATTGAACAGACGGAAGTAGATCAAATCGTTCCTTTATCTCAAGACGGGTTTTGAGAGTCTGTAGGTCTTTAGGCTAACCTATTTAAGGACAGGTTTGATTGTTTGTATTGCAGGGCACCTTTCTTCCTCTCGTGTATCATGAATCCTTCCACATATTTCACACATTCCCGCTCTTTCCCTCCTGTTGTAAATTATCCTCAACATGACGATTATCCCAACTCGTATTGTAATCGACCATTAGTTAGTTGGGATAATTCGAATTGGGGATACAATTCTGGACCCCCGTGTTTAGGGTCTAACTCTGAACACTTTGATTCTGATTTCTATCCTTCTCAGAGTTACATCGATTATAGATCGTCCTCCTTTTATGAACAACCTAATGCGATCTACAATCAAGAAGGATACACTGATCCTTACCCATCCTCTGATTTCACTGCCTTTAGGTCATCACCATCTTTTGAACAATCTGAAATGACCTATTATCAGGATGGGTATAACGAATCTCAATTCGTTAATTCCTCTACATTGATGTCAAACCCGCCCAACCCTGAACCAACTCATTTGGTTCAGGTTAATCAGGTTCAAGATAAGGTTCTGGCTAACTTGAGGAATATCATTCAATCTTTAGAAGTTCAGCCAATACCTCGCATTGAGAGATTGGAACCCCTGATTGAAATGATTGATGATTTAAACAAGTCTTTGTTGGATTGGCTCCAAGATGTTAAGGATAAGAACCCGGGTGAGTTTCTACTTGGGAAATTAGCGAAATTGAGGATGAGATTCGTGGTTGCTTTGATTCAATCTTGGAATAATTCGCAAGATGAACTCTCTTCAGGAAAGCCAATGACAGAACCCGCTCAGGCACCTGTTGGGGGGGGACAAGTGTTATGAGGCTGACCAGATTGAATTAAAGCAACCAATTAAAGATGATCTGATTTCTTCACCTGAGATCCCTAAGCCGGGTTACAAGGAAACGTGTGTCTCCTTGGAACACAAAGTGACAAATGATTTTGGGACATACATTGATACGGATCCTGATGGTGAAGATTCAAGTTGCGAAGTCTCACGCGAGTTTTCTGAACCCGATTTCTGTGAGACAATTGGGCCTGAGGAATCTGATAGATCATTTAATAGCCCAATAATTGAGGAAACTGATCTTATTAGGGCACACATTATGGATCCAGAATTGCATTTTCTGGAAGAATCAATTCAATGCCCTGATTATCAGTTACACCCTGTTGAGCTTATTGATGATTCTAATTCTGAGATAATTAGACCCAAGTCAATTTTGATTCTGCCACATCATTTAGACTTTGAGATTTCAGACGGGGTGATAAATGTACAAGAGGTCCTGGAATTTGATATGCTGAATGAGGAGGATAGGAGCGGGGAAGTTCTGATTTGGGAAGTTAATTTTGGAGGAAATGGAAGATTGAGTCGAAGGGTTCCTTTTAAGCTGAAACCATCAAATCAGAACCCTTACGACATTTGTTTTGAGGATGTTCAACTCAAGCACACATTCAACAATTATCCTTTTGAGCTTCAATTTTCTGTAACCCGACTTTTTGGTCTTGGGTTGCATCCTCAGAAATCGCAGGCCCGATCTCGCTTACATTCTGATTTTAGGTTTTGGGTAATTTTTATCCAAAACCTAATATATTCTCGATTATGGGGTGTGGGTCTGCACCACAATCTGGTCCACATCTGTGGACCTCTGCTGACAGGTCAGAGGATTCTTCTGTTCATTCTAATTCTGACCTGCACTTGTGAATTCTTCATTTGTTTTCTTTGTATAGTGTGCCTAGCTGAAGGCACTAAACTCAGCACTTATACAGTTCTTTTTCGTTTTCATCTTGGAGCGGACCTGATATTCACGCAATTCAGGTGCTTTCTACACTTTTCCACTCTGTTTTATGTCTTTTTAATACAATGAGGACATTGCATTAGATAGGCATGGGGGGGTGGATATTCATCTCTGAATTCATTCGTCAGCTCCGTAGATTTATTTATTTTCTTTTATAAAAAAATAAATAAATAAATAAAAATTTCGGAATTAGGAAAGAGAATTTGGGTTTAAGAAAATTTTCAATATTAGGAAATACTACATTAGGATCTGAACACAAAGACCCCTCAGGTCTTTGGACTTAATTAGCCTGTGTATCCACTAAAATGTGGATTTGTCTTTGAGTCCTCGCCATCTTAATTCTATTATAATTGGAATAAATAAGTTTGGGTGATAAGTACACGACTTATCAACCCGCCCTCTGATTTGAGGGAATTTCGAGTCTTAAGCATCTACACACTTTCTTTGCACTGGCTCGTTGTTCGGCGATTTTTACGGAAATTGGATAGCTAATGAACCTTCTAGGGTGATATGGCTGGCAAGTTATCGTAGGTAACAACCCATAGGTAGGTTGTCCAGAGCCCAGTCACTGGACCTTTCTCTTTTTGCTGCCTTTAGGTAAATCTTAGACCAGGGAAGCCACCTACTTAAAAAAAAAAAAATCAAAAAGGAGAAAAGAACAAAAAGAAATAAGCCACACTTCGCCGCACGAGTATGGCTGGCAAGTTGTCGGTGGTAACAGCTCATCGACTGGTTGTCCAGAACCCAGCTCAGAAAATGCACTAAAAATTCCCAAAACACTTAGGAAGAAGCGGAGAAGTAGAATAAACCGGGGAGATATACACTGGATTCACCCTTGTGTTGACCCCGTAAAAAAAAATAAAAGTAGGGAGAAAGCTACCGGTTCTAAAGATACACCTTTAGGCAGAATTCTGGTTAGGTCACCTAGAGGCGTAGAAATCCGAAGTCCGTTCTAACTGCCGGTCAACGAGTCTATCACAATCACAATAAGATGCTTAAAACTTAGGGTTCTCATCAAATCTTGGGTGAGTTGAATGGCCGTAGAAAGCCACTCTTAAACACTAAAAGTTGAAAATCCAAAAAAAAAAAAAAAAAAATTAGAAAAGAGTAAAAAGAGAAAAAGAAATGTTTCTTTGGATAAGGCGAGGCTTGAGGCGGTCTGCATTTTGGCTAATACCCGGGCACTGTTGTGTCTTTGAAAGTTCAGTTCCTAAGTAGACAATTTCTTAATGATTGAAAATAACTCAGGTCCAAATAATCTAACTTAATTCTTTTATAAATAGCATATAGTTTTGCTAGGGACTAGCAAAAGGTAGGCATGGGGGTATGATGTAAACACACTTACACTACTTAAAATGTCTATATATGCATGTTCTTAAGCATAGGATTGCATTTCATAATATAAATATTGCATAACATGCATCATCTTGCATTTAGAGTAGTTTGAATAAAATGGAGGTTAATTGTCTCCTTTTATGTGCTTGGACAGGGCAAACATTTTATCGGGGCCTCGGATCAAAGATCCAACCGTATGGATGTGATCAGGGCGACGATTGGAGTTCAACGACTCCAAGATCGCCCTAATCAGGCATCCGTAGCATCAGATAGAGATCGGAGAACCCTAGAAGATCAAGGGCCAGGATGGTGTATATCCACACTTCAGACGACAAATCTGACCGCACGGATGAATTCGGATCGACGATCGCAGCCCAACGACACAAAAATCGAGTCAATCCGACATCCGTGGCACCATCTACAACTTCCAGAAGATGGACGGCCAAGATGGCGCCACGTGGCGCCATCTCAGCCGCCCAAACGGCCGCATGCATCTTGTGAAGACCACGCACCCGTCTCCTCTCCGCCGTTGGATCTCGATCCAACGGCTGTGGCCGCCCGGCGCTTAAAACATGCACTCGACCATCCGCGCCCCGCAGCGCAGCGGTCGAGTGTGCTTACGCGAGCGCGGGGCGCGAGTTCGAGCCGCGGCGAGGGAGCGGAAGGCGCGATTGAGCGGGCGCGGATGAGCGTCAGATGGAGATCCAACGGCCGCACGCGCTCAATCAGGATGACGCGCGATTGGACGCCCGCGTGGACGCGCGATCGCACGTGTAGGAGGGCGGGCGGCAGCGGTGAAGGCGCGATTTTAAGCCGTCGGATCTCGGGATCGGACGGCTGAAAATCAATATTAGCGCGTAGGCGTTACACGCGCGGGCGGCTGAGCAGGCGCGCGTGGGCACGGAAGCGACGCGCGCACTGGGGGCTTTAGCGACGGTTTCATCCGTCACTAAAGACCCCTCATTTATTGTTTTGAAGTTGTAATGTCCATTTTGCCCCCACTCCTTGCAACTATAAAAGGAGACCCCCTCCATACGAAATTCTCATCCCTTCTTTCTCCTCTCTACCCCTCCAAAGCTCAAGAGAAGCTTGTCCCACACCTGGGATGCTTCTCGCGAGATAAAGTCCAATTTTCGTTCCCCTTCGGAAGTGGATCCCGCGACGACGACGGCGTGCTACTTCGTTCCCGTTCTTCTGCTTCGTCCTCCTTCGTCCCTCTTCATTCTCCTTCGTCCAGGCGTCGTCCCATCCGGCTCATCCTCCAAGCAACCGTCGAGGAGGATTTCTCTCTCCCTATTCTTTTTACTGCTTTCTAGTATAGATTTACTGCTTTCTAGATTAATCTACTCGTCCTCCAAGCAATCGTCGAGGAGGACATTTCTCTCTCCATTCTTTTAATGCTTTCTAGAGTAAATTTATAGCTTTCTAGAGTAATTGTTTTATGCTTTCTAGTTGTAATGAACAATCTCTTCAATACAAAAATACCTTGTTTATTCTACATCTCATTTTGATTTCTCTGTGTAATATTCTCTTTCTCTCTCTTCTATTTATTATAAATAATTAGATGGTTCTAAATTGAATTATTCTGTAACAAATAAAAAGAAACGCGTAGCTTTTAAATCAAACGTTCGCCTCCCTGTGTTCGACCCGGAATTTTAATTTCGGTATAAATTTTATTTGTTGAACACGAATTCTTCGCTTTCGAACTACAACGACAGGTTTTCCAAAACCGAACACGTTAGCGTAGGTTCATAATCGTTCAACATGACACTTCCAGCAATGGCCTAGAGGTCAGTAATGGTCCCATACCTCTATTTGCCTCTTCTCCTCTACTATAGAAGGACCTACACTCCCTTCCAAGCCATCTCTACCTACTCTACTTCTACCTACTCCTAAGCTCTAGCAAGCCTACTAACACTCCATTAGAGCTTACTCTCATGCTCCCAAGGTGCCTATTAGTGTAGCGAACCTCTGCCTCACCAAATATTCCTTCCTCTTCCCTTCACCATTCATAGGTCACCTTGGAGCTGTCCTCTCACCTCCATTCCGGTAGTAGATGATCTCTGCCTCCTCACCTCCATTCTAGAGCTACGCTAAAGGTTTCCTCTACCCGACGCCCTCCTACATCTCACCTCCATCGTCCTACTCCTCCATCTGAGCTTCCGCCAGGCACCGTCGTCCCACCAAACATCATCTTCAGTAGATTTCTTCTCACCTTCATCTCTTTTTATGCTTTCGTAGATTATTGTAATAGACATTAATGATATATATCATATTTGTTCCATATCTCTTGTGATTTATTCTGCTAGTCTTCTTCTTTCAAAAATGCAAAAAAAATAACAAAACCCTAAAACACCAAATAGAAATAAATCGAAGTGCGGTTTTCAATTAAAGTAAATGTCGCCTCCCTATGTTCAACCCCGGACTCCGTTGGAGTTTTGGTATAAATTTTATTTGGTCACGAGTTTTGCAACTACTACGACGGTTTACTTGTAACCCCGATTTCAAACACGTGAAACACGTGCAATCATTTTGGCGCCATTACTGGGGAGGCAACGGAATTTACTTTATTGTTTTCTGTGCTTCCTTACATTTTCATAGCACTAACCCTGGTTGTCTTTGATCTACTATCTTGCAGGTACCCTAGCATGGAGATCCAAGTGTAGTAGACAGGAGTAAAGTGCGAGTAGAGTGTTTTGTAAGTGTCCCCCACATTCCCCCTCCAGTAGTTCCATTTCGCCACACCCATAACCAAGACTTAATCTACTTAGGTGTTTGCATAAACCCTAGGATAGAATTGTTTGTCTTGTTTGCTACCTTCATCCACCTCACCCTTGCATTTAAAAAAAAAATAAAAAGATACTTTTTGTGGGATGAATCAATATACACACTTCATACACCTACATTTGCAGCACCTTACCTAACTTGATTTTCATCTACTCAATCGGGATTCCGACCTGTGGAACCTGTATACACAAATCAGCACATAAAGGAGTAGAAATCAGTTTAGGTTAATCATCTCTGTGTGCCTTAATTAGTGGTTCATTTGGACCAATTGATTAAATTGTTTGGGCCGCACCACCTAATTTAAAAGAGATTCATTTTGTAGCTGCCCCATAAGATTCAATACTTAGGTCAAGCTAGGCACTCCATATTTTCTTGATTTACAAAGGAAAAATACTTGAACTCATGCTTTCAAAACTTGGACTGACTCACAAAACTTGATTGAATATACCTAGTATTTAAATCCTAAAAGCTACTAAGCAAGAGTCGAACCTTAAAATTTGCCTCATCCTCAATAATCTTTCTTGAAAACATTTTGGTTGTGCACATACACACATTCTCAAACAAATCATTAATGGCACAACCCATTAAGGACCCATCACATTTCAAAAGCACAATATCCCAAGCCTAACTAAAATTAAGTAGACATTGGCCTTAAGGATTGGTTCACTCTATGGGATCCAGATTGAGATTATTCACAATTAACCTACTTGTACTAGTCAATCTGATGTCTAGTTAGGGGAGTAGCGTCAAATGACCGTGGCTGGGGTGTATGCTAGGAACTGGAGGCACAAGCCAAAGGAAGAACTTTCTCCCCAGTCCCTCCATCTAACTGGTTGGATTGCCTAGAAATAAGTAGAGTAAATTGTCCATAATCTAAGGATGGATTCTGAGAGTCTGTTGACCTTTACAATACCCAACCAAAGGACAGGCTTGTATTTTTATGCTGCAGGGTCCCTTCTCTTCCCTGTACTTCCAACTTCCTTCCAGTGTATACTTGGAAGGAAGTTATTGAACCCTCGATTGGAAGGACCTTCAGACCATTCCCGGAGGCAGAGGTTGAGCTTTAGCCAAGTAGATCCCATGGCTGATCAACAACCACCTCTCCCGCCCTCGAACCAGTATGAGCTGATTCAGAGGCTGTTGGAAGAATTGCAGCAGATGCAGTAATGCTTCCAATGAATGAATGGTCAGGGCACTCAGCCCATGAAGGATTTTTATGATCCTTCAAATTATGAGGATCGTCCCAGCATTGTGATCCCCGCCGGAGATGTTGAGATCAATCCCCAGGTTTTGAGTCTAATTAAACACTTTCATGGGCTTAGCTCTGAGGACCCATTCCAACATTTGGAAAACCTGATCACTCTGGTTCAGACCACCAAATCGCGGAATGTGGATGAAGAACAGATGCCCATAAGGGTTTTCCCCCATTCACTCAGGGATAAGGCTGCACATTGGTATCGTACCATTGGAAGACCGATTGCTACCTGGACAGCTTTGAAATCGACCTTCCTGAAGAAATTCTTCCCAATTGGGTGAACCAATGCATTATGATGGGCAACTACTACTTTTGCCCAGTGGTAGGGGGAACCATTTCATGAGCCCTAGGAGAGATTCCAGGATCTGTTGTGGAAGTGTCCACACCATGCGGTGCCTAAATGGCAACTTGTGCAGATTTTTTATCACGGGTTGAGTGATTAACTCCATAATCATGTGGATGCTTCTTGTGGAGGCAATCCACAACAAGGATGCTGATAGCGCGTATGATTTGTTTGAGGAAATGAGAGAAAATTATTTAAACCACACCTCCATGGAAACCTTCAAGCGATCCCAACAAATTAGATCAAATGCCAATGAGTTCAAAAATTCTCACACATCCAATATGGAATTGATCTGCAATAGATTAGATAAGATGGATCTGGTTACTAAACAAATGGAAGAGTGGATGTCCAAAAACTCTAATTTTTCTATATCCACTCAATCCCAGGGATCAGGATTCCATTCTTCGTAAGCTCCTACGGGACGGGAGTTTGTGAACCAATTGGAGCCAGCTCGACCCTCGAGCCAACTCTTCTCCGAACATTATGGGTTCAAAACTGGGGCCTTTGATCCTAGTCTTTTTTATCCTTCTTCATCCTCATCTTATGAGGATGTTCATGCTATGCAAGAGAATGTTAGGTCCAACCCTTATTCGAATTCCTATAATTCTAGTTGGAATAACTTCTCTTGGAAAGATCAGGGGTAGCGGACCCAATATTGACCCAACAACTATGTACCGCAAAAACCAATGGGTCAAGGTCATGTATATACTCAGTTGCCCCTGAATCAGGTTAATCAGCCCATGTGGAATGCTCAACAACCCACCGAGTAGGCTAACTTGAACCTAAAAATGGTAGAAATGCAAGGGTCAATGCTCCATCTCATGCAACAGATGAAAACTTCGCAGGACACCTTGAAATCTAGACTTAGTACAAACAATCGACAGCCAGGATCTCTACCATCACAATCTGTACCAAACCCAAGGAATGTTCAAAACTGAGGTGTTGGGCCTCAAGGGTTTGGTAGTGATGGGGAGTAGCATGCTCAAGCTCATGCTATCTATCAGGTTACCCTAGCCCCTCTCGGAGCGAACCAAGTTCCTACCATAATCAACTGGGAGCCACTTATTTTGCCCAATCCCCCCCAACGCACTAACCAACAGCATTTTGCCACGGCAAACACCATCACCTTGAGGAGTGGTTGTAGACACAAGGGACATACCCAACCCCATGTCAACCCCATTAGGCATCGTAGCAAGAATTCGAAACTCCCAACTAAGAATGTGATCAACAAAACATCAGAGTCTGATTCGGGAGTATGTTATTGTTGTATGGGCAAGTAGAAAATGTCGAAGCAGAAATTGGAGGAAAGGATGTCCTTACTTCAGGCTTTCAAATTCACAGTCATTTTACTCCTCGTGACTATCTGATCAATCCCTACCTACGCCATACGTTTACTGAATGCATATTAAAAAAGGCGTAGAGCGAAATCTGAAATCAATAGGAGAGTAGTTTTGTCCGATAACACAAGCACATTGATCCTAAACAAGCTACCTCCTAAGAAGTAGGACTCGAGAGCCCAGCTAATTTCCTCCACAATAAGAAACATTACTTATGACTGGGCCCTCCTCGACTTGGGTGCTTCCATTAATGTGATCCCTACCTCACTACACATGGAATTAGGTCTAGGCTACCTAAAACACACTAAGATAACCTTGCAGTTAGTCGACAGATCCATTACAAAACCAAGGGGTATTTCGGAGGATGTTTTAGTCAAGGTTAATGATTTGCATTACCTTGATGATTTCATGGTCCTAGACATGGAAGCCCCAAAATAGCTTAACCACACCTCGATTATTTTGGGAACACCTTTCCTGGCTACTACCAAGGCTAGGATTGATTATGAATTAGGAAATACAGAAATGACCTCAGGGGATAAGACAAATCTATTCAATATTTTCGAGGTCACAAAGAAGAATAAAATTAAGTGTGGTTTGATGGAGGAGCTTCATAGAATAGAAGAAGTAATGTCCATACATACCTTAGATAGCCTTTTAATGGCCAACTCAACCCAAACTCTGGAAGAAGATCACACGATTGCGAAAATAATTGAGGACAAAGCAAAAATGTGACCAATTGTAGCAACACGGGATGAGGAAGATATACATGAAATCAAAAATTTGTTGGATGATTCATGTGATCAAGATCAAATACAACAACATCCTCATCCTGAATGCTTAGAGTTTGAGGTCCAACTTGTGGGTGGGAATTCCAAGGATCAGGATGGTTGGCTTAAGAACCTAGAGTGTGAGGATGAAATTGAACATTGGGGAAGAACTCTTGAAACATTAGGTATTCTAGAGTACCCACAAATCCCCAGCACATCACAAAACCCTCATCGTCCTTTTTCACCCAACCACTGCACAAATTCTATATCCAACCACACTCTATAATAAATCAACAAAACTTTTATTGGGGATCATTTGGGTTGTCCCTGCACCACCAACTTGGCACTTTCATTGTTCATCTCTTTGGCAAGCCCATTTTCACTCTCCGGGACCCATACCAGGGGGCCCAGAAACTGTGTTGTTGTGGCCTCAATGTTTAGCTATTTTTGATTGAGGACCTCGCCTAGCTGAAGGCACTAAACTCAGCACATGTAGAGACTGTTCCAAGCTGACCAGAGTCACTCCGAAACCAAGTGCTATTCTTTCACTTCTACTCTCCTGCATGCTTTCATTTTTCACAATGAGTACATTGCAATAGCTAAGCATGGGGGGGTGGAGAAATTTTATAACCTTTTTGTCAGTTGTAACATTAATTTCTTGTTATTTGATTCTTATAAAAAAAATTTTGAAAATTCAAAAAGAAAAAAAAAGAATTAGGAGAAGAGAACTCAGGCATTTGGAAGTTATTAACTTTAGGAAATGATATGAGAGGACTTAAACACTTAGACTCTTCAGGTCTTCAGGCTTAATTAGATCGGGTGTCCACTCAAATATGGACTTAGTCTTGAGTTCTCGCCAATTAAAATTCATTTGAAGTTGGTAAATAAATTAGGATGATAAGTATGCGACTTATCAACCTATCCTCTGATTTGGGGGGACTTTAAGCCTAAGCATCTACACACTTTATTTTCTGCACTGACTCACTTTTCGACGGTTTCTTTGGAAATTGGGTAGCTAATGAACTATCTATGGTGGTATGGCTAGCAAGTTGTCGGTGGTAACATCTCATCGGTAGGTTGTCCAGAGCCCTATCACAAGACCATTTTCGTTGTACTAACTCTAGGTAAATCCTAGATCAGGGAAGCCACCTACTTAAAAAAATAAATAAAAATAAAAAGAACAAGAAAAAAAGTATATATATAGACAAAGGGGAAAAAAATAAAAAAATAAGCAAAACCACACTTTACCGCACGAGTATGGCTAGCAAGTTGCCGTAGGTAACAGTCCATCAGCCAGTTGCCCAAAACCTAGCTCACGAAAAAATGCACAATAATTCCCAAAACACTTAGGGAAGAAGCATGGAAGTAGAATAAACTAGGGAGATATACATTAGGTTCGCCCTTGTGTTGACCCCATAAATAAAAGTAGGGAGAAAGCTACCAATCGAAAAGATAAACCTTTAGGCAAGGTCACCTAGGGTCGTAGAAACCTGAAATTCATTTCAATGGCTGCCTAGTGAGTATTTCACTATTTTCACAAGATGTTTTGCACTTAGAGTCCTTTTCGAGTCTTAGGCGGGTTGGGTAGCCGTAAAAAATTATCCCGGAACTCTCAAACTCTAAAAGTACAAAAAAATTAGAAAAGAAGAATAATAAAAAAATGTATCTTCCCTTTTCAAATAAGGCGAGGACTTGGGCAATCTACATTCTGGTAGACACCTGGGTACTCTTGAGTTTTTGCTATTTACAGCCCTAGTTGAAATTTTCTATTGTTAATAAATGACTTAGGCCTAAGCAATCTAATCATAATTCTACTTTTATACATAGCATATAGTTTAATTTTGTTAGGGACTAGCAAAAGATAGGCAAGGGGGTATGATGTAAACACATCTATTTGGGTTAAAGTGCCTATTCATGCATGTTCCTAGGCTTAGACTTGCATTTCATGTTATAAATATTGCATAACATGTATCATTCTGCATTTAGAGTAGTTGTATACAATTTAGGTTAATTGCATCTTTTTGGTGGTCAGGAGAGAAGGATATATATTTTGGAACCTTGGATTGATGATCCAACCATATGGATCTGATCAAGACGATGATCGAAGTCTAATGCCGTCGAAATTGCCTCGACCAGAGTTTCGTAGCACCATATACAGTTCGAGGAAGATCAACGGCCAAGGGACTAGGTGACATAATTCAGAGCTTCAAATGACAAATCCGATCACGAAAATGGATTCGGGTCGACGATTGCAACCCAACGGCATGAAAATCGACTCAATCCGACCTCTGTTGCAGCCCCTACAATGAAAAGAAGATGGACGGTCCTGATTGCACCATGTGGTGTAACCCAGGCTGCCCATGCACATGCATGCACCACCGCACACGCGCAGCAGCGCGGGTGCACACGTGCACACGGAGGCATGCATGCGCATAGCGCAGCACCAGTGCATGAGCGTGCACATGTGCACCAGCGCAGCGGTAGCGTGGGTGCGTGGGCTGTCTTCAGCGACGTTTGCGCCAGATCTTCAACAACGCTTACAGCCGTCGCTAATTATCAACATGCCAGCAAGAACAACTGCACATGCCAGCCGACATGAGCTGCCTAGATTGACACTTCCAGCGATGGCTTGGAGGTCACTAATGGTCCCATACCTATTTTTGCCTCTTCTCCACTATAAAAGCACTTACACCCCCTCCCTTCAAAGCCATATCTACCTACTCTACTCCCACCTACTCCTAAGCTTTAGCAAGCCTGCCAACACTCCATTAGAGCTTACTCTCAAGCTCCCAAGGTGCCTATTAGTGTAGCGAACCTCTGCCTCACCAAATATTCCTCCCTTTTCCCATCACCATTCATAGGTCACCTTGGAGATGTCCTCTCACCTCCATTCCGGTAGCAGATAATCTCCGCCTCCTCACCTCCATTCCAAAGCTACATTGAAGTTTTCCTCTACTTGACGTCCTCCTGCATCTCACCTTCATTGTCCTGCTCCTCACCTCCTTCGTTCGAGCTTCCACCAAGCACCGTCATCTCACCGAACAACCACTTTGGGAGATTTCTTCTCACCTCCATCTCTTTTTATGCTTTCGTAGATTATTGTAATAGACAATCATGATATATGTCATATTTGGTCCATATCTCCTGTGATTTATTCTGCTAGTCTTCTTCTTTCAAAAACACAAAAAAAATAACAAAACCATAAAGCACCAAAAAGAAACAAATCCAAGTGCAGTTTTCAATTAAAGTAATCGTTGCCTCCTGGTGTTTAACCCAGGACTCCCTTGCAATTTCGAAATAAATTTTATTTGATCATGAGTTTTGCAACTACAATGATGGGTTACTTGTAACCCCGATTTCAAACATGCGAAACACGTGCGATCATGAAGCATAGGTCCTTGAGCTACCCAATTTCAGGACAGGTTTGGTTTAATTGTACTGCAGGGCACCTTTCTCCCTTCTGTCTTCCCTCCTACTTCACCATGTATTCTTCCACACTACACTTGCATTTCCAATCCTTCCCTCCTACCACCACCTATCCCTAAGATGATTACTATCCAGACTCAACTTGTGACTACCCATCTCGTAGTCAGGATAACTTTGATTGGGGATATGATTTTGGACCTCAATGTCCACGACCTAACCCTAAACATCGTGATTATAATTATTATCCTTCCTAGAGCTATACTGATTATAGATCACCACCCTCTAATGAACAAACCAACCCGATCTACAATTAGGAAGGATATGATGATTATAACACTTACCTACCCTAGGATTATACTGAATATAGGTCATCACCTTCTTTGAACAACCTGAAATGACCTATTATCAAGGAGGGCCCCAAGAACCTTAACTCCTCGACTCCCCTGAATTTAACCCAAACCCACCCAACCCTGAACCAAACCATTTAGTTCAGGTGAACTAGGTCCAAGATAGGGTGTTGACTAACTTGAGGAACACCATACGATCTTTAGTAACCCAACTGATGTAGAGACAACTATAAAGGATAAAATGCTTATTCATGCATGTTCCAAGGCTTAGATTTGCATTTCATGTTATAAATGTTGCATATCATGCATCATCCTGCATTTAGAGTAGTGTATATTTTAGGTTAATTATGTCCTTTTTATGGCCTAGAGGGAAGGAGATTTATTTTGGGGTCTCAGATTGATGATCAGAGCCCAACACCTCCGAGATTGTCCTAATTGGAATCCTGTCTCACCTTATGCAATTCGAGGAAGATCAATGGACAGGAGGGCAATGTGACATCCTTACTGGCTTCGAATGAAAAATCCGACCGAACTGATGGATCCAGAGTGATGATCGCAGTTTGACAGCGTGAAAATCACCTCGATCCAAGCACCGTGGCACCCTCTGCAATAGAAAGAAGATAGATGGCCCATATGGCACCATGTGATACCATCTAGGACGCCCAACATCGGCCATCAATGACTACTGGTGCCTCCTCATCATCTTCACCTTTGAATCCTAACCGTTGGATCATCATCCAACAGTTAGGAAGCCTGCACGCTGTAGCCTCAAGAACTTCTCCTTGTGACAATCCCCAGCCGTAGCACATTAGTTGGGATGTTGGCCTTCAAGGGAGGGGTGTGGGTTCGAATCTCCGTGCGCTCCCCAATTCGCCAATTACAGATGGTCGCACGCATGCACAAAGACACAGCGCACAGCCGTGCGAACAAGAGCGCTGCGCACAACATAGCCGTGCGCAGCAGCAGCCAATGCATGCTAGCGCACCCATGCGACACGACTACATGATGCACGCGCCAGCAGCTGTGAGAGGGAATGTGCATGGCTAGCGCCGACCTTCAGCAATAGCCAGGGCAGGCCTTTAGTGACACTTGCAGCTGTCACTTATTGCCTGTAGACGCGAGGAGAACTGCAGGCGTGAGCGGTGGGGGTGCGATCTTCAGCGACAACTGCAGGGGTCTTTAGTGACGCTTGCAGATGTCACTACAACCCTCCACACGAATTTCTTCCTCTTCCCTCCACTATAAAAGGACCCCTACACCTCCATTCTTCACCTTCTTTACCTACGCTACTCCCACCTACTCCTAAGCTCTAATAGCCTACCAAATCTCCATTAGAGCTTATTCCCAAGCTCCAAAGGCATCTTATTAACATAATTCTCCTATATCCTACCAAATATTCATCCTCCATCTCACTACCTTCATAAGAAGCCTTGAAGACGTCCTCCCACCTCCATTCCGGTAGAAGATCATCTCCAGCTCCTCATTCCCATTCCAAAGCCTTGGTGAAGCATTTCTCTACTTGGCATCCTCCTGCATCTCACCTCCGTCATATAGCACGTCACCCTCTTCATCCAAGCTACCATTAAAAGTCGTCGTCTCACCAAACAGCCGATTTGGGAGATTTCTTCTCACCTCTATCTCTTTTATGTTTTAGCATATTGTAATAGACACTTGAATGCCATTGTGCAATATCATATTTGTTCTCCACTTTGTGAAGCTATCTCGCTTGTCTTTTTATTTCAAAAACACTAAAAGATTCACAAAACCCTAAAACACCAAAAAGAAACAAAACTAAGCGTGGATTTCAATGCAAGTAAACGTCGCCACCCTATGTTCAACCTAGGACTCCCTTGGAGTTTCAGTTATAAATTGTATTTGATAACACATTTTTTGAGCTATGACGAGTTCTTGAAACCTTTATTTCTTTGCCAAAACCCATTTATCACCAACCAACACCACGCAACGAAGAATTGGAACCCCTAATTCAAATGATTGACGATCTAAATAGTTCATTATTCGATTGGCTCTAAGATGTTGGGGATAAGGGCCCGGGTGAGTTTTTGCTTGGGAAATTGTTGAGATTTAGGATGAAATTCGTGGTTCCCTTATTCAATCTTGGGATGATTCTTAGGATGAAGCCCCTTCAGGAGAGGCAATGTCAGAACCCGCTCAGGCACCTGTCGAGGGGACACATTTTATGAGACTGAGAATGACTAGGATGGTTTAGAGCAGTCGATTGAGGATGATGTGATTTTCTCACCCGAGATCCTTAAGCTAGGAAATGAGGAAAAATATGTTTCCATGGACCAGGAAATAATAGATAACTTTGAGACATATCTAAATGAGGAACAAGAATTCTTTGACTCTATGGGTGAAGAATCATTATGTGAAGTCTCACCTGAGAATAATGAAGATGATTTTAGTGAGACAAATGGGCCAAAGGAACTTGATCAATCATTTGATGGCCTTATAATTACGGGAATTGATCCTATCGGGGCTGATCTGGAGGATCCAAATCCTGATTTACTAGAAGATTAAATCAATAGCCACATTCCTCGACGACACCCCGAAGTGATTAATTATGATTTTGATTTCGAAATCACTGAATCGAAGTCAATTCTGATTCAGCCATGATTGTTTGACTTGGATATCTTAGATGGGGTGTACAATGATCTGGAGGTCCTGGAAACCCTAATTTTGGAGGGTACAAATTTGGAGATAAAAATATGGGAGGCTAATTCTGAGGGAAGTACAATTTTGGATCTAAGGGTTCCTATTGACCTAAAACCACCAAACTTTTACCAGGACCCTTATGATATCTTTGATTTTCAAGATGTGGAACCCAAGCTTAGAATAATTGATTATCTTTTTGAGCTGAATTCTAAATGGACATCCGAACATCTTGAACCAAATCTACCTATTGTCTACCATTTTAGACTTGGGTTGCACACCACAAAACCACAGGCCCAGCCTTGCATTCACAGCAATCTTCGATTCTGGGTAATTTACATTCAAAACCTTAGAACTACCAAACCCTGGGGTGTGGGCCTACATCACAATCTAGTCACATCTATGGACATCTCCTGCTAGTGGGTTTGAGGATCAATCTTTAATTCTGATCTTTACCCGTACTTCTTAGTTCCTAATTTCTTCTCTTTGTTTGTATAATATGCCTAGCTAAAGCCAATAAACTTAGCACGTGTGTATACTCCACTTTCTCTATGGTGCTGACCAGATTTTCGTGAAATTTAGGTTATATTTTGTTTATTCCACCCTTTTCTTATCTTTATTTTTACAATGAGGACATTACATCATTTAGGCATAGGGGGTGGATACTTATTCCTAAAATTATTTTGTTAACTCCGTAGAATTATTTTATTTTATTTATAAAAAAATTTTAAAAATTCAAAAAGTCAAAAAAAGATTAGAAGAGAACCTATCCATTAGGAGTTATTAACTTTAGGAAATAATACGATAGGACTTGAATACTTAGACTCTTTGAGTCATCGGGCATAATCAATCAGGTGTCCACTAAAATGTGGACTTATTCTCGAGTCCTCGCCATGATAATTTTTTTTTCATTTGGCCGATAACTTGTGGATATAAGTATATGACTTATCAACCCACCCTCTATTTTGAGTGGACTTTGAGCCTAAAGCATCTACACACTATTTGCACTAACTCACTTTTTTGTAGATTTTACGAAAATTAGGTAGCTAATGTACTTTCTAGGGTATTATGGCTGGCAAGTTGTCAGGGTAACAACCCATTTGCCGGTTATCCAATGGTCAGCTACATGACCATTCTCTTTGTACTACCTTTAGGTAAATCTTAAATTAGGGAAGCCACCTACTCAGAAAAAGAAAAAAATATATACTCAAAAAAAAAAGGAAAAGAAGAAGAAAAAAGAAATAATAATAAAGTAAGCCACACTTCAATGCACGAGTATGGCTGGCAAGTTAACATGGGTTTGACGACCCATTGGCCAGTTGTCCAAAGCGTTGACCCATTAAAAATTTAAAAGTATGGAGAAAGCTACTGATTGGAAAGATAAAATATTTAGGCAGAAACTTTTAAGTCACGTAGGTTCGTAGAAACCTGAAGTCTATTTAAACTGTCGCTTAGTGAGTCTGTCATTTTTCACAAGATGCTTAAAACTTAAAGTTCTTTTAGAGGCTTGGGTGGGTTGGGTAGTTGTAGAAAGTTGCCCCAAAACTCTTAGCTTAAAAATTAAAAGGAAATTAGAAAAGAAGAAAAGGTAGAAAAAAATGTATCTTCCCCTTTCAAAATAAGGAGAGGACTTGGGGGGTCTGCATTTTGGTAGGCACCTGGGTGCTGTTGAGACTTTGTAATTAGATCCGTAGTTGAGATTTTCTATTGTTAATAAACAACTTAGACCTAACTAATTGAATTCTAATGTTGTTCTTATACATAGCTTCTAGTTTGATTTTTCTAGCAACTAGCGAAAGATAGGCATGGGGGTATGATGTAAACACATCTATTTAGGATAAAATGTCCATTTATGCATGTTCCTAAGCTTATAGATGCATTTGATACTATAAATATTGCATAGCGTGTATCATTCTGCATTTAGAATAATTTGTATAAATTATAGGTTAATTCGCATCCTTTTATGGCTAAAAGAGAATGAGATTTATTTTGGGGCCTTGGACTGAGTATCCAATCATACGAACCTAATCAGGACCATGATTGGAGACTAACACCTTCAAAATCACCTTGATCATAGTTCTGTAGCAGCTTATGCAGTTCGAGGAAGATCAACCACCAAGGGGCTAAGTGATGCAATTCGGAGCTTCAAACAACAAATGCAATCGCATGGATGGATCTAGATCGACAATCGCTGCCCAACAGTGCAAAAATTGACACAATCTAACATCCGTGGCACCACCTACAAAGCAAAGAAGACGAATAGCCATGATGGCGCCACGTGGCACCAACATAGCCGCCCAACGCTGCCGGCCTCTCCTCTTCTCCCATGCATATTTTATTCTGGATCGCTAGATTTTCATCCAATGGTTGCAGGTGCTTGCACCTTATTTCAACATCCCGACACAAAATCCCTCATAGCGCAGTGGTTGAAGACATGTAGTGCAACAAGAGGTCGTGGGTTCAAGACCCAATCTGTGCCTCCCTCAGCTAAAGCGTGGAATCAATTGAAACGTGCAATCTTGGATGAATCCACCTCATCGAGCCACAACGTCTCCACCGGAAGCTTCACAACAACAATGCAAGCGGCACATGTAACCAGCGTCATTCGATGATGATCAAGCAACAGCTATGGCAACACATGGAAGCATGGATCGCAAGCGCGCAATACACGCAAATACACACACTTGGAGAGTAGTCTATAGCATGCGATTCTTCCTACACCTCCTCCAAAGCTCTAAGGAGATGGTCCTAAGCTTGGGATGCTCCTTAGAGTAGAAAAGTAAATTATTTTCCCGCTTCTCACCCCCTTTGTGGAGCATCCCATGCCTTCTTCTTACCCTGATCTGAAAGTAGATCCTTGCCACGATGCCATCCTACCCCATCCTCCTTCCTCCAATGCCATTCTCCTTCCTCCAACTCATTACCACCTTCATCTAGGCACTGACAAAATGAATTGTTCTCTAAGGAGCTGTGGAAGGGAATTCTTCTTAACTCATTCTATCTTTTATCTCTTTCTAGTGTAGTCTTACATTTCAGGATTAGTTGTAATAGACTCTGTTTATATATTGATATTCTTTCTCTCTCTCTCTCTCTTATTCTGCGAGAGTAGATTAGATTAGATAACAATTATTTCACTTGATATTTTTTCGTATAAAAATATCAAAAAAATCACAAAAGATTAAAACACCAAAAATAAATAAAAGCAAAGCATGATTTTTAAAACCAAACATTTGCCTCCCCATGTTCACCTCGAGCTTCGGCTATAAATTTTATCTTGTAGCGGATTTCTATGCACTATGATGGCAGGTTTACAACTCAAATCTTTTCGTGTTCAAATCTTGCTCACCAGTGGCTCTTCTTCATCCAATCTAAATGCATCCCCTTACAAACAGGAACAGTCTTAAGAGCTGGAAACATGGCCAATTCCTTTAAATATTTTTTGCCAAGACTAAATCTTATTGACCACTAAGGACTCAACAAAATCTCCTAGAAGATGAGTCAGTGCAGTGTGAAATGGCACAAGTGGGGGGTGATTTGTGCAATATATAAAAATTAGACAATTAAAATCACACCACAAGATGGATGCCAAATTTAGAGGGGAAACCCATTGGGTAGAAACCTCTACCTAGTTGTCCCCAACTAGGATTTCTCTCTTGCTATCCAAGCAAGAAAATCCACTAGTTTACCACTTCAAAATGAGGGTGCTAGGCCTCAATTACACAAAGCTTGTCTCCTCGTACAAAGAATAAGGTATACCTTTATGTCACTTCAAGACAGGAAGCCTACATAATGTAGACACATCTATTTCATATAAATTGTCTATTTATGTGTGTTCCTAGGCATATAATTATATTTAGCAATATAAATATTGCACCGCGAAAAGGATAAATTAACCTATAATTTGTATAAACTAATCTAAATGCATCATTCTGCATTTAGATTAGTTTATACAAATTATAGGTTAATTTATCCTTTTCGCGGTCATGGGACAAGGTGATATCATTTTGGGGCCTCAGATTGAAGATCCAACCATACAAATCTGATCAAGGCGACGATCGGAGTTCAACGCCTCCGACATCACTCCGATTGGACCTCCATAGCATCAAATGCAGTCTGAGGAAGATCAGAGACCAAGGGTCAAGGTAGTGTAAATCTATATCTAAGATGACAAATCCAACCACACAGATGGATTCAGATCGACGATCATAGCCCAACAGCTTGAAAATCGGTTCAATCCGATAACCATGGCACTACCTACGAAGCAAAGATGGATGGCTATGATGGCACCATGTGGCACCATCATAGCCACCCAAACCATCCAAGCATGTTCGCAGCATTCCTGATGCCATCATGGCTGTCCAAACCATCTTAGCATGACTATAGCATTCCTCATCCGATGATGAATGCATCTCAGCCATTGGATCATCGACTCCCTGCCTTATCCCTGGTTCTTCCCAATTCGCCCTGCCTCATCCCTGGTTCTTCCCAATTTGCCCACCATCTTCCATCTTTGCTCTCCTTCCTCCAAGCGTTGTTCGTTTGGCTTGTAATCCAAGTAATCATCGAGGAGGATAACTTCTCACCCCCTTATCCTTTTTATTGCTTTCTAGAATAGATTTCTAGCTTTCTAGTTGTAGAAATTAGTTGTAATGGCATTATCTTAGTAATAAAAAGCTATTTTCTCTCTCTTTGTCTCTCTCACTATCTATTATTTATATTACAAGTGGATTAGCTATTTATAGTCATTGTGAATGTCTCCTTTATAAACAAAATTACAAAAAAATATAATTGCGGATTTAGAATTGGCATAGCCTCCCTGTGTTCGACTCGATACTCGTCAGAGTTTCGGTAAAATTATTTGATTGATGGATTTTTGTGCAACTACAACGATGAATTTCGAACTCAATCTTTTAGCATACAAAATCCTGCTCATCATTTTGGCATTCTTGCTGGGGAGGCAACGGATCCCAATTATTTTTTCACATTCCTCTCACTTATTTGATCTCTAACCTCTCTTTTCTTTCTTCTATTGTCTTGCAAGTACCCCAACAAGGAATCTTCGAGTGGTAGAAAGGAGTAGAGTGTAGTTGAAGACAACTGTAAGTGCATCCCCATTCTTTCCCCCTCCATAGCTTTCATTTCATCACTCTAATTCAAACCCTAATTAACCTAGCTACTCTCATAAACCCTAGGCTTAGTTTGGTTGTATAGTTGCCACCTCCACACACCACACCCTCCATATAAAAAAAAATCAAAGAAAATCCCATAGAGGTACACAACCTCTTATGATTTTTCATACTCAACCGAAAACCAAATCTTTGGAATCGGTGCAAGCAAACAAGCACATACTCGAGTAGAAATTAGATTAGGAAACTACTTGTGTGCCTAATCCAATGGTTGACAGGAACCATTCTCACACATTTTGAAAGTCGTCAGAATCATAGTATAGTCGCGCAAAAATGTTCGTCAAAAATTAAGTTTGTAAAAATAACGAGACTTTGAGTCCCTGTCATTCGTCTCTGGGAGGCATTTGTTTACTTCTGAAATTGATCTTCTATTGCTTTACTTTCTTTAGAATCGCATGCCAGTTCATGATTATTATATGGTTAAGTATGATATGCTTAGTTGCAAGAATATTAGGAGTTAGAAACAGGCAACTTGAATCAAGAAAATATAATATTAATCAATAAGCTCATGGTGATTTCAAACACATAAAGAGATATATATATATAAATGCATTTTCATTCATTCATTGGGGAGTTGTTTGCACAAGAAATTCAGAGGAAAGCTTGTACAAAAATGCTTGAAACGAAAATCTAGCTACCAGAAAATGATTGCATACAAGAATCGATGGGGGGATTTTGCATGCATCATTGGGGGAGAAGTTAAGACTACACTACTAAGCAATAATAAAAGCAGTAAAACTATGGAGAGCATAAACTAAATCTAGTAGAATAAAGGGATTCAAGGGTGGTCCCCGATGGCCTTGGAGTGGTCGAAAGAAGAATGAGGGGCGGCCAATGTAGCTTAGGCCGACCCTTGGAGAGAGGGAGGAGTGATCCAGCATCCCGAAATGATGTCCTCCATGATGGTGGTGACCTCGTGGTGGTTGAGTAGCTAACCTAAGTGAAGGTGGGCGTGTATGGAGATAATGAGGTGAGTTGTGCTAAGGAAGTCAAGGGATGTGAATGGGTGCAAATGGCCACCCCTTAGGTCTTTCTATAAACCTAAGGGAAGCTCTCTAGAGAATTATGAAATTCTCTAGAGAGGCCTATGGTGGGAGCTCGTGAGGGAGTGAGAGTTAGATCCACCAAATGTGGATCTAAAAATTGAATGACTCTTGGTTGCTAATTTTGGCAACCAAGGCAACCACACTTGGTAGAGAGTTCTAGAGAACTATAGACTAGGTATTTTTGTGTGGATGGTGTGTGTGGGTGTGTGTTGGTCGAAACTTAGGTGGCTAGGTTGATTAGGTTAGGTTCTAATGGGTTTAGGTCAAGGTATGTTTCAAATTTGGGTTATAAACCCTAATTCACTAAGGTAAAGTGCAATTAAACTTAATAAAAGTTTAATTGGGTGTGTGGAAACTTAATTGAGAGTAAAAGAATTCAATTAATTTAGGTCTACGTCAATTGGACTCTCACTGAGTCTAATTGGACAGCGTGTGTTGAGATCAAGGCTCAATTGGACTCAATGAGTCCAATTGAATAGGCTGATGGAATTGACTAAGATCCAAGTCAAATAGGTTTATTGAGGACCTAATTAGGTCCTTAGGGAGGTCTAGAGGTGATGTACTAGGGTTAGGGCACCTTAATTTAGGTTCCTGTGGGGTTGGAATTGGGTTTAGGGACCTACAGATCCAAGATCAAGGCTTAAATCTAAAAATAGGAATTGGAGAGCAGTATCAGACGTCTTATAGTCAAGAATCAGAAGTCTAGACTTGTTGTTTGGATGTCCAATCAGAGTCAAGAGGGATTTTGGGTTCTATTTTGGGTATGCTGTAGAAATTGGACGTCTAACAAAGTGTCTGGACATCCAATAACACTGCAGAAGTGGGTTTGAGGTGTGCGGGAGATGGCTAAGGGTCCTGGATGTCCTATAACTTATTTGGACGTCTAGATTAGGGTTGGAACTAGGGTTTTAAGGCTTCCTAGGGTGCTGTGGCCTCATCTAAGGGTGGCTAAGGCTTTGGGGAGGTCTCTAGGCTATCCTAGGGCTAAGATGGACCTAAGCACTTCACATTTTACTACTTTATTCCTACTTAATAGAATGGAAAACCTTTAACTCCCTTACATTATTATTCATACATCTAATCTAAGCCTTCTGCTCTAGCTTTGCTGCAACTCCCGTTATTCTTGATCCTGCTTCAGATCCAGCTCCTGAATAGCTTATTCCCTACAATCGACATAATGCACTTAATCAGCACATTATAACATTATTTTATGCATAGCTAAAGGAAAACAGTAAAGATGTAGATAATGCATATGCATGCATGAATGACCCTCACTTATGCTAAGTCTTAGCTTAATTTAGGTCAATTAAGACTTATGATTGCTGTGCAATCATACCACTATGCCTAAATCTTGCTAGTCCCTAGCAAATGCAAGACTAAATTATTTACAGCAAAGGTCCCTAAGGGATTGATTATTTCATCAAGTGTATGCCTAGTGATTTTTCTCCTTTTTGTTTTCATCCTATGCTTTAGAAATCTAGATAATCGTGAAAGTGTAGCTATGTAGCTTTTGCAACGGATTCGAGTGAAAATTAGTACACCTCTAAAGCCTATGCTTGATCCCTAGTAAAAATTCTAGTAGGATAGGTGGACTTCTTCCCTTGGGGTATTCAAGATATTCTATGAGTTTCACCCTGTCTTTAGGCTTAGGTAGAGAATCTCTGAGGGAAAAGATTGTATATTTTGTGGTTCACTCTCACTTGGTACTACATAGAGACTAGTACTACAGAATCTAGATCCCTGGATTACTAAGTAACTCGACTCAGAGAAAGATGAGAAAAACTATGCTCTCTTTTGATTCCTTTGTATTCATTCTCTCTTACGCTTTTTTCTTTCTTTTTCTTAGAGATCACAACCTCACCAGATTCACATATATGACTTGTATTTGGTGGTCTCACTAGGCATTAACACTTTAATTAAGTTCTCATAACCCTAACACTAAGTCGGGATTCCTCAGCCAGTATTTGGGCGATCAGAAACACAAGAAAAATAGGTTAAGGCCATATTTGGTGGATCCCAATTTTATTTGGTGGTATTGCCTCAATGAAATAAACACTAAATATTCATTCTTTTCTTTGCTTTTTCTTCTTTTTTTTTGTTTCAACTTTTCTTTCTTTCCAACGCTTTTTTTTTTTTAAACATAACACATCCATGAACTTTATTAAGGAGGCAATATTAGGGATTGGTGGTACTCAAGAGACATTAGGTGGATTATTTGGTGGAAGTGCCTACTCACAGCACTAGGAGAGAGGAATAGGATGGTGTATTTCTGAACTTGATATCAATACCCTCCTTCAGCTGAGGATTCCGTAAAGAATGGTCGTAACCATCCACCTTAGCCCTAGTTTTATGAAAACTCGCTCTCCGCGTATTTGCCTTATTTGGTGGCTCTCAAAATTCACTCAAAATGTATACATAGGAACCGAGAGCTGAAACTATGCCTAATCTTTGAGTATCATCACCTAATTTTCTAATATTCCAAATTCCTTGCACTAATCTTAGGGCACCAGTACACTCTACTCTCATCTCACACTATTTGGTGGATTTTTGGAAGAAAATCTACCTGACTCCCAAAACACTATCCAGGGGTTTAGGAAAAGAAGCATTTCTTCTTCTAGACAGACTGAAGACGTTTATCAGCCTTCACCATGAATCCATTGCAAATTCTACGTGTGTGTGAAAAGTTGTATTGGATTCCAAATTACAGAAATCAACTAGAGGATAAAATCCCTAATGCATTCTCTTATAAAATAATCTTATTCATGAGTGCAATATGCATATTTGCTATGAACAATTAACCTCTTATAATTTTACTTCGTGAAATTCCCATATCAGGTTATAATCAGTTTAACCCTAAATTTAGAACAAAAGGTGAGCGATTGAGCCGGAAGTGGCTGTTGCGAATGATTTCTAGTTCCAATGGGAGCACTAGAGGTGGAGTCAGTTGTTCTTTTATTTAGGGTCCTAAAGTACATTTTACATGAAGCTCTGAGGTTTTCCTAAGTGTTGGCAAAAAATTTTTTAGTTTCTGCTGTATCTACCCCCCCAAGCATAAGTTCTTGCATGTACAGATGCATGAATATAAAAGAAAATAAATCTAACAGAGGATGAGTGGGTAGAAGTCACTTGTAATTGCTCCTGAAATTATATTCAGCACCAGCCAACCTGTTAGCATGCAATATACAAAAGAGGGAATATGCTATGTGTAAAAATGGCTATGTATAGATGATGGTGAAATGTGGAGTGAATGGTATCTAAACGTGCTGAGTTTAATGCCTCCAGCAGGGTGAAAACTCAATCAGATGTGTCATTTCTAGCATAGGTGCCGGCTAAGATTAAGAGAAAGATATGCTCGTATGCTCCCAGAATCAGTTGTCCGGAGATGCAAACCAGCTGATTGTGCACCCCTACTCCAAAAAGTCTAGCTATAAGAAAGTGTGGAGTGCTGGTGGAAAATAGAGGATAATCAGAGGGGGGAGCATGATGTTGATTCAGCTGATTTATCATGTCCCACAATTCAGTTGGATGTTGCTGAGGGAGTAGATCAAAATGTATCTCAGAAGCAGAATCTGAGTCATAGGGATCCCCATAATGATAATTGACATCAAAGATCATGCCCTCTCCAGGCTCTGGGTCATATGGGGGTATTCATGAAAGTAGAAAATCTGTGGGGAGGTCGCTGAAATCCTCGTCAGAAATTACTTCATCCTCATCAGTATTCATCTCTGATTTATCGGAGGCTGACTCTTCAGGCTCGGGGTCGAGCCATTGACTAGGATGGCAGGTGCGTCCCCAACTCATTCTGCACAAAGCTTAACCCTCATATGCATTGGGCTATTCAGTAATTCCTACCTCGGGTAGCATATTTATTTCTTTGTTCAAGTTATCCAGAGCTACTTCTGGTTTTTGGATGTCAGGATCAGGGATAGAAAGTGTCATCTCAGAATTCTAACATTTGAATTAGGGATTTAGGTGAAAGAAGAGTGCAGATCAAAAGATGTTGGCTCCAACACAGTTTCACCTACAATGGGAAGTGGCTTAGGCTGATTAGTAGTGTCACATGTAATGCTTGCCTCAAGATCCATATCCTCAATTGGATCTACTTCCCTTATCTCGATTAGGTTATCTAACCGAAGAGGTGTCTCCCAGGATTCAGGATAATCTGATTTAGGCTCACTCTTGGAGATATCAGTCCTTTCCTCCTTAATTTTAGATGAACCCATTCAGCATACTTCCTACTCTTGTCTCATATCCACGCTAGATTCCTTTTCCCCTGAGTGATCTTCCAGTATCTACTCCCAAGAATCTTCTATGTGTCCTTTTGGCGTAATCGTTTCGGATTCCTCGAGGTCTTCAAGGCTATTTTCCACTTGATATCTCAAAACTAGTAGTTCTTGAGCTTCTCGATTTTGTCTCATTAGCCTTGTTATCTCTGCTATTTCCCGAAGAAGCTCCATCACAGCTTGTTGATGCGGAATCCAACTTTGTCTTTGGTTCTGCTTAATGATAGCCTGGATTTCGTGTAGATACGATGCAGCCTTTTCCTTAGCGCTCGCTATAGCTCTCTGTATTCTGTAATGCGGCCGCATATGCACTGGTAGCTCTTCAGGGGTTCCAGGGGGTGAATCAGGTCTACCCATGTTCCATGGGTGAGAAGTAGGAGTATGAAATCCATATCCTGGGTTATAAGACACGGTCCTTTGAGGGACCGACTGGTATGGGTCATAATATCCAGGGTTAGGATATGGGTTAACCATTTCGGTAACCTGAGGAGATGGATCAGGCGAAGCAAAAAGTCTTCTTCGCCACCTTGGGTTCTGATCCCAAAATTGAGCTGATTCAGTGACCCAGGCTCTTAGATAAGCTCATGGGTCCAACTCGTCTGGATCCTGATTAGGTCTAGATCCAATGTTAGCCATCATGGCTCAGCAGATGGAACAAGTGACTCACCTCCTTGGGAGCGGCTCCTAAGGTCCAATTAGCTGAGGTCTAAGTGACCTCCTTCCTTGCATACACTACCCAACCCTTGGGTTGGTGTAGCCAAGCAGGACAAGGCTAAGGCCCTGTCAATCAAATGGTCCTTATGGATCAGGTGACCGAATTTTTTGTTAGAAATTTGAATTCCTAAAGATAAGTTCGTCATTCAACCGGCTGAAGGTGATTCCCGCCTCTCAAGCTAACCTAGCCAGTTTGGTAACTGGGGGACTAAGGGGAAGGCTCTTCCTTTGGCTTACGCCTCCAGTTCCATTGACCCCCGAGCTGCGGTCATTTGACACTACCCTGCAGACTTAGTCACCAGGTTTGGCAAGAGAGATTAAAAACACCCAGCAGTATGACAACGAACTCAGGTTGATTTCGTGTTTTAAAATTAATTTTTGACCCATTTTCCTCAGTGGGGTTTGTGGTGAGTGGCCCACAATGTGACCAAGCTCATCGGCTAACTAGACTTGATTAAGTCTAGGTTAGCCCAAAGTGTGGTCTCTAGTTGTAACCCTAAAGATTCAACCTAAGTTGCATGCACTTCTAGGGTTTTTCTCTATTTTAGAAGACCACAAAAGTAATGTTGTTCTCTGATAATAATTGGAATCCAATTAATTTGAAATTTTGCGAGTAGATTCCTTTTTCAATCAGTTTTTCAGAGAATATTTTTTTGGAATTTTTACTATTTCAAACAAATTTTTACGAAATTTTAAATATCAGGGGGTCAGATTTGAAATTTTGACCCCTAGTTGGTTTTTTGCTTTAAAATAGTATCAAACAACATTCAAAAATTTAAAAAAAAAAGGAAAATAAATCAAATTAGATCAACTTTCAAACCTCACCATTTTTAGTCAAAACAGATTTGCAGATTGCTCGGAATCGCTTTTTGAAATTTGAAATGTTTCGAATTTGGGTCAGTCTAACCGCCATACACTTCATGAATTTTTAAAAATTGTATACTTGAAATCTTTTCAAAATAATGGAGGCGTTTGAAAGAAGGTTTAGCACGAATTTAAGAATTTTTTGCCTACTAATTTTTCAGCAATTGAAATTTTAAATCAACCTTGAAATTTGGCAAAAATCAGGAGATGGTGGAAAAGCTTTTTAAAGAGGTTTGAATTTGAAATCTATGCTTTCTACCAAAAATACTTTTTTTTTTCAAAACTTTTGCACATTTCTTTTTCTCAAAAAGAATTTTTCAAAAGATTCAAAGAAAATCTCTTTTTTTTTTCCTTTTCAAACTAACCTAAGATTCAAAAAGGAAACCTAATTTAGATTTTTTTTCAAAATTTTTTTTCTTTTTGATTCTTTTTTCTTTTCTTTCACAAAAATGAGTAAAATATTTTTTTTTTCGCAAAGAATTTTTCAAAGGAAATTGCAGAAAGTAAAACCTAATCTAAAAAAAATGATGATGTGCACCTGGATTGTTTCTTTGCCACGCTTGATGTGTACACAGATCTCATTTTCTTCCCATTTTTCCTACACATCAAAAACAAAGCAGAGGGAAATTCATCAGTGATGCTTTAAAAGATCGAACTCAAAGAAAATGATATTGCCTCCCCGGCAATGGTGCCATTTGACGGGGACTGTTCTCGCGTGTTTTGAAAGTCGTCGAAATCGTAGTATAGTTGTGCAAAAATGTTCGTCAAAAATTAAGTTTGTAAAAATAACGAGACTTTGAGTCCCGGTCATTCGTCTCTGGGAGGCATTTGTTTACTTCTGAAATCAATCTTCTATTACTCTACTTTGTTTAGAATCGCATGCTGGTTCATGATTATTACGTAGTTATGTATGACATGCTTAGTTGCAAGAATATTAAGAGTGAGAAACAGGCAACTTGAATCAAGCAAATATAATATTAATCAATAAGCTCATGGTGATTTCAAACACATAAAGAGATATATATATATATAAATGCATTTCCATTCATTCATTGGGGAGTTTGCACAAAAAATTTAGAGGAAAGCTTGTACATAAATGCTTGAAATGGAAATCAAGCTACCAGAAAATGATTGCATACAAGAATCGATGGGGGGATTTCGCATGCATCATTGGGGGAGAAGTTAAGACTATGCTACTAAGCAGTAATAAAAGCAGTAAAACTATCGAGAGCATAAACTAAATCTAGTAGAATAAAGGGCATTCTGGGGTGGTCCCCGATGGCCTTGGAGTGGTCGGAAGAAGAATGAGGGGCGGCCAATGTAGCTTAGGCCAACCATTGGAGAAAGGGAGGAGTGATCCAGCATCATGTCATGATATCCTCCATGATGGTGGTGAGCTCATGGAGGTGGAGTTGCTAACCAAAAGTGAAGGTGGGCATGTATGGAGCTAATAAGGTGAGTGGTGCCAAGGAAGTCAAGGAATGTGCATGGGTGCAAATGGCCACCCCTTAGGTCTTTTTATAGACATAAGGGAAGCTCTCTAGAGAATTATGGAATTCTATAGAGAGGGCTATGGTGGGAGCTCGTGAGAGAGTGAGAGTTAGATCCACCAAATGTTGATCTGAAAATTGAATGGCTCTTGGTTGCGAATTTTGGCAACCAAGGCAACCACACATGGTAGAGACTTCTAGAGAACTATAGGCTAGGTATTTTCGTGTGGATGGTGTGTGTGGGTGTGTGTGGGTCGAAACATAGGTGGCTAGGTTGATTAGGTTAGGTTCTAGTGGGTTTAGGTCAAGGTATGTCTCAAATTAGGGTTATAAACACTAATTCACTAAGGTAAAGTGCAATTAAACTTAATACAAGTCTAATTGGGTGTGTGGAAACTTAATTGAGAGTAAAACAACTCAATTAATTTAGGTCTAGGTCAATTGGACTCTCACTGAGCCCAATTGGACAGTGTGTGCTAAGATCAGGGCTCAATTGGACTCAGTGAGTCCAATTGAATAGGCTAATGGAATTGACTAAGATCCAAGTCAATTAGGTTTAGTGAGGACCTAATTGGGTCCTTAGGGTGGTCTAGAGGTGATGTACTAGGGTTAGGGCACCTTAATTTAGGTTCCTATGGGGTTGGAATTGGGTTTAGGGACCTAGTGATCCAAGATCAAGGCTTAAATATCAAAACAGTAATTGGAGAGCAGTATCAGATGTCTTATAGTCAAAAATCAGAAGTCCATACTTGTTGTTTGGATGTCCAATCAGAATCAGGAGGGATTTTGGGTATTCTACAGAAATTGGATGTCTGACAAAGTGTCTGGACGTCCAATAACACTGCAGAAGTGGGTTTGAGGTGTGCGGGAGATGGCTAAGGGTCCTGGACATCCTATAACTTATCTGGACATCCAGATTAGGGTTGGAACTAGGGTTTTAGGGCTTCCTGGGGTGCTGTGGCTTAATCTAAGGGTGGCTAAGGCTTGGGGGAGGTCACTAGGCTATCCTAGGGCTAAGATGGACCTAAGCTCTTCACATTTTACTGCTTTATTCCTACTTAATAGAGTAGCAAACCTTTAACTCCCTTACATTATTATTCCTACATCTAATCTAAGCCTTCTGCTCCAGTTCTGCTGCAACACCAGTTATTCCTGATCTAGCTTTAGATACAGCTCCTGATCAGCTTATTCCCTGCAATCGACATAATGCACTTAATTAGCACATTATAACATTATTTTATGCATAGCTAAAGGAAAGCAGTAAAGATGCAGATAATGCGTATGCGTGCATGAATAACCCTAACTTATGCTAAGTCCTAGCTTAATCTAGGTCAATTAAGACCTATGATTGCTGCGCAATTAGTGGTGCATCAAAGCCAATTGCCTGGGTTGTTTTGGCTGCATAACTTCATCTAAAAACAACTGATCAAGTAGCTTGCTCTTTCGGGTTAAAATTTGAGGTCAAATACCAGGCACTCCACCTTATTTTGATTTCAAAGGAAAATATCTTCACTCATGTTTGCAAATTTTGGTGTGCCTCTGGAACTTGATTGAATCAACCTTAATTCAAACCCTAAAAGCTACTTAAGTGAGATTTGAACTCTAAAATCCACTCACCCAAATAATCTTGCTTGAAAACCATGGTTGTGCACTCACATACACATCTCAATCAATCAATAAGGGCACAACCCATTTTAAGAACCCAACACATTCCAAAAGTACTACCATCCCAAGCCAAATCTAAAATTGAGTAGACATTGGCCCTAGGATCCATTACTTCGTTTCAGGGTATTTCTCAATCTGTGGTGCGAATTTGTGATGTTTGCTTTCTCCAGAAGGTGTTAAGTTGGGGGGCCTAATTGTCAAACGACTTAAGCAAGCAGGGGTTTGGCATAATTAGCGGCCTTCGAGATATGCTCCCCTTGCTTTGCTAGCCCAACTTAACTAGGTTCTGGATTAAGGACAATACAAAATTTATGTTTTGGTTTGAAGTTTTCTTGGAGCATAGGTCCTTGGGCTACCAAACTTAAGGACATGCTTGTATTATTGTGCTGCAGGGTCCTTTTCTCTAGTCCTTCCGACCCCTTCCTAGTTTACGCTTGGAAGGGGGTCATTGAATCCTCGCTTGGAAGGACCATTAGATCATTCAATGAGGCATAGGTTGAATTTTAGTCAATTAGTTCCCATGGTTGATCAACCACCTCCTCTGCCTCCAAATCAGCATGAGATTCTACAAAGGCAGTTGGAACAATTGCAGCAAATGCAAGCTTGGTTCCAACGAATGGTCAGGGCGCTCGGCCCTTGAAGGATTTTATGATCCTTCTAGTTATAGAGAATGTCTTAGTGTCCAGATTCCTACTGGAGATGTGGAAATCAAGCCCCAACTATTATGCTTGATCAAACATTTTCATGGGCTTGGCTCTAAAGGCCCATTTTAGCGTTTGGAGGACTTGACCATATTGGTCTAGACCACGGAAGCATGAAATGTGGATGAGGAGTAGATGATCATGAGACTTTTTCTCCACTCTCCTAGGGATAAGGCCGTACATTGGTATCGGACTACTGGAAGGCTGATAGCTACATGGAATGATCTTAAATTGGTCTTCCGAGAGAAATTCTTTCCAGTCAGACGTACCAATGCCTTGCGATGGGCGATTACTGCTTTCGTACAGTGGCCGGGAGAACTACTTCATGGTGCCTAGGAGCAATTCCAGGATCTATTGCGGAAGTGTCCACACCACGAGGTGCCAAAATGGCAATTCGTGTAGATCTTTTATCATGGGTTGACTGAGCAACTTCGTAATCACGTGGATGCTTCTTGCGGAGGTAATTTCCTCAACAAGGATGCAGATAGTGTGCATGATTTGCTTGAGGAAATGAGTGAAAATTCTATCAATCATGCCTCCATGGACACTTTCAACCAGTTCCAACAACCCAGATCGAATGTTAATGAGGTCCACAACTCTCTTTCATTCGATATGGAACTGGTTTGTAACAAACTTCATAAGGTGGACCTAGTTACAAAAGGAATGGAAGAGTTGATGGCTAGAAACTCTGCAAATACTTCTAGATACACTCAATCCCATAATTCAGTATTCGGTTCTTCACGAGCTCCTACTGGACGAGAGTCCGTAAATCAATTTGAAGAAGCTCAACCTGTGAGCCATCATTACTCGAAACCCCACAAGTTCCAAACTAGGGCCTTTAATCCCAGTTTCTCAGATCCTCCTTCTTTCCCACCGTCCACGCCCTATAAGGTTGTGTATGTTGTATAGGAGAATGTTAGGTCCAACACATATTCTAACTCATATAATCCAAGTTGAAGGAACCACCTTAAGTTCTGGAAAAATTCAAGGTAGCAGACCCAAATCTGACCCAACAATTATAAATCGCAAAGACCAATGGGTTAGGGTCACGTATACACTCAATTGTGCCCTAATCAGGTCAATCAGCCAACATAGAATGCCCATCAACCCATAGGGTAGGCTAATTTGAACCGTCAGATGGTAGAAATGCAAGGATCCATTCTCCAGCTCATACAACAAATGAAAACCTCACTGGACAACTTGCAATCTGGGCTTATTGCTAACACCTGTCTGCTTAGGTCTCTACCATCTCAACCCATACCCAAACCTTGTAACATACAAAATCTGGACAATCAAGCCCAAGGGTACGAGAATGAGTGGAATCACGTGCACATGCTCAGGTGGTTGAGCAGGGTCCTTCTACGTCTTTAAACGAAGTAGAGTAGTAAAAAGATCGATTTTAAAAGTGAAAGCAATGCCTCCCAGAGACGAACGACTAGGACTCAAGTCTCGTAATTTTTGTAAAATAATATCTTTGCTGGATCGTACTTCGCAACTATACTACGACACTTTTTTCTATGAAAAACGTGATCTACGCATGCTCAACAAGCTGGAAGTGGCCGGTGGCGGTCAGCTGGAGAGCTTGACGCTGGCGGAGAGGAGCGGCAGGTTGCTGTGCATGGTTTGCTATGTGTGCACAAGGGTGCGGTTGCACACAAGCGTGCTGCGTGCGGGTGCGGCTGCACATAGGCATGGTTGTAGCAAGCATGGTTGGCGAGGTTGCATGGGGGCGCTGCTACGTGAGGTTGGTGCTTTTGGTTGTCTTGCAGGCAGTTTGAGAGAAGCAGACGAAGAAGAAGATGGAGAGGCATAGGGGTGTTGCTGCGCGCAGTGTGCTTTGCTGCTGTTGCACGGCTATGGCACGTGGGTGTGAGCACGCACTATGGAAGAGGAGAAGATGGAGGTGCCACTTCTTCGTGGAGGTTGTGGTGGAGGCACGCGCTGGTTGGAGGGGAGATGGATAGCGCCGCTACTGCGTGCGATGTGGGGACAGACCCCACCCTTGTGGTGCGTTGCGTGCACAAGGTAGAAGGTGGAGGCGCACACAAGGCCATTGTTGCACGCACAAGGTCTACTGTGTGCGCACACAAGGGACTCTGCGTGGAGGTTGTGACGGAGGCACGCGCTGGTTGGAGGGGAGATGGATAGCGTGCTTTGCTTGGAGAGGGTTGAAAGGGGCCACAGTGCATGTTCTCCTCACAGTGCACGTAGGGTGTTCCCAGTGGTGCCTTCCCCCCAAGTTCCTCCGCCACTTTTATCTCCTCCCACATCTGTTCTTCTTCCACGGTGCAAGTCAAGGGATTTTTAAATCCCTTACTAAAATTGGCCGGCGACTATTAAGAGATGGATTTGTTGAGGCTAGCCGGCTGTTGGGGGGGGGGGGGGGGGGGGGGGAATTCTTTTCACAACCCTGGTCTCTTGCAAAATTATTCCTCTTACTCTCTCACTTTCTCGATTATTTGTTAACTCTTAAATTAGACTGACGAGTGGATCAAGTGGAGGAGATGCATAGGGTGTGTTGTGTGCAAGACATGCATAAAATATAAAATAATTACATAATAAGTTATAGAATGTAATAGAATAGATGTAAGCTTAAGTAATGATGCATTCAATCATTTTATGACCTAATGTAGTTATTAACAAACATAAAATGTAAGAATAAAGTTAACTTAGGCGTAACAATAGTCCAATAAAATGGACTCATCAAATACCCCCATGCCTAAGATTTGTTAGTCCCTAGCAAAAATGAAAAATAATAGAAGTAATCAGAAGATTTCTTCTTTTCTTTTCTGAAAAATTTAGAGATCTAGACAAATGTGAAGTGATATTAGCCTAGGTAATAGATCCAAGTTAAAATAACCAACTTACATTTGCAGTTCGTACTTATCCCTTGGTAGATATTTCTATCAGGATAGGCAACTACTTCCCTCGGGGATAAAGTAAAAAATAATCTGTAAATTGACCTCAGCTTTTTGGCTTAGGTAGGAGAAACTGAGTTTAATGGATACGTATTTGGTGGTACACACTCATCTGGTACTACATGTAATCTAGTACTACAGACTCTAAATCTCTAAACTATTAAACAAGTCAACTCGGAGAGAGGCAAAACAAATGTGCTCTCTTGATGTTCCTTGGCGCTCACTCTTTTCTTTCTTTTCTTTCTGAGATCACAAATCTTGCCAAATTTAGTAAGTGTACTCACTGTTTGGTGGCCTCACATGGCATTCACACTTCAATTAAAGTCCTAATAACTCTACAACTAAGTTAAAGTCCTCAGCCAATATACGGGCGATCAGAAATACTGAAAAGTAGGTATGGGTCATATTTGGTCGATCGCGATAGGTGTTTTTGTTGCCTTAGAAACAATGTTACAAAGATAAAATTATAAACTTGGACTCTTTTCTTTTTCTTTCTTCTTCTTTTTCTTTTTTTTAATATAATTGTTTCTTTTTTTTCTTTTTCTTTCTTTATAAATCAACATAACATGACACAGACTTTTATTTATGAGGCATTATTAGGGATGATGATGGTCAAGAGGATATTGTGTGACTTATTTGATGGAAGTGCCTATTCTCAGCACTGGGAAGGAATGGATAGGATAGGTGTATTTCTGACCTTTGACACTATTACCCTCCTTCAGCCGAGGACTCTATGAAGGACTATCGTAACCATCAACCATAGTCGTAGCTTTATTAAGACTCAATCTCTGTGTATCTACCTTATTTGGTTACTCTCAGGAGTTCACATAATGTATGCACACAGGAATAGAGAGTGAAAACTATGCCTAACTCTGAGGTATCATCATCTAATTGTCCAAAACTTAAGAGTCCTTGTACTAGACTTACCGCACCAGTAATCTCTCTACTTTCTTCTCACAAATATGAGGTGGATCTACTAGAAGATAGTATGCCTGACTCCCTATTAACTGTCCATGGGTTCAGTAGACTAAAAATGCTTATTGATTTTCTTCAAAGATCCATTACCCAGTCTACGTGCAAGTGAAGTAAATGCACTAGATTATAAATTTAAGAAATAATTTAAAAAGAAAATTATTTAATGACACCTCCATGACAAAGATATTTTGCTAGGGACTAACCAATTCAGCTCAAGAAAATAAGAGTTTTTTTTTTAATCCTAAATGTATGCAAGTATTTATAAATGCTATAAACATTCTATGCTAATATTTATAAATGCTATAAACATTCTCAGCTTATGCGCCCCCCATGCCTAAGACTGATAATGTCCTCATTGAAAAATGCAGATATAGAAGAATATCACTTAAGAAGGAGAATGGGAGGGGCTAAGGCTCCTCAAGCTGAAGTGAGCCCAAAAGCTGGCTATCTGAAAGAGTAATATAGGGTTTAAGTCGTTGGCCATTTACCTTAAAGCTCGCACTTAAAGTAGGATTCTGAATTTCTACAGCTCCATGAGGGAAAGTATTGATAACAACATATGGCCCATCCCAGCTGGACTTGAGCTTTCCTGAAAATAATTTAAGTCTGGAATTGAAAAGCTAGACCGACTGGTTGGGCTCAAAAGTATTCCTAATGATGTGCTTATCATGGAAGACCTTTGTACGTTGCTTGTAAGCTTTAGAAGTTTCATAGGCTTCATTACGAAGCTCCTCAAGCTCAGTTAACTCTAACATACGTGCCTTTCCTGCTTTATCCAGATTCAAGTTAATGTTTTTAATAGCCCAATAGGCTTTATGTTGGATTTCAACGAGAAGATGGCATGCTTTTCCATAGACAAGATGGAAAGTAGACATGCCTAAGGGAGTCTTATACGCGGTTCTGTAGGACCAAAGAGCATTGTTTAGTTTTCTAGATCAATCCTTATGATTGGGCCTGACAGTTTTTTCTAAAATTTGCTTAATCTCCCTATTAGACACTTCAACTTGTCCACTAGTTTGGCGATGGTAAGGTGTGGCTATCATGTGGTTGACTCCCAAATTTTGGAGTAGTCTTATGAAGTGTACGTTCTTGAAGTGAGGACCACCATCACTTATGATCGTCCTTGGGCACCCATACAAAGAAATGATATTAGCCTTAACAAAGCCCAAGACCACGGAATGCTCATTGGTTCATGTGGGTATGGCTTCTCTCCATTTCGATACATAGTCTACAGCCACAAGGATGTACTCATATCCGAAGGACACAGGAAAGGGACCCATGTAGTTGATGCCTTAAATACCAAAGATCTTAACAGGGAGGATAGGTTGTTGGGGCATCTCATCCCTTTTTCCAATGGTTCCCATCTGCTGGTGTTGAACGTTCGAATTGCTACGCTAATGTGTTTGGTTTTGGAAAACCTGTCGTTGTAGCTTGAAAATGAAGAATTCGTGTTAAACAAATAAAATTTATACCGAAATTTGAATTCCGGGTCGAACACAGGGAGGCTACGTCGATCTATATTCGCAATTATATTTTTTTTTAGAATTTTTGAAAAGCGAGGCGATATAGTTACAATGAAGCTGTCAGACTAAAAGGAAGAGAGATAGAGAGGAGAGAGAGAAAGAGAGAAAGAAAGAGAGAGAAAGGGAGAACACACATTTAATCTTTCCAAAATGTTTATACAATCAAACCAAAAGTTACACTAGAAAGCAGGAAATCAGCTACACTACAAAAGTTGTAAAGAAGAATGGGAGTTTTATCCGTTGAAGCTTCTTGGTCGTCCATCTTCTGGATGTTGTAGATGGTGACACGGATGTCGGATTGACTCGATTTTTGCGTCGTTAGGCTACGATCGTCAATCCGAATTCATCCGTGAGGTCGGATTTGTCATTTGAAGTGCGGATTTATACCATCTTGGCCCTTGATCTTCTAGGGATCCCCATTCACTATCTGCTGCTACAGATGCCTGATTAGGGCGATCTTGGAGTCGTTGAACTCCAGTTTTCACCCTGATCACATCCGTACGGTTGGATCTTCGATCCGAGGCCCTAATAAAAAGTTTTCCCTATCCAAGCACATAAAAGGAGACAATTAACCTCCATTTTATTCAAACTACTCTAAATGCAAGATGATGCATGTTATGCAATATTTATATCATGAAATGCAATCCTATGCTTAAGAACATGCATAAATAGACATCTTAAGTAGTGTAAATGTGTTTACATCATACTCCCATGCCTATCTTTTACTAGTCCCTAGCAAAAATTATATGCTATTTATAAAAGAATTAAGTTGGATTATTTGGGCCTTAGTTATTTTCAATCATTAAGAAATTATCTACTTAGGATCTGAACTTTCAAGGTCACAATAGTGCTCGAGTATCTGCCAAAATGTAGACCACCTCAAGCCCTCGCCTTATTCAAAGAAAAATTTCTTTTTCTCTTTTTCCTCTTTTCTAATTTTTTTTCTTTTTTTCTTTTTGATTTTTAAATTTCAGGGTTTAAGAGTGGCTTTCTATGGTCATTCAACTCACCCAAGATTTGATGAGTTGTGATTGTGTGATTGTGATAGACTACAGGCGTGAAGTTTTAAGCATCTTGTTGAGATTGTGATAGACTCGTTGACTGGCAATTAAAACGGACTTCAGATTTCTACGCCTCTAGGTGACCTAAAAAAATTTTGCCTAAAGGTGTATCTTTACAACCGGTAGCTTTCTCCCTGCTTTTATTTTTTTTACGGGGTCAACAAAAGGGTGAATCCAGTGTATATCTCCCCGGTTTATTCTACTTCTCCGCTTCTTCCTAAGTGTTTTGGGAATTTTTAGTGCATTTATTGAGCTGGGTTCTGGACAATCGGTCGATGAGCTGTTACCACCGACAACTTGCCAGCCATACTCGTGTGAGAAGTGTGGTTTATTTCTTTTTTTTATTTTTTCCTTTTCTTTTTGATTTTTTTTTCTTTTTTTCTTTTTTAAGTAGTTGGCTTCCCTGGTCTAAGATTTACCTAAGGGCAGAAAAAAAAGAAAGGTCCAGTGACTGGGCTCTGGACAACCTACCTATGGGCTGTTACCCATGATAACTTGCCAACCATATTATCCTAGAAGGTTCATTAGCTACCCAATTTCTGTTAGAATCGTCGAACAATGAGTTAGTGCAAAGAAAGTGTGTAGATGCTTAAAACTCAGAAATTCCCTTAAATTAGAGGGTGGGTTGATAAGTCATGTACTTATCACCCAAACTTATTTATTCCAATTACGATAGAATTAAGATGGCGAGGACTCGAAAGGCAAATCCACATTTTAGTGGATACATGGGCCAATTAAGTCTAAAGACCTGAAGGGTCTTTGTGTTCAGATCCTAATGTAAAATTTCTTAGGATTGAAAAGTCCTAATGTCCAACTAATCCTTCCTAATTTTGATTTTTTTTTTTATAAATAAGAAGAGAAAAATAATTTATATGGATTTCACAAAGCTGACCAAATAATTCAAAAATGAATCCACCCCCTCTTGCCTAGCTGATGCAATGTCCTCATTGAAAAAGAGACATGAAAGAAAGGGTAGAATATGAAAGATGTCACCTGAATATGAAGCTCATATCAGCCTTGTGTCATATATACAACTGCTGAGTTTAATGCCGTCAGCTAGGCGAAGTCTAGCCAAAGAAGTCACAGAATGGCTAGAGCAACCGAGTCTGAGATGGGTTCTGGAAGAATACGGTCAACAACAGGCTTTAGACGTTGACCATTGACTTTAAAGGTGTTAGCCGTCTTTGGGTCAGAAATCTGAACGGCACCATTTGGAAAAATCTAATCAATTATGAATGGGCCATTCCATTTAGATCTAAGTTTGCCAGGAAAGAGCTTAAGTTTAGAATCAAACAACCAGACCTTCTGGTTTGGCTCAAAGCTATTGCGGGAAATCAATTGATCATGTAGAGCTTTGGTCTGGGCCTTGTAGATCTTGGCATTCTCATAAGCATCATTTCTAAGCTCCTCCAACTCAAGTAGTTGGAGTTTCCTGGTCTTCCCAGCTAGATTCAGATCTAAATTGCATTGTTTGATTGCCCAGAATGCCCTGTGTTCAATCTCTACGGGTAGATGGCACGTCTTTCCATACACCAAATGGAATGGAGACATGCCGATCGGCATTTTATATGCCGTACGGTAGGCCCAAAGAGCGTCCTCAAGCTTTTGAGTCCAATCTTTGCAATCAGGCCTAACCATTTTCTACAGAATGTTCTTGATCTCACGATTGGAGATCTCAGCTTGTCCATTCGTCAGGGGATGGTAAGGTGTGGAAATTCGGTGATTAACCCCGTATTTGGCCAATAAATTCTGGAATTGGGCATTAGTAAAATGAGTGCCACCATCATTGATGATAGCCCTCGGAATCCCAAACCTACTGAAGATATTTTTCTTGACAAAATTGATGACCACTTTGTGGTCATTGGTTCAGGTGGGAGTCGCCTCAATCCATTTGAACACATAATCAACAGCAACAAGAATGCACTGATGTCCAAATGAAGGGATAAAGGGTCCCATGAAATCGATGTCCCAAACATCGAAAATTTTGATAGGAAGAATATGGTTTAGAGGCATCATATCTCTCTTAGTTATGCCCCCGAGTGCCTGACATCGAGAACATGACCTTGAGAAATCCTGGGCATCCTTGAATACAGACGGCCAATAGAAGATTAGATTTCCAGATTTTTGCAGCTGTCTTTTTCTCGGGGAAATGTCCACCACACCCAGATGCATGGCAGAACTCGAGTATACTGTTGAATTCATTCTTCGGTATGCATCGGCGAATAATCTGATCAAAGTCGATGCGATATAGTTCGGGGTCCTCCCAAAAGTAGTATTTGGCCTCAGATTTGAGTCTATCCCATTGTTGCTTGGTCCAATCCTGGGGGATTTGACCAATTCCCAAATAGTTAACAATGTCAGCAAACCATGGGGTGTGGACACCTAAAACTGTAAGAATAGTTTCGTCCGGAAAAGTGTCAGCAATTGGAATGTCTGGACAAGAAGAATCACCTGAGAGTCTCGACAAATGATCCGCTACCACATTTTGTACCCCAATTTTATCCTTGATTTCAAGATCAAATTCTTGAAGAAGAATCCAACAAATAAGTTGGGGTTTAGCTAGCCAAGAGATCTCTCAAGGTCGAGTGGTCGGTATAAACGATAACATGAGATCCTAAGAGATAAGCCCTAAATTTTTCCAAAGAAAATACTATAGCTACTAATTCCTTTTCTGTAACAGTGTAATTCCTCTGGGCTTCATCCAGAGTTTAACTAGCGTAGTAGATGACAGAGGGCTTTCGATCAATTTTCTGACCCAGGACAGCCCCGACCGCGTAATCAGAAGTGTCGGTCCTAATCTCAAAAGGGGTTGTCCAAATTGGTGGTTGCAAAATTGGAGCACAGGTGACTGCCGTTTTCAGGAAATCAAATGCCTTTTGGCATGATTCGTCAAAAACAAATGGCGTTTCTTTGGCAAGAAGATTGCTCAAAGGACGAGCAACCTTCCAGAAATCCTTGATGAATCTTCGATAAAATCCCACATGGTCAAGAATTGATCTGATTTGTTTAATAGATGTGGGAGGAGAAAGTTTAGCGATAGCATCAACCTTAGCTTTGTCCACTTCAATTCCCTGTTCAGAGATTACATGACCCAAAATGATGCCCTCTTGGGTCATGAAATGACTCTTTTCCCAACTAAGGACCAGTCGTGTCTTTATACATCACTTAAGAATCATTTCCAAATTAGCCAAACAAGAGTCAAATGATTCTCCAAAAATAGAGAAATCATCCATGAAGACTTCCATAAACTCTCCCACCATGTTAGAAAATATGGCTAGCATACACCTTTGAAAAGTCGCAGGTGCATTGCATAACCCGAAAGGCATCCTACGAATAGCAAAGGTTCCATAGGGACAGGTGAAAGTAGTTTTTTCTTGATCCTCGGGATGGATAGGAACTTGGTTGTATCCCGAGTAGCCATCAAGAAAACAGAAGTACTTCTGCCCGGCTAATTTTTCCAAGATTTGATCAATGAAAGGCAGGGGAAAATGATCCTTTTTAGTGGCTGTGTTCATCTTCCTGTAATCAATACAAACCCTCCAAGAGGAAGCTGAATGAGTTGCGACAGATTCTCCTCTCTCATTAGTCGCAACAGTAATCCCGACTTTCTTTGGAATAATTTGAATGGGACTTACCCAAGGACTATCAGAGATTGGATAAATAATTCCTGCATCGAGCCACTTGATGATTTCCTTTTTGACCACTTCTCGCATATTTGGATTCAATCTCCTCTGCATCTGGCGAGAAGGGCAGGATCTATCTTCCAAAATATTCTATGATTATAGTAAGATGGCTCGATCCCCCTGAGGTCATGAATGGTCCAACCAATTGCCTCCTTATGTTCCTTTAGGACCTTGATCAATTTAATCTCTTGCTCCTTTGTCAATTTAGCACTGATAATCACAGGGAGCGTATTCTGTGATCCTAAAAATTGATATTTCAAATTCTAGGACTGGTTTCAATTCAAGCTAAGGTGGGTTGATGATTGATGGTAGGGTAGATGCTGAAGATTCAACAAGAGGAAGAGGTTGTGAGTGAACAAAATCAATAACCTCTTTCGAAGATGTCAAGTCAGCCATAGAGGGTTGCGGGTCAAATTCATCATCCAAAGAGGAACTTTCAATTGAAGAAACTGTCAAACAAGTTTCAATATTATCATTATCCCCAACAAGTTCCTCAATAAATCCACAATCTTCAAATTTGTTGATCTCCTTAAAAATATCCAATTTCATTCGTTGGTCCCCAAAGGCGATTTCCATGCTACCACTTTCACAATTAATGTTGGCCTTTGCGGTAGCCAGGAGTAGATGCCCCAGAATGATGGGCGTGTTCCTCCGATTATCAGGTACATCCATGTCAAGGACAAGGAAATCTACAGGAAAATAGAAATCCTTGACCTTAACTATAACATCTTCAATAACGCCTCGCGAGTTTGTGACCGAATGGTCCGCTAACTGTAGCGTTACTGAAGTTGGCCGAAGTTCACCTAACCCAAACTTCTCGTAGAGAGAAGTCGGAATTAGGTTGATGGATGCACCCAAATCCAAAAGTGCTCTATCAAATGTGTAATCTCCGATAATGCAAGAAATCAAAGGAGCACCAGGATCTCTCTTTTTCTGAGGGAGGTAGTGCAGGATAACAGAACTAGCCTGCTCGGAGGGTACCACCTTCCTCGGAGCAAATTCTCTCGACTTACACTTTTGTGTACATAATTCCTTTAAAAATCTTGCGTAAGCCGGTATGTGCTTGATAGCATCAAGGAGCGGGATATTGATCTCAACATTCTTAAATAAATTCAGAAGCTCCTCAATGCTATCGACAGACTTCTTCTTCTTTGATTTGGTTAAGGCATCAAGAAAAGGAACATGAGTCAGATCTTTGGAATCAGGTTCCTGAGCCTTGATTTCTCCTCTAGAATTCTCCTCTCTCTCCTCAAGTTCTTTAGGATTCAAAAGATCAGAATAGTGTGGTTGTGGATCCTGAGTCTTCCTACCACTCCTCAAAATTACAGAATTTGCAGAAGCGTAAGAATTTGGGTCTTGGGGAGGGTTACGAAAGATTGGAGGGGCTTAATTAACCATGAAATGTTGATTTGCAGAAGAAGAAGAAGAAGAAGATGAGGAACCCTGCTCAACCACCTGAGCATGTGTGTGCGGGTCCCTCTGATTTTCGTACCCTTGGGCTTGATTGCCTGAATTCATAATATTTCGCAGGTTGGGTACGGGTTGGGATGGTAGAGATCCGGGTTGATGGGAGTTAGCAATGAGCCTGGATTGCAAGTTGTCCAGCGAGTTTTTCATTTGCTGCATGAGTTGGAGCATGGATCCTTGCATCTCTACCATCTGACGGTTCAAATTAGCCTGCCCTGCGGGTTGATGGGCATTCCAAGCTGGCTGATTGACCTGATTCGGAGGTGAGTATATACTTGACCCTGACCCATTGGTCGTTGCAAAGCATAATTGCTGGGTCAGAATTGGGTTTGTTGCCCTGGATTTTTCCAAGAGAAGTTTGGGTGGTTTCTCTAACCTGGATTATAGGCATTCGAGTAGGGGTTGGATCTAACATTCTCTTGTACAGTGCAGACATCCTCATAAGGTGAGGATGGAGAGAAAGAAAGGGAAGGATCAGAAAAACTGGGATCAAAGGCCCCAGTTAGGAACCCGTGGGGTTCTGAAAAGGGCTGACTCACAGGTTGAGCCGCATCGAGTTGATTCACGAACTCCCGTCCAGAAGAAGCTCGTGAGGAATGGAATCCAGAATTTTGGGATTGAGTGGATCGAGAATTGTTCATAGAATTGCCAGCCATCCACTCTTCCATTCTTTTAGCAACCAAATCAACCTTATCAAGTTTGTTACAAATTAATTCCATATCAAATGAATGAGAGTCATGGACTTCATTAACATTTGATCTGGGCTGCTAGGACTGGTTAAAAGTATCAATGGAGGCATGATTAATTGAATTCTCACTCATTTCCTCAAATAAATCATGTGCACTATCTACATCTTTATTGAGGAAATTGCCTCCACAAGAAGAATCCACATGATTTCTGAGTTACTCAGTCAACCCATGATAGAAGATCTACACGAGTTGCCATTTCGGCACCTCGTGGTGTGGACACCTCCGCAATAAGTCCTGGAATCGTTCCCAGGCCACATGAAACTTCTCCCTCGGCCGCTGGGTAAAAGTAGTGATTGCCCATCTCAAAGCATTGGTACGTCCGACTGGGAAGAATTTCTTCAGAAAGGTCGATTTCAACTCATTCCAAGTTGTAATTGGTCTTCCTATTGACCTATACCAATGCGCGGCCTTATCCCTAAGAGAGTGGGGGAAGAGCCTCATGATCATTTGCTCCTCGTTTACGTTTCGAGCCTTGGTGGTCTGGACCAAAGTGCTGAAACGGATCTTCGGAGCCAAGCCCATGATAATGTTTAATCAGGCTTAACACCTGGGGCTTGATTTCTACGTCACCGATTGGAATCTGGACGCCGGGATGTTCCCCGTAATTTGAAGGATCATAAAAATCCTTCAAGGGCTGAGTGCCCTGCATTCTCTGCATTTGTTCCAGCAGCCTTCGAAATTCTTCCTGTGGATTTCCAAGCAGAGGAGGCTGTGTTCGGCCATGGGATCAAATTGACCAAAATCCAACTTGCACCACCTAGAACGTTCTAATGGTCCTTCCAATCGGGGATTCAATGACCGTCTTCCCAGCATAAGCTAGGAGAAGGTCGGAAAGACTGGGGATAGGGACCCTACAGCACAACAAAACAAGGCTGTCCTTAAGTGAGATACCCTAAGGATCTACTGACTCCCAAAACCCGCCTTAAGACTGTAAATGATTTACTCTACTTGCGTTTGTTTAATCGAACCAGTTAGAAGGAGGGACTGGGGAGAAGGTTCTTCCTTCGGCTTTCGCCTCCAGTTCCTAGTGTACCCTCCAACTGCGGTCATTTGACGCTACTCCCCTAGCTTGACATTATATTAATCAGTACAAGTAGGTTAATCAAAAACAATCTCAGACTAGGCCCTGAAGAGTGAATCAAACCTTAAGGCCAACGTCTACTCAATTTTATTAAGGCTTGGGATTGTGGTGCTTATGGAATGTGATGGGCCCTTAAAATGGGTTGTGCCCTTAATGATTGATTGAGATTTGTGTAAGTGCATGCACAACTAGGGTTTTCAAGCAAGATTATTTGTGATGCGTGAATTTTAATGTTCAAATCTTGCTTAAGTAGCTTTTAGGGTTTCAAATTAGGTGAATTGCAATCAAGTTTCCAGGCAAACCAAGTTGTAAAACACGGGTGAAAATTGTTTTCCTTTAAAATCAGAAAGAAAGTGGAGTGCCTGGAATATACCAAGATTGAAAACCCTAAGGAGGAGCTACTTGATGAGTTGGTTTTAAATAGAGTGGTACGACCCAAACAACTCAAATAATTGGCCACAATTGCACCACTAAGTTAGGCACTCAAAGATGGTTAACTTAGAATGATTTCTACTCTATTATGTGTTGCTTTGTGTGTACCAGTTCCACATATCAGAACCCGGTGGAGTAGAAACAAATCAAGTTGATTAAGTGCCTTGATGTGGGTGTGTGTTGTGTGTTTGTTGAAAATTACCCCACAAGATTATCTTTTTGTTATTTTTTTTTTATGAATGAGGGTGGAATGAATGTGAGTGAAAATCCAAACAACCAAACTATTCCTAGGATTTATGCAAACACCTAGGTTAATTGCAATTTGGATTTAATGTGGTGAATGAAATCTATGGAGGGGGGAAGAATGGGGAAACACTTACAGTTGTCTTCAACTGCACTTTACTCCAGTCTACCACTTGTTGATTCCTTGATGGAGGTCTCTGCAAAACAATAGACACAAGAGAAAGCAAGTTAGAAAACAATAAAGTGCAAGAAATGCGAAGAAAAGATCGGAAATCGTTGCCTCCCCGGCAACGGCGCCAAAATGTTGAACGTTTGAATTGCTACGCTAACGTGTTTGGTTTTGGAAAACCTATCATTGTAGCTTGAAAATGAAGAATTCGTGTTCAACAAATAAAATTTATACTGAAATTTGAATTCCGGGTCAAATACAGGGAGGCTACGTCGATCTATATTCGCAATTATATTTTCTTTTAGAATTTTTGAAAAGCGAGCCGATATAATTACAATGAAGCTATCAGACTAAAAGGAAGAGAGAGAGAGAGAGAGAGAGAGAGAGAAAGAGAGAACATGCATTTAATCTTTCCAAAATGTTTATACAATCAAACTAAAAGTTACACTAGAAAGCGGGAAATCAGCTACACTAGAAAGCAGGAAAATTGTACACTAGAAAGGCTGTAAAGAAGAATGGGAAAGAGAAGTTATCCTCCTTGACTATCGCTTGGACGACGAGCCAGACGGGACGATGCCTGGACGAAGGAGGACGGAGCAGGACGAAGGAGAAGAATGGGAATGGAGCAGCACACCGTCGTCGTCACAGGATCCACTTCTGAAGGGGGACGAAAATATGGACTTTATCCTGCGAGAAGCATCCTGGGTGTGGGACAAGCTTCTCTTGAGCTTTGGAGAGGTAGAGAAGAGAAGGAAGGGATGAGAATTTCTTGTGGAGGGGGTCACCTTTTATAGTTGCAATGAGTGGGGGCAAATTGGTCATTACATCTTTAAAATAATAAATAAGGAGTCTTTAGTGATGGATAAAATCGTCACTAAAGCCCCAAGGTGGGCATAGTGCCCGCTGCCCACGCGCGCCCGCTCAGCTGCTTTCTCTCTCAACGCATCTGCACGTTCAACAAATCTCAGCCGTTCGATCACGAGATCGGATGGCTTAGGATGTGCCTTTGCCCGCTACTGTGCGCCTGCCTCAACGCGTACGATGGCGCATCCTCGCCTCGCGTGAAATAGTGCGTGGCCGCTATTGGGAGATCTGAGTCGCCCGATGACGATCCAACACACGCCTGTGCCATCGATCGTTGTGGTACGGGACGTGGATGGTCGAGCGGGCAAATTGTGGTGCGGCCGTTCACAGCCGTTGGATCGAGATCCAACGGCAGAGAGGGAGCAGATGTGGAAGCTTCAATGGATGCATGTCGGCATTTAGGCGGCCAAGATGGCGCCACCAACGGCAGAGAGGGAGCAGATGTGGAAGCTTCAATGGATGCATGTCGGCATTTAGGCGGCCAAGATGGCACCACGTGGCGCCATCTTGGCCGTCAATCTTCTTGATGTTGTAGATGGTGCCACGAATGTCGGATTGAATCGATTTTTGCATTGTTAGGCTACAATCGTCAATCCGATTTCATCAGTGCAATCAGATTTGTCATTTGAAGTGCAGATTTACACCATCCTGGCCCTTGATCTTCTAGGGTTCCTCGGTCACTATCTGATGTTACAGATGCCTGATTTGGGCTATCTTGGAGTCGTTGAACTCCAGTTGTCACCCTGATCACATCCGTACGGTTGGATCTTCGATCCGAGGCCTTGATAAAAAGTTTGCCCTGTCCAAGCACATAAAAGGAGACAATTAACCTCCATTTTATTCAAACTACTCTAAATGTAAGATGATGCATGTTATGCAATATTTATATCATGAAATGTAATCCTATGCTTAAGAACATGCATAAATAGACATCTTAACTAGTGTAAATGTTTTTACATCAGCTGGCAATGTAGACATGTGCCCACATACGTATGTGCATCTTAGAATAATGTGGGCCACCAAAAGCCAGACTGAAGAACCTTATGGGCAGTCTTCTTCCCACTAAAATGTCCCCCACAATGGAGGTCATGGTAGAAACTCAAAACACTTATTTGTTCTTCATCAGGGATGCAACGACGAAAAGGCTGGTTAGGGCCTACTCTAAAAACTCAGGTTCCTCCCAGTGATAAAATTTAGCGTTAGCAAGAAACCTGCCTCGCTTCTGCTTGGCCCAAGTACTAACGGTAATGCCCGTGACCAGATAGTCCACTATGTCAGTGAACCAAGGAGTTTTAGCCTCCACGGCCATCAGAGACTCATCAAGGAAAGTCTCTTGAATACCGCCACCAAGGTTTGATGCCTCAATAGGGATCCTACATAGATGATCTGCTACCACATTCTCAACTCCTTTCTTATCTTTAATTTCCAGGTCAAACTCCTAGAGTAGCAGAATATAATGAATTAGGTGAGGTTTGGTGTCTTTTTTAGCAAGAACATGATTTAAGGTAGAATGATCAGTAAAGACTACAACCTTGGATCCCAAAAGATATGACTGAAACTTTTCCAAGGTAAATACTACAGCAAGAAGTTCCTTTTCAGTGACCGTGTAGTTTTGTTGAGGATCTGTAAGGGTCTTGCTGGCATAATGCAGCACATGAGATTTTCATCAACCCTTTGACCTAAGGCCACTCCCATTGCAAAATCAAAACCATCGTACATTAGCTCAAACGTGAGGGTCCAATCTGGAGCTTGGAGAATCGGTGCTGCAATAACAGCTTTCTTCAAGACTTGGAAAGCCTCGCCACATCTATCATCAAAATCAAAGGAGACATCCTTCGCTAACAGGTCAAAGAGTGGCTTAGAGATTTTACTGAAATCTTGAATGAAGCACCTATAAAATCTAGCATGGCCAAGGAAAGATCTAACTTGACGAACATTGGTGGGCAATGGAAGCTTAGAGACGGAATCAATTTTTGCGTTATCCACCTCTAATCCTCTCTCGAAAACTATATGCCCTAACACAATGCCCTGCTAGACCATAAAGTGACTTTTCTCCCAGCTAAGCACCAGCTTTGCCTCTTCACAACGGGTTAAGACTTTATCAAGGTGCGAAAGGCATAGGTCAAATGACGAGCCATAAATGGAGAAGTCATCTATGAAAATTTCAATGAACTCATCGATCATATCAGAAAAGATAGCCATCATACAACGTTGGAAAGTGGCAAGAGCAGTACATAACTCGAATGGCATTTGGCCGAATGCAAATGTGCCATACGGACTCATGAAGGTGGTACACTCCTGATCGTCAGGAAAAATAGCTATCTGATTATACCTAAAGTACTCGTCAAGAAAATAGAAGTACTTGTTCCCTGCCAGTCGTTCCAAAATTTGATCGAAAAATGATAAGGGGAAATGGTCATTCTGGGTAGCCGTGTTCAAACGGCAGTAATCAATGCAGGCCTCCAACCAGTTGAGGGTCTAGTGGTCATTAGCTCTCCTTGGTCATTCTCCTCCACAGTGATTCCTACCTTTTTGGGTACTACATGAATAGGACTGACCCATTTACTATTTGAAATGGGATAGATAATCCCTGCATCCAGCCATTTCAAAATCTCCTTTTTAACAACCTCCTGCATATTTGGGTTGAGCCTTCTCTACATGTCTCGGAAAAGTTTCACGGACTCGTCCGTGTATATATGATGAATGCAAAGAGAGGGATCAACACCTTTAGTATCAGCAATTGACCAGGCAATTGCTTCCTTATGCCTTTGTAAACACTCAAGCAGAGTTCCATCCTGTAATTCAGATAATGCGGATGAGATAATAGCGAGGAGCATGTCATTAGGGCCAAGGAAAGCATATTTCAATGTGCTCGGGAGGGGTTTCAACTCCAACTCAGGAGCCTTTTGGATTGAGGGCTTAAGTTGAGATGTCCCCTCCTCAGGTAGCGGATCTACCTTCATGGACCAGGGTGGGAACAGAGACTCTGTGTGTATCCCCAGCAACTCTTTTAATTCGAGCATTTTCCTTTCAGTTTCTTTAATAATCGGAGGATGGTCCTTAGATATGACCTTTTGAAGGGGATCTCTACATAGGAGTGCTGAAGTAGTCTCTTCAATTATTTCATCAACGACCTCAATCTGAGAACAATCTTCAAATCTAGATTGCTTGTAAATATCAAAAACATTCAACGAGATCTTCTTGTTCCCAAAGACCATTTTAAGTGCCCCTGATCTATAATTGATAGAGGCATTGGTTGTGGCCAAGAAGGGGCACCCCAGAATAATGGACGGCATTGTGGGCTTATTAGATGGGTTAGTATCAAGCACCAGAAAGTCAACAGGGAAGAAGAAGTCATCCACTCTCACAAGGACATCTTCTAGCAATCCCCGTGGCACCTTAAGTGATCTATCTACGACCTGGAGGATGACTGGACTAGGCTTTAACTTGCCTCCTCCTAAAAGGTCATAAACAGTGCTCGGTAAAATGTTCATCCCTGCACCCAGATCGAGCAGAGCCTCGTCAATGTGTTGGTTACCTATAACCAGTGAAATATACTGGGCCCCTAGGTCTTTCATTTTGGGGGGTGTTCCATGTTGGAGAACCGAGCTAACATGGTCAGGTAGGATGACCTTGGTTTGGACTTGTTTCCTAGATCTGTGCTTTTGGGTGCACAGGTCCTTCAGAAACTTGGCATAGGACGGGATCTGTTTGATAGCTTCCAACTGAGGCATGTTGATCTGGACTTGCCTAAAAGTGTCCATAATCTCCTCCGTCCTATCCTTAGCTCCAAGCAAGCCAACAGAAGATTCCCTAGGAGTAGATAAGCGCTCTGGATAGGGCACCCTTGACTTCTGGGTAGAGGGGCCATCATGGTGGGAAAGGGGTGGTGGAAGGACGACATCCTCATTGTGGGTAATTTCAAGCGAGGGAGAGCAATGTGGCTCTTCCTCGGTGATGGAAGTTGGGTCAGGTGTAGAAGGGGAATTCTGAGACGTAACCGTAGGAGTGTTATTAGGCATGTCAATCTTCTTTTCACTCCTCAGCACGGTCACAGCTTAGGCATGCTCCCTGAATACGACCCCCTTGCCGTTAGGGTTCTCCTTAGAAGAGCTAGGCAGCTTCCCCGGATCACATTGCCTAATTGCCTCAGTAAGATGACCAATTTGGGATTGCATATCAGTAATCATCTTATTTTGAGATTGGATGACCATATTCTGATGCTCTTGCATCGCTTTCATCATGTCTTTAAGTTTATCCATCTCAGAGGGCTTATTCTGAGGAGGGTTTTCATAAGATGGTTGGTATATGGGTTGGGAAGGTAAGGGTCTTGTATTCCCTGAGTTAGAAGCATCACCTTGCTTCCAAGAGAAGTTTGGATGGTTCTGCCACCCCAGATTATAGGTAATGGAATAAGGGTCATTGCGAGGAGGAGGGCAGAAACCTTGGACCATGTTCAAGTTGGCCTAAATCAACTTAGGCAATTGATTTGCCTGATGGCACTCAGCAGTGGCATGCGTTGTTCTTTGGCAATTGGGGCATTCTATTGAAGCCTGAAAGATAGAGGCTGCTTGCGGGTTCATGCTGGGGTTTGCTAAAGGCCTATCAAAGTTTTTATTTAATAATTGAATCTGATAAGCCAAATCCTGAGAAGCCCCAGCTTCATGATCCTCTATCTTCCTCTGCAAGATTGATGGTTTTCTTTCTTGATAGGCAGAGGACAAATGTATGGAGCCGTCGCTTAATGTTTCAAATAATACCCAGGCTTCATCCTCAGTTCTGGTCATGAAGGTTCCTGCACAGGCTGCATCGATGGTTTGCCTATGCCTTTTAGATAATCCGTTACAGAACCTTTCGACCAACTACCATCTTGGTGCCTGATGGTGGGGGCATAATCTAAGAAGGTCATTAAAGTGCTCCCAAGTCTCATGAAATTGCTTGCCTTCCTACTAAGTAAAACCCATAATCTCTCTTCTGTAATGGTTAGTCTTACTCATAGGAAAATACTTTTTCAAAAATTCTCCCTTAAGGGTGGCCCAATCATTTACCCTTACATTGAGGGTATGATACCAGTGCTTGGCTTTATCCTTTAGGGAGAATGGAAATGGTGTCCTCATCAAGGCTTCATCAGCAAAGCCCTAGAGCTTCACCATGGAATAGACCTCGGTGAATTCCTCCAAATGCTAGTAGGGGTCCTCCCTAGTAGTACCATAAAAGGAGGGCAACAAAGATATGGTACAACTCTTGATCTCATATGGATTATCCCCTACGAGTCATCTCAATGCTTGTGCGGGTTGGTTAGTTGGAATAAATTAGTCCCTCAAGGTCCTTTGTTGATTTGCTCCTTGATCATCCATGCCTTCTCTTTTCTCTCCTAGGTGAGCACTCCTAAGAATTCTCTCGGGCTCAGGATCAAACACTATACTACCCTCAAGAGAGTGTCTACCAAGCATATAGTATCAATTACAATTCAAGTTCTTATTGATTGAGTAAGTGAGAAATCCACTCCAAAGATAGGTTAAAAGGTCAAGGTTTATCCCTCTGTTCCCACGTAAGATGTATAAGAGGGGTGATGACTTGAAATCTTAACCTTCTTTGTTGCAGAGGTAGAATTGGTTGATATAGATGGCCAAACAAGTTATTCACTACAATTACGTGACTTAATTCAACCTTCGAGTGCCCTAGGACCTATACTTTGCTTAGATGATACTCCCAGGTGATCAACTGAGAAGTTACTCCAAGGACGACAAAGGGATGCAAGTAGGGCGAACCCTTCCATTGAGACGATGCGTACGCGGTGCCCCTTAACTACCCTTTTGTTCCTTTAAGGGGTGTCTGTTGAACGTACGAATCGCTACGCTAACGTGTTTGGTTTTGGAAAACTTGTTATTGTAGTTTGAAAGCGAAGAATTCATGTTCAACAAATAAAATTTATACCGAAATGAAAATTCTGGGTCGAACACAGAGAGGCGGACGTTTGATTTAAAAACTACGCGTTTCTTTTTATTTGTCATGAAGTAATTCAATTTAAAACTATTTAATTATTTACAACAAATAGAAGAGAGAGAGAGGGTAAGAGAGAGAGAGAGAGAATATTACACATAGAAATCAAAATGAGATGTAGAATAAACAAAGAATTTATCATTGAGGAGATTGTTCATTACAACTAGAAGGCATAAAATAATTCACTAGAAAGCGATAAATTTATTCTAGAAAGCATTAAAAGAATGGAGGGAGAAATGTCCTCCTCGACGGTCGCTTGGAGGATGAGAAGAACTACTTTAGAAAGTAGTAAATCTATACTAGAAAGCGATAAAAAGAATAGGGAGAGAGAAATCCTCCTCGACGGTTGCTTGGAGGATGGCTGAACGGGACGACGCCTGGACGAAGGAGAACGAAGCAGGACGAAGGAGGACGAAGCAGAAGAATGGGAACCGAGCAGCACGTCGTCGTCGTCGCGGGATCCACTTCCGAAGGGGGATGAAAATTTGGACTTTATCTCGCGAGAAGCATCCCAGGTGTGGGACAAGCTTCTCTTGAGCTTTGGAGGGGTAGAGAAGAGAAGGAAGGGATGAGAATTTCGTATGGAGGGGGTCTCCTTTTATAGTTGCAAGGAGTGGAGGCAAAATGGACATTACAACTTTAAAATAATAAATGAGGGGTCTTTAGTGACGGATAAATCCGTCACTAAAGCCCCCAACGTGGGCGTCGTGGGTGGCTCACGCGTGCCTGCTCGCCTGCTCGCGCGCACAATGCCTCCGCACGTCCACTGAGCCTCAGTCATCCGATCGCGAGATCTAACGGCTTAAGTCGCACCTTCACCTGCTGTGCTGCGTGCCCGCTCGCGTGCGATCATGCGTCCATGTCGTGCGTTCAATCGCGCGTGAACGCTATCAGGCACGCGCGGCCGTCCGATCAAGATCCAACACCCGCTCGCGCCCGATCGCCCGCGCCTTCCAACCCTTCTCTGCGGCTTGAACCTGCGCCCGCCACTCGCGTAAGCGCTCTCGACCGCTGCGCTACGGGGCGCGGATGGTCGAGTGGACGCTTTTAGGCGCGGCTAACCACAGCCGTTGGATCAAGATCCAACGGCGGAGAGCGAGCGGGTGTGGGGCCTTCAGCGATTCATGTGGCCATTTGGGCGGCCGAGATGGCACCACGTGGCACCATTTTGGCCATCCATCTTCTGGAAGTTGTAGATGGTGCCACGGATGTCGGATTGACTTGATTTTTCGGTCGTTGGGCTGCAATCGTCGATCCGAATTCATCCGTGCAGTCGGATTTGTCATTTGAAGAGTGGATTTACACCATCCTGGCCCTTGATCTTCTAGGGTTCCCCGATCACTATTTGATGCTACGGATGTCTGATTAGGGCAATCTTGGAGTCGTTGAACTCCAATCGTCGCCCTGATCACATTCATATGGTTGGATCTTTGATCTGAGGCCTCGATAAAATGTTTTCCCTATCCAAGCACATAAAAGGAGACAATTAACCTCCATTTTATTAAAACTACTCGAAATGCAAGATGATGCATGTTATGCAATATTTATGTCATGAAATGCAATGCTATGCTTAAGAACATGAATAAATAGACATATTAAGTAGTGTAAATGTGTTTACATTAGTGTCCCCCTCTGTGAAGTATCAAAACACTTGGTGAAAATATAGTATCACCACCACAAAGCACGATAGGAGGGTCTACACCGATAAAGAGATCGGTGCCTATAGCCTTAAGGGATCGAGACTTAGTGTGGTGCCTAATGTGCGTGCTCAGTGTTAGAAGTGTGCATCACATTGCAAATCTTTTTTTATTTTTTTTAAAATGAAGACAAGTTCCTTAGAATTAGATCAAATGTGAGTTAATTTTAAGGTCGAATATGATTATCAGTCCAACTTTTAGTTAGGCGACCACTGAATTAGTAAATAAAATCAACTTGGTGGTCTTGAATTTTAATCTGAATGCAAATGCGTGAACAGGAGCTGGATGCAAAAGTTAGAAAGGTGTACCTGTCTCCAGCAATCTTCGTGCCAATATGCTTGCAATGCAACAATGAGATCTAATGTGCTGCTTAATCACCCCTAAATGCGTGTAGCTAAGGGCATGCAACTCCTAAACAGGCAGCTTGATATTTTCTTTTGTTGGTTTTAAAGGCAAGCAAGTATAAAATGGAATCACGCATGTAGAAAAATGTAAACCCTAGTAGCTAATGAATATGGGGACACACCCCCAAAAATTCAGCCCCGATTACTACAAGGGCGAGAAGATAGAAATAAAATTTGTGACAAAGGAGAATCCCTATTAAAGCGGGATCCAGGTCTTCTGCGTCTTCTCCTCGTGCGGGCTTAGCTCAAGGTTGATGTCGCCGCTCTATTGTGCCTGTCGCCCCGTTAGATTCCTTACACAATAAGATAAAGAATGATTAGATAATTGTGCAACTCAGAATACTTAGAAATAATAAAGTGAATCTATTGCATCTATTGCCTCCCTAGCAATGGTGCCATTTGATAGAGAGAGTTTCGCTTAATTAAGATAGCAATAGAATGATATGCTGTTGTAATTTATGTTGTGGAAATCTCTCAATCAAAGATTAAAATAAATATCAATTTAAACCATGAAAAGGATGTCATATCCACTGGGAGTAATAGATCCAATAAATTCATGAGTAGAGAGTTATAATGTTCGCAAACACCTTCGCGAATTCAATTCGATGAATATGCTACTCTAAATGGAACTTGCAATTTCATTAAAAGTTCAGGGCTATTTATGTAAGTTTCACATCAAGAATCAAGCTCCCAAAAGTATGCATATAATGCATGTGTAGTGGCATATCATGTAAGTTTGAATTGCATACAAATCTGAAATGAATTTTAATGTTAAATGATGCACATAACACAAGTTAAGTAAATTCATGAAATTATAAGTGCACCCATGCAATTTTGCCTGAATAAAATAATCAATATTAAAGTGACAATGGCATGCAATGTAATTTTTAATGGAATCAAAAATAACGGAAATTTCCTCCCTCTTCTTTGCGCAGGTGGAGATGTGGCGGCCGACCTAATGAAGCTCGATGGCGATGCGTAGGAAAGAGACAGTCGCAACGGCGGTGGAGGCACGGTCGGAGGTGGCTGGTGGTGATCAGCCAAAGAGGATGACGCCGACGGAGAGGAGCGGCAGGTTGCTGCGCGCGGTCTTCTGCACACGCACAAGGGCACGGTTGCACGCAAGCGTGCTGCGTGAGGGTGCAGCTTCACATGGGCGTGGTTGCAGCAAGCGTGGCTGGCGAGGTTGCACGGGGGAGCTACTACGTGCGGTGGGTGCTTTTGGTTGTCTTGCAGGCAGTTTGAGAAAGTAGAGGAAGAAGAAGATGGAGAGGCACAGGGGCACTGCTCCGTGCGGTGTGCTTTGCTGCTATTGCACGGCTATGGCACGTGGGCGTGAGTGCGCACTATGGAAGAGTAAAAGATGGAGGCGCTGCTGCTTCATGGAGGTTGTGGTGGAGTCGCGTGCTAGTCGGAGGGAAGATGGATAGCGCCACTTCTGCGTGTGGTGCAGGGACAGACCCCACCCGTATGGTGCATTGCGTGCACAAGGGAGAAGATGGAGGTGCACACAAGGCCACTGTTGCGCACACAAGGGCTGTTGTGTGCGTGCATAAGGGTTGCTGTGTGAAGGTTGTGGTGGAGGCACGCACTGGTTGGAGGGGAGATGGATAGCATGCTTTGCTTGGAGTGGGTTGAAAGAGGCCACAGTGCACGTTCTCCTCACAGTGTGCATAGGGTGTTCCCAGTGGTGCCTTCCCCCAAGATCCTCCGCCACTTTTATTTCCTCCCCCATCCATTCTTCTTCCCTAGCGCAAGTCAAGGGATTTTTAAATCGCTTACTAAAATTGGCTGGCAGCTGTTGAGAGATGGATTTGTTGAGGCCAGCTGGCTGTTGGGGGGGGGGGGGGGGGAATTCTTTTCACAACCTTGATCTCTTGTAAAATTATTCCTCCTCCACTCTCACTTTCCCGGTTATTTGTTAACTCTTAAATTAGCCTGATGGAGTGGATAAAGTGGAGGAGATGCATAGGGTGCGCTGTGTGCGAGACCTGCATGAAATATAAAATAATTACATAATAAATTATAGAATGCAATAGAATAGATGTAAACTTAGTTAATGATGCATGCAATCATTTTATGACCTAATGTAGTTATTAACAACCATAAAATGTAAGGATAAAGTTAACTTAGGCATAACAATAGTACATTAAAATGGACTCATCATGAGGATTGTGGATATATTGAGGAACTCGAGGATGATGATTTGAATCTTGAGGCTTGTATGGCTATTACCATTCTTGAGAGTTCCTTTCGCACCAATGAACCTAACCCACAACCCTCCGTGGTAGACCTAGCACACCCTAAGAGGTTGCAGATTTTGTTTACTCCCAACCTCTTCCATTGGATAGTCCTGACCAATCTTCATCAGCATCCTCTTTACCCTCCATCCTAAATCCACCCCAGCTTGATCGAAAACCATTGCCTGAACGTCTGAAATATGAGTTCTTAGGACCCAAGAAAATGCTCCTTGTGATTATTAGTGCAAAATTGACTAAGGAGCAAGAATCGAAACACTTAAGGTCCTAAACATACATAAGGATGCAATTGGTTGGGCCATCCATGACATTAGTGGGATTGAGCTATCTTATTGTAATCATCGGATTTTTATGAAATATGGATCCCACCCTTCTCGCCAGATGTAGAGGTCACTAAACCCCAATATGCAAGAAGTGGTCAAAAAAGAAATAATCAAGTGGCTCAATGCAGGAATCATATACTCAATCACGGATAGTCCCTGGGTGAGTCCCATTCAAATTATTCCCAAGAAAGCTAAGAGTACTGTAGTCACTAACAAAAATGTTGAATCTATCATGACCCATTCTGCTTCCACTTGGAGAGTCTGTATTGATTATAGGAAGTTGAACATTGCCACGAAAGAGGATCATTTCCCTTTGCCTTTCATCGACCAAATTCTTGAAAGGTTAGCCGAGCAAAAGTACTTCTGTTTCCTGGATAGTTATTCAAGATATAACCAAGTTCCTATCCATCCTAAGGACCAGAAAAAGACAACTTTCACATGTCCCTTTGGAACCTTTGCATTCCATAGAATGTCATATGGGCTTTGCAATGCACCTGTGACTTTTCAAAGGTTCATGCTTGCCATCTTTTCTGACATAGAGGGTGATGAGAGCCTCATCATGAGCCATAACTAGCTCATTTTGACCCAATAAAGAGAATAAAAGCTCCTACATAAACTAGAAGAAGGCCTAAATGAAGGAATAAGTGCTCTGAGAAGAAAACGTGAAATAAAGGTTAAAACTGCAATTTTACCATTTCAGTACATAAATGGGATTTCTCAGAGACAAAACATAAGGTCAAATGGTCTAAATGAAATAAAAAGTGGGTTGAGTCAATCAGAAATGGGTTTATGTGCAATCCAGGAATTAAATGACATTTGATAACCCTAAAATAGACCCGCTTAAATCAACAAGGTTCCGATCAGGATAAAAATCAAGTAAACTCTCTAAAAATCTTGGAAAAATATCCCCTAGGGTTTAAAACACTTAATTTGACCTTTGGAACCTAGTTTGACCTAGATTAGGGCCCTAGCTCATTAATTGACCTAATTTAGGTTTTTATGCAAAATGTCCAGTTAAACGGGGTCAAACCTAAAATCCAACTTCACCATTGGATTCCCTATGTCAAAATTAGGTTTGTACCAAAATTTGGACCTAAGGGGAGGTCATCTTGACCTACTTTGCAATTTAGTACGCCCAAATCACATTTTGGTCCCTAACTTTTGAAAATCATCACAGAGAGCCCCCTAACTTCCTCGCCAACCTTGCAATCAGGTCCTTCCGCCATTATTGGGGCAGAATCCTGCTCCAGCGAGGATTAGAGAGGGAATACTCTCTGATTCCTCAGAGATCCCCTCCCAGAAATGGAAGGGAGATTCTCTGAGGAATTCCCTTCCATCTGAGGCCAGTCATGATCCCTGATTTGATCCCAATCTCTCGTGCGAACGCACGAGGGATTTGGGTATCCACCCACTTTCCTTCTCCAGTGAGCCATTGGAGACGAAGGCATGCCCTCCAAGCTCTGAACAGATGACCCAATGCCCATAAAAGAACCCCAAACCCGGCCGCTCATTTTCAGCTCGACCTGGCCGGGGTTTCACCTCAGATTCGTCTCTTCCTTCCCGGCCAGGGAGCCCAGCGAGCTCAGGCGAGCTTTCTTTCCCTTCCTCTTCGCTCTGCCACAAAACCAGTGGCAGAGACTTCTTCCTGATTCTCCTCCGTGTCGCGCAATACCCGCACATGCTCGCCGCCGTCCTCCCTCCACTGGCATCTTCTTCTCCGGCGACAGCAGGTACAGCCGTCCGCCTCTCCGCCCCCTTCGTCCCTACAATTAGGTTATAACTACTCCACAACTTCCCCTCTTTCTTTTCCCCATTCTATTTCACTTGATTGCCCCTCGACTACTGCCGTCCACCGTCACCTTCCTCATCTCCGGCCACCCTCCAGCGAGGCGGCCCCGTTGCTCCGCAGCCCCACACGCCTCGCCGGCCATCGCAAAAGTTCCGCCTCACCACACTGAACACACTTTGCCCCTCCACTGCCACGCTACACCTCCACAACGCACCCCCGAACACACCCACACCTCCGGTCACGGGGTGACCTAGGCACGCACGCCTAGGCCACCCCGCGACCTGCTGCATGGCTCATCACCTTCGCCGTGCCACGGCGAAGGTCCTCCGGTGATCTAATTAAGCCGAGAGGCTCGTTTCATGTCTGACAGTTTTCAAGCCCCTACCGCCATTGATGGTGACGCGAAGCAGCTCCAGGCTTCAGGACCTCCAGGATTCAGGTGCAGCTCACTTGGGGAGGCAGTGCGAAGCTATCTGACCTAGTGGACAATGCAACGAAGTCTGCAGCCTTGGAAATTGAAGGAGAGAGTTCTGCGGGCGCGCGCGAGAGAAGGTCGGGACTAATAGTCCCACATCGGTAACTTACAAAGCACTGGCATGCTTTATATTGTTTTTGTGATATCGTTTCAGTGCCTCTGAACGCACATGGGGTGAGGTCCCTCACCTTATCGACGCTCGCCTCGTCCGCGGTTTCACCTCACGAATCTGGCAGGATCCGACCTGACCTTATCTGTGCACACCTCGCGCATCACCCTCACGCCGGTGCGCCGGTCTCGGGTGTGTTACCCGACCCGATTACCCGCAGCTCTAGGAGAGCATCCTGTGAGTGATTCTCAGAGAGAGAGAGACGTGCGAGTAGAGGGACAGGGTAGGTTTTGCTCTTTGTGCAGGCAGGCTGAGAGTTGAAGAGAAGAGACTTAGCCGCAAGGAAGAAGAAGAGAAGAAGCAAAAGAAGAGGATGAGTGAGGCAGAGAAGAGAAGGAAGAAAGAAGGACTGTAGAGAAGAAACAGAAGACCAAGGAAGAAGAAGGAAGAAGAGGGAGACTATAGAGAAAGAAAGGCCAAGACAGAAGAGAAAGAAAGAAAGATCAGAAGAAGAAGAATAATCAAAGAAGGGAAAACACTTTTAAGACGTCTGATCTTGTGATCAGACGTCCAATTTTACTCTTTTGCCTGGATTACTTTTTAAATGCATTTGAATTAAACTTTTGAGTAAATTAGAGTGTTCAATTACATTTGAGATTAGTAGTAAATTCCGATTGCTCCCTGTGTTCGACCTCGGATACTCCAATTTTCGAATAATAAAAACTTTTATTTGTTGACGACGCTTGATTACCTATACTACGACGCAATAACTGTTAAAACATGATCGAGACAGTCGCTTCAACAAAATGGCGCCGTTGCCAGGGAGTAACGTGCAATTTATCACTAGTCTCTACATTCTTTTTATCATATTGAACACTAACTTGCCCTACTTTGCTTTGTTGTGATCTTGCTGGTATTTCACAAGAAAATCCCTCCCGCAAGTCAACGACTCCAGGGCAGGTAATTTCTTTTCTTCCTTAAACTATCCCCTAAGCTTTAAAAGACAAAAGGAAGAAAATCAATTTAGGAATCAATTGCCTTCTTTATATAGTAATCACCATCTTTAAGGCAAACATTTCCTAATTTTGCGAAAATTTTTTAATTCTTCTTGAAGTTGGAGCGATTTTTTTTAGATTCTATCCCACAAATTCATGTGCCTAATAGAAATAACGCTTAATCTCTACGGACAACACACTTCTTGCTTTCAAGTCCAAAGAGAATTTATGTGAAAAAGAAAAAAGGATTGGAAATAGAACCAAATTAGGTTTTCTACAGTAGGATCTTGGAGTGTTAGTCACACATGCCTACATAAAAGGAAATAAACCTTCCCGCATCAGTGTGTCACCCAAGACCTTGATTGAAGAGATCTAACTAAGACAAACCCTAAGAAAAATTGTGTTCTAAAATCACTTGAATCTTAAAATTTTTGGACCTAATAACCTGGGAGTCAAATCAGGGTGATCTCTAGGCTCCAAACCTAGAATCATTCTGCCATCTATAGGACAGGTTAGGTGAAGTTGACCCCTTGGGTCAACCAACCTCTAAATTAGGTCACAATATCAAAACATCTAAAGTTCAAGTGAGAACCCTAAAGCACCTTTGAAATAAAAGTGGTAGACTTAAGAGGTCAAGGTCCCCATTTTGGTCTACCTGGAATCTTAATGACAAGAGAGGCCAGGTGGGGGAAACCCTGTAACCCGTGGGGACACTCTACCGTGTAGGGGCCTTTGTGGGACTTTCCCTCTCTGGCTGCCCAGGTAATTCTCAGGTGGACAACTTTCTGATCCAGGGGTCCATCCGCCCCGAAACTCCATAGTCATCCAAATGTCTTTGGGTGTCTTGATTGGGTCAAAAACATCTCCAGTCCCTCATCTTTTCTCTTTAGAGCACACATACACATTTTCAGTGGGACTCGTTATTCAGATCTGATCGCTTCATAACTTGATTCTACATCTTGATTCAAACTCTGATTCTACATCTGGATTCCACCACCTGATCCAAATATGTAGCCAAACAACTTAGGACCACCATTCAAGAAACCTGAATATCAGAGATCCATGGGAGATAAAATGATTGAGGATGCCATGAAATTCTATGAAAATGAAGAAACCTCAACATCAGTAGGAAACATTCAGGTTGATGTCCCAACAACCACAACCTTTATCATAACTTGTGCCCAAGTACTATTAGCAGAAGCTACAAAAGGATTAACCCATGACTTGATCATTACTGCATACATTGAGATAGAAAAACTGCACAATATTGCATACCTTCAATGTATGACAAATCCTCGACTTTGGAAGCAACACCAAGATAGTCTTGAAAAACGGGAAGAGATAATGAGATTAGTAAAACAAGTTATTGACTAGAAGTACCCGTATATACCACAAACAGAGGATGAACCATCTTGGGACAACATCGAGGATCAATCTGATCTCGGGTTTGAGGCACAAAATGGTTGTGGATTCCCAACCCAGATGGAGTATAATGTGCCTGATATTAAAGAAGGTTGGGAAGCTCCAAATGCAGGAAAATACAATGCTGAGCCCATTTTAGAATCCCAAGACTCCTGCAATAATGAAGGTAGAGCTGAACCTCTCGAGGGTATAAATTCCGTCCCTTATTCTGATAAGGTGACCCTTGGAGGTTATTCAGACCTAGATTCTAGTAATTCAACCCACATCCTAAGCCTAGAACCTAGATCTGAAACCTATTTTGAAGATTTCAAGGCCCCATATGAAGAAGATCAATCTTTCAATGAAGTATATGATTTTGGGCCTCGATTTGATGAATATCCCTCGCCAACATCCTCAGAGGAACTAATCGATTTTTCAGAAGTCATGCCAATCTACGACATAGAAATCGAGGAGTTGGATGAGTGGGGTTTCAATTGGGCCTGCTCTACTAGCTTAGAACCTAAGCCTCTACCAAATAGGGACACCTTTTTAAGCTCAGAATTCACATTTAGGCTAGACCCCAGTCAGGCTGCTGAATCTACAACATATGATTTATTCTATGGTGGAACTCATGATCTTCAATCTCATTCAGACTTTGATTTTCGCAAACTCTCCGACGATTTCGAATCTGACCATAACATCGGAGAAAATCTGCTTCCTGATTATAACAAGCCAATTTTCTTTGAAGCCACTTGCTCCACATATACAGAACCAATCAAAACCCATTCTCTACCTTGACCCGCAACCAGACTCAATTTCTATTCCGATTCACCTCTCATTGAGCCGTTTGCAGATGATTCAACTCCATATCTATATTGGGTATCGGGCATTGATCAGACAGAAAAACAGGAGCCAACATTCTGTGATCACCCCTATAGGGATTCCACACTTACATTGATTATTTTTCAGAACCCTACTTTGACCAGGCTTATTCGACTCAGCCTAAGCCCGAGTTTTCACTTCCATATTCATTTGAACTTCATTGCATATGGTGGGTTCCGCATCTGTTGATCTACATCTATCAACCCACCAGACTTATTGGGTTTGGGCTGCATCATCAGCCTACTGATCTCAACAAGCACCTGGTTGGACCAACCAGGCTCTTAATCAAGGTGCTTGTTTTACAAATTCTGCTGATTTGACCACTCCCTCTCCACCCCATTTTCCGCTTGGCTGAAGGCATTGAATTTAGCACTTAACGGGAGGCAACCCGTCATCCCAAAAACAGAGACCCGTCTGATTATCCGTCTGTACTCCACGTCCATTGCACCTTGAGTTCAGCCTTAGACAGTTGATCCCACCTCTGGTACACGTATTAGAGCTTGAAATCATCCGCATCAGTCATTCCCGATCCATTCACCCACCCGATGTATCCTGTTCTAAGTCCCTGACCTCAACACTATTTCACACCCTCCGTTTACAATGACATTGCAAAACTTAGGCATGGGGGGTGATAAAGTGCATACATACAGAACCAAGAAAAAGTCAAGAGTCTCACACACAAAAAAATTTTTGCATATGTCAAAAACACAAAAAAAATTGAAAAATTATGAAAAAGAACAAAAAAATGGGGGAGGGAGGAAATTTTGTAAGCCACATATTCATAAGGAGGAGAAAAAGAGCAAAAATGACAAAAGGAGCACAAAATGAAAAAGAAAAAGAAATAGTAATTAGTAAAAGATTAAGGAATTAACTGAAGTTCTAGACCAGATCAAGAAAAGAAATAGAAGAAAAGTGCTAAGGAGACGTAACAAGAGATTAGTGAGAATGCTGGTCTTAGGCCTCTTGGGCTAGATTCGTTAGCTTAAAAATTCACGTATCCGCTAAAATCTGGATAATCCTCAAGAGGTTGGGGAAAATGTGAAGCTTAAGTATTAGGTCTAAGGCTTCGGAAGTATTCGGCCTTGTTAACTGACCTCCAGTTTGCGGGATTCGGTAACCTAAGCACCCCAAATTCACACACAATTTAGTTCAGTGCGCCTAAATATCAAAATCACGCAAAAGCGTTTAATGTTATGAAAAAGTCACCTAGATTAGGAGCGGCCAATCAACACAAGTTGATTTGGACGAGTTCTCGGCGCGGAGAGGTGGGAAATTCCCCTCGAAGATGCGTAACAACATAGCGTCTCCTTTGTGCTTGTCTCGTAGGATATTTAAATATCCTACTAGGGGCATGTAAGCACTCTACTGGTTCAGATACCATGGGCGGCATTATCACGAAATGTCGATCACCAGGGTCTGAATTCGGCCACAAAATGCCATGGGCGGGATTATCTCGAAATCTCGAAAGCCAGGGTTCTGGGGGTTGCCATGGGTGGGATTATCTCGAAATCTCGAAAGCCAGGGACCCTTGAGGATTGATGGTGGGGACGAGGAATCCGATACAGACCGTGTTGAGAAGCTAATCCAAAGGTAGAAATAAAAACAAAAGAGAAAGAAAAGCTCTCCAAACAAATAAATATTCTATCTCTCTTTTACAAAAATGCACTGCAAACTGAACTTATGCTAAGAATGTTTCAAGCACGGGTGCTTTAATCGCGGAATCCAACAAACCCTAGGTTGGTTTCTGTGGGCCTTAGAAACCTTTGCGGAGGACTGAGGCTAAAGAAGGTCAGGTCCGGAGTTTGGTTGGTACTTGAATACCTCTAGGCCTATTGTCGGCATTCTAATCTAATCACAAAAGAAAAAGAAAAGCACTTATCATAACTATTGACAGACACTGAGGGTCTAGAATGGAAGTTAAAACCTTGAAATTTTGCTAAGGGACTAGCAAAAGCTAGGCATGGGGTATGATGAGAGCCTCATCATGATCGATAACTAGCTCATTTTGACCCAATAAAGAGAATAAAAGCTCCTACATAACCTAGAAGAAGACCTAAGTGAAGAAATAAGTGCTTTGAGAAGAAAACATGAAATAAAGGTTAAAACTACAATTTTACCATTGCAGTACATAAATGGGATTTCTCAGAGACAAAACATAAGGTCAAATGGTCTAAATGAAATAAAAAGTAGGTTGAGTCAATCAGAAATGGGTTTATGTGCAATCTAGGAATTAAATGACATTTGATAACCCTAAAACAGACCCGCTTAAATCAACAAGGTTCTGATCAGGATAAAAATCAAGTAAATCCTCTAAAAATCTTGGAAAAATATTTCCTAGGGTTTAGAATACTTAATTTGACCTTTGGAACCTAGTTTGACCTAGACTAGGGCCCTAGCTCATTAATTGACTTAATGTGGGTTTTTACGCAAAATGCCTGGCTAAACGGGGTCAAACCTAAAATACAACTTCACCATTGGATTTATTAGGTACAAATTAGGCTTGTACCAAAATTTGGACCTAAGGGGAGGTCATCTTGACCTACTTTGCAATTTAGTACACCCAAATCACATTTTGGTCCCTAACTTTTGAAAATCACCACAGAGAGCCCCCTAACTTCCTTGCCAACTTTTCAATCAGGTCCTTCCACCATTATTGGGGCAGAATCCTGCTCCGGCGAGGATTAGAGAGGGAATACTCTCTGATTCCTCAGAGATCCCCTCCCAGAAATGGAAGGGAGATTCTCTGAGGAATTCCCTTCCATCTGAGGCCAGTCATGATCCCTGATTTGATCCCAATCTCTTGTGCGAATGCACGAGGGATTTGGGTATCCACCCACTTTCCTTCTCCGGTGAGCCATCAGAGACAAAGGCATGCCCTCCAAGCTCTGAACAGATGACCCAATGCCTATAAAAGAACCCGCAAACCCGGCCGCTCATTTTCAGCTCGACCTGGCTGGGGTTTCACCTCAGATTCGTCTCTTCCTTCCCGGCCAGGGAACCCAGCGAGCTCCGGCTAGCTTTCTTTCCCTTCCTCTTCACTCTGCCACAAAACCAGTGGCAGAGACTTCTTCTTGATTCTCCTCCGCGTCGCGTAATACCCGCACATGCTGCCTCAGACCCGTCGTCGCCGCCGTCCTCCCTCCACTGGGCATCTTCTTCTCCGACGACAGCAGGTGTAGCCGTTCGCCTCTCCACCCCCTTCGTCCCTACAATTAGGTTAGAACTACTCCACAACTTCCCTTCTTTCTTTTCCCCATTCTATTTCACTTGATTTCCCCTCGACCGCCGCCGTCCGCTGTCACCTTCCTCATCTCCGGCCACCCTCTAGCGAGGCGCCCCCATTGCTCCGCAGCCCCATACGCCTTGCCGGCCATCGCAAAAGTTCCGCCTCACCACACTGAACACACTCCGCCCCTCCACTGCCACGCTAAACCTCCACAACGCACCCCCGAACACACCCACACCTCCGGTCACAGGGCAACCTAGGCACGCACGCCTAGGCCACCCCACGACCTGCTGCATGGCTCATCACCTTTGCTGTGCCATGGCGAAGGTCCTCCGGTGATCTAATTAAGCCGAGAGGATCATTTCATGTCTGACAGCTTTCAAGCCCCTGCCGCCATTGATGGTGACGCGAAGTAGCTCCAGGCTTCAGGAAGTCCAGGCTTCAGGTGCAGCTCACTCGGGGAGGCAGTGCGAAGCTATCTGACCCAGTGGATAATGCAACGAAGTCCGCAGCCTTGGAAATTGAAGGAGAGAGTTCTGCGGGCACGCGCGAGAGAAGGCCGGGACTAATAGTCCCACATCGGTAACTTACAAAGCACTGGCATGCTTTATATTGTTTTTGTGATATCATTTCAGTTCCTCTGAACGCACATGGGGTGAGGTCCCTCACCTTACCGACGCTCGCCTCATCCGTGGTTTCACCTCACTAATCTGGCAGGATCCGACCCGACCTTATCTGTGCACACCTCGCGCATCACCCTCACGCTGGTGCGCCGATCTCGGGTGTGTTACCCGACCCGATTACCCGCAGCTCTAGGAGAGCGTCCTGTGAGTGATTCTCAGAGAGAGAGAGATGTGCGAGTAGAGCGACAGGGTAGGTTTTGCTCTTTGTGCAGGCAGGCTGAGAGTTGAAGAGAAGAGACTTAGCCGCAAGGAAGAAGAAGAGAAGAAGCAGAAGAAGAGGCTGAGTGAGGCAGAGAAGAGAAGGAAGAAAGAAGGACTGTAGAGAAGAAACAGAAGACCAAGGAAGAAGAAGGAAGAAGAGGGAGACTGTAGAGAAAGAAAGGCCAAGACAGAAGAGAAAGAAAGCAAGATCAGAAGAAGAAGAATAATCAAAGAAGGGAAAACAATTGTAAGACGTCTGATCTTGTGATCAGATGTCCAATTTTACTCTTTTGCCTGGATTATTTTTTAAATGCATTTGAATTAAACTTTTGAGTAAATTAGAGTGTTCAATTACATTTGAGATTAGTAGTAAATTCCGATTGCTCCCTGTGTTTGACCTCGGATACTTCGGTTTTCAAGTAATAAAAACTTTTATTTGTTGACGACGCTTGATCACCTATACTATGATGCAATAATTGTTAAAACACGATCGAGACAGTCGCTTCAACAGAGGGGGACTGTCTTGAGGTATTCATGGATGATTTCTCAATTTTCGGAGATTCATTTGAATCTTTCCTTATCCTTGACATGGATGGACTTGAAAATCTGAGGAACACGCCCATCATTCTGGGGCGTCCTCGCTGGCTACCGCGAAGGCCAACATTAATTGTGAAAGCAATAGCTTGGAAATCGCCTTTTGGGATCAAAGAATGAAATTGGATATTTTTAAGGTGATTAATAAATTTGAGAATTGTGGATTTATTGAGGAACTTGATGACGATAATGTGAATATTGAGACTTGTATGATGGTTTCTACATTTGAAAGTTCCTCCTATGATGATGATTTGGATCCACAACCCTCTATGGAAAACCCACCATCTTCTGAAGAGGTTATTGATTTTGTTCACTCTCAACCTCTTCCTCTTGATGAGTCTTCATCAGCATCTCCCTTACCTTCAATCATCAACCCACCCAAGCTTGAACTAAAACCATTGCCTGAGAATCTGAAATATTAGCTTTTAGGACCACATAAGATGCTCCTTGTGATTATCAGTTCTAAATTAACAAAGGAGCAGGAGATTAAATTGATTAAGGTCCTAGAAGAACATAAGGAGGAAATTGGTTGGACTATTCATGACCTTAGGGGGATCGAGCCATCTTATTGCAATCAGAGAATATTTTTGGAAGATGGATCCCACCGTTCTCGCCAGGTGCAGAGGAGATTAAATCCAAATATGTGAGAAGTGGTCAAGAAGGAGATTATCAAGTGGCTCGATGTAGGAATCATTTATCCGATCTCTGATAGTCCTTGGGTAAGTCCCATGTAGATTATTCCCAAGAAAGCCAGGATTACCGTTGTGACTAACAAGAAAGGAGAATATGTCACAACTCGTTCAGCTTCCTCTTGGAGAGTCTGTATTGATTATAGAAAACTGAACACAGCCATGAAAAAGGATCATTTCCCTCTACCTTTTATTGATCAAATCCTTGAAAGACTAGCTGAGTAGAAGTACTTCTGTTTCCTTGATGGCTACTCGGGATACAATCAAGTCCCTATCCATCCCGAGGATCAGGAAAAAACTAATTTCACCTGTCCTTACGGAACCTTTGCTTTCGTAGGATGCCATTCGGCTTACGTAATGCACCTCCAACTTTTCAAAGGTGTATGCTGGCCATATTCTCTGACATGGTGGGAGAGTTTATGGAAGTCTTCATGGATGATTTCTCTATTTTTGGAGAATCGTTTGACTCTTTTCTAGCTAATCTTGAAATGATTCTTAAACGATGCATCAAAACAAGACTGGTCCTTAGATGGGAAAAGAGTCATTTCATGACACAAGAAGGCATCGTCTTGGGTCATGTAATCTCTAAACAGGTAATCGAAGTGGACAAAGCTAAGGTTGATGCTATCGCTAAACTTCCTCTTCCCACATTTGTCAAACAAATTCGATCATTTCTTGGTCATGTGGGATTCCACAGGAGATTCATCAAGGACATTTCGAAGGTTGCTCATCCTTTGAGCAATCTTCTCACCAAAGAAACACCATTTGATTTCGACAAATCATGGTGTAAGGCATTTGATTTTCTTAAAATGACAGTCACTTGTGCTCCGGCGTTGCAACCATCAGTTTGGACAGCCCCTTTTGAGATCATGACTAATGCTTCTAATTACACAGTCGGGGCTATTTTGGATCAAAAGGTTGATAGGAAGCCCTCTGTCATCTACTACGCTAGTAAAACTCTGGATGAGGCCTAGAGGAATTACACAGTTAATGATAAGAAATTACTAGCTGTAGTATTTACTTTGGAGATGTTCAGGGCTTATCTCTTAGGGTCTCACGTCATCATATATACCGACTACTTGTCCTTGAGACATCTCTTGGCCAGAAAGGATGTAAAACCCTGGCTTATTCGTTGGATTCTTCTGCTTCAAGAATTTGATCTTGAAATCAAGGATAAATTTGGGGTACAGAATGTGGTGGCGGATCATTTGTCGAGACTTCTGAGTGATTCTTCTCATCCAGACATTCCGATTGTTGATACTTTTTCGGATGAGGCCATCATTACAGTTTTAGGTGTTCAAACCCCATGGTTTGCTGACATTGTCAATTATTTGGCCATTGGTCAAATCCCCCATGATTGGACCAAGCAACAATGGGATAGACTCAAATCTGAGACCAAATACTAATTCTGGGAGGACCCTAAACAGTACCGCATTGGCTTTGATTAGAATATTCACCGATGTGTTCTGGAGAACGAATTCAAGAGTATACTTAAGTTCTGCCATACATTTGCATGTGGAGGATACTTCTCCAAGAAAAAGATGGCTGCAAAAATTTTGCAATCTGGATTTTATTGGCCATCTTTATTCAAGGATGCCCAGGAATTCTTGAGGTTGTGTTTCCAATGGCAGGCACTTGGGAGCACAACCAAGGGAGACATGATGCCCCTAAACTCGATTCTTCCTGTCGAAATCCTTGATGTTTAGGGCATCGATTTCATGGGACCATTCCTCCCTTCATTTGGACATCATTACATTCTCGTCGCTGTTGATTACATGTCCAAGTGGATCGAGGCTATCCCACCTAAACCAATGACCACAAGTGGTCACAAATTTCATCAAGAAGAACATTTTCAGTTGGTTCAGGATTCCGAGGGCCATCATAAGCGATGGTGGCACTCATTTCACTAATGCCCAGTTCTGTAATTTGCTGGAAAAATACGGGGTTAATCATAGAATCTCCACACCTTACCATCCCCAGATGAATGGATAGGCCAAGATCTCCAATTGGGAAATCAAGAATATTTTGCAGAAAATGGTTAGGCCTGATAGCAAAGATTAGACTCAAATGCTTGAGGACGCTCTTTGGGCCAACCGTACGGTGTATAAAATGCCCATCGACATGTCTCCATTTCGACTGGTGTATGGAAAGGCATGTCATTTACCCGTAGAAATTGAACATATGGCATTCTGGGCAATCAAGTAGTGCAATCTAAATCTGAGTTAGAGGAGCCAAGAAATGACGCATATGAGAATGCCAAGATCTACAAGGCTCGGACCAAAGCTATTCATGATTTCCCACAAGAACTTTGAGCCAAACGAGATGGTTTGGCTATTCGATTCTTGACTTAAGCTCTTTCCCAGCAAACTTAGGTCGAAATGGAATGACCCATTCATTATTGATCAGATATTTCCAAATAGGGTTGTTCAGATCTCTGACCCGAATATGGATAATTCATTCAAAGTCAACGGTCAACGTATGAAGCCTATTATTGACCGTACTATTCTAGAACCCATCTTAGACACTATTGCTCTAGCCCTGTTGTGACTTCTCTGCCTGGACTTCCCCTAGCTAACGGCATTAAACTCAGTAGTTGTACAGTCTAACTCAGAGCTAACCTGAGCTTCATATTCAGGTGATATCTTCTGCATTCTACCCTTCCTTTCATGTCTTTTATTCTCAATGTGAACATTACATCAGCTAGGCATGGGGGGGTGGATTCATTTCTGAATCATTTTGTCAACTCTGTGGAATTTTTGTAAATTCTACCTATTTTCTTATGTATACATAAAAAAAAAATTGAATTAGGAAGGAATACTTGGACATCAGGAACTTTCAATCTTAGGAAATATTACAGTAAGATTTGAGCACTAAGACCTTCAGGTTTTCGAGCTTAATCAACCAGGGTATCCACTAAAATGTGGATTTTTTTATCGAGTCCTCGCCATCCTGAATTCTATTTTAATTTGATTAAATAAGTTTGGGTGATAAGTACATGACTTATCAACCCACCCTTTGATTTGAGGGAACTTTAAGTCTAAACATCTACATACTATTTGTCGTTGACTCTTTGTTCGGCAGTTTTAATGGAAATTGGGTAGCTAATGAACCTTATAGGGTGATATGGCTAGCAAGTTATCATGGGTAATAGCCCATAGGTAGGTTGTCCAAAGCCTAGTCACTAGACCACTCTCTTCTTGCGGCCTTTAGGTAAATCTTAAACCAGGGAAGCCACCTACTTAAAAAAGGGAAAGTTTGAAAAGAAAAGTAAAAGAAAATGAAAAGGAGAAAAGAAAGAAAAAGAAACAAAAAGAAATAAACCACACTTCACCTCACGAGTATGGCCGGTAAGTTGTCGATGGTAACAGCTCATCGATCGGTTGTCTAGAATCTAGCTCAGGAAATGCACTAAAAATTTCAAAAACACATAGGAAGAAGCAAAGAAGTAGAATAAGCTGGGGAGATATACACTGGACTCACCCTTGTGTTGGCCCCATAAAAAAATAAAAGTATGGAAAAGGCTACCGGTCGTAAAGATATACCTTTAGGCAGAACTCTCTTTTTAAGGTCACCTAGGGGCGTAGAAACCCGAAGTCTGTTCTGATTGCCGATCAACGAGTCTATCACATTCATAAAAAGATACTTAGAACTTAGGGTTCTTATTAAATCTTGGGTAGGTTGAGTGGCCATAGAAAGGCACTTTGTAACCCTAAACTCAAAAATTCAAAAAAAAAAAAAAGAAAAGAAGAAAAAGAGAAAAAGAAATATTTCTTTGAATAAGGCGAGAGCTTGTGGCGGTTTGCGTTTTGGTAGATACCCGGGTGCTGTTGTGCCTTTGAAAGTTCAGATCCTAAGTAAAAATTTCTTAATGTTGAAAATGATTTATGCCCAAGTAATCCAACCTAATTCTTTCATAAATAGCATGTACTCTTTTCTAGGGACTAGCAAAAGATAGGCAAGGGGGTGTGATGTGCATACATCTGATTAACCTAAAATGTCTATTAATGCATGTTCTAAGTGTCACATTAGCATTACACATTGTAAATAGTGCATAACATGCATAATCATACATTTAGTTTAAGAAGTATAAATTGTATAGTAATTTTCTCCTTTTTATGGCCAGGGATAGAGCAACTTGTTAATCGGGGCCTCGGATCAAAGATCCAACCATATAGATTCGATCAGGGCGATGATTGGAGTTCAACAACTCCAAGATCGCCCTGATCGGACATCCATAGCACCAGATAGAGACCAAGGAACCCTAAAGATCAAGGGCCAAGATGGTGTTAATCCACACCTCAGACGACAAATCCGACCACATGGATGGGTTTGGATCGACGATCGCAGCCTAACGACGTGAAAATCAGTCCAATCCAACACCTGTGTCACCATCTACAACACTCAAAAGATGGACAACCTAGATGGTACCACGTGGAGCCATCATAGCTGCCCAGTACCGGCCGTAGCTCTTCTCTTCTTCAATCGTTCGATGCATCTACACTGTTGGATGCTCGTCCAACGGTTGCACGCACGCATGCAAAAAATCACTCGTGCTACAAAGACGCCGCCGTAGTGTAGTAGTCGAGCGCATTTTGCGAACACGTGACACGCGTTCGATTCCACATCTGCTGCACACAGGTGAATTAGCGCGACCGTGCGATCGGCATCGAGCGATGCATATCAACCGATAGCACCCACACACAATCAGATGTTTAGCGTGAACGCCTGATCATACGTGGGCACGTGGCACTAGTGACGATCGGTTTAAGTCATCCGATCTTGAGAACGAACGGCTGAGCGTGCGTGAGTGTGGCCATGCATTTAAAGGTGCTGAAGGTGAGCGCACGCATGTCGGCCATGTTCAGGACTTTAGTGACGAATAAATCCACCACTAAAGGTCCTGAATTAATGCTTTTGATGTTGAAATGTCCAAAATGCCCCCACTCCTTGCAACTATAAAAGGAGACCCCTACCCTACGAATTTCTCATCCCTTCCTTCTCCTCTCTCCCTCCCTAAAGCTTAAGAGAAGCTTGTCCCACACCCAGGATGCTCCTCAAGAGCTAAAGCCAAGTTTTCACCCCCGTTCCGGAAGCGGATCCTACGATGACGACAATGTGCTGCTTCGTTCCCATTCCTCCTACCTCGTCCACCTTCTTCCTGCTCCGTTCCTCGTCTTCCAGGCATTGTCCCATCCGACTCATTCTCCAAGCGATCGTCGAGGAGGATAACTTCTCTCTCCCTTCTTTTTCCGCTTTGTAGAGTAGAATTTTCCTACTTTCTAGTTGTAACAATTTTCCATTTTCTAGTGTAATCATTTCTCAATTTCTTAGCTATAGAAACATTACTCAATATCAAGTGATTGTTCTTTCTCTCTCTCTTTCTTATTGTTTATATTGCTTCCATCATGATTATTTCTCCCTTTAAACAAAAATACCAGAAAAAATATAACTGCGAATTTTGAGATCGACGTAGACTCCCTATGTTCGACCTAGAATTTCTTTACAGATTTTTTGGTATAAATTTTATTTGTTGAATGGATTTCTTCATGACTCGAACTACAACGAGGGGTTTTCAAATCCAATTGCAAATGCATAGTTTTCCACTTTCAACACCAGGAGATCTCGAGGTCATGTTCCTAAAGCTAGGCACTCGGGAACATAGCCAAGGGAGACATGATGCCTCTAAACCCGATTCTTCCCTTCGAAATCTTCGATGTTTGGGCCATCGATTTCATAAGGCCCTTCCTCCCTTCATTTGGACACCAATACATTCTCGTAGCCATTGACTACTAGTCCAAGTGGATTGAGGCTATTCCCACCAGAGCCAATGACCACAAGGTGGTCATCGATTTTGTTAGGAAGAAATCTTCAGTTGGTTTGAGATCCCAAGGGTTATCATCAGCTATGGTGGTACCCATTTCACCAATGCCTAGTTCCGCAATTTACTGGCAAAATATGGGGTGAATCATACGATTTCCACACCTTACCATCCCCAGACGAATGGATAGGCCTAGGTCTCCAATCAGGTGATCAAGAACTTCCTGTAGAAAATGGTTAGGCCTGATAGGAAAGACTAGACTCAAAAGCTTGATGATGCTCTTTGGGACGCTCTTTGGGCCTATTGTACGGCATTCAATATGCTTATCGGCATGTCACTATTTTGTCTTCTGTGTGGTAAGGCGTTCCATTTACCCATAGAGATTAAACATCAGGCATTCAGGGAAATTAAGAAATGCAATTTTTACCTTAGTTTAGCCGTAAAGACCAGGAAACTCAAACTATCTGAGTTGGACGATCTTAGAAATGATGCTTATGAGAATGCCAAGATCTATAAGGCTAGGACCAAAGCTCTTCATGACTAGTTGATATCTCACTAGAGCTTTGAGTCAAAACAGAAGGTCTGGCTTTTTGATTCTCAACTTAAGCTCTTTTCCGGCAAGCTTAGGTCATAGTGGAACAACCCATTCATCATTGATCAGATATTCCCAAACTGGGCCATTGAGATTTCTGACCCAAAGATGGGTAATTCTTTCAAGGTCAACAGTCAACGTTTGGGACTATATGTTGACTGTGTTATCCCAAACCCCATCTAAGACAAGGTTTCTTTAACATTGATTTGACTTCTTTGGCTGGACCCCGCCTAGTTGATGGCATTAAACTCAGCATTTGTACAGTCTAACTCAAAACTGACCAGAGAATCATGGAATACAGATGATATTTTTCCCATTCTACCATTTTCTCATGCCTTTTATTTTCAATGAGGACATTACATAAGCTAGGCAAGGGGGTGGATTCATTCTAAATCATATTGTCAACTTTGTGGATATCTTATAAATTTCCCTTATTTTTCTCTTTATTAAAAAAAATTGAATCAAGAAAATAAAACTTGGGCATTAGAAAATTTTCAATCATAGGAAATAATAGAATATGACCTAAACACTTAGACCCTTTAGATCTTTGGGCTTAATCAACCCTGGTGTGCACTAAAATGTGAACTTGTTTCTCAGGTCCTCGTCATTCTGAATTCATTTCTAATTGGTTAAATAAGTTGGGGTGATAAGTACATGACTTATCAACCTACCCTCTGGTTTGAGGGGACTTATAGTTTAAGCATCTACACAATATTTGCATTGGCTCACTTTTCGATGGTTTTAACAGAAATTGGGTAGCTAATGAACCATCTAGAGTGGTATGGCTAGCAAGTTGTTGTGGGTAATAACCCATTGGCTAGTTATCCAAAGCCCAGACACATGACCATTTTCTTTCTATTGCCTTTAGCTAAATCCAAGATCAAGGAACCCACCTACTTAGAAAAAAAAAGAGAGAAAAAAAGATAGAAAAATATCCAAAAGGGAGAAAAAAAGAGATAGAAAAAACAAGCCACACTTCACCACACAAGTATCGTTGGCAAGCTATTGTGTGTAACAGTCCATTGGCCGGTTGTCCAGAACCCAGCTCACAAGAATGCACAAATAGTTAACACTTAGGAAGAAGTAGGGAAGTAGAATAAGCCAGGGAAATATACACTGGGTTCGCCCTATGTTGACCTCATAAAAATAAAAAGTAGGGAGAAAGCTACTGGTTGGATAGATACACCTTTAAGCAGAATTTCTTTTCAAGGTCACCTAGTGGCATAGAAACCTAAAGTCTGTTCTAATTGCCGAGCAGTGAGTCTATCACATTCGCACAAAAAAGATGCTTAGAACTTAAAGTTCTTTTCGAGTTTTGGTGGGTTGGGTAGCCATAGAAACCAACCCCGATACTTTAAACTCAAAAATCCAAAAAAAAAATTATAAAAGGAGAAAAAGAAAAATATGTTTTTGCTTTTGAATAAGTTGAGGGCTTGGGTGGTCTTTATTTGAATAGACACCCGAGCACAGCTGAGTCTAGATAGATTAAGTCTTTACTAGAAATTTCTTAATGTTGAAAAATAACTATTGCCCAAGTAACTTAATCATAACTCTTTTATAAATAGCATGTAGTTTTGCTAGGGACTAGCGAAAGATAAACATTGGGGTGCGATATAGACACATCTATTTGACATAAACTGTCTATTTATGCGTGTTCTTAGGTGTATAAGTGCATTCAACAATATAAATATTGCATAGGATGCATCATTCTGCATTTAGATTAGTTTGTACAAATTATAGGTTAATTTACCCTTTTTGTGGAAATGGGACAAGGCAATATCATTTTGGGGTCTCAGATTGAAGAACCAACCATACAACTTTGATTAGGGCGACGGTCAGAGTTCAATGCCTCTAACATTATCTCGGTCAGACCTCCATAGCATCAGATGCAGTCCAAGAAAGATCAGAGACCAAGGGTCAAGGTAGTGTAAATTCATACCTCAAATGAGAAATCCAACTGCAGGGATGGGTTCGGATCAACGATCATAGCCCAACAACGTGAAAATTAGTTCAATCCGACACACGTGGCACTATCTACAAAAGGAAGAAGATGGACGACCATGATGGAAACATATGGCGCCATCACAACCACCTAAATCATCCAAGCATGACCATAGACTCCATCCGATGATCAACGCATCTCAGTTGTTGGATCACTGATCCAACGGTTGAGATTCACTCAAGACCATGCTTTACATTCATCTGAAGACAACGCTTACAAATCCTTAGCCGTTGGATCTTCATCCAACAGCCGAGGGCATGCGAGCATTAAAATGCAAACATGACCAAAGTGACCCCTCAGTGTAGTGGGTAAGGCACTACAATAGCAAAGGTTGCGCGTTCGAGCCTCCCTACTGATTAGCCCATATTCGTGGACTATTTAAGTATTTAAGTGCTTAGACATTAAGTTAATTCTAACATTTATTTAGCATAAATTAGGACGTAAATAGGTTAATTCATATTTCTAATTGAATTACATAATTCATGCATTGCATTCATTTTTAAATGCATTTAGAATTAACTTAGAATTGCATCCATTTAATTCGTTAACCAATAAGGTGCATTGCATGCATTAATTTAAGTTAACAGAAAAGTTGAGGGTTTGTATATAAATAACCATAATATTTTATCATTATTTTTATTCTTCTTCTTTCAGCAATGGCTGCATTTCCTTCAGCTGCTCTCTAACGCCACCAACTGCCACACTAAAACCTACAATCAAGGACGAGCGAAGAATGTGGATCTGCTCCCACTTCTCCATTCAAATCCATGCTGGTGTCTACAAAAAGAGGAAGAGGCAGCCGAGCTCTGGAGGCCACCATCCCAATGATCCACCACTATGTAGAGAGTTGAGCCCTCCTCCGTTCCACCAGCATCGGCCTCAACAGCGACGATGAGCCCCCACCACCATGGACGTATGGCGTGATAGGCCACACCGCCATCTGAAGCTCGTTTGCATCACTGTGCCTGACCAGAATCAACATCACCACCCTCGCTGTCATCACCAACAACCTCCACTGCAGCCACTGCAACTTCACTCCTCTATTAATTAAGACATCTGGGAAGTTTCCCGGACGTCTGAAGCTTCGTCCCCACACACAATAGCAACCGGCCGCTCACTTCACGCCCGCGCCCCTCCGGCTGCACAAACCCTGCAGCCTCGGTGCGCCACACCTCCTGCAGCATCCACGACGCATGCACTTGCTGCGCCTCACCTCCTTCGTGCCCGCACCCCTCCGTCTGCACAAGACGCCAGCACCCTGCACCACCTCCGCGCACACCCTGCAATCGCCTCTAGCCATGCACGCAGCCAGCGCCCCCGCCAGCGTGCAGCACGCCCACCGACTCCCCTCAGCGTGCCTCATCTCCTCCAGCGCGTCCACTTCCACACGCCCACTCCCACGCTTGCACATGCCCTTGCTGCGCCTCACCTCCTTCATCCCCTAGCGCACCCGCCTCACCTCCTGTAGCAGCACCTCCAGCCCACCCTGTAGAGCGTCATCGACGCTTGCAGTGCACGGCCAGCAGCATCCAGCAGCAGCGGTGCGTCCGCCAGCAGCACCAACCTCCGCATGCGTGTAGTCCAGTGCGTGCACCTCCTCGTCAGGACCTCAGCCACGCTCGTCCATGCCACACGACCTGCAGCACTTCAGCCCACACCGGAACCCACCACCACCGTTCCTCCGCCCGGCCACCTCGGAGCATCTCGCACGTCACTGCAACCGCCATCACGGAGCCCTCGGTCTAGAGATCCGCCTCCGAGCTTCACGCCTCCGACCGTTCCTTCCTTATCGTGCACGGACAAGGGGTTGAAGATCCCCTATTTTGCTATAGTACCAGCCTTATTAATATTTGCATTCTATGCCATTGTCATCTTTTATTAATATCTTATTAAAGCTGCATTGCAGAAGTATCCGTTAGTTATTCAAAATTGCCATTTCAGCATGTTCTCTTGATGCTTTCTTAATCTGAAGGCAGATTTGGCTCGATTCTCGTTGAAACTAACTGTGAACATACGTTTTTAACTGGTGTGAGTTTAAATACGTCATTCCTCCCTGTGGACATGACTTTCTCTTCTACGAGTGGTTATTTTAATTATTGATTAGTCGATTATTCCACCACATAGGACTACAAATGACACGTCATTTTATGTAATAAACGACTTTAAAAGCAAAGAATCGGCTCATCAAATGGTGCTGTTTCCGGCGAGGCAACAGACACAATAATTTCACCTGATTTTGTTTTTGATTTTTTCTCAATTGCACAGTGATCTGACCGTTTATTTTTTTTTCTGTGTGAGAAATTTGTGTGAGGAATTAGCTATCGTGAGAGGTGACCCTTGAGGTCGCCAGAGGTGGAATTGGTCGAGCTACCTTGCAAAGGAGGGGAAGGATGAGGACATGATGATCATCTAGTCGCTGATTTAATTAGAATGGGATTAAGATTTTAGACTTGATTTTTCATTGCACATTTGGTTTGAAACCCTTGTTCTGGGGTATATTTTGAGGGGTTTGTTCCCTAATTTTGTTTTAGGCCTGTGTTGGGTAATTTTTGGGAGCCTATTCCCTTTTCTTTAGATTTAGGTTTTTTAATTTATTTTGTGGACTGTTTACTTTTATTTGCTTGTGCATAAGTGGTTAAAAAAAAATGAGTTGCCTACTAGAAGCTGCCTGCCCCTAGGACGAACCATTTAAGTTTGTATGAGCAGCCTCTAGATTTACTTCTCTGCATTGCATGCATTCTCTTATCGTTGATTGCTGGAAGCAAGGTACGCATTCTCTTACTTTGCATCCTATTCTTGATCACGCATTGCATTTGGACTTAATTCGAAGACCACAAAATTGTCTTGAAGCGATCTAACAAGTGGTCACATATATTCGTGAAAAAGGACTAATTAAGGGAGGGACATCTAAAAATCAAGGACTTGATTGTCAAATGTGGTGTGCGATTCAGAATTAAAAATCTTTTTGCGGTGAATGCACACTTATATCTTTTGCACCACGGCATGCATTTAGACACTCCTAAGTCTTGGAATGACTAGGACAAGAGCCCTCCTACCTTTGGATTCTAAAGTGTTTGGAACTTAACATCAAAGGTTTTGTAAATCCAAAGAGGGGGATACCCTGTCACGGATTTTTGGGGGTAGTTGAGAAGCACCGCGAAAACATAGCTTCAAAGGAAGGCTTACGCCTACTTGCATCCCTCGATCTTCCATCTTTGGATTTGCTTGACCATTTGAGATTTAGGGAAGAATACCTAAGCTCCAACTAGGTCTTTTTAGGCATTTCGAAGGTTGACAATAGGCACATAATTGATTGGGCAACTTGCTTTGTCACCAACAATTTGAACTAAAGTCAAAAGCCTAAATTTGTAAAGATCGAACAAGTCCTTTTGAATTGTGTTTGTAGTGCATGCTTGGTAGGCATTCTCTTAGGAGACAACTTGTGTTTGATCCTGAACCTGAAAGAATCTTAAGAAGAAACCTTCCAAGGGTAGAAATGGCCGGTCAAAGGAGCCTTAAGGAATATTTCATTCCAACCAATCAAGCTGGCCCTACACTACGTAGACCTAGGGGGGACAATCCTTATGAGATCAAAAGTAGTACCATATCCTTGCTGCCTTCCTTTTATGGTACTGCTAGGGATGACCCTTACAGGCATATAGAGGAATTCACCGAGGTCTGTTCCACGATGAAGCTGCAAGGCATTACTGATGACGCTCAAATGCAGACCCTTTTTCCCTTCTCCCTTAAGGATAAAGCCAAGTATTGGTATCACACCCTTGATAATATTAATACTTGGGATGCCCTGAAGAAGGAGTTTTTGAAGTACTTCCCCATGAGCAAAACCAATCACTTTAGGATGGAAATTATAAGTTTTGTTCAAAAGGATGGGGAAGCGTTCCATGATGCGTGGGAGCATTTTAACTACTTGCTGAGACTTTGCCCACATCACCAGGTGCCTAAATGGTAACTGGTTGAAAGGTTCTACACTGGACTTAATGATTCGCATAGGCAAACTATGGATGGTGCTTGTGCAGGAACCTTTCTTTCTAAGACTGAAGATGAAGCTTGGAACCTTTTTGATACTTTGAGTGAGAATTCTATTCACTTGAATTCTGCCTACATGGATAGAAAGCCCACTCTCATGCAAAGAAAGTTGGAGGCGAATGAGGCAAGCGACACCCAAAATTTAGCCTATCAGATTCAATTATTGAATCTAAACATGGAAAGCCTTATGTCAAACTTGAGTTCATTCGTATCTAACACCTCCACATCCCAAGCTTCCGAATGCTTAATTTGTCAAGGCAATACACACGCCACTATGGATTGCCACTTGGCCTTCCAATTCCCTAAGCTTGTACAAGCAGATTTGAATGCCGCTCAAGGGTTCCATCCTAGACCTCGTAATGACCCTTTCTCCAACACTTGTAATGAGGGATGGAGGAACCACCCAAACTTTTCACTGAGACAAGGAAATGTCTCAAATTCAGGGAATTACAAACCACAATCCTTTCAAAACCATCAAATGAACCAACCTTAGACCTTTGCCCAACCTAAGACCTCTGAGATGGATGAATTGAAGGCGATGTTGAAAACTATGCAAGAAAGTCAAAGTGCTATTATCCAATCTCATGACAAGGCTATACATGAGATGAAATCACAAATAGGACACCTTGTTGAGGCCGTTAGACAGAGGGAAACTAGGAAGCTCCCCAGTGCTGCTGAGGAAAATCCTAAAGGAAAAGGGATTGTCTTTAGGGAGCATGTTCAGGCGATGACTATTCTGAGGAGTGGGAAAGAAATTTCCAAACCCGATGCTCCTATAGTCTCACCCCCTAAAAAACCATCCACCCCGACTTTCACCCCCACCGGAGAAGACTTGCCCAAATCTTCTCCGCTTGAAATCACTTCACCAGAAGAAGTTGCCCTCGTTCCACCCCTTACTCGACATGACAACCCTTCCACTCAGAGATTGAGAGTGCCTTTTCCAGAGTGCTTATCCACCTCTGGGTAGACTTCTGCTAGCTGATCTGGAGCCAAAGATAAGACGGATAAGATTATGGAAACTTTCAAGCAAGTGCAGATTAACCTGCCTTTGCTTGAAGCTATCAGGCAGATTTCGTCTTATGCCTGCTTCTTAAAGGACCTGTGCACGAAAAAGCAACAATCTGGAAAACAGGTCCAATCAAAAGTTGTCCTGCCTGATTTTGTTAGCTCAATTGTTTAACATGGCATACCGCCGAAACTTAAGGACCCAGGAGCCCCATACATCTCAGTAGTTATTGGTGACTTACAAATTGATGAGGCTTTACTTGATCTGGGTGTGGGGGTGAACATCCTTCCGAGCTACGTGTATGAACAACTTGGGGGAGGCAATCTGAAGCCTAGACCTGTAATCCTTCAAGTTGTTGATCGATCACTTAAAACACCACGGGGAATTTTTGAAGATGTCCTCATAAGAGTGGGGGATTTCTTCTTTCCTGTTGACTTCTTAGTTTTGGACACTGACCCTACCAACAAGCCAACCAAACCATCCATCATTTTGGGCTGCCCCTTCCTTGCAACTTCGCATGCTTCAATCAATTACAATATTGGGGCATTGAAAATGGGCTTTGGGAACAGGAAAATCCGACTTAATGTGTTTGATGCTTACAAACAAGCCAGAATTGAGGATTGTTCTCAAGTTGAGGTGATAGATGACCTGATTGAAGAGGCAACCCCTGCAATGTTATGTGATGACCCTCTTCAACATGTCATGCTAAATGAGCATTCCCATCTCTTGGAGGAATGTGAAGGGGATATACTAGAACTTGAGGAATTGCTAGGTGTTTCTGCTGAGTCTCTTCCCCCATCATTTCCACCAAAGGTAGATCTGCTACCTGAGATGGGGACATCTATTATGAAGCCCTCAACCGTACAAGCCCCTGACCTTGAGTTGAAACCCCTCCTTGACACTCTCAAGTACGTTTTCCAAGGTGCCAATGATATGCTCCCCATTATCATTTCGGCTGTGCTATCTGAGGTACAGGAGCGAGCCTTGATTGAATGCTTGTCTAGGCACAAGGAAGCTATTGCTTGGAGCATTGTTGACATTAAGGGTATAGACTCTACACTCTGCATGGACCACATTTATACTGATGATTCCATCAAGCCATTTAGGGACTTGCAGAGATGTCTGAGCCCTAATATGAGGGAGGTGGTAGAAAAGGAAATCTTGAAGTGGTTGGACGCTGGGATCATATATCCCATTGCAGATAGTAAATGGGTAAGTCCTATTCATGTGTTGCCAAAGAAGGCAAGCTTTACTATGGAATTCAATGACCAAGGTGAACAAGTTGTCACTAGACCCTCAACTGGATGGAGGGTCTGTATTGATTACCGCAAGCTGAACACCACTACCCAGAAGGATAACTTTCCTCTGCCTTTTATTGATCAAATTCTCAAGAAATTGGTAGGGAATAAGTACTATTGCTTTCTCGATGGATATTCTGGGTATAAACAGGTGACATTCTTTCCTGATGACTAGGAGAAGACGACATTCACGAGTCCTTATAGTACTTTTGCATTCAGGCGTATGCTGTTTGGATTATGTAATGCCCCTGCAACTTTCCAGCGGTGTATGATGTCTATCTTTCCGGACATGATAGATGAGTGTGTTGAAGTGTTTATGGATGATTTCTCCATTTATGGCCATCTTTTGACCAGTGTCTCCTGCACCTGGAGAATGTGTTGAAGCAATGTAAGGAGACTGGTTTAGTCCTCAACTGGGAGAAAAATCACTTCATGGTAAAGAAAGGAATTGTACTTGGGCATGTTGTATCCGAGCAAGGTTTGGAAGTAGATCAAGCTAAGATTGATTCTATTTCCAAACTCCCATTGCCTACGAATGTCAAACAGATTAGATCCTTTCTAGGCCATGCTGGCTTTTATAGGTGCTTTATTAAAAATTTTAGTAAAATTTTCAGGCCACTTTGTGACTTGTTGGCAAAGGAATCTTCCTTCAATTTTGATTCAAAGTGTGCCAAGGCCTTTCAAACTCTAAAGGAGGCCTTGATCTCTACGCCTATTCTCCAAGCTCCTGAATGGACACTCTCATTTGAGCTGATGTGTGATGCTTCGGATTATGCAGTGGGAGCAGTCCTTGGACAAAGGGTTGAGGGAAGACCTCATGTGCTTCATTATGCAAGAAAGACTTTAATCGAACCTCAGCAAAACTACATCGTCACTGAAAAAGAATTACTTGCTATAGTTTTTGCTCTGGAGAAGTTTAGATCTTATCTGCTTGGGTCTAAGGTTGTTATTTTTACTGATCATGCGGCAGTGAAACATCTCATTGCTAAGAAAGATTCTAAGCCACGTCTGATTAGGTGGATCCTACTCCTTCAAGAATTTGACTTAGAAATACGTGAAAAGAAATGAGTAGAAAATGTCGTGGCTAATCACTGATTGCAAAAATACGCGATTTGTTAGTTAGGTAATTTAATGTCGTTGCAACGCGTAAATCCACTTTCGCTTTTAAATTTATATCCTAGATAGTGGGGTATCTAGGGTCATCCAAGGAGGCCAAATGTTTGCAAAATTTATTCTCTTGCTTACAAAATAGATCTCAACTTTCTTTTTGGTCTTCTTCAATATATCATTTTTATGTTATTGAAATTAAGGCAACATGCAAAATTGTGGCAGGAAATACACTTACACTTTAACTCAATATACTACTTCTAAAGTGGCAAGTAGAGCCTCTCCCTAAGCTCACTCTAGGTAAGTGGAGGCCTAGAATAATTAGGGAGAGGGAGTGAAGAATGCTAAAAACAAAGCAATTAGAAATGCAAATAAAGAAATTGCAAAGAAGGCAACTAGATTAATGAAAAAGTGTTTTACAAAAAAGCCTAGTAGAGGAATGCTTCTACTACTAGAAAATTGCGATAAATAAAAGCAAATACAAGTCCTCTAGATAGATGTTGAAGAAGAGGGCTTCTTGCTCCAAGCTTGAAAAGAGTCCTCCAACTCCTTCCTTGCTATGCTCTGCCAAGGTGATGTCCTCCAAGGCAAGCCCTAAAGGGGCATGCCCTAAGCTTCTCTCCAACGGTGGACATCCACCCTAGGTCCTTCTCCTTTGCCTGGCCATCCTCCTTGAAGTAGAAAAGTCCTCCTCCTTGGCGTGGCCCAAGTTGAAGAGAGTGGGGAGAAGAAGGCACCAAAAGGGCTGGTGATGTGCCCCTTTAATCTCCTTCTCTACTCCTTCTTCTTGACTGTAGGTGTAGGTGGTATAGGTAGAAAAATACACTAATGGAGGATGAAGAAAATGTGGGAAGTTTGGTGGGTATATATAGTGTAGGAAGGGGGGCATAGGTGTCGCTTGGAATGGATGGCTATGATAGGATATGGGGGGTAGTTGGGGATCCTAGGGCTAAGAATAAGTGGCGCCACCTAAGGGGTGCTAAGCGGGGTAGTTAAGGCTTTGGTGCCCTTTAGAATTGGTGCCAAAATGGGCGTTCTAGAAGGCCATTAGGTGGCGCCACCTTAGGGTTCCAAAAGGGCGGTATGTGGATGGATAGGATGGGTTATGTGGGTAGGTGTAGGGTGGATGAAGGGGCTGAAAGTTGGCGCCAAAAGGGAGGTCGTTAGGGTTAGTTTTGGCGTCAACTTTTGGTGTCTTTTGGTGGCTAGTTGAGGGGTGAAAGGTGGTGCCAAAATGTGTAGGATAGCTAGCTTAGATATGGCTTAAGTTGGTGGAGCTAGCTAGGGTTGAATTGAAGGTGGTGGATGGCCAAGGAGCTGGTTGCTAGCTAAGCTAAGCTAAGCTAGCTTAGCTAGCTATGGAGTAGAGGAGGTATTTGGAGCTAGGGTTTGAAGAGAGGAGCTGAGGAGAAGAAGTCTGGAGCTGGAATTGGAGTTGGTAGCTGCTGAAGAGGCTGGCATGGAGCTACTCTAGCTTGCTTAACTTGCTAGTTCTTTGCTAGCTGCTAAGCCAAGTTAAAGTGAACAGGCTTCTACCATAATGAGCTGAGGTGAGCTGGGTTTGGTGCTCCCGGGGAGGATCAAGCTGGTTGAGGCAGTTAAGGTAGCTTAGCTCAATAGAGTTGAGCTAAGCTGAATCCCTAAGAGATGGACTTGAGCTTCCTGAGCTGAGATGAGTTCTTCTTCAGCTGGCTAGAGTTGAGTGGAGCTGGATGTAGCTGGGTCTGAGCTGGGGTGAACTCCTGTCAACTCAGCTGAGCTAGCTAGAGCTCCCTGTGGACTAGTGGGAGCTGAGATGAGCTAGACTCAGCTATGTTGAGCTGGATCTGAGCTGACTTAAGCTAGGGTGAGCTAAGATGAACTCTCTTGAGCTGCCATTCAGCTGAGATTAGCTGAATGGAGCTGGGATGAGCTAACCATAGTTCAAGTGAGCTAGGTTCCAGCTGTGGTGAGCTGGATCAAGCTGAGCTCCAGCTAGTCTGAGCTTCTCCTTCACCATTTGCCCTCTTGAGTGCTAGGGTTTTTGGGATCTGTATATCTGTTCATCCCTAACACTCATAAAAAACATATCAAAAAGACAATAAAAAATGCAATGCATGCCTAACCTAATTTATGCCTAAATGCAGCCCAAAAACCCATTTACGGAGTAAAATCCTAAGAGCTAGGTTTGTTTTAATGCATAAGAATGATGATAAACTGGTGTTTATCAACCACTTGTCTCGCCTTCCTCTTAATGACTCTTTCTGGAGACATTCGCGAGACATTTCCTGATGAAACTCTGATGGTGGTAACACCAACTTTACCTTGGTATGCTGATACTGTAAATTACTTGGTCACTGGACAAACTCCTGGCTCTTTGGATGAGTAGAAAAGAAAGAGATTCATTTCCCAAGCAAGATATTTTCATTGGGAAGAGCCAGAATTATTTAGAATTGGACATGACCAAGTATTGAGACGTTGTGTACCTAAAGAGGAACAACAAAGTGTGCTGAGTTTTTGCCATTAACTTCATTGTGGAGGACACTTTGGTGCTAAGAAAACTACTTTTAAGGTTCTCCAGTCTGATTTTTGGTGACCTTCCTTATTTAAGGATTCTCATAATTTTGTTAAGGCCTGTATTAGATGTCAACGAACTGGAACGATTGGGAAGAGCAATGAAATGCCTCAACATCCTATTCAATCTGTTGAAATTTTTGATGTGTGGGGAATTGACTTTTTGGGCCCCTTCCCGTCGTCCCATGGTTATGAATATATCTTGGTGGCAGTTGATTATGTCTCTAAATGGATAGAGGCCATTCCTATGCGCACAAATGACCACTCTGTGGTTTTGAAATTTGTGAAGGCCAATATCATATCCCATTTTGGCTGCCCCAAGACCATTATAAGTGATGGGGGACCTCATTTCCGAAACCACCACTTCAATCGGCTAATCAAGAGTCTGGGAGTGACTCACAAGGTCGCTACCCCTTACCATCCTCAAACAAGTGGCCAGGTTGAAGTGTCGAATATGGAGATAAAAAATATTTTGGAAAAGACTGTTAGACCTGATAGGAAAGATTGGTCCCAAAAGCTCGATATGCTTTGTGGGCATATCGAACGGCCTATAAGACCCCTTTGGGTACTTCTCCCTTTCGGATTGTGTAAAGGAAAGCATGTCATTTACCTGTTGAGTTGGAACATAAGCACTTTGGGCTAATCGAAGTGTTAACATGGATTTAGAGAAGGCGGGTAAGGCACGACTTCTAGAATTAAGTGAGCTTGAGGAGCTGAGGAATGATGCTTATGACACCTCTCAAGCCTATGAAGAAAGAACTAAGGTCTTGCATGATAAGTTTATACTTCGAAAGACCTTTGAGCCCAACCAACAAGTCTGGATTTTCAATTCCAGACTTAAGCTTTTTCCTGGGAAGTTAAAATCCCGTTGGGATGGGCCTTACTTAATCACTAAAGTATTTCCGCATGGAGATGTGGAGATTAAAAACCCATCCTCTTCAGCAACTCCATTTATCGTCAACGGTCAACGGTTAAAACCTTACATAACTTTGGATGGCCATCTGGTTGACGAGGTCACTCTTGAGGAGCCTTAGCTCCTACCATTCTCCGCCTAAGGTAATATCTTCCTTTAACTATTTTTGTTTTCAATGAGGACATTGTTTGAACCAGGCATGGGGGAGAGGACCTGAGGCATTTTGTTTATAGCATGCATACATTTGGATTAAAAAAATATATAAAAAAATTAAAATAAAAAAATAATTAAAAAAAAAGTTTTGAGCTTAACTGGCTAGGTCTTGCATTCTTAAGCAAATTAGAACTCTAGGGTAGACTAAGTTAATTCTAGGGTCAAACTTTTGAGGCTAAATGAGCTACTAGCTTTAGACCTTTAGGGTCCTTTGTGGACTTAAAAACTTAAGTAGGAGTTAAGTTGCGGACCATTCCTCAAGAGGTTGAGGAAGGAAATCTAGGGTTTGAGTTAAAAGGTGGGGTAGTACCTGGAGTCTTGTTCTACCTTTTGGTTTACGGGTCCTTGTAACCTAAGAATCCAAATTTCACACACTTGGTCTGGTGTAAGTAAGTAATCAACTTAATTCCTTTCCTAAAAGAGATTTGGTTCTCTTAGTTTTGACTTAGGAGAGGCTCGAAAACACAATTTGATTGGAAGAGTTCCCACCGCAGGAGAGGTAGAGTACATACTCACCTTAAGGATGCGATGATAACATATTACCTCCTCGGCACTTGTCTCTTAGGATATCCATCCTACTGTGGGCATGTAAGTGCATTATGCGGTTCAGGTACCATGGGCAGCCCTATCTCGAAGTGCCGATTGCCACAGGCCTGAATTCGCTTTAGAAATTCATGGGCGATACTATCTCGAAGTGTCGATTGCCAGGAGTTCTTGGGGTAGGTATGGGCGGTGTTATCTCGAAGCATCGAAAGCCAGGCACCCTTAGAGGTACGGTAATGGGGACAATGAATACAACATAGACCGTGTTGATAGTTGATCCGAGGTTAGACTTAGGGGAATCAAACAAAAAAAAAAATCCTTTTTCCTTTAACTCAAATAACTCAGACTAAAGAACATTCACGGATACTTTAATCTAAGGGATCAATAAACCGTAGGGTAGAGTTAGAAATCAGGGAAACTTGTGCCAGCAACTCGTCTTTAGCCGACCTAGTCTGTAACTTAACAACTACTTGGGAATCTTAAGTCTAAAGTCTGAACTTAATAAGTTTCTAAAGGAAGACCGATTGGGTTGACTAGTTTACTTGGAGTGCTAGGTTTTGCTTGGATTTGCTAGGGACTAGCAAAAACTAGGCATGGGGGTATTTGATTAGCCCATATTTATAGGCTATTTAAGTATTTAAGTGCCTAGACATTAAGTTAATTCTAACATTTATTTAGCATCAATTAGGATGTAAATAGATTAATTCATATTTCTAATTAAATTACATAATTCATGCATTGCATTCATTTTTAAATGCATATAGAATTAACTTAGAATTGCATTCATTTAATTAGTTAACCAATTACGTGCATTACATGCGTTAATTTAAGTTAACATAAAAGTTGTCGGTTTGTATATAAATAACCATAATATTTTATCATCATTTTTATTCTTCTTCCTTCAGCAGCGGCTGCATTTCCTTCAGCTGCCGCTCCAACGCCACCAACTGTCGCACTAAAACCTGCAATCAAGGATGAGCGGAGAATGTGGATATGCTCCCGCCCCTCCATTCAAATCCATGAAGGTGGCTACAAAAAGAGGAAGAGGTAGCCGAGCTCTGGAGGCCACCATCCCAACGATCCACCACTGTGTAGAGAGTTGAGCTCTCGTCCGTTCCACCACCACCGGCCTCAACTGCGGCGACGAGCCTCCACCACCGTGGGCGTGTGGCGTGACAGGCCACACTACCATCTGGAGCTCATTTGCATCATTGTGCCTCACCAGAATCAACATCACCACCCTCGCCGTCACCACCAACAACCTCCACTGCAGCCACTGCAACATCACTCCTCCATCAGTTAAGACGTCCGGGAAGTTTGCCAGACATCTGAAGCTTCATCCCCACACACAACAGCAACCGACTGCTCACTTCATGGCCGCACCCCTCCGGCTGCACAAGCCTTGCAGACTCGGCGCGCCGCACCTCCTGCACATCCACGGCGCATGCCCTTGCTGCACCTCACCTCCTTCACGTTCGTGCCCCTCCGGCTGCACAACACGCCAGCACCCTGCAGTGCGTCATCGACACTTGCAGCGCACGGCCAACAGCATCCAGCAGCAGCGGCGCGTCCGCCAGCAGCACCAACCTCCGCGCTCGTGTAGTCCAGTGCGTGTGCCTCCTCGCCAGGGCCTCAGCCGTGCCCATCCACGCCGCACAACCTGTGACACTTCAGCCCACACTGGAACCCACCACCACCATTCCTCTGCCCGGCCACCTCGGAGCATCTCGTACGTCGCCGCGACTACCATCACAGAGCCCTTGGTCTAGAGATCCTCCTCCGAGCTTCACGCCTCCGGCCGTTCCTTCCTCACCGCGCACGGACAAGGGGAAGAAGATCCCCTGTTTTGCTACAGTACCAGCCCTATTAATATTTACATTCTATGCCATTGTCATCTTTTATTAATATTTTATTAAAGCTGCATTGCAAAAAATATTCGTTGTTCAAAATCGCCATTTCAGCATGTTCTCTTGATGCTTTCTTAATGTGAAGGCAGATTTGGCTCGATTCTCGTCAAAACTAACTACGAACATACGTTTTTAACCGGTGCGAGTTTAAATATGTCATTGCCTCCTTGTGGACACGACCTGCTCTTCTCCGAGTGGTTATTTTAATTATTGATTAGTTGATTATTCCACCACATAGAACTACAAAGGACGCATCATTTTATGTAATAAACGACTTTAAAAGAGAAGAATCGGCTCGTCACCTACCATGCTCCCTCCTCGTGCGTGAGAGTGGGATTCGGTCGTCCGATTAGCTGCCAACGACTCAAATCAACCAATCAGGTAGATGCACGTGATGACGCAGCTTCTCACGTAAAATCTAATGCATTGCAAGAAGAGGTGCTATGGATTGGATGGCTTTTAAGCTGTTCTATCCATTGAACAGACGATTGATCTTGAACCATGTCCTGTGGGCATTGTTGCTTCAATGCTTGAAGAGCAACAGCTGCAGATGTTGCACTTTGAGAGGCATTGGGTCAAGATCAAAGGGCTCTTGTTTCACGTGTGCTTTAGCGACATGGGGCTTTAGCAATGGATGCATGTGTTACTAAAGACCTTGATATTAACTTTTAGAATTTGAAATGACCTTTCTACCCCTAGTTCACCTATAAAGGGGGCCTTATTCCCCTCATTCTCATCATCCCTTCCTTCATCTCTCTCCCTCTTTAAGAGCTAAGAACTCAAGTTCCAAGCTCACTTTAGTGTTCCCAAGCTATGGGAAGATCTGCTAGAGTTAAAAATAAAAAATTTCCACTTCTCACCCCCTTCGCAGAGCTCTCTCCAGCCATCCTCTCACCCCCATTCCAAAAGTGGATCTTGAGATGTCGATGCCCTGCCTCATCCCTGGTTCTTCAAGATTCGCCCTCCATCTTCCATCTTCTCTCTCCTTCCTACAAGCGTCGTTTGTCTGACTCGTTGATGTGTATATATCTAAGTAGCCTAAAATGTCTATTTATGCATGTTCTTAGTGTCATAGAAGCTTCATGCATTGTAAATATTACATAACATGCATCATGATCCACTTATGTTAATTTGTAATAATTGTATACTAACTTGCCTCTTTTTGTGGCCAGGGATAGGCCAATATTTATTGGGGCCTCGAATTGAAGCTCCAACCGTACGAATCTGATTAGGGTGACGATCGGAGTTCAACGTCCTTGAGATCACCCTAATCGGATTTTCATAACATCAGATACAGTTTGAGGAAGATCAGAGCTCAAGGGGCAAAAGTAGTGTAAAATTTGAACTTCAGATGACAAATCTAATCACACGAATGGGTTTGGATCAATGATCGCAGGCCAATAGCATGAAAATTGGTCCAATTAAACATCCGTGGCACCACTTACAAGTAAAAGAAGATGGATGGCTTAGATGGTGCCACATGGCACCATCCTAGCTGCCCAAGATCACCCACATGACAACATAGCCCCCAGCGCCAGCGCCTCCCAACTGTTGGATTGTCATCCAACGTTGCAAGTGATGGACCCTTTGATTGTCTTCGAGACAATCCGCAGGCATAGCACGTTGGGCGATTTCCCTATGCAAAGCATGAGGTGAGGGTTCAAGGCATGCTCTATAGCCCAATCTGCGACAAACAAGCGCCGGTGAAATACACCCGTTGGATCGTGATTGGGCGACGATGGAATGAAGATGTGGCACTACAAGGAGCGCTAGATGCACGTGCGAGCGATGACACTTGATCAGACGTGCATTGCACGCGAGCACCACACACATCTGAATACGAAGAGGCATGCGTGGCTTTTAAGCCATCCAATCTCTTGATCGGATGATAGAGAGGATGCGAACGTGCTGAAGGCATGAACGACAAATGGTGGATAGAGAGTCTATGCGGGGAGCTGTGGAGTGCCTGATCAGAAGCTAGAGGTGAAGAAGAGGCGTGCATCTTCACCAACACTTATCTATAATGATGTGCGCATGTGTCACTAAGGGTAGCAGAGTTAGTTTTCAAAGATAAAATGCCCTTTTTGCCCTTGCACCTCAACTATATAAGGCCCCCTACGCCCTCCACATTTTCTTCATCCCTTCCATCATCTCTCTCCCTCTCTAAGAGCTAAGAACTTAAGTTCTAAAGCTCACTTTAGTGCTCCCAAGCTACGGGAAGCTCTGCTAGAGTTAAAAACAAAATTTTCCACCACTCATCCCCTTTGTGAAGCTCTCACTAGCTGTCATCTCACCCCTATTCTGAAAGTAGATCTTGTGAACCCGACGCCCTTCCTCACCCTTGGTTCTTCCCGATCCATCCTCCATCCTCCGTCTTCACTGTCCTTCTTTCAGGCAACATCTGTTTGGCTTGTCCTCCAAGCAGCTGTCGAGGAGGATAAGTTCTTTCCCCCTTCTCTTTATCGCTTTCTAGTTTTAGTTGTAATGACATTATTCTTAGCATAAAAGTTGTTTTTCACTCTCTCTTTCTCTCTCTCTCTTTATAGTTTTTGTGTTTGTATTGCAAGTAGGTTAGAGATCATTGTGGATGTCTCATTTATAAACAAAAATTACAAAAAAAATATAACTGCAGATTTCAAATCGACGTAGCCTCCTCGTGTTCGACCCGAGACTCATTTTGAGTTTCGGTAAAAAATTATTTGATTAACTGATTTTCTTGCAAATTGCATACAATGACGGCTTTTCTAAACTCAAATCTTTTTGCAACAAATTTCCACTGCATCATTTTGGTGCCATTGCCGTGGTGGCAATGAATCTCGATTTATTTTCCACATTCTATGTAGTTAATTGCATTCTAACTCTCTTTTATTTCTTTTCTATTGTCTTGTAGGTACCCCAACCAGGAATCTTCAAGTAGTAGAAAGGTGTAAAGTGTAGTTGAAGACAAATTTAAGTGCTCCCCCATTCTTTCCCCCTTCATAGATTTCATTCCATCACCCTAATTCAAACCCTAATTAACCTAGGTGTTCTCATAAACCCTAGGATTAGTTTGCTTGCTTTGATGTCCACCTCCACCCACCTCACCCCAACATAAAAAAAAAATCACAGAGGTACACAACCTCTTCTGATTCTTCATACTCAATCGATAACCCGATCTTTGGAACCAGTACACATAACCAAACACATAATTGAGTAGAAATCAGATTAGGTAACCAATTGTGTGCCTAACTCAGTGGTGCATTAAAGCCAATTGTTTGAGTTGTATTGGCTACACCACTTCATATGAAAACAACTCATCAAGTAGCTTGCTCATTAGGGTTAACAATTAAGGTCAATACCAAGCACTCCACTTTATCTTGATTTCAAAGGAAAACATCTTCACTCGTGTTTGCAAATCTTGGCATGCTTCCTAAATTTGAGTGAAATCACCCTAATTTAAACCCTAAAACCTTCATAAGCAAGATTTGAACACTAAAAGCCACTCATCCAAATAATCTTGCTTGAAAACCCTGGTTGTGCATGTGCTCACACTTATTCAATCAATCATTAAGGGCACAACCAATTTTAAGAGCCCACCACATTCCAAAAGCACTACTATCCCAGACCAAATCTAAAATCAAGTAGACCTTGGCTGTAGGACTCATTAGTCCATTTCAGGATATTTCTCATACTGTGGTGCGAATTTGTGACATCTACTTTCTCTAGAAGGAGCTAAGTTGGGTGGCCTTATTGTCAAAAGATTTAAGTAAGTAAGGGTTTGGTATAATTAGCAGCCTTCAAGACACGCTCCCCCTAACTCACCACCCTAACTTAACTAGCTTTTGCATTAAGGACAACATAATTCGTGTTGTGGTTTGAGTTTATTTTGGAGCATAGGTCCCTAGGCTACCAAACTTAAGGATAGGCTTGTATTGTTACTCTTAGTCACTTTGAAACGGGTTCTAAAGTCGTTGCATTGTAGTACAGTTCGAATTAGTGTGAAAAATAAATAAAATTTGTAACTTGAAAGAAATCCGAGGTCATTCGCTGGGAGCATGTGGGAATTCAATCGCTAATCTCAAGAAATAATGTAAATGAGAATAATTAATGATAACAATTACTCAAAATTAATACTTAATGTAGCACATGAGTATATCAAGAATCTATTGATGTAAAAAGTCATCTAAGATAAAATAATGATGATTTGAATCACCAATTATTAGCTTAGATACACATATAATAATTACTTAATCAGCTAAATAAATGAATAGTATTAACCATGCAAACTTTAGTGCACAATGCACTCCATCAGACGACAAGGCACTCAATCAGACAGCTTAAGTGTCTTGCTATAGTGCCAAGAGGACATTGTACTTCTTCCTCTTCTCTTCTTTCTCTCGTTCTGCTTCTGCTTTTCCTCTTCTTTCCTGCTTAGCTTCTCTTCCTCACCTCTTTCTTCCTTTAGTTCCGTCTCTATAGGGGGGTGATTGCACAACAATCATGGCTCCTAATTAACTTAAATAATGTTTGAACCTAGCTTAATCTGTGAATATTGCACTCATATCTTGCATATCAAGCATTGCATTAGTCTATTTAGAATAAGATGAGATATCCTACTATTTAATGGTTTTTACTACTATTTGCAAGTAATAAAGTGATCCAAGAAAGAGATAGTGGAATAATGCAATAAAGGAAGAAGAAGACTGATCCAGATAAGAGGAGTGAGGAGGATAGTCTTATCCCTACCCTTAGAAACACCAGGACAGCCCTCCCAAACCCAAAACAACCTCCATTAGGGCACCTTAGCCTCAAAACCCAAACATGGATAGCACTATCCATGTTCTTATCCACCCTATCCCTCTCCTGAACACTTAGGAACCAAAACCCACTCTCCAACACTTTTTAAGACATCCAGACATCTGGCTGGACATCTGATTTCAACAGAATAACAATCCAAGAAGCCAAAACTCATACTGACATAGAATTGGATGTCTCATTTAATGTCTGAACATCCAATTTTGTAGTATAAGGCATCTAACCACTATCCTGGACTTCTGATACTGCTCTTTAGTTCTTGATTTTGCTGTTGGAAGCCCTAGCTTGCCTATTTTGACCTAGGAACCCAACCAAACACCCAAGGAAACCTAATTAGAGACCTCCTAAGCCTAGTCCACTATCCATAGCCCTAACCCAATTGAACCATCCCACACCTAATTTGGTGCATCTACAGTTGATTGGGTTCACCTGAGCCCAATTAGATCCACCCAGGATCTAATTGACTCATACCTATTACGGTTACCCTAGCCTAATCACATGCACACATCCAGTTAGACTTGACCTAGACCTAATTAGGATCACTCTTATCCAATTAGACTTTCCTAAGCCTAATTAGGTCCACACCCACTTAATCTAGATTGATCCAACCAATTTAGCACCTAATCCTACCAAAACCCACAACCTAACCCTATGAAAAACACACACCCACACACACCTTCCTATTTTACCCCTACCAAATGCAAGCACACTCACTTGGAAACCCAAAAACTTGTGTCAAACCTAGATCCTAAAAATGTGGCATTAGCTAATTTTGGAGCCACCAAAAGTGGCAACCAAATGAAGCCTTCCACGAAATTGCGCCATCTCCATTCATTCTCTCCACTCTCTCAACTTGCAACCACACCTCCTCCTCTCCCTCTCAAAGCCGTCCTCCTCCTCCAAGGCTCCCTCCATGGCTGGCTACGAAGAAGCTCTCCTCCAAGCTTCTTCAAGGGTGGAAAGAAGAAGAGAATAAGGATGCAACACCTTCTCCTTTCTTCTTGTGGGCATGCCCATTTCTTCCACCATAGAGGATCCATGCCCCCATTTTCTTTTCCCCTTCGATAGCCATAGAGAAGACCCCCCTCAAGGTCTTCTCAAGGACGGCCATTGGTAGAGAAAGGGTGCAACTCCCTTCTCACTCCACTTGGGTGCACACACCCATCCTCCTCTCTTTAGTGGATGGCCAAGAAGGCTTCTCCTTAGCCTCTCTTGGTCGATCCCTTCCGTTAGTTCAGCTTTATTTCCATGTATCCGGATTTCATAGTGACTTAATTTTTGATGCATGATACTCTTGTCTAATGGTTTTATATGTATACTATTAACTCCATGGGTTACGACTTTAATGCATGCTTTCATTTCGTGTTTAAAAATGAAGCTCAAAAACACAAAAAGACAAAAATATTAGGTTAGGTTAGATTTAGGTTAGATTAAGTCGATCCAAATCTCAACTTGTTTTCATGCCTTGTAGAGACGAACGACCATGACTCAAGTTTTCAAGAGAATAAAATCAATCAAGTTTTGTTATTACAAATATTTTTGTTAAGGGGATTTTGCGACTATACTACGATGTTGTTTACCGAAAATGCGCGATTTCCACACTTGTTAAATGGCTTCGTTGCCGGGGAGGCAACACACGAGTTTAGATTTGGATTTGTTCAACTTTTTATTATTTTGATTGTAGGGGTGTCAAGACGAGGATCTGTGCACACATCGACTCGTGGTGAAGACCGTAGGTATATTTTTCATCCTCTATTTGTTGCTTTTTTAGGTTTAAAAAAATAAAAAATATATATATATAAATTTTGAATTCAAATTTTCGAATTTGAATTTACAAAAAAGAATCTTTCTTTCTTTGGTGTGTGTTTTAACTTGGAAACCATTTGAACACAACAAAGTCAGATTTCGTAATCTGGCTAGCAAATATTGATGATTTTCAAAATTTTATTTTCGTCAAATTAGGAGTCCAAAAATCTTGGAATTTGGTCTGATATTAGGTTTTCAAACCAGCTTTTCAGCGCCACCTTTTACTTGGAAAAATTCATGCTGTGTGAATTTTAAAAATTCATACTTGGAAAAATTCATACACAATGATTTTATATAACTTTTAACATTAAGTCTAACTCCACATAAATTAGATATATTTGAAATTTGTGGGGTTGGAAACCCACTTAAAACTAGTTATTTTTATAAATTTTTAAGAATTTTTGGATTTCTTTTATACTGTTTCAAACTGCATTTCTAGCAGGGGGTCCATCTTGTCTGTTTGACCCCCTGTAACATAAAAATTCATGAAAAATTGCATGAAACAATAAAAATATTAAAAAAATATTCCCTGAAAAGCTTATTGAAAAAGGAAGACATCTACCAAATTTCATTATATTTTTCTTCAGTTACTGATTTGGGGAGTGATTTCAACTGAAACTAAGGTCTGACTGCAGATTTTAGAAGAAGCACAAACCCTAGGTAATTCACATTAGTATTTAAATTTACAGACCCAAAATAAACTTGTTTGAGCCTAATTTGGGTGTGATTGCATGAGAAGGGATTTGCTGTGATTGGTTGTCTTCTCCTCACCCACTTGAATTGAAATTAATCTACATTTCAACTTAGGCAACCAATTAGGTCTATTTCACTTAGTAATGGTGAATTAAGACCATTGTTTTCCTTGATTGGGTTGCACCACTTCTACCTTATTGGACTTAAAAGCATTATATTGACCTATCTGATATTAGGGTTTCCATAGTAGGGTAGACCATATTTGCATGCCATACTTGAAGGAAATTCATATAACAATTGGGATTTGCAAAACCTGTTGCATGCTTCACTACAACCTTGTTTGAATTGACCTAAATAAGGAAACCCTAAAAGAAAAAAATTAATATAAGCACTTTAACCATAAAATCCACTACACCAATTAAAGCTTGTATTGAAAATCCTTTGTCTATACACTTCACACCCTAAATCAAATTTTAAGGGCAACATCCCCAAAACATTCAATCACATTCCAAGAGCACTCTAAGCCCAAGCCTAAAACTAAGTAGACGTGACCTAGGTAGGACTAAATTACTTGGTAACTGAAATTTAATTCGGTAAAAATCAAGGCCTTGTCTATTTGGACAAACTGGTGACAAGAATGGTCAGTGCAGTGACCACATTAACCTCTGGTGGTGTCCCACCATGCGGGGTGTCCTAGGGGGTCCCACCAATCTAGCCAGCCAAGTAATTCAAGGGTTGGTTTAAACCAGTTCCATCTCAGGATACCAGGTTTAGATCCAATTAGGGTATACAATTTAAGGCTAGCTTGTTTGCTTGATTTGGGGCTCTCGCATCTTTCTTCCTAGGCCTTTGCCTTAATTCCACCAGCCCCCTATAGCTGGTTTAGTCTACCTGAGGAGGACTATCTCTTATCTCTATCTGCATCTTTTCTCAAATATCCATGAAACCATATCATTCTTTTCACCCTCAGGGTCCTCCATCTCCCAACCCAACCATGATTTCGACTCCTCCTAGTTGGGAGACTCATCTTAACTAGCTGGGATATGATCATTCTTATCCCCCAACTTATTTAGAACCTAAACCTCATGGATCCGACCCTTATCTAGATTAGAACCAATTGAATGCCATAGTTGCTGAATTCTAGGAATATAACAAGGACTATGCAGATCAATGTGCCAAGCTTCTGGAGCAAATTAGATGATCTCAGGCACAATCTCAATCTTATCACTCCTCCTAGGAACAAGAGACCTAGAACAACCAACCTAGTGGGTCTAGTGACCCATATTTTGGATCCACTAGCTACTCTATTGATTCTTGCTACCTTGGGGAGATATCCTGGACTCAGCCAACCCAAAAGGTACCTTTGGACCTAATCCGTGATTTGGGTAGATCATTTGAGGAATGCACCATTTCTGATACACCTGTACTTGATGATATATCACTAACGAATTGGAATAATGGATCACAAGTACAGGATCACATAACAGGTTCTCAATCAACTCTCTCTATAGTCAGCCCCACTCAGGGTGATACACCTATTGATTTATATCCAGATTTGTATAACCCTGACTGGAGAAACAATCCTGATCTTTCATGGTCACCACAGAGATCGACTAGGACTGAACATCAATTTAGGCCAGCCCAATACTCCACTCAATCCACTTTAAGGCAACCATCTTGTCCAGCCAACCGACAACCACCCTTGAAGATATCATGAACATTTTGTTGGACTTTGACAATAAAAAAGAACAAAGGCTGACTAAGTTGGAAAATCAAGTGAAATCTCAAAGGGATAAAATTAAGAGACTTCAAGAATCACTTTATCCCTAGATGCAAATGCCTTTTCACTCCTATTCTCCACCTAATCTTCCGACCCCTCCTCCAATCTATCATACATGCCATTGTGCGGGGGCCAAATCTATGGCCTCTAAAAGGAAGAGAAAAGCTAAGAGCCCACCCAAATGATCTGATTCGGGCTCAACAAAAAATCATAAGACCAAACGCACATCCAGCTCTGACTCAGACTCTAGGGACAAAAAGAAGAAAAAGGCTTCTAAAGATGATTTGACCTATTTACCCTTTCTTGAGGCCTTAAAGAAAGAGTAACAAAAGAAGAAAAAGACTTGCACACCTAAAGAGGTGGTTTTATCAGCTAACATAAGTGCATTTGTTTCGGGCACTCTACCACCCAAAAAGATCGACCCTGGAAAACCTTTCATATCTTGTGCCATCAAGGGGTTCACCTTCAGGAAAGCCCTTGTTGATCTAGGGTCTCTATTAGCTTGATTCCTACCACCCTTTTTGACCACACCAGACTTAAAGATCTACACCACTGGTCGGGCCCGGATAGGTTGTGTTAATATGGTGATTTTATCATTGAAATGATTATATTGGTTAACCTAAATCAAGCCTAACCATCTATTTACAAAAATTTTCTACCTGGCCTATTTGATTTTATCTTGGTCACTTTTAAGCTCAGGGTCAAACTTAGGGAAGTGGGATTAGAAGTGAACAAGTTTCTACGACTTTCCTACAACGAATCTCTTCCATTCATTTATTATGTTTTTGGTGTTTTTCTATTTAATATTCTTTTTTCTGATAATTTTTTATCCTTGAGGTAAACCCTCAAAATTAGGTTCTTGGCTTTAAGCCAAATTAGGGTTCAAAACTGGTCTTGCTATTTGCAAGACTGAGTGCCTGCAAGTCAAGGACTATCTTTTCTCTTTTGTATATTTTTTTTATCTTTTTAATGGTCGGAAAGAGAAATAGAAATAAAGTAAATATAGTATATATATATATGTATATAGGGGTGGGGTTGGAGGTGGAGATGACGTGTAGCACGGTGTCGAGTCGGTTGTTATCTAGGAAGACGCAACCAACAGGACAAAGTGCCGCGTGGAGTGTAGGATGCATGGTGGAAGATGTGTGCGAAAATGCTTTCTGTATGCATGTATCGGGGAATATCAGCAACTGGTGCAGATATTCCCACGATACAACGTATGGTAGGTGATATGAAAATATATATATCTGTATGTATATATATATGGTTGTAATTATATAGGTATATGTGTACTTATATATGTATATATATATATGTATATATATATTGGTATGTAAATATATGTATAGATAGATGTATGTATATGTATATATATATATTTATAATTAGATGTATATGTATATATATATAACTATATATTTAGATATATATATATATATATATATATATATATGTATATCTAGTAATATATGTATATATTTATATATATGTGTATATGTATATATATATATTAGTATAAGTATCTATGTATATAGATATATGTAGATAGATATACATATATATATATGTGTATTTATAGTTATAGATATGTGTACATATGTATGTATATTTGTATATATATATGTATATATATGTATATATACCTATACTTAGTTATATAGGTACTAATATATGTATAGATATATGTATATATATATGTATATAAATATATGTATATATATCAATATATATATATGTATATGTATATATATATAAGTATATAATAGCGTATAAGTAAGAGTGTGTGTGTGCGAGAGTGTGAGTGTGTGTGTGTATGTGTCTGTAGAGAGAGTGAGAGAGTGCTGTGAGAGAGAGAGAGAGCAAGAGAGAGGGAGAGAGAGAGTGCACTTCTGCTGGAGTGAAGGAGTGAGGGAGTTAAGTCGTCTGGAGCCCCGGTCGTCGTCTGAAGGTGCACGCAGGAGCGTGCACGTGCACGCGAAGGCGTCGCAAGCGTAGGCATGCACTGGAGGGAGCGGGCGTGGGAGGAACTGCAGCGCACGACGCTACACGCTAAGGCAGGTGCAGACACGAAGAACCGGGCGTTGAAGCGAGTGGGTGCGGGCGAAGGAGCAGGCGCAGGCTTACGTGGGAGCATGTGCAGGAGTGCGCGGACGGGTTGGCGCCGGTAGCGACGCAGAGAGAGAGTGCCGGGTGACCGGATAAGTGAGAAACTTCCCGGTCACCACACTGTAGCCACAGTGTCGCGCTCTCTAGCGTGAACAGTGGCTACAGTGCGTGCTCGGCTCGCACGACCGGATGCCAGTGGTTCCATGAGTGGGGGTGCCGCTGAGCAAGCTGGTGCACGTGTGGAATGACTGGGTCGGCTGCTGGCGCACGTGGAGAGAGGCAAGGGTTGTCTGCTGGCTTGCGTGGAGAGAGGCAAGGGCGGCCTGCTGGCACGTGCAGAGGCCGCGGAACAGGCGCCTGAGGTGCGTGGAGGCCTACGCTGCTGCTGCCGCCTTGCTGCTGCTACTACAGAGCTTGAGCTTCAAAGCTTGAAGCTCCTGCAGCAATGGCGGAAGTGGCTAAACGTTGAAACAGAGAGAGAACCACCACGCCCACTGGCTCTTTGATGAGCTGGGCGGTGGTGGGACTCACAGTGGTGGTTGTGAACCACTGTGAGCGGCTCCTGCCTGCAGAGTAGCTCCTCAGAAGGAGGAGAGGCTGCTTATGGAGGGGAGAGGGGAGGATACGACCTGGAGGAAGCTGCTGTGTGTGTGTTGTTGGACCAAGCTCCCTTCAAAGAAGAAAGCCGTGCTCTTTTTAAAGGGGAAGAAGGCAAGCACAGCCATGCCCTGGCTGTGCATGGCTATGCAAGGAGTGGCTGTTGCAGAGCATGGCGCGAGGAAGAAGCTGCCATGCCTTGTAGCCGCAGAAAAGAAGAAATTCAAAGTTAAATAAAAAATGAGGATGGTGATTTTGCGAGTCAGCACTTGAAGAATTTGTAAATTACAAGGCCATTTATTTCACTCTCCTCCCCTCTCAAATAAATGCATGCATGCATGTATTTTTACAAATACGACTATGGTTACCTAATATGCACTGGTGATGCTAGGAAATAGCACAAGATGGCACAATTGCTGGTGTATTTTTGCTGTGCAATCGTACCCCCATGCCTATCTTTTGCTAGTCGCTAGCAAAACATTTTTTGTATTGTATTTAGAAATGACCTTAAGCTGAAGATTTTCTTCCAAGGCGACATAGGTGTGTTTATTATTGGATATTGTGAGAACCAATTGTAGAGAAGACTACCAGTACTTTAAGTCTTACATGGCACAGACCATCTCTCAACTAACCTGGACTCTTGATATTTAAACCTTAAGTAAGATTTCCAGGACCCAGGAGGTTTTTGCCGTACTCGAGAGCTCAAGAGATTATGGCTTGTGCTTAGTGAAGGATCAAGACTAACCAAATGAACATTAAGACTCAAGCCTAGGATTTCATAAATTTTTAAGCGTAGGTTGGTCCCAGTTTCAGCTTGTGTCTTTGGATTGACCCTTAAAAAGATGACGGAGAACTCAACTCCCATTTTATTACATTTGTGGCTCAAAGGAAAAAGGGTATTTGTAACTTGCCCTGAAGAATTTTTGTAGGGAGAAGACTTTACAGATATTTGCGAGATATACTGACTTATTTGCATATTCTCTTTTTTTTTTTTTTGAAACACGTGTCAATATATCTCTTACAACATTATTTGGAGGAGCGCACTTTTCTTTTTGGTGGAAAGAGTTTCTCCTAAACACAAGACTAAAGCCTGGGATAAAAAGTCTACCTGCGCGCACAGGGAAGGACTCCACCTTCCCTAATAAACACTAGGGTTGGATCTTATGTTCACCTAGTGTTTCTTGATATGTGTAGTGTGAACCAAGATTACTTAGGCTCTCGAGTAGAAGCAAACCAACGGATCTTGTACTGGTGTCTCAGGTACAAGAACATGTCCTTAGTTAGGAGAGATTCCGATCTATTTTGTCAATGCTCAAGTGAATTAAGCTGAGCCTGAGTGAATCAAGCTTCTGTGGCCTGGAAATTCTTCAAAACAGTGGTTGAATATCCATAAACACTTTTTTTTTTTTTTGTTTCAGCCTTCAGATCATTACTAAACACCATTTTTTTTTTTTAACAAATTTATAGATGGAGACTGCCTGATACCATAAAATACCCAGATCATATGGATGCCTATCCACCCCCCCATGCCAAACGATGCTATGTCCTCATATGCGTGCAGGGTAGGGTAGAGGAAGGAGGAAAGATTAGGTAACGAGAGCTGAGGTGCAGGGTATTCAGCAGGGTGGTAGGGTGGGTGGATGGTGGGTGGTGAAGAGAACAGTGAAGTGAGTGTGACAGTGGCAGAGTGCTGTTGGGGTGCCTCCCAACGAGCATTGAATTTAACGTCCCCAGCTGGACTCAGAATAAGGCACAAAATTAGTTACCCTCCAGTAGGGCAACAATTTCTCCAACGGGGGCAGGTTCATGAGTAAGATAGGATTTCAAACGCTGCCCATTGACCGTAAATTTATGCCCAGATTTGGGATCTTCAATCTCAACGGCCCCATTGGGAAATGGCCTCGAGACTAGGAAAGGACCAGTCCATTTGGACTTCAATTTCCCAGGAAAGAATTTGAGTTGGGCATTGTAGAGCCAAACTTGCTGAGATGGCTCAAATTCCTTCCGCCGAATACGGTTTTCGTGAAAAGCCTTAGTGTGTTGCTTGAAAGTTAAGGCAAAATCATAGGCTTCACGATGGAGCTCTTCCAGCTCCTGGAGTTGGAGTTTCCTTTTTCGACCACACAGGTCTAGGTTGAGGTTACATTGGCAAACCACCCAATAAGCGCGGTGCTCCAACTCCACGGGCAAATGACAAGGCTTCCCACAAACGATTCTATAAGGAGACATACCAAGGGGAGCCTTGAAGGTGGTCCGATACGCCCAAAGTGCGTCAATCAGCTTGTCGGACCAATCCTTTCGGTCAGGGCGAACTGTTTTCTGGAGAATTTGCTTGATTTGCCTGTTCGACACCTCTGCCTGGCCGTTCGTCTGAGGATGATACGGGGATGCGATGCGATGGTGGACTCCGTATTTCCTCAGAAGTGCCCAAAAAGAAGCATGGGTAAAGTGGCTTCCTCCATCCGAGATAATGGCTCGAGGGATCCTAAAGCACGCAAAGATGTGGTCTTTGACAAATCGAGTGGATATAACATGGTCAACACAGCGCGTGGGAATAGCCTCGATCCATTTTGAAACATAATCAATAGCCACGAGGATAAATTCGAAGCCGTTGGAAGGAGGAAAGGGACCCATGAAATCAATTCCCCAAATGTCCAAGATTTCCGCAGCTAGGATTGGTTGCAAGGCATCATGTCACGACGTGACATTGACCCTAACGACTGGCACCTAGTGCAATGTTTGGCATAATTGTGCGCATCCTGGTGAAGGGAGGGCCAAAAGAAACCACACTGCAACACCTTGGCTGCAGTTTTCCTCCCAGAGAAATGGCCTCCGCAGGCCTGATCGTGGCAGAAGGATAGCACACTAGGGAATTCGCTGTCAGGAGCACAGCGACGGAAAATTTGATCAGCACCTATTCGGAAAAGAAGTGGATTATCCTAGAAATAATTCTTTGCTTCTGCCATGAGATGCTCGCGCTAGTTTTTACGCCAGCCACGTGGAAGGGATCCAGAAGTAAGGCAATTGGCAATGTTAGCATACCAAGGTCCACTTGCCACATTAATTGCCAATAGGTGCTCATCAGGAAAAATCTCATTAATTGGCAGAGTAAGTCCAATATGGTCAGGGTCCAGTCTAGAAAGATGATCAGCCACAACATTCTAGGCTCCGACCTTATCGCGGATCTCAATGTCAAATTCTTGGACCAGAAGAATCCAAAGAATTAGTGTAGGCTTGGCATCCTTCTTGTGCATGAGATGGCGAATGGCCACGTGATTAGTGAAAACAATAACATGTGAGCCCAGAAGGTAAGAGCGGAATTTCTCCTGCTCAAAGACGACTGCCAGTAGTTCATTTTCAGTGGTAGTATAATTACGCTGGGCCTCGTCCAACGTCTTACTGGCGTAGTACACCACAAAGGGGTGTCTATTGCATCTTTGTCCCAGGATGGCTCCGACTGCAAGGTCGGAAGAGCCACACATGAGTTCAAAGTCGAGGGACCAATCAGGTGGCTGGAGAACAGGGGCCTTGGTGACAGCATTATGCAGCTGTGTGAATGCTCCTATGCAATTGGGGCCCATATCGAAGGGTACGTCGGTCGATAGGAGATGAGTTAAAGGTCGAGAAATCTTGTAGAAATCTTTGATGAATCTCCTATAGAAACCAACATGTCCCAGGAAGGAGAGGATTTGTTCGACAGAGCCAGGCATAGGTAAATCAGCAATTACATCAAGCTTAGCTCTGTCAACCTCGATAACCCTATCGGAGATGATATGTCCCAGAACAATTCCCTCATGTACCATAAAATGACTTTTTTCCCAAGAAAGCACGAGGTTTACATTAATACATCTCCAAAGGATACGGGTCAGGTTGGCAAGACAGTCATCGAAAGATGGTCCAAAGATCGAAAAGTCATCCATGAAGACCTCGAGAAAGTCACCTACCATGTCATGAAATATCGCCAGCATACATCTCTGGAAAGTGACTGGCGTGTTACAAAGTCCGAATGGCATCCTTCTAAATGCAAAGGTGCCGAAGGGGCAGGTAAAAGTGGTTTTCTCTTGGCCCCGGGGTCAATTACTACCTGGTTATATCCTGAGAATCCATCCAGGAAACAGAAAAATTTATTTCCCACTAATCGCTCTAGGATTTGGTCAATGAAAGGTAGTGGAAAGTGATCTTTCTTAGTTGTAGCATTGAGTTTCCTATAATCTACACACACTCTCCAAGATATAGGAGTGCATGTAGGGATGTATTCGCCCCTGTCATTGACATAGATGGTGAGTCCCGCCTTTTTGGGCACAACGTGAATCGGACTCACCTAGGGGCTATCACTGATCGGGTAGATTATACCCGCATCCAGCCACTTAATAATTTCCTTCTTAACAACCTCCCGCATGTTAGGGTTGAGACGTCGCTGCATCTCGTGGGAAGGTCGAGCCTCCTCCTCCGTATATATACGATGAGTGCAGTAGGAGGGGCTAATGCCAATTAAGTGTGATAGAGACCATCCAATGGTTGCCTGTTGTTCCATGAGGACCTTCGTCAGTTTGCACTCTTGCTCCCTATCAATTTTGAACTGATGATTACAGGGAGCGTTTCATTTGGTCCCAGGAAAACATACTTAAGTGTACTAGGTAGCTCTTTCAGCTCGGGAGTGGATGGTGAAAGATCTGGCATTTCTTGTGATGAGAGTGTCCCAGGAGGATCGGAGAACAAGTCAGGAGGAAGAAGTTGGCCCTCAGATTGGCCAAGAAGAGGGGCTTCTTGGATAGATGGATCCAAAAAGGAATAGCCCCAGTGAGTAGTATATGGGCTCAAGGTCCCAGTGTGGAGTTGCAACTCCGCCTGATTTGGCAGGAAAGAAAGGGCAATCCGATCTTCAAGAGTGTGGACCGGTGGTGAGTAGCCCAGATATGACTCAGACCACGAGGTATGGGAAGCGGAGAAAACCTCGTCAGAAGTCCGGTCAGGAGAAGGTACAGGAATAGGGAGGGATGGGGGAACGTCATAATATTTGTCGATCCGGTAATCTTCAGTGTTTAAAGGTAATCTGCAGTAGTCAGAATAGGTCCCACTTAGTCCGATACACGCGTTGATGGCCATGTCCTCGTCAGACATGTCACCCTGATACAATCGCAATCAAAGTTCTTGGCTACCTTGAAGATGTTAAGCTTGAGCTTTTCAAAACCAATGACAATCTCAATACAGCCCGACTCGCAGTCGATATGGGCATGGGCTGTGGCCAAGAAAGGTCGATCAAGGATGATCGAACAATCAGAAAGTGAGCTAGGAACTTCCATATCTAAAACAAGAAAGTCAATAGGAAAACAGAGACTGTTGACCCTAACCACCACGTCTTCCAGCACACCATTCAGAATTTTGATAGAACAATCTGCCAACTATAACGTGACAGGGGTGGGTTTCAGATTTCCCAAGTAAAATTTTTCAAGCATGATGGTTGGTATAAGATTTATGGAAGATCCTAGATCAAGCAGGGCACGGTTAAAATTGTAGCCTTGGATGCTACAGGAAATAAGTAGTGTGCCTGGATCTTTCTACTTCGGTGGTAGATTTGACAGTATAGCACAACTCGCATGAGGCGAGAGAACCACCGGATTCTTAGTTTTCTTTGACTGTCACCTAGGTGTTGTGTAGTCCTTGAAAATCGGGTGACAATAGGTATGTGGTCGATAGCCTCGAGCAGGAGTACCTTGATTCCAACATCCCTGAACAAATTACGCAGGTTATCAAAGGCCTGCATATCTTTCTTCTTGCCTTTTGGCTCCCTCAGTAGAGCCTCAGGGAATGGGACTGATTCTGGCACTAATTTAGGTGTATCATCCTCTCGCGAATGCGGTGCACATCCCGAATGAGAGGGCGATGAAGAAGATGGGCCAGGATCAGGTCGAGATAGATCGACGGTCTACTTACCACTCCTTGTAGTGATCACATTGGACGATGCGGGTCCAGTGGGATCATAAGGAAGAGGAGGGTTCGTAACAGGGACATAAGAGTGAGGTACTGTAGCGGGATTAGCCTGAAATCCTGGTGGAATGCTCGAAGCTTGCAGAATCTGATGAACCCGCCCCTGAGAAGGTCGTACCTGTGGTTGAGGACCATAGGGTACGAAATTTTGCGGGTTTGGAATAGGTTGGGCTGGAAGAGTGCTCTGAGATCGAGTTGCCATGCGTAGTTGACTGATCTCAGCATTCTGCTGCACCAATTGGTTCTGAAGAGAGGTCATGTTCTCTTCATGGCGCTTTGACATTTCCGTCATCATTCGCATCAATTTATCAAGAGGACTTGATGCGTGGTCTGTTTGCGGTACGCAAGGACCCAATGGCAGATTTGCCATAGGATTAGACTGGGCCCTTGGGATGACGGGTGTGGATGGTCCCATTGGTCCACCTGTGGGGTTTTGGCGCTGCGGGTTGTTGGACCATGCGAAATTCGGATGATTTTGCCACCCTGGGTTATAAGTGGTAGAGAACAGGTTGTTCCCCAGGGGGCAAGCGTCTTCTATGCCAGAAGACGCGTCTGCATGTAAATATGCTTCCGAGCACATGGAGGCTTGGTCCTCCGTGTCGAAATATTGGCTCGCAGAAGCCAAATCCACATGACTTATCGAATCGCTCGGTGCGACACTCAGTAAGGAAGGTCATCGGGGTTTCTTGGGATAAGCCTGGTGTTGGAAGAATTGATATTGTGACGAAGTGGTGAGGTGGGGGTGTTTGCCATAGAACCTGCAGGGTTGGCCAGAAGCTCGTCCAGCTTCTTGTGCACGACGGAGACTTCATCCAATTTTTGTGCAATAAGGCTGAGATCTATGGATGAATGGGAGGGTCCCGTGTCAACTTCGTGGAAATTACGGGGCAGGCTGGTACAATTAAAGGCGACAATGGAGGCATTGTTTATTGAGTTTTCACTCATATTTTCAAATAATTCAAATGCTCCATTCTCGTCTTTATTCATGAAATTCCCTCTACAGGAAGCGTCTGCAATCTGCTTCAATGTCTCATTTAGCCCATAATAGAAAATCTATGCTATATGCCACTTAGGCAGACCGTGGTGCGAACACTTCCTGAGGAGGTCATTATATCTCTCCCATGCCTCATGAAACTGTTCGCCGTTTTGTTGCGTAAAGGAGGTGATAGCACGGTGAAGCGCATTGGTTCGCCCGATTGGGAAGAACTTCTTAAGAAACAATATTCGCATCTCTTCCCAAGAGTGGATGGTTCTCCCAAGGGTGCGTAACCACTGCGACGCTTTATCCCGGATTGAAAATGGGAACATTTTCATGAGGACTATTGGTAACCCGATATTTCTTAGTTTAACAGTTTCAGCCAATCGGGTTATGTCTTCCAAGTGGAGAAAAGGATCTTCACTTGCAAGACCATGGAAGTGAAAATTTATCAGGCCAATTATGTTAGGTTTCAGTTCAAAGTCGTCCCCGCCCATGGGGACCCGAATTTGTCCTATGGTCTCTGTAGCAGCGGGATTCTAATAAGAGCTAAGAGACCTAGGCTCCTCCCGTTTGGGAGGGTTCTGCATTTCCTCCAATGTTTCCCTTATGGCTTCAATTTGTTCATTATACATTTCCATTTGGGCTTGGAGGTGGGTTATGGGATATAAGGCTCCACCACCTGGTGGGTTTTGAGGGCGGTTTCCTCCCTCGGGAATTGGGGGTGGGCGTGCAGCCATGTTTGTGGAGGAGGAGGACGATTCGGCTTCTTTTCTAAAATTATCAAGCAATTCACACAGTTCAGGGTTTTCTGATCTCCTCCAAAACATGCACTACCGTAGGAAGAATTTAGGGGATACGATGGGAAAAGAGATGAGAGAAATGACGCCGCAAAGTTACACTTGATGACAAATCAATGCAGTCAAATTCCTAACCTCTACAGTGTGCCCTTAGACCTAAAGATCTAAGTTACCTACTATCACGACCTACGGAACTAAATGCGAGCATCGCGGAACCACCGGACCAGATTGAAAGGCTATTTGCCCTAGTCTTAGACACCCAATAGCACGCGGGAACCCTCACCAGCACGTAGGCGCTACACGCAGGTAGTTAGACCTCCAATCCTTAATAAGGGTCAAGTTGCTACCAGTTTTAATTAGAGGCTTAGGATCAAGTGCTTCTGGAATGTGAAAGGCGTTATTTATGGGTAATGCCCAAGTGATTGATTTTACAAAGTGTGTAAACCAAGCATGCAATAGGGAAACTCCCCGAATTGAAGTTTTAATTGGTGAATGGTTTTTAGAATTCAGCCTTAAGTAGTATGGATTTTAGGATTTTGCTGAATTACCAATTCAACCAATCTACGGGTTTTGAGAGAATACAAGTTTTCTTCTAAGCCCAACAAACCCTTCTTCAATGTCAATTGGTTAATGCATGCTAAAATGTAATGGGCTTCCCTAGATGGAGATTTCTATGTGTGGTTGCATGAGTCAAATTTTAGATTAGTGTGAAAGGGAGCCAAAGCACTTCAATTCAAGTGTTCCCAATCACCAGAATGATTTCCACACACAAGGCTCAACCATAAGATAAAGAAAATCAAATTGTTGGGGTTGAAATATTCGGGATCAAATCTTAGGCGCGTGAAAGGTCATGGTGGGGTTGGAATCAACTCAATTCCAAGTCTCCCCACCAAAAAGATGATCTCAAATTGCAGATAGATGAGGCAAAGAGGGATGGCAATCAATCTTTTTATTTTTTACCTCAAAGAGTACTTCACACGATGAAAGATTCAAGAATCAAGATTCTTGGATCATTGCTATGCGAAGTTTGGGGGGAAATCCTAGGGCAGTAGGAGTGATAGCAAACAAGCAAACAAGTGATTTTTAATCCACTTGCCCCAAGAGATCCCAAGAAGTGTTTTTAGTTTTTTTTTTTTATTAAGGTGACAAGTTAACCTAAGTTGCTTAGAAAGAGAGACTTACTTGTTCAGCAACGTGTGCGAAGCTCCGGTGCGGTGCCAGCGACTTCACGCTCTCGTTCCCACCTTGGATCTGCTCACGTTTCCGACTTCGTCAGCCTGCCTTCTCCTTGCAACTGGTTCACCTGCATAGCAACAAACAAAAACACCCTTGAAGAGAAGGGTGTGAGGAGAGAAAAATTAATGGAATGGAGTAGAAACTTACTTGAATGCGCACTTCCCCGGCAACGACACCAGAAAAGAAGGCATGGTCAGGCCCGAATAGGTTGTGTTAATATGGTGATTTTATCGTTGAAATGAGTATAGTGGTTAACCTAAACCGAGCCTAACCATTTCTTTAAAAAAATTTTTTACCTGGCCTATTTGATTTTATCTTGGTTACTTTTAGGCCCAGGGTCGAACTCAGGGAAGGGGGAATAGAAGTGAACAAGTTTCTACACCTTTCCTACAATGAATCTCTTCCGTTCATTTATTATGTTTTTGGTGTTTTTCTATTTAATATTTTTTTTTCTGATAATGTTTTGTCCTTGAGGTACACTCTCAAAATCATGTTCTTGGCTTTGAGCCAAATTAGGGTTCAAAACTGGTCTTGCAATTTGCAAGACTGAGTACCTGCAAGTCGAGGACTATCTTTTCTCTTTTGTATATTTCTTTTATCTTTTTAATGGCAGGAAAGAGAAACAGAAATACTCAGTTATATTGGTACTAATATATGTGCAGATATATGTATATATATATATATATATGTATATATATCAATATATATGTATATGTGTATATATATAAGTATATAATAGTGAATAAGTAAGAGTGTGTGTGTGCAAAAATGTGTGTGTGTGTGTATGTGTCTGCAGAGAGAGTGAGAGAGTGCTGTGAGAGAGAGAGAGAGAGAGAGAGAGAGAGAGAGAGCATGCTTCTGCTGGAGTGGAATGCAGGAGTTAAGCCGTCCGGAGCCACGGCCGTCGTCTAAAGGTGCGTGTAGGAGCGTGCACGAGCACGTGAAGGCATGCACAAGCACAGGCGCGCACTGGAGGGAGCATGCGTGGGAGGAACTGCAGCGCACCACGCTGCGCACTGAGGCGGGTGTGGATGCGAAGAAGCGGGCACTGAAGCAGGCGGGTGTGGGCGAAGGAGCGGGCGCAGGCGTACACGGGAGCAAGCGTCGGCGTGCGTGGAAGGGTTGGCGCCGGTAGTGGCACGGAGAGAGAGTGTCGGGTGACCGGATAAGTGAGAAACTTATCGGTCACGGCACTATAGCCACAGTGTCGTGCTCTCTAGCGTGAACAGTGGCTACAGTGCGCGATCGGCTCGTGCGACCGGACGCCAGCAGTTCCGTGAGTGCAGGCGCCACTCGGCGAGCTGGCACGCGTGTCGAAGGACTGCGTCGGCTGCTGGCATGCACCGAGAGAGGCAAGGGCAGTCTGCTAGCTTGCACGGAGAGAGGCGAGGGCGGCTTGCTGGCGCGTGCAGAGGCCATGGAATAGGTGCCTGAGGCGCGTGGAGTCCTACGCTGCTACTGCGGAGCTTGAGGTTCAAAGCTTGAAGCTCCTGCGGCAATGGTGGAAGTGGCTAAATGTTGAAATAGAGGGAGAACAACCACGCCCACCGACTCTTTGATGAGCTGGGTGGTGGTGGGACTCACAGTGGTGGTTGTGCACCACTATGAGCAGCTCTTACCCGCAGAGTAGCTCCTCAGAAGGAGGAGAGGCTGCGTATGGTGGGGAGAGGGGAGGAGACAACTTGGAGGAAGTTGCTGTGTGTGTGGTGTTGGACCAGGCTCCCTTCAAAGAAGAAAGCCGTGCTCTTTTTAAAGAGGAAGAAGGCAAGCACAGCCATGCCCTGGTTGTGCATGGCTGTGCAGGGAGTGGCTGCTGCAGAGCATGGCGGAAGGAAGAAGCTGCCATGCCTTGCAGTCGCGGAGAAGAAGAAATTCAAAGTTAAATAAAAAATGAGGATGGTGATTTTGCGAGTCAACACTTGAAGAATTTGTAAATTGTAAGGCCATTTATTTCACTCTCCTCCCCTCTCAAATAAATGCATGCATGCGTGTATTTTTACAAATGCGACTATGGTTACCCAATATGCACTGGTAATGCTAGCAAATAACGCAAGATGGCACAATTGCTGGTGTATTTTTGCTGTGCAATCAACCACACACCTGTCACCATTAAAATGGCAGATGGCTCCATCAAAACACCTAAGGGGGTAGTTCAAGATGTGATTACTAAAGTGCATGGTCTTAGCTTTCTGGTTGATTTTATTGTCTTGGACATGAATATACCAGAGAAGCTAAGTAATTCACCCATCATTCTAGGCCAACCTTTCTTGGCTACGGCCAATGCACGGATTGACTGTTACTCAGGATGTATGGAGATGAGTAGCGGCAATGAGAAGATTCACTTTGATATTTACGCAGCCGCTAAGAAAATAAAGTTAGGGTATTTTCTAGATGACACGGAAAGCGATACGGAGGGCAATTCGGAAGAAACCATGGCAATTGACACCTGGGTAGAACAACATGACCCGAATCAACAATCCACTAGATCACAAAAGTCACCCTCAATACCAGATCCAATCATTGATAGTATGGTTGACTATTTTGATTGACCTAGCCCAATTCAAAACCCTGCCCCTTGCAATGACTCCCAGATTACTCAATTGATCAAAATGATTCATGAAATAAAAGAAGCTAGTGCAAGGGAATATGATGATATGCAAAAAGAGCTTCATAGAATCTGGGACGAGCAACAAAAATAAAAAACATTTGAATTTGGGTCGGGTGCGCCACAATAGATTTGTGATTCGGTGGTGGTCATGTAAGATTCTGTTAATCAAACACCCGAGGTGGATGATATTGAAGTTCATAGTGAAGTAGAGGAAGGAGATTCATTTGAGGATCTTGATTTAGGGCATGAGTACCAATCATTTCATTTTGAGGAACCAAGCATTAAGGGACCTGAAAAAGATTTTGTTGTATTTAAGAATACCCATGGAGGCATTCATGAATTAATTCAAATGATCTCATACACAGAGCAACAAAATCAAAAAGACCTTAATGACTCCTCAATCAATGATTTAGCCCATTCCACTTTCATGGAGGGACTCACTACCCAACCTAATGACCAATTTCATCTAAGTGAGAAGAAGAACATATCCCCTTATGAAAAGGATATTCAAGAGATTGAAAGGTTATTGGGGATTTCATATGATGAGTTATCAGAGGAAGCTAAAAATTTTGAGGAGTCATGTGATAATTGGGAATTAGAATTGAAAATTTTTAAAGAGATAAAAGAAGAAGATGATACCCAAACATCCTTGGTAGAGACAGAGACTGATCACTGGACGTTGATTTCTAGATCTGACTACACTACTTGTGTCATGCCTTCCATTCATCACCATTATCAAGACCCATATGATTTCACCCCACACGACTCCACCCATACCCCTACCACCCACATTCTCCATCACCTCTTCGGGATGCCTTCAGATTCATTTCTTCCAGGCACCCGTATTTATCTGTCTTTCATCTGTAGCACCTGGCTGCAGATAATCCCAAGCCCCCCCATCATAATATTTTTCCAATTATTTGGGCTTGGAATTCATGGGCAGCTGGTCTGCATTTGCGGCCCGCTGTTGGAGAACGAGATTAGAATTCTTATCATTTTACTCGCCATTCCCAATACTGTATTGGTATATCCTTTTTGACTGTACGCCCAGTTGGAGGTATTAATCTCAGCACGTATGTATAGCATATTTTATTTGGCATATTTTCCTGCATATTCAATTTTAGGTGTTGGAATAAGCTGAACGTCGAAATTCAGGAGCTATTCCAGGTGATTTCTACCCATTTACCTCTATCTTAAGTAATTTTTCATTATATTCATGCATGAGGACATGAAAGAAAGTAGACATGAGGGGTTAGTAATTGTAAACTGAAAATTTTTCTAAACAACACCTAGGAAAAACCTTTCGTACATCATGCTAATTGCACTTTAGGGTCCTTAAATTAAGAACAATCGACTCCACCTCCAATGTTCACATTGGAGCTAAAAAATCATCCACAATAGCCACTTTCTACTCATCCACTAACCTTCTTGTTCTAAATTTAGGGCCAAGTTGAATCTAACCTGAACTAGGGAAATCTTCAAAGTGCAACTTTTGAAAGGTTATACATAGCATGTATATATATTGCATTCATAAATAAGATTTTTATCAAGAGAATGTATTAAGGATTTCATCCTCTAGTTGATTCCGATAATATGGAATCCAGTATAATTTTTCACACCCACATGTAGATTTTGCAATGGATTCAAGGTGAAGACTGATGAACATCTTCAATTTGTCGAGAAGAAGCAGTGGTTCTTTTCCTGAACCCCTGGATAGTGTTTTGGGAGTCAGGCATATTTTCTTCCAAAAATCCACCAAATAGTGTGAGATGAGAGTAAAGTGTACTGGTGCTCTAAGATTAGTGCATGGAATCTAGAATCCTAGATAATTAGCTAATGATAGTAAGAGATTAAGCATAGTTTTCGCTTTCGAATCCTATGTATACATTTTTGCTTGAAATTTTGAGAGCCACTAAATAAGGTAAATATGTAGAGAGAGAGTTTTCATAAAACTAGGGCTAAGGTGATGGTTACGACCATTCTTTATGGAATCCTCGGCTGAAGGAGGGTATTGATGTCAAAGCTAGAAATACACCATCCTATCCATCTCTACCAATGCCGTGAGTATGCACTTCCACCAAATAAGCCACCCAATGTCTCTTGAGTGCGACCAATCCCTAATAATGCCTCCTCAATAAAGTTCATGAATGCATGCTAGCTTGTGTTATGTTGAAAAAAAAATTATACATAGAAAAAAGGGGAAGAAAAAAAAATGAATGAAAAAAAAGAGAAAAATTGAAAAAAGAAAAAAATTAGAAAAAGAAGAAAAAGCAAAGAAAAAGAGTGTGAATATTTAGTGTTTATTTTAGTTGCATTGAGGCAATACCACTAAATAAATTTGCGATCCACCAAATAAGGCCTTAACCCGCCTTTTCTGTGTTTTTGATCCCCTGAATACTAGCCGACGAATTCTGACTTAGTGTTAGGTTATGGGAACTCAATTAAAGTGTTAATGCCAAGTGAGACCATCAAATACGGGCCATATGTGTGAATCTGGTGTGATTGTGAGCTCTAAGAAAAAGAAAAAGAGAGAATGAATACAAAGGAACCAAAAGAGAACATAGTTTTTCTCGTCTTTCTCTGAGTCGAGTTACATAATAATTTGGGAATCTATATTCTATAGTACTAATCTCTATGTAGTACCAGTCGAGAGTGAGCCACCAAATATATAATCTTTTCCCTCTAAGATTCTCTACCTAAGCTTAAAGCCAGGGTGGAATTAATAGAATATCTTAAATACCCTGAGGGAAGAAGTCCGCCTATCCTGCTGGAATTTTACTAGGGACAAGTATAGGCTTTAGAGGTGAATATTGTCTTTCTCTCAAATCCATTGCGAAAGCTACATAGCTGCACTTTCACGTATCTGGATTTCAAGATTTTTGGATGAAACAAAAGGAGAGAAATCTTTAGTCAATCCCTTTAATAAAAAGAATAAGCGATCCTTTAGGGATCGATTTTGTAAATAACTTAGCCATGCACTTAATCTTGCATTTGTTAGGGACTAGCAAAGTTTAGGCATGGGGGTATCATTGCACAGTAATCATGGCTTCTAATTAACCAAAATAATTTTTGAACCTAGCTTAATTTGTAGATATTACACTCATATCTTGCATATCATGCATTGCATCAGTCCATTTAGAATAAGATGAGATATCCCTCTATTTAATGATTTTTATTACTATTTGTAGGTAATAAAGTGATCCATGAATGAGATAGTGGAATAAAGCAATAAAGGAAGAAGAAGACTTATCCAGATAAGAGTGAGGATAGCCTTATCCCCACCCTTAGAAATAATAGGACAGCCTTCCCAAACCCAAAACAACCTCCATTAGAGCACCTTAGCCTTAAAACCCAAACATGGATAGCACTATCCATGTTCTTATCAACCTTATCCCTCTCCCAAACACTTAGGAACCAAAACCCACCTTAGAAAACCTAAAACCTGCTCTACAGCACCTTTTAGGACGTTAAGACATTTGGCTGGATGTCTGATTTCTGCACAATAGCAATCCATGAAGCCAAAACTCATACTGACATAGAATTGTACATCTCATTTAATGTCCAAACATCCAATTTTGTAGTATAAGGCGTCTGACCACTATCTTGGACGTCTGATACTGCTCTTTGGTTCCAGATTTTGGTATTGGAAGCCCTAGCTTCCCTATTTTGACCTAGGAACCCGACCAGACACCCTGAGAAACCAAATTAGAGTCCTCTTACGCCTAGTCCACTATCCATAGCCTTACTTATCCTATCCCTAACCCAATTGAACCATCCTATACCTAATTGGGTGCATCTACAGTTGATTGGGTGCACCTGAGCCCAATTAGATCCACCCAGGATCTAATTGACTCATACATATTAGGGTTACTCTAGCCTAGTCGCATGCACACATCTAAATAGTCTTGACCTAGACCTAATTAGGATCACGCCTATCCAATTAGACTTTCCTAAGCCTAATTAGGTCCACACCCACTTAATCTAGATTGACCCAACCTATTTAGCACCTAATCCTACCAAAACCCACAACCTAGCCCTATGAAAAACACACACCTACACACACCTTCCTATTTTACCCCTACCAAACCCAAGCACACTCTCTTGGAAACCCTAAAACTTGTGTCAAACCTAGATCCTAAAAATGTGGCATTAGCTAATTTTGGAGCCACGAAAAGTGGCAACCAAATGAAGCCTTCCATATGGGCAAAGAGAGAGCCACGAAATTGCACCATCTCCATTCATTCTCTCCACTCTCTCAACTTGCGACCACACCTCCTCTTCTCCCTCTCAAGGCCATCCTCCTCCTCCAAGGCTCCGTCCATGGCCGACTACAAAGAAGCTCTCCTCCAAGCTTCTTCAAGGGTGGCAAGAAGAAGAGCATAAGGATGCAACACCTTCTCCTTTCTTCTTGTGGGCATGCCATCTTCTTCCACCATAGAGGATCCATGCCCCCAATTTCTTTTCCTCTTTGACAACCATAGAGAAGACCCCCCTCAAGGTCTTCTCAAGGATGGCCGTTGGTAGAGAAAGGGTGCAACACCCTCCTCTCCCCACTTGGGTGCACACACCCGTCCTCCTCTCTTTAGTGGACGGCCAAGAAGGCTTCTCGTTAGCCTCTCCTGGTTGATCCCTTTCTTTAGTTTAGCTTTATTTCCATGTATCCGAATTTTATAGTGACTTAATTTTTCATGCATGATACTCTTGATTAATGGTTTTATATGCATACTATTATCTTCACGACTTACAACTTTAATGCATGCTTTCATTTCGTGTTTAAAAATAAAGATCAAAAACACAAAAAGACAACAATATTAAGTTAGATTAGATTTAGGTTAGATTAAGTCGATCCAAATCTCGACTTGTTTTCATGCCTCTTAAAGATGAACGACCGGGAATCAAGTTTTCAAACGAATAAAATCAATCGAGTTTCGTTATTACAAATATTTTTGTCAAGGGGATTTTGCGACTATACTATGATGTTGTTTTCCGAAAATGCACGATTTCCACCCTTGTCAGGGGGTGCCTTTGACTTTTGGCTAAGTGTTAGCCCATACATATGGAAGCAAAACACCCCCTGCCACACACTCTCTCTCTTCTTCTCTCTTTGGGTCTCCACCTTCCTTCCGCCTTCACAAGGCCATGCACAGTATTAGGAAGTTGGGTTTCGGATCTAAGCACACTTAGGACCAGGGCTACGAGCTTGGGTTGCAACGAAGGTATGTGCGGGTTAGGCAGATCGGATTAAACTAGGCCAACATGTATAGTGTCATGAGCGACGTGCGTGTGAGGGTGCGGGGGAGCTTACCCCCCAAGTGGCTTGAGGCGATGAGCCCCAATCATTTTTTCCCCTTATTTTGTTGCAAATGCTTTGTTGTGAATGATGTGGGACTATCTAGCCCCCTTGTTCCTCGCATGCTCTGCTGCAGGTGAAGGATCCTTCGATTGAAGTAGCAGCAGTGGTTCTCTTGCCAATTTGAAGTCTTGGGTGTGTGCCTGGAAGTGTTTCGCGTCACCTGGAGGTGGGCTTAAAGTTGCAGGTGCCAAAGAGAGCTTCAAGCTTCGCTCGAGCTCATTGTTAATGGCACTGGGGACCTGCTGATCTGAGACATAAAGAATGGCCATTCATCCCTGTCAAATGGGTTCAGGAGCTCCATCGTGGCATGGTAAATGTGGTGGTGGGTGTAGCATGGTGTGAGAGTGCGTGAGGCGGCTGGACGATGACGAAGGTGGCCGTGCGAAGGTGGGTAGGTCGACGGAGGGTTTTAATGGGTGGAATAGCAAATAGATTGAGGGGTTTGATTCCTGGAGTAATTGTGAACGTGTAGGGATAGATGGCAAGGCAGATGGAGGGGTGTAGCGACGGGGATTCCTCCCCGGAGGAGAGGTTGGAAATAGGGAAGATGGAGGTGATAGCGTCATCGAGGGTTTGAAACTGTGTTTTAAGGAGGGGAAACTATTCTATGATGCTAACTAAACCTAACTAGGTACTCTAATGGACGAAAGGGAGGAGGTCAGTGCCTGTTTTGGTACGTCGGCGATGGAGAAGATGAACTCTCCTGTAGGGGAGGAATGTTGATGAAGACTTGGAAGGGGACGATTTCTGGTGTTGCAGCACGAGGAAGAATCTAAGGATGAAGAATCCACTACTAGTTTTGCATGAACGAATGAGGAAGGTGGTCAAAGATATCATCGGAGCTCACGGAGCTTTTCAGCTGGAGTGGAGGGAGGAAATTGGGGTAATTACGGCCAAAAACAAGTCTGGGATGGATGGTCTGCATTGGGGCTTCTCTTATAGGCCTTTGGAGGATAATTTGAGCTTAGGAAGCAAGCTTGGATGGTCACCAGAGATGGGGACCCAAATTCAAAGGTTCGCACCAAGATTTGGGCCAAATTTAACGCTTCGAATCTGGCTCAAAAGGAAGCGAATTCCTTGACGAACTTCCCTATCAAGTCTAAGAGGGATTCGTCAAGGAATCAAGGAGAAAATGTCAAATCAAGCTCATCGAAGTTGTAGGATTAGGATTTCATGGAAGCAAGGGCCTATTTTAAAATGGAGATGATAAAGTTGGGGACCTGTTTGTAAAGGATTCAAAAGTAAGGGGCATGTGTGTGAGATAAAAGAGTCAGATAGGACCAAATTGCAAATTAGGTCAAGATGATCTCAGATTGGGGCCAAATTTTGGTACAAACCTAATTTGTACCTATAGAATTTAATGGTGAAGTTGTATTTTAGTTTTTACCTAGTTTGATGGTGTAATTTGCATAATTACCCAAATTGGGGCAAATATCCTCTAAGACTATGTTTTGGGTCAAGCAGGTTGCAATGATCAAATTGAAGGTACAAAACCCTAGAGAATATTTTTCTATGAATTTTAGAGGGTTTTGGTAAATTTTATGTTGACCAGAACCTCAGTTAATTAAGTGGGTCTATTTTTAGGATTTCAGAAGTCCTTTAATTCTCAAAACAAGTGAAAACCCTTTCCTGTCTGTACTAACTCACTTGTTAGACTCTTAAGACCATTTAACCCTTAATTAACCCTAGGGAAATCCTGTGATTGCACTGAAACTGAGACATGCTGTTAAAACTACAGTTTTACCCCTATTTTACTGTCTTTCACTCAGAATGGATTTGCAGTGAATTACGTCTTTATGGAGATTACGTAGGAGCCTTTAATGATGGAATATGACTAATTAAAGCTAGTATGGCTGATGATGACATTATCATCATACCCCCATGCCTAGCTTTTGCTAGTCCTTTAGCAAAATCTTACGGAATTAACTCAAATTCTAGACCATATCTTCATATCTCTGATGTGTGCTTTCTTTTTTAGATTAGGCTAGAATGCCAATAGTAGGCCTAGAGGTACTCAAGTACCAACCAAGATCCAGACCTAACCAGCATTACTCTCAGTCCCCCACGATGGTTTCTAAGGCCCACAGGAACTAACCTATGGTTCATTGAACTCTGCGGTTAAAGCACTCGTGCTTAAAACATGGTTAGCCCAGGTTCAGTTTGCAATGCATTTTTGTAAGAGAATGATAGAAGAATTTTTTTTTGCATTTTGAAGAGTTTTCTCTCTCTTTTCTTTGCTTTATTTCTAGCTTCAGATTGGCTTTACAACACGGTATGTATCGGATTCCTAGCTCCCACCATCAATCCTCGCAGGATCCCCGGATTTTGATGCTTCAAGATAGCATCACCCATGGTAGCCCCCAGAACCCTAGCTTTCAACACTTTGAGATACTGCCGCCCATGGCATTCTGTAGCTAAATTCAGACCCTAGCAATCGACATTTCGGGATAAACCCGCCCATGGCACCTGAATCAGCACAAGGTGCTTACGTGCCTCTAATAGGATAGTTAGATATCCTAGGAGACAAGCACCGAGGAGATGGTATGCTATTGCACATCTTCGAGGGGAATTTCCTGCCTCTCCGTGCTGGGAACTCATCCAAGTCAACTTGTGTTGATTAGCCGCTCCTAATCTATGTGGCTTTTTCAAAACAGAATTAAGAATTTTGCATGATTTTGATAATTAAGTGCACTGAACCAAACTGTGTGTGAATTAAGGTGCTTAGGTTACCAAGTCCTGCAAACTAAAGGTCAGTTAATGAGGGCGAATAATCCCTAAGCCTCAGACCTAATACTTAAGCATTGCATTTTCCTCAACCTCTTGAGGACTATCCAGATCTTAATGGATACTTGAATTTTTAAGCCTGAGCACAAGCCCAAGAGGCCTAAGATCAGCATTCATACTAATCTCTTTATATGTATTACCACTTTTGTCTTTTATTTCTTTTTTCTGATTTGGTCTAGAACTTAAATAAATCCTATAAACTTTTACTAATGACTATCTCTTTTTATTTCAAATTGTGCTCCTTTTTAACATTTCAAAATCACCTCCCCTTTTCCCCCTCAAGAATGATATGCAATTAATTCACTCAAAATCTCCACCCTTCTCCATTTGTTTGTTCTTCTTTTTCAATTTTTTATTTTTTTAGTTTTTTTGGAATATGTATATTTTTTTGGAATCCTTCAGAACTGTGAATTTTTGTGTGTTTGCACTTTAACACCCCCCATGCCGAAGTTTTGCAATGTCCTCATTGTAAATGGAGGGTATGAAATAGTTAGGGTTCAGGAGTTAGAACAGGATAATCAGGTAAGCAAACAGGCTGGGATGACTGTTATGAATGATTTCAAGCTCTGATACGAGCACCAAAGTTGGGAACGACTACTTTAAAATCAAACTCAAAGTGTAATAAATGTGAAGTACAGAAAGGATAACGGGTTGCCTCGCGTTAAGCACTAAATTCAATGCCTTCAATCGAGTAGAAAATGGTATGGAGAAGGAGTGCTCAAATCAAAAGAGTTTTGTAGAACAAGCACCTTGATCAATAGGCTAGTTGGTCCAACCAGGTGCTTGTTTAGGTCAGTAGGCAGACGATGTAGCCCAAACCCAATCAATCTGGTAGGTTGATAGATGTGGATCAAGAGATGCAGTGCCCATCAGATAATGTGAAGCTCAAAACAATGTGGAAGTGTATAGCTAGGGTATGGCTGAGTTGAATCAGCCAGAGTATGATCAAACAGGTTTTAGAAGGTTCTATATGTGTAGAAGAGATGGCATCAAGAATAACTGTATGTGAGGGCTCCTCTAGAAAATGTTCAAAGGTAGGTGTATCTAGAGAGTCCTCATAGAACCCATCAAAATAAAATGTCAATGTCTGGAGAGTGCCTAGAGGATCAAGGAAATCTAATTCGAGAAAAGATTCAAACACTGGATTACAGACACTCTCGGCAATTATTGTTTCTGATTCCTGAGGATCAAAAAGAAATGATTCCATCTCAATGGAACTTGATTTTGAATCAATGATCTTAGGATCAGGGACCTCAGAGTCAGAGATGAAGAATGAATCGTGGGTACTGATGGGAACACCATCATGAGCTATAACTAGCTCAATTTAGTCATTATCAAGGAATAAATGCTCCTACATAACTACCAGAGAGCCATAGTTCATTACATGATTTTTTTGTGAGAATAACAAGAAAATAGGGTTAAAAATGTAATTTTACCATCATATCTCGAATGCAGAACAACCACGAGTTTTCCCAAGGGTAATTATGGGTCAAATGGCCTTAAATATCCAACAAGTGGGTTAATACAGACAGAAAAGGGTTTCCAGGTATTTTAGACTTGCTTAATTAACTGAGGTTCTAGTTAGGATAAATTCACCTAAACCCTCTAAAATTCATATAAAAATATTCTCTAGAGTTTGGTACCTTCAATTTGACCATTGAAACACATCTTGACCCAAAACAAAGTCTAACACTGACATTTGCCCTAATTTGGGTTTTTGCATAATTTAGATAATCAAACTAGGTAAAAACCAAAATCCAACTTCACCATTAGATTTCTTAGGTCGAAATTAGGTTTTTACCAAAATTTAGGCCCAATCTCAGATCGTCTTAACCTAGTTTGCAATTTGGTCTTATCTGATTCTTTTATATCACATACATGCCATTAACTTTCAAAATTCTTACAAAAAGGCCCTAACTTTGTCATCGTTTTCACAAATAGGTCACTGCCGCCATGAATCCTATTCCTACAAACTTCGACGACCTTTAAAAGGCAAGATCTTTGTGATTGCTTGACGAATCCCTCTCAAAATTGAAAGGGAAACTCGTTAAGTAATTGCCTTCCAAATGAGCCTATTTAAGAATCTTAAAACTCCCTAGAATCCTAATGCGAATAGTTTGATTGATTGGGTGTCCTATGTCGGTGAGAAGCCTGGAGATTGTATGCCTATTTTCCAAGCTTAAAACTCCATTTAGAGCCCTATAAAAGGACCCCTGTGGCCTTGCGCATTTTCCGTGCAAGTTTGGCTTGCGAAATCCTCCTCTACTCCATCTCCGTTCACCTTTGAACTTAGTTCCAGCAACTCTTCTCCTCCCTCCTCCTCCGGCCGTCCAACCATCAAATTGGACGACCGACTAGCTTACCCTCATCCTCGCGAACCTCTCCGACTAAGGAGAAGTCATGCCTCTGCCTCAATCGACATTGCCACCTCACTGATCTCTTCTCCTTCTCCAGCACCGGTCTACCACCATTGGTTGCCTCCGCCCCTCTACCTAGTCCCTAAGTCCCTCTATCTCTCCCTTTTCCTCTCTACATTATTCTCCCACTCTCGCAACACACGCACGACCACCGATTCTCCCTCAATGCCGTCAACTTCCTTCGCTTCGGTAATGCCTACACACTGCCACACCACTCGAATCTCACCGCTATCACACCCATTAGGATCGCCACCTTCTAGAGGGAAAAAGCCCTCTAGTTGTTCACTCGATTGGCCTCTCTATAGACCTCCCGGACAGCCCATCACCACACCTCCGGTCCCAACTCCGTCCGACTACCACAGCCACTCACACTCCATGCTGAACCCCTCACCACATTCGCCGTCCCAAGGTGATCCCTTTGGACTATTTTGACATGGCTGTAAGGCCGTATTTTGCATTTTAGGTGTTCGTCGAATAGCTGCTACCTCCTTTGCGTTCTCCAACTTCGACGGCCTTGTTCTCATAGTATTCTTCCTCTCCCCCATGCCCAAGTGTTGAGGAATCCCTCCACCTGCAATTTCATATTCCTGATCGAGCAACCAGTGCCTTCCTCGCCTGCAATTGCAAGCTCGACCTGCTGCTATTGATGCACGAAGAAGCCGTGGGACTTTAGTCCCACATCGTGGGATGCTGAACCACACGCACGGCTTAAGTTGATTTTGTTCGTTTGCTTGGTTACCTCAGCACACACAAGGGGTGAGGTCCTCGCATGCATGCACATATGCATGTCCTGACCTATGCCCAAGCCCTGCAGGTTTAGGCATGGTTCGTTTACTCGGATACTCGAGTCTGGTCTGGTTTGCTGGTTCTAAGAAAGGAAGAAGAGAAAAAGGAGAGAGGGAAGTTTTGCTCTGCTGCCCTCCTCTCAGCACTTGTGAGATCTAAGAGAGGCCTTTGCCTCTACTGGTGTGCTGAGTCCTGTGCTATGCCTTCTCTGAAGCTTAAGAAGGAGGAAGATGAGGATGAAGACGAGAAGGAAGAGGAAAAAAAGAGAAGAAAGAAGAAAAGAACTTCAAGAAGAAGAGGCCTTTGCCTCTATTAACGTGTCGGAGCACCTATTCTACCGTCTGATATCTACTGATACCTTGGTTCTGTTGATTAAATTCAGATTCGTTTGCCTTATATGATTTGTTACTTTGAGTAGCTTGCAAAGCTTAACATTGTAGGGTAATTTGGTTATTCAAATCACCATTTTGCCTTCTCTTATTTTTGCATTATTGACATCAAATTTCATTTATATATCATTCTTGTTTCAAATTCTTATATTGCATTTAAAATGTGATTTTGAGAACTATTTTGCTAATTGCTCTCTGTGTTCAACCTTGGATTTCTTTCGAGTATAAATATTATTTATTTTTTGTGCTGATTCAATCTATAATACAACGCGATGATTTTAAATTTGATTTAGAGCGGATAAATAGGTGTTGAGGTCATAGATTGGCTCGTAGTCACCTAGAAGCAACAGTTCTCTGAAATTAGAGTAAGATTCGAAATCGTTGAAGAACTTGCAAGAATCATGTTCTAAATCTAATTCATGATTAGAGGTTCCACCATAGAATAAATAAAGATGTGGAGAAGCAGCAATCTGACTTGGGGGTAGCATATTCTCAGATTCCGAGCACAAAAAGGTATCCCTGTTAGGCATGGGCTCGAGTTCTTGGCTTGTAGGGAAGACCCAACCAAAACCTAACTCTTCCAGCTCCTCGATTTCTATATCGTAGATCGGCGTGACTTTCAAAAAATCAATCTGTACCTCTGAATAGGTTGGAGAGGTGCATTCATCAAATACAGGCCTAGAATAGTAATCCAGATTCAAAATCTGATTTTCATCATACGGGGCCTTGTAATCATCCCAATAAGGCTAAGATCCAGATTTTAGGTTAAGGGTATGGGTTGGATCACTAGAATTTAGGTTGGGCTCTAGAGGGATGTTAGAATTGTCCACAAGGACCACCTTATCAAAATAAGGAGCGAAATTTGCGCCCTCGAGAGGTTTTGACTTAATCTCATTATCACAGATGTCTGGGGAATCTAAGCGTGGTGAATCAAGGTTTTGTATCTCTAAGGCTGGCTCAAAATCGTGATCACCTACAATCGGATTCTCCTAACCCTCATCAAGATCAGAAATGTCAATTACTATAAAATTTGAATCTGAATTCATTTAGGCTGGGGATCCACAATTATCATCATTGAACCCGAGATTTGGGAAACTATGTTGATCACTAGTCTCACTCCATGATGTTTTGTTAGTTTCTAATGGGTATTTTTTATCAATTGTTCTATATAACTTATTTAGCAATTCTCCCCGTTCTTCTAAAAATTCCTGGAATTTTTTTTGGAAGTGAAGGATTTGACCAACATGCAGACAATCATTGTTGTGTAATTTCACCAATTCACTATGTTCTGCTAGTAGGTGATCCCAGGTTGAACCGTGTTTCATTTGTGTCCATATCATCGTTATACTGTTCAAAATGTGGTTCATTGATTTCGTAAATTTTTCCCGAATGTCCCTTTTACAGTATTCTTCATCGTTTCTATAAGTATTCTCAAGTATCTTTTCTTTTATGCTCATTTGGGACTCAGGTTTCCTAAATAGTTTTCCTAACATGTCAGGTTGCATTTTTGAAGCAAAATGGTGGAATCAAGATGCAGAATCAAAATTCAAGATTAGATTGAAGTTTATCAGATCTGAAAGAGATTCCAAGAAGATCTAGTGAGGCTTCTTAAGTTAAAAACCTAATGGCCTTCCTATGTATGTGCTCTAATAGAAGGGATGAGGGACTAGATGTGAGATTTGACCCAATCAAGGGACCCAAAGATTTTTGGATAACTAAGGCAGTTTCAAGGAGAATGATGCCTCTAAATCAGAAATTCACGCACTCAAGAATTACCTGGGCAGTCAGGAAGGGAGAGCCACGCAAAGACACCTACACGGTAGAGCATCCCCATGGGTTACAGGGTTTCCCCCACTCGACCTTCCCTGTCACTGAGGGTCCAAGTAGATCGGAATGTGCAAACTTAAGACCTTAATTCTAACAATTTTATGTCCTAATTTTTGCCATGAGTCTCACTTGATTTGAAGTTAAATTCAACTTGTGACCTAATTTGAAGGTTGGTTGCCTACAATGTAAACCAACTTCACCTGACCTATCCTAAATATGGCAGAATGAGATCTAGGTCAAGACCAAGAAATCACCCTAATTGACTCTCAGGTTATTAGGTCCAAGATTTTAAGGTTCAAATGAACTACAGCCAAATTTTAGGATTTTTCTTGATTAGATCTTTTCAAGCAAGGGCTTGGGTAGCACACAAATGCGGGAGAGTAACTTTCCTTTAATTCATGAAAAAATGTGCACTAACACTTCAAAACCCTAATGTAGAAATCCTAGTTGGCTCTATTGCCAAGTCCAATTGATCTTGACATGTTCACCTTGGGCTTCAAGCAAGAAATGTGTTAGCCCAAAGTGATTTAGAATTTAAGCATATTCCCTAATAGGTACAAGAAATAAAGAATGGAATCTCTAAACAGAATTGCTTCAACTTCAGTGAGGTTTAAAGAAAAATTCGTAAATTAGGAAACTTGCCTTTTAAATGATAATTATTATGAAAAATATGGCAATTGATTCCTAATTGATTGTTTCATTTTTTGTCTTCCAAAGATTAAGAGGTTGATTAGGGAAGAATAGAAAAGTTACCTGCCCTGGAGTGGTTGATTTGCGTGGAATATCTCCTCGTGAAATACCTCACAAAATCACAAGAAAGTAAACAGGGCAAGTTAGTACTCAAATATAAAAATATAGTAAAGGAATAGCAGTGAATTGCACGTTGCTCCTCAGCAATGACGCCAAAATGTTAGTCGCTCTGAAATGGGTTTTAAAGTTGTTGCGTTATAGTACAGTTTGAATCAGTGCAAAAATAAAATAAAATTTATAACTTGAAAGAAATCTGAGGTCGTTCGCTTGGAGCAAGTGGGAATTCAATCGCTAATCTCAATAAATATTGTAAATGACCATAATTAATGATAACAATTAGTCAAAACTAATATTCAATGCAGCATATGAGTATATCAATAATCTATTGAGGCAAAAAGTCATCTAAGATAAAATAATGGTGATTTGAATCATCAATTATTATCTTAGATACACATAATAATTACTTAATCAACTAAATAAATGAACAGTATCAACCATGCAAACTTTAGTGCACAATGCACTACATCAGACAATAGGGCACTCAATCAGATGGCTTAAGTGTCTTGCTACAATGCCAAGAGAAAACTATACTTCTTCTTCCTCTTCTCTTCTTTCTATCCTCCTTCTTCTTTCCTCTTCTTCCCTGCTTAGCTTCTCTGCCACACCTCTTCTTTCCTTAGGTCTATCTTTACAGGGGGCACCCTCGATATTTGTCCAAGTGTTAGCCAACACACAGGGAAGAAAAACACCCCCTGGCCCGCACTCTCTCTCTTTTTCTCTCTCTGGGTATCCACCTTTCTTCCACCTTCACAAGGCCATGCACAGTACTGGGTAGTCGGGTAACAGATCTAAGTGCACCTAGGACCAGGGCTGCGGGTGTAGGTTGGAGCTGAGGTGTGTGCGGTTTAGGCGAGTCGGGTCAAACCAGGCTTGCGTGTACAGTGTCACGGGGAAGGCACATGTAAGGGTGTGGGGGACCTCACCCCCAAGTGACTTGAGGTGATAAACCTCAATCACTTTTTCCTCTTATTACGCTGCAGACGCTTTGTTGTGAACGATGTGGGACTATCTAGTCCCCTTATTCCTCGTATGCGCTGCTGCAAGTGAAGGCTCCTTCGATTGAAGTAGCAGCAGTGGTTCTCTTGCCAAATTGAAGTCCTGGGCATGTGGCTGGCAGTGTTTCACGTCACTTGGAGGTGGCACCTGGAGTTGCAGGTGCTAAAGATGTAAAACATAAAGAATGGCCTTTTGGCTCTGTCAAATTAGTTTAAGAGCTCCACCGTGGCATGGCAACTGTGGTGGTGGGTGCAGCGTGGTGTGAGAGTGTGTGAGGTGGTCAGACGGTGACGGAGATGGCCGTGCGAAGGTGGGTAGGTTGACGGAGGGTTTTAGTGGGTGGAATAGTGAATACATAGAGGGGTTTGATTGGTGAAGCTATGGAGAAGGTGTAGGGATAGATGGCGAGGCAGATGGAGGGGTGTAGCGACGAGGATGCCCCGCCAGAGGAGCGATCAAAGACAGGGAAGATGGAGGTGATAGCAACGTCGAGGGTTTGAAACTATGGTTTAAGGAGGGGAAACTATTCTATGATGCTAAGTAAACCTAACTAGTTACTCTAATGGATGAAAGGGAGGAGATTGGTGCCAGTTTTGGTACCCCAGCGACGAAGAAGACAAACTCTCTAGTAGGGGAGGAACGACGATGAAGATGTGGAAGGGGACGGCCACTGGTATTACGACACACGAAAGAATCTAAGGGTGAAGAATCCATTGCTGGTTTTGTAAGAATGGACAAGGAAGGAGGTCGAAGATATCGCCGAAGCTCGCGGAGCTTTCCAGCTAGAGAGGAGGGAAGAAATTGGGGTAACTCCGGACAAAAACGAGTCTGGGATGGATAGTATGCATTGGGGCTTCTTTTATAAGCATCTGGAGGATGATTTGAGCTTGGTGAGCAAGCTTCCAAAGCTTGGAAGGTCACTGGAGATGGGGGCTTGAATCTTTCAAAGGTTTGGACCAAGATTTGGGCCAAATTTAGAGCTTTGAATTTGTCTCAAAAGGAAGGGAATTCGTTGACGAACTTCCCTTTCAAATCTGAAAGGGATTCGTCAAGGAATAAGGGAGAAAATGCCAAATCAAGCTCGTCGGAGTTGTAGGATTAGGATTTCATGGTGGTAGGGACCTATTTAAAGATGGAGACGATAAAGTTGAGGACCTATTTGTAAAGGATTCAGAAGTTAGGGGCATGTGTGTGAGATAAAAGAGTTAGATAGGACCAAATTATAAATTAGGTCAAGATGATCTCAGATTGGGACCAAATTTTGGTACAAACCTAATTTGAACATATGGAATTCAATGGCTAAGTTGGATTTTGGTTTTTCTCTAGTTTTCCAGGGTAATTTGTATAATTACCAAATTTAGGGCAAGTATCTGTCTGAGACTGTTTTGGGTCAAGATGGGTTCCAATGGTCAAATTAAAGGTATAAAACCCAAGAGAATATTTTTATGTGAATTTTAGAGGGTTTAGGTGAATTTATCCTAACCAGAACCTTAGTTAATTAAGCAGGTCTATTTTTAGGTTTTCAGAAGTCATTTAATTCTCAAAACACACAAAATCCCTTTTCTGTTTGTTACTAACCCACTTGTTAGACTCTTAAGACCATTTGACCCTTAATTAACCCCTGAGAAATCCTGTGATTGTACCGCAATTGAGACATGCTATTAAAATTGTAGTTTTACCCCTATTTTTCTATCTTTCTCTCATAATGGATTTGCAGTGAATTACGTCTCTCTGGCGGTTATGTAGGAGCATTTAATGATGGAATATGACTAATTAAAGCTAGATATGGCTGATGATGACGTTATCATCAGTTGTGCTATAGGGTTCTTATCCCTAGTCCTTCCGACCTCTTCCTAGTTATGCTTGGAAGGAGTTCATTGAATCCCTGCATGGAAGGACCATTAGACATTTCAAGGAGGCTTAGGTTGAATTTTAATACAATTGATCCCATGGTTGATCAACCACCTCCTTTAAAATAGAATCTACAAGAGATGCTACAAAGGCAAGTAGAACAAATGCCAAAAATGCAAGAATGATTCCAATGAATGCATAGTCAGGACACTCAGCCCTTGAAGGATTTTTATGATTCTTCTAATTATGGGGAACGTCGTAGTGTCCAGATTCTAGCTAATGTTGTAGAAATCAAGCCCCACATTTTAAGCCTGACCAAACATTTACATGGGCTTGGCTCTGAAGACCTGTTTCAGCATTTGGAGGGCTTGACCACTTTGGTCCAAACCACAAAAGCTCAAAATGTGGATGAGGAGTAGATGATTGATGAGCCCATATTTATGGGCTAATTAGTTACTTAAAAGCCTAGACATTAGATTAATATTGACATATAAATAGCACACAATAAGATGTAAATAGATTAGTCTAATTATTCTCTTTTTTGCATACTTCATGCATTGCATTCATATCTAAATACATTTACAATTCATTTATAATAACATGCATTGAAATAATTAGTCTTTAGGTTGCATTACATGCATGTATTAGAATTAACATTTTATGTGAGGGTTTGCAGATAAATAAGCCATCATTACATTTCTTCGTTTATTTCTTCTTCTTCAACGTTACTGTAGCTTCTGCAATGCATGTAATGATGGTCTCAGTGAAGAGGAGCGGAGAATGTTGATCTCGACGCTCCAAATTCAAGTAGTTGCAACTACAAAAGAGAGCAGGAGACTACCTTTTTCTGCGAGGCCACTACCCACTCCATCACCGTGCTCTACTCCCGCCACCGGCCTCTATGGATGAGTTCCACCACACCGTAGGCTGACGAGGTGACAGCTCACCATGCCAAACCAGTGGACTTGTGCCAACACTCTGCATGAGCCTTCACGACTCCACCTTACCTTGATCACCTCAGCATGCACATCCCTCCATGCTGCAACAACAGCGTACACCACCACCATCACCACCACCGCAGCCACACACCAGTAGCCATCCACACGTGGTTAAGATGTTCGGGAAGATTCCCGGATGTCTGAAGACCCAACATGCTTCATCTCCACATTGCACGCAGCACCTCGCCCCCTAGCCACCTCATCGTGCAACCGCATGCACGCACCACATGCCTACTGCACACATAGCAATGTCACCACCACACCTCTCGCCCACGACTACACCTCAATGCACCACCACCATCTTCACATCGACTTCGTTTCTTCTTCTTTTTCCTCTGCAACCTAAATGACCCAACATCACCAACCTCCAACAACCACTTGCAGCACCACCTTTACCACCCTCGCTTCACCCCAAGTGGTGAACGACCACTGAAACCTATTCGCACATCACCCTCCTCGCGTGTGCACCTCCACATACAATAGCCAATAGTGTGCCATGGCCTCCTACGCGTGGCCAGCAACACACCGTCGAATGGCATGTGTCTCCCCTCCTCAAGCTCCCACACACGGCCTAAACCGTGCCCACATGCCACCCTCCTCGCACGCATACCTCCACATGCAATAGCCAGCAGTGCAGAGTAGCTCCACCGTCAGAATCCACCTCCACCGTAGCTCTATTCAGCCACCTCGAGCCACCTCGCACTTTGCCACGACTACCATCGTAGAGCCCTCGATCTAGAGATCCTCCTCCGAGCTTCACACCTTCGGCCATTCCCTCCTCGTGCACGGTCACGGGGAGGAAATCCCCTATTTTGGGTTGTATTTCTATTTACCATTACATGCCATTACCAAACTTATTTTTCTCATTTAATGAATATTATAATGTTGGGTATTTTGTGAAGATAACCTCCCTCCTTTCCTTAATTACTTTATCAGCATATGTAAGCTCCATGTGCCTCATTTGAGAGGGGTTTTGGAATCGACTTTCTGCGATTTCATTTGTGAACATTAGTTTTCGAACCTTGCAAGTTTTAATAGGCACGTTCCTCTTTGTGGACACGACCCGCTCCTTATTGATGGTTAATTTTAATTCAATACTTTGATTAGTCAATTTTCCACTACTTAGAAATATAAACGAAAAATCATTATCATCTTGTTAAGCGAGAATCGACTTGTCCAATGGCACCATTTCCGGGGCAGCAACAAGCTTGCTAAACTTGCATTTATCCATTTATTTGTTCACATTTTATTTGAGGCATATTTAATCTATTCTATCTGATTTTGTGCGAGGTACGCATATTACATAGGAGTTGTCACACCGGTTTCAGCAATGCCATGGTGGACCTTATTTCGACCGCTTGGAGGAGAGACCGAGCTTTGCATCTACGAGGAGGAGCTTGAACATTGGTGAACCTTGTTGCCACCAACTGGAAGGAGGACATCCAAAGTGATCATCTTCATCTCCATTGAATTTTCAATAGATAGAATTTAGATTTTAAAACTTTAATTTTCTTTATTTATTTTCTTGCACATTCATTTGGTTTGAGATCCTTGTTCTGGAGTATATTTTAGGGGTTTGTTCCCCAACTTTTTTTTAGGCCTGTGTTTGGGAATTTTTTGGGAGTCTGTTGCCATTTATTTAGACTTAGGTTTCTTTATTTTCTTGTTTGTGCATAACTAGGTTAGATATAAAACATAAAAAGAGGACATCACGAACTACCTACTAGAAGGTGCATGCCCTAGGACGACCATTTAGGTGTGTATGAGCAGCCTATAGATTTATTTTGCATTTGCGTACATTTCATTGCTGATTGCTCGAGGCAAGGTACATTTTCTTTTCCTTGCATTCTATCTTGTTCACACATTTGCATAAGGATTTAATTGCACGACCACCAAATTGAATTTAAAAGATCTAACAAGTGGTCACATATTCTTCTTAAAAAAGGACTTTAACTAAAGGAGGAACATCAAAAACAAAAGACTTGAATTGAGAACTTGTCATGTGATTCACATAACTCAAACTCAAAATTTTATGGTGAATGCACGCGTGTATGATTGTGCACCAAGGCCCGCATTTAGACATTGATAGGTTTTTAAGCTGCTAGGAAAGAACCCTCCTACTGTTGGTTTCGAAGTGCTTGAAACTCAAGATCAAAGGTTTCGTAACTCCATGGAGGGGATACCCTGTCATGGATTTTTGAGGGTAGTTAAGAAGCATCGCAAAAGTAAAGCTTCAAAGGAAGGCTTATGCCTACTTGCATCCCTCGATCTTCCATCCTTGGAGTACTTTACCATTTGAGCTTTAGGGAAGAGCACCTAAGTTCCAACTAGGTCTTCTTAGGTGTATCGTAGATCGACAAGTAGGAGTGTAATTGTTTGGATAACTTGATCTGTCACCTAAAACTGGACTTAAATCTCAAAAGCTTTAACTGATTAAAGACCTAAAAGGTCCTTTGATTTGTGTTTGCTTGGGAAATTTGATTGTGGTGTGAGTTAGAATGGGCAATGTTGACTTCCATACTTTTACTTCTTGCCCACACCCTTACCCCCACTCTGCAATCTTCAATCCCATTCATATCTAAATACATGTAGAATTCATTTAGAATAACATGCATTGAAATAATTAGTCTTTAGGTTGCATTACATGCATGTATTAGAATTAACATTTTATGTGAGGGTTTGCAAATAAATAAGCCATCATTTCATTTCTTCTTCAACAGCTGCTGCAGCTTCCGCAACGGCTGAGGAGTAGAGAATGTGGATCTCGACACTCCAAATTCATGTAGTTGCAACTACAAAAGAGAGCAAGAGATTGCCATGCTCGGGTAGGCCACCACCCACTCCATCACCGTGCTCCGCTCCATCGCCAACCTCCATTGACGAGTTCCACCACACCGTGGGCCGACGAGGTGACAGCTGACTATGCCAAATCGGTGGACTTGTGCCAACACTATGCATGAGCCTTCATGGCTCCACTATACCTTGAGCACCTCAGCGTGCACATCTCGCCTTGCTGCAATAACAACATGCATCACCACCACCACCACCACCATAACCACGCACCAACAACCATCCACACACGGTTAAGACGTCCGAGAAGATTCCTGGACATCTGAAGTCCTAACGTGCTTCTTCTCCACCTTACACGCAGCACCTCACCACTCGCTGCCTCATAGTGCAACCGCACGCATGCACCACATGCCTACTGCGCACACAGCAGTGTCACCACTACACCTCTCGCCCACGACTACACCTCAACGCACCACCATCATCTTCACTTCTTCCTCTTTGTTTCTTGTTCCTCTTTCTCCTCTACAACAAAAATGACCCAACATCACCAACCTCCAACAACCACCTACAGCACCACCTTCACCACCCTCACTTCACCCCAAGCAGTCAATGGTCGCTGAAACCTCCTCGCATGTGCCACCCTCCTCGCGTGCGTGCCTTCATGTGCAGCAAGCAGCAGCACACCATCGCCTCCAACGTGCGACCAACAACACGGCCGCGCACACCGTCCAGCGGCACACATCTCCGATCATCGATCTCCCACATGCAGCCAGAATTACTCCCGCACACCACCCTCCTCTCATGCCGCCTCCGCATGTAGCAGCCAGTAGTGCAAAGCAACTGTTCGGTGCGTAATTCACGTTTTGAAACTTAATTAGTTGTAGTATAGTGCGAAAACAGATCAATAAATAAATTTATAAAACTCCGGTGAGTACCAGGTCATTCGCAGGGATGTAATCTCGATTTTAACAGAAGATTTTCAATAAAGCTAGTTCTAATAGGTATTTATATATGTATATGTGTATAAAGAGGCATCATATATTCATGAGATCAAATTTCATTGCATTGATAAAGAGTTTTTCACAATATAAATTGCTATGCTAAATAGAATAGATAGATAGAAAGAGAGAGAGAGATAGAGAGAGAGAGATGGAAAGTGGTAGGGAGATGACGTCGCTTGTAGGATGCTTGTGTAAGAAGTGGCAGCACCTCAGATCCAAAGCACTGGGATGATGGTTGGAGCAGAGTTGCAGAGGGAGAGTTGCAGAGAAGGTGGAAGATGCCTGGAGTTGGTGGAAGAGAGATGCCTTCAACTTGGGGGCCTTGAGCCATCTTTTATAGTTTTTATGGAGGGTGAAAAGGGTATTTAACCCCTTTATCTCATGCAACAACAGTTGTTTGATCAGATCGCTTGATCAGGAGATCAACGGATTAGATCTGACCTCAAAACACCTTCAAATTTGCGGTTACATGGCATGCTCTTTTGCCTTGGATCACGATCTGATGGCCCCTCTTGCACTTCGGGCACGCCCAAGGCCCGCTTGTCGCTTCTCCCTAGTGCGCCCACGCTCAATAGAATGGCTCATGTGCACGCTCAAGTTCCCGATTTCGCAAAACACGTGAGATCACGCATCCGACCACGGCCTGCTTCGATCATGCCACATGATCACACCTTCGCCCTTTGATCGTGCAATTGCGCCTGTGCCCAATGCAACTTTAATTTAGCTGAATGTGTGGCTCGAACACGTGTCATGCACTTTTGCGCAAGCATGTGACCTAGCATTTTACGCAAACATTCTGTTATAGTTCCTTAATTGTCCCTATTTATACTTATCCAGTTGGACGGGTGACGTGGCGCGCTCGTGGCCGTTAGATGAAGATCCAACGGCCCACAGCATGTGGTGTGGCCTTCCTAGATGGGGTGGTGGTGAGGGAGCGGCTATGATGGTGCCACATGGTACCATCATGGCCATCCATCTTCTTTTCCTTATATCTGGTGATGTAGACCTCCGATCGAGTTGATTTTTGCGTCATTGGACTGCAATCATCGATTCGGATTCATCCATGCTGTTAGATTCTTCATTTGAGGCTCAGATCTTTGTCTATTGGCTTTATGATCTCCATTCTTTTATGAACTACACAAGGTGCCCTAGTTGTCTGATCAAGACGATTTTGGAGGCATTGGACTCCTGTCGTCGTTCTGATTAGAGCTATCTAGTCTGATCTGACAATCGTGGCTTCGAATCATTTGTGATTTGAATTTAGATGATTTTAGGTAATCAAATGATGATATTATTTATATGACTAATAAGCTAGCTATTGTGCAAATTACGATACCTGTGAATACATTATTCCTAAGTTATGCTAGAATCTAGCTTAATTCAGGAGATTTAGGTTGCACGATTATTGTGCAATCACTCCCCCATGCCTACTAGTCCCTAGCAAATGCATGAGTAAATGCAAAGTTGTCCTACATGAGTAATTTTTATCAAGTGTTTGACCAAAGGTTTATGTCATTTGTTTACATCCGAATCTTTAGTAATCCAGATAATCATGAATGTGTTTTGTTGTAGCCTATGCAATGGATCCAAGTGAAAGTCAATCTTCATCTAAAGCTCGTACTTGACCCTTTGTAAAAATCTATTGGGATAGGCAAACTTCTTCCCTCAGGGTTATAAAGTAACCTATATATTCAGCCATAGCATTTGGCTTAGGTAGAAGATTTCTTAGTCAAGTAGATTTGTATTTGGTGGCTCACACTCATCTGGTGCTACATGTAGGCTAGTACTTTAGAACCTAGGTTTCCAGATTAGGAAATAATTCAACTCAGAGAGAGGCGAGAAACTGTGCTCTCTTTAGTTCCTTTGTACTCATTCTCTCTCTTTCTTTCTCTTTCTCTTCCTTTTTCTTTCTCTTATATTTTCTTTTCCTTCTTTTTGAGCTCACAATCAATATATTTGGTGTTCTCTCTTGGCATTAATACTTTGATTAGGTTCTAATAACTCTAAGACTAACATAGAATTCCTCAACTCATATTTAGGTGCCAGAAATATAGAAAAGTAGGTCAAGGCTGTATTTGGTGGATCGTGAGGGTGGTAGGTGTTGTTGCCTCATTACACTTGAAATAAATTCTAACTCATAAACTCTTTTTTTTTCTATTTCTAAAATTTTTTTCTATGTATATATATATATATATATTTTTTCTTTTTCTTCTTTTCTTTTTCTTTTCTTTTGCATCTAAATGTCTATTAATGCAACATATTATACAAACTTTTATTTACGAGGCATTATTCGGGATTATGGGTGTTCAAGAGGATATTGGGTGGCTTATTCGGTGGAAGTGCCTATTCTCGGCACCCTGAAGGGAATGGACAGGATAGTTTATTTCTAGCCTTGACATTAAAATCCTCCTCCAACTGAGGATTTCGTAAAGGACGGTCGTGACCATCCACCTCAGTCCTAGTTTTGTCAGAACCCATTCGCTGCTTATTTGCCTTATTTGGTGGCTGATGTAAACATGTTTACACTACTTAAGATGTCTATTTATGCATGTTCTTAAGCATAGGATTTCATTGCATACTATAAATATTGCATAACATGCATCATCTTGCATTTAGATTAGTTTAAATAAAAAGGAGGTTAATCATCTCCTTTTATGTTCATGGACAGGGAAAACTTTTTATCTGGGCCTTGTATCGAAGATCCAACCATACAGATGTGATCAGGGCGACGATTGGAGTTCAACGACTCCAAGATCGTCCTAATCAGACATCTGTAGCATCAGATATAGATCGGGGAACCCTAGAAGATCAAGGACCAAGATGGTGTAAATCCTCACTTCAAACGACAAATCCGACTGCATGGATGGATTTGGATCGACAATCGCAGCCTAACGGCGTGAAAATCGAGTCAATCCGACACCTGTGGCACCATCTACATCATCCAGAAGATGGATAGCCAAGATGGCACCACGTGGCACCATCTCGGCCGCCCAATCGATCGCACGCATCAGGTGAAGGCCTCCGCATCAACCCTTCCTCGCCATTGGATCAAAATGCAACGGCTGTGATGCACCCGTGCTTAAGTTCAGCGCTCGACACAAACACACCTACAACGTGTTGGTTGAGTGCTCTAATGCGAAGTGCAGGTGCGCGTTCGATCCTTGCTGCACTACAATTGGAGTGGAGGCACGTGCCCGATCGATCGCACAATAGCGATCAAGTGGCTGTGGGCGCTTGATAGTGCCCACGCGCTATTGCACATCGCACCTCACGCGGGATTGCACGCTAGCGGGCACGCGTTGAGAAGCGTGCGAAGGCGTGACTTAAGCCATCTGATCTCACGATCGGACGGTTGAGATCAGTTGGATGTGGAGCGCGCGCTATGCGCGAGGAGCCCTACTTTGCCCACAATGGGGCTTTAGCGACGATTTTATCAGTCACTAAAGACCCCTGATTAATGATTTTCAAATTTAAATGACCAAATTGCCCTCACTCCTTGCAACTATAAAAGGAGACCCCCTCCACACAATATTCTCATCCCTTCCTTCTCTTCTCTCCCTCTCCAAAGCTCAAGAGAAGCTTGTCCCACACCCAGGATGCTTCTCGCGAGATAAAGTCAATTTTTCGTCCCCCTTTCGGAAGCGGATCCCACAACGACGACGTTCAACATTTTGGCACCGTTTCCTGGGAGGCGACGCTCTTTGATTTTTTCTTTGCGTTTTCTAACTTATAAATCATTTACCTCACTTCTCTCCTTTCTTATTGCGATTGCAGGTACTCTTTTGGGATGAGCAAAAGTGGTAGATTGGAGTAAAGTGCTGTGGAAGGTTTTGTAAGTTATCCCCTACCTCCCACCCATTAGATTTCATTCCACAACATAATAACACAAACATCAATCAACCTAGGTGTTTTTATAAACTCTAAGGTTAGATTGTTTTTTTTTTGACACCCATACTCACCCCAACCTCCATATTTAAAAGGACAATTAAAAAAAAAATCTCACAGAGGTACACAACCTCATCTAATTTTCAAACTCAACCGGTAAACCAATCTTTAGCGCCAGTACACACATCCAAACACATAATTGAGTAGAAATCAGATTAGGTAATCACTTGTGTGCCTAATTAAGTGGTGCAACAGGCCAATTGTTTGAGTTGATTGGGCCGCACTACTTCAATTAAAATCAACTCATCAAGTATCTGCCACAAAGGTTCAACTCTTAGGGATTTACCAGGCACTCCACATTCTTTTAAGTTTTAAAGGAAAACATCTTCACCTGTGCTTTCAAAACCTAGTGTACCAACAAAACTTATTTGAAAACGCCTAAAATTGAATCCTAAAAGCTACTAAGCAAGATTTAAACCTTAAAATTCACCGCATCAAAGGTAATCTTGCTTGAAAATCACTGGCTGTGCACGCACACACAAAGCAATCAATCGTTAAGGGCACAATCCAGATAAAGGACCCATCATATTCCAAAGCACATTCAAACCTAGCCCTAAATAAAATAGACCAAACGTTAGCCTTAAGGATTCGACTCACTCTTCAGAGCCCAGAACGAGATTATTTTCGATTAGTCTATTTCTATTGTTCAATTTGATGTCTAGTTAGGGGAGCAAAATCAAATGATCGCGGCTGGGGGGTACACTAGGAACCAGAGGCGCAAGTCGAAAGAAGAACCTTCTCCCAGTCCCTCCTTCTAACTAGTTGGATTGAACAGACAGAAGTAGATCAAATCTTTCCTTTATCTCAAGATGGGTTTTGGGAGTCTGTAGGTCTTTAGGCTAGCCCACTTAAGGACAGGTTTGATTGTTTGTATTGCAGGTTGCCTTTCTTCCTCTCGTCTCTCATGAATCCTTCCACATATTACATGCATTCCCGCTCTTTCCCTCCTATTTTTAATTATCCTCAACATGACGATTATCCTGACTCATAATGTAATCAACCATCAGTTAGTTGGGATAACTCGGATTGGGGATATAGTTCTGGACCTCGGTGTTTAGGGTCTAACCCTGAACACTTTGATTGTGATTTCTATCCTTCTCAGAGCCACATCGATTATAGATCGCCACCCTTTCATGAACAACATAATACGATCTACAATCAAGAAGGATACATTATTCCTTACCCATCCTCTGATTACAATGCCTTTAGGTCATCACCACCTTTTGAACAATCTGAAATGACCTATTATCAGGAAGGGTATAACGAATCTCAATTTGTTAATTCCCCTACATTAACCCTAAACCCACACAACCCTGAACCAATTAATTTGGTTAAGGGTAACCAGGTTCAAGATAAGGTTCTGGCAAACTTGAGGAATATCATACAATCTTTAGAAGTTCAGCCAATACCTTACATTGAGAGATTGGAGCCTCTAATTGAAATGATTGATGATTTGAACAAGTATTTGTTGGATTGGCTCCAGGATGTTAAGGATAAGAACCCGGGTGAGTTTCTACTTGGGAAGTTAGCAAAATTGAGAATGAGATTTATGGTTGCTTTAGTTCAGTCTTGGGATGATTCCCAGGATGAACTCCCTTCAGGAGAGCCAATGTCAGAACCCACTCAGGCACCTGTTGGGGGGACACGTGTTACAAGGTTGACCAGATTGAATTTGAGCAACCAATTAAGGATGATCTGATTTCTTCACCTGAGATCCCTAACCCAAGGTATGAGGAAACGTATGTCTCCTTGGAATAGAAAGTGATAGATGATTTTGGGACATACATTAATACGGATCTTGATTCTGATGGTGAAGATTCAAGTTGAGAAGTCTCACACGAGTTTACAGAACATGATTTATGTGAGACGATTGGGCCTGAGGAATCTGATAGATCATTTGATAGCCCAATAATTGAGGAAATTGATCTTATTAGGGCCCACATTACGGATCTAGAATCGCATTTTCTGGAGGATTCAATTCAATGCCCTGATTGTCAGTTACACCCCGTTGAGCTTATCAATGATTCTATTTTTGAGATAACTAGACCCAAGTCAATTCTGATTCAGCCACATCTTTTAGACTTGGAAATTTCAGATGGGGTGATTAGTATGCAGGAGGTTCTAGATTTTTACATTCTAAATGAGGAGGATAGGAACTGGGAAATTTTGATTTGGGAAGCAAATTTCGGAGGAAGTAGAAGACTAAGTCTAAGAGTTCCAATTCATCTGAAATCATCAAACCAGGACCCTTACGACCTTTGTTCTGAGGATGTTCAATCCAAGCACACATTCATTGATTATCCTTTTGATATCTCTGTATCCCGACTTTTTGGTCTTGGATTGCATCCTCATAAATCGCAGGCTCGACCTCTCTTGCATACTGATTTTAGGTTTTGGGTAATTTTTATCCATAACCTAAGATATTCTCGATTATGGGGTATGGGTCTGCATCACAATCTGGTCCACATTTGTGGACATTTGCTAACAGGTCAGAAGTTTCTTATGTTTATTCTGATTCTGACCTGCACCTGTGAATTCTTTATTTCTCTTCTTTGTATAGTGTGCCTAGCTGAAGGCACTAAATTCAGTATGTATACAGTTCTTTTTAGTTTTTATCTTGGAGCAGACCTAACATTCACGCAATTCAGGTGCTTTCTACTCTATTGCACTTTGTTTTATGTCTTTTTAATACAACGAGGACATTGCATTAGATAGGCATCGGGGGGTGGATATTCATCTCTTAATTTATTCATCAGCTCCGTAGATTTGTTTTATTTTCTTAAAAAAAAATTATGGAATTAGGAAAGAGAGCTTGGGTTTAAGAAAATTTTCAATCTTAGGAAATACTCCATTATGATTTTAAAACAAAGACCCTTCAGGTCTTCAGACTTAATCAGCCTATGTATCCATTAAAATGTGGATTTGTCTTTCGAGTCCTCGCAACCTGAATTCTATTTTAATTGGAGTAAATAAGTCTGGGTGTTAAGTACACGACTTATCAACCGCCCTCTGGTTTGAGGGAACTTTGAGTTTTTAGCATCTACACACTTTCTTTGCACTAACTCGTTGTTCGACGATTTTAACGGAATTTGGGTAGCTAATGAACCTTCTAGGGTGATATGGCTGGCAAGTTATTGTGGGTAATAGCCCATAGGTAGGTTATCCAGAGCCCAGTCACTAGATCTTTCTCTTTTTGTTACCTTTAGGTAAATCTTAGACCAGGGAAGCCACCTGCATAAAAAGAGAAAAAGAAAAAGAAAAGAAAAGAAAAAAAGAAATAAACCATACTTCACCACACGAGTATGGCTGGCAAGTTGTCGGTGGTAACAGCTCATTAATCGGTTGTCCAGAACCCAGCTCAATACATGCACTGAAAATTCCCAAAACACTTAGGAAGAAGTGGAGAAGTAGAATAAACTGGGGAGATATACACTGGATTCACCCTTGTGTTGACCTCGTAAAAATAAAAGTAGGGAGAAAGCTACCGGTTGTAAAGATACACTTTTAGACAGAATTCCTTTTTCAGGTCACCTAGAGGCGTAGAAATTTGAAGTCCATTTTAACTGCTGGTCAATGAGTCTATCACATTCAAAATAAGATGCTTAGAACTTAGGGTTCCCATCTAATCTTTGGTGAGTTGATGGCTGCAGAAAGCCACTCTTAAACCCTAAAACTCGAAAATTCAAAAAAAAAAAAAAAAGAAAAGAAGAAAAAGAGAAAAAGAAAATTTTCCATGAATAAGGCGATGGCTTGAGGCGGTATGCATTTTGGCAGATACTCGAGCACTGTTGTGTCTTTGAAAGTGCAGATCCTAAGTAGACATTTTCTTAGTGATTGAAAATAACTCATGCCCAAATAATCCAACCTAATTCTTTTATAAATAGCATATAGTTTTTTCCCGGGACTAGCAAAAGATAGGCATGGGGGTATGATGTAAACATGTTTACACTACTTAAGATGTCTATTTATGCATGTTCTTAAGTAGAGGATTGCATTGCATACTATAAATATTGCATAACATGCATCATCTTACATTTAGATTAGTTTAAATAAAATGGAGGTTAATTATCTCCTTTTATGTTCATGGATAGGGCAAACTTTTTATCGGGGCCTCGGATCGAAGATCCAACCGTACAGATGTGATCAGGGTGACGATTGGAGTTCAACGACTTCAAGATCGCCCTAATCTGACATCTGTAGCATCAGATAGAGATCAAGGAACCCTAGAAGATCAAGGGCCAAGATGGTGTGAATCTGCACTTCAAACAACAAATCCGATGACATAGATGGATTTGGATCGACGATCGCAGCCTAACGACGCAAAAATCGAGTTAATCCGACACTCGTGGCACCATCTACATCATCCAGAAGATGGACAGCCAAGATGGCGCCACGTGGCACCATCTCGGCCTCTGCATCAACCCTTCCTCGTCGTTGGATCAAGATCCAACGGCTGCGATGCACCCACGCTTAAGTTAAGCACTCGACACAAACGTGCCCACAGCGCGTTGGTTGAGTGCTCTAATGCGAAGCACAGGTGCACGTTCGATCCTCGTTGCACTGCAATTGGAGCATAGGCACGTGCCCGATCGACCGCACGATCGCAATCGGCCGGCTATGGGCACTCGATAGCGTCCACGAGCTATTGCACGCTGTGCCTCACGCAGGATCGCACGCGGGCGGGCGCGCACTGAGAAGCAAGCAGAGGCGTGACTTAAGCCGTCCGATTTCATGATCGGACAACTGAGATCAGCTGGACGTGGAGCGCTCGTTACACGTGAGGAGGCGAGTGGCCACGTGTAGACGACGACCCACTACACCCACGATGGGGCTTTAGCGACAGTTTTGTTTGTAACTAAAGACCCCTGATTAATGATTTTCAAATTAAAATGACCATATTGCCCTCACTCCTTGCAAGTATAAAAGGAGACCCCCTCCACAGAAAATTCTCATCCCTGCCTTCTCTTCTCTCCCTCTCCAAATCTCAAGAGAAGCTTGTCCCACACCCAGGATGCTTCTCGCAAGATAAAGTCAATTTTTCTTCCCCCTTTCAGACGTGGATCCCGCGACGATGACGACGTGCTGCCCCATTCCCGTTCTTCCCACTTCATCCTCCTTCGTCCTACTCCGTCCTCCTTTGTCTAGGCATCGTCCCGTCTGGTTCATCCTCCAAGCGACCATCGAGGCGGATATCTCTCTCCCCATTCTTTTTACTGCTTTCTAGAATAGATTTACTATTTTCTAGTGTAATCATTTTCCTGCTTTCTAGTCGTAATGTTTAGTGTAATGAACAATCTTCTGATAATGAATTCCTTATTTATTCTACATCTCTTTTTGGTTTTCGTTTGTAATATTCTCTCTCTCACACACACTCTCTCTTATATTTATTGTAAATAGTTAGATAGTTCTAAACAATTAAATTACTTCGTGACAAATAAAACAAATGCATGTTTCTAAATCAAACGTCCGCCTCCCTGTGTTCGACCCAGGATTTCCATTCCAGTATAAATTTGATTCGTTGAACACGAGTTCTTCACTTTCATACTACGACGATAGGTTTTTCAAAACCAAACACATTAGCATAGCAACTCGGGCATTCAACAGTGGCTCTCAGGAGATTTGCACTAAGAACTTGTACGCAAAAATCGAGAGCAAAAACTATGCCTAACTCCGAGTATCATTATCTCATTATTCAGAGTTTAAGATTCCTCGTACTAGTCATAGAGCACCAGTAGACTTTCTACTCACACCTCACACTTGTTTGGTGGATCTGTTAGAAGATAGTTTACTTGACCCCATAATTATTGTCCAAGTGTTTAGGAGAAGAAGCATTGCATCTTCCAAACAAACTAAAGATGTTTATCGGTCCTCACAAAGGATCCATTGCAAATTCTACATGTAAGTATGAAATTATACTGGATTCTACATGCAGGAATCAACTTAAGAATAAATCCCTAATAAAACCTTAATAAAAATTTTTTATGCCTAAATGCTTTTTTGTTTTTACATAAAAGTAAGGCATGTAATGTCCACCCCCCCATGCCTATTCATTACAATGTCCTCATTGAAAAATATGCATGAAAATCAAAATATAATATGCAAGATGAGGGGATATCACCGACTATGCTTGTTAATCTAGATTAGTATGGATGCTGTGGATGTAGAGTTACCTATACAGAGTATTGGGTTGCCTCCTAGCTAGCGCTAAGTTTAACATCATTTGCCAGACTTAAACCCAAAATATGTAGCACAAATAAATGGGTTGAGTCAAGATTAAGATGTGATCATGTAATGCAAGGATCAGTGATCCACAAATGCGAATCAGCTGATGGTGAATACCAAGCCCAAAAGGTCGGAAAAATAAATTGAATAGGCTTGAAACTATTTGCAACCAGATGCTACAAAAGAGAGAAATATTAGTGCGGATGCCATAGTGGAAAGTAAATAATGGCAACCTTAAGATGTGAAGCAAGAGGAAGGCAGATGAGGTGGATACAAGGTGGTTTGTGGGGAATAAATCATATGGATCCTGAATGTGATGGGAAATAAAAGGAGGGACCCAAGTGGTGTAGTCTAAAATGGTATAAGAAACCACTTCTCAAGTCAAGTTAGGTATGGATGGATGTCAAGAACGTGAGTCAACTAAGATCTAGTCGTCCATCTCAGTAGTTTTGGACTTATCAAAATCCTCGATCTTATCCTCGGGGTGATAAAAAATCTTATTTAAGTCTCCTAAATCATGATGCAAGTCTTCAAATGTAATAGATGGAAATTCATTATTCCTTAAAATCATAGCCCAAGGGGGAGTAAGATCAGAATCTAGATTAGTCAAGATCTCGAATTCTTTTAGTTCTGTGGACTTCTAAATTTGATCCCAATTGTCTTTCTCTTGAATTACATCTTCTAAGGGATTGTTTTTCTATTCCTCATTAGTCAAATCAAACTCTTTAGGATTCCATGATTCAACTAAATTCTTTGCTTCTTCAGATAGATCCTCATAAGTCATCTATAGTAATTCTGCAATTTCTTGAACATCTTTTTCATACGGGGAATGTTTGTCTTGTTCAATCTCGAGATGTTGAGGATAAGAGTCAAGGTTTTCCTTAAGACTTTGGTGGATAGGAAGAGAAGGTGCGAATTAGCTAAAACAGAAGTGAAAGCAAATTCAGCTTCAATATGGGATATCTTATAATGATTAGTATCGCCAAATCTAAATATCAAATCATTTAAGCATATCTGATCATGGTAATACTCAGACAAGATGACATCAAAGCCACCCAACCATGCTTTGCTGGGAGTATCACTGTCCCTAATCTTTCCATATTCTTGATCTTGCTTTGATTTTCCCAAATCAACCATGTAGTCCAATTGTGTGTCTTTAAATATGAAAGACTCATACTCTAGCTCACCATGGATTAGCTCCTCAAAATAGAATGGTTGCAATTCTGGGCCTAAATCAAGATATAATTCCTCAAGAGAGCCTTCCTCCTCAAAGTCTATTTTTAGGATATCGAAAAGGATATACTATGTGTAATCACAGGGCTGGTGGGTGGGCTTAGTGTTTGTAGAGGTTGGGATTGGATAAGATGTCATACAAAAGGTTGGATACTCAACCTTGAATGGCCTACCACCAACTTGTGGCATACTCGGACCAGTTTTATCACCATGTGCTTTCTGGATTCTATTGAGCTATTTTTTTATATTTTCTGTATTTCTTTTATTAGCTTCTCTCATCCCTTGGACTACTTGGAGTAATTTGATGTTCTCAGAATCACCGCCATGGTCAGGGATTTGATCAGGCAGAGGATAATAATTTTGAGGATTTCTTTCCTCAGTTGAATCAGAGTATCTATCCTCTGAATACCTAGGGTAAGAATCATATCCTTGGTTTTGTGTTGTACGGTTATCCCAATGAGAAGGTAAAGTTGTTTGGGTGGAATTGGGATAATTTTTAAAGTGACTTCGAGGATAGGATTGATATTCTAGGTATTGAGATTCTGAGGCATATCCCTGATCTAGGGAGAGACGAGTTTGGATAAACTGGTCAAGATAGTTGGTCATGCTAATCTGGTGCTGGTCTTGCATGGAGAGTGTCTTTTGAGGTTGTAGAGATTCTTGATATCTAGCAATTCGTGTGGGATCCGAGGTAGGCCTAGCTATACCTGAGGAATATGAGGTGTAGGCAAGGGAATCAAGTCCTGGGTGTTGAGGAGAGTTCTCTCATCCTGAAGAAGTTGAAAAAAGGGAAGGGTTGGGATAGGGAGAATAGTGCGAGGCAAAAGAGTATGGGTCCATGGTTTCCTCCTCAATCAGTTCTTCCTCATGGCAATTAGTCATTGGAATGTATTCAGAAAAATTAGGTCTTTTCCTTAGTTTACACTCTAAAGGTGGTACCAAATTAGGGTTCAGAGACTTTTTAGCATCCATGTACTAGAAGAAAGTTAATAGATGAGAGAGAGAAGGCAGATGAGAGAATACCCCACCCTTTCAATACAAGAAATCAAACTAGTCCTTAGAGTGTCAACCCTATATTGACCTGATCTTGGCTCCCCAAAACACGACTGGGTCAGATCAACCCTTGAATTACTTGGCTGGCCAGAAGGGTGGGACCCTTGACCTTAGCTCAATCTAGTTTCAAGTCCCCAAGTCTATTAGTCCTACTTAGGACATGTCTACTCAGTTTTAGGCATAGGTTTGATGTGCTTTTGGAACATGATGGGTGTTAGGGGGTGTTTTCCCTTAAAATTGACTTTGAAATGTGTGAAGTGCTTAGGCAAATAGGGTTCACAAGCAATTTCTTATGATGAAGTGAATTTTAAGATTCGATTGTTGTGTTAATGCGCTTTAGGATTCACTTGAGTTAATATTTTCAATCAAGGTTTTGCTGAGGCACACAAGAGTTTTGCAAATCCCAATTTGTTTGATAAATTTCCTTTAAGTATGGAAATGCAAGTGTGCCCTATCCTTAGTGTGAAATCCTAAATGCAGATAGTTCTACATGTTCTTTTAAGTCAAGTTCAAAGAAGTGGTGCGACCCAAGTAATGCAATCAATTGTCCCTATTGCACCACTAACTAGGCACTCAAAAAATATTTTTCAAGAATTTTTCTATGCACGTTTTCTATTTTTTTCTGATTTAAAGTGTACTGGGGGTTTTGTAGTCTATTTTGACCCTAGTTGGTGATTGTATAATCCGTGCAATCAAACATACAAGAAATAATTTTTTTCGTAATTTTACTAAATTCTTGATTATCTCATAAATTCAATGCCACAAATTTCAAGTCAATCGGAGTTGCATAAAAATTCCTATAATATTTTGAACTCTGAAAAATCAAGAATAATAGCTGTATTGATAATGGATCAGTGAGTGAATTTTTAAATTTTTTCAATAATTCAGATTTAAGTGAAATTTGAATATGTTCTTGACTTTAAAATCTATGTCCAATAAAAACTTGAGAATTTTTTGACATACGGATCTCCAAGAATTGAATTTTTAAGATAAAACATTATTTCAGCCCAAAAATCAAAAGAGAAATTCTTTTTTAATAAGAAAACAAATTCTAACTAATCCTAGGGTTCAAACAAATCCTAAATCTAACTAATTTAAACTATAGGTACTTACCATAGGTTCAAACCCACAATTCCTGTTGTGTTTTGTTCTGATTTTCTTGCTTTCCTACACACACGAAATCAACGAAAATAGGAAGTTAGAAATCTCAGATTCGCATCAAATAAAGCTTCAAGAATTTCCGTTGCCTCCCTGGCAATAGAACCAACTTGTTTAGCACGTAATTCACATTTTACAAGTTAATTAGTTGTATTATAGTACGAAAGCACGTCAACAAATAAATTTATAAAACTCCGGTGAGTACCGAGTCATTCGTAGGGAGGCAATCTCGATTTTAACAGATACTTTTCAATAAAACTAGTTCTAATAGGTTTTTATATATGTATATGTCTATAAAGAGGCATCAGATATTCATGAGATCAAATTTCATTGTGTAGATAAAGAGTTTTTCACAGTAGAAATTGCTATGCTAAATTGAAAAAGATAGATAGAAAGAGAGATAGAGAGAGAGAGATAGAAAGTGGCAAAGAGATGACTCCACTTGTTGCATGCTTATGCGAGATACGACAGCACCTCATATCTAGAGTGCCGGGATAAAGGTAGGAGCGAAGTTGCAGAGGGAGAGTTGCAGAGAAGGTGGAAGATGTCAGGAGTTGATGGAAGAGAGATGCCTTCAACTGGAGGGCCCTGAGCCTCCTTTTATAGTTTTTATGGAGAGAGAAAAAGGTATTTAACCCCCTTATCTCGTGCAACAACTTTTGTTTGATCAGATCCGTTGATCTGGAGATCAACAGATCAGATCTGGCATCAAAACACCTTCAAATTCGCTCTCCACAGGCGGATTGAACCTGGTGGCGACACATGGCATGCTCTTGTGCCTTGGAACGCGATTTGATGGCCCCGCTCGTACCTCACACCTGCCCAACGCCCGCTCGCCGCTTCTCCTTCCTCGCATGCTTGATCCCGATTGGACCGCTCACGCGCTCGTGCAACTTCTTGTTTTTGCAAAACGCATGGGATCACGCATCCGGCCGCGACGTGCTCCGATCGTGCCATGTGGTTGCGACTTCGCCCTCTAACCGTGCAATTACTCCCGTGCCCAACGTGGCTTTAATTTAGCTCAACATGCAGATCAAACGCACATCACGTGCTTTCGCATAAGCGCATGAGCCAGCGCACTGCACGAACATTTTGTTATACTTCATTGATTATTTCTATTTATACTTATCCGACTGGACGGGCGATGTGGCACGCTCGTGGCTGTTGGATGAAGATCCAACGGCCCACAGCATGCGGTGTGGCCTTCCTAGATGGGGCGGTGGTGAGGGAGCAGCTGTGATGCCGCCATGCGGTGCCATCATGACCATCCATGTTCTTTTTCTTATATCTGGTGATGTAGACCTCCGATCGAGCTGATTCTTGCGCCATTAGATTGCAATCGTCAATCCGGATTCATCCTTGCGGTTAGATTCTTCATTTAAGGCTCAAATCTTTGTCCTTTGCTTTATGATCTCCAATCTTTTATGGATTGCACAAGGTGCCCTGACTGTCTGATCGAGGCGATTTTGGAGGCATTGGACTCTAGTAGTCGTTCTGATTAGATTTATCCGATCTGACCTGACATTTGTGGCTTTGAATCATCTGCGGTTAGAATCAAGATGATTTTAGGTAATAAAATGACGATATTATTTATATGATTGATAAACTCACTCTTATGCAAATTACGATGCCTTTGAATACGTTATTCCTAAGTTATGCTAGAATCTAGCTTAATTCAAGTAATTTAGGTTACATGATTGTTGTGCAACCAGCAGCTCCACCACCAAAACCCACCTCCACAGTAGCTCAGTCTAGCCACCTCGGGCTGCCCCGCACTTCGCCGTGACTGCCATCGTGGATCCCTCGGTCTAGAGATCCTCCTACGAGCTTCACACCTCTGGCCATTCTCTCCTCACGCATGGTAATGGGGAAGAAATCCCCTATTTCGGGTTGTATTTCTATTTACCATTCCATGCCATTGCCAAACTTATTTTTCTCTTTAATGAATATTATAATGTTGGCTATTTTGTGAAGATAACCTCCCTCTTTTCCTTAATTACTTCATCAGCATATGTGAGCTCCATGTGCCTCATGTGAGAGGGGTTTTGGCATCGACTTTTCGAGGATTCATTTGTGAACATTAGTTTTCGAACCATGCAAGTTTTAATAGGCACGTTCCTCCCTGTGGACATGATCTGCTCCTTATTGAGTGGTTAATTTTAATTTAATACTTTGATTAATCCATTTTCTACCACTTAGAAATGTAAACAACAAATCATTGTAATCTTGTTAAGCGAGAATTGACTTGTCAATGATCATGAGGGTTTTCCCCCACTCTCTTAGGGATAAGGCCGCACATTGGTACTTTTGCAACGCTTTGTCGGGCTTTTTAGATGAGCATAAGTCAGTCGCGTTGTAGTATAGGTGACCAAGCGGTGATAACAAATAAGAATTTATTACTCCAAAACCTAAGTATCCGAGGTCGAACACAGGGTGCAAATGGAATTTTTTCACTAATCTCAATAATGTAATTGAACACCTAGAGTTACTCAAAACTTCATAATATAAATGCAAGAATTTAAGAGTCAAAATTGTAGCAAAATAGAATTGGACGTCGGATTATAGAATCAGACGTCTTAAAAAGATATTTCTCTTTAAGCTTTTATTTCCTTCTCCTTCTTAAGTCTTCTCCTTTTTGCTATCTTTCCTCTTTCTTTCTCCTCTATCTTCTGCTTTTGCCTTTCTCCTTCTCTTTCTATCTCTACTTGTCTTCTTCTTCAGCCTTTCTTCTTCCTTCTTAGCTTTGGCTTTCTTCCTTCTCTTTGGCATTGTGCCTTTCTCCTTCTTCTTCCTCTACGGGTCTTCTTCTTCTTTCTTTCTTCTTCCTTCTTCAGCCGCACCGCTGCTACAGTGTTGTCCTTCCCTTGGCTTCTGCCTTTCTTCATTCGTTCTGTAGCTAAGTCTCAGCTTCACCTTGCCTTGTCCTTTAGCCTTAGCTCTCCTCTGACTTTCTCTTCTCTTTGGCCTTCCTTCCTCTTCCTTTCTATGGCTAAGTGTCTTAGCTTCACCTTAGCTGTGCCCTCCTTCCTTAGCTCAACTTCTTCCCTGTGCATGTACACACTGAAGCAAAACCTACCCCCTACCCTCACCACATCTCTCTCTCTCTATTTCTCTCTTGGGTACGCTCTACCAGAGTCGGTCAATCAGGTCGGGTGCTCGCTTGGGTCCAGGCGCACCGACGTGGGTGTGATGCGTGAGGAGTGATAGGTTTAGGTAAATGGGTCGGGTGCCAGGTCCGCGGGGGATGGTTGCGGAGGAGGCGTGAGGGCGGGGGACCTCACCCCTCTCTTACTTGAGGCAACTAACTCAAAGCACAAAATCAATTTATCCTTCGCTCTGCGCTCGTACGTTCATGAGGTGGGACTAATGTCCCACTCGTTTCTACGCTTGTGCCTGCGGAAAGTTATCACCTAGTTGGGGCAGCAAGGCTCCTTACAGAGACACTCACTTGGCTAGAGACATGCACGCCCACATCGCGCATCACCTGGGCTGGTTTGCCTGGACCACAGCAACCTGGGATGAATCTCGCAACCATCTTGCTGTGTGCTTCAATGGCGGCAGGTGCTTAGATCTGACACACACAAGCACGGCCTTTCTGCCCCATTAAAATGCATCGGAAGCTTCACCGTGTCAAGGTGAAGGTGGGATGGTAGGTGACAAGCCGTGGGGTGGCCTAGGCGTGCGTGCCTAGGTCACCCTATGGCCGTGCTTATGGGTTAGGCTGAGGGCACTTAGGGAGGTGATGGTTGTCAGTGGATGGGAAGATGGTGATCAGTGGACTAGGGCGGAGGTAGTGAGGCATCTGGCAAGGCGTGTGGAGGTGTGGAGCGGTGGAGGCACCTCACCAGCGGGTGGCCAAAGATGGAGAAGATGGTAGTGGATAGTGGTTGCGAGGGGTCGAAAGGGAAAATAGAGAGGGGAATTCAAGAGGGGATAGAGAGGAGTAAGTCTAACCTAACTAAGCAGACGAAGGGGGAGGGTTGGAGGCTGGTTGTACCTGCTGTCGTCGGAGAAGATGGTGTCCAGTGGTGGGAGACGGCGACGACGACGGGGTTAGAGGTGCTTGCACAGGTGTTATGCGATGCAGAGGAAGATGGTGAGGGCGGCTCTGCCACTGGTATGGTGGCAGAGTGATGAGAAAGAGGAGGGAGGCTTGCTAGAGCTCGCTGGACTTCCTAACCTGAGGAGAAGATGAAATTGGGGTGGATCTCTGGCCAAGTCGAGCTGAAGAGATACGGCCGGAGGTGGTGGTGCTTTTATAGTCACTAGCACGGACTCTTATGGTTGGAAGAGAAGCTTCCAAGCATAGGAGACCTTGCCAGAGATGGAAATCGTTGGAGACCCAAATCTCTCGTGCATTCGCACGAGAGATTGGGTGCGAATCAGAGATTAGGACCATGCTCAGATGGAAGGGAATTCCTCAAAGAATCTCCCTTCCAAATCTAGGAGGAGATCTCTAAGGAATCAGGGAGTACTCCCCCTCCATTCCTCACTGGAGTAGGATTTCTCCCCATTAATGGCGGAGAGACCAGTTTGTAAGAGTGGCGACGAAGTTAGGGGGGTCTGTGCAATGATTTTAAAAAGATAGGGGCCAAAATGTAATTGGGTGTACTATTTTGCAAAGTAGGTCAAGATGACCTCCCCTTAGGTCTAAATTTTTGTAAAAACCTAATTTGGACCTAAGGAATCCAATGGTGAAGTTGGATTTTAGGTTTGACCACGTTTGACTAGGCATTTTGCACAAAAACCCAAATTATGTCAATTAATGAGCTAGCACCCCAATCTAGGTCAAAACAGGTTCCAAAGGTCAATTTGAAGGTTCTGAACGCTTGCGGATATTTCTTCATGAATATTAGAGGGTTTACTTGGTTTTTATCCTGACCAAAACCTTTTTGAGTTAAGCGGGTCTATTTTAGGGTTACAAAATGTCATTTAATTCTTGGATTACAAAATATCCCATTTCTGACTGAACCAACCTACTCTTTATCTTATTCAGACCATTTGACCTATGTTTTTCCTCTAAGAAATCCCATTTATGTACTGTAATGGTAAAATTGCTGTTTTAACCTTTATTTCATGTTTTCTTCTTAGAACACTTATTCTTTGAATTAAGCCCTTTTCTAGGTTATGTAGGAGCTCTTATTCTCTTTCTTAGGTCAAAATGAGCTAGTTAGGGCTCATGATGAGGCTCTCATCATACCCACATGCCTAGCTTTTGCTAGTCCCTTAGCAAGATTTTAAGGTTTTAACTTCTGTTCTAGACCCTAAGTGTCTGTTACCAGTTATGATAAGTGCTTTTCTTCTTCTTTTGATTAGGTTAAGAATGCTGACAATAGGCTTAGAGGTACTCAAGTATCAACAAAAATCCTGACCTGTCCCACTTTATCCTTAGTCCTCTGCAATGGTTTTTAAGGCCTGCATAAACTATCGTATGGTTCATTGGACTCTGTGATTAAAGCACCCGTACTTGAGACATTTTTAACCTAGGTTCAGATTGCCGTGCATTTTTGTAAGAGAGAGACAGAGGATTTATTTGTTTGGAGAGTTTTCTCTCTCTTTCCTTTTTATTTCTAGCTTTGGATTGGCTTCTTAACACAGTCTGTATCGGATTCCTCATTCCCATCATCAATTGTCAAAGGTCCCTAACAATCGATGCTTCGTGATAGCACCACCCATGGCAACCCCCAGAACCCTGGCTTTCGAGATTTTGAGATAATCCTGCCCATGGTGTTCCGTGATAGAATCCAAACCCTGGCAATTGACATTTTGAGATAATGTCGACCATGGTATCTGAATCAGCAGAGTGCTTACATGCCACCGGTAGGATATTTAAATATCCTAAGAGACAAGTACCAAGGAGATGATATGTTGTTATGCATCTTCGAGGGGAATTTCTTGCCTCTCTATGTCGGGAACTCATCCAAATCAACTTGTGTTGATCGGCCGCTCCTAATCTAGGAAACTTTTTCAGAGCATTAAAATGTTTTTTGCGTGATTTTGATAGTTATGCGCACTGAACCAGACTGTGTGTGGATTGAGGTGCTTAGGTTACTGAGTCCCACAATCCGAAGGTCAGTTAACGAGGTCGAATACTTCCTAAGCCTTAGACCTAATACTTAAGCTTCGCATTTTCCCAACCTCTTGAGGATTATCTAGATCTTAGTGGGTACATGAATTTTTAAGCTTAAGAGTCTAGCCCAGATGGCCTAAGATCAACGTTTCTGCTAATCTCTTTTTGTGTCTTCTTAGCACATTTCTTTCATTTTCTCTTTTCTTGATGTGGTCTAGAACTTCGGTTAATTCCTTAATCTCTTACTAATGACTATCTCTTTTCCTTTTTCATTTTGTGCTCCTTTTTGTCATTTTGCTCTTTTTCTCCTCCTTATGATTATGTGGCTCCCAAAATTTCCTCCCTCCTCCATTTTTTGTTCTTTTTCATAATTTTTCAATTTTTTTGTGTTTTTGACATATGTGAAAATTTTTTTGTGAGAATCTTTCTGACTTTTTCTTCATTTTGTATGTATGCACTTTAGCATCCCCCCATGCCTAAGTTTTACAGTGTCCTCATTGTAAACGGAGGGTGTGAAATAGTGTTGAGGTAAGGGACTTAGAACAGGATACATTGGGTGGGTGAATGGGTCGGAAGTGACTGATGCGAACGATTTCAAGCTCTGGTACGTGTACCAGAGGTGGGATCAACTGTCTAAGGCTGAACTCAAGGTGCAATGGATATGGAGTACAGACAGATAATTAGATGGGTCTCTATTTTTGGAATGACAAGTTGCCTCCTGTTAAGCGCTAAATTCAATTCCTTCAGCTGAGCGGAACATGGGGTGGAGAGGGAGTGGTCAACTAAGCTGAATTTTGTAAAACAAGCACCTTGATTAAGAGCCTGGTTAGTCCAACCAGATGCTTGTTAAGATCAGTGGGCTGATGATGTACCCCAAACCCAATCAGTCTGGTGGGTTGATAGATGTAGTTCAATAGATGCTGAACCCACCATATGCAATGTGGCTCGGATGGATATGGAAGTGAAAACTCGGGTTTAGGCTGAGTCAAATCAGCTTGGTCAAAGTAGGGTTCCGAAAAATAATTAGTGCATGGTGTGGAAACCCTACAGGGGTGATCAGAGAATGATGGATCATGTTTTTCAGTCTGATCGATACCCGATGCCCAGTATAGATGTGGAGTTGAATCATCTACAAACGGCTCAGTGAGAGGTGAATCAGAATAGAAATTGAGTCAGGTTGCGGGTCGGGGTAGAGAGCAGGTTTTGATCAGTTCTGTATGTGTGGAAGAGGTGGCTTCAATGAGAATTGTGTATGAGGGCTCTTCTAGAAAGGAATGACAGGTGATCTCATGTAGAGAGTCTTCATAGTAACTTTCAAAATCAAAAGCGAATGCCTAGAGAGTGTCTATGGGATATTGGAAATCGGAGTCAAGAAAAGATTCGTATTCTGGGTCGCAATTACTCTCAGCATTTGCTGGTTCTGATTCCTGAGGATCGAAAAGAAATGATTCCATGTTATTGGAACCTGAACTAAAATCAGTGATCCCGAGAACCGGGACCTCAGAATCGGAGTTAAAGAATAAGTCATGTGAGCTGAGGTCGTAGATTAGCTTGTTATAATCAGGAAGCAGATTTTCTCTGATGTTATGGTTAGATTCGAAATCGTCGAAGAGTTTGCGGAAATCAAAATCTAAATGAGATTCAAGATCATGAGTTCCACCATAGAATAAATCATATGCTGTAGATTTAGCAGCCTAAATAGTGTCTAGCCTAGATGTCAATTCTGAGCTTAAAAAGGTGTCCTTATCTAGTAGAGGCTTAGGTTCCAAGCTGGTAGGATAGACTCAATTGAAACCCCACTCGTCCAACTCCTCAATTTCTGTATCATAAATTGGCATGACTTCCAAAAAATTGATTGGTTTCTCTGAGGATGTTGGCGAGGGATATTCATTAAATGGAGGCCCAAAATCATATTCTTCATTGAAAAATTGATCTTCCTCATATGGGGCCTCGAAATCTTCCCAATAGGTTTCATATCTAGATTCTAGGCTTTGGATGTGGGTTGAATCACTAGCATCTAGGTCTGAATAACCTTTGAGGGTCACCTTATCAGGATAAGGGGTGGAATTTACACCCTCGAGAGGTTCAGTTCTACTGTCATTTTTGTAGGAGTTTTGGATTTCTACACCTGGTGATTCATGGTCTAGAGTTGGCTCAACATTGTGTTCTCCTACAATTTGAACTTCCCAACCTTCTTCAATATCAGGCACATTGTACTCCATCTGGGTTGGGAACCCACAACCATTTTGTGCCTTAAACCCGAGATCAGATTGATCCTCGATGTTGTCCCAAGATGGTTCATCCTCTATTTGTGGCATATACGGGTATTTCTGGTTGATAATTTGTTTTAATAATCTCATTATCTCTTCCCATTTTTCAATATCATCTTGGTGTTGCTCCCAAAGTATAGGATTTGTCATGCATTGAAGGTATTCAAGATTGTGCAATTTTTCTATCTCAATGTATCCTGTGATGAGCATGTCTCGGGTTGATCCTTTTGTGGCTTCTGCCAATAGCACTTGGGCACAAGTTATGATGAAGGTTGTTGTTGTTGGGACATCAACCTGACTGTTTTCTACTAGTGTTGAGGTTTTGTCTTATTTTTCATAGAATTTCAGGGCATCCTCAATCATCCTCTCTCTCATGGATCTCCGATATTTAGGTTTCTTGAATGGTAGTCCTAAGTGGTTTGGCTGCATATTTGGATCAGGTGGTGGAATCAAGATGTAGAATCAGAGTTTGAATAAAGATGTAGAATCAAGTTATGAAGCGATTAGATCTGAATAAAGAGTTCCACTGAAAATGTATGTGTGTGCTCTAAAGAGAAAAGATGAGGGACTGGAGATGTTTTTGACCCAATCAAGGCACCCAAAGACGTTTGGATGACTATGGAGGTTCGTGGCGGATGATACCCCTGAATCAGAAGGTCGTCCACCTGAGAATTACCTGGGCAGCCAGAGAGGGAGAGTCCTGCAAAGACCCCTACACAGTAGAGCATCCCTACGGGTTACAGGGTTTCCCCCACCCGACCTCTCTTGTCACTGAGATTCCAGGTAGACCAGAATGGGGACCTTGACCTCTTAAGTCTACCACTTTTATTTCAAAGGTACCTTAGGGTTTTCACTTGAGCTTTAGATGTTGTGATGTTCTGACCTAATTTGGAGGTTGGTTGACCCAAGGGGTTAACTTCACCTGACCTGTCTTAAAGATGGCAGAATGATTCTAGGCTTGGGACCTAGAGATCACCCTGATTTGACTCCCAGTTTATTAGGTCCAAGATTTTTTTAAGATTCAAGTGCTGTTAGAGCTCAATTTTTAGGGTTTGTCTTGTTTAGATCTCTTCAATCAAGGGCTTAGGTAGCACACTGATGCGGGAGGGTTCATTTCCTTTTATGTAGGCATGTGTGACTAGCACTCTAGAAACCCTATTGTTGAAGCCCTAATTTGGTTCTATTTCTAATCCTCTATTTCACAAAAATTCTCTTTGGACTCAAAAACAAGAAGTGTGTTGTCTGCAGAGATTAAGCATGCTTTCTATTAGGCACAGGAATTTTGTGGGATAGGATCTCTAAGAAATCGCTTCCACTTCAATAAGTTTTTAAAAATTTTCGTAAAATCAGGAAACGTTTGCCTTGAATATGATAATTACTATAAAAAGAAGGCAATTGATTCCAAAGTTGGTTTCTTCCTCTTGTCTTTCAAGGGTTAGGAGATGGATTTTAGAGAAGAAGAGAGGCTACCTACCCTATAGAGGTTGACTTGCATCGGAGATTTCTTCTCTTGAAACACCTAGCAAGATCATAATAAAATAAATAGGGCAAGTTAGTGTTCAATATAACAAAAAGAATGTAGAGACTAGTGATAAATTGCGCGTTGCTCCCCGGCAACGGTGCCAAAATGTTGCAACGTTTTGTCAGGCTTTTTAGATGTGTATAAGTCAGTCACGTTGTAGTATAGGTGACCAAGCATTGATAACAAATAAAAATTTATTACTTGAAAACCTAAGTATCCGAGGTCGAACACAGGGTGCAAATAGAATTTATTCACTAATCTCAATAATGTAATTGGACACCTAGAGTTACTCAAAACTTCAGAATATAAATGCAAGAATTTAAGAGTCAAAATTGTAGCAAAATAGAATTGGACGTCGGATTATAGAATCAGACGTCTTAAAAAGATATTTCTCTTTAAGCTTTTATTTCCTTCTCCTTCTTAAGTCTTCTCCTTTTTGCTGTCTTTCCTCTTTCTTTCTCCTCTATCTTCTGCTTTTGCCTTTCTCCTTCTCTTTCTGTCTCTGCTTGTCTTCTTCTTCAGCCTCTCTTCTTCCTTCTTAGCTTTGGCTTTCTTCCTTCTCTTTGGCATAGTGCCTTTCTCCTTCTTCCTCTGCGGGTCTTCTTCTTCTTTCTTTCTTCTTCCTTCTTCAGCTGCACCACTACTACAGTGCTGCTCCTTCCCTTAGCTTCTGCCTTTATTCCTTCTTTCTTTCTGTGGCTCAGTCTCAGCTTCACCTTGCCTTGATTTCCTTCAGCCTTAGCTCTCCTCTAACTTTCTCTTCTCTTTGGCCTTCCTTCCTCTTCCTTTCTGCGGCTAAGTGTCTTAGCTTCACCTCAGCTGTGCCTTCCTTCCTTAGATCTGCTTCTTCCCTGCGCTTGTACATACAAAAGCAAAACCTACCCCTACCCTCACCGCGTCGCTCTCTCTCTCTCTCTCTATTTCTCTCTTGGGTACGCTCTCCCAGAGCCGGGCAATCGGGTCGGGTGTGTGCCCGGGTCCAGGCGCACTGGCGTGGGTGTGATGTGCGCTGAGTGCTAAGTTTAGGTAAAAGGGTCGGGTGCCAGGTCAGTGGGAGATGGTCACGGACGAGGTGTGAGGGCGAGGAACCTTACCCCTATGTTACTTGAGGCAGGTAACTCAAAGCACAAAATCAATTTATCCTTCGCTCTACACTCGTACGTTCATTAGTCCCACCCGCTTTTGCGCTTGTGCCTGCAGGAAGTTCTCGCCTAATTGGTGTAGCAAGGCTCCTTACAGAGCCACTCACTTGGCTAGAGACGTGTACGCCCACATCGCGCATCACCTGGGCTGGTTTGCCTAGACCGCAGCAACCTGGGATGAAGCTTGCGACCTTCTTGCTGTGTGCTTCAATGGTGGCAGGTGCTCAGATCTGACACACACAAACACGGCCTTGCGACCCTATTAAAATGCATTAGAAGCTTCACCGTGTCAAGGGGAAGGTGGGGTGGTAGGTGGCAGGCTGTGGGGCGGCCTAAGTGTGCGTGCCAAGGTTACCCTGTGGTTGTGCTTATGGGTTAGTTCGGGGGGCATTTAGGGAGGTGATGGTGGTCAGTGGATGGCTGGAAGGTGATCAGTGGACTATGGTGGACGTAGTGAGGCATCTGGCAAGGTGTGTGGAGGTGTGAGGCGGTGGAGGCACCTCGCTGGTGGGTGGCTGGAAATGGAGAAGATGGTGGTGGACAATGGTTGCGAGGGGTCGAAAGGGAAAATAGAGAGAGGGGAATTCAAGAGTGGATAGAGAGGAATAAGTCTAACCTAACTAAGTGGACGAAGGGGGAGAGTTGGTGGCTAGCTGTACATTCTGTCGTCGGTGAAGACGGTGTCCAGTGGAGGGAGACGGCGGCGACGACAGTGCTGGAGGTGCTCGCGTGGGTGTTGTGCGATGCGGAGGAAGATGGTGAGGGCAGCTATACCACTGGTATGGTGGCAGAGTGATGAGAAAGAGGGAGGCTCGCCATAGCTCACTGGACTTCCTAAACGGAGGAGAAGAAGATGAAATTAGGGTGGATCTCTGGCCAAGTCAAGCTGAAGAGATGCGGCCGGAGGTGGTGGTGCTTTTATAGTCGTTGGTAGGGACTCTTATGCTTAGAAGACAAGCTTCCAAAGGCAAGAGACCTCACCGAAGATGGAAACCATTGCAGATCGAAATCTCTCTTGCGTTCACATGAGAGATTGGGTGCGAATCAGAGATTAGGACCACGCTCAGATGGAAGGGAATTCCTCAGAGAATCTCCCTTCCAAATCTTTGAGATATCTGAAGAATCAGGGAGTACTCCCCCTCCATTCCTCACCAAAGTAGAATTTCTCCCCATTATTGGTAGAGGGACCTATTTGTTAGAGTGGCAAGGAAGTTAGGGGGTCTGTGCAACGATTTTCAAAAGATAGGGGCCAAAATGTAATTAGGTGTACTATTTTGCAAAGTAGGTCAAGATGACCTCCCCTTAGGTCTAAATTTTGATACAAACCTAATTTGGACCTAAGGAATCCAATGGTGAAGTTGGATTTTAGGTTTGATCATGTTTGACTAGACATTTTGCATAAAAACCCAAATTATGTCAATTAATGAGTTAGGACCTTAATCTAGGTCAAAACAGGTTCCAAAGGCCAATTTGAAGGTTCTGAACCCTTGGAGATATTTTTCCATTAATATTAGAGGGTTTCCTCTTTTCTTATCCTAACTAGAACCTTGTTGAATTAAGAGGGTCTGTTTTAGTGTTATAGAATATCATTTAATTCTTGAATTGCACAATAACCCATTTCTGACTGAACCAACCTACTCTTTATCTTATTCAGACCATTTGACCTATGTTTTGCCTCTAAGAAATCCCGTTTATGTACTGCAATGGTAAAATTTCAATTTTAACCTTTATTTCATGTTTTCTTCTCAGAACACTTATTCCTTAAATTAAGCCCTTCTCTAGGTTATGTAGGAGCTCTTATTCTCTTTCTTAGGTCAAAATGAGCTAGTTAGGACTCATGATGAGGCTCTCATTAGGTACCAGACAATTGGAATGCCGATAGAAACTTGGAGTGATCTTAAATTATTTTTCCTAAAGCAATTCTTCCTAGTCAGGAGTACCAATGCTTTGAGACGGGCAATTACTATTTTTGTCCCGCGATTGGGGGAACTACTTCATGGTGCCTAGGTGTGATTCCACGATCATTTACGGAAGTGTCCACACCACGAGTTGCAGAAATGGCAACTCGTGCAAATCGTTTATCATAGGTTGACTGAGCAACTCTGTAACCATGTGGATGTTTCTTGCGGAGGCAATTTCCTCAACAAGGGTGCAGATAGTGAACATGAATTATTTGAGGAAATGAGTGAAAATTCCATCAATCATGCCTCCATGGATACTTTTAACTAGTCCCAATAACCCAGATCGATTGTTAATGAGGTCCATGACTCTCATTCATTCGATAAGGAATTGATTTGCAACAAACTTGATAAAATAGGCCTGGTTGCAAAAAAAATGGGAGACTAGATGGCTGGAAACTCTGCAAATACTTCTCAATCCACCTAATCCCAGAACTTGGGATTCCATTCTTCACAAGCTCCTACTGGACGGGAGTTCGTAAATCAACTGGAAGCAGCTGAACCTGTAAGTCAGCATTACTCGGAACCCCATAGGTTCCAAACTAGGGCCTTTGATCCCAGTTTGTCTGATCCCTCTCCTTTCCAACCATCCTCACTCTATGAGGGTGTGTATGCTATACAGGAGAATGTTAGGTCCAACGCATATTCTAACTCCTATAATTCGGGTTGGAGGAACAACCCTAACTTCTCCTGGAAAAATCTAGGCAGTAGACCCAAATCTGACCCAGCAACTATGCATCGCAAAGACAAATGGGTCAAGGTCATGTATACACTCAGCTACTGCCTAATCAGGTCAATCAGCCAACCTGGAATGCCCGTCAACCTATAAGGCAGGCTAATTTGAACTAACTAATGGTAGAGATGTAAGGATCTTTGCTCCAGCTCATGCAGCAAATGAAAACCTTGCTGGAAAACTTGCAATTCGGGCTCATTACTAATTCTCGCCAGCCTGGATCTCCGCCATCTCAACCCATACCCAACCCTCTCAACATATAGAATCAGGGCAATCAAGCCCAGGGGTATGAGAATCAGAGGGACCCACATGCACATGCTCAGGTGGTTGAGCAAGGTCCTTCTTTTGCTTCTTCATCCAATATGGGTTATTTGGCGAATCAAGCCCCCCCAATCTTTCCTAATCCTCCACATGACCCAAACCTGTACGCTTTTGCAAATTCTGTTACCCTGAGGAGTGGACGACTAACCCAGGATAAAAAATTACCCTCTTCTAGTCAATCACACCTTGGTGAGCCTAAGGAAAGGAGAACACGAAAGAAGAAATCAAGCCTCACGAACCTGATTCCAAAGATCTAACTCATATTCTATTCCCCGAAGCCTTGCCTAAACTCAGGAAGAAGAAGTATGTTGATAGCGACGAGGAGCTCTTTAATGTATTCAAGAATGTTGAAATCAATATCCTGCTCCTCGATGCTATTAAACACATTTCGGCTTATGCTAAATTCTTAAAGGATTTATGAACTCTGAAGCGTAAGCTGAGGGAATCTGCCTAGAGGAAGGTGACACTCTCTATGCAGGTTAGTTCTATTATCTTGCATCACCTTCCTCAGAAAAAGAGAGATCCAAGTGCCTCTTTGATTTCATGCGTTATCTGGGATTACACTTTTGACAGGGCACTTTTGGACCTAGGTGCATCCATTAACCTAATTTCGACTTCTCTTTACGAAAAGTTTGGATTAGGTGAACTTAGGTCAACCTCAGTAATGCAGTAGTTAGAGGACCGTTCGGTCACAAACTTGAAAGGCGTTATTGAGTATGTTATCGCCAAGCTTAAAGACTTCAACTTTCCTACAGATTTCCTTGTCTTTGACATGGATGTACCTGAAGATTTAAGGAACACACCAATCATTCTGGGTCACCAATTCTTGGCTACCACTAATGCCAATATTAACTATGAAAGCGGTAGTATGGAAATCGCCTTTGGGGATAGAATAATGAAACTTGATACTTTCAAGGCAATTAACAAATTTGAGCATTATGGATATATTGAGGAACTTGAGGAAGATAATTTGAATGTTGAGACTTGTATGGCTTTTAGCATCCTTGAGAATTCCTCTTGCACCAATGAACCCAACCCACAACCCTCTGTGGCAAACCCACCATACTCTGAAGAGGGTGCTGATTTTGTTCACTACCAACCTCTTCCCTTAGACCATCCTGATGAATCTTCATCAGCATCCTCCTTAGACTCCATCCTAAACTCGCCCCAGCTTGAACTGAAACCATTGCCCGAGAGTTTGAAATATGAATTTTTAGGACCTAAGAAAATGCTCCCTATGATTATTAGTGCAAAGCTGACTAAGGAGCAAGAGATGAAACTGATCAATGTCCTTAAAGCACATAAGGTGACAATTGGTAGGACCATCCTTGACCTTAGGGGGATTGAACCATCTTACTACAATCATGAAACTTTTATGGAAGATGGATCCCGCCCTTCTCACCAGATGTAGAGAAGATTGAACCCTATTATGTGAGATGTGGCCAAGAAGAAAATCATTAAGTGGCTCGACGTAGGAATTATTTATCCAATCTCAGATAGTCCCTGGGTTAGTCCCGTGCAAATTTTTCCTAAGAAAGCCAAGCTTACTGCTATGACTAACGAGAAAGGAGAATCTATCACAACTTGTTTAGCTTCCTCATGGAGAGTCTATATCGATTACAGGAAGTTGAACATAGCCACGAAAAAGGATCATTTCCCTTTGCCTTTCATTGACCAAATCCTTGAAAGGTTAGCCAGGAAAAAGTATTTTTGTTTTCTGGATGGTTACTCGAGATACAACCAAGTCCCTATCCATCCTAATGACCAGGAAAAGATGACTTTCACCTGACCCTATGGAACCTTAACATTCCATAGAATGCCATTTGGCCTTTGCAATATACCTACCACTTTTCAAAGGTGTATGCTAGCCATTTTCTCAAACATAGTGGGAGAGTTTAGGGAAGTATTCATGGACGATTGCACCATTTTCAAAGATTCATTTGATTCTTGCCAGGCTAACCATAAATTGATCCTTAAGAGATGCATCAAAACATGGTTGGTTCTTAGTTGGGAAAAAAGTCACTTCATGACACAAGAAGGCATCGTCATAAGTCATGTAGTCTTTGAGCGGGGAATTGAGGATGATAAAGCTAAGTTGGATGCTATCTCCAAGCTTCCTCCTCCACATCTGTTAAATAGATCCGATCATTTCTTAGTTCTATTGGATTTTATAGGAGGTTCATCAAGGACTTTTCTAAGGTTGCTCGACCTTTTAGCAACCTTCTGGGCAAAGACACACCGTTTGATTTTGATGAATCATGCCACAAGGCATTTGATTTTCTTAAAACGACAGTAACTTATGCTCTAGTGCAGCAACCACTAGTTTGGACAGCCCCATTTGAGATCATGACCGATGCTTCTGATTACACAGTCGGGACTGCTTTTAGTTAGAAGATTGAAAAGAAGCCCTCTGTCATCTACTATGCCAGAAAAACTCTAAACGAGGCCCAGAGAAACTACACTATTATCGAAAAGGAATTGCTAACTGCAGTATTTGCAATGGAAAAATTTAGGGCTTATCTATTAGGATCTCATGTTAGTATATATACCGACCACTCGGCCTTGAGACATCTCTTGGCTAAAAAGGATGCCAAACCCTAGCTCCTTCATTGTATTCTTTTACTTCAAGAATTCAATCTTGAAATTAAAGACAAATCTGGGGCACAAAATGTGGTGGTGGATCATATTTCGAGACTTCTAAGTGATTCTTCTCGTCTGGATATTCCAATTATTGATACCTTTTCGGACGTGACTATTCTTGTGCTTTCAGGTGTCCAAACCCCTTGGTTTGCAGACATGATAACTTATTTTGCTATTGGTCAAATCCTCCAAGATTGGACCAAGTAACAATGGAATAAACTTATATCTGAGGCCAAATATTACTTTTGGGATGACCCTGAACTATATCGCATTGGCTTTGATCAGATTATTTGCCAATGTGTTCCAAAGAATGAGTTTCGAAGCATACTTGAGTTCTGCCATGCATCTGCATGTGGAGGACATTTGTCTAGGAAAAAGACAACTGCAAAAATTTTGCAATCTAGATTTTATTGGCCGTCTTTATTCAAGAATGTCAAAGAATTCTAGAGGTCGTGTTCCTGATGCCAAGAACTTGGGAGCATAGCCAAAAGAGACATGATGCCTCTAAACCCGATTCTTCCCATCGAAACCTTCGACGCTTGGGGCATCGATTGCATGGGACCTTTCCTTCATTTGGACATTAGTACATTCTTGTTGCTGTTGATTACTTGTCCAAGTGGATTGAGGCTATTCCCACCCGAACCAATGATCACAAGGTGGTCATCAATTTTGTCAAGAAGAACATCTTCAATAGGTTCAAGATTCCAAGGGTCATTATCAGCTAGGTGGTAATCACTTCACCAATGCCCAATTCTGCAATTTACTAAGGAAATATAGGGTGAATCACAGAATTTTCCACATCTTACCACCCCTAGAGGAATGGATAGGTCGAGATCTCCAATCGGAAGAACAAGAACATTCTACAAAAGATGGTCAGGTCTTATAGAAAAGATTGGACTCAAAAGCTTGGTGACGTGTTCGATCACGAGACATGTTTGAAATTAGTTCTATCGTTGTAGTGCAAATTTCAATGAAACAAATAATATTTATAAACATTTCGATGAGTAACGAGTCATTCACAAGGAGGCCAAACATGATTTTATGTGAAAGCTCTTTAGAAAGATGTTCTAAACAAATATTTATATATTTATATATGTATATATTGACATCAGAAATCCAGAAATCAGAACTTTATTACTATTTGGAAATAATTTTAAACTATAATCACTATGCCAACGAGAGATAGAGAAAGAAAGAGCGAGATAGAGAGATAGAGAGAGAGATAGTAGATGAAGATGACACCGCTTGTGGGATTCTTATGTGAAGTGCGGCAGCACTACAGATCCAAAGCGCAGGGAGGAAGTTCGAAGAAGAGTTGTAGAGAGGGAGAGAGGTTGGTGTTGTATTTAGTGGGAGTTATGGTGGAAGATCTATTTAACAGGGGGCTCTGGTCTTCTTTTATAGCTTTGATGAGGGGCAAAGAGGGCATTTTAGCCCTTAAAATCATGCAACAACTCTAGGCCAATCAGAACCGTCGATCGGGTGATCAATGGCTCTGATCACACCTCAATCCAATCTCTAACATGGCTTATAAGCACGGATGCCTTTTGGTGGTGCCACATGGCAGCTTCGGAGCCACCTGATCGCGATCCACCGCTCCTCTCATGCGCCTGATTTGAATTCGCGCCTCGCCTTTCGAAATCACACGCTAACGCTCTCTGTCGTCCAATCTCGTGATCCGACAACCTAAATCGTGCGCACTATCGCCTTAAGGAGAATGAGTGTGATCACACATTTGCGGTGAAGTCAAATCGCGTGTTTGCATTGGAGGGTCCTTGCCACGCCACACGTTTGCCCCCACGCCATGCGATCTTCATCTGATGGTCGGATTTTGCTCGAACACCACCGCCTTCCTAATTTGTGCATAGTGCGGCTCGATCGTACGTCCCTCGCTACTGTTGGCGTGCACTAACCAATGCATTATAAGCACGAATGGTCGCATTCCATAACAGTGCTTGGCTGCTCTCAGCTGTTGGATGGAGATCCAATGGCTAAGATCTTCTTTTGGCTGATGAGGGTGCAGTGAAGAGCAATTGATGTGGCACACTTGTGGCTATTGGATGACGATCCAATGGCCCACAATGAGTGAGAAGAGTGCTTCAGAGATTGGGGGAATGGGGAGGGGTGGCTATGATGGCACCACGTGTTTCCATCATGGTTGTCCGTCTTTCTTTTTTCGTAGATCATGCTGTAGGTCTCCGATTGAGATGATTTTTATGTCATAGATTGCAATCGTTGACCTGGAACCATCTGTGTAGTTGGATTTTACATTTGAGGTTTGGATTTCTGGCATCTTGCTCCTTGGCCTACGCTCTTCTATGGGCTACACATAATGCTACTAATGTCTATTCAAGACAGTTCCAAAAGCATTGGACACCCATCATCATCCTAATTTGATATGTACGATTTGATCTATCATTTGCGGCCTTGGATCATTTGCAATCAATTTCATCTCTCTTTTAGAGCATAAAATGGTAGTATATGCAAACTATGATGCTTATGTACGCATTGTTACTAGGTTAGGCTAGATTCTAACTTAATTCAAGTAGATTAGGTCATATGATTGCTGTGCAATCACAATGCTCTTTGGACCTACCGTACGTCATACAAAACACCTATCGGCATGTCACCTTTTCGTCTGGTGTATGGTAAGCCATGCCATTTACCCATACAGATAGAACATTAGGCATTCTGAGCAATCAAGAAATGTAACTTTGATTTAAGTTTAGCCTGAAAGACCAGGAAACTCCAGCTATCTGAGTTGGAAGAGCGTAAAAATGACGCGTACGAGAATGACAAAATCTATATGGCTAGGACCAAAGCTCTTCATGACCAGCTGATTTCCCACAAGAGCTTTGAGCTAAACCAGAAGGTCTGGCTCTTTTATTCTCGACTTAAGCTCTTTCCCGGCAAGCTTAGGTCAAAGTGGAACAACCAATTCATCATTAATCGAATATTCCTAAATGGAGCCATTGAGACATTTGACCCAAACACACGTAATTCTTTCAACGTTAATGGGCAACGTCTGAAACCTTATGTTGACCACTTTATTCTAGAGCCAGTCTCTAACAAGGTTGCTTTAACCTTAATCTAACTTTCTTTGGCAGGACCCCACCTAGCTGATGGCATTAAACTCAGCACTTGTATAGTCTGACTCAGTGTTGACCAGTGCATCATGGAATATAGGTGATATTTTTCCATTTTGCCCTTTTCTCATTCCTTTTATTTTCAATGACATTGCATAAGCTAGGCATGGGGGGATGGATTTATTTTTGAATCATTTTGTCAGCTTTGTTGATTCCTTCTAAATTTTCCTTATTTTTCCTTTATATTTTGAAAAAAATTAAATTAGGAAAAGAAAACTTGGGCTTTAGAAAATTTCAACCTTAGAAAATAACACAATAGGACCTGAACACTTAGACCCTTCAGGTCTTCGGGCTTAATCAAGCTAGGTGTGCACTAAAATGTGGACTTGCTTCTTGAGTCCCGCCATTTGAAAATTCATTTCAAATTGGTTAAATAAGTTAGGGTGATAAGTACATGCTTATCAATCCACCCTCTAATTTGAGGGGTTTTCAAGTCTATGCATCTATACACTATTTTGGACTGATTCACTATATGGTGGATTTAACAAAAATTGGTTAGCTAATGAACCTTCTAAGGTGGTATGGCTAATAAGTTGTCAGTGGTAACATCTCATCGATCGGTTTTCCAAAGCACAGCCACACGACCATTCTATTCCCACTGTCCTTAGGTAAATCTTAGATTAGGGAAGCCATCGACATAAAAAAATAAAAAAGAAAAAAGAAAAAGAATGAAAAATATAAAAAAAAAAAGAAATGAAAATAGAAAACAAGAAAGGAAGAAAGAAATAAACCACACTTCACCACACGAGTATGACTGGCAAGTTGTCGATGGTAACAGCTCATCGGCCAGTTGTCGAAAACCCAACTCATAGAAATGCATATTTAATTCCAAACACTTAGGAAGAAGTGAAGAAGTAGAATAGGCCAAGGTGATATACACTGGGTTTGCTCTTGTGTTGACCCCATAAAAATAAAAGTAGGGAGAAAGCTAGTCATATAGAAACACCTTTAGGTAGAATTCCTTTTCAAGGTCACCTAGGGACATAGAAACACGAAGTTCGTTTCAATTGCCAATCAGTGAGTTTATCACATTTCACACAGAAAGATCCTTAGTACTTAGAGTTCTCTTCGAGTCTTGGGTGGGTTGGGTAGCCATAGAAAGCCGCCTCAAAACCATAAACTTAAAAATCCAAAAAAATTAGAAAAGAAGAAAAAGAAAAAATTGCTTCTGCTTTTGAATAAGGTGAGGGATTTGGTGGTTTGCATTTTGGCAGACACCCAGGCACTATTATGTCTCTAAAGTTCAGATCCTTAGTAATTTGATCCTAGTGTTGAAAAATAACTTTTGCCCAACTAATTTGATCCTAATTCTATAACAAGCATATAGTTTTGCTAGGGTCTAACAAAAGACAGGCATGAGGGTGTGATGTGTATACATCTAAGTAGCTTAAAATGTCTATTTATGCCTGTTCTTAGTGTCATAGAAGCATCATGCATTGTAAATATTGCATAACATGTACATCATGTGTTTAGGTTAATTTGTATAAATTGTATACTAATTCGACTCTTTTTGTGGCCAGGGACGAGGTAATATTTATCGGGCCCTCGAATTGAAGATCCAACCGTATAGATCTAATTAGGGTGACGATCAAAGTTCAATGACTTTGAGATCGCCCTGATCAGATTTTCGTAACATCAGATACAATCTGAGGAAGATCAATGGTTAAGGGTAAGGTGGAGTAAAATTTGGACTTCAGATGAAAAATCACAGCTCAATGATGCGAAAATCGATCCAATCGGACATCTGTGGCACAACTTACAAGTAAAAGATGGACAGCTCAGATAGTGCCACATGGCACCATCCCAACCGCCCAAGATCACCCACAAGCCATCGCTGTCCTCCGCACTAGTGCCTTTCAACCGTTGGATTCTCATCTAACAATCGCCAGCGATGGACCCTTAGATTATCTTTGAGACAATCCGCGAGTGTAGCGCATTGGGTGAACGCCGTACGCAGAGCGTGAGGTGCGGGTTCGAGGCATGCTCTGTAGGCCAATCTGGAAAAGAATAAGCATAGGCGAAATACGCCAATTGGATCTTGATCGGGCGACGATGGATCAAAGACATGGCACTGCAAGGAGCACTGGATGCACACGTAGGCAATGGCGCGCGATCAGATGAGCCATCTTACGTGAGTGCTGCGCTCATCTGAAGACGAAGAGGTGTGCGTAGCTTTTATGCCATCCGATCTCTTAATTGGATGGCTAAAAGTGCACGAACATGCTGAAGGCATGGACGGCTGAAGGTGGATCAAGCATCAACGTAGTGAGTTGTGGAGCACCGAACAGAAGCGAGCGACGATGATGAGGCATGCATCTTCACCAATGCTTATCTATACTGATGAGCGCATGTGTCACTAAAGGCAGCAGAGTTAATTTTACAAACATCAAATGCCCCTTTTGCCCTTGTACCTCAACTATATAAAGCCCCCTACGCCCTCCATATTTTCTTCATCCCTTTCATCTTCTCTCTCCTTCGCTAAGAGGTAAGAACTCATGTTCTAAGGCTCACTCTAGTTCTCTGAAGCTATGAGAAGCTCCGCTAACGTTAAAACAAAATTTTCCACCTCTCATCCCCTTCATGGAGCTCTCATGAACTGTCTTCTCGCTCCCGTTCTAGAAGTGGATCCCACGAAGCCGATGCCCTGCCTCACCCCCGGTTCTTCTTGACCCATCCTCCATCCTCTGCCTTCGCTCTCCTTCTTCCAGGCAACATCCGTCTAGCTCGTCCTCGAAGCAGCTGTTGAGGAGGATAACTTCTTTCCCCCTTCTCTTTGTCACTTTCTAGATTAGATTTGCCACTTTCTAGTTATTGTAATGTCGTTACTCTTAGTATAAAAGTTATTTTTCTCTCTCTATCTCTCTCTCTTTATAGTTTTAGTGTGTATATTGCAAGTAAAAGAGTGATCATTGTGAATGTCTCATTTATAAACACAAATTACAAAAAATATAACTACAGATTTCAAATTGTTGTAGCCTCTCCATGTTCGACCCAGGACTCAATCTGAGTTTCGGTAAAAGAATATTTGATTGACGGATTTTCTTGCGAATCACACTACGATAGGTTTTCTAAACTCAAATCTTTTCGCAATGAATTTCCTCTACAACACTCATCCTCCAAGCAATCATCAAGGAGGATAACTTCTCCCCCCTTATCTTTTTTATTGCCTTCTAGAATAGATTTCCAGCTTTCTAGTTGTAGAAATTAGTTGTAATGACATTATCTTAGATATAAAAAGTTATTTTCTCTCTCTCTCTCGCTCTTTATTGTTTATATTATAAGTAGATTAGATATTTATAATAATTGTGAATGTATCCTTTATAAACATAATTACAAAAAAATATAATTTCAGATTTAGAGTCAACGTAGCCTCCCTATGTTTGACCCAGGAATCACCAGAGTTTCGGTAAAATTATCTGATTGATGGATTTTTATGCAACTACAACGATAGGTTTCAAACTCAATCTTTTAGCGTATCAAATATCCTTCATCACTACATCAAAGCACCTAAGTATATGATCAAATAAAAAGAAATTGTATAATAACATTCCTATAAAGCCACAATAAATATATGAATGTGTAATTCAATGTGCTATAGGATGTGAGAAATACTCCCTCAACTTCCCTTTGATGAAAAATGAATTTTCAATGTGAAGGAAGCATAGTAGAAAGCCTTAGAACACAATTGGAAGCAATAGAAGCAATTTGAGCACAATGATCTTTTGAGAGCTTTTCAGAGTATTTGCAAATGATAGATAGCTTGTATGTTGCGTTGGAAACTTCATAGTTTATTTATATAACCATTTGAAGCCTTAAAAATTGAATTAAAACTGTTCACTAACCATTTGAAACAACTTCCAATAACCAACACTTTGAAAAGATGCGACAATTCAATTTTAGTCAAAATTAAACGGTTAAGAAAACCCCTTAATCTTTTAATCGAGGCCGCTGGACCCTCAATAGTCTTATTCTCAGTTGATTAATCGATTAAAAGAAAATGTTAACCTTTTAGAAAAAGTCCCTCGAAATCTCTTTAAGTATCTCAACAAAGCATGTTAATTGATTAAGAAAAGGCATTAATCGATTAAAAAAAGTTATTGGAAGAGAACCTGCAGCCTTCCTTCTTCGATTAATCAATTAAGACAAGTTATTAATCGATTAAGAGGTATTTACAAGAATTAAAACATTTGAAAACTTGCATCTCTTAGCCAAGGGTTACTTCCTCTTGAATAACTAACCCTTTAAACATTGGAAACTAATTAATTACAAATTTTAGAACATTTTTGATAGATTTTCTAATCGAAATAACTGCTCTAGAAGAAAGATTAAATGACTAAAAAGCCCTACATTCTAGAAGGTATTTTGTGTGTTAATTTTATTAAGTGGCTCTTTACATAAGATCTATGAAAATAAAATAATACAAGAGCTAAACTTAGCCTTTGATAATCTCCTAGAAGATGCTAATGTTGATGTAGCTTGATCTTCTTATCCATCTCCTTGATAAAGTTAAGCTTCTTGAAATGTAAAGCTTAAATCATATAACTCATAAAATGTTTGTAATCCATTTAAACAAGTGATGCTTTAGAATGATGATTTACCTAAGCTGCAAGCATCTTAATACACACATACAATAACATTATATTTTGTATAACATCAAAATTAGGATTAATTTATGCTTTGCACTAATACAATGTGCAAGTGAAGATGCTTGGAACTCAAAGACTATGCAAACCATAGGGTGGAAATATAAGTCATTCACTCATCACCCTTTTGACTTTAAACATTTTCAGATCCTTTCAAAGACTCAGTGAAACAAATTCAGATTTAAGAAAATACTCTAGATATCTAAGTCGACATATGACTTGAAGAGTCTAAGCAAAAAGTCTTTTTTCTTACCTTTCCTAATACCAGTAAATCCTCAAAATTGAATTTTCTAAATTTTTTATAGCTCAAACTCTAAAAACCATGATTTTTTTTAAATAACTACTATTTTTGAGAAGACAACTAATTCAAGAAACCTATAATTCTAGAGATAAATAAGAATGACTCTGAAAAATATTATCTATCCCCCCATGCCTATTTCATGTAATGTCCGCAAAGCATGCAATAAACATAAGCAAAAAAGAAAGGATATTACCAGAAACTTGAGAGTTCTAATGAAATCAAGGCTCGATCTCGTCTAGACCTAGGTGGCAAATTCAAAGTAAATGCAAAGTTACCTAAATCTGTTGGGTTGTCTCCCAAGAATTGCTGAATTTTGTGTCTACAACTAGATGCAAACCCTTAAAAGAATGAATCAATCAAAATTGAAGAGAGGGCCAATAGCAAAGTTAAGATATGATCATGGTAAGTCTCAACTAATGTGGGACTACAGAACACTACCTCCTTCACGTAGGGGCTTGGCATCAGCCCAACTTCACAGCAGCAGCAGTAGCTACTCAATTCATTACATCAGAGCTTACACTCCTTCAATTCATCTTTATATCAACTTCAGCAGCTCAATAGGAGCTCAAATCTTCTTCATAAGCCTATCATCAACTCCATTCAATGTCTTGATAAGATCAAAATCTAAATTGCTCACTCAAGGCTTTGTGTTTATGTAGTACTTCACAAAAGAGCCTGCAAAACTTATTGTTAAGCTCAAAACTCTCACTTTCTCTTACTTAACACTCTCAGTGACTAACTTAGCAACCTGAACCATGTGCAACTTGAAATGGTGACTTCTAAACTTAGCTCCAACCTAAATAACTCTACTACATTTGTATCAACAGAGTATATCAAGACAAATTTGATTCATAACAAACTTTGATCTTTTAACTTTGATATACATTTCTACAATTTTGGAAGCTCTTAATACATTCCTAAATACTTAGAAAGCATAGGAAACACCACTGTGGTCTCTAAAGAATTCATTGCAGTCCATGTGGACCTAAAAAATTCATAAGAATCTCAACAGACTAAAAAAACTTAGAAACTTCCTAAAGATGTCTCAAATCAACTCTTAACAACCTCTGGTATACATTGCAACTCCTAGAAACAAACTTGGAAGCTCCAAGCTCCCATGGAAAATTGGGTTGACCAATTTTAGGCTAAGTGTTGTCTTTGGAAGTAAGGACAATTCCGATCAAAATAAAGGCTTTAAGCAACTCAGTGAGGTTTTTTGAGTTTGAATGACTTAAGGAAAGGAAGAATCGAACTGCCCTAAGGATCCTAAAAGTCTACCACTTGAATTCATAGGTGGAGTTGGTCGCTAGACCTATCTAGACACTTAACAACCTAATAGAAGGTTGTTATGAGCTTAGAATGATGCACTAATGCTTATTGGCCTGTCATGAGGTTCTAAGAATCAATTAATACTTCTACTCATCCTTGTTGTAACTAAGATAGAGATGCATAGGGTGACTCATTCAATGAAACTTATGGATGATGATAAAAATCAAATGCTTGAGAATTAAGGAATCAATTAGAATTGCTTGGATTTTGAGAAGAGTTAATTTGAAGTTTCCCAAGATTAAAATGACGTTGGAGCACAAAAAAGCTTCATAGAAAATATGACAAAGTTATACACTTCACTAGATCATTCAAAGAATGGCTCAATAGCTTCCTTAAGGTCACAAAAACATCATGAGTGTCTCAATTAGATCATAATGTTATTCTAAAGGAGCTGCAAGCTCAGATGAACTAAAGGAAAAGATTGAGTTCATTAGATCAAGAGAGTAAAGAAATCACCTAATTAGGTTAGGCAGAACAATCCTTATAAGGTGGTGACAGTGAACAGGAGGTGGATTGGAGATGGGAAGCACATCAGTTCTTTGCCTTAGACAATGAAGATTTAGAGTTGGACAAAAATTGGGCAAATTGGATATAATGAACAATTGGGATGGAAAGAAGGTTGAGATGGATCATGAGAAGATGAGAAGGATGGATTTAGGCTCAATTTGATTATTGAAAGTTGGATAACATCGGAATGGCATCACCATAGACAGAGAAGATGGGAAAAACAAAGCTAAAACGATGCTAATTATACTAATTAAATAACTAATCCTAATCTAAAGATATATCTAAAGCTTTAGGATTACTTACTTGGAAGAAAGGGGTGAGGAGAGTGTCGAAGACATGTCATCGAAGCTAAGACTGAAGAAGACTAGGTTGGGAAGAATCTAGCAAGATCTAACATGAAAAAAAGAGAAAAGTGAGTGCAACTCTACTATTGCTGAGGTAGAGGTGAGGAAGAGGAGATGAGGGAGGCGATCAGCTTTGGCAGAGCTAGTCCAAGGAGGGAGAGAGATCGTCGAAGGTCAGTGATGGTAACACCATCATATTCCATAACTAACCTACTTTAGTCTAAATTCAATGATAAATGCTCCTTAATAACCATCAGAAGGTCATAATTCTGTTCTAATCTAAATACGAGAAGAAGATGGGAAATTTTGTTATTTCTACTGGTTTAATGAGAAATCACGAATGCAGATTAACTAAGGGGTTAATCAATGCCTAATCTAAGGTCAAATGAACTTGAATTCCTCAGAAGTGGGCTTAAACTGATTGAATTAGGGTTTTCTACAATTTGAAGATTATTTTAATAATAAAAACCTAATTACAGCCTATCTTCAACTGAACAGGACCTCTTAAAAATTATTGAAAAATATTCTTTGAGGTTTGGAACCTTCACTTTAACCAGAGGAACCCATTTTGACCAAAAACAGACTTAGGCGAGAATTTGTTCATTCTTGGGGTATAGTGTCAAACTACGTCAAAACCCAAATTTGAGGTCATCATTAGATTCCTTGGGTCGTAATTAGGTTAACTCCAAATTTTGAGGCCAATTGGAGTTCATCTTGACTTAGTTTGCATTTTAGCCCAATTGTCTCAATTTATTACAAAACACCCGTAAGTTTTGGTTTCTCTTGCATTTAAACCCCTGACTCCATCGTCTTCTTCCTCATCCATACATGGCAACAGCAGCAGCAATAGACCCAACGCAAGCGAGATTTGATCTGGAAATTACCCAATCAAATCTTCTCCAAATCTCACCAAAATTGGTAATATTGTCAATCAGATCATTCCACATCCATTGAAATCCCTTTTGAGCTCCAATTTGCTCGAAATACTTACCGATGAGCAGATTTCTTAGAGCTCAAAAATCATCCAAATATGCCAGCAATGCTTGTGTTTCTTGGACCAGCTGACTCGAAACTTGTCTCTATACAAAGTTTTCATGCAGAATTGAGTAGGAAAACCCCTCCTTTTCTTCCTCGCCGACGAAAGAACCCACCACTGGAGCTCTTTGTCCACATTCCCCACCCTCTGTCTTGTACAATAGGCAATGGACTTTGCTTCCTCTTCTTCACCCAAAGCTTCTCGGGAAGCTTCACGCCTTAATTCCCTACCGTTAGCTCTGGCAACCACCTTGTCTTCCTTATCTCTAGCATACCTCTGGCGAGCTCCTTTCCTACAATAAGCATAGGGCTTTGACTCTTCTCGCCTCCAATTAGGTTTCTACAGCTCTAGAGCTCCGTTCATCAACTCTACCACCTTCTTCGACACTGATGACCGCCACCATGTCCACCTCCATTGTCCTACCTCCCTCACCTTCCTTGCACCCAATCAACTTAGGTAAAACCTTCCTCACCTCCATGCAAAGCTTTTTCCAAAGGTTATTAGACATGAAATCACCTCCATAATCATCCACCATCATGGTCACCGGCGTTCCTTCAAAGCTCCTCCGCCACTCTCATCCATTCACCCCCACGTGCAATTAGCTTAGGGCTTTTACCTGGTGTAGCTCGTCGGACCTTTTTGTGTGCCTAATATGGGCTGTGAGGCTATGTTATACTTGTAGGTACTTTTTCGTTCATCATCTTCTTCGATGTTGCCCATCTTCATCTGACAAGAAATCGAAGGAGACCTTACCCTCTCCTCAGGTGGAATCATCGTGGCAAGCCATCTACACCATTGGATTCAAGATCCAATGACCCTTAAGCTCCAACCAAGAAAGCCTCATCCATGCAGCGAAGCATGAAGAAGTCCTCGGAAGATAGTCCCACATCGTGGAACAAAGGGTTGGATTTGGGAATAAAAGGCAATTCACGCATAGGTTACTCGCCTATGCTTCAAGGGGTCAGGTCCCATATACCATCACATGCATAAACATGACACGCACATGCGGTCATGAACCAGCCTTGGGCCAGATTTTGAACTGAGCTTGGGTCTGACAGTGGATCTAGTTATCTGAAGCTATTGGGTTGAATTGGGCTGGGTTTTGAACCAGCTTGTGCTGGGCTCTAGATCGGATTTGTGGCTTTCTGAAGGCTCCTCTTTGGTTGAGAAAAATCTAAGTGTTGAGGCTAATTATTCTCAGTTGAAAAACACATCTTTTTATCTTTAATAGTCATATATTTTTAGAGTTTGATAGTGGCATTCATTGCATAATCTACTTATTTTTGCATTCAAACTATTGTGCTTCATTTTATTAATTGATTAGCGGTTTGAATTGTGCCTATTTTGCTCCCTGAGATAACCACAGACTCACTTTCGAGCTTATAAATTTAAGTGTTGACTCATTTTATTCACTATATTCCGATGCATATTTAAAACCTGACGAAATCGGTTTAGCATTTTAGCACCATTACTAGGGAGAAACATGCAGTTTCACTACTAGTCATTTCATTATGATTTGATTTCTAACTTATCCTGTTTGATTATTTCGAGGTGAATCAAGTGGATAGGACCATCAACTTGGACCAACCACACTAAGGGCAAGTTAGACATCGTTCCTTTCTTCCTTAATCCCCTCTCTCATTTAGGAAGATACAAAAGGAAACAAAAAGAATTAGAAATTCAATCATGCCTTACTTTTCTTGAATCATCATTTCAGGAAAAAGATCCTGATTACCTCGATTGATTATGATCAGATTTGATTTGATTTGAACTGATTCAGAATACCCAAATCCTTGCTATCTGCACCTATTAGGGACATAAAAGCACCTTGGACTACTCACCCACTTGTTTGAGTCTAAGGTGCCATGTCTAGAAGCAATTTGGACTTGGAAATAGAGCCAATTAGGGCTTTCACCTAGGGTTGAAGTGCTAGTTGATGTGTATACATCTAAGTAGCCTAAACTATCTATTTATGCATGTTCTTAGTGTCATAGAAGCATTATGCATTGTAAATATTGCATAACATGCAAGATCATGCATTTAGGTTAATTTGTATAAATTGTATAGTAATTCACCTCTTTTTATCGTCAGGGACAGGGCAATATTTACTGGGACCTTGAATTGAAGATCTAATAGTATGGATCTGATCAGGGCCATGATCAGAGTTCAACGAATTTGAGATCACCCCAATCAGATTTTCGTAACATCAAATACAGTTTGAGGAGGATCATAGGTCAAGGGGAAAGGTAGTGTAAAATTCTAACTTCAAATGACCAATCCAATCACACGGATGGGTTCAGTTCAATGATCGCTGCCCAATGACACGTAAATCGATCCAATCCGACATCCGTGGCACCACTTGCAAGTAAAAGAAGATGGATGGCTCAGATGGTGCCACGTGGCACCATCCTAGCCACTGAAGATCACCCACAAGGTGGCGCTACCCTCCTTGTCAGTCTCTCAACAGTTGGATTCTCATCCAATAGTCGCAAGCGATGGACCTAGGATTGTCTTTGAGACAATCTGCGGGTGTAGTGCATTAGGTTAACGCCTTATGTAGAACGTGAGGCGTAGGTTCGAGGCGCGCTCTGCAGCCCAACCAGTGAACAACAAGCGCCGGAAAAATATGCCCGTTGGATCCCGATCGGGCAACGATGGATCGAAGATGTGTCGTTACAAGGGGCACTAGATGCATACTTGGGCAATGACGTGTGATTAGACATGCTAGAGGCTAACTTCTCTCCCCCTTCTCTTTGTCGCTTTCTAGTTGTAGTTGTAATGACATTATTCTTAGTATAAAAGTTATTTTTCTCTCTCTCAATAAGAATAGAGATCATTGTGAATGTCATATTGTAAACAAAAATTACAAAAAAATATAACTGCGAATTTCAAATTGACATAGCCTCCCCATGTTCAGCTCGGGACTCATTCTGAGTTTTGGTAAAAAATTATTTGATTGATGGATTTTCTTGCGAATCACACTACAACAACATGTTTTCTAAGATCAAATCTTTTCGTAGTGAATTTCCACTACATCACTAGTACACACTTGCTATTCATAAAGGAAACGAATCTTCCCGCATGTATGTGCCCCCCAAGCCTTTGATTGAACCGATCTAATCATCAAACACTAAAATCAAGGCTCTAAATTCAATTGAATTGTGATGTAGGTACGCTTTGCAAATTAGAATTCGGGTTTTGAGGACCCATTGTCATATCTTGCAAAATGCATCTATCAGCTAAAAATTTATAACTAAAACTTGAAAAGTAAGTCTTGGGTCAAACACGGAGAGGCGAACATTTGGTTTTGAAAAATCCGCATTTCTCTTTTATTATTTTTTGTCATTTTTATCTTTTCTAATTTTTTTGGTATTTTTAGTGAGCAAGAGATCAGGTTGATGCCATCTAGCTAATCTACTTGCAATAATATAAGAGTGAGAGAAACAATCATCTATTTATAAACTAATGTTTGTTACACTACGAAAGTGAAAAATCTACACTATGAAAGCGTAAAAGGATAGAATGAGGTGAGAGAAATCCCCCTCGACGATCGCTCGGAGGATGACTTGCTTTGACATCACCTGGAGGAAGGTGGTGAGGAGTGGGACAAAGGAGGATGGAGCCAGAGGATGGAGGATGGGGTAGGATGGCGTGACGATGAGGATCTTCTTCTAGAAGGGCAGTGAGAGGGCAGCCATGAGATGCTCCACGAATGGAGATGAAGGGAGGGAAAACTATTTGGTTTTCTACTCTAGAGGAGCGTCCTGGGCTTGGGACAAGCTCTCCCTAGAGCTGTGGAGGTGGTGAAAGGTAGAAAGGAAGAGATGAAGAAAAATAGGAGGGGTAGGGCTCCTTTCATAGTGGAGGAAAGAATCAAATTCATATACAGGACATTTAGTGACAGTCATAAATGTCGCTAAAGATCCACCGCAAACGTCACTGAAGATCCTGCTCACGTACCCCTGCTACCACACCACTAGTGTGCGCTGTACGCGCCCTTGTCGCGCGTGCACGCATGATAGGCACTGTTGCCTTCACATGCGCATAGCTGCGCTTGTAAACCCGCACTTCTTTGAGCGTGCGATGGCGCGTGCGTGTGCATGGGCAGCCCGAGTTACACCATGTGTGCAATCTAGGTCATCCATCTTCTTTCCTTTATAGGGGATGCTACAGAGGTCGGATTGAGTCGATTTTCACGCTGTTGGGCTGCGAACTTCGACTCGAATCCATCCATGCGGTCAGATTTGTCGTTTGAAGCTCTAGATTACGTCACCTAGTCCCTCGACTGTTCATCTTTCTTGGATTGCATATGGTGCTATGGGACTCCGATCGAGGCAATTTCAGAGGTGTTGGACTCCAATCGTCATCTTGATCAGATCCGTAAGGTCAAATCGATAATCTAAGGCTCCGAAGTAAATATCCTTCTCCCCTGACCACAAAAAGATGCAATTAACCTAAGTTATATACAACTACTCTAAATGCAGAATGGTGCATGCTATGCAATATTTATAACATGAAATGCAAATCTAAACCAAGGAACATGCATGAATAGGCATTTTAACCTAAATAGATGTGTCTACGTCATAACCCCCATGTCTATTTTTTGCAAGTCCCTAGCAAAATTAAACTACATGCTCTGTATAAAATTAAAATTAGAATTAGATCGCTTAGGCCTAAGTCACTTATTAGCAATAGAAAATTTCAACTAAGATCATAAACAATGAAAACTCTACAGTACCCAGGTGTCTACCAGAATATAAACCACTCAAGTCCTCGCCTTACTTGAAAAGGGAAGATACAATTTTTTTTTCTTTTCTTATTTTTTTGGAATTTTGGAGTTTGAGAATGTTGAGATAACTTTTTATGACTACTCGACCCGCCCAAGACTCGAAAAAGACTCTAAGTTCTAAGCATCTGGTGAAAAGAGTGAAAGACTCACTAGGCGACCGTTAAAATGGACTTCGGGTTTCTACAACCCTAGGTGACCTTTCCTAGAGGTATATCTTTTCAAACCGTAGCTTTCTCCCTACTCTTTTTATTTATAGGGTCAACACAAGGGCAAACCTAGTGTATATCTCCCCGGTGTATTCTACTTCCCCGCTTCTTCCCTAAGTGTTTTGGGAATTATTGTACATTTTGTGAGTTGAGCTCTGGACAACCGACTAATGGGCTGTTACCCACGGCAACTTGCCAGCCATACTCATGCAATGAAGTGTGATTTTGCTTATTTTCTTTTATTTTCTTCTTTTTTATTCATTTTTATTTTTATTTATTTTTTTCTTATAAGTTGGTGGCTTCCCTAATCTAAGATTTACCAAAAGGTAGTACAACGAGAATGGTCTTGTGGCTGGGCTCTGGACAACCGGTTGATGAGCTGTTACCACCGACAACTTGCCAGCCATGCCACCCTAGATAGTTCATTAGCTACCCAATTTCCGCAGAAACCATCGAAAAGTGAGTCAGTGTGAATAGTATGCAGATGCTTAGACTTATCATACTTATCATGGTGGGTTTATAAGTTGCATACTTATCATCCCAATTTATTCACCGAATTAAAATGAATTTGAATTAGCGAGGACTCGAGACTAAGTCCACATTTGAGTGCACACCCGGGCTAATTAAGCCCGAAGACTTGAAGAGTCAAAGTGTTCAGGTCCTATCGTATCATTTCCTAAAGTTAATAACTTCCAAAAGCCTAAGTTATCTTCTCTTAACTCTTTTTTCTTCAAATTCTTTTTTAAAGAAATAAAAGAAATTCTACAAAGCCAACAAAATAATTTCAGGATTAAGATCCATCCCCTCATGCCTAAATGATGCAATGTCCTCATTGTAAAAATAAAGACATGAAAAGGGTGGAGTAAACAGAATATCACCTGAATTCCATGAGAAATCTGTCAACTCCACAGATAACGTAAAATATAAACATGTGTTAAATTTAATGCCTTCAGTTAGGCATAACATACATGCAAGGAAGAAATTGAGAATGCACAAGTGTGGGTCAGAATCAAAATCAAATGGTTGATCTTGAAACCCGTCAGCAGAAGATGTCCAAAGATGTGGACCAAGTTATGATGCAGACTCATGCCTCAGGGTCGAGTGGTTCTAAGGTTCTGGATGAAAATCACCCAGAATCGAAGATTGTTGTATTTATGGGGTTGGGCCTGTGGTTTGGTGGTGTGCAACCCAAGACTATAGTGTTGGACAAAAGGTAGATTTGATTTACAAGGTTCAGATGTCCACTTAACGTTCAGCTCAAAAAAATAATCAGTTATTTCGAGCTTGGGTTACACGTGAAAGATATCATAAGGGTCTTGGTAGAAAGTAGGTGGTTTTAGGTCAACAGAAACCCTTAGATCAAAAATCAAAGTTCCTTTAGAATTAGCTTCCAAGATTTTTAATTCCAACTTCCTATCCTCCGAAATCAATGTTTCTAGGACCTCCAAATCGTTGTACACCCCATCTAAAGTACCCAAGTCCAATAATTGTGGCTGACTTAGGATTGACTTGGGCATAATGATTTCTAAATCAAAATCAATCCCTTCGAGGTGTGGTTGAGGGATGGAGCTACTGATTGAATCTTCTAGTAAATGAGGATTCAAATCGTCTAAGTTGGCCCAACCAAATCAAAATCTTCAATGACCGAGCTATCAAATGATTCGTCATGCTCCTCAAGCCAATTTGTCTCACTAAAATCATCTTCCTTAAGCTCAAGTGAGACTTCACTAAGAGATTCCTCACCCTCAGAATTAAAGAATCCATGATCCTCATTTACATATGTCTCAAAATCATGTCATTTCATGGTCTGTGGAGACATATTTTTCGTCACTCCCTGGCTCTAGGTTCTCGGGTGAGAAACTCAATTTATCCTCAAAGGGTTCCTCTAGACCAACCTGGTCATCTCCAATTTTAGAATATGTATCCCCCCCAATAGGCGACTTAGTAGGTTCAGACATTGGCTCTCCTGAAGGGGATTCATCTTAAGAATCAACCCAAGATTTGATTAGGTGGACGGGAGAGTTTCGATGTTAGGAATCGAGGTTATGAGTAACCCATTGTCGTAGTTGCAAGACATGTCGATCCGATAAAATTTATACCGAAACTTCAATAGAGTCCGGGGTTGAACACAGGGAGGAGACATTTACTTTAAGTGAAAACCATGCTTCGATTCATTTCCTTTTGGTATTTTAGGGCTTTGTTATTTTTTTGTGTTTTTGAAATGAAAGACAAGCAATCACAAGATAGAGATGGAATCAAATGTGATGTATTGCATTAATGTCTATTATAATAATCTACGAAAGCATAAAAAGAGAGGGAGGTGAGAGGAAATCTCCCAAATCGGCTGTTCAATGAGACGACGCCTAGTGGAAGTTTGAACGGAGGAGGTGAGGAGAGGAGTAATGGAGGTGAGATGCAGGAGGACGTCGGGTTGAGGAAAGCTTCGGCATGGCTCTGAATTGGAGGTGAGTAGGCGGAGATGATCTGCTATTGGAATGAAGGTGGGAGGGCAGCTCCAAGGTGACCTACGAATGGTGATGGGAAGTTGGAGGAGTATTTGGTGGGGCAAAGGTTCGCTACACTAATAGGCACCTCGGGAGCTTGAGAACAAGCTCTAATGGAGCATTGGTAGGCTTGCTAGAGCTTGGGAGTAGGTGGGAGTAGAGTAGGTAGAGATGGCTTGGAAGGGAGGGGGTGTAGGTCCATTTATAGTTGAGAAGAGCCTAAAAATGGGTAAAGGACCTTTAGTGACCTCCAGACCATCGCGGAAAATGTTACTGTAGATAGCTCACATCCATTCACACCCTTAGCTGGCTCTGCTGGCTTGCAATGAAGCATCGACGGCTGTAAGCAATGTTGTAGGTCAGCCTAGTTGTCACTGAAAGCTGGCACCAACCGCGCTTGCACCCACGCTGCACTACCACCCATCATGCACACTGATCGCGTGGCGGCCTACTGGTGTACGCGCTGGCGTGCTCTAGCGCGCGCATGTGCTGCAGTGTCGCTGTTGCTTGCATGCGTTGCTGATTTGAGGATTGTGGGGACTACGACGATTTGAACCCGTGCCCCTCCATTGAGAGTCGCTGCTCCCACCATTGCACCAAGTCGACTTTTGTGTCGTGAGGAGTTTGGTGCAGATGCATCCCAATTGTTGGAGCTTGATCCAACAGCTAGGATTCAAGGGCGTGGATGATGGAGTGGGTGATGGCTACTGGATGATGGTGGGTTGTTTGGATGGCCCCACATGGCACTATCTGGGCTATCCGTCTTCTTCTTCTTGTAGAGGGTGCCACGGTGCTCAGATCGAGATGATTCCCATGACATCGAACTGCGATCGTTGCTTCGGATCCATCCGTATGGTTGGATTTTCCATCCGAAACCCATATGGATGTTGCATTGCCCCCTTGGCCATATAAAATGAAGGAATTAATATACAAAACATACAACTATCCTAAATGCCATGCAATGGATGTTATGCAATATTTATAACATGATATACAATGCTAAGCCCAGAAACTATCATAAATAAGCAATTTATCATGAATTTATGTGTGTTCATCAGTCATCCTAAGGTTTTAGGAATAGGGCATGGTTATCCTGATTCCTCTCTTTCTTTCTCTGTCCTTTTGTCTTAAATCTTGCTTTATTTCAGCTTTATTCTTCAGTTAGCTCCTAACTCAGCTATAGTTTTTGCTCCTATCCAACTTTATTCTTCAATTCTTTAAATTACTCTAAGACCAATCACCTACATTATTCACAAAAGGCAAGAATTAGGAGATAATTATTTGTAAAATAAATACAAAGCTCAAATATGCATGCATGCGCTAAATGTAATATTTATAAACCTAATGCATGACTTTAGTAAGGAGGTAGTCCTAGATTAAGCCAATTATGGTAATAGATTAGACTATTATCACACCCTCATGCCTATCTTTTTCTAGTCCTTAGCAAAATCAACATGCGAAAAACCTACATAAATCATGCGAGAATCACAATATGCGAGTTTTTTTTATTTTCAAAAGCAAAGCATGGGTCAATTTTTTTTTCAAATGAATACTATCAAGGAATCGATCCTGTTTAAACAAAAAATCATAGTAAGATTTTTCACTATTGAAAGGAAATTGCGGATAAATCCTTAACGGCAAAGACTCAACAATTCTAATGTATCCACTCAAATCTGGACCTCCTAAATTAAATTAGAAATCTTATTAACCATTAGACTTGAGTCACATAAGTGACTTTCTCTAACTAAATCGACTTATCGAAGATTCGAATCGAATGTGAGAAACAAGCATCTTGTGTGTGATTTTTTATGTGACTTGTTAGATGGATGACCAAGTTGATTCCTAGTACTCAATATGACTTAGAATGTTTCTATGCACTTTCTATGTCAACCTGTCTTCGGTTAGGCCATACTAGCATTTGGCAGCTTTCTCCTCACCATTTTTCTACCTCGAGATCAACACCTTAGGTGTATATCTCCTTGACTGGACATCTAGGTCTCTTATTCCTATTTTTTTCTCCACATTTTTTTTCCTTTTCTATAGTATAAATACCCATTTGTAGCAAGGTGTTTTTATTAAGGAAATGGAAAGTTAGCATCCATATGTAATGAGATGCTTTTATTTGGTGGAATACCACCCTTTGTAGCAAGATGCTTATTTGGTGGGATATTTTCTCATATATATATATTTCTTTTCTCCTCATTTTTTCAAGGTTGAATATCTATTTTGTCTCCAAATCATTTTTCTAGGCAAGTGGCTCTCCTTCATCCATTCTAAATGCATTCCCCTATAAATAGGAGTAGTCCTAAGAGCTAGAAACACGATAAAGTCTGTTGAATCTGTTTTCTCTATGACTAGGTCTTATTGGCCACTAAGGACTCAACAAAAATTGCCCATAAGATCAGTCAGTACACTTGTGCAATTGAAGATGCTTGGAACTCCAAGACTATTGAAACTAAAGGGCAGAACAATAAGTCATTCACTCATCACCCCTTTGACTTAATATTTTTAGTTTTTTTAGACTCCTTTCAAACTCTTAGGAAAATCAATCCAGATTTAAGTAAATACTCAAGAAAATTAAGTCTAAAAAGACTTGAGGAGTCTAGGCGGAATGACATCATTTTGTATTTCGTAAGGTCAGTAAATTCTCAAAATCAAGAATTCTTGACTCTTCCTAGCTTGAATCTAAAGAACACTAAAAAGACCATCTTTCCTTTAACAAAAATGCAATCTATAAATAGGAATACTGACAGGATTAGCTGATACATAAAAATAAGACATGCAATGTCCACCTGCCCCATGCCTATTCATTATAATGTCCTCATCGGAATGTATGCAGAATAAAAATAATCAAAATGCAATAAGCAAGAAGAGGGGATATCACCTGACTAAGCTTGTTGTTCCAAGCCAACTTAGAAAAAATAAAGATCTCAATAACTGTATAGAATACTGGGTTGCCTCCTAGCTAGCACTAAGTTTTACGTTACTCATCAGATCAAAACCCCAAAAAATAAAGGAATGACCAAATTAATGGGTTGAGTTAGATTAGAGCTAAGATATGATCATTTGGGTTCAAGACCATTTGCCCAACAAAGTGGACTAGGTGATGGTGGAGACCCATCCCTATGGGATGATAACTCTACAAATGGTGTATCATGCGTGATCACATATTGTCATCCATAGTTTCTCAGGCATGTAGATGTTGGTTCAGTTTTGAAGGATGCAACTTGAATTCAGAATTCCGGGCACCATAGATGTAAGCTAAATAATTAGCTTGCTACCCTTCGAAAATCCAATTAATAAAATTATCAAAAATCATCTCATACTCGGGTTGCAACAACTTGAAATCCACTAGGTCCTTAAGGGAATCCACAATCACATCATGGTCCTTAAAGTTAAAAATCAGATTTCTCTCAAAATAAATATTCAGCCCTCCACACCAAATCATGGTTTTCATGTTTGATTCCTCCATATTATTGGGCCTCAAAATGATTTCTTTGTCTTCAACCTCTTCTAAATTAGAATCCAATTCCAAAGTTGAAGTGGAAGTAGAGCCAATGAAAGTCTCATCATCTGAATCAGACTCAGATTTGTCACTTTTTCCCTCTTCTAAACTTGGGATAGGGTTTTCAAGCAATTCAACATCAAAAATCTCATAATTAGATTCCTAATCCCCATCTTTTGAAAATGTCTCTGTAACGGAACCAATTCCAATAGAATTTGGGTTAGATCCAAAGTCATCAACCCCAATTTTTAGGTTTTGTGACTCAATCTCAATCATTTTGATATCCAGATGTTTGTTAGCCTCCCCTAAATCATGATCCAAGGGTTTCAAATCATTGTCCAACTTAAGAGGGATGGGGATATCAACCTTGAATTTAACTAGTTGAGGGCAATCCAAGCACCATAGGGTCTTCTTTTATTAATTCCAAGATTGGGGTTTCCTCAATTAAGGTTCTTTGGCCCTCCTCATCCAATTGTTGGAATGCATCAATCAATTTTTGTTTACCCACAATCATCGTTTGATCGTGTTCGTACATCTCCAATTGAAATCTATAAATAGTTGATTGGGTTCCACCTTGGGTTAAATTTGGGTTGGAAATATTTATTGACTTGAGTGGTCTAGGGTTCATAGGTAGGGTTCTAGTTCGCTAAGGATAATGATTTGTAGTGTTTCTAACCTCACCCAAATCAGAATATCCATAATCTATGTCATTGCCTTTGGACCCAAATTGGTTCCAGTCAAGGCTAGACCAAAAAGAAGAGTTGGTACAAGGAGGGTCATAATAAAGATTTGAATACCTAGGGTAAGGATCATATCCCTAGGTGGGTTTTGTGGGGCTATCCCAACAAGAGGGTGGAATGGGTTGGGCCAAATTGGGTTAATCAACATGGCAGTTTTGGGAATAAGATGGATATCATAGGTATTGGGGTTCTAAGGCATATCCCCAACCAGGGAAGGCATTATCTCAGGTAGACTGTGGATAAGGTCTACTTGGGTTCGAGTAGGAATCATGTTCAGGATAGTCATGATAAGAGGAATAAGCATTGAAATCCATGATTTGGAATAGAGGGCAAAGAAAAGAATAGAGAAGAGAAAATTAGATTGACCCCTTACCTAAAAAGTTCAAGCAAGCAATTCTACTATTAGGGGGTTACATCCAGGGGACCTAATCCCAACACAAATAGGTAGATTGAATCAACTCAACCCTTAAATTACCTAGCCACCCAGATAAGAGGGACCCCTTAGGAGAACTTACATGGTGGACCCCCACTAAGGGTTGATGTAGCTACCACACCGTATTGTCTTGGCAGTGGTTGCCCCGAGTAGATAAGGTCCTCACTTGAGTTCCAGCTAACCTAAATGTACTAGAATAATTAAATCAAACCAAGTGGGTGCATCTACTCTTTTTAGGGTTAGGTGGGATGTGTTTAAGGAATGTGATGGGACATTGTTTAATGGGTTGATGCCCCTTAGAAACTGATTTAAAATGTGCAGTGCACAAACAAAAGGGGTTCACAATACAAGCTAAATTAATGTGGTATCTTCTAAGATTCTATATTTGTATTAATTGATTTTAGGATTCACTTAGTAAATTCAAACAAGGTTCTAGTGAGGCTCAGAAGAGGTTTTGCAAGTCCCAGTTATTTTATATATTTCCTTTAGGTATGGAGATGCAAGTGTACTCTACCTTAGTGTGAAACCCTTGGAGCAGATAGTGCTAAATGATGAAATTTAAGATCAATAGGCCAAATGTGGTGTGAACCAATCAAGGCAATCAATGGTACTAATGCACCACTAACTAAGCTACTCATAAACAAAATTTTTAGAATTTTGAATGCATGTTTTAAATTTTTTCTAGATTTAATGGTGCACTGGGGTCTTCAAGTCTATTTTGACACCGAGTCAGGGATTGATTTTTCTGACATCAAAGGAGCTCAAAATTTCTTTTTTTTGGATTTTTTCAAGATTTTCAATTATTTAAAGAATCCAACACCGTAAATTTTAGATCATTTGAAGTAGTATAAAAATTCCTATGATGTTTTGAATGCCAAAAGTAAGGAAGACAAAGTAGATCTGATATCAGTGCAATTCGAGAATGTTTAAAAATTCCATATAAGTTAGATGGGTATGAAATTTGGACACAATCTTCCCAACTTCAATACCTACATCCAAGATAAATTTCCAAATTTTTCAACTTGTATAAATTTGGAAAATAATTTTTGAAAATCGAAGTTGTTTGTAGTCTGGATTTCAAGGAGGTGGTTTTATTAATTTCAATGGGATAATACCCACAAAAAAGAGTTTTCTTTTTAATAGAAAGTAAACAAGCACACGCAACTTTCTAACCTTGGGATTAAGCAAAGCAACTAAATTGTTTTTCCTAATTTGTTTTATGTGGAAAGCAAAGCTAACCTAATCTAAGATGCCTACTTACCTCAAGATGACCAAAGAGCTTTTCTTCCATTGTCGAAATTTTCTATGGATTTTTGATACCTACACAAAAGCCAACAAAAAAGAAGGAAAGTGGATTAGTAATTTGGAAATAAATAAAGAATCAAAAGCCTAAAAATGTACTGTGCCTCCCCGACAATGGCACCAAATTGATTTGCTAAAATCTAGGCAATAGAAAATATGCAATCATTGTAGCGTGCAAATTAAGTGATCAATTAAATATATATCCAAAATACAAGGGGTCCAGGTCAAACATATGGAGGTAGTCACTATTAATACCTATCGCAGTTATTAAATGAATACTGAATTTTATTGCAACTAACAAAATGTCTCATAGAAATATTCTATCACAATATGAATAAAAACATAAGAGAATAGAAGAGAGCGAAGCTGCTTGAGCGATGCTTAAGGTACTGATGAAGCTTTAGATCTGGGGCACCAATAGGAAGAAGATGAAGACTGGAGAGGCTAGAAGAAGGTGGTGGGCGTGCACTATGGTGGAACTAGGTAGGGAGGCTACTACTAAACTAGGCTACTAATTTATAATTGTTGGAGGGTAGGTCTTTTTATAGGAATCTAGGTGGCTTCCTATTAGTTGATCTAGAGTGCTTAGGATCACTATTTTGGATGGCTTAGATTTGGTTCTATGGGTGGGCTAGGATTGGTTAGGTAGGGACCTTACTTCTAGAGTGTAAGGTTAAGATAGGATGGGATTTCTTTTGTTGGTTTTCTAAAAGTAGGTGGTTGGCTAAAAGAGGGTAAAATCCTTTTGGAAAGATCTTATCTCATGATCTTTAACTGGGTTGACCATGTTGGATGGCTAGAGAGGATAAGATCCTCCTCAGTTGGAGCAAACTTGAATAGGATTAGGTTAGGCTTAGGTTTTCTAGGAGTAGGTTCTAGGAATGGGTTCCTAATTAGGCAATGTTGACCCTAAATCTAATTGGCTAGGTTCAATTGGATTGATGCTAGTTTAATTGTGTGTGTGAGTGTGCAAATGAGGTTAACAGAATCCTAAAATACGTTAAGATTAATTCTAATTAGGCCATAGGTGAGTCTAATTAGGTTCTAATGAACCTACTTAAACTTATGGTGGTTGGTATTTGCTTAATTAGGTTCTGGGGGAACCTAATGGAATTTAAGTGCACCCAATCAAATTGTAATGCACCTGATTGGATGTGGCTAGGTCTATTGGGTTTAGGTTGGTTCTGATTAGACTTAAATGAGTCTACTCAACTCAGAGTTAGTCCAATCAGGTCCAATGGACCCAATTGACACATGGCTAACCAATTGACTTAGACCGAGTCAATTAGGTGTGGTAGGCCCTAAATAGGTTTCTTAGCTAGGGATATGGTATTGGATAAATGGACTAAGGTTATGGATTGTTGGATAGGACTATGGATAGGGTGGATAGGTTCATGGATAATGCTATCCATGTTTTTGGCTTTTGAGCTCAAATATCTAATGTTGAGCTGGTCCTAGGATAGGTACTGGTATAAGGACATCCTAAGGATTTAAGGATAGGGCAAGGTCATCCTAATTCCTCTCTTTCCTTCTCGATTCTTGTGTCTTCAATATTCCCTTATTTCAGCTTTATTCTTTAGTTAGCTCCTAACTCAACTATAGCTTCTGCTCCTATCCAATTTTATTCCTCAACTCTTTAAATTACTTTAAGACCTATCACCTGCATTATTCACAAAAGACTAGAATTAGAAATAATTATATGTAAAATAAATACAAATCTCAAATATGCATGCATGCTCTAAATGCAATATTTATAAACCTAATGCATGACTTTACTAAGGAGTTAGCCCTAGATTAATACAACTAGGGTAAAAACTTAGATTGTTATTTGGTAGCATCATAGCGATCCACTTCCTTGAATGGTGGTAAGAGGTCGACCAGTGGGAGCTCCATGAAGGGGGTGAGAAGAAGGAATTACAAAATTATTTTTGTTTATCTAGTGGAGCATCCCAAGGCTTGGGAACACTGGATTTGAGCTCTAGAGGGAGCGAGGAGAGCATATTAAGGGATGAATTCCAAGGAAGGAGGGTGTAGGCCTTTTTACAGTGGTGGATCGCATCATTTGCCACACACAGTAGCTAATGCCATGCATGGGACACACACCACGCGCAACACATGCATGCATGCCACGCATCATGCGCGTCTGTGTCTCAGACTACTGTGTGTGCTGGAGAAGTGAGGAGTGCAACCATTGGATGATGGATGAATGTCTTAGATTGTACGCAAGCACACCCTTCATATCAAGCCTCATGCTCATGTGATAGCACATCATCGTGCTCCGCTTTATCTACTATGCCATGTGGCACATTCTTTCCCTCTTGATGGACATTACACGGTGCCCATCACGCATCTCTCATGGCTGTTGCTCTGAAGCGCACTAAGCCACTGGCATGGCCTAGTCATGACTGACCATGCAGGATCAGATGTTGAAATTGAAATTAGTGTGGCAACCTTTTCGGAGCATAGCGTGATTCGAACATGCACTCCTTGTATTTGAGTACCCCTAGCTTACAACTATATTGCGAACTTGATAGTGCTATCTCATCCATTGATGAAAGATTGGAGGTGGAGAGCGTGCATGACGTCATCCCTTAGAGAAATGAAGGTGTGACAGGCAGGTGGCTATGACCAGATCTCAGCCATTAGAGGAGGAGAAGAGATGCTTGCATGGATGGGTTTAGGTGTTTTATAAGAGGGGGAACATCCAAAGTTGTTGCTTGAGTTGGAGGATAGGTTTAGGCTTTTGTGTTCTTGTAAAGTAAGATTAGGCTGTGAATTAGGAATGTGATTGGGATTAGGATTGGAAGAGATTCTAGAATGTGGTGGAATTGGGAATTGGGAGGGCGTGATTGCATGGAGATGTGTTTTGGAATGTGGTGTTTGCGTGGAGGTGTGTTTTGGGTGGTAGTTGGTCGTGGGTTTAGGTTTAGTTGGGAACATAAGTGGAGGCATGTTCACATGGAATAAATAGGCTTAATTATAGATTCCTAAACCTACTTGGTCAAACTTCTTGGCACCTAGCTACTCACTTCTAGGCACCGACACATACTTGATCACACTCACCTATCCTAGGCCTTATGTTATTCCAATGAACGGTGTTACAAGATAGAGTTGTATATATGCAAGTCCTTGTGATTTGTCCTTACAAATTTTTTTAATGTAGGGTGTACCTACTTTCATTTTAATATTCAAGTTTATAGAGAAAGCTCCAAATTTGAGGGGAAACTCTAACGAAATTTTTAAATATTTTTTTAATGTTTGCCAAATTTTTTTCATGAATGATTTATATATTAATGATTTTCAACTGTATTAATCATTACATTTATTTCTTGTTACAGATGAAGTTATTTAAGAAAAAACCTAAAAGAAAGGGCCCCCCTGAGACACAGCCATCCACCTAGCTCGATCAATCCATCTCCTTAGTCTCAGCCACTCCCTCGATAGCAGGCTCAGCCACCCCCACGGCACCAGGCTCTCCCCCCAGTCACATTTCGTACGACTCGAGGACCTGGCACGTTTACTACAAGCGGAAGGGATGGGAAAGGGGAAGGTGATTAATCCTACCTTGCCAGAGCGAGTAGAGGATGATCCAGATTATGGAGCATCAGATAAGGAGGACAAAGATGAGAACGATGACATGGAGGGAGAGGATGAAGGAAAGGAGGAGGCAGTGGAGGCAGAGGATGAGATGGTGGGGAGTATGTCCCGAGTTCATGTGGACCCCTTGGTAGCGGGCACAAGTGTTGGTAAGAACTCCTATACCTTTAAGAAGTAAATTACTTATATATTTTAAAGCTTATTATACCTTTAGAAATATATAATGAATATGATTAATGTTTATGTAGGTAAAGTAGGAAGAGGATGGGGGAAGACAAAGAATGTAGACCTCCAGTGTGTCCCCGAGGGCCTGAGAATAATGATTAGGCTTTGAACCATAGGGGAGGCGGAGAATTACCCGAGCTTCATCAGTTGAGTGGGCACAATTGTTAAGTCTATTGTGGCCATTTGCTACTTCTACTGGAGGAAGGTGCCCGCCGAGCTGAAGAGGCAGCTCCTTCGACAGTTGGAGGTAATTTCATTTATCTAAATTATTTCTTTTATAACTTTATCTTAAAATTATTATCAAGTAAGATTGAGATACTTTTTTAAAATAAATGTAGGCAAATCATGATTGCGGTGATGATCCCAATATCTCCCGATATATCCTTAAGCATGCCACCAAAATCCACAAAGTTTGGAGGATAGAGAGAAAGAGATATGTAACAATTTTTAAACATTTACATTTTTATTATGTACATAATTTGATATAATATTTCTAATAATTTCTATTTGGCATTTAGTTTTTCTTGAACTGCAATTCACCCGAGGAGGCAATGGAGAATTATCCTCCTGATGTCATGCCTAGACATTGGAAACAAGTATGTGAGCATTGGCTGGATCCCAAGACGAAGGTTAGTAATCGATTAAAAATGATTATATTAATTTCATATATCTTAAATACATAAAAAATATTATGTGCATATTAATTTATACGTATATATATACTTTTATTACAAGAGAAAGCAAGAAAAAATAAGGCCAATAGGGCCAAATCTCCACCATAGGTCCAGTGTTTAGGTCAAACGAGCATCGAGATGGCTGTTACGTAAGTATTGTAGCTACTTTGCACTTGAATGGTACTTAATTTTTAAGTTTTCTTAATATAATTGTATCATTTTTATATTTTCAGTCCACTACACATAATGGGAGGGAGATGAGAAGGATGGATATCTACAAGGATAACCATAGTAAGCATGCAGCTGAGGGTGCTCGTAAGTGGATTCGTGAGACATACCAGGAGAGACACATAAGTTTTCTAAACTCAAAAAATTTATAACCTTTTACATATATTATAATAATATTTTATAATACATTTAAGAGTAAATGGTACATTTCGTACATCCCTCCACTGATGAGACTTCTGACAGCGTCTAGCAGCCTTTGGATCCAGAGAGGCATTTAGGACGGTGATGCCACCGGACCACAGTGGTTTTGTTTGTAGTGCGGGGAGGGCACACACCTTGTCCAGCTAGTATGAGAGGAAAGGTGCCATCTCATCTAGTTTCGTCGATCAATTGCATCAAAGGATCGACACACTATAGAGATAAGAGGACAAGAGGGAGAAGAGAGTGGAAGATATGAAGAATTAGATGGATATCATGCGGTCACAAATGAGTAGGACGGACAATAAGATCAAGAGGCTTATAACCCTTCTTCTGAAGAAGGGTCAGTTAGAGCATTTGTTTTCATCATATTCCAGCATCAACAGACGAGATGTTGACGACATAGGCAATGTAGGTAGAGTTGGTGGCATCAGGGCAACAACATTTTGATTTTTATCCATTTCCTTTCATTATGCTTTAATGTTACCCTTTTTATGTAAATATTTCATTTTCAAACTTTTTTTGTACTAGACTTTATATTTATGAAATATAAACTTCTTTGTATTTTCTTTCGCTATTTTTGTACAAAAGCAAGTCTTTTAAGTAGGTTTAGTAGGTATTTCTCATAATTTAAAAATAAAAAACCCTACATTTACCATCAATTTTGAAAGCAAGCGAGGGCATTAAAGTTTAAATTTGAGTGTAAATATTACACATTTATCGTCCCTTATTTTAATAAGTGACGGCCAAAAAGAGAAGCTTTCCTCTTCCCTGAAAATTATATGTCGTCGCTTATTTCACTAAAGGATGGTAAGAATATTGACACCGTCGCTTATGAAGCAACAACAAATAATAATAAATGATGGCATTTAATTTTCTATTTTTTTAAAAAATTGCTATGTGCCATCGCTTATGTACAAAGCAATGGCATAAATATTTACACCGTTGCTTTACAAAGCGACGATGTTTACATTTTAACGAGGACAAAAATCCAAAAGTGGTGCGTTAAAGTGAGAAAATGTGATATACAATCACCATTGCTTAATTTCTAAATGACGGGAGCAACAACAAAAGCTCCAATCTGTCTGCTAGGGCAATGATAATTTGACGTCAAATTTTCTTTATAACCGATGACAAAATGAAATGACATCACTAGTAATGTCGTCACTTTTTAGTGTTGGTTTAAACATCTTTGTCATCGGTTTCCAACCATTGAATCCAACAATCGATTTGTAGTGTTTGAATCCAACAGTTGAGATTAATTGCACGGAGGAGAGGTAAGAGTGCTATGTGGATGCTCTACAGTCATTGGATGAGGATCCAACAACCTAGATCAGGCCTCACGTGTGCTTTAGAAGCTGAGCAAGGGGCTTTGGGCAGCTTTAGGAGGTCGAGATGGTGCCACTTGATGCCACCTAGGTCATCCATCTTCTTCTCTTCAGATGCTACAGGGGTTCGATAGAGGTGATTTTCGCATTATTGGACTGCTATTGTCACCCTAAGTCCATCTGTACAGTTGTATTTGTCATTTGAAGCTTAGATATGTGTCACCCTGTGCCCTAGCCATCAAAACAAGCTAATTATTGTACAATTTACAGAATTTGCTCTAAATGCACAATGATGAATGTTATGCAATATTTACAATGTTAAATGCAATTAATCTTGTTAAGAAACTTGCATTTCCACATAAATATTGTATACTTATCTAGCAGTATGACAAATGTCGTTGCAGATCTGCTTTCTTTCCACCCATAACCGAACAGTTCCCTTATGAGCACCTTTCAAGCATATCATCAGAATTTCCTTGCTACGTCAATATTGTTATCTATTTGGTCAGGCATCGATTTTCGTTCGATTAGGATCAGAATCGCAAATCTAAACTCGCATCAAAGGCCAAATAGTATTTTAGGGAAGATCTATTTCTTTTTCAACTTTGTAATGGTCAATCATCAGGTGTTGTGTTTAACTCTTCTGAGATAGAGTTAGTACTTTCCTTTTGTCATGACCAAGCTTGTGACAGTCATTTCTTTGGTCATAAAATAGCTACAAAAATTCTACAGTGTGGGTTTTATTAGCCCACACCGTTTATGGATTCACAAACTTATTTCAAGGCATGCATCCATTGCCAAACTCTAGGCAGCATGACATGAAAAGACATGATACCTTTGAACCCGATAGTAGTTTGTGAAATCTTCAATATTTGGGGTATGATTTCATGGGTCCATTCCCTTCCTCTTTTGGCTTCGAGTACATTCTTCTTGTTGTATGTTAGCTTTGAAAATGCAAAATTAATAGATTTATGTTGCAATATAGTTGCGAAATCGAGCCTAAACAAAAATATATTGAAACTAAAAAGCTAGTATTAGTTGATCATTGGGAGGTGATAAAATGTGAAAATGTTTCTGATTTTTACAATCTTTTGTTTTCATGCAATTAAAAACTAACCTAAAAACTAATCTAACCTAGATCTAGCCTAAGTAATCAATACTAAGCCTAAAATGGTAGCCCGAATTTGAGAATGGACAAATACATTTCGCTGGTGATGCTGTGCATGCGGATAACGTGGGTATGTGTAAGAAATATAATAAATGTGAATGTGTGTCTCATTGCACACAATCTCAACTGCACGAAGAACTCACATTAATTGCTAACTCATTTATGTGACTTTACGAATTAAAACCAAAAAGAACTACCAAAATGCTAACCTTAACATTAATCACAACAACCATGATGACAAAGGTGATTACAATTAAGACTTAACATTTTTTTTATGTTTTTCAATTTTGCATTTTTTTAATTTTGAAATATAAAAGGGTGAACTACTAAATTAAACAAGTGCAAGTTAATTGCGAGACAAATATTACATTGCAAAAATGATCTTTCATTGAACAATTATCATAACATAAATGTAACATAATAGAATGTAAAGGAATGCTTAATTAATGGGAATAAAATGCAGGAATTAAAATGCTAACCTAGCTAACAGAAATCCACCTCTCCAGTAGCACTCGCAAGGAGCCGTCGGCATTGGAGGGTGGTGGTGGCTAGACCTTGTGTATAGAAACCCATCTACACGCCACAATAGAGAGGAGCACACCTAGAACTCAGGGTGAGTTTAGGCATGTAGGAAGAGAGAAAATAACTATACTACTTGCATAATTAAATGAAAAATTAAAAGCATTAAGAAGAACTATCTAGAAAATAGGAAAATGGACACCAAAGGTGCTCCCAAGAGGGAGGCTTTGGTGGCCGTGTGTGGTGGTGGGAGGTGGTGGTGTTGTCCGACCACCAAGGTGGTGGTGGACGACCTTGAGAGGTGGTGGGGGGGAGCTTTGAGTTAGAGTTCTAATGGCCTATTTAGGGAGGAAGAAAATGGGTTCAAGTGGTGGCCTTGGTGGTCTTTTTATAAGGTGCTGGGAGGTAAAGTTGGTGTACCAGAAGAAGAGAGATGGGAGTTGGGAGTGGCCACTTTTGGAGGGGAGGGGTTGAGTTGGCGAGTGGACTAGGTGTAGGAAAAAGTTGGGGGGTGTTTTGAATGGTTTTGTGTAGGGCTAAGTTGTGTAGGCTTGTGTTAAGTTGGATTGGGTTAACCTAGGGTCAAGTGGGTGGAGTCTAATTGGGTAGGCCCTAGTCTAATTAGGTGTGTGTGTATGTGTGATTGGGTTAGAGTGATCCAAATAATTGTGTCTGATCCTAATAAGTCTAGGTTGAGTCTAATCAAGTTCCAATGAGCCTAATTAGACATGTATGGGTACAGATGAGTCAATTAGGTGCTGGGTGGATCTAATTGAGTTCAAGTGCACTCAATCAAGTAGGGATGCAGCCAAATGGGTGTGGGTTAGTTAATTCGGTTTGGGTAGAGCCCAATTAGGGTATCATGAGCCTAATTAGCCTAGGGTTATCCTAATCAGGACCAACTGAACCCAATTAGATAGTGGCTGACCTAATTAACTCAAATTGAGTCAATTGAGGGTGCTATGATCCTAGATAGGATTCTAGCGGATGGATAAGAGGGTTAGGAATGTGGATAGTGGATAATAGGAATATGAATAATACTATCCAAGTTTTGGCCAAAGTTGGGGTAGTTCAGGTTTTGGGATAGAGATATCATAGATAGAGAGTAGGGAAAAGGTAAGTGTGGATAGGAACATGGTTAGCACTATCCATGTTTTAGGTTCTAATTTGAGTTAAGCTAATAGGGGGTGGTTTAGGGATAGGAACAGTGATAAGGCTATCCTAGGAGACTATGAATAGGGATATCCTAAGTTCTTTTCTTCTTTTTCTGCATTTATTCATACTACTAGCCTAGTCTATCTCTCTCTCACTCTCTGTCTTTAGTCTTCCTTTATTCTAGCTTTATTTGATACTCTACTCCAAGCTCTCACTCCAGCTCTGCTGTAGCTCCTAGCTCTTATCCAACTTTCTTCCAAGTTTGGACCTCTCATGAATTCCTTATTGTTTGTAATTACAATTATGCATCAATTAGTAGGGGAAAATATCATTCTTCTATAAACAGCTATGTAGAAAAGCTATGATACATGATGTGTAGGTTATGCATGTATTATTCAGAAGTTAAGCTAGGATCTAACTTAATTTAGGTTGATTAAGTCCCATGAATGCTATGCAATCACTGTAGATTACACATTCTGCTGGATAAAAGCCATACCCACGTGCACTAATGATCATAGAGTTGTCATTCCTTTCATTGAGAATCACATCATCTCTCCTTATTGGGTACTGCGCATGATCATTTCTAATGGTGGATCCCATTTCAATAGTGCCTAGTTTCAAAACTTACTTTGAAATTACAGGGTTACACATTATATTGCCACACCCTATCACCCCCAAACCAATGGGCAAACCAAGGTCTCTAATCAAGAGGATAAGAAAATCCTTCAAATGACAACTTTACCAGATAGGAAGGACTGGTCATTCAGATTAGACGAGGCTTTGTGGGTGTATAGGATAACCCACAAGACAACCATAAGTATGTCTCCCTACAGACTTGTCTACTGGAAAACATGTCATCTTCCTATAGAAATTGACCACAAGGCCTACTGGGTGGTAAAAGCCTATAATTTAGACCTCGCAAAGGCTTGCGATCACTATTGGTTGTAGCCTAGCGAACTTGAGGAAATCTGAAATGACACATATGATATTTTTAGGTTGTACAAAGAAAAACTTAAAGCCTTCCACGATAAACACATTTCCCGTAAATCTTTTGCACTTGGTCAAAAAGTCTTGCTCTTCAATGCCCATCTGAAGCTCTTCCTGGGTAAACTTCATTCCAAATGGTCTGGTCCATTTGAAATCACTAGAATCTTCGACAATGGAGTTGTCAAAATCACCAAGCCCAACAAGAATCAACCCTTCAAAATAAATGGTCAACATTTGAAACCTTTTCTTCAACCACACGTTTTAGGTCATATTGGAAATTGTTATACACTCCACTAATCTTTCTGCATTTACACCTAGCTAAAGGTGTAAAATTTAGCACTCCTTAGGAGGCAACTCAAGATTGTACATAGCTTTCTTCTATTTATTTCTTTCCTATTATTCCCAACTATGTCTACTTCTATACTTTGAGTGTTTTCTACACATTCACTTCTTTACCATTTATTCTGCACTTAGTTTAACTGTTCCCTCTGACAATTGTCAAAGTAGAAATCGTCTGCTTGGGATTTTTATCTCCTCTATCGAACTCCTTCTATTACCTCCACTGAGTGAAAGATTAGAGCCTTGTATTACATTTATCCCTTTTCATACAATGAGGACATTGCATGATTTTTCCATGGGGGTGTAAAAGTGAAATTCTTAACCCTAGGTGTGTTAATAGACCCAAAAAAAATTTTTTACTCATTAAAAAATTATAAAAATTTAGAAAATAAAAAGTATAAAAATAAATAAAAGAGAAAACAAAAAAATATTTTCCTTTTTGGTGAGGAACTTATCTTTTTGGTGAGAAAAGAGAGTTTTGTTCATAACAAAGGAGAAGAATTTTTTAAAAGAATCTTTTAAAGGACACAACTTAATGAATTATATGTAAATTATAGAGCATAAAGAGTTGTGAATTGTCAAATCAGAAAACCAAAAATATATTTATAGTATTTGTATAGTAATAAAGAAATGTTTATGAAAGATATCTAAGTAAGAGCATTGAATCCCTACTTAGGACTTTTCTCGAATACTTTTCAAAATAAAAACTTGTTTTCCATCCCTGACATAGTTTTTAGAGTCGAGATATGAAGAAATCCTAAGTATGTGACTTGTATACCCACCTTTCACTTTGGAAACAAAGTAACATACGTGTTCATAATTCGTATACAAGACTTTATTTGGGATTAAATTTTAACTTTCTTAGTCAATAGGGCTAAGTCATGTCCTTTCCTCTTATTGAATCTCTATTTTTATCACTAGGTTGAGTAGAAGTACTAGATACTTAGAGTTAATCAAATTAAGAAGTTACTTTGGAATCTTAAACCATAAGGTCTTATAGGGTATAGATAGCTTAATCAGTCAAGGAAGTTCCATTAGACATTGTTTGGCCTGCATCTTGACAGATACTGCTAACTGATACTAGTGGTATAAGAGTTTGAAAGTATAGGGCTTTGCTGTCCACTCTCTGGTTTGCAAGCTAAGTAACCTATGTCGTCCAAACAACATACGTTGTAGAATTGACTTACACGCATCTAAACTCATGAAAACACAGAAATCATTGGGATTGGTCTTGTACCCTTTTTACCCCAATTATTTCCATGGTACAATTCTTTAAAGGATGAAGGATGTGCCATTCACCTAGAAAAAAGATTTGGAGTTTCTTATATAGTAAGAAACATGAGGAGCGAGAAAATATATATACACACCCTTACTAGCAATAATTCACCTTGGTACAAATGGGTGCTATTATCCACCAAATAAAGCATCTCACTACAAATGGACGCTACCCTTCTCCACCCTAATAAACAACACCTCAATACAAATGGGTGTTTTGACCTATAGAAAATGGATTAGAAAAATATGGAGATAAAAACTAGGAATAAGAGACTTAGTGGTCCAGTTGAAGATATATATGCCTTGAGTGTTGACTGATGAGGGACTCATCATGGGCTCCTAATTCACATAAATTAGCTAGTTTTCCTAGTTAAATCACTAATGAATAACATTCAAATTGGGCTAATTATACAATAAGGTAATAATATACAAAGATTGTAATTATAAGTTAAAATAGCTTAATTATGATATAATAAGTATTTAATTAAGAATGGGACCTAATTACAAACATTTAGCTATATATAACTAATTATAATATTTATTGTTCCTAAGTTGTTAATTAAGTTAATAATGTTAATCACTTAAATAGAAAAAGCTAAAAGGGACAAAAATGTAATTCCAAGGCATAAACATATTATTTATTCTATTTATAACAATATATAAAATGTTGAAAAAGAAATAATTTAATTTAATCAATAGAATCCACTATTTGCATTTTAATCCCTAGGTTTCATAACGATTAAGTCCCTTTTATAGCGAATAAGTCCATTATTAGCATTTGGGTCCCTACATATATTTCCTTCTCTTTCTTCTTCTTCCTTATCTACAGCTGACAACGACCGGTGATGGGAACACCTGATCACCGTCTATCCGATGTCAGAACTCCATTTCAATTGTGAGGCTCCACTTTAACAACCTCTTCTCATCCAACGGTTTGGATGAGCTTTAAGTCCCACTTTTCCAGCAAGGTAACCTCATCGTCGTAGTCTCTGACGATAGTGATACCGATGAACCTAGACACTTTCCCATCTATATTCAAGCTCAAGGAGCTTCGTCGCTCCTATAAATACCCCCTATCCCCTCCGATCATGGGGTCAGTCCCATATCCTTCTTCCGCAATAGTGATTGGCAATAGGCTATTCCCTCTCAACTTCGACTACCCTCTCTGTCCTTGTCGATATCCCTCCATGGTGGAGAAGTTGACTCTCTCACCCCCTCTTCTTCTACTCCGTCTAGCTAGTGGCAGAGGAGCATCATTCTTTCATCACATCGCCTACAATCCAACATCGAGGATTCTATCTTCACCCTCTAATTTCAATCCAACTCCGACAAAGACTCGGTGGAGTTCCTCTACCTCCTTCGATCGAGTAACAGTGGATTTAGCCTTAGTTAGTGATGCAGATTAGATTTAGGTAGGTAATTAGATAGTTTAGTTTAGTTAATCCTCCATTTTTCTCATCTCCTTCCTCATCTTCAACAGGGCCAATTTGGCCTTACCCAAACCTTGAATTGCTAATTCCACCTCACAATTACCTTCTCTACATCATCATGATCATTCTTCACCTTCTCCTTGTATTGATCAAACCATTATCACAAAATGCCCAATCTCATGTTAACTTGAGAACTCCACTATCTATGGTGGATGTTAAAAGAGTTTTAGTCCACTCAAGTAATCAGCTATCCACCTTCGCCCCACCTCAGAGATCAAGTTGCCTCAAACAATTGATTTATTCATTGATATATTTGTTCAGACAAACTTAAGCTTTAATTCAAACTGGTTTGAGTTTGTCTCACAACTAGAAGCTTTAATTGATTAAATTGAGTTGATCTTGAGATTGTTGAGGTTCTCAGGAAACTTCTGAGCTCTATTTTATGTTATACCATGGAATCTGAAACTCTAATGGCTATAACTGTGAGTCACCAAAGCTTTGATGAGCTCCGATGGCTCTAATCTCTAGCAAAGTTGTTTGAATCAACTCATTAGATCTCAGAAGCATTCAAGAAGACTATTGAGATTAATTTCCAAGCATTCCACTAGAGTTTTAACACTTGAATTACTTTGATTACTTCCTTTTTCCTCAGCTTTCGCAGAACTATTCATAGTGATTCTTTTACTCTTTGGCCTTAGAAATAGGTCCAGAAGCATTAGCAGGCCATTCTGATCTCAGAACACCAACTTGTCAGGTTGTTAGGTTTCTAGTCTATTCTATCGAGCAACTCTACTTAAGATCTCAGATGGCAGACTTGGAGAGTCCATTAGAGTAATCAAATTCCCTATTTGATGACTCCAGCAAGTTCCATAGATCATTTAGCGTATATTTGGATCTTTAGTTTTATTATAATTTTTTTATAAAAGAAAGACAAACTTTAGTCATGATTCGGTCAACTCTTGGTCTCTATTAAAGCTAGAAGCTTCTAAGATTGAGTTAAAGACTTGTTATGCATTCCTAAGATCATTAAGAATTGGTTAGATTCATTTCTGAGAAGTTTTGATGTTGTTTAGAGTCACTTGTTGAATTTTGAGCTGATGGGTTCATTAGGTCTGTAGAGAGCTTCTTCAAGTTCTGGGGTGAGATTCTAAGCTCTCTTAGAGTCAAATAAATGTGATTTAATTGCCTAATATTGTTTAGAACTATTCCATAATCATTCATTTATTAATTGAGTCCATTTCAACTCCAATCATATATCTTCGTTAACTAGAGAAAGCTCTAAGTCTTTCCACGTAGTTTGAAGCTCAAGAAGTTCTTTTCATTCTAATGAGCATGGAATAATGATAGGGAATTTACATAATTTTGTAACTATGGGTTTTTGTCATTGAGACGCGTAAATCCAACCAACTTTTAAAATTTGTAAACCAAGATTGTAGGGTATCTAGGGTCATCCAAGGAGGCCAAATTCTCAATCAAATAGCCTATTCTCTTTCTTGCTCTCTCAAATCCTCAATTAGTGTTTTTGTGCTTTTGACTTTTTTTTGGGTTTTCAAAAGATAATCAAGTAAATTTGAAACACATGGAGATAAGCTACGCCTACATGACAGGAACTAATCCCTCTTTCTAAGCTCACCCTAGGCAAGTGTGCCTAGGGTAATTAGAAAGGTGGAGAGTGGGTGCATTGAGAAAAACAAAATGAAAAGAGATTACTAAACAAACACAAAGAAAATCACAGAAAAGCAACTTGTATTAATTGGACAAAAAACTCTATCTTACAAAAATTCTTGGAGAGGAATGCTTCTACAATAAAATTAATATGAAGGAACAAAAAGACTAGAAGATTCTACCAATAATTCTAAAGATGAAGAACTCCTTGCTCCAAGTCTAGAGGCTCCTAAACTTGAAAAGGGCTCCTCCTTGAGATACTCCTCCTTAAGATGATGATGAACTCCTTCACTCCTCTGGGTGGATGTCCACCCTAGCTTTTTCTAGCTCTTTCTCCTCTGCCTGGTCAACCTCCTTAGGGTTGATCCTTGGCTTGGACCAAGGAAGAAGGGAAGAAGAAGAAGGCACTATGAGAGCAAGGTAGCTCCCTTAATCTTCTTCTCTTCTCTCCTTCCTATGGCCGACTATAAGGTGTATATGGGTAGAAAATTAAAGCTAGCCAAGGATGGTTTTATGTGGTGGTTATAGGGCGTATTTATAGAATGGGAGGGTTAGTGTTGGCGCCAACTTTATGAGGCTGATGGTTAAGTGGCATGGAGTATATAGAGGGTTAGGATTAGGTGGTTATGTGATGGATGGTGGAGGAGAGTTGGCACGATATGGAAGGGTGTAGGAGGTGGAGTTTAAGGTGTGGTTAAATTCCTTTTGGTTTCAACTATTGGTTTTAGAAGTTGGCGCCAAAAGAGATGGCTTTGATTAGGTTCTAGGGTTAGATGTCGGATAGAGATGGGTTTTGTGTTGACGAAAAAATGAAGGGATGGAGAGGGCATTTTTAGTGCCAACCATGGGATAGTTATGGTGGTAGTTAAGGGGTGAAAAGGTGCTTATTTTGGCACCACCTTGAAGGGGTGTCAAGGTGGTCGTGGTGGTTATGATAGTTGGCGCCAAAACAAGGAGGAAATCGATGGTGTTTTTAGTGGAGAAAAGGAGGAAGATGGATGTATAAGTACCTTTGTTTTGATGCACCAAAATTATACTATTTGCAAAACTAATATTGCAGGACTTCTCTCATGGATCAAAGCTTCTCTTCTGGATCAAAGTTAGAAGAAAGTTGTTTTGTGTCTCAGCGTCCTTTTTATCTTTATTGAGTATAGAATATTTTGTAAGGAACCTCAAAATAAGTATCAAATGGATTTTTACACTTCATATTTAAAATAAGTTTTTAGGGTTATTGATTAACCAATTAAATTAATTGATCGACCAACCAACTTAATTAATCAATCAATTCAACCCATTTTAGGAAGTTGATAAATGCACCTTTTATCAACCATTTAGGTTAATTAATCGACCTTTCATTGATTGATCAAATAACAAGTTTTATCGACCAAACTTGGTTTTGATCGACCAAACTACTTTAATTGATTGACCAATTTGATTTCCTTTTTGGGTCGATTTGCCAGTGTAAATAGAAGTCGTAGGCACCACATTTTCAAACACTCTCAAGTAGAAAAATCATTCAAAAGCAAAGAGCTTCTCGTGCTTCTCCAACTGCTTCTATGCTCTTGTTTCCATGCCTTCCAAAGCACGATGATTCAAACCTCCATTGAAATTCTAGTTTGACTTTTATTGAGGTTCCATAGGTTCTTATTGTTGATTAATGAATCCCATGCTATTGTTCCTTCTCTTCAAGATAGTAAGTGAAGGGATCTTTGTGAGAATTTGTGCCACCCTTGTTCAAATGGTACGTTAGTAGATTGACTAGCTTCACCTAGTTGGAAAAATCCTAAGCTAAGAGGCTTAGGTAGTGGTTTTCACCTGGTTAGGGTTTTCACTATAAATCTAGGTGTTATCTGTGCTTGATACTTTTATGAATTAATCTGCATACATTTACTTTGAATTTTTTAAGCGATACTATTCACCCCTCCCCTCATGTATACTATTACAATCCGCAGGCACCTTCACTTGGTATCAAAGGCTCGTTGTCTAGAAGATGTCGAAATCATTTGTCGACACGTATGTGATTGCATGGCAATCATAGGTCCTAATTGACAGAAATTAGGCTAGGACTTAGCATAAGTTAGGGTAGTTCATACATGCATAAGCATTATTTGCATCTTTACTGCTTTCTTTTAGCTATGCATAAAATAATGCTATAATGTGCTAATTAGATGCATTATGTCAATTATAGGTAATAAGCTGGATCTGAAGCTGGATCAGGAGAATAGAAGAATAACGTGTATTGCAGCAGAGTTGGAGCAGAAGACCAAGATTAGATGTAGTAGATAATAACGTAAGGGAATTAAGGTATGGTATTCTATTAAGTAGGAATAAAGCAGTAAAATGTGAAGAACTTAAGTCCATCCTAGCCCTAGGATAGCCTAGAAACTTCCCCAAGTCTTAGCCACCCTTAGATTAGGTCACCACACCCTAGGAAATCTTAAAACCCTAATTCCAACCTTTATGTGGACGTCTAGATGAATTATAGGACATCCAGAACCCTTAGCCAACTCCCACACACCTTAAACCCACTTCTGCAGTGTTATTGGATGTCCAGACACTTGGTCAGACGTCAAATTTCTGTACAATACCCAAGATAGAAGCTTGAATCCCTCCTGACTCTAACTGGACGTCCAAACAAGTCTAGACTTCTGATTTTTGAGTATAAGATGTATGATTCTATTTTTGGACATCTGGAACTGCTCTCCAGTCCCTATTTTGAGATTCATGCCTTGATCTTGGATCTCTAGCTCCCTAAACCCAATTCCAACCCCATAGGAACCCAAATTAAGGTACCCTAACCCTAGTACATCACCTCTAGACCTCCCTAAGGACCTCATTAGGTCCTCATTAAACCTAATTGACTTAGATCATAGTCAATTACCATTGCCTAAGTCAATTGGACTCATAGGGTCTAATTGAGCTCAGATCTCAACCCACACAAGTCCAATTGGACTCTGGGAGAGTCCAATTGATATAAGCCCAACCTAATTGAGTTATTCCACTCTCAATTAGGTTCACACTAATTCAATTATACTTGTGTTAAGTTTAATTGCAATTCCTCCTTAGCAATTAGGGTTTGCTACCCTAATTTGTGGCCTACACCAACCTAAACCCTTTCGGACCTAAGCAAAACCATTTAGCCACATAGGGCATGGCCACACACTCACACACACACACCCATTCATGCACACACACTCATCTAGAGTTCTCTAGAACTCCCTTCCAAAGGTGGCGCCACTCTTGGTTGCCAAAATTAGCAACCAAGAGCCATTCAAATTGAGATCCACTTTTTATGGATCTAAGAGCTACCTCTCTCTCACCATGGTCGGCCACTCTTAGGGCTCTCTCTAGAGAGTTCCACACTTATCTAGAGATTCTCCATTATGTCTATAAAAAGACCTAAGGGGTGGCCAATTTCACCCATCCCATTCTTGGCACTCATTCACACTTAGGTTAGCTACCCTCACATCCACTCCATCTCCACGAGTTGTGCACCATGGCTACCACCATCTCCATGCCAAGATGCTGGATCACCTCTCCAACCTCTCTCCAAGGGCCGGCCTAAGCACCATTGGCCGCCCCTCCTTCTCCTCTCAACCATTCAAAGGCCATCGGAGCCCACCTCCGAATGCCCTTATTTCTGATAGATTAGTAGCTAGTTCGTCATATTTACATGCTTTTATTTACTGCTTAGTAGTGTGGCTCTTATTCTCCTCCAATGATGCATACAAAATCCCCCCACAGATTCCTATATGCGATCATTTTCTGTTAGCTAGATTTATATTTTTAAGCTTTCCTTTATAAGCTTTCCTCTAATTCCATGTTGCAAACACCCTCCTGAATGAATGATTGAAAGATATATTTTTTATATTCATATCTCTATGTTGAAAATCACCATGAGCTTATTGATTGCAATCTATTTCGTGTGATCCAAGTTGCCTGTTCTTCATTTTTATATATTGCAACCAGCATGTCGGTACTAGAAAATATTAAAGATTTAACTATCAATGCATTTTTTGTAAACAGTCACCACATAACTAGAATTGTGCATACCGAAACTCATACTTTCACCTTCGTCATCTATCTAACACATGCAGATGTAATCAGAGTTCACAATGAAAGTGGCAAAACTTTAATCCTACGATTGGAAACCGACGTGCTATTCTAAACAAGTAGAGCGATAAATGATCGATTTTAGATTTGCATAATGCCTCATAGAGACGAACAACTGGGACTCAAGTCTTGTTATCTTTACAAAATCATTTTTTGATGAACAGTTTAGCACGACTATGCAACGATTTTCGATGACTTCAAAATGCGCGGAAAATGGGTTCCGTCAAATGGCATCGTTGCTGGGGAGGCAACGTCATTTTTTTTATTTCAATCTTTTAAACTATCACTGACAAATCTTCCACTACTTTGTTTTTGGATGTGTAGGAGAACACAGGAAAAATGGGATCTATGCACACAAGCGTGGAAAAATTTCCAGGTGCACATCACACTTTCTTTAGTCTAGGTGTTCTTTTGAAACCAAGGTTAGATTTGCTTGCAGTAATTTCTTTGGAAAAAAAAGTGAAAAGAAAAAAAAAGCTTATTCATTTACGTGAAAAATGAAAACAAAATTCAAAGAAGAAAAAAAATAGGGCTAGGTAGTTAGATTAGGTTTCTTTTTGAATCCTAGGTTAGTTTGAAAAAGCAAAAAAAAGAAATTTTGAAAATCCTTTGAGAAAAAACAAATCCTTTTTGAAAAAAAGAAATTTCAAAAGTTTTTGAAAGAAAATATATTTTTGGTGGAAAGTTTGAATTTCAAGCTCAAACACTTTTTAAAACCTTCACCATTCTTTGATTTTTGGCCAGATTTCAAAGTCTGTTTTGAAAATTTGATTGCCGAAAACTAGAGAACAAAAAAATCTGAAATTCAGGCTAGAGTTTCATATCAAGCCATCTTTTAAATGGCACTGTTGTTTTGAAAAGATTCCAAGTATAAAATTTCTAAAAATTCACAAAGTGCAAGGTGGTCAGACTGACCCAGAATTGAGATTATTCAAAATTCAAAAAGCAATTTCGAGCAATCCATGTATCTGTTTTGACTAATAGTGGTGGGGTTTGAAATCTGATCTCATTGGCTTTATTTTTCATATTTTTCCTGAATTTATGAAAGTCATTTGATAGTATTTCAAAGCGAAAAACGTTCAGGGGTCAAAATTCCAAATCTGACCCCTTGACATTCAAAAATCTTTATAAATTCGATTGAAAGAGTTAAAATTACAAAAATTATTCTCTGAAAATATAATTGAAAAAGGAATCTACTCACTAAATTTCAATTCAATTGGATTCCAAACTTTGTCAGAGAACTATTTCCATTTTTGTGGTCTATTGAAGAAGAAAAAAACCAAAAGAACAAAAAACCCTAGAATTGCATGAACCCTAGGTTACATCTTTAGGTTACAATCTGGTTACCACATTGGGCTAACCTAGACTTAGTCAAATCTAGTGCTTAGTCAGTGAGCTTGGTCACCTTGTGGGCCACTCACCAAAAAAAAAAAAACCTCAACTGAAGAAACACGGGTTAAAATCAATTCTAAAACATGAAATCAACCCGAATTCGTTGTTGCACTACTGGGTGTTTTCAACCTCTTTGTTGAGTTACCTGAGAGGCGAGAATCACTTTCAGTCGATTGTACGTAGAATTATCTTCAAGAATTAGAACTTACGAAAAATCTAGCCACAAGATCATAATTACCATCTGATTGATAGGGCCTTAGCCTTGTCTGGCTTGGCTACACCAACCCAAGGGTTGGGTGGTGTATGCATGGAAGGAGGTCACTTAGACCTCAACTGGTTGGACCATGGGAACCACTCTCAAGGAGGTGTCACCTCGCCAGGACCATCTTCCTCCCCCACTTCTTCTACTCCCACAACTGCAATGGCTAATCCTGGACCTAGACCTAGATCGGGTCAGGACATTGATAATCTGGACCTGATGGCTCGTCTGGAAGCTCGGGTGGTTGAATCTGAGGAGCGGCATCGGCAGAGCATGGACATCATTTTGATAGTGCTTGGCAGAATGCAGCATCCACCACGAGGAGAACAACTGTAGGATTTCTATGATCCAACTGCACCAATCTTCGCACCCTTAGTCAGGATTCCCGCAGGTGGAGACGCGTTTGAGCTCAAGCCCAACGTGATCGATTTGATCAGCACTCACTTTTATGGAAGCTCAAGCGAAGATCCGTTCCAGCACCTAGATGACCTAAGTCGACCCATAGAAATGATTCGACCCAGGAATATTGATCTTGGGATTGTTCTAATGAAGCTTTTCCCATTTTCTCTTATGGACAAAGCTTCATACTGGTTTGAGACCATTGGGAAGCCAATTGGAACCTAGCCAGAATTACGACATGAATTCCTGCAAAAATTCCTCCCAATTGATCAAACAAATGCGATGAGGTGCACAATCACGACTTTCTCCCAAGGAGCTAGGGAGAAGTTGCATGAAGCTTGGGACCGATTTCACGACCTCCTCTGGAAATGCCTGCACCATGGTATACCCAGATGGCACCTAGCTCAGATCTTTTACCTTGGGCTGGATGACACAGATCGGTATTTGGTCGATGCATCTAGTGGCAGGAATTTCCTCTCAAAAGAAGAAAACAACGCATTTGAGTTGTTCGAATCTTTGGCGGAGAACTCGATGAATGCCGCATCCATGAACCAATTCCAGTGGCCTAGTCAGTAGTAGGTTGGTGTCCATGAGGCTCATACCGAGTCTATTTGAGCCGACATGGATATCATCATTAAGCAGCTGGATAGAATAAACCTGATTGAGAAAAAGATTGACCAAATTAGTAAGGGTCAATCTAACCTGAACTCTACTGCTCCAAGACCCTCCTATGCACCCTGAGCCCCCCTACTCGAGTTAATCTACTCACTAGGGATGCATCTTCTTATTTACGAGATCCTGCATATCAGGATCCCGTAAACAATCCTGATTTAGCACCATACGACCAGGGTTACACACCACCTGCAGATTACAATACATATCCCCTTGATGGATATACATCTTAGACGTCTTCGGCCTATGAGGACGTCAGTGCTATCCAAGGATACAAGCATAGTAACCCATATTTAGAGACATATAACCCTGGTTGGCACTAGCATCCGAAATTCTCCTGGTCTGATAACTCACAGAGACCACATCAAGATCCACACTACCAGACCAGGCAATATGGGAATGCGCAAAACACATACCCTAGGAAGCAACCATTCCTGTCTCAGCAGCAGCAACCCTGTTCTATATACCAACCGCTGCACCAAGCTTCCAGTCACCCTCCAAAGTGGGTTGACCCTTTGGAGGCACTGAAAGTGGAGCTACAAGAATCGATGAGGAAATCTACACAGGATAGCTTGCAGATAATGAAGGCGATGGCTGACTAGATACATACTATACAAAACACGCAAAATCAGCTGTTGCAGGAGCATAAGACTCAGGGAGCCTTCCCTCGCAACCCATCTCGAACCCTTGATATGTGCTGAACCAAGGCACCCTGCTTAGGTTTTAGGCACCATAGGGACAAGCACATGCCATATTATAGGCGCCTCCTGTACCACCTGGTTATGCTCAAGGCCAACCGCCTTTGATGCAAAACCCCACATACTCTGCCCCTTCCACTCCCCCACCACCACATGGACAGCAAGCCGATGCAAATGCTATCTCATTAAGGAGTGGAAGGAAGACAATCGACCCACCACATAGGCAGGTAGGTCCTGATTTTTCTCACCCTTCACCGTAGGCGGGTTTGACTCCATCTCAAGAGCCACCTATGGTAGATAAGGGTAAGAGGCCACTTGACCCTGAGATTCCCATACCTTTTCCTAAGGCTCTGACACGGAATGTAGTATGGAGAAAGGACATGCGAAATTTTGAGGACCTAAAGTCAATATTTAAGGAAGTACATATTCAGGTCCCCCTCCTCGAGGCAATTGATCACATCCTTGCTATCACTAGGTTCTTTAAGGACTATTGTACCCTGAAGCGACAGCCTAGAATTGGATGATAGGCGGTACTATCAAAAGAAGCTAGTGCCGTGATTCTATCTGACTTGTATCCCAAAAAGAAAGACCCTGGTACACTGCTCATATCCTGCTTCTTGCAGGATTCTCCGTTTGATTGGGCCCTTCTAGATCTGGGTACGTCCATCAACCTAACTCCCACCGCCGTATTTGATCAATTTCGATTTAGGGAGTTAAAGCTCACCTCAGTCACGATTCAGCTAGCTGATAGATCAGTAACAACATCGAGGGGGGTGGTTGAGAACGTGATCGTAAAAGTCCATGGATTCTGCTTTCCCGTAGACTTTTTCATTGTCAATATGGAGGTTCCTCCTAATCTCCGAGATGCACCAATTATTTTGGGTCTCCAATTTCTAGCGACAGCCCCAGCGAACATTGATTGTGCATCCGGGTGTACGGAGATAGCCCTAGGTAATGAGCGACTTTGACTTGACATATTCAGGGCATCAAGGAATTTTGACTGTGATCGCATAGAGGTGGATGGTGAAGACGAAGATTCGACATACTGTGGTAACATTGGGCTCCTTTGTGACGACCCAATGTCTCATTCATTTGCACTATCAAGGTTCTTAGACCTCGATCCACACAGGACTGAGACCACTGCACTGCACATATCTCCCTGAGGATCTAACTATTTGGGGTGTGCTTCTGACCACAGCATCCGTGAATCTAGCTATCCTGATCCGGACACTACTAAAATGCCCCTGTTGTTGCAGGAAGACGTGACCATAGCTAATGGGTTTCCCGTTAACGTAGTCACAACCAATTATTTCACAGGAAGCAAATCAACGAGAATTCACGTGCATACAGATCAGCAGATTCCCACCCTCGAGTTTGCTCCTCCCACTCCTATTTCTGACTCTGACCCACCCATGATTGAATTGAAGCCCTTACCTGACTCACTTAAGTATGTGTTCTTGGGCGAAAGTGAGACATACCTAGTCATTATTAATGAACACTTAACCCAAGAACAAAAGCATCAATTGATTTCTACGCTATAAGACCATAGGCCTGCTATAGGGTGGAGCATTGCTGATCTCCGCAGTATTCGCCCCTCATATTGCACTCATCACATTTACACGGATGAGGGGGTGAAACATTTGAGACAACCTCAAAGATGGATTAACCCGAATATGCTAGAGGTTGTTAAGAAGGAGATCATCAAATGGCTGGATGCAGGTATTGTATAATCAATCTCTGACAGCCAATGGGTGAGTCCGATCTAGATAGTTCCCAAGAAAGCAGGACTCACTGTTGTGAAAAACGATAAGGGCAAATCCATCCCGACCCGCACTGCAACATCTTGGCGGGTCTGCATCGACTATAGGAAACTGAACATCGCTACCTAGAAGGATCACTTTCCTTTGTCTTTCACTGATCAGATATTGGAACGGTTAGTCGGACACAGTTTCTTTTGCTTTCTGGATGGATACTCTGGGTATAATCAAGTAGTGATTAGCCTGGAAGATCAAGACAAGTCCACATTTAGATGCCCCTTTGGAACATTCGCTTTCAAGCATATGCCCTTTGGCCTCTGCAACGCACCAGCAACATTTCAGCCTTGTATGATGGCCATCTTCTTAGACATGATTGGGGGCTATGTGGACGTGTTCATGGATGACTTCTCCATTTTCAGAGATGATTTCGCATCTTGTCTTGATAGCCTCACCAAGATCCTGAAATAGTGTATTGAAGTAAACCTGGTACTATCTTAGGAGAAAAGCCATTTCATGGTGAGGGAGGGCATAGTACTAGGGCACAGGATCTCCAAAAATGGACTTGAGGTCGATCGAGCAAAATCTGAGATTATTTCTCACTTATCGCCACCTAGCTCGCTCAAGCAGATCAAATCATTCTTGGGTCATGTTGGCTTCTATCGGAGATTTATACACGATTTCTAGAAAATTGCACAACCTTTGACGAATCTCCTTGTTACCAATGCACCATTTGAATTCAACACCTCATGTCTCAGCACCTTCGAGACTTTACGAAGCGTTGCTTGTGATTCCTCGATTCTCCAACCACTCGATTGGTCACTTGATTTCGAGATTATGTGCAATGCTTCTGACTTTGCCGTCGGTGGTGTTTTAGAACAACGACGGGAAAAACAACCTTTTGTCATATACTATGCCAGCAAGACACTGAGTGAGGCTCAGTGCAATTATATTGTCACCAGAAAAGAACTGCCTGCAGTAGTATTCAGGTTGGAGAAATTCATATCTTATTTATTAGGGTGCAAATTCATCATCTTCACTAACCACTCTACCCTCCGGCATTTGTTGGTAAAGAAGGATGCCAAACCTCGGCTCATTGGATAGATCCTTCTACTGCAAGAATTTGATATTGAAATCCGTGACAAAGCTAGAAAGCAAAATGTTGTGGTGGATCACCTATCTAGATTGAACCTAGGCCACATTCCTCATTCCCTACCTATCCAAGAGCAATTTTCGGATGAATCCCTTTTGGTAGTTCACTCTACTGAGTTCCCCTGGTATGCGGATATCGCGAACTACCTTCCCGCTGGCAAGATTCTCGCGAACCTATCCAATGACCAAAAGCTCAAATTCACTACGGAGGCTAAATTCTACCTTTAGGATGACCCACTGCTCTTCTGCATTTGAGTAGATTAGATTATTCGAAGATGCATCCCAGATTTTGAAATCCCCAGTGTCTTATCTTTTTGCCACAATGATACTTGTGGTGGTCATTTCTCCGGACGGAAAACCGCTGCAAAAATTTTGCAGTCGGGAATTTTCTAGCCAACTATTTTAAGAGATACACACAAATACGCCCAACATTGCAAACGAGGCCAGTCGGTCGATTCTATGACCAGGAGAGACATGATGCCACTCCAACCCATCATGGTTGTAGAAGTGTTCGATGTCTGGGGCATCAATTTTATGGGCCCTTTTCCGAATTCGCATGTCTTCGAGTACATATTACTAGCCGTTGACTATGTCTCGAGGTGGGTCGAGGCCATCCCGGCGAGACAGGCTGATCAAAAGATCGTCATTTCTTTCGTACGGCAATACATCTTCGCGAGATTCTGAATTCCCCGCACTCTGATTAGTGACAAGGGAAGCCACTTCATCCACGCCCACTTCAGGTCATTATTAAAGAAATATGGGGTACATCACTGTATAGCCACCCTGTATCACCCGCAGACCAATGGGCAGGCTGAAGTGTCTAACCATCAGATCAAGCTGATTCCTCAGAAGACGGTTAGGCCAGATAGGAAGGATTGGTCCGATAAATTAGTTGATGCACTCTAGGCATATCGGACCGCGTACAAGGCCCTACTCTGAATGTCACCATATCGTATGGTATATGGCAAGGCCTGTCACCTTCTTGTAGAGCTGGAACACCGCAGCTTTTGGGTAGTGTGAAAATGTAACCTTAACCTCGATGTAGGAGGTCAAGAACGAAAACTCCAGCTTAGTGAATTAGAAGAGATCCGGCGGGAGGCCTATGAGAACGCATTGATATACAAGGACAAGACCAAGGCCTTTCATGACCGCCACATCCAGAGGAAAGCATTCACGCCCAACCAGCAAGTCTGGTTATTCTATTCATGATTAAAACTTTTCGCAGGGAAGCTCAAGTCCAAGTGGACTAGCCCTTATGTTGTGATTCAGCCATATCCTAATGGGCCAGTCCAGATTAGGGACGCAAAATCTGGGCATATATCTACGATAAATGGCCAGCTCCTCAAGCCATTTTTGGCCCAGGAACCTCCTCCACCTAACGAGATTGTTCATCTTATTGACGTATGATTGAGTTTTTGCCCAGCTAGAGGCGTTAAACTCAGCACGTATAGATAGCATATCCCACATTCCACCATCATCTATACATAACCATTTTTATACATAGCATATTTTTCCTTTTAACATATTTTCATTTTGCATATTACATACTGACAGGTTGGCCGATGCAGAATATATAATTTCAGGAGCAATTACAAGTGATTTCTACCCATTTTCTCCCTGCTATATTTATTTTCTTTTATATTCATGCATGAGGACATGCAAGAACTTAGGCATGGGGGGTAGATACAGCAAAAATTGAAAAATTTTTTTAGCCAACATTTAGGAAAACCTCAGAGCTGCATGTTACACATACTTTAGGACCCTAAATAAAAGAACAACCGACTCCACCTCAAATGCTCGCATTGGAGCTAGAAATTGTCCGCAACAACCATTTCCGACTCACCCGATCACCTTGTGTTCTAAATTTATGGTCAAGCTAAATGTAACCCGATACGGGAATTTCATGAAGTACAAGTATAAGAGGTTACTTGTTTATAGCATATATACATAGTGCATCCATGAATAAGAGTATTTTATTAAGAGAATGCATTAGGGATTTTATCCTCTAGTTGATTCCTGTAATCTGGAATCCAGTACAACTTTCCACCCACACATAGAATTTGCAATGGATTTACAATGAAGGCTGATAAACGTCTTTAGTCTGTCAAGAAGCAGTGCTTCTTTTCCTGAACCCCTAGATAGTGTTTTGGGAGTTAGGTAGATTTTCTTCCAAAAATCTAGCAAATAGTGTGAGATGAGAGTAGAGTGTACTGGTGCTCTAAGGTTAGTGTAAGGAATCTGGAATCCTAGATAATTAGGTAATGATACTCAAAGATAAGGCATAGTTTCCGCTCTTAGTTCCTACGTATACATTTTTTGTGTGAAATGTTGTGAGCCACCAAATAAGGCAAATACACAGAGAGCGAGTTTTTATAAAATTAGGGCTCAGGTGGATGGTTACAACCATTCTTTATGGAATCCTCGGCTGAAGGAGGGTATTGATGTCAATGTCAGAAATACACCGTTCTATCCGTCTTTCCCGATGCCGTGAGTAGGCACTTCCACTAAATAAGCCACCCAATGTCTCTTGAGTACCACCAACCCCTAATAATGCCTCTTCAATAAAATTCATAAATGTGTTGCTAGATTGTGTCGAGTTAGAAAAATTATATATAAAAAAAAAAGAAAAAATGAGAAAATGTGAAAAAGGAAAAAAAAGGAAAAAAGAAAAAAGAAAAAAAAGCGAAGAAAGAGCAGAAAAAGAGTTTGTAAATATTTAGTATTTATTTCATTTGCATTAAGGCAATACCACCAAATAAATTTGAGATCCACCAAATATGGCCTTAACCTATCTTTCTATGTTTCTGACCACTCGAATACTAGCTGAGGAATTCCAACTTAGTATTAAGGTTATGAGAACTCAATTAAAGTGTTAATGCCAACTGCGACCACCAAATACACGTCATATGTCTGAATCTGGTGAGATTGTGAGCTCTAAGAAAAAAAAAAAAAGAAAAAGAGAAAGAGAGAATGAATACAAAGGATCTAGAAGAGAGCATAGTTTTTCTTGTCTTTCTCTGGGTTGAGTTACTTGATAGTCCGGGAATCTAGATTCTGAAATACTAATCTCTATGTAGCACCAAGTGAGAGCAAGCCACCAAATAAACACCCGTACCCCTCAGAGATTCTCTACCTAAGCCTAAAGCCAGGGTGGAATTCATTGAATAGTTTGAATACCCTGAGGGAAAAAGTCCACCTATCCCGCTAGAACTTTTACTAGCGATCAAGTGTAGGGATTAGAGCTGAATTAGTTTTTCACTCGAATCCGTTGCAAAAGCTCCATAGCTACACTTTCATGATTGTCTGGATTTCTAGAACATAGGATGAAAGCAAAAAGGAGAAAAATATCTAGGCATACACTTGATAAAATAATCAATCCCTTAGGGAATCTTCTGTGAATAATTTAATCTCGCATTTGCTAGGGACTAGCAAGATTTAGGCATGTAGGTATGATTGCACAACAATCATAGATCTTAATTGACCTAAATTAGGCCAGGACTTAGCATAAGTTAGGGTAGTTCATGCATGCATAAGCATTATTTGCATCTTTACTGCTTTCTTTTAGCTATGCATAAAATGATGCTATAATGCGCTGATTAGGTGCATTATGTCAATTACAGGTAATAAGCTAGATCTGAAGCTGGATCTGAAGCTGGATAAGGAGAATAGAAGAATAACAGGTGTTGCAGCAAAGCTGAAGTAGAAGACCTAGATTAGATGTAGTAGATAATAATATAAGGGAGTTAAGGTATGGTACTCTATTAAGTAGGAATAAAGCAATAAAATGTGAAGAACTTAGGTCCATCCTAGCCCTAAGATAGCCTAGAAACTTCCCTAAGCCTTAGCCACCCTTAGATTCGGTCACCGCACCCTAGCAAACCTTAAAAGCCAAATTCCAACCTTTATCCGAATGTCCAGATGAATTGCAGGACATCCAGAACCCTTAGCCAACTCCTGCACACCTTAAACTCACTTCTGCAGTGTTATTGGACGTCTAAACACTTGGTCAGATGTCCAATTTCTGTAGAATACCAAAGATAGAACCTTGAATCCCTCCTAACTCTGATTGGATGTCTAGACAACAAGTTTGGACTTCCGATTTTCAAGTATAAGATGTCTGATTCTATTTTTGGACGTCTGGAACTGCTCTCCAGTTCCTATTTTGAGATTCAAGCCATGATCTTGGAGCTCTAGCTTCCTAAACCCAATTCCAACCCCATAGGAACCCAAATTAAGGTACCCTAACCCTAGTACATCACCTCTAGACCTCCTTAAGGATGTAATTAGTTCCTCACTAGACCTAATTGACTTAGATCATAGTCAATTACCATTGCCTATGTTAATTGGACTCATAGGGTCTAATTGAGCTCAGATCTCAACCCACACAAGTCCAATTAGACTCAGGGAGAGTCCAATTGACCTAAGCCCAACCTAATCAAGTTATTCCACTCTCAATTAGGTTCACACTCATTCAATTAAACTTGTGTTAAGTTTAATTGCAATTCCTCCTTAGCAATTAGGGTTTGCAACCCTAATTTGAGGCCTACACCAACCTAAACCCTTTAGGACCTAACCTAAACTATTTAGCCACATAGGTCACGGCCACACATTCACACACACACACACCCACTCATGCACACACACTCATCTAGAGTTCTCTACAACTCTCTTCCAAAGGTGGTTCCACTCTTGGTTGCCAAAATTAGCAACCAAGTGCCATTCAAATTGAGATCCACTTTTTATGGATCTAAGAACTACCTCTCTCTCACCATGGGTCTCTCTCACCAAGGCCGGCCACACTTGGTGCTCTCTCTAGTGAGTTCTACACTTCTCCAGAGAGTCTCCCTTAGGTCTATAAAAAGACCTATGGGGTGGCCATTTGCACCCATCCCATTCTTGGCACTCATTCACACTTAGTTTAGCTACCATCACATCCATTCCACCTCCATGAGTTGTGCACCATGGCTGCCACCATCTCCATGCCAATATGCTGGATCACCTCTCCAATCTCTCTCCAATGGTCAGCCTAAGCACCATTGGCTACCCCTTCTTCTCCTCTCAACCATTCAAAGGCCAATGGAGCCCACCTCCGAATGCCGTTATTTCTGATAGATTAGTAGCTAGTTCTTCATATTTACATGCTTTTATTTACTGCTTAGTAGTGTAGCTCTTATTCTACCCCAATGATGCATGCAAAATCCCCCCATAGATTCCTGTATCCGATCATTTTTTGTTAGCTAGATTTATATTTTTCAAGCTTTCCTTTATAAGCTTTCCTCTAATTCCATGTTGCAAACACCCTCTTGAATGAATGAATGAAAGATATATTTTTTATATACATATCTTTGTGTTGAAAATCACCATGAGTTTATTGATTGCAATCTATTTCGTGTGATCCAAGTTGCCTACTCTTCATTTTTATATATTGCAACCAGCATGTCAGTACCAGAAAATATTGAATATTTAACTATCAATGCATTTTCCATAAACAGCCACCACATAACTAGAATTGTGCATACCGAAACTCATACTTTCACCTTCGTCATCTATCTAACACATGCACACATAATCAGAGTTCACAATCAAAGTGACAAAACTTTAATCCAATGATTGGAAACCGACGTGCGGTTCTAAACAAGTAGAGAGATAAAAAATTGACTTCAGATTTGCATAATGCCTCCCAGAGACGAATGACCGGGACTCAAGTCTCATTATCTTTAAAAAATCATTTTTTGACGAACATTTTAGTGTTATTATACTATGATTTCTGACAACTTTAAAATGCGTGAAAAATGGCTTTCGTCAGTATGCAGAGGGACAGTCAGTAGTTCGACCTCCATTGTTTGATGGAACGAACTACAGATATTGGAAGACCAGGATGCAGATCTACCTAGAGTCAATGGATTTCAAGGTCTGGGATATCATTTCCTCCAAATACACATGCCCTGAGAGTAATGAGGGAGTGTCAACCACTCCATATCAGTAGAAAATGGCAATGCATAATGGGAAGGCCATGAATGTGGTCTTCTACGGGCTTTCTAGAGTAGAATTCAATCGTGTCTTAGCCTACAAGAAAGTTGACAAGATTTGGAGCATCCTCGAAGTCACCCACATGGGGACATCAAAGGTAAAGGAAACTAGAGTTAATTTACTGACACAAAACTACGAGCATTTCAGGATGAAGGGAGAGTCAATCAAAGAAATGTTCACTAGATTCATGGACATTATAAACTCTCTAATGAATCTTGACCAAGCAATCAAGAATGAAGCTTTGGTGAGGAAGATCCTTTGATCTCTCACCAATGATTGGGAGACAAAGATCATTGCCATATACGAGTTGAAGGATCTATCTACTTTAAAATTAGACGAACTTATCGGTAACTTGATGCCTGATAGTGAAAATACGCGGTTTGTTAATTAGGTCATTGTAACGCGTAAATCCGCTTTCGCTCTTAAATTTATAATCCTAGATAGGGAAGTATCTAGGGTCGTCCAAGGAGGCAATATGGTTGCAAAATTGATTCTCTTGCTTGGAATAAATCTCAACTTTCTTTTTGGTAATTTTCAATATATCATTTTTTTTATTTTTGAACTAAGGCAACATGCGAACTGATGGCGGGAAAAGTATTTACACTTCCAATTAAGTAAACAACTCTAAAGTAGCAAGTAGAGCCTCTCCCTAAGCTCACTCTAGGCAAGTGGAGACCTAGAATAATTAGGGAGAGGAAGTGAAGAATGCTGAAAATAAGCGAATAGAAATGCAAACAAGATATGCGAAGAAGGCAACTAGATAATTGATAAAGTGTTTAACAAAAATGCCTAGTAGAGGAATGCTTCTACTACTAGATAATTGAAGTAAAAGAAAACACAAATCCTCTAAATGGATGGTGAAGAAGAGGGCTTCTTGCTCCAAGGTTGGTGGCTCCCAAGCTTGAAAAGAATCCTTCAACTCCTTCCTTGCAGAACTCCGCCAAGGTGATGACCTCCAAGGCAAGCCCTAAGGGGGCGTGCCCTAAGTTTCTCTCCAAGGGTGGACGTCCACCCTAAGCTTTTCTCCTTTTCCTGGCCGTCCTCCTTGAAGTGGGAGAGTCCTCCTCCTTGGCGTGGCCCAAGTTGAAGAGAGTGGGGAGAAGAAGGCACCAAAAGGGCTGGTGGTGTGCCCCTTTAATCTCCTTCTCTACTCCTTCTTCTTGGCCGTAGGTATGGGTGGTTTAGGTAGAAAATATACTAAGGGAGGATGCCCAAAAATGGTGGTAGGTGGTGGCCTTTTATAGAATAGGAGGGGGGCTATGGTGACCTTTGAAATGGATGGCCAAGATGAGTTGATGGAGGTGGTTGGAGATCCCATGGCCAAGGAGAGTTGGCGCCACCTTAAAGGGCACCAAGGGGTAGTTATGGGTGTTGACACCCTTTGGTGTTGGTGCCAAAATGGGCATTCTAGAAGGTCATTAGGTGGCGCCACCTTAAGGTTCTAGAAGGGGGGTTATGTGGATGGCTAGGATGGCTTATGTGGGTAGGTGTAGGGTGGATTTAAGGGGCTGAAAGTGGCGCCAATATAGAGGTGGTTAGGGGTGGTTTTTGGTGCCAACTTGAAGTGTCTTTTGGTGGAGATAATGGGGTGAAGGGATGGCTAGGAGGTGGTGCCAACTTGAGTAGAGTAGCTAGCTTAGGTAAGCTTGAGTTGGTGGAGCTAGCTAGGGTTGATTTTGGAGGTAATGACTGGCCAAGGAGCTGGTTGTTAGCTATGCTAAGCTAAGCTAAGATAAGCTAAGCTAGCTTAGCTAAAGGTGGAGTGGAGGAGAAGGTGTTGGAGCTAGGGTTTGGAGGAAGGAGCTGAGGAGGAGAGTCTGGAGCTGGAGCTGGAGCTGGCTGCTACTGAAGAGGCTGGCATGGGGCTACTCTAGCTGGCTTAGCTTGCTAGTTCTTTGCTAGCTACTAAGCCAAGCTAAAGTGAGCTAACTTCTACCAAAATGAGCTGAGGTGAGCTAGGTCTGGTGCTCCCGGGGAGAATCAAGCTGGTTGAGGTAGCTAAGGTAGCTTAGCTCAACTGAGTTGAGCTAAGCTGAGTCCCCGGGAGCTGGACTTGAGCTTCCTGAGCTGAGATGAATTCTTCTTCAGCTGGCTGGAGTTGAGTGGAGCTGAATGTAGCTGGATCTGAGCTCGGGTGAACTCCTGTCAACTCAGCTGAGCTAGCTAGAGCTCTCTGTGAACTAGTGGGACCTGAGATGAGATAGACTCAGCTAAGTTGAGCTGGATCTGAGCTGACTTGGGCTAGGGTGAGCTAAGGTGAACTCTCTTGAGCTGCCATCCAGTTGAGATTAGCTGAATGGAGCTAGGATGAGCTAACCCTAGTTCAAGTAAGCTAGGTTCCAGCTACGGTGAGCTGGATCAAGCTGAGGTGGGCTGGATTAGGCTGAGTTCCAGCTAGTCTGGGCTTCTCCTTCACCATTTGCCTTCTTGAGTGCTAGGGTTTTAGGGATCTATATATCTGTACATCCCTAACACTCACAAAAACATATTAAAAAGACAATAAAAAAATGCAATGCATGCTAACCTATTTAATGCCTAAATGCAGCCCAAAAACCCATTTGCGGAGTAAAATCCTAAGAGCTAGGTTTGTTTTAATGCATAAGAATGATGATAAACTGGCGTTTATCACACCCCATGCTTATCTTTTGCTAGTCTCTTAGCAAAACTTAAAATAGAATTTTTTTTGGGAAATCTAATTTTTTTGACTTTGGAGGAGAAAAAGAGATCAATGGACCTTGGTAGATTAAAAAAACTGGAGGTACGGGATTTGTTAAAGATAAACATCGGGATTTGTTTTTGGATTCAACCATTAGATAGAACGGGATGAATATATCTTCCAAAAAATTCTCAAATTAACCCCTTGTTAATTCAGATGACTTGAAATTTTTGTTTTTAGGAATTTTTTTGGCTCATGAATCTGATTCTCAACTTGCAAAATCCTTTAAAACCTTGTGGCTGTGCTTGTGAAAAGCCAACATTTATAAGGGTGTGTTCATTTATTTATTTATTTATATATATATATATATTTTTTTTTTTTCTCCCCCATGCTTATTTTTAGCTTAGTCTTACAACAGATGTGTCGGGATCATCATTCCCGTTACCATTCCTCGAGGGGGTTCTGGCGCCAGTACTTCGAGATAGCACTGTCCATGACACCACCCAGGAGCTCACAACCCCAAAACACGATGCGGTGAAAAGGGGCGCTCCAAACAAACTCAAGCTCTTGCTCCGACACTATAGGTAAAGCACCATCCAAGACACTTAAGCTGCTAAAATGCGCTTTAATGCTCCATCTAAAGATATGAAATATAGATATGGAGCAACGCCGAGGCGGTAACATGTTGACATCGCGTCCTTAAAGGAGGCATTTTCCTCCTTCTCGGCGGTGGGAACTCAAACCAATGACCTACTTCAGACTTTCACTAAGTCCAAATAAGGGAGTTTTTCAAATTTTTAGTTATTTTTAAGTGTTGGCTTGTGTGTGAAGAGTGACACAAGAAGTTTCTCAAAACATGCAAGTTTTTGAATCAGAAGCTAAGTCAAATAATTTTCATATTGCAAAATAGGATCAAGTCACCTGAACTATCATGAGTTCAGGTGGAATTTTATAGAAGGATATTTGATCATGTCTAAAATAGACCCTGGAATTCTAATGATCAGATCCATATCCTCATCCTTAGTTTGTTAAAGATTAAATCCCATTGTACCAAAAGTGAATTTTTCGACCTTAGTCCCGATTTCAAAATTTTTCCTCAAAAAGTTTTGAACATTTTTATTTTTCTGGGTATGCAAGCAGGAAATAAATTAAACAAAGATGCATGTTTTTAGGTTTTGAAAATCCTAAATCGATCGTAAAATGTAAAAACACCCCCCCATGCTTAAGATATGCCATGTCCTCATGCATTAGGAGGGAAAAGGGATCACCTTAGTGAAGAACGGTCGGGTTTAGGAGGAACAAAACCTGGAAAAAGAAAACAAAAGGGAAAGCAAGAAAAAATGATGGGTTACCTCCCATCCAGTGCTATCTTTTTCACCATTCAGCCAGGCGTGAAGGTATGCACGGAAGACGTAAGATCATGTAAATAATTGGACACTTGTATGCCCGCAAAAAAAGTGTCTTCTTCTAGATCCCTAGAAAATTGATTAGAAATAATATTGGGATCAAAGTTGGATGGAAAATGATAAGTATAGCTCGAGTCTGGCCATGGGTTTAAATTAGGGTGGGTGCCAAACTCAGGCAGGGTTGGTGGCAGGTCCGTAAGAAAGGGGTCGGGGAAGGAATGGTGAGGATTGGGTGAAGTTAGTGTGGAAAAGTTAGGTGCGTGAATAGTGGGTGGGTTAGGGGGGGTATCAGGAATAAATTTGGGGTCAAGACAAGTTCCCGGATCACAGATTTCACCGACCACTGATTCTGAATCAGAGTCCTCAAAAAAATTATGGTCGGTAAGGGTATCTATTAACATTGTCTCCTCCACCATATTGGAAATTTCAGTATCTGAGTCCTCAAAGAAGTTATCATCATGGAATCTCCTGGAGGATTTAAAAATATCTAAAGTGATAGTTTGGCCTGCATAATTAATATCCATTTTGCCTGTGTGGCAATTGATATTTGCCTTTGCAGTGGCCAAAAAGGGGCGTCTAAGGATTATCGGGGAGTCCAGTAATGATTCGGGTGCCTCAATGTCAAGAACCAGAAAGTCTGCAGGGAAGACACAATTCTGGACCTTGACTAATACATCCTCGACAATCCCACGAGGTTTGATTGTAGATCGGTCGGCTAATTGTAGGGTAACCTCGACGGGTTTTAATTCACCGATATGAAATTCTTCAAATAAACTCGTGGGAATAATATTTACTGAGGCACCAAGATCAAGGAGGGCACGATTAAATGTATTGTCATCAATAATTACAGAAATTAAAGGCGCCCCCGGATCTTTCATCTTAGGAGGCAGCTTACTCTGTATGACAGAGCTTACTATCTCCGAAAGATGCACCTGTCCTAGATTTTTGGCCTGCCTTTTAGGAGCACAAATCTCCTTCAAAAATTTAGCATAGGCAGGTATCTATTTGATGGCATCTAGGAGAGGAATATTGATATGAACTTGCCCAAATAGCTCCATGAGTTCTTCTGTAGTGGGCTCAGATTTCTTTTTTTTGTTGGTGGTGGGGTAGAGAGCTTGTGGGAAAGGGACAGGAATCTTGTCTTGAGATTTTTGTATTTCTTTTTCTTCCTAATGGGGAGGTGGGGAGTCAATTTGCACAGGTATTTCACCAGGTTGGTGTGAAGGCCCGGGGTCAGTGGTGGTTTTCCCACTCCTCAAAGTTACTGCATGTGCAGTCGGATTATTAATTGGAGGAGGTGGGGGGGCCTGTGATTGCTGAAACCTGGGAGGTTGCTGAGGTGGCGGATTAGGAGGAGGCTGATTTGGATAATGTGAATTTCTGCCCATATAATGGTTTCCTTGGTGATTAGGGTTGGGTATGGGTTGGGACGGAAGATGTCCTACAGGTCTTTGCGTGGGAGTAACCGCAATCTGATTGTTCAGATTTGTGATGTTGCGGGTTACTTCCGTCATTTTTGTTTGCATATCCTGCAGGGTTTGCAGCATCTAGGCATTGATATCTTGTTGGGATGGCCCAGGATGGAAGTTTGGATTCAACCCATACCCATTAAAATGATATGGCTGGGAGGAAACTTGATTATTCCAGGAGTAGTTCGGGTAATTTTTCCAATTGGAAGAATTTTTAAAGGGCTCCTGGATGGCAGAAATATTTTGAGTGGGGTTAAGATCTGGATAGTTGTAATTCCCCAGTGAATCATGGGCAACCTCAGAATAATCAGCAGGGGTAGTGTTGAGATTGTGCAAATTTTCTCTTTGTGGAAAGTTAGGTTGGGTTAGATGTGGGTGTGGAGCTTGTGTTGATGTGGCCAGTCTTTCCTCAATTTTCTTTTGATTAATATGCGTCTGGTCGAGTTTTTGAGCAATCAATTGAAGATCGTCTTGGGTGACAGGGATAGATTGAGTGCCTATTTCATGAACACCGAACTGCGAGTTTTGGGTTCTGCAAAATGTGTTCATGGAAGCTTGATCAAATGAGTTTTCACTCATTTCTTCAAACAGGTCATAGGCACTTTCAGCATCTTTATTTAAGAAGTTGCCGCCACACGAGGCATCGACAAACTGTCGGATTTGATCTTCTAATCCATGATAGAAGATTTGCACGAGCTGCCATAAAGGAATCTCGTGGTGCGGGCAACTTCTTAAAAGGTCTTGAAATCTTTCCCAAGAATCATGGAAAGTTTCACCAGATTTTTGGTGAAAGGTCGTAATAGATCTTCGTAAGGAATTGGTACGACCTATGGGAAATAATTTCTTGAGGAAGGCACTCTTGAGTTGAGGCCATGTTGTAATGGGTCGACCAATGGTCCTGAACCAATAAGCGGCCTTATCTTTAAGAGATAATGGAAAAAGCCGCATCAGCCATATGTCTTCTTGTACATTTCGGGAATGGGTTGTCTGTGCAAGAAGAGTTAGCTCTTCAAGGTGGCTGAAAGGGTCTTCCCTAGGAAGGTCATGAAAGTGTTTAATTAGGTTCAGGACCGCAGGCTTGATCTCAAAGTCCCCCTCCGGTATGACCACCCCTTGTCGTTCCTCATAATAAGACGGATCATAGAAATCTTTTAGAGGAACAACAGGCTGCTGTCGGGGTGGTGGGTTTGGCCTTGGATTGGCTAGGTTTTGGATGTTCCTAGTCAATGTTTGTTGATTGGAATTTAATTTATTAATCTGATCGGCCATTAATTTTAAAAGATCAGGTAGGGGGTCTTGATGTTGTGTGTAGGGCAACTCAAGATTAGGGATCTCCAAGTGTGGGAAGTTACTGGTGGTTGGGTTTTGGGTGGAAGGGTTAGAATTAGGGTTAGTGGTGGGGTTAGAGGTGGACGTGGAAGGGTCAGTGGACCTATTTTGTTGTGTTTCCATTTTTTCAGGAGAAGAAGACAGAAAAAGTGGTCTTTTTGCGTGGGGGGCGAAATCAAATGGTCCTTCCAAGTGCGGATTTTGAGACCGTCGCCCGTGCATAAAATGGAAGAACGGGAGGGGAGGAGAAGAGAAAGAGATGAGAGAAAGTGTGCAATTCAAACAAACAAAAACTAGACCTAACTTAATTGTGACTCCCTAATAATAACCTAAGACTTGGTCTATATAGGAAATAAGTAATCAATAGTGAATACCCGTTCTATCAACAAATCTAGCCAAGTTGCTTAAGGGGAGGTTTGGGCCCAAACGTTTCCCAGGGAAAACCCCAGGTGCTTGTACAAACCCACGCCTGGTCGTTTGACACGGCCCCTCAGCCTGAACACCAGATATAGATGACAGAATTGGTACTAACTAAAGAAAACTTAAGACCTAAATAGCAAGCCTAAGTTGATAAAGCCTTAGGGGTCAAGTTGCTGCAAATTTTAATTAGGTCTAGGATTCTATAGTGCACATGGATTGTGGAGGACGTTTATTAGGTTGTTGCCCTGTTATTTAATTTTTTTTTGTGTGTGTGTAGGAAATGGAGAGTGGTTCCAATGAAAATCAAGTTGTCACACAATTTTTTTTTGTATTTATGTCTTTTAGGATTCAATTTAATTAAATGAGTTTTAGGGTTTTTCTCTTTAAGCTTTCAAACAAGTTTGAAAGTTCACAATCAAAGGAAAGACAAGTTGTATGTGTGATTGTATATTTCCTTTTAATTGAGTCTCTAAAGAGAAAGAAGAAACCCTAAGCCAATTATCCTTAAGACAGAAATTTAACTACCAATGAATTATTTTTAGCTTTCTGAATTAAGTAGTGGTCCAAATAAGTCAAACAACACCACTACTTTGAATTAAATCAAAAAAGGATTCCAGAAAAGATTTTTGTAAGATTTTAGGAATTTGTTTGATAATTTTTTTGAATTTTTAATTGTACTAGTGTCAAAGTCCAGAAATAATACCCGTGGGTATTATGGACTTTTCAGTATTACCACCGACCTCAGAAAATTTTTATAATTTTATATGATGTGTACAATTTCACAACGATTCCAGTAAGCTAAATTTCTCAAAAATTGGATGAGTATAAAAATTTTGAAAATTTGCGGACTGTAGCAAAATAGGAAGATTAGAGGGTGTGACCCCTTTGCTATCCACGAATTTTTAAAAATTAAATACAAATCCAATTGTTTTGAAATTTGGAAAAGATGTTCCTAACTTAATTGGGAATCACAATATGAAATTTTATGATTTTAGGAGGCCTGGGGTTTTAGGAATCGATTTTTCAAGTCCAGACAGAAATCCGGACCCGAAAAATAGAACACCAATACTTGCAATGGAATGGTGCTAAAGAAGCATACAAGCAAACAATGGATTTTATAATGCACCACTCCACTTAATTAAAGTGTTTAGGGTCCTGAAAGCCAAGTTTAGTGTATTTTGGTAGTTTTTTTTTTAGCCTAAATGTGACAAGAAAGGGGAACCAACCTGAATTTCACGGGAAGAAAAGGATCTTTGAGCTATCGCTTCCAGATTCCCGCCTTCCCGCTGTAATTCCTGCACACACAAAAGAAAGAAAGAGAAGGGGATGAGATCCACTCCAAGCAAGAGCAAATTAATTAATGCAAAGCCGTGCCTCCCCGGCAACGGTGCCAAAAAGTGATAGCGAAAATACGCGGTTTGTTAATTAGGTCGTTGTAACGCGTAAATCCGCTTTCGCTCTTAAATTTATAATCCTAGATAGGGAAGTATCTAGGGTCATCCAAGGAGGCAATATGGTTGCAAAATTGATTCTCTTGCTTGGAATAAATCTCAACTTTCTTTTTGGTAATTTTCAATATACCATTTTTTTATTTTTGAACTAAGGCAACATGCGAACTGATGGCGGGAAAAGTGTTTACACTTCCAATTAAGTAAACAACTCTAAAGTAGCAAGTAGAGCCTCTCCCTAAGCTCACTCTAGGCAAGTGGAGACCTAGAATAATTAGGGAGAGGAAGTGAAGAATGCTGAAAATAAGCGAATAGAAATGCAAACAAGATATGCGAAGAAGGCAACTAGATAATTGATAAAGTGTTTAACAAAAATGCCTAGTAGAGGAATGCTTCTACTACTAGATAATTGAAGTAAAAGAAAACACAAATCCTATAAATGGATGGTGAAGAAGAGGGCTTCTTGCTCCAAGGTTGGTGGCTCCCAAGCTTGAAAAGAATCCTTCAACTCCTTCCTTGCAGAACTCCACCAAGGTGATGACCTCCAAGGCAAGCCCTAAGGGGGCGTGCCCTAAGTTTCTCTCCAAGGGTGGACGTCCACCCTAAGCTTTTCTCCTTTTCGTGGCTGTCCTCCTTGAAGTGGGAGAGTCCTCCACCTTGGCGTGGCCCAAGTTGAAGAGAGTGGGGAGAAGAAGGCACCAAAAGGGCTGGTGGTGTGCCCCTTTAATCTCCTTCTCTACTCCTTCTCCTTGGGCGTAGGTATAGGTGGATGTAGGTAGAAAATACACTAAGGGAGGATGCCCAAAAATGGTGGTAGGTGGTGGCTTTTTATAGAATAGGAGGGGGGCTATGGTGACCTTTGAAATGGATGGCCAAGATGAGTTGATGGAGGTGGTTGGAGATCCCATGGCCAAGGAGAGTTGGCGCCACCTTAAAGGGCACCAAGGGGCAGTTATGGGTGTTGACACCCTTTGGTGTTGGCGCCAAAATGGACATTCTAGAAGGTCATTAGGTGGCGCCACCTTACGGTTCTAGAAGGGGCGGTATGTGGATGGCTAGGATGGCTTATGTGGGTAGGTGTAGGGTGGATTAAGGGGCTGAAAGTGGCGCCAATATAGAGGTGGTTAGGGGTGGTTTTTGGCGCCAACTTGAAGTGTCTTTTGGTGGAGATAATGGGGTGAAGGGATGGCTAGGAGGTGGTGCCAACTTAAGTAGGGTAGCTAGCTTAGGTAGGCTTGAGTTGGTGGAGCTAGCTAGGTTTGATTTTTAAGGTAATGGATGGCCAAGGAGCTGGTTGTTGGCTAAGCTAAGCTAAGCTAAGATAAGCTAAGCTAGCTTAGCTAATGGAGGAGTAGAGGAGAAGGTGTTGGAGCTAGGGTTTGGAGGGAGGAGCTGAGGAGGAGAAGTCTGGAGCTGGAGTTGGAGTTGGCTGTTGCTGAAGAGGCTGGCATGGGGCTACTCTAGCTGGCTTAGCTTGCTAGTTCTTTGCTAGTTGCTAAGCCAAGCTAAAGTGAGCTAGCTTCTACCAAAATGAGCTGAGGTGAGCTAGGTCTGGTGCTCCCGGGGAGAATCAAGCTGGTTGAGGCAGCTAAGGTAGCTTAGCTTAACTGAGTTGAGCTAAGCTAAGTCCCTGGGAGCTGGACTTGAGCTTCCTGAGCTGGGATGAGTTCTTCTTCTGCTGGCTGGAGCTGAGTGGAGCTGGATGTAGCTGGATCTGAGCTGGGGTGAACTCCTGTCAACTTAGCTGAGCTAGCTAGAGCTCCCTGTGGACTAGTGGGAGTTGAGATGAGCTAGACTCAGCTAAGTTGAGCTGGATCTGAGCTGACTTGGGCTAGGGTGAGCTAAGGTGAACTCTCTTGAGCTGCCATCCAGCTGAGATTAGCTGAATGGAGCTGGGATGAGCTAACCCTTGTTCAAGTAAGCTCGGTTCCAGCTGCGGTGAGCTGGATCAAGCTGAGGTGAGCTGGATCAAGCTGAGGTGAGCTGGATTAGGCTGAGTTCCAGCTAGTCTGGGCTTCTCCTTCACCATTTGCCTTCTTGAGTGCTAGGGTTTTAGGGATCTATATATCTGTACATCCCTAACACTCACAAAAACATATTAAAAAGACAATAAAAAAATGCAATGCATGCCTAACCTATTTAATGCCTAAATGCAGCCCAAAAACCCGTTTGCGGAGTAAAATCCTAAGAGCTAGGTTTGTTTTAATGCGTAAGAATGATGATAAACTGGCGTTTATCAATGCCATATGAAGTTCAGCTTCAGCACATGAAGGAGCATGGAAATGAAGGGGTTAAGAAGAAGACCATGGCGATCGAAGCCAAGCATCAATCAGAAGACTCCTCAAGCGAAGATGAAGAGGAAGATATAGCCCTTCTATCTAAAAAGAGTACAAAGTTCCTCAAAAACAAGACAAGTTGGAGAAAGAAAGAAGAATCTAAAGCAAACACCATTATCTACTACAACTGCAAATGGAAGGGACACATCAAGAAGGATTGTCCACATCTTAAGAAGGAATTAGAGAAGAAGCGATTCCCTAGAAAGGATGAAAAGAAGAAGGCTCTTCAAGTCACCTGGGATGATTCAAATTCAAGCTCAGAAGAAGAAGAGACCTCTGGAGAAGAAGTGCTCCTAGGACTTATGGCTCTAAAAGATGAGGTAACTTCCTTCTCACAAGATGAATTATTAGAAGCTTTCTTTGAGATGCCTGACTTAGATAAATCACTAAGGATGGAAAATAAAAGCTTGGCAAAAGCCTTAGGAGAAGAGAAAGCACAAAAAGATATGTTTGCTTTGCATAAAAAAGAATTGTCTGGTGAAATTGCTTCACTAAAATCACAAATAGATAATCTGAAAGTAGACATAGACAAGCTAAAGGAAAACTTTGCTCTTCTATTAAATGATCTGGCTAAAATCACTAAAGGAAGTCAAAATCTACTTAAACTCTTAAGAACACAAACCCATAGCACCACAAAATTTAGGTTAGGTTATATACCTAAAAACGATCATGAAGCATTGAGTTCTAGCCAAAGGAAAGAGAAAGGTAGCTTGCCTAAATAAGCAGCACCAGCTAACCACCGTGTACCCAAACAAAAATGGGTACTAAAAGCACTTTTGAAATCATGTTTTGTAAGTGAAGTAGATTATAAGAGGTGGACATACCAAGAAATGAATGGAAACCAGAAGCCACTTTATAGATCCAAGAATCCATGACCTCACAAGCACAAACAAGTGACAGGATCTAGAAGATAGAAGGTGGATTAAAGACAACAGGTGTTCCAAGCATATGACTGGAGAGGAAGACCTGTTCCTGCAACTCCACCTCCAGGAACGTGGTACAGTCACATTTGGGAATAACCATAAGGGCCATATTGTTGGTACTGGCCAAATTGGTAACTCCTCCACATCTTTTGATAATGTGCACCTAGTTAGTGGATTAGAACACAATGTTCTTAGTGTAAGTCAAATCTATGATAAAGGGTATAAAATCTCTTTCACATCAAATGATTTTAAAATAAGAGATAGAGAAACCAAACAAATTCTTTTAAAAGGAAATAGACATAAAGATATTTATACTATCAACTTCGACAAATGAGATAACCTTGAATGTCTTGTAGCATCTAACAAAGAGGCAATACTTTGGCATAAATGAGTAGGTCATGTTCACATGAGAAACATCGGTAGACTTGTGAAACATGAGCTTGTCAAAAGGCCTGCCAAAGATCAACTATAAGAAAAGCAAAGTCTACAATTCTTGTCAATTTAGTAAACAAACCAAAAATCCTTTTAAACCAAAAAGGATGGCTAACACCTCTCGACCCCTGGAGCTACTTCACTTAGACTTGTTCGGACCAACAAAATCTAAAAACTTGAGTGGGTGTAGATATTGCTTAGTTGTAATTGATGATTTTTCTAAATTTACTTGGGTATCTTTCTTAAAAAGTAAGGATCTAACTATTGATGTTTTTAGTAAGCTTGTAAGAAGACTACAGAATGAGAAAGGATCTGAAGTCACTAGGATTAGAAGTGATCATGGTGGAAAATTTGAGAATGAACCTTTTTCTAATTTCTTTGATCAATATGGGATAAAACTTGAATTTTCCTTCTCTAGAGCCACATCTCAGAATGGTGCAGTTGATAGGAAAGATAGGACCCTACATGAGTGTGCCTGGACAATGCTGTGCGAGTCAAAGCTACCTCGATACATTTGGGCTAAGGCTGTAAACAATACATGCTATATCCAAAATAGATCATTGATTAGACCAATCCTAAAGAAAACACCTTTTGAACTCTATCATGGAAGAACACCTAGAATTTCTTATTTCAAGATATTTGGTTGTAGATATTTTATACTTAACACCAAGGATAATCTTGATAAATTTGATGCTAAGAGCTCAGACAGAATCTTCTTAGGTTACCCAACTAGAAGAAAAGCCTATAGAGCATTTAATGGGAAGAATTCTGTTGTTGAGGAGACACTAGTTGACTCTCAATCTTCTGTAAATGATGATGATGACCTAATAGAAAATCCTTCAAACATTCTAGAGTGAACATTTCAGATGAACTACCCAAAGATATATTCTATATGAAGGATCATCCAAAAGAATTGGTAATAGGAGAACTATCCAAAGGAGTTCATACCAGATCTTCTATTAACACCTTACCCTTCACATCTTTTATTTCTCAGTTAGAACCAAAACATGTTAAGGATGCCTTTTCTGACAATTGCTGAATTATTGCAATGGAAGATGACCTGAATCAATTCAAAAGAAATCAAGTATGGGAACTTGTTCCAAAAACTGACTCTCAGACCATTATAGGAACCAAATGGGTCATTAAGAATAAACTGAATGAATCAGGAGAAGTTGTTAGGAATAAAGCTAGACTTGTGGCCTAAGGGTATAATCAAGAAGAATGAATTGATTTTGATGAAACATATGCGCCTGTAGCTCACCTAGAATCCATTAGAATGTTGCTAGCCTTTGCCGCCCATGTGGAGTTTAAAATCTTTCAGATGGATATCAAAAGTGCCTTTCTCAGTGGATTTATCAAGGAGGAAGTCTACATTAAACAACCACCAGATTTTGAAGACGCTAATCATCTAGAATACTTATATAAATTAAACAAAGCATTACATGGTCTAAAACAAGCTCCACGAGCTTGGTATAACAGATTAAAAACTTATCTAATTGAAAATGATTTTAAAATTGGTAAAGTAGATCCAATCTTATTCACAAAAAGAAAATAAAATGATCTATTAATAATACAAATTTATGTAGATGACATCATTTTCAGTTCTACTAATGATCTTTTATGCCAAGAATTTGAAAAGGTAATGCAGGATCAGTTTGAGATGCGTATGATGGGAGAACTTCAATTCTTTCTCGAACTCCAAGTTGACCAGCTATCCTATGGAATTTTCATATCTCAAATGAAGTACAACACAGAGATCTTAAAGAAATTCTCCATGGGCAAAGTAAAAGGAAAAGAAACACCTATGACAACTTCTACACAGCTAAAATCTGATTAGACAAGTAAGTCTGTAGATCAGAAATTGTATAAAAGCATTATAGGTTCCTTATTATATTTAACTACTAGTAGACTTGATATTCTCCTTAGCACTTGCTTGTGTGCTCGTTTTCAAGTTAACCCTAAAGAAGTATACTTAAATGCAGTCAAAAGAATATTTAAGTATCTAAATTAACTACACAGCATATCTTGGACTTTTCTATCTGAAGTCAGACACATTGGATCCATATTCCCTTTGTGATTCTGATTATGTGGGTAGCTTTACAGGCAGAAAGAGTACTAGTCGAACATGTCAATTTCTCAAAAATTGTCTAGTCTCTTGGTTCTCTAGAAAACAACACATTATTTCCTTACCAACAATAGAAGCTGAATATGTAGCTGCATTTTTAGCCTGTTCACAACTGTTATGGATGGAATAGACTCTAGAAGACTTTGACCTATCCTACAAGAATAACAAAATACTTTTTGACAACACCAGTGCCATAAATTTATCTAAAAATCCTGTTCAATACTCTTAGACTAAACATATTGACGTTACGCATCATTTTCTAAGAGATTATGTCCTAGAAGATGAAATCAACCTAGAATTTGTTAAAATAGAAAATCAATTAGCGGATATATTTACAAAACCTTTACCGAAAGAAATATTTAATCTTATCTGCCATTCACTAGGTTTATCTAGGTTAAAAGAGCCTAATTGATAATTTGGAATGCATCCTTTTCAACCTTTGATCGACCAATTTTTTCAAATTAATCGACCAAACTTTTTGATCAATCAATTTACCAAAATCTTTGGCGGGAAATTTCCCTCAAAAAATTCGAGTTTTGATCAATCAACTTAGTTGTTTGATTGACCAATCCGGTTGGGTGAGAATTTTCCCTCCAATCGTTTGAACCCTAATCGACCAATGAGCTTGCTTGATCAATCATTTTTTATTTTGATTGACCAAAACATGAGTTTGATCAATGAAAACTTGGAAAATTTGCTTTTTCTGTTGTGGTCCCAATCTCCTCTAATCACACCCCTAATCTCCTCAAATGAACCTAATCTACTTTTTTACCTACCCTAAATATACTTACCTATTTTCCTATCCTGACTTTTTATAAAACACAAATGTTTTTACCTCAAAACCTACCTTTTTACTACCCATACCCCACATTTGGTCCCACATCCAAACACCTCCACCGTTCAAACATCCTCCACCCAACCCCACCTCTCCTCCTCTAGCCACCCTAATCGACCAACAACCCTGGCACCACTGACCACCACCGTACCTTGTGAGAGCAAGCCATGTAGCACCTGATGCTAGGACATGAATCCTCTATGCATCCTCTACGTTGCCATCATCATACGACCTCCTCGCATGTACCCTCGTCGTGCGTACTCCTTGCTCGCCATCCATGCTCTCCACCGCAGACCACCTCAGCACTCATTGATCGATTTGTTGATCGATCATGGTAACATTTGAATTTTTTAAATCTGTTCTTAAGTGGATTTCTATGAAGTTTGGATGTTCCATGTATTGATCATGTGAATCTTGTGGTTTTTTGTTATATCTTGAAGTATTTGTGAGCTTATCACTCATGGAAACACCTATTTTTTTCAGTCTATTTGCTTTTGGTCAAACAAATATCTTGGTTGATCAACCAAAAGTCAATTTTTTAGAAGTCTATCTAGTCTACTTTTGATCGACCAAAACTTCTTAATTGATCAACCAATGTGCTTTCTTTTATCCGAAATGGCTCCTAAATGCACACGTGCCTCTTCTTCTGCTCCTCATGATGACACATTTGACCAATTTTTCATCATTAACGCCACTCGTGAATGTTTTTCCATTCTAGCCAAACTTTCCTCGTACATCAGTTATCTGGTAGATTTTTCCTATTTTGAGTTCATCTTTCCAAGGATCCATGAAAAATTTGCATATGACCAAATTTTACGTCAAACTTTTATGCAGGTCTAAGAATAGCCGCATACCTAGTGTTGATTAGATGGCTTGTCACTTATTTTATGCCATTCTCAAGAATATAGGAGAGGGCTTCAACAGCGAGTTGATCTCGAATGTGTACGACATAGAGGTATTAGTTAATGCGGATGTCATTTCTTAAATTATCGGGTGTTCGTCTATTGGTCCTAATTTTCTAGACCTTCAGTAGTAGACTCAGATGGAATCTATTAGGGAAACCTTGCTCACTCCCTCACACTATGACTTGGGTCATCCTGCCAAATCTCTTTGTTTCCGTTGTCTTCATGTTTTCTTAATCATGTCTTTCTTCGGAATTTCATGTATAAATCTACCTCATTTGAGAACTGCCCTAGTATTATGCTCATCACCCTTTATGCTTTTCTTAGGAACAAGTGGTTCAACTGGAACCACTTGATTCTATATTTGATGAGAAGCAACCCACCATCTCCTTCTACTTTGGGACACTTCTTTCTCATATCTTCCTACATTTTAGAGTTATAATGGATATAAATCATAAATAATTGATTACAAGAGTCTCCATATTTGATAAGCTCACTTATACAAAGATGGAGCAAGCTCATGGTGAGCATGCAGACTAGAAGCAGCAACATCAAGAGTCCTCTATCATACCTCCTTTCCCATCATATGGGCACTTTACAGCAACCTGTCCTCCTCCAATGGACTTGCTCAATCCTTCTATGACCAGGAGTGGGAACTTCTCGACAGATCGCTTACAGGCAAAGATTTTGTCAGCATTCAGGATGTGACTAATGGTATTTCCTCGATGATGCACTAATAGAGAGAGACAAACATAGTGATGATTAGACATGGGCATTAGGTATCTGAATACCTGAATGCTCAAGGCCAGTTTCTGGATAAACTTAGAGAGTCTATTCATGGGATTTAGTAGCAACTTCACTAGCCTCCTCGTCCTCACCGATCTACTACCATGCCTCCATCATCAGCAGCACCTCCTTCTCCTCCTCCTATAGTAGTAGATTAGAAAGTGATATGGTCGGGCATGTTTCGCGTGTTAGAAATCGGGGTTACGAGTAACCCATCATCGTAGTTGCAAAACACGTTGATCAGATAAAATTTTTACTGAAACTCCAAGGAAGTCCTAGGTCAAACATAGGGAGGCGATGTTTACTTTACGTGAAAATCGTGCTTCATTTTTTTCTTTTTGGTATTTTAGGGTTTTGATATTTTTTTTGTGTTTTTGAAATAAAAGATAAGCAGAATGAATCACAAGATAGAAATGGAACAAATATGATATATATATCAATTCAATGTCAATTACAATGAACTATAAAAGCATAAAAAGAGAGGGAGGTGAGAGGAAATTTCCTTAATCGGATGTTCAGCGAGACGACGGTGCCTGGCGAAAGCTCAAACGAAGGAGGTGAGGAGTGGGATGACGGAGGTGAGATGTAGGAGGACGTCGTGTTGAGGAAAGCTTCGGTGTAGCTCTAGAATGGAGGTGAGAAGACGGAGTTGATCTGCTACCGGAATGGAGGTTGGAGGATTGCTCCAAGGTGACCTACGAAGGGAGATGGGGAGATGGAGGAGTATTTGGTGGGGTAGAGGTTCGCTACACTAATAAGTGCCTTGGGAGCTTGAGAACAAGCTCTAATGGAGCTTTGGTAGGCATGCTAGAGCTTGGGAGTAGGTGGGAGTAGAGTAGGTAGAGATAGCTTGGAATGGAGGGGGTGTAGGTACTTTTATAGTGGAGAAGAAGAGGCTAAAAATGGATTAAAGGACCTTTAGCGACCTCCAGACCGTCGCTGGCAATATTGCTGTAGATAGCTCACCTCCGCTTACGCCCTTAGTTGGCTCTACTGGCTTGCAAGGAAATAACAATGGCTGTAAGCGTCGCTGTAGGTCAGCCCAGCTATAGCTAAAAGCTGGTGCCAACCATGCTAGCGCCCACACTGTGCTGCATCGCTTATCGCATGTGCTGACCACCCATGCCTTGCTGTGTGAGTGCTTGCTATGCGCTGGCATGAACGTGTGCGCGCGTGTTGTTGTGTGCTGGCGCTTTGCATGTGCTACCACTGCTGCTGGCATGTGCCTGCCCAATTACGAATTGGAGGGGCTGCGGGGATTTGAACCTGTACCCCCCTTTGCAAACTAGTGCTCCAACCATTACGCCAGACCTTCCCTTGTGTCGTGAGGAGAGGCTTGGTGCAACCACTTCCCAGCCGTTGGATCTTGATCCAATGGCTAGGATTGAAGGGCGCAGATGAAGGAGTTAAGTGGTGTTGCTGGCCAATGTTGGGCAGCCTGGATGGCATCACGTGGCGCCATCTGGGCTGTCCATCTTCTTCTTCTTGCCACGGTGCTCAGATCGAGATGATTCCTGCGATGACGAACTGTGATCGACGCTCCGGATCCATCCGTACGGTTGGATTTTCCATCCGAAACTCGTATGGATGTCGCATTGCCCCCTGGCCATATAAAATGAAGGAATTAATATACAAAACATACAACTATCCTAAATGCCATGCAATGGATGTTATGTAATATTTATAACATGATATGCAATGCTAAGCATAGGAACTATCAAAAATAAGCAATTTATCATGAATTTATGTGTGTTCATCATGATACCTCCTTGCTAGACATCTAGGTAGTCGACCCCCAGATCGTCAGTTCAGAGATGCCTTTGTCTTGGCAACCCTACTTCACAGAGAGATTTGGCTCAATGGACCCTGAGTTAGATACTGATCCTTAGAGCACTATGGATGTATTTATGGCATCTTTAGAGTAGCTCTAGCTTAGTTTTATTTCTGCTTTGATTAGCTTTATGGATTGTGGTACTCTATATTTCTTGTGGACTATTTTTATCCTTGTTACGTTTATTTGGACTCAATTTTGCTTTATAGTTATATGCATGGCTATATCTCTAAGCTAAATATTTCTTTTTCGACTTGCATGTCAAAATTATTACTGCTTGAATTACATGTTTAAAGGGGACATAATTCAAATTAATAATTGCATGTTTAACATTTTGTTGAAACAAAAGGGGTAGATATTATGCATAACTCTTCATATTTCTATACATAATTATAATTTTGTTGTCATCAAAAAGGAGAAGGTAAGTACCTCTATTTTGATGCACCAAAATTATGCTATTTGCAAAACTAATATTTCATAACTTCTCTCATGGATCAAAGTTTCTCTTCTGGATCAAAGTTAGAAGAATGTTGTTCTATGTCTTAGTGTCCTTTTAATCTTTATTGAGTATAGAATATTTTGTAAGGAACCTCAAAACAAGTTTCAAACAGATTTTCGCACTTCATATTTTTTTTGAACTGAAAAGGAATGCTATCGAATCACCAATATCAATCCAGGAGAGCCTTTATTGATTAAAAGATACGAAAAAAATTACATAAATGAACCCCATTGGTGTATGAGATTCCAGCAATTATTGACAATATTATCCACATTCACTGGACTCTCCTGAAACAAACTCTCATTTCTAGCTCTCCACATTGACCATAAAATTGCCACCGTGGGCAAATATGGCTTATTCACCCTTAAGATGGAGCTCCAAAGACTCTCCCACATGGGAATAGTTTCCCTACACCCCTTCCTCTAAACACAATCTATAATCATGCAAGTGGAAAAAATATGAATACTGGAGTCATTATGCATCCCACACAAATGGCAGAAGTGAGCAGGGGTGCCCATTCTCCTGTGCCTCAAACCTCCTGTTATCAGGCCATCTCTTCTGCATAACCACAAAAAAATTTGTACCTTCAATGGTACCTTCAATTTCCATAGCTTTTTCCCAATCTCATCAACTTTAGCCATTCTGGATGAATTGATAAGCTTATCATAGGCAGCCGTTGTGGAGAACGTTCCCTCCCTTTTGTATGTGTCGCACTCCTTAGGTGTGGGTTTGACATAGCAAGTTCCTGCATAAGACATTCATTTTCTGTTCGTGTTCTTATTTCAGGACCATTCCCCACCTCATTGTTCAAAGACCAATTCTCAGAGGCCGTGTCCCAATAGTCATATACCAAAGCATTTTTATCAGTAGCAGCTGAAAATGCAAGAGGGTACCTGTCTTTTATCGCCCCACCTAGCAGCCATTTCTCCAACCAAAATTTGAAGCTTTTCTCATCTCCTAAGATAGACTTGAATAGGCTCCAATTATCTGCCAAGGCACGCAACACAGGCGACCAGAAAGGAGATGGCTTATGAGGATTTAGGCGGTTCTTCTCATCATTGGCCACCCCATAGCTATCCTGGATGATCTCTGTCCACATTTTTTTCTCCTTGAAGCAGCTGAACAACCGAATTCAGTAACAGGCCATCATTAAATTCTTTGAGAGACTTGATTCGCATGCCACCATACTTCTTTGGAAAAAAATTGAGTCCCACTTTATAGGTTGGAGGAAGGCACCTTGATGAGAGGCCCCTTTCCAGAAGGACCTCTTGTGCATCACATCAACTTTTTTCCAAATTGATTTTGGGGCTCTAAGGACAAAAAAGAAAAAGACTGGAATGGAAGTGATGACTGAATTCAGTAAAATATACCTCCCTCCTTTTGCTAAGTAGCGACTACTCTAACCTTCTAATTTTGTAGCCACCTTTTCTTATAGAAAGGACCAATCTATTTTCCTCATTTTTGTGCACTTCAGAGGTAAACCCAAGTACTTGATAGGCAATGATATCACATATTGATCGACTAACTAAATTAATTGATCGACCAACCAACTTAATTAATCGATCAAATCAACCCATTTTAGGAAGTTGATAAATACACTTTTGATTGACCATTTAGGTTAATTAATCGACCAATCATTAATTGATCAAATAACCAGTTTGATCAACCAAGCCTAACTTTGATCAAACAAACTGCCTTAATTGATCAACCAATTTGATTTCATTTTTTGGTCGATTTGCTACTATAAAAAAAGGTCGTAGGCACCCCTTTTTCAAACACTCTCAAGTAGAAAAATCATTCAAAAGTAAAGAGCTTCTTGTGCTTCTCCAAGTGCTTCTGCGCTCTTGTTTTCACGCCTTCCAAAGCATGACGATTCAAACCTCCGTTGAAATTCTGGTTTGACTTTTATTGAGGCTTCATAGGTTTTCATTGATCTTTTATATTGTTGCTTTCGATTAACTAATCCCAAGTTGTTTGGATAAATCTATTGTTGTTGCTTCCCTTTAGGATAGTAAGAGAAGGGATCTTTGTAAGAGGTTGTGGCACCCTTATTCAAGTGATATATTAGTGGATTGACTAGCTAGCTTCACCTAGTCAGAAAGATCCTAAGTTGAGAGGCTTAGGTAGTGGTTCTCACCCAGTTTGGGTTTCCACTATAAATCCAGGTGTTATCTGTGCTTGATACTTTTGTAGATTGATCTGTGGTCGTGCGTGCCTCACTTGTTAGAAATCGAGGTTACAAGTAACTTATCATTGTAGTTGCAAAACACGTCGATCAAATAAAATTTATATCGAAACTCAAAGGGAGTCTCAGGTCAAACACAGGGAGGCGACGTTTACTTTAATTGAAAACTATGCTTCATTTTTATTTATTCTTGGTCATTTTTATTTTTTCTATTTTTTTTGGTATTTTTAGGAAGCAAGAGATCAGATCGGCAAATGCTTATCTAGCTAATCTACTTGCAAATATAAAAGAGATAGAGAGAGAGAGAAACAATCATCTATTCATCAAGAATTGTTTCTTACACTACGAAAGCAGGAAAAATCTACACTATGAAAGCATAAAAGGATAGAATGAGGTGAGAGAAATCCCCCTCGACGATTGCTCGGAGGAGGACTCTCTCTGATGTCGCCTGGAGGAAGGTGGTGAGGAGCGAGACGAAGGAGGATGGAGCCGGAGGATAGAGCATGGGGCAGGACGACGTCACAGCGAGGATCCTCTTCCCGAAGGGTGCTGAGAGGACGGCCACGGGATGCTCCACGAAGGGGGGTGAGAGGACGGAAAACTATTTGGTTTTACTCTAGAGGAGCATCCTGGGCTTGGGACAAGCTCTCTCTAGAGCCTTGGAGGTGGTGAGAGGAAGAAAGGAAGAGATGCTTTGGAATGGTGGTGGGTAGGTCCTTTTATAGTCGAGGAGGAAGAACAAATTTGCTTCTGAGTCATTACTGACGTCCATAAACGTCGCTACAGCTGTCGCTGAAGATCCGCCCTTCAAATCCACTTGCTGGTGTGCGCTGACCATTAGTGACAGCTGCAAGCATCACTAAAGGTGTGTCGCTGAAGATCTGCGCCCGCCCCGCTGGCACCTGCCCTACTAGCGCGCTCCGTTGGCACGCTTCACGTGCCTTGTGCTCCCCGCACCTCGCGCACACGCGTGCGGCATGCGTTGCAATGCTGCTGCGTGCAGCGACAGCTGTGCGCGTGCGCTGTTGCTGTGTGCGGTGCACTGCGCGCTGCTACGGCTGCGACTGTGCGAGCGTGCTACTGCTGCTGGCCGACGATGGGCAGCCTGGATGGCACCACGTGGAGCCACCTAGGCCGTCCATTATTCTTTCTTTTGTAAAGGGTGCCCCGGTGCTCCGATCTGGATGATTCTCGAGCTGTCAGACTGCGATCGTCGCTCCGGATCCATCCATACGGTTGGATTTTACATCTGAAATACGTATGGATGTCGCATTGCCCCCCTGGCCATTGATCTTCCTTGGGCTTCATATGATGCTACAGGACTCCGATCTGGACGATTTCAGAGGTGTTAGACTCCGATCATCGTATTAATCAGATCTGTATGGTCTGATCGTCCATCCAAGGCCCTGAAATAAATCCTCTCCTCTCCTGACCATAAAAGAACCTAATTAACACAAAACATATACAACTACTCTAAATGTACAATGATGCATGTTATGCAATATTTATAACATGAAATGCAAATCTAAGCCTAGGAACATGCATGAATAGGCATTTTAAGCTGGTTAGATGTGTCTATATCATACCCCCATGCCTATCTTTTGCAAGTCCCTAGCAAAATTAAACTACATGCTATGTATAAAATCAAAATTAGGATTAGATCGCTTTGGCCTAAGTTGTTTACTAACAATAGAAAATTTCAACTAAGGTTCTAAACTACGAAGACTAAACAGTACCCAAGTGTCTACCAGAATGCAGACCGCCCAAGTCGTCGCCTTATTTAAAAAGGGAAGATGCATTTTTTTATTTTTTCTTTTTTTCTAATTTTTTTGTACTTTTGCAGTTTGAGAGTTCCAGGATAACTTTTTACGGCTACCCAACCCACCCAAGACTCGAAAAGGACTCTAAGCACTAAGCATCTTTGTGAAAAAGTGATAGACTCACAAAATGGCCGTTAAAACGGACTTCGGGTTTCTACGACCCTAGGTGACCTTGCCTAAAGGTTTATCTTTACGATCGGTAGCTTTCTCCCTACTTCTTTTATTTATGGGATCAATACAAGGGCGAACCCAATGTAAATCTCCCTGATTTATTCTACTTCCACGCTTCTTCCCTATGTGTTTTGGGAATTATTGTGCATTTTTATGAGCTGGGCTGTGGACAATCGGCCAATGGGCTATTACGCATGACCATTTGCCAGCCATACTCGTGTGGTGAAGTGTGGCTTTATTATTTTCCTTTTTTATTTTCTCCTTTTTCTATTTTTTTTGGGTGTTTCTTTTTTTTTTCTTTTTTTCTTCTTTTTTATTTTATTTTATTTAAGTAGGTGGCTTCCCTGATCTAAGCTTTACCTAAAGGTAGTACAACGAAAATGGTCTTGTGGCTGGGCTCTGGACAACCGGCTGATGAGCTGTTACCACCAACAACTTGCCAGCCATACCACCCAAGTCGGTCCATTAGCTACCCAATTTCCGTAAAAACCACCGGAAAGTGAGTCAGTGCGAATAGTGTGTAGATGCTTAGCCTTAAAATCCCCCTAAATCAGAGAGTGGGTTGATAAATCGTATACTTATCATCCCAATTTATTTACCAAATTAAAATGAATTTTAATTAGCGAGGACTCGAGACTAAGTCCACATTTGAGTGGACACCCAGGCTAATTAAGCCCGAAGACTTGAAGAGTCCAACTGTTTAGGTCCTCTTGTATCATTTCCTAGAGTTAATAACTTCCAAATGCCTAAGTTCTCTTTTCCTAATTTCTTTTTTTTTTTTTAATTTTCAATTTTTTTTTTAATTTTATAAGAAACTAAAAGAAATTTTACGGAGTTAACATAATGATTTCAGGAATTGATTATCCACCCCCCTATGCCTAAATGATGCAATGACCTCATTGTAAAAATAAAGACATGAAAAGGGTAGAGTAAACAGAACATCACCTGAGTGTAGTGAAAATCTGGTCAGCTCCGCAGAGAGAAGGGTGTATACACACGTGCTAAGTTTAATGCCTTCAACTAGGCATAGCATACATACAAAGAAGAGATTGAGAATTCATAAGTGCAGTTCAGAATCAAAATCAAAATATTGATCCTGAAACCCGCTAGCAGAAGATGTCCACAGATGTCGATGAGATTAAGGTGAAGACCCATGCCCCAAGGTCGAGTGGTTCTCAGGTTTTGGATGAAAATCACCCAGAACCGAAGGTTGTTGTGTTTGCGTGGCTGGGTTTGCGGTTTAGTGGTGTGCAACCCAAGACCAAAGTGTCGGACAACGGGTAAAGATGGTTCAATAGGTGCGGTTGTCCACTTAACATCTAGCTCAGAAAAATAATCAGTTATTTCAAGCTTGGGTTGCACGTGAAAGATATCGTAAGGGTCCTGGTAGAAAGTAGGTGGTTTTAAGTCAATAGGTACCCTTAGATCCAAAATCAAACTTCCCTCAGAATTAGCCTCCCAAATATTTATTTCAACAATTCTATCCTCCAACATCAAGGGCTTAGGCTTCGGGACCTCTAGCATATTATTCACCCCATATGATTCTCCCACGTCCAGAAATCGTGGCTGAATCAAGATTGACTTGGGCACAAAGATCTTAGAAGTCATCTCTTCAGGGTGCAGATGAGGACTGGGGTCACTGATTGAATCATCAAGATTCGGGTCCTCCAAGTTAACCCTAACTAAATCCAAATCTTCAATAATTGGGCTATCAACTGGTTTGTCAAATTCCTCAAGCCCATTTGTCTTACTAAAATCCTCTTCCTTAAGTTCAAGTGAGACTTCGCCAAAAGATTCTTCACCCTCAGAGTCAAAGAATTGATGATCCTCATTTATATGTCTCAAAATCATATGTCATTCGATGGTCCGTGAAGACATATTTTTCCTCGCTCCCTGGCTCGAGGATCTCGGGTGAATCAATCGGTTCATCCTCAAATGGTTGCTCTAGCCCATCCTAGTCATCCCCAGCCTCAGAAAATATATCCCCCCCGACAGGTGCCTGAGCGGGTTCAAACATTGGCTCTCCTGAAGGGGGTTCATCTTGAGAATCATCCCAAGATTTGACTAGTGCAACCACAAATTTCATCCTCAACCTCGACAATTTCCCAAGAAGGAACTCACCCAAGTCCCTATCCCTAACACTTTGGAGCAAATCCAATAGAGAACTATTAAGTTCATCAATCATCTTGATCATAGGCTCCAGTGCTTCAGTGCTTGGTGTTGGCTGAGCTTCTAAAGATTATATAGTGTTCCTCAAATTAGCCAACACCCTATCCTGGATCTGGTTCACCTGAACCGACTGGCTCGGTTCAGGTTTGGGTGGGTTCAGATTAAATCTAGGGGAGCAAGATGTCAAGGTTCTCGGGTTCCTCCCTGGTAGTAGGTCGCCATGGATTGTTCAAAGAAGGGTGATGACCTATTTTCAATGGAATACTGGAGAGGGTAGGTGTTATAATCAATATATCCTTCCTGATTGTAGATCGGGTTGGTTTGGTCATCAAAGGATGGAGATCCAAAATCATTATAGCTCTGGGAAGGATAATAATCATAGTCTTGTTTTCCAGGGTTAGGCCCTAGGCACTGAGGTTCAGATTCATATCCCCAATCAAAGTCATCCTGGCTAGTGGATGGATAATTATAAGTCAAGTCGGGATAGTAATCATCTTGGGGATAAGTGGTGGTTGGAGGATAGGATGTGAAATGTGTGTAGGATGTGGAAGGGTACATGGTAAAGTAAGGAGGGAAATCAGAAGTGAAAGGAGCCCTGCAATACAAAAATACAAGCCTATCCTTAGTTTGGGTAGCTTAAAGGTCTACAGACTCTTAGAATCCATCCTAAGATTATAGACGATTTACTCTACTTATGTCCAGGCAATCCAACCAGTTAGAAGGAGGGACTGGGGAGAAGGTTCTTCCTTTCGCTTGCGCCTCTGGTTCCTAGTGTACACCCCAGCCGTGGTCCTTTGACTCTACTCCCCTAGCTAGACATCAGATTGACTAGTATAAGTAGGTTAATCATGAACAATCTCAATCTGGATCTCGATGAGTGAACCAGTCCTTAGGGCCAACATCTAATCAATTTTAGTTAGGCTTGGGACAATGGTGCTTCAGGAATGTGATGGGCCCTTTAGATGGGTTGTGTCCTTAATGATCAGTTAAAATGTGTGTGTGTGTAGAACCAAGGTTTGCAAACAAGGTTATTTGATGATGTGTCTTTTAGAGTTCAACCTTGTTTAGTAGCTTTTAGTGTTTAATCTTAGGTATATTGAATCAAGTTTAGGAAAACACTCCAAGTTTTGCAAGCACTGGTGATGATATATTCCTTTAGAAATCAAAGAAAAAAATGTGGAGTGCCTGGTTCAGCCCTAAGAATCAACCCTAAGTGGCAAGCTACTTGATGAATCACTTTTATCTTAAGTGGTGCAATCCAAACAGTTCAATCAATTGGCCTATTGCACCACTTAGTTAAGGCACACAGAAATTTTTTGACCTATCCAGATTTCTACTGACTTATTTGTGTGTTGAATTAAGTGTATCGGGTCCACAGTTTAGATCCCGATTAAGTGGTAGAATCGATGTGATTGTGTGCCTTAGGGTGAGAAGTATGGGTGTTAAGTGTGTAGCTTACAAAAAATCCCAAATCAGCTAACACTTTTTTTATTTTTTTATTTTTATTTATGTGGATGGCAAGGTGAGTGGAGGTGGCAAACAAACAATCAAATCTATCCTAGGGTTCATAAAAAGCACCTAAGTTGATTTGGGTTTGAGTTATTCGGTTATGGAATGAAAACTAAGGTGGGGGTGGTGTGGGGGACACTTACAAAACACTCTACCCGTACTTTACTCCGGTCTACCGCACTTGGATCTCCATGCTAGGGTACCTACAAGACAATAGATCAAAACAAGTAGGGTTAATGCTATGTAAGTGCAAAGAAATGCAATAAACAATAAAGTAAATTCCGTTGCCTCCCCGGCAACGGTGCCAAAATGGTCGTGCCTGCTTCACGTGTTAGAAATCGAGGTTACAAGTAACCTGTTGTCGTAGTTGCAAAACACGTCAATCAAATAAAATTTATACCGAAACTCTAAGGGAGTCTCGGGTCGAACACAGGGAGGCGACGTTTACTTTACTTGAAAACTGCGCTTCATTTTTATTTGTTCTTGGTCGTTTTTGTCTTTTCTAATTTTTTTGGTATTTTTAGGAAGCAAGAGATCAGATAGACAAATGCTTATCTAGCTAATCTACTTGCAAATATAAAAGAGAGAGAGAGAGAAACAATCATCTATTCATCAAGAATTGTTTGTTACACTACGAAAGCAGGAAAAATCTACACTATGAAAGCATAAAAAGATAGAATGAGGTGAGAGAAATCCTCCTCGACGGTTTCTCGGAGGACGACTCGCTCTGACGTCGCTTGGAGGAAGGTGGTGAGGAGTGAGACGAAGGAGGACAGAGCCGGAGGACAGAGGATGGGGCAGGACGACGTCACGGCGAGGATCCTCTTCCCGAAGGGTGGTGAGTGGACGGCCACAGGATTCTCCATGAAGGGGGGTGAGAGGATGAAAAACTATTTGGTTTTACTCTAAAGGAGCATCCCGGGCTTGGGACAAGCTCTCTCTAGAGCCTTGGAGGTGGTGAGAGGAAGAAAGGAAGAGATGCTTCGGAATGGTGGTGGGTAGGTCCTTTTATAGTGGAGGAGGAAGAACAAATTTGCTTCTGGGTCAGTACTGACGTCTATAAACGTCGCTGCAGCTGTTGCTGAAGATCCACACTCGCCCAGCTGGCACCTACCCCGCTGGCGTGCTCCGTTGGCATGCATCACGTGCCTTGTTCTCCCTCACCTCGCGCACGCACGTGCGACATGCGTTGCGCTGCTGCTGCGCGCAGCGGCAGCTGTGCGCGTGCTATGTGCGGCTGCGGCTGTGCGTAGGGCACTACGTGCGATTGCGGCTGTGCGTGCGCGCTACTGCTGCTGGCCGACGTTGGCTGGCCTGGATGGCGCCACGTGGCTCCACCTAGGCCATCCAATGTTCTTTCTTTTGTAAAGGGTGCCTCGGTGCTTCGATCAGGATGATTCTCATGCTGTCGAACTGCGATCGTCACTCTAGATCCATCCGTACGGTTGAATTCTCCATCCGAAACCCATATGTATGTCGCATTGCCCCCTGGCCGTTGATCTTCCTTGGATTTCATGTGATGCTACAGGACTCCGATCTGGAGGATTTCAGAGGCGTTAGACTCCAATCATTGTATTAATCAGATCTGTATGGTCTGATTGTCCATCTAAGGCCTTAAAATAAATCCTCTCCTCTCCTGACCATAAAAAGAACCTAATTAACACAAAACATATACAACTACTCTAAATGCACAATGATGTTTGTTATGCAATATTTATAAGATGAAATGCAAATCTAAGCCTAGGAACATGCATGAATAAGCATTTTAACCTAGATAGATGTGTCTATATCAATCTGCAAACATTTAATTTGAATTTTTTAAGCGATACTATTCACTCCTCCCCTCTAATATACTATTACGATCCATAGGCACCTTCAGAATAGCCATAGAGTAAAGGAGCTAGGTTTGCATAGCAAGCTTAGCTAGTAGATGAGTGGAGGACGAGTTATGGTTGTGCTGAGAGGAAGGAGACTTGACCTACATAGGGCTTTTTGGAGCTAACTATTGTTGAAAGAGAGGTGCCAGTGAAGTCAATAGTAAGCTTAGCTAGCTAGTTCTTTCCTAGCAGCCAAGCTAAGCTAAATTAAGTTGGCTTCTTCTGAGTTGGAGCTGTGGTGAGATGGAGATGGTCTTCTTGAAGACTTCCTAGATAGCTAGCTTAGGTATGGTAGCTAAGCTTAACTGAGTTGAGCTAGGATAACTCTTTAGGACCTAGAATTGAGCTGAAACAAGTTGGTTGAGGACTCTTCATTTGACCAAGCTTAGCTAGTTGATGAGTAGTAGCTAGTCTTGATCAAGTAGAGCTGCCATGTGCTATGTGGAGCTGGAATGAACTGGATCTAGCTGCATTGAGCTCAATCTTCATCTTCTTGTCTAGTATCCCTTTCACATTGCCAGGGTTTAAGTAATTCTTACTGTGTGATCATCCTTGACAATGACATGAAGTGTATGAGAGTAGGAATAAAGGAAAATGATGCAATGCATGCCTAAACTAAGAAATACCTAATCGCAATTCCCAAGCCATATTGTAGTATGCAAAATCTAAGAGCTAAGAGTGTTTTTAGGCATAATAGTGATGAAAAACTAGTTTAGCACACCCCCATGCTTATCTTTTTGCTACTCTCCTACCAAAACTGAATTTCGCAAAATAATGTTTTGGAAAAACTAATTATATTTTTTAGAACAATATTACGCGACTTTGGTTGATTGAGAACAATGAAGGTATGGGATTTGTTAAGGATAAAACATCGTGATTCATTTTTAGATCCAAGCATTAGATTACTCAAGACCAATGTATCCTTCAAGAATTCACTAATTAACCCTTTTCTAATTCAAATAACCCGAAACTATTTTTGCAGTTAAGACCTCCTTGGCTCATGAACCCAATCCAAAACTCATATAACCATGAAGATCAAGTGTCGGTGCTTGTGATTGGCCAACATTTTGGGATAACGGAAATAAAATAACATATTAATACAGTCGTGTTTTTCTGGAATTTTTCTGCTTTCTCTAGCAAGTTTTGTTTGTGAACTCCCCAATGCTTAGCCTCAGATCAATCCTAATACAGATGTGTCAAGATCATCATTCCTGCTATCAATCCTCAAGTGGACTCTATCGCTAGTGTTTCAAGATATCATCATCAAAAGACACTCCCCATGAGTTTACAACCCCAAAACACAAAGCGGTGTAAAGGGGCGCTCTAGGTAAACTTATGCTCTTGCTCCGACACTAAGGGTAAAGCATCGTCCAAGACATTTAAGCCGAAAATGCATCTTAATGCTCCATATATTGATATGGATTATTGATATAGTGCAGCATCGAGGCAGCAACTTGTTGACATCGTGTCCTCAAAGAAGATATTTTCCTCCTTAGCAGTGGGAACTCACACGAACCATTTGCCTCGGACATACATCAAGGTCAAAATAGGGGCAATTTAAATATTTAATTTTTTTAGGACTTGGGTTGTATTGGCTTTGTGTGTGAAATGTTTGACACAAAGTTTTCAAAAGAGATGCAAGTTTTAATATCAATTGCCATTCCATGGTGAGGAGAAATATTACATAATATTGAGGGCAATGGTGATGGAAGCCAACCCTACGGTGATGGGATAGAGGGTCCATGGTGATGAAGGATGGACAACCTGGTGATCTAGGGCTTGGAGGAGGAAGGAGAGAAGAGGTTCGATGGCCGCTGGAAGAAGGGTAGCCGGCAAAAGTTGAGTTAATGATGGTAGGCATGGGGCAACAAGGAAATTGTGTGTTTTCGATGTCGATGTCGAGGGCATATGGCGGCGGTGTGCTGCTTCCCTTTGGTCTACCTGGTGTGTCAGGGACATGGCTGCAAACGAGACTCTTCCATAGCTAATCATGGACAACCAAGGGGAAGGACAAGCTTGCACAACAATAAGGCAACGAAGTTTGGAATGCAGCCACTTTCATCTTTGCCTCCACCTACTTATGGGGGACACACGGTGGATGTGGAAATCCCTATGAATGATGACATCAGGATGGCAGAGCTTGTGTTACAAGGGGCTCTAGTCAGAGAGGTGATGATGGACAGTCCTTCCCTGGAAAGGATTCATCAATTGGTAAGTTCTCTATCCTTGTCGATTGGTGGTTGGAAGATTACATTTCTTTCCCCTACACGTTTTGTGCTCTTTGGGTTGGGGATGATGGATGTAGAACGTTTGCATTTCCACTCGAGTGCTCTAGATGGATTGATGGTGATTTGGAGGCTGGTATCCCCGTTTGATGGATCATTGGCTGAACGGCCACCCCAGAGAGCAGCTTCTAGATCGGGGAAGCTGGGAATTAAGGGCCTACCATTACATCTTAGATCAAAAGAGGTGGTGGCAGCTATGATAGAAGGGTTTGTTACATTGGCTGATGATGCTGAGATTGGATTGCTAGAGGGTGATGGCTGAGTACTGAATGTTTGGGTTGATGTATTCAAAGTTGGTTTTGTGCTAGAGAAGCTTATCCTCCGCCATGGGGGGAGTTCATGGCTGTTGATTTTGAGTTTCACAATGGATAGTACATATGGGGGACTCAATCGGAATAATGCATCTTATGAAGAGGTTGTAAAGCCTGAGGCTGCCTCACAATAGCCAGGTCGTGAGACCCCTGATGAGGCACCTGAGCCTAAAAAATGCAAGGATCATCACTGCACAGAGGAAATGGAGGAAGGAATGGAAGTGACATTGATAGAAGGAGGTGTGGCAGAGGAGACCAATGATGTTATACTAAGGGCAGATACATCTGATCAGTGTGTTTTTCAAGAGATTCTCGCAAATTCCTTGAGTCTGCAACCCAGCTGGCCAACAATAGAAGGGTTGAAATTTGGCACAGGGATAGTATTGAAGACTGGCATGGGAAGATCTCTTTATAAGCTCAGACAGAGGCGACAAAGCACAACGTTGAAACTTGATAAAAATGCCATTGCGGCTGTAATGAGGGTTGACAGAGCCCTAAACCCTAAAAAGGGGGGTACCCAAGAAACTTAATGTGGATTCTCTCTTGGAATGTGCATGGGCTGCGCGATAAAAGCCGAAGGGCTTCACTTCTGAGATATATGAGAGAATGAGAGATAGATTGTGCCATTATTCAAGAGAAACACATAGAAAGTTAGGAAGATAGGGCTTAGGCTGATATGTGGTATGAATGACTTTGTGATGCTTAATTCACATGGTAGGTCTGGGGGTATTGTTATGTGGTGGAGGAAAATGTTATGCAAATGTTGGAGGTCACTATAGCTAGACATATGTTGACTTGTAAATTTGAAAGGATTCAGGGGGGGAGAGACCTCTACATTACAGGAGTCTATGACCCTTGTGATGCCTATACAAGGGAGGAGATGTGGGAAGATTGGAGTGAAGCTGCTGGTTTTGTGAGGGGCTGCATGGGTTGTGGGAGGAGACTTTAATTGTGTCCTGATGGGAAGGGACAGACCGAATGGCTTGGTGGACAACGCATCCACTGCGTTCCAACTGATGATTCAGACACTAGGCTTGAGTGAATATCCCTCCTCTGGAATTGAATTCACCTGGAGAAATGGTAGTAACCTCATGTCAAAAATTGATAAATTCTTTGTCAATGTTGGGTTGCTGGATATGTTTCAGTTATCATCTATGTGTGGGCTGGAACATCCCTTTTCTGATCACACACCCTTAGTTTGGGGTAGTAGGGAACAAGTGCTTGCTGGATCTTTTTTCAAATTTAAAAAATCTTGGTTGAGAGAATCGGGATTTCGTGAGATGCTTGAAGGCTAGTGGCGGGCCAAACGTGTAGATGGATCGGCCACTATCAAGCTTGCATCCAAGCTGACTGTTATGCGAACAATGCTAAAGGAATACAGGGCTGCAGTGTCTGTTGTGAGACATCAGAGGCACAATGAGGCACTACTGGAAATCCAAGGCCTTGATGCAAAAGAAGCAACTACTCCTTTAACTGACTAGAAGCTCAGAGCTAGAAGAATGTGGCAGGATGTGGTGGCTGAGGAGGATTTAAAACTGGAGATGGATTGGAGGGAACGTTCTAGACAACTTTGGCTTAAAGAGGGGGATGCGAATACCAAATTCTTTCACTTGGCTGCCAGCTCTTGTAGAAGGATCAACTTAATTTCATCTATACTCAAGGACGGTCACAGAATCTCATCTATGCCAAATATTAGAGCTGAGGCCATCAAGTATTTTAGAGACTCATCATAGGCAGTAGGTGACGAGTTGATTCTTCGCTTTTAAAGTCATTTGTAACATAAAATGGTGCGTCGTTTGTAGTTCTATGTGGTGGAAAAATCAACTAATCAACAATTAATATAACCACTCAATTAGGAGCGGGTCGTATCCACACGGAGGCAATGACATATTTAAACTTGCACCGGTTAAAAACATATGTTCACAGTTAGTGTCATCGAGAAATCGAGCCAAATCTGCCTTCAGATTAAGAAAACATCAAGCGAACATGCTGAAATGGCAATTTTGCACAACTAAAGGATATATTTTGCAATGCAGCTTAATAAAATAATAATAAAAGTTGACAATGGCACAAAATGTAAACATTAATGGGGTCTTTACTATAGCAAAATAGGGGAAATTCTTCCCCTTGTCCATGAGCCAGGAGGTGGGAATGGCTGGAGGTGTGAAGCTCGAAGGAGGATCTCTAGACTGAGGGCTCCGTGATGGCAGTTGCGGTGAGGTGCGAGGCACCTTGAGGAGGCCGGACGGAGGTACGGTGGAGGTGGGTTCCTATGGCTGCTGGCCAAGCGTGGAGCGCGGGAAGGCTCCTAGCGAGAGGGTGCACGCGCTAGACTACACGTGCGCGGAGTGTGGCACTGCTGGAGGACACATACTACTCTAGACTGTGCGGGGTGAGGTGCAGGTAGAGCGCATCTGCTGCTGCATGCTGCAGGCATGGCGGGTGCTGCAGACGATGGCGCAGCGAAGTGCAAGCACATGCACGGAGGTGCGCGCGGGCTGGAATTGGGCGCACGCGCTTGCGAGTGCGTGACAGGGGCTTAGGCACATGTTGGAAGTGCTGGCGGGTGCGTGCAGCTGGAGGGCACACGGGCTGAGGTGTGGGCACGTGCAGCTGGAGGGGTGTGCAGGCGGAGGTGCAGGCACGTGCAGCTGGAGGGGCGCGTGTGGCTGGAGGCAATGGTGGGTCTGATGGAGCGGGGAGAAGCTACTAGTGATGGCACGGGCTAGAGGAGAGGCCAACTGCTGCTGTGCGTGGGGATGGTGTGTTGTTAGTTTTATTTTTAAGGTGAAGTGAAATAGAGGAAGAATAAGAAAGAAGAAGAAGATATGGGGCCAAGCTTCAAACATCCGGGAAACTTCCTGGACGTCCTAACTGATGGGGGAGATGAAAATGCAGGGCATGGAGTTGCAGCGGCTGCGGTGGTGGTTGCTGGCGATGACGGTAAAGGGGGTGATGTTGATTCTAGTGAGGCACGATGATGGAAGCGTGGCCATTAGGGACACACGCTCACGGTGTTGGCACGAGTGGCGCGGCGAGCTGTCACCTCGTCGGCCCACGGTGGGTGGAGCTCGACCTTGGACAGCACGGTGATGGAATGGAGTACATGGTGGTGGAGTGGGGCGGTGTCTCCTCAAGCTCGGCTGCCTCCTCCTCTCCCTTGTAGTCAGCTGCCCCAACCAGATCCAACACACCCGCTCCTCCATGAATGGGGCCTTGACTGCGGCAACTGGAGGAAATGCAGTTGTTGCTCATAGAAGAAGAATCAAATAATAATAAAATATTATGGTTATTTATATACAAACCCTCAACTTTTATGTTAACTTAAAATAATGTATGCAATGCACCTAATTGGTTAACTTATTAAATGAATGCAATTCTAAGTTAATTGTAAATGCATTTAAATATGAATGCAATGCATGAATTATGTAATTAAATTAGAAATATGAATAAACCTATTTACATCCTAATTTATGCTAAATAAATGTTAGAATTAACTTAATGTCTAGGCACTTAAATACTTAAATAGCCCACAATTATGGGCTAATCAAATACCCCCATGCCTAGTTTTTGCTAGTCCCTAGGAAAATCAAGCAAAACCTAGCACTCCAAGTAGACTAGCCAACCCAATCAGTCTTCCTTTAGAAACATATTAAGTTCAAACTTTAGACCTAAGGTTCTCAAGTAGTTGTTAAGTTATAGACTAGGTCGGGTAAAGACGAGTTGCAGGAACAAGTTTCTCTGATTTCTGACTCTACCCTAAGGTTTATTGATCCTTGAGATTAAAGCATCCATGCATGTGTATTGGTCTAAGTTATTTAAGTTAAAGGAAAAAGGATTTCTTTTTTTTGAATAATATATATATTTTCTCTTTTTTTTTTTTCTTTGATTCCTCTAAGTCTAACCTCAGATCAGCTATCAACAAGGTTTGGGTCGGATTCATTGTCCCCATTACCGTACCTCGAAGAGTGCCTGGCTTTCGATGCTTCGAGATAGCACCGCCCATAGCGACCACAAGAACTCTTGGCAATCGACACTTCGAGATAGTATCGCCCATGAATTTCTAAAGCGAATTCAGGCCTGTGGCAATCGGCACTTTGAGATAGGGTCGCTCATGGTACCTAAATTGGACAATGCGCTTACATGCCCCTAGTAGGATGGATATCCTAAGAGACAAGCGCTGAGGAGGTAATATGTTATCATCGCATCCTCAAGGTGAGTATATACTCCACCTCTCCTGCAGCGGGAACTCTTCCAATCAAATTGTGTTTTCAAGCCTCTCCTAAGTCAAAATTAAGAGAACCAAATCTCTTTTAAGAAAGGAATTAAGTTGATTACTTACTTACACCAGACCAAGTGTGTGAAATTTGGATGCTTGGGTTACAAGGACCCGTAAACCACAAGATAGAACAAGACTCCAGGTACTACCCCACTTTTTAACTCAAACCCTAGCTTTCCTTCCTCAACCTCTTGAGGAATGGTCCACAACTTAACTCCTACTTAAGTTTTTAAGCCCACAAAGGACCCTAAAGGTCTAAATCTAGTAGCTCATTTAGCTTCTAAAGTTCGACCCTAGAATCAACTTAGTTTAACCTAGAGTTCTAATTTGCTTAAGAATGCAGGACCTAGCCAGTTAAGCTTAAAACTTTTATTATTATTATTATTTTATTTATTTTTATTTATTTAAAAATTTTTTTAATGCAAATGTATGCAATGCAGAATGCTTTAATTAAATGCATGAATGCACTATGCTATGTATACCCCCAAGTACAACCCCCCATGCCTAAAATCTGCAATGTCCTCATTGCATAGAAGGATATTACCTATGTTAGAGATGGGCTATCGTTCTTTTGTTAGTAGCTGAGTAGGCAAAGAACCTGCAAATCAGGTTCAAGGATTGCAGAAATAGGCCGTAAAAATGAGCAAAGTAATGCTGGCCTAGAAAATTGGTAACCTAGGATAATGGCGAGCTGATGGTGAAGCCGAATAGCAAATGCTCGCGCAACTAAGATGTGAATGAAATCTTCCCAGGTCACTGGAGGAGGTTCTAATGGATAAACTGGCATAACAACCTCCAAAGGGGTAGGGGGAGGATGACAAGGATCCTCCAAAAGGATTGGGGAAGGAATGGTGTAGAGATAAACCCCCAGGGCAATGGACTGACTAAATAAATCATCAATCCATACCCAATACTCCATTACAGGAAATATTGGTTTGTTAAGCCCCCCGGTCAGAACAAAAGTGAGCAAATCTCTAAGGCAAGGATCGTCTAAGGTGTCCAAGTTTCGAGGTTGCGGGATAGCCATAAGACCTAGGTTGGGTTTAATCAGCTCAGTGTCCATCCCTAACACTCTTTCTAAATCCTCAATTACATCCCTAGCATTCCTTGCACTATCACTAGTATCTTCCTGCACTTCATCAGGAGTCAAAATTTCATCTTCAGACATAAGCGAATCAGAGAGTGACTTCGAAACTAATGAAGGCAGGTTGGAAGCAACAGATCTAGGGATTATCCTATCAATGTCATCCTCGAGTTCTTGTTCTTTACTCAAATCTTCCTTGGAGTCTAGATGTGAATCCACATAAATCTTAGAAGTTGCTTCCAAATTTTCCATCATTTCAACATGAGGAGAAATATCATCGAAGGGTGTGCTAAGGAAACCTAATTTGGTCAAATTTATGACATCCTCAGGGGCTAACTTTTCAAAATAAACATAATCACCCATAGTGTCACTCCAAATTTTGAATGTAGGTTCCTCATATAATTCGTCATTCTCCTCATCATATGATTCATTATATACCTGAGGTCTAGAATCATTTAATATCTCAGCAGATCCCCTAGGGTGCTCTATCTGAGGTAAATGGTTTACATTGGTAACATCGGACTCCTCAGATAGGTCAATTTCTTCATGGTTAGGTTCCCTAAGGGTAGGCTTGAGTTCCATCTTGTGATCAAAAGGGAGGGTAGGATTAACAACCTGACTTCGACCCACTTCATCAAATGTCACGAAAATACTATCATCTAGGTCGAGGTCTTCCAATGGTACCATCATTCCCTTCTTTTGATCCAATATAGTTCAGGTGGATACCCAACCTTATCATCATCTTCCTCGGGTTGCCACCTTTCTTCATCCAATGCATAGCAACTTTAATATGTATCTTCCTCCCACTTAAGGCGTGGATCTCTCAAGGAAGTGTCATCTAATGGGGTGGTTTCAAAATCGATCCTCGAAAAGTAGCTATTCTCCCTTACATAATCCCCAAAATTTCCTTCCAACTTAAAGTGTAGCTCTCCCACGGGAGATGCATCAATTGTAGAGGGGTGTACATCATCCTCAATGGGGTAGATTGGGTGGCTAATTTCATCTCTTTCTTGTTGGCCTGCTCTCGAAGATTCTCCAACAATTCAATCATTTCGTCTTGCATTTTCTGTATTTCCAACTTCAAGGAGTAGAGGTCATTTTTATTATGAGAGAAGTCAGGCTCAGGCTTATAGTACCCAAGAGTGTCTGTCCAACCATTATAATTATTCAGCGAGGGTGGGTTGCGTATTTCTATGGTGTGTGGGATAATGGGCAAATCAAATCCCGCTCCTAGGTTTTGCTCACTGATTTGGGGCTTAACTAGGCCAATACTCCTATAATAGGAGTAAAACAGATCCCAATGATTGTCATTATGTCCATCAAAGGATGGAACATCTCGGCGTATGGGATCGAAGAGTGCAGAGTGGGGTTGAGGGTGTGGGCAAGATATGAAAGGATGAAAATCAATGTGGTCCATTCTAACTCACACCTCAATCAGAATTCCCCAAGCAAAACACAATTCAAAAAGGACTTTTTAGGTCTTTCCCAATTTAGGCTTTTGATTTAAGTCAGATTGCAGGTGACAATACAATTTGTTCAGTCAATTTACACGCCTATTATCGACCTACGGCTCGCCTAAGAAGACCTAGTTGGAGCTTAAGTGTTCTTTCCTAAATCTCAAATGGTAAAATAACTCCAAAGACAGAAGATTGAGGGATGCAAGTAGGCCTAAGCCTTCCTTTGAAGCTGTGCTTTCGTGGTGCTTCTCAACTACCCACAAAAATCCGTGACAGGGTATCCCCCTCTTTGGATTTACAAAACCTTTGATCTCAAGTTCTAAACACTTCAGAATCCAACGATAGGAGGGCTCTTGTCCTAGTATTTCCAAACCTAAGGAGTGTCTAAAAGCATGCCGTGGCGCAAGAGAAATAAGTGTGCATACACCGCAAAAGATTTTAAATTTTGAATCGCAAGCCAAGTTTGAAAATCAAATCCTTGGTTTTTAGATGGTCCTCCTTTAATTAGTCCTTTTTCAAGAATATATGTGACCACTTGTTAGATTGCTTCAAGACAAATTACGTGGTCTTCAAATTAAGTCCAAATGCAATGCGTGATCAAGAATAGGATGTAAAGTAAGAGAATGCGTACCTTGCTTCCAGCAATCAACTATGCGAGAATGCATGCAATGCAGAGAAATAAATCTAGAGGCTACTCAAACAGAACTAAATGGTTCGTCTTAGGGGCAGGCAGCTCTTTTCTTTTTTGTTTTGTTTTTTTCTTTTAGCTACTTTGCACAAGAAAATCAAGGGTAAACAATCCACAAAATAAATTAAAAACCTAAATCTAAAGAAAAGAGGGAATAGACTCCCAAAAACTACCCAACACGGGCCTAAAACAAAATCGGGGAACAAACCCCTAAAAATATACCCCAAAACAAGGGTCTCAAACCAAATGTGCAATGAAAAATTAAGCCTAAAGTCTTAATCCTACATTAATCAAATCAGTGACTAAATGTATAGAGATAATCATCGCGTCCTCGTCCTTCCCCTCGCTTGCAAGGTAGCTTGATCAATTTCTCCTCTGGCGACGTCAAGGGCCGCCTCTCAAGATGGTTGGTGTGATTGCGAGTTGTAGAATATGTGTCGCAGATCGTTGCACTCGCCTTTGTCTAATTCCTCGCACAAATTTCTCGCACAGAAAAGATAATAAATGGTCAGATCATTGTGCAATGAGAAATAATCAGAAATGAAATCAGATGAAATTGTTGCGTCTATTGCCTTCCCGACAATGGTGCCATTTGACAAGTCCATTCTTCGCTTCTAAAGTCATTTGTCACATAAAATGACGTGTCATTTGTATTTCTATGTGGTGGAAAAATCGACTAATCAACAATTGATATAACCACTAAATTAGGAGCGGGTCATATCCGTAGGGAGGCAATGACATATTTAAACTTGCACCGGTTAAAAATATATGTTCACGGTTAGTTTTGTCGAGAAATCGAGCCAAATCTGCCTTCAGATTATGAAAACATCAAGAGAACATGCTGAAATGGCAATTTTGCACAACTAAAGGATATATTTTGCAATGCAGCTTAATAAAATAATAATAAAAGTTGACAATGGCACAAAATGTAAATATTAATAGGACTTTACTGTAGCAAAACAAGGGAAATTCTTCCCCTAGTCCGTGCGCGAGGAGGGAATGGCTGGAGGTGTGAAGCTCAGAGGAGGATCTCTAGACCGAGGGCTCCGTGATGGCGGCCGCGGCGAGGTGTGAGGCGCCCTGAGGTCGCCGGACGGAGGTACGGTGGAGGTAGGTTCCGGTGGCTGCTGGCAGTGCGTGGAGTGTGGGAAGGCTCCTGGCGAGAGGACGCACGTGCTTGACTACACCTGCGCGAAGTGTGGCATTGCTAGAGGACGCTTACTGCTGCAAGCCATGCGAGGTGAGGTGCATGCGGAGCGCATCTGCTGCTGCATGCTGCAGGTGCCACAGGCGGTGGCGCGGCAAAGTGCAGGCGCACGCACGGAGGTGCGCACGGGCTGGAAGTGGTCGCGCACGCTTGCGGGTGCACGGTAGGGTCTTAGGCGCACTACTGGAGGGCATGCGGGCGAAGGTGCAGGTGCGTTCGGCTGGAGGGCACGGTGGCAGAGGTACGGGCACGTGTAGCTAGAGGGGTGCACGGGTGGAGGTGCGGGCTCGTGCAGCTAGAGGGGCATGCGGGCTGCGCGTGTGGCTGGAGGCAATGGTGGGTCTGATGGAGCGGAGAGAAGTTGCTGGTGATGGCACGGGCTAGAGGAGAGGCTGGCTGCTGCTCCGCGTGGGGACGGCGTGTTGTTGGGTTTATTTTTAAGGTGATGTGAAACAGAGCAAGAAGAAGAAAGAAGAAGAAGGTATGGGGCCATGACTCAGACATCCGGGAAACTTCCCGAACATCTTAGCTGACGAAGGAGATGAAAATGCAGGGCATGGAGTTGCGGCGGCTGTGGTGGTGGTTGCTGGGGATGGTGGTTGAAGATGGTGATGTTGATTCTGGTGAGGCCCGGTGATGGAAGCATGGCCATCAGGGACACACGCTCACGGTGTTGGCACGAGTCCACCGGCTTGGTGCGGTGAGCTGTCACCTCACTGGCCCACGGTGTGGTGGAGCTCGGCCTTGGAGACCTCGGTGGTGGAATGGAGTACACGGTGGTGGAGTGGGGTGGTGTCACCTCAAGCTCGGCTGCCTCCTCCTCTCCCTTGTAGTCAGCTGCCCCGACTAGATCCAACACACCTGCTCCTCCATGAATGGGGCCTTGACTGCAGCAGCTGGAGGAAATGCAATCGTTGCTCATAGAAGAAGAATAAAATAATAATTAAATATTATGGTTATTTATAAACAAGCCCTTAACTTTTATGTTAACTTAAAATAATGCATGCAATGCACCTAATTGGTTAACTAATTAAATGAATGCAATTCTAAGTTAATTCTAAATGCATTTAGATATGAATGCAATGCATGAATTATGTAATTAAATTAGAAATATGAATTAATCTATTTAAATCCTAATTTATGCTAAATAAATGTTAGAATTAACTTAATGCCTAGGCACTTAAATACTTAAATAGCCCACAAATATGGGCTAATCAGCAGGGAGAGATCAATGGAGAATGGTGACGAGTGACTCACCTAAGGTCTCTGGGCTACAAGTATCTAGTTTGACAGAAACCATCACTGAGAAAGAAATAGTGGCTACCTTTAAAGACTTAAATATTGAAGGTTCTCCTAGTCCTGATGGAATTTAGTTTTTTTCTATAAAGCGATGTGGGGTGTGGTTGGTAAACTAGTGATGGATGTTATTAGGGAATTTGAGGGGGGCAACTCTGGCTTTGATAAGATCAATAGATCTTTTCTTTTCTTGCTGCCAAAGACACTAGGTGTAGAGAAATTCCAGGATTTCAGACCTATAGCTCTCTCGAACTCCATTTATTTGGTGGTAAGAAAAATCTTGGCAAATAGGCTACGGCCCATCCTGTAGGATTTGATTCATCTAGTCTAATATGCATTCCTCCCTAATAGATCCTTACAAGAGTCTTTCATCATGGCCCTGGAGATGGTGTGTGGTTGGCAAAAAAGGAAATGTAAAGCCTTTATGTGGAAAGTTGATTTCCGTGAGGCTTATGATTCTATTTCGTGGCCCTATTTGTGGGAGGTTCTCAAGAGAAGAGGATTTCCCCCTCTCTAGATTCAATGGATGAAAAGGTGCATCACTACTACTTCTTTCACTCCCTTTATTAATGGAAAGGCTTGTGGGGCCTGGATTCAACCGCAGTGCGATGTGAGGTAAGGATGTCCTTTGGCCCCTTTGGTTTTTAACCATGCTGTTGATGGTCTGGCGAGATATGTTGCAAACTTTTTGAGGCGGGTATTATCAAAGGATACTCTCTTTCTAACAGGAAAGCCATAGCTCCTATTCTCCAGTATGCAGCTGGTATGGTCTTTTTCATGGAAGGGTTAGAGCGGGAAGCCCCTGCACTTGGTCATATGGTTAATATCTTTGGTGACATTTCAGGTTTGAAATTAACTAGGGAGAAGTCCAATCTGGTATGCTGTGGTCTGAATGATCAAGAATAAGAAGCTACTTCGGATATTTTGGGGACTCCACGCACCAACCTTCCCATCAGATACTTGGGGCTGCCCCTAAGATGTTTAAAAATGAGAAAATGTGACTGGAAAAATCTTTTTGATAAAATTTCAGTCAAGTTGGAAGGATGGAATAGTAGGTTCTTATCTAAGGGTAGCAGACTCATCTTACTGAACTCTGTTATTACCTTGATCCTCGTTTTCTACTTCTCCCTCTTCAAAGCTATGAAGTCTATCAGGAAGCGCATGGATTTAATGCAAAAGATGTTCTTTTGGAAAGGTGCCAAACATGAAGGTAGATTTATGCAGCCTTTGAAGTGGAAGCAAATCTGCTAGCCTAAGGAAAGTGGTGGATTGGGAATCAAAGCTTTGAAAGAATTTAATGAGGCCTTATTGATCAAATGGGATATAAAAGTTCTAAAGGGGGAAGAGAAGCCATGGATCGAGATAATTAAAGATAGCTACGGTCAGTCCAACAACGTGTTAAAGAGATTATATCCTACCAAACCATCACCTTTTTGGCAGTCTGTGATTCAAGCTCTGAAATGTAATTGGCATCTATTAAAGCCTATACTAGGAGACAGCAGGACATTTTATTTCTGATGTGAACAATGGTCCCCACTAGGCCCTTTAAAGGAATCCTACCCGAGGGTATTTGCTGCAGCAAGGGACAAAACATGTGCTGTGAACTGCTATTAGTCTAAAATAGGGGTTTGCTAGCAATTGAACGAAGCTGAGTTTATTAGGGAGGGCACTCGGCTGTGGGAAGAAAGACTGAACATGATTTCAGACATGGAAAGATTCAAACCCAGACCTGGCATGGAAGATAGCTATGCTTGGGATGGAATATATATAATCCAGCGTGCCTATGGATGGATTATGGATGATGGCAGAGGTTGGGGTTATGATCACATTGATAAAAAAATCTAGCTCTTGAAGATCCTCCTCAAGGTAGGAATTTTTCTTTGGCTTTGTAGAAGGGAGGGCTTGATAACAGGTGATCTAAGGCACAAAAGGATGGGAGCTTCTCTTCATGAATGCCACTTATGTGGAATGCACACTGACAATCTTAGCCACATTTTTTCTTCTTGCTTGATTACTGATGTAATATGGAGGAGGATTTGTCAGGAACCACTCACCCCATGGGATTCATTGTGGCACAATTTTTTAATTTTGGAGAGGCCACACCTACACATGGCCACAACACTTTGGTGTGTGTGGAGGGAAAGAAATGAGAGGTTATTTTAGGAGAGACTAGTATGCTGTGAGCAAATTGTAAATGAGTGCTGGTTCCTCATACATAGATGGGGATATGATTTGTAACTTTTTATTTACCACTTTATAAATAAAATGCCCTCCTGAATTTCTATCGTAACACGATAGCATTCCTTTTAGTTTCAAAAAAAAAAAAAAGAGATGCAAGTTTTTGGATTGAGAGCTAATCCAACTACTATCCAGGTCGCTAAACAAAATTAGGCTACCCGAATCATAAAGTGTTCAGAAGGAATTGTTTAGAGGATACTCGATCTAGTCTAAGTTTGATAGACTCAAAAATTCTAACAAAAGGATCCGTAGCTTTGTCCTAAGTTTGTTAAAGATTAAATCCTATGTGTGCCATTTTGAAATAAAGTCTCAAGTTTAGTCTCATGTTTTGAAAAATTCATCAAAAAATGTTTTATGATTTTTTTGATTTCTTTTATGAAAATGCATGCAAAATAAGAGGAATTTTTGTATCTTCTCAGATTTTGAAAATCCTAAAATGACCATCAAAATTTAAAACACCCCCCATGCTTAAGGTATGCAATGTTTGAATGAATGAGGAAGGAAAAGATATCACCTAAGTGAAGAAAGGTCAAAATTAGGAGGGTTAAAACCTGAAAAAGGACAAGAGAAAGGAAAGCAAGAAAATAGTCGGTTACCTCCTACCTAGGGCTATCTTTTATGCCTTTCCAGTTAGGCATTGGGTGCAGCACGGTTGATAAAAAATCATGAAGGAAGTTGGACACTTGAATGCCTGTAGTGAATAAATCCTCTACTTGGTCCTCAAAAAGATAAGAAGTCGAAATAAGAGGACTTAAATTAGATGGAAAATGGAAAGAGAACTCAAGTCTAGGCGTAGTGAAAAATCATGGAAATTATTGATGTTAAGGTGGAAGGGTGAGGTGAAATCAGAGGAGATGGTTGTGGTGATAGGTTAAGAAGAGAGTATGAAATAAGGCAAGTTTCTGAGTTATCAATGTCTTTGACCACTGGTTTCATTTCAGACTCTAAATCATTGAAGAAATTATGGTCTGAAGTGGTCAAAGGATAATAGGAATCCACAAGCATTGTTTCTTCCACCAATTTGATTTCAGAACCTGAGTCCTCAAAAAAATCATCCTCTTGAAATCTCCAAGAATCTTTAAAAATATCTAAGGTAATTGTTTGGCCATCATAAGTAATGTCCATTTTACCAGAATAACAATCAATATTAGCTTTTGCGGTGGCCAAAAAAGGTCATCCCAAGATAATAGGGGCATTTTTTAGAGTATCAGGTACCTCAATGTTAAGGACCGAGAAATCTATAGGAAAGAAATAATTCTGCACCTTGATAACTACATCCTCAACAATCCTACTAGGTTTAACTGGAGATCGATTTGCTAATTATAAAGTGACCTCAACAAGCTTTAGATCACTAATCTTAAATTCCTCAAATAGTTTAGTGGGGATGATATTGACAGAAGCACCTAAATCAAGAAAGGAGTGGTCAAAAGTTGTGCCATCAATGATCATAGAAATGAGTGGTGCACTTGGTGACAACGAGAAATGCGTAAAGATAATATGTTCATTGTAGCATGAGTTTATGGCATCGATTTTAATAGGAATAATCAAATGGAGTATGAGAGTCGAATGCAGGGAAGCACAAAATCGAACCAATTAACCTCTTATCTTAATTTTACATGATGGTTTATGTTCACTTGTGTGAGAGAGAGAGACAGGAGAGGGTTAGAAATCCGAGGTAGACAATCATTGCTAACTTTGCATTATAAGTAGACATGGTGAAGCATAAGATGATGTTAATAGAATCTTGCTAAGAATGGGCATAAGACAACAATTATGATATCAAAACCTACTTTATTGAATATTAAATATGGTCTTGCAATTGTAATTAACAAAACTGGATGAATGCTTAAAGAGAAATAAACTACAAGAGATAGAAAACCATATGCTAAATGCAAGGAGGAGGGTGTCGAGGCAGCCACAACGGTGGAGGAAGCTCCATCGGCGGCTTGGCGGCTCCATGAACCTTGCATTGAGCTCTAGAGAGGTGGAGGAATGCTTGATAGAAGATATGCAGAGATGAGCGGCAAGGGGGTGTGTGTAGGACTTTATATAGTCATGGGAAAGGGCTTAGTCAGGCAAAATGGGGCAAGTACGCCTGTTGTTGCGCTGGGTCTCTCGTTGGAGGCCGTTGGACTGTGCTATGCACTTCTGGAGTGCCTGCTGGAGTATGCGAGGAACATTTGCAGCCGTAGGATTGTCCACGAAGGGCTCTGATCGTGCCTACCAGTTGCCCATCATGACTTAAGTGTGCCCGATCCCACGACAACTAATTCTGAGCATTGGATCGAAGATGAACGACTGGAGACTGATGGGTCGGCCCGGATAGGTTGTTAATATGATAATTTTATCGTTGAAATGTATATAGTGGTTAACCTAATTCGAACCTAACCATCTCTTTACAAAATTTTTAACCTGGCCTAATTGATTTTATCTTGTCACTTTTAGGCCCAGGTTCGAACTCAGGGAAGTGGGGTTCGAGTCGAATTTCTACGTTTTCCTTAAAATGCATCTCTTCCGTTCGTTTATTCTATTTTTGGTGTTTTTCTTATTTAGATTTTTTTTCTGGTAATCCTTGTCTTTGAGGCACACCCTCAAAATTGTGTCCTTGGCTTTTAGCCAAAACAGAGTTCCAAAACATGCCTTGCTACTTGCAAGACGGGATGCCTGCAAATCAAAGATTATCTTTTCTCTTTTATACTTTTTTTTATCTTTTTACTAAGAAAGAAGCTAACAGACAGAAAGTAAATATAGTATCTATAGATATATATGTATATATATGTATTATATCTATAAAGGGGTGGGGGTGGAGGTGGCGATGGAGTGTAGCACCGTGTCAGGTCGGTAGTCGTCTAGAGAGACGCAACCAGCTCGACTGGGTGCCACGTGGAGTGTGGATGGATGATGAATGTGTCCACGCTTTTTGTATGCGTGTATCGAGAAATATCAGCAACTGGTGCAGATATTCCCGCGATACAGCGTATAGTAAATAACGTGAAATATAAGTACATATGTATGTATATAAGTAAATATATCTATATATATTTAAATGTATAGGTATATATGTATAGATATATATAGATATATATGTATGTATATATATAGATGTATCTAGATATATATATATATATGTATATATATATGTATATACATATGTATAAGTATATAGATATATATATAAGTAGATATATATATATATTATATATATATGTATGTATACATAACTATATAGATATACTATGTATATAAGTATATATATATATATATAGATATATGTATGTATATATATGTTACTATAAGTGTGTGTGTGTACGTATGTGTGAGTGTAGGTGTGTGCTGTGAGTAGAGAGAGAGAGAGAGAGAGAGAGAGTGGGCGAGAGAGAGGGCGGACGCGTGCGGGAGTACTCACTCCAGAGAGAGAGCGAACGGGCGAGAGAGCTGGCGATGGCGCGAGTTAAGACGTCTGTGGATGGCGGCAGACGTCTGGAGTCGCGTCGTCTGCAGGCGGAGGCGGACGTCTGGAAATGGGGTCTGTAGATGGAGTTGATGCGTCTGCAGGCCAAGTGCGAGGGCGAAGAGCGGGCGATGGCGCGGAGGAGCGAAAGTGGAGGAGGGTCTGCGACGATCGCCGAGGGGTGCGGAGCTTGGCAGGGGACGGTGAGAGGGCTTAGCCGGCCGCTGCAGTGCGCGCAGCGTCGGTTAAGGGTGCAACGGCGGAGGCGACAGAACGGAGAACGAGCGGGGAACGCCCTGCAGGCACGTGCCGAGGCGGTGAGAGGCTGCAGGGACGGTCGCAGAGGAGGCGGGGGGACCTGCTGCTGCTGCTGCGTGGCTACTGCTACAGCGGCTTCAAGCTTCGGAGCTTGAAGCTGCGGCCTTGGCGTGAAAGAAAAAAAATGCAACGAGGGACGGCACCACGCCCACCGGCTCGTCGAAGAGCTGGGCGGTGGTGCTCCCACTATGGTGGTGTGCACCACAGTGTGTTCTCCTGCTCGCCAGGTGCCTCCTCGACGGAGGGCCGACGTATGGGAGGGGAAGACGGTGGAGAAGATGGCTGCGGGTGTTATTTCGTGCAGCAGCATGTGTGAGGTCTGTTCTCTCGCGAGGAAGAAGCTGTAGCTTCTTATAGAGGAGGAGAGCATGGTGGGGAGGCATGGCTGCAACAGGGGGAAGGGCGGGGAAGTGGCAGCCGCAGAGAGAGGCGATGGCAGGGAATGGCATGCTGCAGCATGGCGTGGGAAGAATTGCAGCCGTGGGAAGAATCGCGGGAAGAGAAGAAATAAAGAGGAAATAAAATATGGAGAGGGGACTTTTGCAAAGAGACACTTGAAGAAAAATGTAAAAATTCAAACCATTGTTTTATTCTCTTCTCTTCTCAATTAAATGCATGAATGCAAGTGTTTTTACAAATGCGACTACAGGATCCTAATATGCAATGTTAATGCTAGGAAATAGCATAAGAAGGCATTATTACAGGCTTGTTTTGAGGTGCAAACATATACCCCCATGCCTATCTTTTGCTATTCCCTAGCAAAACTGTATTTAGAAATGATCTTAAGCTGAAGATTTTCTTCTGGGGTGTTATAGGTGTGTTTATTGTCGGATATTGTGAGAACCAATTGTAGCGAAGATTACCAGTACTTTAAGTCTCACATGACATAGATCATCTCTCAACTAACCAGGACTCTTGATATTTAAACCTTAAGTACGATTTCTAGGACCCAGGAGGTTTTTGCCGTACTCAAGAGCTCAAGAGGTTATGGTTTGTGCATAGTGAAGGATCAAGACTGACTAGATGAACCTTAAGACTCACTCCCAAGGTTTCACAAATTTTTAAATACAGGTTGGTCCCAGTTTCAGCTCGTGTTTTCGGATTGACCCTTAAGACGATTACGGAAAACTCAACTCCCATTTTCTGATTTTTTTGTGGCTCACCGGAAAAATAAAGTATATAGACATTTATGAGATATACTGACTCTTTTGCAACATCTTTTTTTTTTTGACAACTCTTTTTTTCTCTTTTTTTTTGTTTTTTTTTTTTTTTGAAACACATGTCAGTATATCTCTTACAACACATTTTGAAAGAACACACTTTTTTTCTTTTTGGTTGGAGAGTTTCTTTTTGGTGGAAAGAGTCGCTCCTAAACACAAGACTAAAGCCTGGGATAAAAAGTCTACCTGCGCGCACAGGTAAGGACTCCACCTTCCTTAATGAACACTAGGGTTGGATCTTATGTTCACCTGGTCTTTCCTGATATGTGTAGTGTGAACGAAGTTTACTTAAGCTCTCAAGAAAAAGCAAACCAATGGATCCTGTACTGGTGTCTAAGGTACAAGAATACGTCCTTAGTTAGGAGAGATTTTGATCTATTTTGTCAATGCTTTAAGTGAATTAAGTCGAGCCTGAGCGAATCAAGCTTCTGTGGCCTGGAAAATCTTCAAAACAGAGGTTGAATATCCATAAACACTTATTGTATTTTTTTGTTTCAGCTTTCAGATCATTACTAAACACCATTTATTATTATATATATGTATATATTTTTTTTCTTTTTGCTTTTTCTTGCATATTTATAAATGGGTGGAAACTGTATGATACCATAAAATACTCGGATCCTGTGGATGCCTATCCAGCCCCCCATGCCAAACAATGCTATGTCCTCATATGCATGCAGGGAAAGGTAGAAAAAGGATGGAAGATCGGGTAACATGAGCTGAGGTTCAGGGTATAGATCAGGGTGGAAGGGTGGGTGGTGAAGAGAAAAGTGAAGTAATCGTGATAGAGGTGTGAAAAGTGATGGTGGATGGTGAGAGATTTGGCATTTTCTGGGACGAGAGTGTCCCAGGCGGATCAGAAAATAGATCAGGAAGAAGTTGGCCTTTAGATTGGCCAAGAAGAGGGGCTCTTTGGATAGATTGATCCAAAAGGGAATAGCCCCAGTGAGTAAGATGTGGGCTCAAGGTCCCAGTGTGGAGTTGCAAATCCGCCTGATTTGGCGGGAAAGAAAGGGCAATCCGATCTTCCAGAGTGTGAACCGGCGGTGAGCAGCCCGACGATGACTCAGACCACAAGGTATGGGAAGCGGAGAAAACCTCGTCAGAAGTTTGGTCAGGAGAAGGTACGGGAATAGGGAGGGATTGGGGAACGTCACAGTTTGTGTTGGTCAGGCAGTCGTCAGGTAATTCGCAGCAGTCTGAATCGGCTCCAATTAGCTCGATACACGTACTGACAGTCATGTCCTCGTCAGACGTGTCATCCTTGATGTAATCACTATCAGCATAAGAGTGCGGTGCTGCAGCGGGATTAACCTGAAATCCCAGAGGAATACACAGAGTTTGCAGAATTTGATGAACCTGCTCCTAAGAAGGTTGTACCTATGGTTGCGGATCACAGGGTACGAAGTTTTGCGGGTTTGGAACAGGTTGGGCAGGAAGAGTGCCCTGAGATCGAGTTGTCATGCCTAGTTGACTGATCTCAGCATTCTGCTGTGCCAAATGCTGAAGAGAGATCATGTTCTCTTTATGGCGCTTTGACATTTCCATCATCATTCACATCAATTTATCAAGAGGCTTTGATGCGTGTTTGGTTTTCTGTACGCAAGGGCCTGATGGCAGATTTGCCATAGGATTAGACTAGGCCCTTGGGATGACGGGTGCGGACGATCGCACTGGTCCACCAGCGGGGTTTTGGTGCTGTGGGTTGTTGGACCATGCAAAATTCGGATGATTGTGCCACCCTGGGTTATACGTGGCAGAAAATGGGTTGTTCCCCAGGGTGCTGGCGTCTTCTATTCCAGAAGACGTGTCCGTATATGTGTCCGAGCACACGGAGGCTTGGTCCTCCATGTTGAAATACTGACTCGCAGAAGCCAGTTCCACATAGCTTACCGAGTCGCTTGGCGCGACATTCGATAAGGAAGGTCTTGCAGGGTTTCTCGGGATAAGCCTGGTGTTGAAAGAATTGGAATTGTGACGAAGTGGTGAGGAGGGGGTGTGTGCCATGTTTGTGGAGGAGGAGCAGGGTTTGGCTCTTTTTCTAGATTTATCAGTCAATTCAAACAATTTAGGGTTGTGTGACCTCCTCCCAAACATGAACTATCGCAGGAAGAATTGGGGGGATAAGAGGGGAAAAGAGATGAGAGAAATGACGCCGCAAAGGTACACTTGATTACAAATCAATACAGTCAAGTTCCTAACCTCTACAGTGTGCCCTTAGACCTAAAGATCTAAGTTACCTACTATCACGAACTACGGAACCGAATGCGAGCACCGCGGAACCACCGGGCCAGATTGAAAGGCCGTTTGCCCCAGTCTTAGACACCCGATAGCACACGGGAACTCTCACCAGCACGTAGCCATTACACGCAGGTAGTTAGACCTCCAATCCTTAAGAAGGGTCAAGTTATTACCAGTTTTAATTAGAGGCTTAGGGTCAAGTGCTTTTGGAATGTGAAGGGCGTTGTTTACGGGTAATGCCCCAGTGATTGATTTTTAGAGTGTGTAAAACAAGCATGCAACGGGGAAATCTCCCCGAATTGAAGTTTTTAATTGGTGAATGGTTTTTAGAGTTCAGCCTTAAGTAGTATGAATTTTAGGGTTTTGCTGAATTACCAATTCAACCAATCTCCGATTTTTGTGAGAATACAAGTTTTCTTTCTAAGCCCAAAAAACCCTTCTTCAATTATCAGTTAGTTAATGCAAGCTAAAATGGAATGGGCTACCCTAAATGGAGATTTCTATGTGTCGATGCACGAATCAGTTTTATATCAATGTGAAAGGGAGCCAAAGCACTTCAATTCAAGTGCTCCCAATCACCAGAAATGATTTCCACACACAAAGCTTCAACCAAAAGATAAAGAAAATAAAATTGTTGGGGTTGAAGTATTCAGGATCGAATCTCAGGCAAGTTGAAAAGTCGTGGTGGGGTTGGAATCAACTCAATTCCAAGTCTCCCCACCAAAAAATGTGATCCTGAATTAAAGATAAGTGAGGCAAAAGAGGGGTGCAAACAATCTTTTTCTTTGCCTCAAATAATACTTCCCACGGCGAAAAATCCAAGAATTAAGATTCTCGGATTTTCGCTATGCGAAGTGTGGCGTGAAATACCGAGGCAGTGGGAGTGAAGACAAATAATCAAACAAGTGAATTTTAATCCACTTGCCCCAAGAAATCTCAAGAAGTTTTTCTAGTTTTTTAGTTTTTTTTTTTATTGAGGTGGCAAGTTAACCCTAGTTTGCTAAGAAAAAGAGAACCTACTTGTTTGGCAACGTGTGCGAAGCTCCAATGCGGTGTCGGCGTCTTCACGCTCTCGTTCAAGCCTTGGATCTGCTCATGTCTTTGGCTTCATCTGCTTTCCTTCTCCTTCCACCAGGTTCACCTGCAAACCAAAAACAACAATACCCATGAAGAGAGAAGAGAAAAATTGAAAGGAATTTAATAAAAACTTACTTGAAGCCATACTTCCCCGGCAACGGCGCTAGAAAAGGTTGATGGGTCGGCCCGGATAGGTTGTTAATATGATGATTTTATCATTGAAATGTATATAGTGGTTAACCTAATTCGAACCTAACCATCTCTTTACAAAATTTTTAACCTGGCCTAATTGATTTTATCTTGTCACTTTTAGGCCCAGGGTCGAACTCAGGGAAGTGGGGTTCAAGTCGAATTTCTACGTTTTCCTTAAAATGCGTCTCTTCCGTTCGTTTATTCTGTTTTTGGTGTTTTTCTTATTTAGATTTTTTTTCTGGTAATCCTTGTCTTTGAGGCACACCCTCAAAATTGTGTCCTTGGCTTTTAGCCAAAATAGAGTTCCAAAACACGCCTTGCTACTCGCAAGACGGGATGCCTGCAAATCAAAGATTATCTTTTCTCTTTTATACTTTTTTTTTATCTTTTTACTAAGAAAGAAGCTAACAGACAGAAAGTAAATATAGTATCTATAGATATATATGTATATATATGTATTATATCTATAAAGGGGTGGGGGTGGAGGTGGCGATGGAGTGTAGCACCGTGTCAGGTCGGTACTCGTCTAGAGAGACACAACCAACTCGACTGGGTGCCGCGTGGAGTGTGGATGGGTGACGGATGATGAATGTGTCCACGCTTTTTGTACACGTGTATCGAGAAATATCAGCAACTGGTGCAGATATTCCCGCGATACAGCGTATAGTAAATAACGTGAAAATATATGTACATATGTTTGTATATAAGTAAATATATCTATATATATTTAAATGTATAGGTATATATGTATAGATATATATAGATATATATGTATGTATATATATATAAGTATATGTATAAGTATATAGATATATATATATAAGTAGATATATATATATATTATATATATGTATGTATACATAACTATATAGATATACTATGTATATAAGTATATATATATATATAGATATATGTATGTATATATATGTTACTATAAGTGTGTGTGTACGTATGTGTGAGTGTAGGTGTGTGCTGTGAGTAGAGAGAGAGAGAGAGAGAGTGCGGGAGAGAGGGCGGACGCGCGCGGGAGTACTCGCGCCAGAGAGAGAGAGCGGGCGAGAGAGCTGGCGATGGCGTGAGTTAAGACGTCTGTGGATGGCGGCAGACGTCTGGAGCCGCGTCGTCTGCAGGCGGAGGCGGACGTCCGGAAATGGCGTCTGCAGATGGAGGTGATGCGTCTGCAGGCCAAGTGCGAGGGCGAAGACCAGGCGATGGTGCGGAGGAGCGAACGTGGAGGAGGGTCTACGACGGTCGCGGAAGGGTGCAGAGGTTTGCAGGGGACGGTGAGAGGGCTTAGCCGGCCGCTGCAGTGCGCGCAGCGGCTGGTTAAGGGTGCAACAGCGGAGGCGACAGAACGGAGAACGAGCAGGGAACGCCCTGTAGGCACGTGCGGAGGCGGTGAGTGGCTGCGGGGACGGTCGCAGAGGAGGCGGGGGGACCTGCTGCTGCTGCGTGGCTGCTGCTGCTGCGGCTTCAAGCTTCGGAGCTTGAAGCGGCGGCAATGGCATGAAAGAAAAAAAATGCAACGAGGGAAGGCACCACGCCCACTGGCTCGTCGAAGAGCTGGGCGGTGGTGCTCCCACTGTGGTGGTGTGCACCACAGTGGGTTCTCGTGCTCGCCGGGTGCCTCCTCGACGGAGGGCCGATGTATGGGAGGGGAAGACGGTGGAGAAGATGGCTGCGGGTGTTATTTCGTGCAGTAGCGTGTGTGAGGTCTGTTCTCTCGCGAGGAAGAAGCTGCAGCTTCTTATAGAGGAGGAGAGCATGGCGGGGAGGCATGGCTGCAGCAGGGGGAAGGGCGGGGAAGTGGCAGCTGCAGGGAGAGGTGATGGCAGGGAATGGCATGCTGCAGCATGGTGCAGGAAGAATTGCAGCCGCGGGAAGAATCGCGGGAAGAGAAGAAAGAAAGAGGAAATAAAATACGGAGAGGTGACTTTTGCAAAGAGACACTTGAAGAAAAATGTAAAAATGCAAACCATTGTTTTATTCTCTTCTCTTCTCAATTAAATGCATGAATGCAAGTGTTTTTACACATGCGACTACAGGATCCTAATATGCAATGTTAATGCTAGGAAATAACATAATAAGGCATTATTACAGGCGTGTATTGAGGTGCAAACAGAGACATATGTGGATCAACGCTTTGTATCATGCCCCTGGCATTGCATATGAAGGCGCATATGATGGCGCATGATCTTGCATCGCACTCATTCGGTGCATGAGGGTGTGCCACATGGAAGCTTCAGCATCATCTAATCGCTCATCAACGACCCAATTTAATGCTTACATCTACGCTGGGAATTGGAGACGAGCATGATCTCGAACTCATGTCTGTGGGTTGAGAGTGGCATCTTCCACCAATCTGCTACAGACGTGGATGGCCGAGTAGATGTTTTCATGGCCACGCACCCATGGTTGCTGGATCCTCATCCAACAGTCAAAGTTTGATAAGGCGGGGTGCCTTATTCACCATTGGATCTTCATTCAATGGTGGATAGGTGCACTTAAAGGATCCTTCAGCGGGAGAGGGTGGAGTTCAGTTGTCTTTGAGAGGCTTGGATGATGCCACATGGCACCATCTGGACCATCCATCTTCAGATGCTTGTAAGGGATGCTACAGATGTCGGATCAGACTGATGTTCACATCAATGGGCTGTGATCGCTGATCTGTATCCATCCGTAGAGTTGGTTTCTTCATCTAAGACTTCTTTCAATATGCAGTTGTACATGTGGCCATTAAATATTAATTGTAAGAAATTTAAATGTAGATATTACACGATATGCATGTATTGCTCCTAGGCTCACTATAACAGGATATTAATGAGCATGCGCCCTCGAAATTGACTCTAATTGATGTAACTATTGCTATTATACTTAGAGTCATCACTTGGGTCATTCTTTTTAGGAGGCAGCTTGCTTTGGATGACAGGGCTTACTATCTTAGAAAGATGCACTCAACCATGATTTTTGGCTTGCCTTTTTGGAGTATAAAGACCTTTCAAAAATTTCACACAAGTAGGGATATACGTGATTGCATCCAGGAGAGGGATATTAATCTGTACATGCCCAAATAATTCCATGAGTTCCTCGATTGTCGACTTAGTCTTCTTTGTTTTGTTGATGGTGGAGTGTATAGCTTGAGGAAAAGGGATGGGAGTTTTTCCTTTGAAATATTTTTCTTTTCCTTCCTGAGTCAGGGTTGGAGGAGAGTTGGCTTGCATTTAGGATGAGTGGGTTTCATGTGTGGAAAAAGAGGTTGCAAGATGATGAGAACCTCATCATGAACCCTAACTAGCACAATCTAACTTAGATATGCGAGAAAAAGCTCCTACATAACTCATAGAAAGGCTTGACTCAGAAAATTCTGAGTTTGTAAAGAAAATAGGACATAAGGGGTAAAAATGCAATTTCACCGACACAATCAGTAAACAGGGTAACTCAGGGTCCAAACATAGGTCAAACTAACCTAATAAGATGGAAAGTGGGATGATTTGATCCAACAAGGGCTACAGCAACTCCAAGGAATTAAATAACATTTTGTAACCCTAAAACAAACCCACTTGAATTCACGAGGTTCGAGGCAGAGTAAAAATTGACTAAACCCTCTAAAATTCATATAAAAATAATCTCTAGGGTTTAGAATCTTCAATTTGGCTTTGGGAACCCATTTTGACCTACATTGAGTACCATGCCCAATTAATGATTTAATTTGGGTTTTTACGTAAATTGTCCAGTCAAACAAGGTCTGACCTAGAAATAAAATTCACCATTAGAATCCTTAGGTCCCATTTAGTCATGCATAAAAACTTGAACCTAAGATGAGACCTTCTTGACAGACTTTGCATTTTGGTCCTCATCAATTACTTTTTGACCCTCAACTTTCGAAACCCTTACATTTTGGCCCCTAGGTTCTTCGTCACTCTTTGCATATAGGTCCCTCCTGCAAATCTCTGAGCAGCGCCATGCTCCGGCAACTTTGCGCGGAGCATGGCGCCGCGCAGGGTGAGGGAGCGTACCTGGCAGTTGAACCGGGTGTTCCCTGCAACGTCTACTGTCACAGGGACACCGCCATGACCTCTGCCCAGGTATGGGTCGTAGTTCCGACCACTCTCCGGCGAGGGAGGCACGTCGCCTCCCTGCGCTCACCCATCCACCTCCACCTTTATAAGGACTAGTGTCGCCAGCCGACTCTGGTAGCTTGGTCCTGACAGAGAAAAACCCCAACCTTTCCTCTCTTCCCACTCCGGCAGAAACCCACCAGCTCCGACGACTCCTCCTCCTCCGTCTCGTCTCTCTGCTGCAATACCAGCAGTAGAGCCACCTTCGCTTGCTCTTCCCACGTCGCACCGTACCCAGCGGCGCCCTCCCGCTCTCTTCCTCGCCGCCGCCCTCCCCCTCTGGGTATTTCTTCTCCGGCGATGCCACCCTGCTCCGGCCGCTTCATCACCGTAAATAGGTTAGAACTATTCCCCATCTCCCCCTCTTTCTTTTCCTCACTATCTTTCATTCGATTAAACCCTCGACCACTCCTGTCCACCGTCACCTTCCTCGACTCCGGCCACCCTCCGGCGAGACGCTCCCATCGCTCCGCAGCCCCACACACCTCGCCGACCCTCACGTAACCTCCGCCTCATCACGGTGAACAACCTCCGCCTACCTACTACCGCTCTACACCCTCTCATCGCTCCCTCGAACACACCCACACCTCCGGTGACAGGACGACCTAGGCACGCACGCCTAGGCCGCCCCACGACCTGCTGCACCTTGCACCACCTTCGCCGTGCCACGGCGAAGGTCCCCCGCTAGTTTGATTAGGCCGATTGGCCGAGCTTCTATCTGACAGGGTCGTAGCCCCAGTCGCCATTAACAACAACTGAAGCAGCTTCGAGGCGAGTTCCAGGCCCTGCAGCTTCAGGATCCGAGGTGCTGCAGGTTGGGGTGAAGTCTACGGAGACTTCTGCCTCAGCATTTTGCACCGATAGTGACTGCAACTGAGCGGAGAGCAAGGCGGAATCGTCCTGTAGGCACGCGTGAGAAGAGCGCAGAGGATAGTCCCACATCATGAGTTTACCAAACGCTGTAGTAGTATAAGTTGATTTTGTGTTTTCTACTGGTTGCCTCCGAAAGCACTGGGGTGAGGTCCCTCACCTTACTCACGCTCGCCTCATCCGCGGTTTCACCTCGCGGATCTGGCGGGATCCGACCCAACCCTATCTGAGCACACCTTGCGCATCACCCACACACCGGTGCTCCTGGTCACGGGCACGAAACTCGACCCGATTACCCGCGGTTCTGGGAGAGCATCCTGTGAGTGGTTTACAGAGAGAGAGAGACGTGCGGGTAGAGGGACATGGTAGGTTTTGCTCTTTGTGTAGGGACAGGGTGTGAGGGAAGAAGAACACACTTGGCCGAAGGAAGAAGAAAGAAGGAGAAGGCCAAGGAACAAAGCAGAAGAAGGCCGCAGAAGAAGAAGAATGAGAAGCACAAAGGAAGCACTATAGCAGACACCACTTAAGCCGTTTGATTGAGAAATCAGACGACGGATGAAGCTCTACAGACAAAGCAAAGAAGAAGAAAAAGAAAAGAAAAGGTGCCGTAGCTGAAAGAAAAGAGAAGAAGGAAGAAAGAAGAAAGAAGAAGAAAAGAGAAGAAGAAGAACTGAAGAAGATTAAGAACTGTCATGAAAGAAAAGAGAAGAGAAAGAAGAGAAGAAGAAAAAGCCAAGAAACAAAATCTACTTCTCCCTCTCTCTCTTTTTCTCTCTCTTATTTTTGTAATAAAAAAGCATTGTCTTCTAGAATTCTAGTAGCTCCCTGAGTTCGACCTCGGAAGAAAAACATTTCTGAGTAAAATTGTAATAGTGGCAATGACGACAAACCGTAGCTATTTTATCTTTACCACAAGGACATTACTATAATAAGAACAAACAAAAGGCTAAGCTTCGGTGTCATCATCAGACACTACAAGATCTTTAGTTGTTTTCCCACTCCTCAAGGTGACTGCATTGATATTGTGGTTGTTTCTACGAGGAGGTCGGGAGGCTTGGTTTTGGTTGAAACTTGGGGGGTGTTGAGGTACTTGTTGGATAGGAAGTTGGTGAGAGTGATGGGGATTTCCAACTTGGTATTGGTTCCTTTGATTATTAGGGTTGCCCATGGGTTGGGATGGTAAATTTCTTACAGGTCTTTGATTAGGTGTGACCTTAATTTGATTTTGCTAATTAGTAACAGTGTGGGTTAGTTCAGTCATTTGGTTCTGCATGCCCTGTAGGGTTTTCATAACCTAGGTATTAATATCATCTTGAGGAATTCTAGGTTGGTATTAATTTGTCCTTGAACCTAAGGTTGATTTGGTCTTTGATAAGGAACCTTACCAGGACCTTTCTAGGAGAAGTTCTAGTTATTCCCCCAATTTGCATTGGAGGGATTTTTAAAGTACTCCTCGAGGGCGAAAATGTTTTCTATAATCAAGCTAGGGGTGTTATGGTGTTCATAAGCAAATGTCCCTGTCCAGTCTGGTGTAGCCTCAGGAAAATGATTATACTCAGCTGGGACAGCACCGACATGATGCAAGTATTCTCTCTTTAACCGGTTACATATAGGTGAGAGTGAAGTTAGTTTTGAGGAATTCATTCTTTCCTCAATTTTCTTTTGGTTAATCTGCATTTAGTCAAGCTGTTGGGTGATCATCTGGAGATCATCCTGAGTGATAGGAGCAGTTTGGTAGTGGGTGCTAATCTCATGATATCTAATTGCGGGTTGGTATTTCTACCAAAAGTATTCATGGAAGAGTGATTAAATGAGTTTTCACTCATTTCTTCAAAAAGTTGATAGGCATTCTTAGCATCCTTGTTTAAGATGTTGCCACTACATGAGGCATCCACAAATTATCTCAATTGATCTTCTAATCCATGACAGAAGATCTATACTAGCTTCCATAATGGAACATCATGGTTTGAACAACTCCTAAGTAATTCCTGAAATAGCTCCTAGGATTCGTGAAGTGATTCATTGTGTTTTGTTGGAAGGTCATAATAGATCTTCTCAGGGCATTTCTACAACATATAGGAAAGAATGTTTTAAGAAATGCACCTTTTAGTTGGGGCCAAGTGTTGATGGGTCTACCAATTGTCCATAACCAATAGGAAGCCTTATCCTTGAGAGAAAGAGGGAATAGCCACATTAGCCATAAGTCATCTCGCACATTTCGAGAATGAGTGGTTTGTACAAGGATTGTGAGCTCCTCTAAATGGCTAAGTAGGTCTTCCTTCGGAAGGCCATGAAAGTGTTTAATAAGGTTCAAGATAGCCAAGTTGATTTTGAAGTCCCCTTCAGTTATGACCACCCGCAGTCTCTCCTCGTAGTTAAAAGAATCCTAGAAATCCTTCAAAGGAATGGCATGTGATCATGAGGGATAGCGGATTTTACCATTGGTTGGCTAGGTTCGTGACAGTCCTAGCCAACTACTATTGATTTGCTTGAAGTTGAGCCAGTTGATCAACCATCATAAATAACGAATTGGGCAGGGGGTCCTAATCTTGACCATTTGGCAAATCAGGGTTTTGAGGCATTTCCAAATGAGGGAGGTTAGGGATGGGGATGCCAGATTATGGATTATGAATGAGAGGGTTGGAGGGAGGTTGTGAATGGGAAGAGGAAGCGGAGGAGGACCTATATTGTATGTTTTCCATTTTATAAAAGGAAGAAGAATGCATAAAAGGTGATCGTTTGGTGCGTGGGGTTCAATCAAGTGGTCCCTCCAAATGCAGGTTTTGAGACTATCACCCATGCATACACATATAAGAATAGGAAGGAGAGAAGGGAAAAGATGAGTGAGAAGTGTGCAATCCAAGCAATAAAAATTTAAGCCTAGATTAAGGTTGACTCCTTAAGAAAAACCTAAGACTTGGGAATCCGAATATGAAGAAATTAATAGCTAACCCTACTTCCCAAAACTAATTTGGCTAGACTAGAAGAGATTGCTTGGGCCCAAGTAGGTCCCAGGAAAAATACTTGGGGCTTGTATGAACTTGCGCCCGTCATTTGACATCCCTCTTAGTCTTGACTAGGTTTGATTAAGGGAATTAGGATTAATTAGAGAAATCTTAAAATATGGCTATTAAGCCTAGAATTGGATGAAGTCCTTAGTGGTCAAGTGACTACAAATTTTAATTAGGCTTAGGAACTTAGAAGTGAACTAGGAATGAAGGGCATTGATTGGGGTAATGCTTGATTATTTGTTTTTTTTGTGTATACGAATTCGAGTAGGAATGTGGCACCCAAGCCAAAATAATTGGGTTTGCAAACAAATATTAGGGTGAATGATTTTTAGGGTTGAAAAATGATGCTGTAGGTTTTAGAATTCTCTCTTTCAATGTATTCAAGTAAGGTTGAGAGTGTTTCACACAATAATTTCAATCAAATTGTCATTGATGAAAGTCAATTCCTTTAATTGATTGTATGACTAAGAGAGAAAATCAAACCCTAAGGTAGAAATCCTATATATGCAGCTCTTAAAATGAACCTTCTTTTAAAAATCCTTTTAGGTGGTGATTTAGACAAGACAAACAACACCACCTAATAGAAAATCAAATAAAGAATCCAAAAATGATTTTTTATGAGATTTTGAAAGTTGGTTAATATTTTTTCAATTTTTTTTTCTATGTTGGTGTCAAAAATTAGAAAAGATAGATTCGGAAAAATGATTTTGTAGAAACCTCAAACAATCTCTGAAATTTATGAAATTTTTATATGTCATATATATTTTTTCAAGGATTCTAAAATATAATTGTTTTAAAATTCTGATAAGTACAAAAATTTAGAAAATTTATAGATAGTAAGAAAATAGCAAGGAATTAGGGTTTGAGCCCTCTTCAATCCTTGACCTTTTTATGTTTTTTATTTATCCAAAACTTATGAGATTTGGAGGTTAAGTTCTAGACTCAAAGTGTCTTCCTTGGGAATGGTTTCGAGATTTTAGGAAGCCTCTTTATGCTCGAACTTGAATTTTGAAAATGAAGAAAGAAGTTTGGATTTCCAAAAATTCAACACCAATAGGAAAAAGGTGGTGGAGAAATGAATCAATCAAGCAATCAAACCAATTTTAGGGTTCCACCACCCTTAAATTTTCTTGTTTTTATGTGTTTTGATATTTTAAAGAATTTTTAGTGATTTTTTGTGATATTCCAAGTGATTTTGGCCTGGGTACTTACCTGGAATCAAGGGAAAATAAGCTAACTTGAATCTTCTGCTCTAAGCGAATCCAAAACCCACTCCCACTCCTGATTTCCACATGAGTCAAAATCGAAAGAAAACTAATGAAGAACTAATGAAGCAAAGGAGATACAACAAAAAAAATTAAGTCGTGCCTCCCCGGCAACGGTGCCAAAACGTGATACGGAATGTACATGGTTTAGTAACTACAGGTTTTTGCCGTTAAGATGTGTAAATCAGACCAACTTTTAAAATTTATAAATCTAGATAGTGGGGTATCTAGGGTCATCCAAAGATGCTAAATTCTTATTCAAGTAGCTTGTTCTCTCCCTCATTCCCTCAAATCCTCAATTTGTGTTTTTGTGCTTTTGACTTTTTTGGGCTTCCAGAACATAATCGGGTAAGTAAATGCAAAACACATGGAGATAAACTACGCCTAAGTGAAAGGAATTAATCCCTCATTCTATGATCACCTTAGGAAAGTGAGCCTTGGGTAATTAGAATGATGGAGAGTGGGTGCACTAAGAAAAACAAAATGAAAAGTGATAACTGAAGCTAGCACAAAGGAAATCACAGAAAGGCAACTTGTATTAATTGGGCAAAGGACTCTATCTTACAAAAATTTTTGTACAGGAATGATTCTACAATAAAATTAATACAAAAGAACAAGAAAGACTAGAAGATTCTCCCAATAATTCTAAAGATGAAGAACTCCTTGCTCCAAGTCCAGAGGATCCTAGACATGAAAAGGACTCCTCCTTGAGATTCTCCTCCTTAAGATGATGATGAACTCCTTCTCTCCTCAAGGTGGATGTCCACAATAGCTTTTTCTCCTCTGCATGGCCATCATCTTTAGGGTTGATCCTTGGCTTGTACAAAGGAAGAAGGGAAGAAGAAGAAGGCACCAAGAGAATAAGGTAGCTTCCTCAATCTTCTTCTCTTCACTCCTTCCTATGGCCAACTATATGGTGTATATGGGTAGGAAATTAAAGATTGCCAAAGATGGTTTTATGTGGTGGTTATAGGGAAAATTTATAGAATGCGAGGGTTAGTGTTGGCGCCAACTTTAGGAGGCCTATGGTTAAGTGGTGTGGAGTCTTTAGAGGGCTAGGATTAGGTGGTTATATGATGGAGGGTGGAGGAGAGTTGGAGCCATATGGAAGGGTGTAGGAGGTGGAGTTTAAGGTATGGTTAAGTTTGTTTTGGTGCCAACTATAGGTTCTAGATGTTGGCACCAAAAGGGATGGATAGGAATAGGTTCTAGGATTAGATGTAGGGTAGAGATGGGTTCTTGTGTTGGCACTAAAATGAAGGGATCAAGAGAGCATTTTTGGCACCAGCCATGGGATTGTTATGATGGTGGTTAAGGGGTGAAAGGTGCCTGTTTTGGCACCACCTTGAAGGGGTGTCAAGGTGGTGGTGGTGGTTATGAAAGTTGGGACTAAAATAAAGAGAAAGCTAGTGGGGTTTTTGGTGGAGCTAAGGTGGAAGATGGACGTCCATGGAGTAGAGGAGCTAGGGTTTGCTTAGCTAGCTAAGCTAGCTTAGCTAGTAAATGGGTGGAGGAGTTAGGGTTTTGCTGAAAGGAAGGAGACTTTAGTTGCATAGGGCTTCTTGGAGCTGATTACTGCTGAAAGAGAGGTGCTAGTGAACTCAATAACTAGTTAAGCTAGCTAGTTCTTTGCTAGTAGCTAAGCCAAGCTAAATTGAGCTGGCTTCTTCTTATCTAGAGCCGTAGTGAACTAGAGTTCATCTTCCATAAGACGTCTTAGCTAGCTAAGATAGCTAGCTTAGATCTGGTAGCTAAGCTCAATTGAATTAAGCTAGGCTAAGTCTTCAGGAGCTAGAATTGAGCCTACTCGAGCTGGTTGAGGATTCTTCAGCTGACCAAGCTTAGCTAGTTGATGAGCAATATCTAGGCTTGATCAAGTATAGCTGCCATGAGCTTTGTGGAGCTGGAAATGAGTTGGATCCAACTTCATTGAGCTCAATCTTCATCTTCTTGACTAATTTGCCTTTCACATTGCTACGGTTTAAGTGATTCTTACTATGTGATCATCCCTGAAAATGACATGAAGTGTATGAGAGCCAAAATAAAGGAAAATGAAGCAATGCATGCCTAATCTAAGAAATGCCTAAATGCAATTCATAAACCATATTGTGGTACGCAAAATCTAAGAGCTAGGTGTGTTTTTAGGCATAATAGTGATGATAAACTGTTGTTTATAAAATATTCTTCTGCACTGAGAAATGTCATAAGGTTTGAGAGAGAGAGAGAGAGGAATTAGGTGTAGAACAAGTTTTGCAGGTTGAGCTGTTGCTAATGTTGTTCATTCATGGGGCAGAGGCAATTTTAGAAGGAGATTAGAGGAGTTGTTGTGATCCAATCTTGGAATTGATGACTGGCATCAGAATATGGATGATAAGGCTAAAGATTTGGAGGTTTGTATGGAGATTAGAGATCTGTGCCGATGAAAATTATTGCATGAAGTTGGACCTGGAGACAGTGGCACAGAGAAGAACTGGGGACTTATTAGTCCTTTACCCAAAATGTTGGGCTGTCTAAAGCTCTACTTATTAATTCACACACAATGCCTCATTGAGCGACTTAGATGCATGGCCCTCGGGTATCCTTCCGTGACATTTGAAAGTCCTGTGCGGTACATGTGCCTGTAGACACTTGCATCATCTAAGCATGCATATGGGTATGTGCATGGGCTGTGGGTGTGTGACACGTGCCCTAGTAATGGTACTGATCAAGCCTTATGGGTTGTTGATCCTATGAATGGTCGTAACATTTTTAGAGAGTTAAGTGCTTAACACTTAGCCAAATTGGAGCTCCTGTTCTAAGAAGTGCTGTGATATATTGTGAAGGCCTTAATTAGCCTAAGTGTTTAATATGAATGACCTAAGTTTGAAATAAATGAATTATGGAAGTATATGCTGTTATAAAACAACATTTTATAATTTTTTAAATTCATTGCAAATCTTTATTTCATATGGAATTGATTGTCATGCTTTTATGTTAATCTTTTGCAATTAGCTCATGCAACTAATATATTCTAATTATGTAATTAAACTATTAGTGGTAACTTTGGTAATCTATTAAGTTAAGTAATATATAATCAAAGTATTAAAGCAAGTTAAGTATCTACAATAGTCCTAATTAAGTAAATTAATTAAGTTAAGTAACTTTAACTTAAGTAGTGAATAGTCTAAGTAAATAAATTATGTTAATTATTATAAGTTAAGTAGTTTGTAATTTAAGTTAAGTATTTAGTTTATTCAATTAAGTTAAGTATTGATTAGTTTAGTTAAGTAATAAGTTATATATTAACTTATAAGTAGTTAAGCTATTAATGTAAGTAGTTAATTTTAATTAATTTATGTAAGTATTAGTTATGTAATTTATTGATAAGTAATGTAAGTTGCACTTAACTAAGTAATAAAGCTTAAGCTATACATATATTATAAGTTAAGTCTAAGTTATTAATTATCAATCTTTATTATTAACTTAATAAAAAGAATAAAGGAATAAATTAAAAATAATTGATGAATGTTATGCTTATTTAGATTCTCAGCAAATGACATAGACTCAAAAGCCAATATAAATTAATAAAATATATGAACTATCTTGCTCACTATACTTTGACTTAACAGCAACAAATTAATAAAGCGAGGTAGTTTAACATAATTTTTTTGGCATTGTTGCAGGAGAGGAAACTCACATAATTAATATTCACCATTATCATTTTTAATTATTATTATTAGTATGTATTTTGTATTCTAATTTTTGAAATTTCTTCTTTCAAGTATTTGTCTGATAGGTATCTAGGTAAAAAGAAGATGGGTTTTTCTCTACATTTCCCACTCGTTTTCCTATATATAACTTTATCAGATACTCTTTCCTAGTCTTTTGGTAGTTTGCTTTGTTGTATTCAGATTGGAAATATAAAAAATACCAAAAAGACATTGTTCTAACTAGCAACTGTATCAAGTAGGCATACACTCTTATGAGTGCATATTTCCTGCTAGATTTCCATTTCGGGGTATCTCTTGTGAAGATAAAGTATATTTTTACTAGGTAGATCCCTGACTTGGACTTAATCTAAACCACCATTTGTATTGAAAAGATTTAAAAAGTAAAACACATTTTGTTATCTTCTTTTAATTTAGAAGATATTTTATAAGAAATGGAATCAATTTAAAACTCATGACATATTTCTGTATTGCGAACTTGTTGACTTCGGAAAATGTGCTAAAGATAATTTGTTCATTGTAGCAGGTTATTACGACATCACTTTTAAAAGAGAATAAGACAATGAGTCCAAGTGTCAGACACAGGGAGGAAAGAAATCGAATCCTCTAGTCACATAGTTTATTGCCACATGATGATTTATTTCGTTTGCTTGCGTGAAACGTAGAGGGAGAGAGAGAGAGAGGAGGGTTAGAAGCTCAATATTTCATTACATCAAGAAAACATAACTTGGAATACATTACCATATAATAGAGTGCTTGCTAGTTAACTTGGTAATAATTTGGGATACAAAAATAATTGCTAATGGAAAGCTTAAAATAATAAGAAATAAAGAGAGAAAAAGAGGCTATTCGCTAAAGGGAGGCATGTCTAGGCAGCTACGATAGTGCGAGAGAGAGAGGCTCCATCGGTGTCTTGATGGCTTTGAGAACTTGCTTAGTACTCTAGAAATTGGTGGATTGCTTGTGGAAATGATGGATTGCAATGGGGGGTCATAGGACCCTTTTATAGGTGGAGGGCCTTGGTTCGGCCTAAAAACCCCCCAAATCGTGCGTGAACTATCATTGGATCAGAATAACATGCTGAACTGATGCCCATGCACATGCACACGTGTTGGCACGCTCTCAACCACACCTACTAGCACGCGGGGTGGCCTGGCCAACTCTCAACTGTCAACCTCTACATCCAATGGCTGCATCTACTTCTCAATCGTGCCTCTAACTGGTAGATTTCTCCCTACTACTTTTTTGTGTGGGGTCAACACTAGGAAAACCTAGTGTATATCTCCCTAGGTCATTATTTCTACTTCCCTTCTTCTCCTTAATTTGGGATTTATTTATGCTTTTCGTAGGCTGGGCTCTAGACAAACAACAATAGGGAGTGACCTACAACAACTTGTCAGCCATACCTGTACTGAAGTGGAGCTTATTATATATATATATTTGCTTTTCTTTCTTTTTCTCCTTCTTTTCTTTTCCATGGTACTTTTTCTATTTTTTTTTAAGTAGGTGGCTTCCTTAATCTGAGATGTACCTAAAGGTGGCAACCAAAGAGAAATAGGTCCAATGGCTGGGCTCTAGACACCCAACAATAGGTGCATGAAAAGTAGAGGGAGAGAGAGAGAGAGTAGGGGTAGAGGCTCAATATTTCATTGCATCAAGAAAACATAACATGAAATCCGTTGTTAATATAATAGAATGCTTGCTAATTAACTTGGTAATAGTTTGTGATTCAAAAGCAATAGCTAATGGAAAGCTTAAAATAAGATGAAATAAGAGAGAAAAGGAGGTTATTCACTAAGGGGAGATGTGTCGAGGTACATATGGTGGTGGGAGAGGCTCCGTCGGTGGCTTGGAGACTCCGGGAGCTTGCTAATAACTCTAAGACGATGGTGGATTACTTGTGGAAGTGATGGCTTGCAATAGGGGGTCAGAGGACCCTTACATGCTAAACTAGAACCTATGCATTCCCACACACGCTGGCACGCGCTCAACCATCCCTGTTGCCACATGAGCTTGCATGGCCAACTCTCTACCATCGATCTCCACATCTAATGGTTGTGGCTACTTCTCAATCGTGACTTCAGGAATGCATGCAATCATGCTCTTGCGACTGCTCAAATTCCAGCTAGCCACGTGGCGTGCTCTACTCTTGCAAATCGTGCACAGTCGCCTGAGATGTGCCCATAGATGAGCACTTGAGATAGCGTGATCATGGTGGGGGTGACGTGGCTGTCTCGTGGCCATCGGATGATGATCTAGCGACACTATTTCACGCATGGTTGCAAGTGTGGTATGCACAGATCGTAGTTCCATCCAGCGACCTCCACGTTTGAGCATTAGCATGCAACCATAGGTTACATGGGGTGACATGAGATCAGGACCATCCATCATTGATCGTGGGGATAGTGTTGAGGCATGACATGGTGTGGCGAGGGGCGTTTGATGGTGATCGGACGACTGTGGCCTTGTGTGCCCACGCAATGAGGAGAAAGAATGGGCACTCTGGGCACGCATTGGGTGCTCGTGCAAGTGCCATGTGGAACTGTGGGCATGCGATGGGTGCTCGTGCTTGTCACAACTTCTCGAGCTTATTGTAAGGGCTATAGAAGTTGGATTGGGGCAATTTCAGAGCCGTTGGACTTTGATTTTCATCTTGAATCCATCCATGTAACTCGATTGCTCATGTGAGAGCTATTTCAATATGTATTTTCACAAGTTGGCCATTAAACATTTGTTTCTACCAATATTTATATAAATACTATACTAAATGCATGCATGCCCTCAAACCCACTACATTATCATTTTTAAGTGCCAAGGCCCATAGAATTGACTCTAATTACTTGAGTTAACTCTATTAATTAGAGAGTCATCACTTATCTGTGGGTTTTTCTATCGCTAACTATTGCATGCTATTATGAACACAGCACAATCACTAGAGTCACACGAGTCTGTCCTTCTACCTCTCTTCTTTTCACCTCTTAGGGCCTTGGTCAAAGATCAACAAGTCTGTCTTACTGTCAAAGCCCTAGGGAGATAGTAGTAAGCTGTCTCGATCCTAGACCTTGCACCTTTGAGCCTTAAGGATATGCACCACGTAGACACTTAGGATGCGTATTTGTATTGATACAGTCTCTATTTTCATCCTTGTATTTTACGTGTATTCTAGGTCTTTTCTTTAGAAAGGAAGAAAACCCGCTTTCATTTTGCAATTTTGGTTTTATTTCCCATTATTTTCCCACACTTGTGTGTGTGTGCCTTTGCACATTATTTTAGTTTATGCACAGGAGGTGATCACTAAGACTGTCTCTTGTCCTGCCTTTGATAGGTTTACCTAGACCCGTTGGTCATGTGCAGCAATCTTTCTCTACTACTACTTCTGCTTTCTCTATGTTTGACCACATGGATCAACCGCAGAATCCTGAGAACCCCCTGGTTAGGAGGATATGCTGCCTTTTCATATCCATGAGGCACTCTTGAACCAGAACTTCCAAATGCTTGAGCAGAACCATCGGATTAATCTGTTGACGACTACTCTCCAGAACTTTCAGGCTCATCCACTTGGGGTGGGTCCTAGTTTTGGTCTGCGTCCTCCAGTTTGGCCAGCATATATAGATTACTATAATCCATCTAATGCCAAGTGGAGCCCAACGTTAGGATTCTCATAGGGGAAACTGACCCTGAGTTAAAATTGAATATCATAAATATTATCCCCCACTTTCATGAAAACACTTCCTGTTGGTGCAAGGGCACCACGATAGTTAATTTTGATGAAAATAAAACACTTGTGATTTAACATTTGCATTTGAGTGTACAAGTTATAGGATAAATGAAAATGGATACAAGTGCGAAGGAGCTTAAGCTCGTGCCCATGGTGGATTGGAGGAGCTTGATGGAGGAGAAGGAGCTTCACATGGAGCGAGAGTTTGAGTAATAAGATAAAGAATAGGATAGAAATATTCTTTTTTGTATTTGTATTATTGTATTTATTTATCTTGTACTTTGCTCATTTATTCCTTAGATTCTAGTAAAGAGCCTAAAGTACCCTACCTTAGTCTTAGGAAACCTTACACCTTACTAGGACACTTAGACAAACACTTAGATTAGAAAACCTAGGCTTTGACAGCCTGATCAGATGTCCAATCTGGACCTCAGATATCTGATCTTGATCTTTAAGACATTTGACCTTTTGTCCAAATGTCCAAACACTTAGGCTGGACTTTGTCCTTTTTGTCCGTTGATTTTAGACAATCAATCCATAGTCTAGATGTCTTAGAAGATGTCTTATGACAATGACAAACATCCAACAATAGGACCGTTTGACTATCAGCAGATGATCCCCAGAGATTACCTTATAATTAATTCCTTAACACTTTCAGACATCCATAGATCATCCCAACCATCTGATAAATAGACATTAGGATAAGATTTGGTCCAAATCATTTCTGTCAGAGGATTTAGCCATTAAGTCTCTCGGGAAATCCATTCCTAGATAGGATTGCCTTTCCAAATGTCCAGAGACTTTGCCAGATGACCCACCTATTGTTTGACCTAAAAGGCACTAGAACCCTATTTTGATCTTGTGAAAATAGTAAGAAAGCCACCTTAGGATTAGACATCTGATTAATTTTAATTAGAAGAATCCCAGACGGCATAAAAGTGAGTTTTAGATGCCTGTCATGATTCAACCCTGATCAGATCATCGACCCTTCTAGATCAGACAATCGAACCTTAGATTAGACGATGACCTAGACATTTGACCATAAAACTAGACGTCTGATAACTCTGTCAGAATCATACATGACCCTGATTTCGATGGAATTTTGGACCACTCTCTTGAGCCTTATTCCCAACGGCTAGAACAAGCTTCTAAGGCCTTCCAAAGCCTTCTTAGGACCTCGATAAGTAGAGGAGAACCCTTCCTAAGCTAAGTACACCTTGAGAAACTACTTCCACACCATATTGTGTCCAAGTGAAGAAGAAAATCATCTAGAAGAAGCTCTTGCTCTCCAAGCCCTCTAGCATCCATCCGAGAGCACCATTACACTATTGACTTCAAGTTGCATCACTTCCATCTAAGGGAAGTTCTATTAACTAAAGGAACTAGTTTGATTTACACATGTTTTAGGCTCTATATGATATTGTGTAATTATCTTTGTTGGGTACTGACTTTCAGAATTCCCACCTCCCTTGTGAGACAAAATACTTCTCATGAAGAGGAGGGGTTTGAGGTACACTACCCTCGTACAAAGTAGTGTCGGTTGTATTGAGGTTGAATTAGCCAAGTTTTAAGTAGTTTGGTTAGTGGATTTGATCTACTAGGTAGATTGGTGGTGAGAGCAGAAAACTACGTGTTCGCAGTTGGATTCTAAAACCCGTAATCGTAGTTTGAGTCGTAAAGAAATCCATTCAATAGATAAAATTTATACCGAAAATCTGTAAAGAAGTTCTGGGTCGAACACAAAAAGGCTAAGTCAATCTCAAAATCCGCAATTATATTTTTTTGTATACATTTTTTTTGAAAGATGAAATAATCACAATGGAATGCTAACGATAATAAGAGAGCAAGAGAACAATCACTTAGTATTTGAATAATATTTTTACAACTAAGAAAGTGGGAAATGATTACACTAGAAAGGGGGAAATTGTTACAACTAGAAAGTAGGAAATTTTACTCTAGAAAGTGATAAAAGAAAGCAAAGAGATGTTATCCTCCTCAACGAATGCTTGGAGGACGAGCCGAATGGAGGCGATGCCTAGAAGATGGAGGATGAGGCATGAAGGAGGACGAAGTTGGAAGAATGGGAACATGGCAGCACGTCATCATCATCACGGGATCCACTTCCGAAACAAGGGCGAAAAATTGGATTTAGCTTTATAGGAGCATCCTGGGTGTGGGATAAGCTTCTCTTAAGCTTTGGAGAGGAAGAGAGAAGGAAGGGATGAGAATTTCGTAGGGTACGTGATGGAGAGAGTTTCGCTTATTTGTGATAGCAATAGCAGATATGTTGTAGTAATTAATGTAGTGGAAATCTCTCAATCAAATGATTAACATAGATATGAATTTAAACCACAATAAAGGATGTCATATCCACAAGGAGGAACAGATTAATAAGTTCATAAAATATTTTTTTTTTATGCAAAAATTAATTTGACGATTAGTTGTAGCATCAAACCAACATGAGAATAACTTGAATCAACAGTAACATAAAATATGGAGAATTAGAGGGTCTGATAAGCAATTACCCACAATATAAATCATTATATCTAAAATAACTCCTCTTCAACCATGGTCATTTAATCTAATTGACCTCCTCCTGTAGCAAAATAGGGGAGGTTGATTCCCCTTGTCGTGTGCACGGAGGGAGCCACAGCTGGTGGCGAGGCTCATCGGAGGAGTAGGGCTGGCGGAGAGGATCACTCCGGTGGTGGTGCGGCGGCCTACGATGGTTGGAGATGCCGCCGGCGATGAGGAAGAGGTGCGGCAGCAGTGGGTTGTTGGCACTGTCGAGAGCCGCTACAAGCGACGCGAGTAACACAGAGACATTGGCGGTTGTGCGTGGGAGGTCTCACATGTCTGCAGTGGCGTCGAAGATGCATTGACGCCGAGGGTGCACTGCTAGATGGAGTGTGGGAGTAGGAAGGTCTGCACCTACAGAGGGTGTGGTGAGGCACTGTCGTGGGTGCTTGTGATGGAAGGCGATGGTGCAGGCACGCGAAGACGATGGATGCAGGGCGTGGCACCTTCTGTGCTGCTGGAGAGAGTGCGGGTGCAAGGCGGTGGGTGCACGAAGGTTCTGGAGGGGTGCGATGCCTGCAGAGGGCATGCAAGGGAAGGCAGAGGATGATGGCGTGGCGCAACGCGTGGGTGGGGCAGGTGGCCGGGTCCGCACCTGCAGACAGTGCAAGGGCAGGCAGTGGTGCGAGTGCACGATGATGGAGGTGCAGGAGCGGAGATGGCACTGGAGGGGCACACCTGTAGCGGTGCGCCTACCGTGGTGGAAGGTAGATGGAAGGTGAAGCAACTGCAGGCGCGGTGAGAGCGGGCACAGGCGAGGACACACTGTGGTGGGAGCGCTGGAGAAGTGCCTGCAGGCAGTGCGGGTGTAGCCTTGCGGGTGGCTACTAGGAACGTTGTGGCTGGGCGCTTGCGATGGAGGGCGTGCGGTGAGGGTTGGCGGAGTGCAGGCTGGAAGGGCATTTGCGGTGGGAGGCTTGGTGCACAGTGCAGCATGGCTGCACGGTTGATGTCTCCCTACTAATCCCCTCCGCCTCTCCTCTATATCTCTTCTCTTCCGCCTCCCAAGGGATTTACAAAATCCTTTTTCTAAAAATGGCCAACCCGTTTAAATTTTGTTGAGGGAAGTTTTTGAGGCCGGCTAGAATGTGTTGTGGCTAGCGTTTGTTCGGGGAATTTTACCCCCATCCCCTCCTTGTTCTTTCCAATATCATTCCTGGAACAAAACATAAAATAATTACATACATACTATAAAATGCAATAAAATTGATAAAAACTCAAGTGACGATGCATGCACTTATTTAATGACTTAATTTGATTGTTAACAAACATACTATGTTAGAATTGAAGTACTTTGGTGTAATAATAGTCCATTAAAATGGACTCATCAAATACTCCCATGCCTAAGATTTGCTAGTCCCTAGCAAAAATAGAAGTAATTAGAAGATTTCTTCTTTTCTTATATCAAAATGTTAGTGATCCAGACAAATGTGAAGTGATGTTAGCCTAAGTAACAGATCAATGTGAAAAGCCAATTCACATTGGGAGTTCATACTTTACCCTTGGTAAATATTTCTGTCGAGATAGGCAACTACTTCCCTTAGGGATAAAGCAAAAGATAATCTGTAATTTGACCCTGGCTTTTGGCTTAAGTAGGAGATATCGAGTAGAATGGATTTGTATTTGGTGGCACACACTCATCTGGTGCTACATGTTGTCTAGTACTATAGACTCTAGATTTCTAGACTATTAGACAAGTCAACTTGGAGAGAGACAAAACAATTGTGCTCTCTTGATGTTCCTAGGCGCTCACTCTTTTCTTTCTTGTCTTTCTGAGATCACAAATCTTGCCAGATTCAGTAATTGTACTCACTGTTTGGTGGCCTCACATGGCATCCACACTTCAATTAAAGTCCAAATAACTCTATAACTAAGTTAGAGTCCTCAACCAATATTTGGGCGATTAGAAATACTGAAAGGTAGGTATGGGTCATATTTGGTGGAACGCGATAGGTGTTTTGTTACCTCAGAAATAATGTTACAACGATAACTCGGGACTCTTCTTTTTCTCTTCTCTCTTTTTTTTTTCTCTCTCCCTTTTCTTCTTCTTCCTTTCTTTTTTTATTTTTTTTTTGTAATACAATTGCTTCTTCTTTTTCTTCTTTATTAATCAACAGAACACGATACAGACTTTTATTTATGAGGCATTATTAGGGATGATGATGGTCAAGAGGATATGGTGTGGCTTATTTGGTGGAAGTGCTTATTCTCGGCATCGGGAAGGAATGGATAGGACAGGTGTATTTTTGACCTTTGACACTATTACCCTCCTTCAGCCGAGGACTCCATGAAGGATGGTCATAACCATCCACCATAGACATAGCTTTATTAAAACTGAATCACTGTGTATCTGCCTTATTTGGTGACTCTCAGGAATTCACACAAAGTACGCACACAGGAACAAAGAGCTAAAAATACACCTAACTCTGAAGTATCATCATCTAATTGTCCAAAACTTAAGAGTCCTTACACTAGACTTAGCACACTAGTAATCTCTCTACTTTCATCTCACAAATATGAGGTGGAACTTAGAAGATAGTATGCCTGACTCCCTATTAACTATCCAAAGGTTTAGTAGACTACAAATGCTTTTTGGTTTTCTTCAAGGATTCATTTCCCAGTCTACGTGCATGTGAAGTAAATGTACTAGATTGTAGACTTAAGAAATAATTCAAGAAGAAAAACCTCCAATGACAAAGGTATTCTGCTAGGAACTAACCAATTTAGCTCAAGAAAAGAAATTATATATATATATATATATATATAATATATGTATGCAAATATTTATAAATGTTATAAACATTCTCAGGTTATACCCCCCCATGCCTAAGACTGACAATGTCCTCATTGGAAAAAAAAAACAGACATAGAAGAATATCACTAGAGGAGGAGAGTGGGAGGAGCTAAGGCTCCTCAAGCTGAAGTGAGTCCAAAACCTGGCCATCTGAAAGAGTAATATACGATTTAAGTCATTGGTAATTTACCTTAAAGCTCTCACCTAAAATAGGGTTTCGAATTTCTACAGCTCCATGAGGGAAAGTATTGATCACAACGTATGGCCCATCCCAGCGGGAGTTGAGCTTTCCAGGACATAATTTATGTCTAGAATTGAAAAGCCAGACCCACTGGTTGGGTTCAAAAGTCTTTCTAATGATGTGCTTGTCATGGAAGACTTTTGTACGTTTCTTGTAAGCTTGAGAAGTTTCATAAGCTTCATTACAAAGCTCCTCAAGCTTACTTAATTCCAACATATGTGCCTTTCCTGCTATATCTAGATTCAAGTTAACGTTTTTAATAGCGCAATAAGCTTTATGTTGGATTTCAACGGGAAGGTGGCACGCTTTTCCGTAGATAAGACGGAAAGGAGACATGCCCAAGGGAGTCTTATACGCAGTTCTGTAGGCCTAAAGTGCATCATTTAGTTTTTTAGACCAATCCTTCCAATCAGGCCTAATAGTTTTTTCTAGAATTCGCTTAATCTCCCTATTAGACACTTCAACTTGTCCACTCGTTTGGGGATGATAAGGTGTGGCTATCATGTGGTTGACTCCCAAATTTTGTAGTAGTTTTGTGAAGTGTATGTTCTTAAAGTGAGGTCCTCCATCACTTATGATCGTCCTTGGGCATCCATACCGAGAAATGATATTAGCCCTAACAAAGTCCAAGACCACGGAATGGTCATTGGTTCGTGTGGGTATGGCTTCTATCCATTTCGATACATAGTCTACAGCCACAAGGATGTATTCATATCCGAAGGACACAGTAAAGGGACCCATGAAGTCAATGCCCCAAATATCAAAGATTTCAACAGGGAGGATAGGTTGTTGGGGCATCTCATCCCTTTTTCCAATGGTTCCCGTCTGTTGGCAACGTAGACATGCGCCCACATACGTATGTGCGTCTCAGAATAATGTGGGCCACCAAAAGCCAGACTGAAGAACCTTATGGGAAATCTTCTTCACACTACAATGTCCCCCACAATGGAGGTCATGGCAGAAACTCAGAACACTTTTTTATTCTTCATCGGGGATGCAACAGGGAAAAAGCTGGTCAAGACCTACTCTAAAAAGCTCGGGTTCCTCCCAAAGATAAAATTTAGTGTTGGCAAGAAACCTGTCCCACTTCTGCTTGTCCCAAGTACTGGGGGTAATGCCCATGACCAGATAGTTCACTATGTCAACGAACCAAGGAGCTTTAGCTTCCACGGCCATCAAAGACTCATCGGGGAAAGTCTCTTGAATATCACCAGTAGGGTTTGATGCCTCAATAGGGATCCTAGACAAATGATCTGCTACTACATTCTCAACTCCTTTCTTATCTTTAATTTCCAGGTCAAATTCTTGGAGTAGCAAAATGCAACAAATTTGGTAAGGTTTGGTGTCCTTTTTAGCAAGAAGATGCTTTACGGCAGAATGATCAATGAACACCAAAACCTTGGATCCCAAAAGATAAGATCGAAACTTTTCCAAAGCAAATACTACAGTAAGTAGTTCCTTTTCAGTGACCGTGTAGTTTTGCTGAGGATCCATAAGGGTCCTGCTGCCATAATGTAGCACATGAGGTTTTCCATCAACCCTTTGACCTAAGACTGCTCCCACTGCAAAATCAGAAGCATCGCACATAAGCTTGAATGGGAGGGTCCAATCTGGTGCTTGGAGAATCGATGTGGTAATGAGGGCTTTCTTCAAAACTTGGAAAGCCTCGCCACATCTATCATCAAAATAGACGGAGACATCCTTCGCTAACAGGTCACAGAGTGGCTTAGAGATTTTACTGAAATCTCTAATGAAGCATCTATAAAATTCAGCATGGCCTAGGAAAGATCTAACCTGACGAACATTGGTGGGCAATGGAACCTTAAAGATGGAATCAATCTTTGTGGTATCCATCTCTAGTCCTCTCTCGAAAACTATATGCCCTAACACAATGCCCTGCTGGACCATAAAGTGCTTTTCTCCCAGCTAAGCACCAGCTTTGCCTCTTCGCAACGGGTTAAGACTTTATCAAGGTGCAAAAGGCATAGGTCAAATGACGAGCCATAAATGGAGAAGTCATCCATGAAAATTTCAACAAGCTCATCGATCATATCAGAAAAGATAGCCATCATACAACGTTGGAAAGTGGCAAGAGCATTACATAACCCGAATGGCATTCGGCGGAATGCAAAAGTGCTATACGGACTCGTGAAGGTGGTACGCTCCTGATCGTCAGGAAAAATGGCTATCTGATTGTACCCAGAGTACCTGTCAAGAAGACAAAAGTACTTGTTCCTTGCCAATTGTTCCAGAATTTGATCAATAAATGGTAAGGGGAAATGGTCTTTCTAGGTAGCCGTGTTTAAATGGCGGTAATCAATGCAGACCCTCCAACCAGTTGAGGGTCTAGTGGTCACCAGTTCTCCTTGGTCATTCTCCTCCACAGTGATCCTGCCTTTTTGGGAACTACGTGTATAGGACTGACCCATTTACTATCTGAAATGGGATAGATAATCCCTGCATCTAGCCATTTCAGAATCTCCTTTTTAACAACCTCCCACATATTTGGATTGAGCCTTCTCTGCATGTCTCAGAAAGGCTTCATGGACTCGTCCATGTATATATGATGCATGCAAAGAGAGGGATCAACACCCCTAATATTAGCAATTAACCAGGCAATTGCTTCCTTGTGCCTTTGTAAACGCTCAAGTAGAGCTCCCTCCTGCAATTCAGATAATGTAGATGAGATAATAACGGGGAGTGTGTTATTAGGGCCACGGAAAGCATATTTCAATGTGCTCAGGAGGGGTTTCAACTCCAACTCAGGAGCCTTTTGGATTGAGGGTTTTAGTTAAGATGTCCCTGCCTTAGGTAGCGGATCTACCTTCACAGTCCAGGGTGGGGACAAAGACTCAATGTGTATCCCCAGCAAATCTTCTAATTCGGGCATTTCCCTTTCAGTTTATTTAATAATTGAGGGATGGTCCTTAGATATGACATTCTGAAGGGGATCTCCACATAAGAGTGCTGGAGTAGTCTCTTCAATTATTTCATCAACGACCTCAATCTGAGAACAATCTTCAAATCTGGATTGCTTGTAAGTATCAAAAACATTCAACCAGATCTTCTTGTTCCCAAAGCCCATTTTAAGTGCCCCAGATCTACAATTTATAGAGGCATTGGCTGTGGCCAAGGGGCATCCTCGAATAATGGACGGCTTTGTGGGCTTATTAGATGGGCCAGTATCAAGCACCATAAAGTCAACGGGGAAGAAGAAATTCTCCACTCTCACAAGGACATCTTCCAACAATCCCCGTGGTGTCTTAAGTGATCTATCTGCAACTTGGAGGATTACTGGACTAGGCTTTAGCTTGCCTCCTCCCAAAAGATCGTAGACAGAGCTTGGTAGAATGTTCACCCCCGCACCCAGATTGAGTAGAGCATCATCAATGTGTTGGTTACCTATAACCACTGAAATATATGGGGCCCCTGGGTCTTTCATTTTGGGGGGTGTTCCATGTTGGAGAACCAAGCTAACATGGTCAGGTAGGATGACCTTGGTTTGGACCTGTTTCCTAGATCGATGCTTCTGGCTGCACAGGTCCTTCAGAAACTTGGCATAGGATGGGATCTGTTTAATAGCTTCCAATAGAGGCAAGTTAATCTGATCTTGCCTAAAAGTATCCATAATCTCTTCCATCCTATCCTTGGCTCCAGACGAGCCAACAAAAGAATTCTCGGGAGCAGATAGACGCTCTGGATAGGGCACCCTTGGCTTCTGGGTAGAGGGGTCATCATGGCGGGAAAGGGGTGGTGGAAGGACAACATCCTCATTGTGGGTGATTTTGTGCAAGGGAGAGTAGTGTGGCTTTTCCTTGGTGGAGATGGAAGTCGAGTCAGGTGTGGAAGGGGAATTCTGAGACGTAACTGTAGGAGTGTTATCAGGCTTGTCAATCTTTTTCCCACTCCTCAACACGGTCACCGCTTGAGCATGCTCCCAGAATACAACCCCCTTGCCCTTAGGGTTCTCCTCAAAAGAGCTAGGTAGCTTCCCCGGATCACATTGCCTAACTGCCTCAGTAAGATGACCAATTTGGGATTGCATGTCAGTAATCATCTTATTCTAAGATTGGATGACCATATTTTGATGCTCTTGCATTGCTTTCATCATGGCCTTTAGTTCATCCATCTCAAAGGGCTTATTCTGAGGAGGCTTTTCATAAGATGGTTGGTATATGGGCTGGGGAGGTAAGGGTCATGTATTCCCTGAGTTAGAAGCATCACCCTGCTTCCAAGAGAAGTTTGGATGGTTCTGCCACCCTGGATTATAGGTATTGGAATAAGGGTTATTGCGAGGGGGGCAGAAACCTTGGGCCACGTTCAAGTTAGCCTGAATCAACTCAGGGAATTGATTTGCCTGATGGCACTCCGCAGTGGCATGCATTGTGCTTTGGGAAATGGAGCATTCTCTTGAAGCCTGAAAGATAGAGGCTGCTTGCAGGTTGATGCCGGGGTTTGCTAAAAGCCTATCAAAGTTTTTATTCAATAGTTGAATTTGATAAGCCAAATCCTGAGAAGCCCCGGCTTCATGGGCCTCTATCTTCCTCTGCAAGATTGATGGTTTTCTTTCTTGATAGGCAGAGGACAGATGTATGGAGTTGTCGCTTAATGTTTCAAATAATGGCTAGTCTTCGTCCTCAGTTCTGGCCATGAAGGTTCCTGCACAAGCTGCATCGTTGGTTTGCCTATGCCTTTCAGATAATCCATTATAGAACCTTTCGACCAATTGCCATCTTGGCACTTGATGGTGGGGGCATAGCCTAAGAAGGTCATTAAAGCGCTCCCAAGTCTGATGAAATTGCTACCATTCCTGTTGAGTAAAACCCATAATCTCTCCTTTATAATGGTTGGTTTTACTCATAGGAAAATACTTTTTCAAAAATTCTCCCTTAAGGGTGGCCCAATCATTTACCCTTGCATCGAGGGTATGATACTAGTGCTTGGCTTTATCCTTTAGGGAGAAAGGAAATAGAGTCCTCATCAGGGCTTCATCAGTAAAGCCCTGGAGCTTCACCGTGGAACAGACCTCGGTGAATTCCTCCAAATGTCGGTAGGGGTCCTCCCTAGTAGTACCATAAAAGGAGGGCAATAAGGATATGGTACTGCTCTTGCTCTCATACGGATTATCCCTTGCCGGTCGTCATAGTGCTTGTGCGGGTTGGTTAGTTGGAATAAAATAGTCCCTTAGGGTCCTTTGTTGATTTGCTCCTTGATCAGCCATTCCTTCTCTTTTCTCTCCTAGGTGAGCTCTCCTAAGAATTCTCTCAGGCTCAGGATCAAACACTAGACTACCCTCAAGAGAGCTTCTACCAAGTATACAAAACACAATTCAGGTTCTTATTAAGTAAGTGAAGCCTCCACTCCAAAGATAAGTCAAAAGATCAAGACTTATCCCTACGTTCCCACGTAAGTGGTATAAAAGGGGTGTGGACTTGAAATCTTAACCTTCTTTGTTGTAGAGGTCGAATTAGTTAATATAAATGGCCAAACAAGTTTTTCACTGCAATTATGTGCCTTAATTCAACCTTCGAGTGCCCTAGGACCTTTACTTTGCTTGGATGATACTCCTAGGTGACCAAGTGAGAAGTTACTCTAAGAACGAACAAAGGGATGCAAGTAGGGAGAACCCTTCATTTAAGGCGATGCGTATGCGGTGCCCCTTAACTACCTTTTGTTCTTTTAAGGGGTGTCCCCCTCCGTGGAGTATCAAAACACTTGGTCAAAATATAGTATCACCACCACCACAAAGCACAATAGGAGGGTTTGCACCGATAAAGAGATTGGTGCCTATAGCCTTAAGGGATCGAGCCTTAGTGTGGTGCCTAATGTGTGTGCTCAGTGTCAGAAGTGTGCAACACAATGCAAATCTTTGTAATTTCTTTTGAAATTGTAGACAAGTCCCTTAGAATTACATCAAATGTGAATTGATTTTAAGGTTGAATCTGATTATTAGTCCCACTTTTTGTTATGCGACAACTGAATTAATAAATTCAAACAACTTGGTGGTATTGAATTGTAATTTGAATGCAAATGCGTGAACAGGAGCTGGATGCAAAGGTTAGAAAGGTGTACCTGTCTCCGGCAATCTTTGTGCTAATATGCCTACAATGCAATAATAAGATCTAATGTGCTGCTCAATCACCCCTAAATGCATGCACCTAAGGGCATGCAACTTCTAAATAGGCAGCTCGATATTTTCTTTGTTTGTTTTAAAGGCAATCAAGCAAAAAATAGAATCACACATGCAAAAAAAAAAATGTAAACCCTAGTAGCTAAAGAATGTGGGGACAAAACCCCAAAAATTCTGCCCCAATTACTACAAGGGCAAAAAGACAGAAATAAATTGTGTGACAATGGAGAATCCTTTGTGAAAGTTGGATCTTGGTCACCTACGTCTTTTCCTTGTGTGGCTTAGCTCGTGGTTGCTGTCGCCACTCTGTTGTGCCTCGTCGCCTCGTCAGATTCCTCGCACAATAAAAAAAATTCATCAGATAATTGCACAACTCAGAATATTAAAAAATAATGAAGTGAATATTGCGTCTGTTGCCTCCCCGGCAACGGAGCCAATTTGATGGAGAGAGTTTCTCTTATTTGTGATAGCAATAGCAGATATGTCGTAGTAATTAATGTGGTGGAAATCTCTCAATCAAATGATTAACATAGATATGAATTTAAACCACAATAAAGGATGTCGTATCCACAGGGAGGAACAGATTAATAAGTTCACAAAATATTTTTTTCTTTTATGCAAAAAAATAATTTGACGATCAGTTGTAGCATCAAACCAACATGAGAATAACTTGAATCAGTAGTAACATAAAATATGGAAAATTAGAGGGTCTGATAAGCAAATACCCACAATATAAAACATTATATCTAAAATAACACCTCCTCAACCGTGGTCATTTAATCTAATTGACCTCCTCCTGTAGCAAAATAGGGGAGGTTGATTCCCCTTGGCGTGTGCACGGAGGGAGCCGCAGCTGGTGGCATGGCTCATCGGAGGAGTAGAGCCAACGGAGAGGATCACTCCGGTGGTGGTGCGACAGCCTACGGTGGTTGGAGATGTCACCGACGACGAGGAAGAGGTGTGGCAACGGTGGGTTGTTGGCACTGTCGAGAGCCTCTACAGGCAATGCGAGTAACATAGAGACATTGGTGGTTGTGCTTGGGAGGTCACACGTGTCTGCAGTGGCGTCGAAGAGGCATTGAAGTAGAGGGTGCACTGCTGGAGAGAGTGCAGGAGCAGGAAGGTCTGCACCGGTAGAGAGCGCGGTGAGGCGCTATCGTGGGTGCTTGTGATTGAAGGCGATGGTGCAGGCGTGCGAAGACAATGGATGCAGGGTGTGGCACTTGCTGTGCTGCTGGAGAGAGTATGGGTGCAAGGCTGTGGGTGCACGAAAGTTCTGGAGGGGTGCGACGCCTGTAGAGGGCATGTAAGGGCAGGCAGAGGATGATGGCGTGGTGCAACGTGTGGGTGGGGCAGGTGGCCGGGTGCGCGCCTGAAGACAATGCGAGGGCAGGCGGTGGTGCGGGTGCGTGATGGTGGAGGTGTAGGAGCGGAGATGGCACTGGAGGGGGCGCACCTGTAGCGGTGCGCCTACCGCGGTGGAAGGGAGATGGAAGGTGAAGCAACTGTAGGTGCGGTGAGAGCGGGCACAAGTGAGGGTGCACTATGGTGGGAGCGCTGGAGAAGTGCCTGCAGGCAGTGCGGGTGTAGCCCTACAAGCGGCTGCTAAGAATGTTGTGGTCGGGCACTTGCGGTGGAGGGCGTGCGGTGAGGGCAGGCAGACTACAGGCTGGAAGGGCGTTTGCAGTGGGAGGCTTGGTGCACAGTGCAAGCATGGTTGCATAGTTGATGGCTCCCTTCCAATCCTCTCCTCCTCTCCTCTATATCTCTTCTGTTCCGCCACCCAAGGGATTTTCAAAATCATTTTTCTAAAAATGGCCAACCCGTTTGCATTTTGTTGAGGGAAGTTTTTGAGGCCAGTCGGAATGTGTTGCGACTGGCATTTGTTGGGGGAATTTTACCCCCATCCCCTCCTTGTTCTTTCCAATATCATTCCTGCAACAAAACATAAAATAATTACATACATACTATAAAATGCAATAAAATAGATAAAAACTCAAGTAATGATGCATGCACTTATTTAATGACTTAATTTGATTATTAACAAACATACTATGTTAGAATTGAAGTACTTAGGCATAATAATAGTCCATTAAAATGGACTCATCTGTAGGGGTCTCCTTTTATAGTTGCAAGGATTGGGGCATTATGGACTTTTTTTTTTTGAAACTAAAAGGAAAGCTATCATATTACGATAGCAATCCGGGAGGACATTTTATTGATAAAGAGGTGAATAAAAAATTACAAATCTGATCCCCATCTATGTGTGAGGGACTAGCACTCTATTACAATTTGCTCATAGCATACTGGTCTCTTCAGAAATAACCTCTCATTTCTAGCCCTCCACACGCACCAAAGAGTTGCGGCCATGCATAGGTGCGGTCTCTCCAAAATTTATGCCACAAAGAATCCCATGGGGGGAGTGATTCCTGACAAATCCTCCTCTATATTACATTAATAATCAAGCAAGAAGAAAAAATGTGGTTAAGGCTATCAGTGTGCATTCCACATAGGTGACATTCATGAAGAGCAGCTCCCATTCTCTTATTCCTTAGATCCCCTGTTATCAAGCCCTCCCTTTTGCAAATCCAAGGAAAAATTTATACCTCGAGGGGGATCTTCAAGAGCCATATTTTTTTATCAATGTGATCATAACCCCAACCTCTGCCATCTTCCATAATCTTTCCATAAGCACACTGAACTGTATAAATTCCATCCCAAACATAGCTATCTTCCACTCCAGGTCTGGGTTTGAATCTTTCCTAGTTTGAAATCATGTTCATTCTTTCTTCCCACAGCTGGGTGCCCACCCTGATGGATTCAGCTTCATTCAATTGCCAGCAGACCCCTGTTTCAGACCAATAGTAGCTCACAGTACCAGTTTTGTCCCTTGCTACAGTAAAAACTCTCGGGTAGGATTCATTCAAAGCGCCCAATAGGGACCAATGTTCACAATAGAAGTCAAATGTTCTGCCATCTCGTAATATCGGTTGTAGCAGATGCCAATTACATTTCAGAGCTTGAATCACAGACTACCAAAAAGGTGATGGTCTGATAGGAAATAACCTCTTTAGCGCACTGTTGGACTGACCGTAGCTATCTCTAATCAGCTCGGTCCAAGAATTCTCTTCCCCCTTCAGAACTTTTATAGCCCATTTGATCAATAAAGCCTCATTAAATTCTTTGAAAGATTTGATTTCCAATCCCCCACTTTCCTTGGGTCGACAGATTTGCTCCCATTTTAAAGGTTGCATAAATCTACCTTCATGCTTGGCACCTTTCAGAAGAACCTCTTTCTCATTAAATCCATGTGCTTCCATATAGATTTCAGAGCTTTGAAGAGGGAGAAGTAGAAGAAGGGGATCAAGGTAATAACAGAGTTCAACAAGATGAGTCTACCACCCTTAGATAAGAACCTGCTATTCCATCCTGCCAACTTGACTAAAATTTTATCAAAAAGATTGTTCTAGTAGCTTTTTTTATTCTTGAGCATCTTAGGGGCAGCCCCAAATATTTGATGGGAAGGTTGGTGTGAGGGGTCCCCAAAATATCCGAAATAGCTTCTTGTTCTATCTCATTCAGGCCAAAGCATACCAGATTGGACTTCTCCCTATTTAAATTCAGTCCTGAAATGTCACTAAAGATATTAACCATATGACCCAATGCACGGGCTTCACCCTCTGACCCTTCGACAAAAAAGACCGTACCATCCGCATACTAGAGAATAGGAGCTATGGCTCTCCTGTTAGAAAGAGAGTATCCTCTGGTAATACTCGCCTTAGAAAGTTTGCAAGCATATCTCGCCAAACCATCAACAGCAAGGTTAAAAACAAAAGGGGCCAAAGGACATCCTTGCCTCACCCTGCACTACGGTTGAATCTAGGCCCCACAAGGCTTCCCATTGATCAAGGGAGTGAAAGAGGTAGTAGTAATGCACCTTTTCATCCATTGAATCTAGAGAGGGGGAAATCCTCTTCTCTTGAAAACCTCTCACAAATATGGCCACAAAATAGAATCATATGCCTTACGGAAATCAACTTTCCACATAAAGGCTTTACACTTCTATTTTTGCCAACCACACACCATCTCCTGGGCCATGATGAAAGAATCTTGTAAGGATCTATTTGGAAGGGATGCAGATTGGACTGGATGAATCACATCATGCTGGATGAGCCGTAGCCTATTTTCCAAGACTTTGCTAACCACCAGATAAATAGAGCTCGAGAGAGCTATAGGTCCGAAGTCCTGAAATTTCTCTACACCTTGTGTCTTTGGTAATAAGAAAAGAAAGGATCTGTTGATCTCATCAAAGCCAGAGTTGCCCTCCTCGAACTCCTTAATAACATCCATCACTTCTTTACCAACCACATCCCACATCTCTTTATAGAAAAAAACTTGGATACCATCAGGACCAGGGGAACCTTCATTATTTAAGTCTTTAATGGCAGCCACTATTTCTTTCTCAGTGATGGTTGCTATCAAACTAGATACTTGCTCCCCAGAGACATTAAGTGAGTCACTTGCTGCCATTCTCCACTGACCTCTCCCCGCAGCCCGTGACGAGTCTCTAAAGTACTTGATGGCCTCAGCTCTAATATCTGGCATAGATGAGATTCTCTTACCATCCTTGAGTATGGATGAAATTAAGTTGATCCTTCTACAAGAGCTGGCAACCAAGTGAAAAAATTTGGTATTGGCATCCCCCTCTTTAAGCCAAAGTTGTCTGGAACGTTCCCTCCAATACATCTCCAATTTTAGGTCTTCTTCAGCCACCACATCCTGCCACATTCTTCTGGTTCTGAGCTCTTGGTCACTTAGAGGAACAGTGGCTTCTTTTGTATCAAGTCCTTGGATTTCCAGCAGTGCCTCATTGCACCTCTGATGTCTCACAACAGACACTACAGCCCCATATTCCTTTACCATTGCTCGCATAGCTGTCAGCTTGGTTGCAAGCTTGATAGTGGCCATTCCATCTACATGTTTGCCCCTCCACCAGCCTTCAAGCATCTCACGGAATCCTGGTTCTCTCAACCAGGATTTTTTAAATTTGAAATAAGAGCCAACAAGCACTTGTTCCCCACTTTCCCAAACCAAGAGCGTGTGATCAGAAAAGGGGCGTTCCAGTCGACACATAGAGGATAACTAGAACATATTCAACAGTCTAGCATTACCAAAGAATCTATCAATTTTTGACATGAGGCCACTACCATTTCTCTAGGTGAATTCAGTTCCAGAAGAGGGATATTCACTCAAACCTAGTTTCTGAACCATCAATTGGAACCTAGTAGATGCACTATCCACCATGCCATTTGGTATGTCCCTCCCTATCAACACAATTAAAATCCCCTCCCACAACTCATGCATCCCCATTCACAAAGCCAGCAGCTTCACTCCAATCTTCCCACAACTCTTTCCTTGTATAGGCATCACAAGGGCCATAGACTCCTGTATTGTAGAGGTCACTCCCCCCTGAGTCCTTTCAAATTTACAAGTCAGCATATGTTTAGCAATAGAGACCTCAACCATTTGTAGAACGTTTTTCTTCCACCACATAGCAATACCCCCAGACCTACCATGTGAATTAAGCATCACACAGTCATTCGCATCACCAACCTTCATATCAGCCCAAGCCCTATCTTCTTCACTTTCTATGTGTGTCTCTTGAATAATGGCACAATCTATCTCCCATTCTCTCATATACCTTAGAAGAGAAGCCCTCCGACTTTTGTCGTGCAACCCATGCACATTCCAACATTTTGGACATTTTAGCTTCAAAAACATTAAAGAGGAGCCCTTAATGACAGACATAAACATCGCTAAAGGCCGGTCGCGGAGGATGTCTGCATGCGCTGCGTGTGCCTACTCTTCCATGCCAAAATGCACTCCCACATTTGGGGGATATCAGCCATCCGATCTCAAGATTAGACGACTTAAAGTCATCCTCATAGCACCCTTTAAACGCCCCTGCCGTGCACCCACGTGTGTAATGAGGCATGCAGATGCACGTCATCGCAAGCGGATGCGATCAGTGCTCCTCTTTGCGCCACGTCTCCACCCCTCGGCTGCCCGATCATCATTTGACTGCTGAATTGCTCCCGCACCCATCTTGATTTGAGGTGAAGCACAGATCAAACTCCCACCCTTTGCTTTCAAAGAGGCGCTCACCTGCTATGCTGCACTTCCACTTGAGGCGGGCACAAGATTTTGTGTGCAAGAGACTGTGGCCCTTGGATGGTGATCCAATAGCCTAGATCCATCATGAGGGCGAGGAGAGAGAGGTGCGGCGGTCTTGCTAATTTGGCTGGGCCGGTTTGGGAGGCCGAGATGGTGCCACGTGGTGCCATCTTGGCTGTCCATCTTCTGTGAGTTGCAGATGGTGCTACGGATGTCAAATTGGACCAATTTTCTTGCTGTTAGGCTGCGATCATCGATTCGAACCCATCCGTGGGTTGGATTTGTTGTCTGAAGTGCAAATTGGCACTATCTTAGCCCTCGATCTTTATGCTTCCTCAGTCTCTATCTGGTGCTATGGATGTTCGATCAGGGCAATCTTGGAGTCGTTGAACTCTAATCATCACCTTGATCAAATCCGTACGGTTGGATCTTTGATCCGAAGCCTTGATTAACAAGTTTCCCTATCCCTGATCATAAAAGGAGATAATTAACCTAAATTTTATACAAACTTCCCTAAATGCAAGTTGATGCATGTTATGCAATATTTATAATATATGATGCAATTCTATGCCTATGAAAACACGTAAATAGATAGTTTATGTGATATAAACATGTTTAAATCACGCCCCCATGCCTATCTTTTACTAGTCTCTAGCAAAACTACATCCTTAGCAAAACTACATGCTATTTATAAGAGAATTAAGTCAGATTTCATGGGAATAGTTATTTTCAACACTTAAGAATTTCAACTAGGATTTGAACTACAGCAACACAACAGCACCTGGGTATCTTCCAAAATGCAGACCGCCTCAAGTTCTTGCCTTATTCAAAGAGGGATCTCTTTTTCTTTTTTTCTATTTTCTTTTTTTTGGATTTTTGAGTTCAGGGTTATAGAGCGGCTTTCTATGACCACTCAACCTGCCCAAGACTTGATAAGAACCCTAAGTTCTAAGTATCTTTTTATGAATGTGATAGACTCGTTGATCAGCAATCAAAACAGACTTCGGGTTTCTATGCCCTAAGGTGACCTTAAAAAGAATTATGCCTAAAGGTGTATCTATACGATCGGTAGCTTTCTCCCTACTTTTATTTTTTATGGGGTCAACACAAGAGTGAATCTAGTGTATATCTTCCCAGTTTATTCTACATCTCTTCTTCTTCCTAAGTATTTTGGAATTTTTAGTTCATTTCTTGAGCTGGGATCTGGACAACCGGTCGAAGAGCTGTTACCACCGACAACTTGCCAGCCATACTCGTGCTACGAAGTGTGGCTTATGTCTTTTTGTTTCTTTTTCTTTCTTTTCTCCTTTTCTTTTCCTTTTCTTTTTGAACTTTCTTTTTCTTTTTAAGTAGGCGGCTTCCTTGGTCTAAGATTTACTTAAAGGTAGCTGGAAAAGAATGGTCCAGTGGCTGGGCTCTGGATAACCTACCTATGGGCTGTTACCCACGATAACTTGCCAGCCATATCACCCTAGAAGGTTCGTTAGCTACCCAATTTCCATTAAAACCACTGAATGTTCGTACGCTTTTGTGCGGGTTTTAAAGAATGTCACGTTGTAGTATAGCCGACAAAGCGTTCAAACAAATAAAGAGTTTTTATTACTACTAATCTCGAAAATCGAAGTATCCGAGGTCGAACACAGGGAGCAAATGGAATTTACTACTAATCTCAAATGTAATTGAACACTCTAATTTACTCAAAACTTTAATTCAAATATGAATGTATGCGGTTAAAAGTAATTATGACAAAAGAAATGAAATTGGACATCTGATCTTGTGATCAGACGTCTTAAAAGTGTTATTCTTCTCTTTGATATTTCTTTCTCTTCTTCTCAACAGTCTCTCCTTCTTCCTTCTGATCTTGGCTTCTGCGAAGGCTTCTTCTTCCTCTTCTGTTCTCTTCTCTTTGCAGCCTTCACTTGGCCTCTCTTCTTTCTCTGCAGTCTCTCTTCTGCCTTCTTCTTCTTCTTCTTCTGTGAAGGCTTCTCTTTCTTCCGTCTCTTCTCTGCCTTGCCTTCTTTCTTCCTTCTCTTCATCTTCCTCGCGGCTAAGTCTTTCTTCCTCAACATTTAGCCTACCTGCACAGAGCAAAATCTATCCTTTTCCCTCTACCCGCTCATCTCTCTCTCTCAGTAATTCACTCAAGGACGCTCTCCCAGAGCCACACGGGTAATCAGGTTGGATTCCGCACCCGAGACCAGGCGCACCTGCAAGTGGGTGATGCGCGAGGAGTGCGTAAGTTAGGGTCGGGTCGCATCCCGCCAAATCCGCGAGGTGAAACCGCGGACGAGGCAGGCGCTAGGGCAGGTGAGGGACCTCACCCCTGTGCGTTCGGAGGCAACCAAACAATATCACAAATTCAACTTATACCACAGCGGCGCCTCGTATTTCCACGATGTGGGACTATCTGGCCTGCCCCAATTTCGCGCGCCCGCAGAGCTTTCTTCATGCAATTGCCCAAGGCTGCGGGCCTCTCAGTGCTACCAACTGGACCCGAGGGCTTCGCACTTCTCACGTGAGTCTGCTGCGCCTGAAGCTTGGAGGACCTGATGCTTGGAGCTGCTGCGAAGCTGCTTGCTGCTTCAACCGTCAATGGCGGCAGGGCTGAAAACCTGTCAAACAAAAGCATGGCCTATTGGCCTAATCAGACCAGTTGGGCACCTTCACCGTGGCACGGCGAAGGTGGTGAGAGGTGCTGCAGGCCGCAGGATGGCCTAGGCATGCGTGCCTAGGTCAACCTGTGGCTGGAAGTGTGGGTTGTTCGGGGGACTATGGTGGAGGTGTAGAGGGATGGCTGATGGGCGGAAGTTGTTCCTTGTGGTGAGGCGGAGCCTCTCAATTGGTCGGCGAGCCGTGTGGAGGGGCAGAATGGTGGGAGTGGCTCGCCGGAGGTCGGTCGGTGACGAGGAAGATGGAGGTGGTCAGCGTCGGTCGAGGGGCAATTCAATGAAATAACAGGGGGAAAAGAGAGAGGGGAACACGGGGAGTAGTTCTAACCTAGTTGTAGGGATGAAGGGAGACGGAGGGCAGACAGTTGTACCTACTGTCGCCGGAGAAGACGTTGCCCAGTGGAGGAGGACGGCAGCGACGACGGGGCTGAGGCGGCGTGCGCGGGTGTTACGCGATGCAGAGGGGAATCAACAAGATAACTCTGCCACTGGTTTTGTGCCAGAGCGAAGATGGAGGGGAGGGGGCTCACCGGAGCTTGTTGAGGACTTTGGCCGGGAAGGAAGAGATGAATTGGAGGTGGAAGTTCGGCTAAATCAAGCTGAAGATGAGCGACCGGAGGTGTGGGTTCTTTTATAGGCACTGGGCCGTGCTTTCAGAGCGTGGAGGGCACGCCTATTGCCTCTAATGGCTCGCCAGAGTAGGAAAGAGGTTAAGATACCCAAATCCCTCGTGCATTCACACGAGAGATTGGGTTCACACCAGAGGTTGTGATTGGCCGAAGATGGAAGGGAATTCCTCAGAGAATCTCCCTTCCATTTCTGGGAGGGAATCTCTGAGGAATCAGAGAGTAATCCCTCTCTAAACCTCGCCGGAGGTTGCTTCTACCCTAACAATGGCAGCAGGACCTGATTGCAAAGGTGGTGAGGAAATTAGGGGGCTCTCTGCAAGGATTTTCAAAAGATAGGGACCAAGTTGTGATTTCGATGTACTAAATTGCAAAGTAGGTCAAGATGACCTCCCCTTAGGCCCAAATTTTGGTATAAACCTAATTTTGACCTAAGGAATCCAATGGTAAAGTTAGATTTTAGGTTTGACATCGTTTGACTAGCCATTTTGTGTAAAAACCCAAATTAGGTTACTTGAAGAGCTAGGACCCAAATCTAGGTCAAACTAGGTTCCAAAGGCCAAATTAAGTGTTCTAAACCATAGGGGATATTTTTCCATGATTTGCAGAGGGTTTACTTGATTTTTATCCTAACCGGAACCTTGTTAATTTAAGCGGGTCTGTTTTAGGGTTACCAAATGTCATTTAATTCCTAGATTGCACATAAACCCATTTCTGATTGACTCAACCCACTTTTTTTCTCATTTAGACCATTTGACCTATGTTTTGCCTCTGAGGAATCCCGTTTATGCACTGCAATGGTAAAATTATAGTTTAGCCTTTAATTCATGTTTTCTTCTCAGAGCACTTATTCCTTCATTTACGCCTTCTATAAGGTTATGTAGGAGCTTTTATCTTCTTTATTGGGTCAAAATGAGCTAGTTATGGCTCATGATGAGGCTCTCATCACTGAACAACGAGTCAGTGATGAATAGTGTGTAGATGTTTAGACTTAAAGTTCCCTCAAATCAGAGGGCAAGTTGATAAGTCATGTACTTATCACCCCAACTTATGTAATCAAACTAAAATCAAAATTAGGATGGCAAGGACTCGATAAACAAATCCACATTTTAGTGGATACCCAGGCTGATTAAGCCTGAAGACCTGAAGGGTCTTCATGTTCAAATCATATATTTTTATTTCCTAAGATTGAAAATTTTCTAAAGTCGAAGTTCTATTTCCTAATTCCATAATTTTTATTATATATAAATAGAAACAAAATGAATCTATGGAGTTGACGAAATAATTCAAAGATGAATATCCACCCCCGCATGCCTATCTAATGCAATGTCCTCATTATATTAGAAAGACATGAAATAGAGTGGAGTAGAGTAGAAAGCACCTAAATTGCATGAATAACTGGTCTGCTATGTGATAAACAGAAACTGTATACATGTTAAATTTAGTGCCTTTATCTAGGCACACTATACAAAGAAGAACAAATAACGAATTCACAGGTGCAGGTTAGAATCAAAATAAAAAGATTCACCTTAGGTCCTGCCAGCAAATGTCAACAGATGTGGATCAAATTGTGATGCAGACCCATACCCCATGGTCGAGTATATCTAAGGTTTTGGATAAAAATTGCCTAGAACCTGAAATCAGTATGCAAGCGGGGTCAAATCTGCGATTTACGAGGGTGCAACCCATGACCAAAAAGTCGAGTTATAGAGAATTCAAGATCAAAAGGATAATCAATGAATGTATGATTGGGTTGGACATCCTTAGAACAAATGTCGTAAGGGTCCTTGTGTGATGGTTTCAGATTAATTGGAACCCTTAGACTCAGTCTTCTACTTCCTTCGGAGTTTGCTTCTAAATCAAAATTTCCCAGCTCCTATCCTCCTCATTCATTATGTCAAATTCCAGGACATCCTGCATATTAATCACCCCATCTGAACTTTCCAAGTCTAAAAGATGTGACTGAATCATAATTGACTTGGGTCTAGTTATCTCAAAAACAAAATCGTTAGTAAGCTCAATGGGATATAATTGACAATCGGGGCATTGAATTGAATCCTTCAGAAAATGTGATTCAAAATCCATCATATGAGCCCCAATAAGATCAATTTCCTTAGTAATTGGGCTATCAAATGATTTAACCGACTCCGCAGGCCCAATCATCTCACAAAAATCATTTTCTGTAAACTCACGTGAGACTTCGCAAATTAATTCTTCACCCTCAGAATCAAAGAAATCTAAATCTGTATTAATTTACATCCCAAAATCATCCATCACTTTCTGATTCATGGAGACATACATTTCCTCATACCCCAACTCAGGGATCTTAGTTGACGAAATCAAATCATCCATAATTGGTTGCTCTAGATCAATATGGTCAGCCACGTAACACATGTCCCTTCCAACAGGTGCCTGAGTGGGTTCTGACATTGGCTCTCCTGAAGGGGTTTCATCCTAGGAATCATCCCATTATTGAACTAAAGCAATCACAAAATCTCATTCTCAATTTTGCTAACTTCCCAAGTAGAAACTCACCTGGGTCCTTATCATTAACATCCTGGAGCCAATCGAACAAATACTTATTCAGATCATCAATCATTTTAATTAGGGGCTCCAATTCTTTATTTTAGGGCATTGGCTGAGCTTCTAAAGATTGCATAGTATTCCTAAAGTTAGCCAAAACCTTTTCTTAGACCTGGTTAACCTGAACTAAATGGTTTGGTTCAGGATTGGGCGAGTTTGGGATCCGTGTAGAGGAGTTAGCGAGTTGAGATTCGTGATACCCTCCCTGATAATAGGTCATTTTGGGTTGTTCATAAGGTGATAATGACCTAAAGGCAATGTATTCAGGGGATGGGTAAGGATCAGTGTATCCTTCTTGATTGTAGATCATATTAGGTTGTCCATGAAAGGGTGCTGATCTATAATCAATGCGACTTGGAGAAGGATAGAAATCATAATCATGGTGTTTAGTGTTAGACCCCAAACACGGAGGTTTGAAATTGTATCCCCAATCCAAGTTATCCCAACTAATAGATGGTTGATTACAGTACGAGTTGGGATAATAATCATCATGTTGAGGATAAGACATAACAAGAGGGTAAGAGCGGGAATGTGTGTAGACTGTGGGAGGATTCATGATAAATGGGAGGAAGAAAGGTGCCTTGTAATACAAACAATCAAACTTGCCCTTAAGTGGGCTAGCCAAAAGACCTACAGACTCCCAGAACCCGTCTTGAGATAAAGAAACGATTTGATCTACTTCATTCCATTCAATCCAACCATTTAGAGGGAGGGACTGGGGAGAAGGTTCCTCCTTTGGCTTGTGCCTCTAGTTCCTAATGCACCCCGCAGCTGTGATCATTTGATTCTGCTCCCCTAGCTAGACATCATATTGAAAGGTAGAAACAAACTAACAAAAAAATAATCTCCTTCTAGGCTCCGAGGAGTGAGTCAAATCCTTAACACCAACGTCTGCTCTATTTTAATTAGTGTTAGGTTTGAATATGCTTTGGAATGTGATGGGTCCTTTATCTAGGATGTGCCCTTAATGAATGATTGATGTGTCTGTGCGTGGACAACCATTGGTTTTTAAGCAAGATTATTTTTGGTGCGGTGAATTTTAGGGTTCAAATCTTGCTTAGTAGCTTTTAGGATTCAACTTTAGGTATTTTAAATGAAGCTTTGTTGGCACACCAGGTTTTGAAAGCACAGGTGAAGATGTTTTCCTTTGATGCTTAAAAGAATGTGGAGTGCCTGGTAAATCCCTAAGAGTTGAACCTATATGGTAGCTACTTAATGAGTTGATTTTAGTTGAAGTGGTGTGGCCCAATCAACTTAAACAATCGGCCTGTCGCACCACTTAATTAGGCACACAAGTGATTACCTAATCTGAATTCTACTCGATTATGTGTTTGGGTGTCTGAACTGGCTCCAAAGATCGGTTTACTGATTGAGTTTGAAAATTAGATGAGGTTATTTACCTTTGTGAGATTTTTTTAATTTTTCTTTTTAAATGCGGAGGGTAAGGCAAGTGTAGGTGTCAAACAAATAATAATAACTAACCTTAGGGTTTATAAGAACACCTAGGTTAATTTATGTTTATGTTATTACGTGGTGGAATGAAAACTAATGGGTGGGAGGTGGAGGTAAACTTACAGAACCTTCAACAGCACTTTGCTCCAATCAACCGGGTTTGCTCATCTCAAAAGAATACCTGTAATCACAATAAGAAAGGAGAGAAGTGAGATAAATAATTCGTAAGTCATAATCACAATAAGAATACTTGTAATCACAATAAGAATGAAAGAGCGTTACCTCCTGGTCGGGCCCGGATAGGTTGTGTTAATATGATGATTTTATCTTTGAAATAAGTATAGTGGTTAACCTAAATCGAGCCTAACCATCTCTTTACAAAATTTTTTACCTAGCCTATTTGATTTTATCTTAGTCACTTTTAGGCCCAGGGTCAAACTCAGGGAAGTGGGATTAGAAGTGAAGAAGTTTCTATGCCTTTCCTGCAACGAATCTCTTCCGTTCGTTTATTATGTTTTTGGTGTTTTTCTATTTAAGATTTTTTTTTTTTTGGTAATTTTTGTCCTTGAGGTACACCCTCAAAATCAGGTTCTTAGCTTTGAGCCCAATTAGGGTTCAAAATTGGTCTTGCTAGTCGCAAGACTGAGTACCTGCAAGTCAAGGATTATCTTTTCTCTTTTGTATATTTTTTTTTATGTTTTTACTGGCAGGAAAGAGAAATAGAAATAAAGTAAATATAGTATATATATATATTACATATGTATAAAGGGGTGGGGGTGGAGGTGGAAATGTCATGTAGCACGGTGTCGAGTCGATCATCATCTAGGAAGACGCAACCAACAGGATGAAGTGCTGCGTGGAGTGTAGGATGGATGGGTGGAAGATGTGTGCGAAAAACGCTTTCTGTACGTGTGTATCGGGCAATATCAGCAACTCGTGCAAATATTCACGTGATACAACGTATGGTAGGTGATATGAAAATAAATATATATGTATGTATATATGTAAATATATATCTATATGTACATATATGGTTATAATTATATAGGTGTACATGTAGTTATATATGTTTATATATATGTATATATATGTATATATAGATATGTAAATATATGTATAGATAGATGTATGTAAATATATATATGTATGTATTTGTATGTATATATAACTATATAGATGTATATACATATGTATGTATACATATATATATAGTAATATTTGTATATAGATCTATGTAGATATATATATATATATGTATTTATAGTTATAGATATATATGTACATATGTATGTATATTTGTATATATGTATATATGTATAAATATATGTGTATATATATGTATGTATATATATATGTATATATACTTATACTTAGTTGTATGGGTAATAATATATGTATAGATATATATATATCTATATATATATATTTATACGTATATAAATATATGTATATATGTAACTATATATGTGTCTATATATATATATGCATAAGTATATAGATATATATATGTGTGTATGTATGTATGTATATATACTTATATATAATTGTATAGGTACTAATATGTATATATATATATATGTATATACATATATAAATATATATAGGTATATATATATAAGTGTGTATATGGCATGTACAAGTGAGTGTGTGTGTGTGTGTGTGTGTATGTGTGAGGTGAGTGTCTGTGAGAGAGAGAGAGAGCATCTGCTGAAGATGGCACTGGCATTAAGTCATCTGATGTAGCAGCCATCATCTAATGGTGCACGTAGGAGCGTGCACATGCACGCACAGGCGCGTAGGCACACGAAGAGGCGCGTGCATGCAGGAGGGAGTGAGCGCGAGGGAGGGACCACAGCGTACTACGTTGTGCGGTGAGGTAGGTGCGGGTGAAGAAGCAGGCGAAGACATGGGCGCAGGTGCTGGAGAGGGCGTGGGCGTGCGCGGACGGGCTGGCACCGGTAGCGGCATGGAGAGAGAGCGTCGGGTGATCGGATAAGTGAGAAACTTACCGGTCGCCGCACTGTAGCCACAGTGTCGCGCTCTCTAGCATGAACAGTGGCTACAGTGTGTGCTCGGCTTGCGTGACCGCCTGCACCCGGTTCAACGTGTGCGGGCGGTGTGGAGCGGCTAGCGCGTGCATGGAAGAGGCTGCGCCGACTACTGGCTTGCGCGGAGAGAGGCGAGGGCGGCCTGCTGGTGCGCACAGAGGCTACGGAACAGGCGCCTGAGGCTCGTGGAGGCCTGCGCTGCTGCTAGCTACCGCTACTTCTGCTTGAGCATCCGAGCTTGAAGCTCCTGCGGCAATGGCGAAAATGGCTGAACGACAAAATCAGAGAAGAGAACCACCACGCCCACCGGCTCTTTAATGAGCTGGGCGGTGGTGGGACTCACGGTGGTGGTTGTGCACCACTGTGAGGTGCTCCTACCCGCAGAGTAGCTCCTCAGAAGGAGGAGAGGCTGTGTATGGAGTGGAGTGGGAAGGAGACGGCCTGGAGAAGAAGCTGCTATCTGTGTGGTGTTGGACTAGGCTCTCCTTCAAAGAAGAAAGCCGTGCTCTTTTTAAAGAGGAAGAAGGCAAACATAGCCATGCCCTGGCTGTGCATGGCTGTGTAGGGAGTGGCTGTTGCAGAGCATGGTGCGAGGAAGAAGCTACCATGCCTTGCAGTCGCGGAGAAGAAATTCAAAGTTAAATATAAAATGAGGATGGTGATTTTGCGAGTCAGCACTTGAGGAAAATGTTAATTTCAAGGCCATTTTATTCACTCTCCTCCCCTCTCAAATAAATGCATGCATGCGTGTATTTTTACAAATGCGAATATGGCTACCTAATATGCACTGGCAATGCTAGGAAATAGCACAAGATAGGACAATTGCTGGTGTATTTTTGCTGTGCTATCATACCCCCATGCCTATCTTTTGCTAGTCCTTAGCAAAATAATTTTTTGTATTTAGAAATGATCTTTAAGCTGAAGTTTTTCTTCTGAGGCGACATAGGTGTGTTTATTTGTTGGATATTGTGAGAACCAATTGTAGAGAAGACTACCAGTACTTTAAGTCTTATGTGACATAGACTATCTCTCAACTAAACTGGACTCTTGATATTTAAACCTTAAGTACGATTTCCAGGACCCAGGAGGTTTTTGCCGTACTTGAGAGCTCAAGAGATTATGGGTTGTGCTTAGTGAAGGATCAAGACTGACCAGATGAACATTAAGATTCAAGCCCAGGGTTTCACGAATATTTAAGTGCAGGTTGGTCCCAGTTTCAGCTCATGTATTTGGATTGACCCTTAAAATGATGACAGAAAACTCAACTCCCATTTTATGACATTTGTGGCTCAAAGAAAAATAGGGTATTTGCCCTGGAGAACTTTTTTAGGAAGATTTTACAGACATTTGTGAGACATACTGACTTATTTGTACCCTTTTTTTTTTGAAACACGTGTCAGTATATCTCTTACAACTTTATTTGGAGGTGCACACTTTTCTTTTGGTGGGAGAGTTCCTTTTTGGTGGAAAGAGTCTCTTTTAAACACAAGACTAAAGCCTGGGATAAAAAGTCTACCTACACGCACAGGTAAGGACTCCACCTTCCCTAATGAACACTACGGTTGGATCTTATATTCACCTGGTCTTTCTTGATATGTGTAGTGTGAACCAAGATTACTTAGGCTCTCGAGTAGAAGTAAACCAACGGATCTTGTACTGAAGTCTCAGGTACAAGAATACATCCTTAGTTAGGAGAGATTTCGATCTATCTTGTCAATGCTAAAGTGAATTAAGCCGTGCCTGAGCGAATCAAGCTTCTGTGGCCTGGAAATTCTTCAAAACAGTGGTTGAATATCCATAAACACTTATTGTATTTTTGTTTCAGCCTTTAGATCATTACTAAACACCATTTTTTTTTTATATAGATAGATGGAAACTGCATGATACCATAAAATACCCAGATCCTATGGATGCCTATCCAACCCCCATGCCAAATGATGCTATGTCCTCATATGCATGCAGTGAAGGGTAGAGGAAGGATGAAAGATCGGGTAAAGAGAGCTCAGGTGCAGGGTATACAGCAGGGTGGTAGGGTGGGTGGATGGTGGGTGGTGAGGTAAAGAGTGAAATGAGCGTGACAGTGAAGTGAAAAGTGATGGTGGATAGTGAGTGTTGTTGGGGTACCTCCCAACGAGCGTTGAATTTAACATCCCCAGCTGGACTCAGAATGAGGCACAGAATTAGTTACCCTCCAACAATGCAACAATTTCTCCAATGGGGGTAGGTTCATGAGTAAGATAGGGTTTCAAACAATGCCCATTGATCATAAATTTATGCCCAGATTTGGGATCTTCAATCTCAACGGCCTCGTTGGGAAATGGTCTCGAGACCAGAAAAGGATTAGTCCATTTGGACTTCAATTTCCCTGGAAAGAATTTGAGCTAGGCATTGTAGAGCCAAACTTGCTGAGATGGCTCAAATTCTTTCCGCCGAATACGGCTGTCATGAAAAGCCTTAGTGCGTTGCTTGAAATTTAAGGTGGAATCATAGGCTTCACGATAGAGCTCTTCCAACTCCTAGTGTTGGAGTTTCCTTTCTCAACCACACAGGTCTAGGTCGAGGTTACATTGGCGAACCACCCAATAAGCGCAGTGCTCCAGCTCCATAGGAAAATGACAAGGCTTCCCGTAAATGATTCTATAAAGAGACATACCAAGGGGAGCCTTGAAGGTGGTCCGATACGCCCAAAGTCCGTCAATCAGTTTGTCGGACCAATCCTTACGGTCAGGCTGAACCATTTTATGGAGAATTTGCTTGATTTACCAGTTCGACACATTTGCCTGGCCGTTCATCTGAGGATGATACGGAGATGCAATACGATGGTGGACTCCGTATTTCGTCAGAAGTGCCCGAAAAGAAGCATGGGTAAAGTGGCTTCCTCCATCCGAGATAATGGCTCGAGGGATCCCAAAGCGAGCAAAGATGTGGTCTTTGACAAATCAAGTGGATATAACATGGTCAGCACATCGCGTGGGAATAGCCTCGATCCATTTCGAAACATAAGCAATAGCCACGAGAATGAATTCGAAGCCGTTGGAAGGAGGAAAGGGACCCATGAAATCAGTTCCCCAAATGTCGAAGATTTCCGCAGCTAGGATGGGTTGCATGGGCATCATTTCAGGACATGACATTGACCCTAACGACTGGCTCCTAGTGCAATGCTTGGCATAATTGTCTGCATCCTGGTGAAGAGAGGGCCAAAAGAAACCACACTGCAACACCTTGGCTGCAGTTTTCCTCCTAGAGAAATGGCCTCCGCAAGCCTGATCGTGGCAGAAGGATAGCACACTGGGGAATTCGCTGTCAGGAATACAGCAACAGATGATTTGATCAGCACCTATTCGGAAAAGAAGTGGACTATCCTAGAAATAATACTTTGCTTCTGCCATGAGAGGCTCATGCTAGTTTTTAGGCCAGCCCCGTGGAAGGGATCCAGAAGCAAGGTAATTGGCAATGTCGGCATACCAAGGTTCACCTGCCACATTAATTACCAATAGGTGCTCATCGGGAAAAATCACATTAATTGGCAGAGTAAGTCCAATATGGTCAGGGTCCAGTCTAGAAAGATGATCAGCCACAACATTCTGGGCTCTGGCCTTATTGCGAATCTCAATGTCAAATTCTTGGAGTAGAAGGATCCAACGAATCAGTCTAGTCTTGGCATCCTTCTTGTGCATGAGATGGCGAATGGCCGCGTGATCAATGAAAACACTAACATGTGAGCCCAGAAGGTAAGAGCGAAATTTCTCCAGGCTAAAGATGACCACCAGTAGTTCTTTCTCAGTGGTAGTATAATTACACTGGGCCTCGTCCAACATCTTACTGGCATAGTACACCACAAAGGGGTGTCTATCGCGTCTTTGTCCTAGGATGGCTCCGACTGCAAGGTCGGAAGCATCACACATGAGTTCAAAGTTGAGGGACCAATCAGGTGGCTGGAGAATAGGGGCCTTGGTGACAGCATTACGCAGCTGCGTGAATGCTCGTATGCAGTCGGGGCCCATATTGAAGGGTACGTCGGTCGATAGGAGATGAGTTAAAGGTCGAGAAATCTTGGAAAAATCTTTGATGAATCTCCTATAGAAACCGATGTGTCCCAGTAAGGAGCGGATTTGTTTGACAGAGCCAAGCACAGGTAAATCAGCAATTACATCAAGCTTAGCTCTGTCAACCTCGATACCCCTATCGGAGATGATATGCTCGAGAACAATTTCCTTATGTACCATAAAATGACTTTTTTCCTAGGAAAGCATGAGGTTTATGTCAATACATCTCCTAAGGATACATGTCAGGTTGGCAAGACAATCATCGAAAGAAGGCCAAAGATCGAAAAGTCATCCATGAAGACCTCGAGAAAGTCACCCACCATGCCAATATACATCTCTGGAAAGTTGCTGGCGCATTACAAAGTCCGAATGGCATCCTTCTAAATGCAAAGGTGCCAAAGGGGCAGGTAAAAGTGGTTTTCTCTTGGTCCCGAGGGTCAATTGCCACCTGGTTATATCCTGAGAATCCATCCAGGAAATAGAAAAATTTATTTCCCACTAACCGCTCCAGGATTTGGTCAATGGAAGGTAGCGGAAAGTGATCTTTCTTAGTTGCAGCATTGAGTTTCCTATAATCTACACACACTCTCCAGGATGTAGGAGTGCGTGTAGGGATGGATTCGCCCCTGTCATTGACATGGATGGTGAGTCCCGCCTTTTTGTGCACAACGTTAATCAGACTCACCAAGGGGCTATCGCTGATCGGGTAGATTATACTCGCATCCAGCCACTTAATAATTTCCTTCTTAACAACCTCCCGCATGTTAGGGTTGAGGTGTCGCTGCATCTCGCGGGAAGGTCGAGCCTCCTCCTCCGTATATATATGGTGAGTGCAGTAGGAGGGGCTAATGCCAGATAAGTCTAATAAAGACCATCCAATGGCTGCCTTGTGTTCCATGAGGACCTTCGTTAGTTTGCACTCTTGCTCCCTGGTCAATTTTGAACTAATGATTATAGGGAGCATTTCATTTGGTCCTAGGAAAACATACTTAAGTGTACTAGGTAGCTCTTTCAGCTCGGGAGTGGATGGTGAAAGATCTGGCATTTCTTGGGACGGGAGTGTCCCAGGCGGATCGGAAAACAAGTCAGGAGGAAGAAGTTGGCCCTCAGACTGGCCAAGAAGAGGGGCTTCTTGGATAGATGGATCCAAAAAGGAATAGCCCCAGTGAGAAGTATGTGGGCACAAGGTCCCAATGTGGAGTTGCAAATCTGCCTAATTTGGTAGGAAAGAAAGGGCAATCCAGTCTTCAAGAGTGTGGCCGGCGGTGAGTAGCCCGGATATGACTCAGACCACGAGGTATGGGAAACGAAGAAAACCTCGTCAGAAGTCTGGTCAGGAGAAGGTACGAGAATAGGGAGGGATGGGGGAACGTCACAATAGGTGTCAGTCAGGCAATCATCAGTGTTTACAGGTAATCCGCAGCAGTCAGAATAGGTCCCAATTAGTCCGATACACGCGTTGACGGCCATGTCCTCGTCAGACGTGTCATCCTCGATACAATCACAATCAAAGTTCTTGGCTGCCTTGAAGATGTTAAGCTTGAGCTTCTCAGATCCAACGGCAATCTCAATACAGCCCGACTCACAGTCGATATGGGCGTGGGCTGTGGCCAAGAAAGGTCGACCAAGGATGATCGGACAATCAGAAAGTGAGCTAGGAACTTCCATATCTAAAACAAGAAAGTCAATAGGAAAACAGAGACTGTTGACCCTAACCACCACGTCCTCCACCACACCCTTCAGAATTTTGATAGAATGATCTGCCAACTGTAACGTGACAGGGGCAGGTTTCAGATTTCCCAAGGAAAATTTTTTGAGCATGATGGTTGGTATAAGATTGATGGAAGATCCTAGATCAAGTAGGGCACGATTAAAATTGCAACCTTGGATGCTACAGGAAATAAGCGGTGTGCCTGGATCTTTCTACTTCGGTGGTAGATTTGACAGTATAGCACAACTTGCATGAGGCGAGAGAACCACCGGATTCTTAGTTTTCTTTAACTGTCGCCTGGGTGTTGTGAAGTCTTTGAAAAATTGGGCGACAGTAGGTATGTGGTCGATTGCTTCGAGCAGGGGTACCTTGATTTCAACATCCTTGAACAAATTACGCAGGTTATCAAAGGCCTGCGCATCCTTCTTCTTGCCTTTTGGCTCCCTCAATAGAGCCTCAGGGAATAGGACTGCTTCTGGCACCAATTTGGGTGTATCATCCTCTCGCGAATGTAGTGCACATCCCAAATTAGAGGGCGATGAAGAAGACGGGCCAGGATCAGGTCGAGGTGGATCGATGGTTTGCTTACTGCTCCTCGTAGTGATCGCATTGGACGATGCGGTCCAGTGGGATCATAAGGCGGAGGAGGGTTCGCAATAGGGACATAAGAGTGAGGTGCTGCAGCGGGATTGATCGTGTCGATCTTTCGCTTTTAAGTCGTTTGTAGTTTAATGTGGTGGAAAAATCGACTAATCAATTTTTAATAAGAAATAACCACTCGCAGAGGAGCGGGTCGTTTCCACAGGGAGGCAATAACGTATTAAAATTCGCGCCACTTAAAAATGTTTGTTCGGAGTCAATTTGGACAAGAACCAAGCCAAGATTGCCTTTAGATTAAGGTTTAAGCAAGAAATAATGCTGAAATGGCAATTATGATAAACTACAGGATATTTTCCGCAATGCAGACTGAATAGAATATGAATAAAATCTGGCAATGGCAGAAAATGTAAATTTTAATCAATGCTTTACTGTAGCAAAACAGGGGAATTCTTCCCCGTTGTCTTGCGCGACGAGGAGCCGATGGCTGGGCGCGGGAAGCTCGGCGGAGGTCCCTTGGATCAAGGGCTTCGAATCGGTGGTGACGGCGAGTCGCGCGGCGGCCGGAGGTGGCCGGACGAGCTCCGGCGGAGGTGCTGCAGGCGGTTGTGCGTGGGCGCGTGGAAGGTCTGCGGAAGGCACTGGCGCGCGGAGGCGTGGCTGCGGTGGTCTGCAGGCGGGCGCTGGCGCGCGGAGGCGTGGCTGCGGTGGTAGCTGCAGAGGTCGGTTGCTGGCGGTTCTGCAGGTGGCTGTGCGTGGGCGCGCGGAAGGTCTGCGGAGGGCGCTGGCGCGCGGTGGTCTGCAGGCGGGCGTCTGCAGGCGGGCGCTGGCGTGTGCGGTGGAAGCTGCAGAGGGGGCGCTTGCGCGGTGGAAGCTGCAGGCGGGGCGCTTGCGCGGTGGAAGCTGCAGGCGGCTGTTGGAGGATGCTGCAGGCTGGTCTGCAGGCGTTGGAGGAGAGCGCGGGCTGATCTGCAGGCGTGCGCAGGTCAGCAGCCAGTGAGCGGTGGAGGGCGCAGAGGTCGGTTGCTGGCGGTTCTGCAGACACAGTGGTGAACGGCGTGGACTGCAGGCGGTTGTGCGTGTTTGAGCTGAAGGTTGACGGACGTGGGTGCGCTGAAGGTTCTGCAGGTGCGGGAAGGGGTCTGCAGGCGACTTCAGGCGTGTGCGGTGAAGTGAGCGGGTAACTTCAGACGTCTGGGAAATTTCCCAGACGTCTTAAGTTACTGAGAGGGTGGCTGATCAGTAGGTTGGTGACGGTGGTCGGCGACGACGGCGAGGGAGTTGCACGCTAAGGTGCTCACGGTAATGCGGGCGAGCTCCGGATGGCGGTGTGGCCTGTCACACCACACGCCCACGGTGGTGGAGACTCGCCGCCACGGTAGAGGCCGGCAGTGTGGATGGAAGAGAGAGGATCTCTCTGCACAGTGGTGAGTCGGTGGCGGAGGCCTGCTGCAGCCGGCAGCTTCCGTGCTCCTTTTATAGTGTCTTGAACAATTTTGAAATCAGCCGCCGACCAGATCCACCACATCCGCTCCCCCTTGAATGGCTTCATCACTGCAGCAGCCGGGCGTTGGAGCGGCAGCCAGCCGTTCTGAAAGAAGACGAATAAAGCAAATATTATTAAAATATTAGGGTTATTTATGTATAGACCCTCAACTTCTATGTTAATAAAAACAATATACCTAATTGGTTATCTAATTAGATGAATGCTATTCTAAGCTAATTCTAAATGCACTTAAGATATGAATGCAATGTTTGGATTATGTAATTAGATTAAAACTATGAATTAATCTATTTACATCCTAATTTATACTAAATAAATGTTAGAATTAACCTAATGTGTAGGCACTTAAGTACTTAAATAACCCACAACTATGGGCTAATCAAATACCCCCATGCCTAGTTTTTGCTAGTCCCTAGCAAAATTAAGCGAAACCTAGCACTCTAAGTAGACTAGTCAACTCACTTAGTCTTCCTTCAGAAGCATATTAAGTTTAGGTTCTAAACCCAAGGTTCCTAAGTAGTTGCTAAGTTACAGACTAGGTCGGCTAAAGACGAGTTGCCAGCACAAGTTTCCCTGATTTCTGACTCTACCCTAAAGTTTATTGATCCCTGAGATTAAAGCATCCGTGCTTGTGCATTGGTCCGAGTTATTTGAGTTAAAGGAATATATATATATTTTTTTTTTTTTTTTTTTTTTTTTTCTTCTTCTAAGTCTAACCTCAGATCAGCTATCAACACAGCCTGTGTCGGATTCATTGTCCCCATTACCATACCTCGAAGGGTGCCTGGCTTTCGATGCTTCGAGATAGCACCGCCCATAACGACCCCAAGAACTCCTGGCAATCGACACTTCGAGATAGTATCGCCCATGGATTTCTTAAGCGAATTCAGGCCTATGGCAATCGGCACTTCGAGATAGGGCCGCCCATGGTACCTGAACCGCGCAATGCGCTTACATGCCCCCAGTAGGATGGATATCCTAAGAGACAAGCGCCGAGGAGGTAGTATGTTACCATCGCATCCTCAAGGTGAGTATATACTCAACCTCTCCTGCGGCGGGAACTCTTCCAATCAAAATATGTTTTCAAGCCTTTCTTAAGTCAAAACTAAGAGAACCAAATCTCTTTTCAGAAATTAAGTTAATTACCAGACCAAGTGTGAACAATTTGGATGCTTGAGTTACAAGGACCTGTAAACCAAAAGGTAGAATAAGACTCCAGGTACTACCCCACCTTTTAACTCAAACCCTAGCTTCCCTTCCTCAACCTCTTGAAGAATGGTCCGCAACTTAACTCCTACTTAAGTTTTTAAGTCCACAAAGGACCCTAAAGGTCTAAAGCTAGTAGCTTATTTAGCTTCTAAAGTTTGACCCTAGAATTAACTTAGTCTACCCTAGAGTTCTGATTTGCTTAAGACGGCAAGATCTAGCCAGTTAAGCTCAAAACCTCTTTTTTTTTTTTTTTTTTTTTTTTTTTTTTTTTTATAAATGCATGCTATAAACAAAATGCCTCAGGTCCTCTCCCCCATGCCTGGTTCAAACAATGTCCTCATTGAAAATCAAAAATAGCTAAAGGAAGATATTACCTGAGGCGGAGAATGGTAGGAGCTAAGGCTCCTCAAAAGTGACTTCGTCAACAAGATGGCCATCTAAAGTTATGTACGGTTTTAACCGTTGACCGTTGACGATAAAGGGAGTTGCTGAAGAGGAAGGATTTTTGATCTCCACAGCTCCATGGGGGAATACTTTGGTGATTATGTAAGGCCCATCCCAACGAGATTTTAACTTCCCAGGAAAAAGCTTAAGTCTGGAATTGAAAAGCCAGACTTGTTGGTTGGGTTCAAAGGTCTTTCGAAGAATAAACTTGTCATGCAAGACCTTAGTTCTTTCTTTATAAGCTTGAGAGGTGTCATAAGCATCATTCCTCAGCTCCTCAAGCTCACTTAATTCTAGAAATCGTGCCTTACCTGCCTTCTCTAAATCCATGTTAACACTTCGAATAGCCCAAAGTGCTTTATGTTCCAACTCAACAGGTAAATGACACGCTTTTCCATACACAATCCGAAAGGGAGAAGTACCCAAAGGGGTCTTATAGGCCGTTCGATAAGCCCACAAAGCATCATCGAGCTTTTGGGACCAATCTTTCCTATCAGGTCTAACGGTCTTTTCCAAAATATTTTTTATCTCCCTATTTGATACTTCAACCTGACCACTTGTCTGAGGGTGGTAAGGGGTAGCAACCTTGTGAGTCACTCCCAAACTCTTAATTAACCGATTGAAGTGGTGGTTTCGGAAATGAGGTCCCCCATCACTTATAATAGTCTTGGGGCAGCCGAAACGGGATATGATATTGGCCTTCACAAATTTCAAAACCACAGAGTGGTCATTTGTGCGCGTCGGAATGGCCTCTATCCATTTAGAGACATAATCAACTGCCACCAAGATATATTCAAAACCATGGGACGACGGGAAGGGGCCCATAAAGTCAATTCCCCACACATCAAAAATTTCAACAGATTGAATATGATGTTGAGGCATTTCATTCTTCTTCCCAATCGTTCCAGTCCGTTGACATCTAATACAGGCCTTAACAAAATTATGAGAATCCTTAAATAAGGAAGGCCACCAAAAACCAGACTGGAGAACCTTAAAAGCAGTTTTCTTAGCACCAAAGTGTCCTCCACAATGAAGTGCATGGCAAAATGTCAGCACACTTTGTTGTTCCTCTTCAGGCACACAACATCTCAAAACTTGGTCTTGTCCAATTCTAAATAATTCTGGCTCTTCCCAATGAAAATATCTTGCTTGAGAAATGAATCTCTTTCTTTTCTGCTTATCCCAAGAGCCAGGAGTTTGTCCAGTGACCAAGTAATTTACAATGTCTGCATACCAAGGTAAAGTTGGTGTTACCGCCATCAGAGTTTCATCGGGGAATGTCTCACGAATGTCTTCAGAAATAGAGTCGTTAAGAGGAAGACGAGACAGGTGGTCAGCCACAACATTTTCTACTCCTTTCTTTTCACGTATTTCCAAGTCAAATTCTTGAAGGAGTAAGATCCACCTAATTAGACGTGGCTTAGAATCTTTCTTAGCAATGAGATGTTTCACTGCTGCATGATCAGTAAAAATAACCACCTTAGACCCAAGTAAATAAGACCTAAACTTCTCTAGAGCAAAAACTACAGCAAGTAATTCTTTTTCAGTGACGGTGTAGTTTTGCTGAGGTTCAGTTAAAGTCTTGCTTGCATAATGCAGCACATGAGGTCTTCCCTCAACCCTTTGTCCAAGGACTGCTCCCACTGCATAATCCGAAGCATCACACATAAGCTCAAAGGGGAGTGCCCAATCAGGAGCTTGGAGAACAGGCGCAGAGATCAAGGCCTCCTTTAGAGTTTGAAAAGCCTCGGCACACTTTGAATCAAAACTGAAGGAAGATTCCTTCGCCAATAAGTCACAAAGTGGCCTAGAAATCTTACTAAAATTTTTAATAAAGCGCCTGTAAAAGCCAGCATGGCCCAGAAAGGATCTAATCTGTTTGACATTCGTAGGCAATGGAAGTTTGGAAATAGAATCAATCTTGGCTTTATCTACTTCCAAACCTTGCTCAGATACAACATGCCCAAGTACAATTCCTTTCTGTACCATGAAGTGACTTTTCTCCCAGCTGAGGACTAAACCAGTCTCCCTACATCGTTTCAACACATTCTCCAGGTGCATGAGACACTGGTCGAAAGACGAGCCATAAATAGAGAAGTCATCCATAAATACTTCGACACACTCGTCAATCATGTCCGAAAAGATAGACATCATACACCGCTGGAAAGTTGCAGGGGCATTACATAATCCAAACGGCATACGCCTGAATGCAAAAGTACCGTAAGGACTCGTGAATGTCGTCTTTTCCTGGTCATCAGGAAAGACTGCCACCTGATTGTACCCAGAATATCCATCGAGAAAGCAATAATACTTATTCCCTGCCAATTTTTCGAGAATTTGATCAATAAAAGGCAAAGGAAAGTGATCCTTCTGGGTAGCGGTGTTCAGCTTGCGGTAATCAATACAGACCCTCCATCCAGTTGAGGGTCTAGTGACAACTTGTTCACCTTGGTCGTTGAGTTCCACAGTAAAGCCTGCCTTCTTTGGCACCACATGAATGGGACTGACCCATTTACTATCAGCAATGGGATATATGATCCCAGCGTCCAACCACTTCAGGATTTCCTTTTTTACAACCTCCCTCATATTAGGGTTCAGACGTCTCTGCATGTCCCTAAAAGGCTTGAGGGAATCATCAGTATAAATGTGGTGCATGCAGAGTGTAGAGTCTATACCCTTAATGTCAGCAATGCTCCAAGCAATAGCTTCCTTATGCCTAGACAGGCATTCAATCAAGGCTCCCTCCTGTGCCTCAGACAGCACAGCCGAAATGATAACTGGGAGCGTATCATTGGCACCTAGGAAAACATACTTGAGAGTGTCAGGGAGGGGTTTCAACTCAAGGTTGGGGGCTTGTATGGTTGAGGGTTTCATAATAGATGTCCCCATCTCAGGTAGCAAATCTGCCTTCGGCGGAAATGATGGGGGAAGAGACTCAGCAGAAACTCCTAGCAATTCCTCTAGTTCTAGTATATCCCCTTCACATTCCTCCAAGAGATGGGAATGCTCATTTAGCATGACATGCTGAAGGGGGTCATCACATAACATTGCAGGAGTTGCCTCTTCAATCAGGTCATCTATCACCTCAACTTGAGAACAATCCTCAAGTCCAGCTTGTTTGTAAGCATCAAACACATTAAGCCGGATTTTCCTATTCCCAAAGCCCATTTTCAATGCCCCAGTATTGCAATTAATTGAAGCATGGGAAGTTGCAAGGAAGGGGCGGCCCAAAATGATGGAGGGTTTGGTTGGCTTGTTGGTAGGGTCAGTGTCCAAAACTAAGAAGTCAACGGGAAAAAAGAAATCCTCCACTCTTACGAGGACATCTTCCAAAATTCCCCGTGGTGTCTTAAGTGATCGATCAGCAACTTGAAGGACTACAGGGCTAGGCTTCAGATTGCCTCCCCCAAGTTGTTCATATACATAGCTCGGAAGGATGTTCACCCCCGCACCCAGATCAAGCAGAGCCTCATCAATTTGTAAGTCACCAATAACTACAGAGATATATGGGGCCCCTGGGTCCTTAAGTTTCGGAGGTGTGCCATGTTGAACAATTGAGCTAACAGAATCAGGCAGGACAACTTTAGACTGGACCTGTTTTCTAGATTGCCGCTTTTTCGTGCACAAGTCCTTTAAGAAGCGGGCATAAGACGGAATCTGCCTGATAGCTTCAAGCAAAGGCAGGTTAATCTGCACTTGCTTGAAAGTTTCCATAATCTCATCCGTCTTATCTTTGGCTCCAGATGAGCCAGCAGAAGTCTGCCCAGAGGTGGATAAGCGCTCTGGAAATGGCACTCTCGATCTCTGGGTGGAAGGGTTGTCATGTCGAGTAAGGGGTGGAACGGGGGCAACTTCTTCCGGTGAGGTGATTTCAAGCGGAGGAGATTTGGGCAAATCTTCTTCGGTGGGGGTGAAAGTCGGGGTGGATGTTTTTTTAGGGGGTGAGACTATAGGAGCATCGGGTTTGGAAATTTCTTTCCCACTCCTCAGAATAGTCACCGCCTGAGCATGCTCCCTAAAGACAATCCCTTTTCCTTTAGGATTTTCCTCAGCAGCACTTGGAAACTTCCCAGTCTCCCTCTGTCTAACGGCCTCAACAAGGTGTCCAATTTGTGATTTCATCTCATGTATAGCCTTGTCATGAGATTGGATGATGGCACTTTGACTTTCTTGCATAGTTTTCAATATCGCCTTCAATTCATCCATCTCAGAGGTTTTAGGTTGGGCAAAGGTCTGAGGTTGGTTCATTTGATGGTTTTGAAAGGATTGCGGTTTGTAATTCCCTGAATTTGAGACATTTCCTTGTCTCCATGAAAAGTTTGGGTGGTTCCTCCATCCCTCATTATAAGTGTTGGAGAAAGGATCATTACGAGGTCTTGGACGGAACCCTTGAGCGGCATTCAAATCTGCTTGTACAAGCTCAGGGAATTGGGAGGCTAAGTGGCAATCCACAGTGGCGTGTGTATTGCCTTGACAAATTACACATTCGGAAGCTTGGGATGTGGAGGTGTTAGGTGTGAATGAACTCGGGTTCGACATAAGCCTTTCCATGTTTTGATTCAGTAATTGAATTTGATAAGCTAAATTCTGGGTGTCCCTTGCTTCATTCGCCTCCAACTTTCTTTGCATGAGAGTGGGCTTTCTATCCATGTAGGCAGAATTCAAGTGAATAGAATTCTCACTCAAAGTATCAAATAAGTTCCAAGCTTCATCCTCAGTCTTAGATAGAAAGGTTCCTGCACAGGCACCATCCACAGTTTGCCTATGCGAATCATTAAGTCCGGTGTAGAACCTTTCAACCAGTTGCCATTTAGGCACCTGGTGATGTGGGCAAAGTCTCAGCAAATCGTTAAAGCGCTCCCACGCATCATGGAAAGCTTCCCCATCCTTTTGAGCAAAACTCATGATTTCCCTCCTAAAGTGATTTGTTTTGCTCATGGGGAAGTACTTCTTCAAAAACTCCTTTTTAAGGGCATCCCAAGTATTTAAATTATCAAGGGTGTGATACCAATACTTGGCTTTGTCCTTTAGGGAGAAGGGAAAAAGGGTCCGCATTTGAGCGTCATCAGTAACGCCCTGCAGCTTCACCGTGGAACAGACCTCGGTGAATTCCTCAATATGCCTGTAAGGATCTTCCCTAGTAGTACCATAAAAGGAGGGTAGCAAGGATATGGTACTACTTTTGATCTCATATGGATTATCCCCTCCAGGTCTACGTAGTGCTGGGCCAGCTTGGTTGGTTGGGATGAAATATTCCTTAAGGCTCCTTTGACCGGCCATTTCTACCCTTGGGAGGTCTTTTCTTAGGATTCTTTCTGGTTCAGGATCAAATACAAGTTGTCTCCTAAGAGAACGCCTACCAAGCATGCACTACAAACACAATTCAAACGGACTTGTTTGGTCTTTACAGATTTAGGCTTTTGAATTTAATTCAAATTGTAGGTGACAAAACAAGTTACCCAATCAATTACGCGCCTATTGTCAACCTACGGCTCGCCTAAAAAGACCTAGTTGGAACTTAGGTAATCTTCCCTAAATCTCAAATGGTCAAGTAAATCCAAAGACGGAAGATCGAGGGATGCAAGTAGGCCTAAGCCTTCCTTTGAAGCTGTGCTTTCGCGGTGCTCCTCAACTACCCCCAAAAATCCGTGACAGGGTATCCCCCTCTTTGGATTTACAAAACCTTTGATCTCAAGTTCCGAACACTTCAGAATCCAACGAAAGGAGGGCTCTTGTCCTAGTATTTCCAAACCTAAGGAGTGTCTAGAAGCGTGTCGTGGTGCAAGTGAAATAAGTGTGCATACACCGTAAAAGATTTTAAACTTTGAATCGCACGCCAAGTTTGAAAATGAAATCCTTGGTTTTTAAAATGTCCTTCCTTAAATTAGTCCTTTTTCTAAAAAAAAATGTGACCACTTGTTAGATTTATTCAGTACAGATTAGGTGATCTTTGCATTAAATCCCAAATGCAATGCGTGATCAAAAATAGGATGCAAAGTAAGAGAATGCGTACCTTGCCTCCAGCGATCTTCGATGCAAAAATGCACGCAATGCAGAAAAGCAAATCTAGAGGCTGCTCATACAGACCTAAATGGTTCGTCCTAGGGCAGGCAGCTTCTAGCAGGCAGCTCGTTTTTTTTTTTTTTTTTTTTTTTTTTAGAACTACTTATGCACAAGCAAATAAAAGAAATAATAAAAAAAAATAAACCTAAATCTAAAGAAAAGGGAACAGGCTCCTAAAAATTACCCAACACGGGTCCAAAACAAAATCAGGGAACAAACCCTCAAAATATGCCCCAGAACAAGGGTTTCAAACTAACTGTAATGAAAAAATTAAGTCTTCAGTCTTAATTCTATTTTAATTAAATTAGCGATTAAATACAGTGGTGTCCGTCGCGTCCTCGTCCTTCTCCTCCTTTCAAAATTGCTTGTCCACTTCTCGTCTGGCAACGTCAAGGGTCGCCTCTCACAGTGGCTGATTCTTGCACAAAATTTCTCGCACAGAAAAGAAAATAATGAATGGTCAAATCTCTGTGCAATTGACAAATAATCAAAATAAAATTAGGCGAAATTATTGTGTCTGTTGCCTCCCCGGCAACGGCGCCATTTGATCGTGTCGATCTTTCGCTTTTAAGTCGTTTGTAGTTTAATGTGGTGGAAAAATCGACTAATCAATTTTTAATAAGAAATAACCACTCGCAGAGGAGCGGATCGTTTCCACAGGGAGGCAATAACGTATTAAAATTCACGCCACTTAAAAATGTTTGTTCGGAGTCAATTTGGACAAGAACCAAGCCAAGATTGCCTTTAGATTAAGGTTTAAGCAAGAAATAATGCTGAAATGGCAATTATGATAAACTACAGGATATTTTCCGCAATGCAGACTGAATAGAATATGAATAAAATCTGGCAATGGCAGAAAATGTAAATTTTAATCAATGCTTTACTGTAGCAAAACAGGGGAATTCTTCCCCGTTGTCTTGCGCGACGAGGAGCCGATGGCTGGGCGCGGGAAGCTCGGCGGAGGTCCCTTGGATCAAGGGCTTCGAATCGGTGGTGACGGCGAGTCGCGCGGCGGCCGGAGGTGGCCGGACGAGCTCCGGCGGAGGTGCTGCAGGCGGTTGTGCGTGGGCGCGTGGAAGGTCTGCGGAAGGCACTGGCGCGCGGAGGCGTGGCTGCGGTGGTCTGCAGGCGGGCGCTGGCGCGCGGAGGCGTGGCTGCGGTGGTAGCTGCAGAGGTCGGTTGCTGGCGGTTCTGCAGGTGGCTGTGCGTGGGCGCGCGGAAGGTCTGCGGAGGGCGCTGGCGCGCGGTGGTCTGCAGGCGGGCGTCTGCAGGCGGGCGCTGGCGTGTGCGGTGGAAGCTGCAGAGGGGGCGCTTGCGCGGTGGAAGCTGCAGGCGGGGCGCTTGCGCGGTGGAAGCTGCAGGCGGCTGTTGGAGGATGCTGCAGGCTGGTCTGCAGGCGTTGGAGGAGAGCGCGGGCTGATCTGCAGGCGTGCGCAGGTCAGCAGCCAGTGAGCGGTGGAGGGCGCAGAGGTCGGTTGCTGGCGGTTCTGCAGACACAGTGGTGAACGGCGTGGACTGCAGGCGGTTGTGCGTGTTTGAGCTGAAGGTTGACGGACGTGGGTGCGCTGAAGGTTCTGCAGGTGCGGGAAGGGGTCTGCAGGCGACTTCAGGCGTGTGCGGTGAAGTGAGCGGGTAACTTCAGACGTCTGGGGAATTTCCCAGACGTCTTAAGTTACTGAGAGGGTGGCTGATCAGTAGGTTGGTGACGGTGGTCGGCGACGACGGCGAGGGAGTTGCACGCTAAGGTGCTCACGGTAATGCGGGCGAGCTCCGGATGGCGGTGTGGCCTGTCACACCACACGCCCACGGTGGTGGAGACTCGCCGCCACGGTAGAGGCCGGCAGTGTGGATGGAAGAGAGAGGATCTCTCTGCACAGTGGTGAGTCGGTGGCGGAGGCCTGCTGCAGCCGGCAGCTTCCGTGCTCCTTTTATAGTGTCTTGAACAATTTTGAAATCAGCCGCCGACCAGATCCACCACATCCGCTCCCCCTTGAATGGCTTCATCACTGCAGCAGCCGGGCGTTGGAGCGGCAGCCAGCCGTTCTGAAAGAAGACGAATAAAGCAAATATTATTAAAATATTAGGGTTATTTATGTATAGACCCTCAACTTCTATGTTAATAAAAACAATATACCTAATTGGTTATCTAATTAGATGAATGCTATTCTAAGCTAATTCTAAATGCACTTAAGATATGAATGCAATGTATGGATTATGTAATTAGATTAAAACTATGAATTAATCTATTTACATCCTAATTTATACTAAATAAATGTTAGAATTAACCTAATGTGTAGGCACTTAAGTACTTAAATAACCCACAACTATGGGCTAATCAGGGATTAGCTTGAAATCCCGGTGGAATGCTCGGAGCTTGCAGAATCTGATGAACCTGCCCCTGAGAAGGTCGTACCTGTGGTTGAGGACCACGGGGTACGAAATTTTGCGGGTTTGGAACAGGTTGGGCTGGAAGAGTGCCCTGAGATCAAGTCGCCATGCGTAGTTAACTGATCTCAGCATTCTGTCGCGCCAATTGGTGCTGAAGAGAGGTCATGTTCTCTTCATGGTGCTTTGACATTTCTGTCATCATTCGCATCAATTTATCAAGAGGACTTGATGCGTGTTCTGCTTACAGTACGCAAGGACCCGATGGCGGATTCCCCATAGGATTAGACTGGGCCCTTGGGATGATGGGTGCGGACGATCGCATTGGTCCACCCATGGGGTTTTGGTGCTGCAGGTTGTTGGACCATGCGAAGTTCGGATGATTTCGCCACCCTAGGTTATAAGTGGCAGACAACGGGCTGTTCCCCAGGGTGCCAGCGTCTTCTATGGCAGAAGACGCGTCTGCATGTAAATATGTTTCCGAGCACACGGAGGCTTGGCCCTCCATGTCAAAATACTGGCTCACAGAAGCCAGATCCACATGACTTACCGAGTCGCTTGGCGCGACACTCGGTAAGGAAGGTCTTATGGGGTTTCTTGGAATAAGCCTGGTGTTGGAAGAATTGGGATTGTGACGAAGTGGTGAGGTGGGGGAGTTTGCCATAGAATGGGCGGGGTTGGCCAGAAGCTCGTCCAGCTTCTTGTGCACGATGGAGACTTCATCCAATTTCTGTGTGATAAGGCTGAGATCAGTGGTTGAATGGGAGGGTCCCGTGTCAACTTCGTGGACATTACGGGGTAGGCTGGTACGATTAAAGGAGACATTGGAAGCATTGTTCATTGAGTTTTCACTCATATTTTCAAATAATTCGAATGCTCCATTCTCGTCTTTATTTATGAAATTCCTTTCGCAGGAATCATCTGCAATCTGCTTCAAAGTCTCATTTAGCCCATAGTAGAAAATCTAAGCTATATGCCACTTAGGCAGACCATGGTGCGGATACTTGCTGAGGAGGTCATTATATCTCTCCCATGCCTCATGAAACTGTTCACCATTTTGTTGCGTAAATGAAGTGATAGCACGGCGAAGTGCATTGGTTCGCCCGATTGGGAAGAACTTCTTGAGAAATGCTGTTCGCATCTCTTCCCAAGAGTAGATGGTTCTCCCAAGGGTGCATAACCACTGCGACTCTTTATCCCACAATGAAAATGGGAACATTTTCATGAGGACTATAGGTAACCCGATATTTCTTGGTTTAACTATTTCGGCCAATCGGGTTAAGTCTTCCAAGTGGAGAAAAGGATCTTCACTTGCAAGACCATGAAAGTGAAAATTTATCAGGCTAACTATGTTAGGTTTCAATTCAAAGTCGTCCCCGCCCATGGGGACCCAAATTTGTCCTATGGTCTCTGTAGCAGCAGGATTCTGATAGGAGATAAGAGACCTAGGCTCCTCCCGTTCGGGAGGGTTCTGCATTTCCTCCAATGTTTCCTTAATGGCCTCAATTTGTTTATTATACATTTCCATTTGGGCTTGGAGGCGGGTTATGGGATCCAAGGCTCCACCACTTGGTGGGTTTTGAGGGTGGTTTCCTCCCTCAGAATTTGGGGGTGGGCGTGCAGCCATGTTTGTGGAGGAGGAGGACGATTCGGCTTCTTTTCTAAAATTATCAGGAAATTCACACAGTTCAGGGTTTTGCGACCTCCTCCCAAACATGCACTACCGCAGGAAGAATTGGGGGGATACGAAGGGAAAAGAGATGAGAGAAATGACGCCGCAAAGGTACACTTGATGACAAATCAATACAATCAAATTCCTAACCTCTACAGAGTGCCCTTAGACCTAAAGTTCTAAGTTACCTACTATCACAACCTACGAAACCGAATGCGAGCATCGCAGAACCACCGGGCCAGATTTAAAGGCCATTTGCCCCAATCTTAGACACCCGATAGCACACGGGAACCCTCACCAGCACGTAGGCGCTACGCACAGGTAGTTAGACCTCCAATCCTTAATAAGGGTCAAGTTGCTACCAATTTTAGTTAGAGGCTTAGGATCAAGTGCCTCTACAATGTGAAGGGCGTTATTTACGATTAATGCCCAAGTGATTGATTTTATAGAGTGTGTAAACCAAGCATGCAACGGGGAAATCTCCCCAAATTGAAGTTTTAATTGGTGAATGGTTTTTAGAATTCAGCCTTAAGTAGTATGGATTTTAAGATTTCTCTGAATTACCAATTCAACCAATCTCCGGGTTTTGAGAGAATACAAGTTTTCTTCTATGCCCAACAAACCCTTCTTCAATGTCAGTTGGTTAATGCATGCTAAAATGCAATGGGCTTCCCTAGATGGAGATTTCTATGTGTGGATGCACGAGTCAATTTTTAGATTAGTGTGAAAGGGAGCCAAAGCACTTCAATTCAAGTGCTCCCAATCACCAAAATGATTTCCACACACAAGGCTCAACCATAAGATAAAAAAAATCAAATTGTTGGGGTTGTAGTATTTGGGATCGAACCTTAGGCACCTGAACGGTCGTGGTGGGGTTGGAATCAACTCAATTCCAAATCTCCCCACCAAAAAGGTGATCCCGAATTACAAATAAATGAGGCAAAGAGGGATGGCAATCAATCGATTTATTTTTGCCTCAAAGAATACTTCACATGGCAAAAGATTCAAGAATCAAGATTCTTGGATCTTCGCTATGCAAAGTTTGGTAGGAAATCCCAGGGCAGTGGGAGTGATGGCAAATAATCAAACAAGTGATTTTTAATCCACTTGCCCCAAGAGATCCCAAGAAGTGTTTTTCTTTTTTTATTAAGGTGACAAGTTAACCTAAGTTGCTAAGAAAGAAAGACCTACTTGTTCAGCAACATGTGCGAAGCTCCAGTGCGGTGCCAGCAACTTCACGCTCTTGTTCCCGCCTTGGATCTGCCCACGTCTCCGACTTCATCAGCCTGCCTTCTCCTTGCAACTGGTTTACCTGCACACCAAAAAACAGAAACACCCGTGAAGAGAAGGGTGTGAGAAGAGAAAAATTAAAGGAATGGAGTAGAAACTTACTTGAATGCGCACTTCCCCAACAACGGTGCTAGAAAAGAGCTATGGTCGGGCCCGGATAGGTTGTGTTAATATGGTGATTTTATCGTTGAAATGAGTATAGTGGTTAATCTAAATCGAGCCTAACCATCTCTTTACAAAATTTTTTACCTGGCCTATTTGATTTTATCTTGGTCACTTTTAGGCCCAGGGTCGAACTTAGGGAAGTGGGATTAGAAGTGAACAAGTTTCTATGCCTTTCCTACAACGAATCTCTTCCATTCGTTTATTACGTTTTTGGTGTTTTTCTATTTAAGATTTTTTTTTATAATTTTTTGTCCTTGAGGTACACCCTCAAAATCACGTTCTTGGCTTTGAGCCAAATTAGGGTTCAAAACTGATCTTGCTATTCGCAAAACTGAGTACCTGCAAGTGAAGGATTATCTTTTCTCTTTTGTATATTTTTTTTATCTTTTTACTGCCAAGAAAGAGAAATAGAAATAAAGTAATTATAGTATATATATATATATTATATATGTATAAAGGGGTGGGGGTGGAGGTGAAAATAGTATGTAGCACGGTGTCGAGTTGATCGTAGTCTAGGAAGATGCAACCAACAGGATGAAGTGTAGGATGGATGGTGGAAGATGTGTGTGAAAAACGCTTTCTATACACGTGTATCGGGGAATATCAGCAACTGGTGCAGATATTCCCGCGATACAACGTATGGTAGGTGATATGAAAATATAAATATATGTATGTTTGTAAATATATATCTATATGTATATAATTATATAGGTGTATATGTAGTTATATATGTATATATATATATATGTATATATTTGTATATATATATATGTAAATATATGTATAGATAGATGTATGTATATATATATATATGTATATGTACGTATATATAACAATATAGATTTACATATATATATATATATATGCATATATATATATATATATAGTAATATATGTATGTAGATCTATGTAGATAGATATATATATATATATGTATTTATAGTTATAGATATATATGTATATAAGTAAGTATATTTCTATATATGTATATATGTATAAATATGTGTATATATATGTATATATACTTATACTTAGTTGTATGGGTAATAATATATGTATAGATATATATACATCTATATATATATTTATATGTATATAAACATATGTATATATGTAACTATATATGTGTATATATATATATATATATATATATGTTTAAGTATATAGATATATATATATGTGTGTATGTATGTATGTATATATACTTATATATAATTATATAGGTACTAATATGTATATATATATACATAAATATATATAGGTATATATATATAAGTGTGTATATGGGCGTGTACAAGTGAGAGTGTGTGTGTACGAGAGTGTGTGTGTGTGTGTATGTGTGAGGTGAGTGTCTGTGAGAGAGAGAGCGTCTGCTGAAGATGACGCGGGCGTTAAGTCGTCTGATGCAGCGGCCGTCTTCTAATGGTGCACGCAGGAGCATGCACGTGCACGCACAGGCGCATAGGCACGCGAAGAGGCACGTGCATGCAGGAGGGAGTGAGCACGAGGGAGGGACCGCAGCGCACTACGCTGCATGGTGAGGCGGGTGCGGGTGAAGAAGCGGGCGAAGACGTAGGCGTAGAGAGAGACGCGGGCACGGGGAGAGACGTGGGTGTGGGCGTGCGCGGACGGGTTGGCGCCAGTAGCGACGTGGAGAGAGAGCGCCAGGTGGCCAGATAAGTGAGAAACTTACCAGTAACTGCACTGTAGCCACAGTGTCGTGCTCTCTAGCATGAACATTGGCTACATGCTCGCTCGGTTCGCGCGACTGCCTATGCCAAGTTCAGCGTGTGTGGGCGGTATGGAGTAGCTGGCACATATGCGGAAGAGGTTGCGCCGGCTGCTGGCTTGTGCGGAGAGAGGCGAGGGCAGCCTATTGGCTTACGCGGAGAGAGACGAGGGCGGCCTGCTGGCACACGCAAAGGCCGCGGAACAGGCGCCTGAGGCGCGTGGAGGCCTACGCTGCTGCTGGCTGCCGCAGCTTCTACTTGAGCTTCCGAGCTTGATGCTTCTGCGGCATTGGCGGAAATGGCTGAACGACGAAATCAGAGAAGAGAACCACCACGCCTATAATGACCCGATTTCCGAGTCCCTACGAGACACGAGAACCGGACCGACTCGGCCCAACGAGGAAGTAACCAAAAGAGCAATAAATAAACCACATTCAGCATGAATATAACTAACAGTAAGAAAGTACAGCAGTAAGGAAAGAAACTACCACAGTATGTACCACCACAACAGTAGAACAACATTCATATATAATTTGAACTGCAGGTAAAGAAAGTACAGCGGAAACAAGAACTACTCACTACCACGTAACAAAAAGAGGTACAAGAGACAGTGGTAACTCTACTGGACCCTACTCGGCCCAGCGTCCTCTGCAGCCGCTGACCCTGGCTGCTCAACACCTGGTCCTGAAAAAGGTAACGAGTGTAACATGTCAGCAAAACACTGAGTAGAGTGGCAACTAAACTAAAGACAACAGTAGAGTGTACAGTAGCTGTTATGTTCGATTACTTTCTTTATTCACATCTTTCAATTGTCTCACTATTTCATTTATTCCTCAGATCTTTTTCTTCATCTCGAATGTTCCTCGTTGGAACGATCTTGATTGCAGTCTTTTCCAAAAAGTAGAAGTAGCACGTGGTGCTCTCCTGGCTGGGAGAGTCCCCCGTGGTGATCCTACCCTCAGTCAACCACCCCAAGGTCACTGACAGACGTAACGGTGACTACGGCACGCGCGATAAACGCATAGGTAGCTAACCCGTACTGGCACGCGGTCAGTCGTTTCCGTTAACGGGTGCGCCCAAAGCACAGCACGGAACTAGTCCAGGGCAGAGCCCTCTCAGTAACAGGGGTCCAACCCCTCCACAGTAACCAAACCGGGGCCTTGCCCCTCCACAGTCCGTGCACCCTCGCCTGACTACCCTGCTTTGCCCCAGTGGGCCTAAACAAGTCGGTGTAGGAGGTTAGCAGAACCCCGGGGCCCATGGGGTAGCTAGTGCCGTCCTAACACTAGTAGCTCTCCTCGGTACTACGTACGCGAGGGCCAGCAAGTCGGTACAGAGTGGCCAGTCCTAACCCCAGGTCCCTGGGGCAGCTGGCTCCGCTCTACACTAAACAAGTATAGGTACTTCCCTTAGTACTACGTACCCAAGAGACAATACACAACTACATCTCAGTTCCATTCCTTTCTCTTTCCAGGAGATCCACTCCTAATTCCCTCGTAGGGTTCCATCCTTTTTACTCAAACATCCAGGTTTCACTTTCCAGTTTCACATTCTTACAATCCATGTTCTCAACCATGTTATTTATTCACAACAGGCAGCTGTTAATTCAAATTACAGGCAGCTTTATATCTCTTTCCATTTTCAAAGACTGCAGTATTATACATTCCACTAGTTTTCCCATCCTAGGATTCATGCCATATCCTAGGGTCTATCATACAGTCTAGTTTTCCAGCCCTAGGATTCATGCAACACCTAGGAGCTATCATTCCATCTATTTCTCATTCCTAGGATTCATGCAATGTCCTAGGTTCTATTTATGGTTCCATAATTTAACAGATTTTATTAATAACTTAAAGCCACTCTACCAGGTACAACGGGAGTAATGGGGGCGTGGTCGGGAATCCCGCGTGCCTCCGCGACCCCCGAGACTGCAACGGAACGAGGTCCTATCACAAGGATCAAACACAAGGAGTATCTCAAAATAGTGTATAGCTACTGTAGACGGGTAGATGAATTAATTTCGAAAAGAACGCAACTCGAATCGCAGAAAACAGAACCCGAACGGGCCCTAAACGGGTCGAAAACGACGAAACTGTGTAAAATCAGACGTCTGGAACTTCTTCCAGACGTCTTAAAAAGTGGATCAGAGAATTACCTTGTTCAGCGTGGTTTCCCAGACGTCCAGAAGTCTGCGGGGATGTCTGGCCTAGCTCCCAGATGTCCGATGGTCACCCCGGACATCTGGAGGTCGCTCCCGCCGTCTGGTACTACAGCCAGACGTCTGATCCACGTTGGATGGCGAATCACCGAGCCTGCGCACACCCATCTCTCTCCCTCAGTACGGTCAGTCGACAGGAAGGAAGAAGAAGACGGAAAGCTCACCTTTCAGACGTCGACCCCGCCATCTGGCTATCACCACAGACGTCTGATTCTGGAAAATTTTCCAGAACTAGGGCGCGACTCGCCCTCCGATCACGACACAGCGCCTCGTCGCACCTCGTGCGCCTGCTGCTTGAGCCGCAGTAAGCCTCCCGCGTCGTTCCGCACCCGCTGCGCTCCCCGCCGGCCGGCCCTGGCAGCCCCAGCGAGCTCGCCCTCACTGCTGAGCATCGCTCTCGCACGCAGCACCCCCTCCACGCTCACTGCGGCCATCGCCGCCGCAGTAACCCCGTGCCCGCTCTCGCGCTTGCTCACTAGAAGAAGAAGAGGAAAGGGGCGGAGGTGACGGAAGCGAGGGGAGGTGTGGTCTTTTTAAGGCCGCACGAGGAGGAGAGAGAGAGAGCACGGCAGCGGCGTCTGCAGCCGCAGAGAGAAGAATAAGCGAATATGCGGTCTGCACGCTCAGGCGCGCAGACGACCCGCGCGTGTCGAAAATAACTGATTTCCAGACGTCTGGAAACGATCCCAGACATCTAGTAAGACACCTGTAAGTGACCGCAGACGTCTGGTCTGACGTCTGGGCCACCTCCCAGACTTCTTAAAATACGTCTAGGGCGTGCGTTCGTTACAATATAACAAGCTCAAAGGAAGTTTCATCCCCGAAACTTACGCCAACTAGGGTGCGGAAAAAGATGTCCAAATAACCATAACAAACTCAAAGAGGACCGAAGCCGGTCCGAAATGACGTACCCGCGAAAAGCTCTGGGTACCGCTCCCGCATTGCCGCCTCAGGCTCCCAGGTAGCCTCCTCGTACCGCTGGCTCCTCCACAAAACCTTTACCAGGGGTACTTGCTTTCGTCTCAAACTGTGGATGGCTCGGTCTAGGATCTGCACTGGCCGCTCGGGGTAGGTCAGGTCGTCGCCCACCTCTACACTTTCGTGACTCAGTACGTGACTGGAATCGGCTACATACTTCCTGAGGTTGGACACGTGGAACACGTCGTGCACACCAGAAAGCTGCGGGGGAAGGGCAAGTCTGTAAGCAACGGGTCCAACCCGCTCCAAGACCTCAAAGGGCCCCACGAACCTCGGCGCGAGCTTCCCTCTCACCCCAAACCGCTGTAGGCCCTTCATTGGCGAAACACGAAGGAAGGCGTGGTCCGCAACCTCAAACTGCACCTCTCTGCGTCTCCGATCCGCGTAGCTCTTCTATTTGCTCCTGACAGTGCGGAGTCGTCTGTGGATCTGCTCGACTACCTCCTGACTCTGCCGGATCAACCTGGGGCCAACCTCCCACTTGGTCCCTACCTCAACCCAACTCAAGGGTGCCATACACTTCCGTCCGTACAGAGCCTCGTAGGGAGCCATGCCGATGCTCAAGTGATAACTGTTGTTGTATGCAAATTCTGCCAGGGGCAGGTACTCCCAAGAGCCCCTCCAGTCCAGTACACAGGCACGCAAAAAGTCCTCAAGTGTTTGTATTGTGCACTCAGACTGTCCGTCCGTCTGGGGGTGGAAAGCCATGCTAAACCTCAACCTCGTCCCCAAGGCCTGCTGAAACTCAGCCCAAAACTGGGACGTAAAGCGGGTATCCCGGTCGGATACGATTTCCCGCGGAACTCCGTGTAGTCGTACCACATCACGAATGTACCTCTCTGCCAACTGTACTGGTCCCAAAGTGACTCGGATCGGCAAGAATCGCGCCGTCTTTGTCAGTCTATCCACTATTACCCAGACTGCGTCGTGTCCCTGCTGGGTAACAGGTAGGCCCACCACCAAGACCATGGTGATGCTCTCCCACTTCCACTCTGGCACTGGAAGCGGTTGAAGCGGCCCTGCAGGCCTCTGATGCTCGGCTTTCACCTACTGGCACACTAAGCACTGCTGCACGAACTCACCCACATCCCGCTTCATCCCTCTCCACCAAAACTCGCATCTCAAGTCGTGGTACATTTTCGTGTTTCCGGGATGTATGGTGAATCTGGAACCGTGTGCCTCAGTCAGGAGCTCTCTCAACAGTTCCTCATCTCTGGGAACGCACAACCGTCCCCTCAAGCGCAGCACCTGGTCTGTGAAAGAGAAGTCCCCCGGGTCTCCTGACAGTACTCTGTCGCGCAAAGACTGCAAGTACGGATCGACCATCTGTCCTGTGATGATGCGGTCTATCAGCTCTGGCCTAGTCTGCCGTGTCACCGTCACTGCCCCATAGTACCCTCGTAACTCTAGAGGTCGCCAACTGCCCACCTCCTCCAAAAGGCTCCAACTCTGTAACTGTAGACTGGCCAAGAGTGCGGGCACCTTACGGCTCAAGGCGTCAGCCACCACATTGGCCTTTCCCGGGTGGTAGGAGATGCTGCAGTCGTAGTCCTTCAGGAGCTCCAACCAACGTCTCTGTCTCATGTTGAGCTCCTTCTGGTCAAAAAGATATCTGAGGCTCTTGTGATCAGTAAAAATCTCGAAGGTCTCACCGTACAAGTAGTGCCTCCAGGTCTTCAGCGCGAAGACAACAGCTGCCAACTCTAGGTCGTGGGTAGGGTAGGTATGCTCATGGGGCTTTAGTTGCCACGAAGCTTAAGCAACAACGTGATCCCTCTGCATGAGCACACCTCTTAACCCCTGCAAGGAGGCATCTGTGTACACAACGAACCCGCCACTACTGTCAGGGATGGTGAGCACGGGAGCCGAGGTCAACCTCTCCTTCAGCTCCAGAAAACACGCCTCACAGGCGTCTGTCCAAGCGAAAGGCACGTCCTTCCGGGTCAACTGTGTCATAGGACGCGCAATCTGTGAAAATCCTCTGATGAATCGTCTGTTGTAGCCTGCCAGTCCCAAGAAACTGCGAATCTCAGTGACTGAACGCGGTCTCTCCCACCTGAGCACTGCCTCGACCTTGGCTGGGTCCACCGCCAAGCCGTCTCCAGAGATCACATGACCTAAGAAGGTCACCTCCCTCAACCAGAACTCGCACTTGCTGTATTTGGCGTACAGCTTGCGTCGTCTTAGAGTGTCCAGAACATCCGCAAGTGTTGTCTGTGCTACGTCCGATCTCTAGAATAGATGAGTACATCATCTATGAAAACCACCACGAGCTGGTCCAAGTACGATCTAAACACCCGGTTCATCAGGTCCATGAAAGCAGCGGGGGCATTGGTCAGCCCAAACGGCATGACCAAAAACTCGTAGTGTCCGTACCGGGTGCGGAAAGCTGTCTTGGAGACGTCGGTCTCCCTGATCCTCAACTGGTGGCATCCAGACCTCAAGTCTATCTTGGAAAACACCGTGGCACCCCGCAACTAGTCGAACAAATCGTCGATCCTCGGCAGCGGATACCTGTTCTTGATGGTGACCCTATTCAGCTGTCGGTAGTCCACACAAAGACGTAGGGTCCCATCCTTCTTCTTCACAAACAGTACCGGGGCCCCCTAGGGAGACGCACTGGGCCTCACGAAACCCTTCTCCAGAAGGTCCTGCAACTGAGACTTGAGCTCTCGCAGCTCCAGCGGTGCCATCTTGTATGGCGCGGTGGAGATGGGGCTGGTCCCTGGTACTAGTGAGATCTCAAACTCGATCTCACGCTCGGGCGGTAGTCCTGGTAACTTGTCTGGAAACACATCAGGGTACTCTCTGACCATCGGGATGCTCTGGAAGTCTGCCACAGGTCTGGGCTCTGCCACCACACAAGCTAGGAAGCCCTCACACCCCTGGCTCAAAAGTCTCGCCGCCCGAAGTGCAGAAATGCACCTGAAACCTCCGTCCACTGGCTGTCCGTGAAACTCGAAAGAAGGCAACTTCGGAATGGAGAAAACAATCTTCCTCTCAAAATAGTCCACCAAGGCGTGGTAAGCGGACAACCAATCCATCCCCAGAATCACTCCAAAGTCCTCCATCTGTATCATAATCAGGTCAGCTGGTAGGCTATGTCCCCCGACGCTGACCTCGCAATCCGTGTACACCTCCTCAGCTACAAACAGCTGACCACTCGGACCTCTGATTACGAACGGATTCTCTAACAGTGTATAATCCTGGTTCAAACTAACTGCGACAAACGAGTGCGTAGTGCCGGAATCGAAAAGCGTGTAAACGAGTCTACCAGAAACTGAAACCATACCTGCTACCACCGATCCCGAAGCTCTGGCGTCCCTGTGTGTTAGGGCATTGATACGCCCCTCAGCTCTAGGTGCTGACGAAGTAGCCACACTCTGCGTCGGACGGGTAGGTGCTGGCCGGTACCCTCCTCGCGACGGCTGTCCTCCTCCTCGCGCTTGAGAACCGCGGCCTCCTGCGCGCCCTCCAGTGCTCTACGCAGGGAGTATCTGCTGACCTCCTGCCCTAGATGGGCAGTCCCTCTTGATGTGGCCCGGCTGGCCACACTGGTAGCAGAGGGGAACCCGACTCCCGCCCTCAGTGGGTCCCTGTTGTCGGCTAGGAGGGGGTCCGGTGCTGGCGACTAGCCCCTGTCGAGGGCCCCCAAAGGCCATTGATGGCCCTGCACAATGTGATGGCTCTCCTGCGGATGCCACGTGTCTCCGTTCTCGCCGGCCCTGTGAAAAGTCTGGCTGGAAGGGCCTCTTCCGCCCGCCGTCGGTGTCTCGCACGGACGGGTTGGTCTCCTCGTAAGTCATAGCTGCCTCTACCACCCTCAAAAACGTAGGCAGCTTCAGGGGTTTGACATACCCCCGGATCGCAGGCCAGAGCCCCTCGGTGAACCTCCAAAGGAGCTCCTCCTCAGTGGCTACCGCTGTCGCTGCAAAGTGGGACAGCTCCAAGAAACGCGTGCGGTACGCGCTCACAGTCATCGTCCCTTGGCGGAGAGTGTGGAACTCCCGCGTCATCTGGTCCTGCCATGTCTGGGGAAAGTACTGCTCACAGAAGAGGGTGACGAACTGGTCCGACGTCGGCTTGTCCCTCTCCTGTCCCCGGACTGCCCTCCACCACCGGTGTGCCGCACTCTCCAGCTGGTACGTGGAAAAGGCCAAGCGGCACTCCACCGGGGGGCGAAGGGTGTCGAAGATCTTCTCCAGCTGCTCAAGCCAGTCCTCTTCCTCGGTCGGGTCCTCATCCCCCTTGAAGGAGGGGGGCTTCAGCTTCTGGAACTGTCTGAAAAGCTCGAAGTGGCGCTGTAGGGGAGGTGCTGGTGCACCTCCAGGCGAAGGTGCCTCGTGTACAGAAGTGTCGGAGGAAGGTGGGGGCAGCAGCGCCCATCCCATCCCTCGTGTCCAGCGTCGTGTCCATCGCGTGGTCCCACAGAGGACTCCCCCTCTGCAGCCCCAGGAGGAGGTGCTCGGGGCGGTGGGTGGAGCTCCTCTCGTACAATGTCTCGTATCAGTTTGGCGAGGTCCTGGGCCTGGATGCTCGGGAGTGGTGCCTGGTCCACCAAGACGTCAACAACAGCACGTCCACCTCGCCTACCTCGTCCTCGGCCGCGCCCGCGGCCAGTCTCGCCAGTCCCGCGACGAGGCATCTCCTGTAAGGAGACGCGAAACAAAACGGAGAAACGTCAAAACAAACGGTACCTAACGAAACTTCTAAGAGCTCATGTCAAGAGATATGTTGTGGTGGCTACTCTAGTTATAAACAGGTGAATTGGTTATTCTATAGTCAGTTGATTCACTTCTCGGGATGACCTTGCTCTGATACCATCTTGTAACGACTCGGTTCCCGAGTCCCTACGAGACACGAGAACCGAACCGACTCAACTAATCCCAAGACCCAGTCGTCCAACGAGGAAGTAACCAAAAGAGCAGTAAAATAAACCACATTCAGCATGAATATAACTAACAGTAACAAAGTACAGCAGTAAGGAAAGAAACTACCACAGTATGTACCACCACAACAGTAGAACAACATTCATATATAATTTGAACTGCAGGTAAAGAAAGTACAGCGGAAACAAGAACTACTCACTACCACGTAACAAAAAGAGGTACAAGAGACAGTGGTAACTCTACTGGACCCTACTCGGCCCAGCATCCTCTGCAGCCGCTGACCCTGGCTGCTCAACACCTGGTCCTGAAAAAGGTAACGAGTGTAACATGTCAGCAAAACACTGAGTAGAGTGGCAACTAAACTAAAGAAAACAGTAGAGTGTACAGTAGCTGTTATGTTCGATTACTTTCTTTACTCACATCTTTCAATTGTCTCACTATTTCATTTATTCCTCAGATCTTTTTCTTGATCTCGAATGTTCCTCGTGGGAACGATCTTGATTGCAGTCTTTTCCAAAAAGTAGAAGTAGCACATGGTGCTCTCCTGGCTGGGAGAGTCCCCCGTGGTGATCCTACCCTCAGTCAACCACCCCAAGGTCACTGACAGACGTAACGGTGACTTCGGCACGCGCAATAAACGCACAAGTAGCTAACCCGTACTAGCACGCGGTCAGTCGTTTCCGTTAACGGATGCACGCAAAGCACAGCACGGAACCAGTCCAGGGCAGAGCCCTCTTAGTAACAGGGGTCCAACCCCTCCACAGTAACCAAACTGGGGCCTTGCCCCTCCACAGTCCGCGCACCCTCGCCTGACTACCCTGGTTTGCCCTAGTGGGCCTAAAAAAGTCGGTGTAGGAGGCTAGCAGAACCCCGGGGCCCGTGGGGTAGCTAGTGCCCTCCTAACACTAGTAGCTCTCCTCGGTACTACGTACGCGAGGGCCAGCAAGTCGGTACAGAGTGGCCAGTCCTAACCCCGGGTCCCTTGGGCGGCTGGCTCCGCTCTACACTAAACAGGTATAGGTACAGGTACTTCCCTTGGTACTACGTACCCAAGAGACAGTACACAACTACATCTCAGTTCCATTCCTTTCTCTTTCCAGGAGTTCCACTCCTAATTCCCCCGTAGGGTTCCATCCTTTTTACTCAAACATCCAGGTTTCACTTTCCAGTTTCACATTCTTACAATCCATGTTCTCAACCACGTTATTTATTCACAACAGGCAGCTGTTAATTCAAATTACAGGCAGCTTTATATCTCTTTCCATTTTCCAAGACTGCAGTATTATACATTCCACTAGTTTTCCCATCCTAGGATTCATGCCATATCCTAGGATCTATCATACAATCTAGTTTTCCAGCCCTAGGATTCATGCAACACCTAGGAGCTATCATTCCATCTATTTCTCATTCCTAGGATTCATGCAATGTCCTAGGTTCTATTTAGGGTTCCATAATTTAACAGATTTTTTTAATAACTTGAAGCCACTCTACCAGGTACAACGGGAGTAATGGGGGCGTGGTCGGGAATCCCGCGTGCCTCTGCGACCCCCGAGACTACAAGGGAACGGGGTCCTATCATAAGGATGAAACACAAGGAGTATCTCAAAATAGTGTATAGCTACTGTAGACGGGTAGAGGAATTAATTCCGAAAAGAATGCAACTCGAATTGTGGAAAACGGAACCCGAACGGGCCCTAAACGGGCCGAAAACGACGAAACTGTGTAAAATCAGACATCTGGAACTTCTTCCAGACGTCTTAAAAAGTGGATCAGAGAATTACCTTGTTCAGCGTGGTTTCCCAGACATCTAGAAATCTGCGGGGACGTCTGTCCTAGCTCCCAGACGTCCGATGCTCACCCCAGATGTCTGGAGGTCGCTCCCGCCGTCTGGTACTACAGCCAGACGTCTGATCCGCGTTGGATGGCGAATCACCGAGCCTGCGCACACCCGTCTCTATCCCTCAGTATGGTCAGTCGACAGGAAGGAAGAAGAAGATGGAAAGCTCACCTTTCAGACGTCTGGACAGTCTTCCAGACGTCGACCCCGCCGTCTGGCTATCAACACAGACGTCTGATTCTGGAAATTTTTCCAGAACTAGGGCGCAACTCGCCCTCCGATCACGACGCCGTGCCTCGTTGCACCTCGTGCGCCTGCTGCTCGAGCCGCAGTAGGCCTCCCGCGTCGTTCCGCGCCCGCTGCGCTCCCCGCCGGCTGGCCCTGGCAGCCCCGGCAAGCTCGCCCTCATGGCTGAGCGCCGCTCTCGCACGCGGCACCCCCTCCGCGATCACTGCGGCCGTCGCCGTCGCAGCAACCTCGCGCCCGCTCTCGCGCTCGCTCACCGGAAGAAGAAGAGGAAAGGGGTGGAGTCGACGGAAGCGACGGGAGGCATGGTCTTTTTAAGGCCGCACGCGGAGGAGAGAGAGAGAGAGCACGGCAGCGGTGTCTGTAGCCGCAGAGAGAAGAATAAGCGAATATGCGGTCTGCGCGCAGACGACCCACGCGTGTCGAAAATAACTGATTTCCAGATGTCTGGAAACGATCCTAGACGTCTGGTAAGACGTCTGTGAGTGACCCCAGATGTCTGGTCCGACGTCTGGGCCACCTCCCAGACGTCTTAAAATACGTCTGGGGCGTGCGTTCGTTACAACGCCCACCGGCTCTTTGATGAGCTGGGCGGTGGTGGGACTCACGGTGGTGGTTGTTCACCACTGTGAGGTGCTCCTACCTGCGGAGTAGCTCCTCAGAAGGAGGAGAGGCTGCGTATGGACGGGAGAGGGGAGGAGATGGCTTGGAGAAGAAGGTGTTGTCTGTGTGGTGTTGGACTAAGCTCTCCTTCAAAGAAGAAAGCAGTGTTCTTTTTAAAGAGGAAGAAGGCAAACACAGCCATGCCCTGGCTGTGCATGGCTGTGCAGGGAGTGGCTATTGTAGAGCATGGCGTCTGGAAGAAGCTGCCATGCTTTGCAGTCATGGAGAAGAAGAAATTCAAAGTTAAATAAAAAATGAGGATGGTGATTTTGCGAGTCAGCACTTAAGGAAAACGTTAATTTCAAGGCCATTTTATTCACTCTCCTCCCCTCTCAAATAAACGCATTCATGCATGTATTTTTACAAATGCGACTATGGCTACCTAATAAACACTAGCAATGCCTGGAAATAGCATAAGATGGCACAATTGTTGGTGTATTTTTGTTGTGCAATCACCTCCCCAGCAACAGCGCCAAAATGATGAGAGCGGAAAACTATGCATTCACAGTTGGATTCAAAAACCTATCGTCGTAGTTTAAGTTGTGAAGAAATCCGTTCAACGGATAAAATTTATATCGAAAATCCGTAAATAAGATCCACGATGAACATAGGGAGACTACGTTGATCTCAAAATCCATAATTATATTTTTTTGTATATTTTTTTTTAAAAGGTGAAATAATCACAATGGAATCACTATAGACAATAAAGAGAGAGAGAGAGAACAATCACTTGGTATTTGAATAATGTTTTTACAACTAAGAAAGTGGGAAATGATTACACTAGAAAGTAGGAAATTGTTACAACTAGAAAGTAGGAAATTCTACTCTAGAAAGCGATAAAAGAAAGGAGAGAGATGTTATCCTCCTCGACGAATGCTTGGAGGACGAGTCGGACGGAGGCAACGCTTGGAAGAAGGAGGATGAAGTCGGAAGAACAGGAATGAGGCAGCACATCATTGTCACTACGGGATCCACTTTCGGAATGGGGGCAAAAACTTGGATTTAGCTCTTGAGGGGCATCCCTGGTGTAGGACAAGCTCCTCTTAATCTTTGGAGAGGAAGAGAGGAGAAGGAAGGGATGAGAATTTCGTAGGGTAGGGGTCTTCTTTTATAGTTGCAAAGATTGGGGGCATTTTGGACATTTTAACTTCAAAAACATTAAAGAGGGGCCTTTAACGACAGACATAAACATCACTAAAGGTTGGTCGTGGACGACGTGTGTGCACTGCACGCGCCAAGTCCTCTTCCATGCCTAAATGCACGCCCACGTTTAGGAGATATTAGCCGTTCATCTCAAGATCGGATGGCTTAAAGTCGTCCTCATAGCGCCCTTCAAATGCCCCTGCCGCACACCCGCAAGTGTGATGAGGTGTGCAGACGCACGTCATCGCACGCATACTCGATCAGTGCTCCTCCTTCCGCCACGTCTCCACCCCTCGACCGCCTGATCATCATCTGATGGCTGAATTACGCCCGCACCCGTCATGATTTGAAGCGGAGAGCGGATCGAACTCGCGCCCTTCGCTTGCTAAGAGGTGCTTGCCCGTTGTGCTATGCTTCCACTTGAGATGAGTGGAGGATTTTGTGCGCTAGAGACTGTGGCTGTTGGATGGTGATCTAACAGCCCAGATCCATCATGTGGGTGAGGAGATAGAGAGGGTGCGGTGGTCTTGTTAATTTGGCTAGGCCTGTTTGGGCGATCGAGATGGCACCACGTGGCACCATCTTAGCCGTCCATATTCTATGAGTTGCAGCTGGTGTTACAGACGTCAGATTGGACTGATTTTTGCGTCATTAGGCTACGATCAATGATCTAAACCCATCCGTGCAGTCAGATTTATCGTTTAAAGTGCACATTGGCACCATCTTGGCCCTTGATATTTAGGGTTCCTCGATCTATCTGGTGCTACAGATGTCCGATCAGGGCAATCTTGGAGTTGTTAAACTCCAATCGTTGCCTTGATCAGATCTGTATTGTTAGATCTTCGATATGAAGCCCTGATAACAAGTTTCCCTATCCCTTACCATAAAAGGAGACAATTAACCTAAATTTTATATATACTGCCCTAAATGCAATATGATGCTTGTTATGCAATATTTGTAATATGTGATGCAATTCTATGCCTAAGAAAATGTGTAAATTGACAGTTTATGTGATATAAATGTGTTTACGTCAATCAAAAAATTCTAAACCAGGATGTTTAAGTGGTGATTTTTACCCGGGTTTTGGTTTTCACCAAAAAATCATTGTGTACTTGTGAGATTGCTTATTTGTGTGATTGTCATATTATTTCCGCATTATTTTTGTATCGCACTCGATCTCACCCCATCCATCTAGGGAATTACAATTAGTATCAGAGCAGGTTCTTGCATTCACAATGTCTCACCCGATGAGATCATGGAGGGAAGCATCTTTGCTGCGAAACCACCTGAGGGGCAATCCACTACCTGCCCACCGTTCTTCAATGGGAGCAATTACCCATATTGGAAGCTTCAGATGAAGACTTGGCTTCAAGCAAATGACTACACGATATAGCAGTGGTGCAAAGTGTCATACGTCATCCCGAAAAGGGCCGAGGTAGGTTACTCCCAACCCGAAACTCGGGAGCTATCGCTCAATGCAAAGATGATGAATGCTTGAAATTGTGCGTTGAGCCCAGAGGAATTGAACTCATCTAGTAATGCGACACCACATATGAGATATGGTGTACTCTAGAGGTAACTCATGAAGGTACTTCAAAGAAAAAATCCTCTAAAATAAATCTACTTTCTCAAGAATTTGAATCTTTTTCCTCGAAGAATAATGAATCTTTGAGTGAAATGCACACTAGGTTCACTCTTATAGTGAACAACCTTAAAGCCTTGGGTAAAACCTTTATAAAGGAGGAGCTTCATGGAAAGCTTCTTCACTGCCTTAGATTGGAATGGGAACAAAAAGTCACCATCATTAAAGAGGCAAATGAAGTAGAGGAGCTTAACATGGAGGATCTCTTAAGCAATCACATGGCTTATGAGATGAAGATAAAGCGAAAGGACACATTGCAGCCAAAGCCAAGGAAGACCCTCTCCTTCAATGTCTCTTCGGATAGTGAGGTAAGTTCCAATGATGAGGACCTTAGAATTTTATTTAAGAAATTTTCCAAGTTATGTAGGGCCTTAAAGAAGGAAAAGGAGAAAGAGGAAGAATCACCAACTCGTTGCTATCATTGCAACAAGAAAGGACATATTCGACCCGAATGCCCTCTTCTAAAGAAAGAAAAGGAGAAAAAGTATAAGAAGAATGCATTCCAAGTTACTTGAGATGATTCGACCTCGGAGGAGGAGGAAGAAGAAGATCCCAAAGAGAGGAATGAAGTCACTAGCATGGGTTTCATGGCCATTGCAAGTGATGGCGAGAATGAAGATGATGACAAGAAGGTAAGTTCTATTAATGAATTACAAGATGCACTTGATGAACTATATGAGCTTAGTAAGTCATTAAACATAGAAAACATGAGCATTAAAAAAATCTTAGTTTTCTTAAATCTAAAAATGAAAGGTTAGAGATTCAAATTAAGGACCTAGAAATTATTTCTAGTCCTAACGTTCCTGAAAAGGATAATTTATTGTTATAAAATTATGACCTTTTGAAAGAAAATAGTAAACTGATTGAGGAAAATATTCGTTTAAAAATGAAAATTTCTAATTTAAAACCAAGATGCATGTTATGGAGAAAGAACTTGCATATCTTATGGAAAATTCCAAGAATTTAATGAGTAGACTAGAAAATTTCTCTAATGAAAAAATTAGCACTAGTCATAAGGTTGAGAAGGATCCTTCAAGGAGACCCACTAACAAATCCAAATCCAAATTAACTTGGATACCGAAGAGAGAACTTGAATCCTGTTTTTTAGGTTACAATGATTTCAACAAAAAGGAATGGACCTGGAAGATGAAAGATGGTCAACTCGAATTGGAAGGATCGAGTAGACCAAAGAGGAAGATAAGAAGACTGGCGAGATGATTGGTGGGTGATCGAATCGTCTGGCATCAACCGCTAGATTGAAGATAGGCTCTAATGCTTAGACCTCCAAGTAACGGTTGGGAGCCCCATCCATTTTGGCAAACTCAATTCGGGCCATGCTATTGGCCTTGGTCAGTGAGCTAATTTCCTTGCCCTATTTTTTTATTAATAGTATTTAGATAGGGAGAGATATTACAAATATAGCTATACTTCCATTAGAAATGGAGAGTTAATTATATAGCTATCTTATGATGAAAAGGGGAGAATGTTATTCTTGTCAAAAAGGGAAATTAGCCCAAAATATTAAAGTATGTTTTACGGGGGAGCATAGGATAAAAAAATTAATCAATTAAACCTTTTCGATAATATCAAAAAGGGAGAAAATTTTTTTGATTAATATTTTTTATTTTGTTATCATCAAAAAGCAGGAGATGTTGGTGCAAGGGCACCAGGATCGTCATTTTTTATGATAAAAAAACATTTGTGATTTAACATTTGCATTTGAGTGTACAAGTTTTAGGATAAATACAAATGGATACAAGTGTAAAGGAGCTCAAGCTCGCATCCATGGTGGATTGGAGGAGAATGAGTTTCGCTTGGAGCGAGAGCTTGAAGAAGGAAGGAGATGAAGAATAGGATAGAAATATTCTTTCTTCTATTTTGTATTCTTGTATTTATTTATCTTGTACTTTTCTCTTTTATTCCTTAGATTCTTGAAAAGAGCCCAAGGTACCCTACCTTAGTCCTAAGAAACCTTACACCTTACTAGGACACTTAAACAAACACTTAGATTAGAAAATCAAAATAGGCTTCGACAGCCTGATCAGACGTCCAATCTGGACCTCAGACATCTGATCTTGATCTTTAAGACGTCTGACCTTTTGTCTAGATGTCCAAACACTTTGGCTAGACTTAGTGCTTTCTATCCGTTGATTTCAGATGACCAGCTCGTAGTCCAGACGTCTTAGAAAATGTCTGATGACAATGACAGACGTCCAACAATAGGATCGTTGGGCTGTCAGCAGATTGTCCTCAGAGATTACCTTATAATTAATTATTTAACACTTTCAGACGTCCATAGATCATCACAGCTATTTGATAAATAAACGTTAGGCTAAGATCTGACCCAAATCACTTTTGTTAGATGATTTGGCTATTAAGTCTCTCAGGAAATCCATTCCGACATAGGACTGTCTTTTTTAACGTTCAGAGACTTTGCCAGACAACCGACCTGTCGTCCAACCTAAAAGATATTAGAACCCTGTTTCGATCTTGTGAAAGTAGTAAGAAACCCATCTTAGGATTAGACATCTGATTAGTATCCTAGACGTCATAAAAGTGAGTTTTAGACGTCCCTCTTGATCCAACCTTGATCAGATCAGACAACCGAACTAAGGGTTAGACGATGATGCAGACATTTGATCATAAAATTAGGCATTTGATAACCCTGTCAGAATCATAAATGACCCAGATTTCGATGGGATTTGGGACCACTCTCTTGAGCTTTGTTCCCAACGACTATAAGAGGCTTCTAAGGCCTTCCAAAGCCTTCTTAGGACATATTTTTATAGAAAACCACCAATCCTAAGCTAAGTACACCTTGAGAAACTACTTCCATACCATATGTGTCTAAGTGAAAAGGAAAATTATCTAGAAGTTCTTGCTCTCCAAGCCCTCTAGCATCCATCTGAGAGCACCGTTATGCTACCGACTTCATGAGGCACCACTTCCATCTAAGGGAACTTTTTTTGCCGATAGGAGCTAGTTTGGTTTACACCTATTTTGGGATCTATAGGATATTGTGTTATTTTATCTTTGTTGAGTACTTGCTTTGCAAATTCCCGTCTCCCTTGTGAGGCAAAATACTCCTCATGAAGAGGAGGGCTTTGAGGTATACTACCCTCATACAAAGTAATGACTGTTGTATTGTGGTTGAACTACCCTTATTTTATGTAGTTTGGTTAATGGATTTGATCTACTAGGTAGATCAAGAAGTCCTAAATTGAGAGGTTTAGGTGGCGGTTTTTACCCGAATTTGGGTTTCTACCTAAAAATCGTTGTCCTTGTGAGATTGCTTATTTGTGTGATTGTCATATTATTTCCACTTTACTTTTGTATTGTGCTCGATCTCACCCCCTCCGTCTAGGGAATTACACATCAAAGGATCTATTCCAAGATATCGAGGATCTTAAGAACTTATCACGGACTTTGGGTCCATTGAATCAAAGTCGGGAAATCCTACTCATCTCCTTTAGCCTTAAGGATAAGGCTGCCTACTAGTACAGAATGATCTCACGACTTATCATGACTTAGGCTGAACTTGAATCTAGTTTTCTAAAGAAATTCTTCCTAATAGGTCGTACCAACGCACTGAGGTGAGCCATTACAACTTTTACCCAAGATCATGGAGAACCTATTCACACATCATGGGAACGCTTTCACAATCTACAGAGAAAATTCCCAATCTAAGATATCCCATGTTGGCAACTCATGCATATCTTTTACTACGGTTTACATGAGAATGTGTAGAATCTCATGGACTATTCTGAATGTGAATCTGATTGTGAAAAAAATTATTTTCATCATAGTAAATGCATACAGAAACTCTTGAATTTGTTAATGAAATCGAACTCATAAGATTTTTCTGATGGAACCATCAAAGTTGGTGTGGACTAGCACTAATAGTAGACTATGAGGAGGTAGGAAATTCTAAGTAGGAGATGGATGTAGCAAGGGAGTGGCTAGAGGTTTATATAGGACTGTAGGAGGCTTCCTATTGGTCGGTCTAAGGTACCTAGGGTCACTAATTTAGATGGCTAGGATTAATAGGTTAAGAATCAAGGGTTAGCATTAAATGTTTAGTGATAGGATAGGTTAGGTTTTTGTTGGGAATAAATCAAGGATCTGGATGAAATAGGGAGGGTGATGGATGGTCTAGATTTAATAATAGGATGGGTAATCAAATAATTAGGTGGAGAGAATAAATAGGTTGGGAAAATAAGGATCGGCTGGAGTTTGGTGGGTCACGTAGGGATGGATACCTATGGGCTTTTCGGTGGAACTTTGGCATGGGATTACGTAGAGGATAGAGAAGGTTACGTGGAGGCCGTGCATGGGATTTCGGTGAGGTGGTGTTCGGTGGAGTGCATGGGTTGTTGTTAGGGATTAAATAAAGGAAGGAAAATGGATGGCCGTGGGTTCTGGTGATAGCTGTACATAGGGTGGGATTTGGTGGGGAGTTCGGTAGATTTGTTAAATGAGATTTGGCGGTGGGTGTTGGATGGGACTTACGTAGGAATAAGGAGGAGGCACTGGTGGTACATGCAACATTGGGGTTTACATGGGATTTTTGAAGGAATAAATAAGGAAGGAGAAGGGATAGGTTACGAAGGTTTCGGCCTTTGCATATGTGGGTCTCACGTAGGCATTTGTGGTATAGAAATGGAATAAAGTAAATAACTAACCATAATGGTGGAAAATTAAGGTGTATTGGTCTGTCAAAAACAGATTGGTTATGGCTAGGGAAATAAGTACTAGGCTAAGATCTATTAGGCTCCTAAATTGGCTAGTGGTTAGGTCCAATTGACTTTCCAAATAAGTCCAATTAGGCTCCTAATCGGGCTACTACGCTTAGCCCTTTTCCAAGTGAGTTCAAATTAGAAAGTCCAATCCGAGTTCAAATTAGAAAGTCCAATGAACCATGCTCCAATCAACCTAAAATTTTGTAGCTGCACATATGAAAATAAACACGTCAAGGTAACAGATACAATTACTGAAAAAATTACATAAAAGCCCAATTGTATTCATTATTTACAGAAGTACCTAAAATGCCTAATCTAACCTGACTAAATACAACCTAACCCAAACTACCTTAGACCAACATTAGTTAGGCATTAATTAACATAAATAAATATAAATATATCATGGACGCTTCCGATGGAGGCAACTTTCTTAATTAAGATGAGAAATCCACTCATGAACTCTTTGAGGGAATGGCCGAGAACTCTAACAATAATGCCTCCATGTCCCAGTTTAGCAGAGGAAGCATGAATCACAAGGGCACCGTGAGATCACAACCAATCCAGTTCATGAGATTTAGGGATCATAACAGAAAAATTAGACAAGGTCGATATTATTGCTAAACATGTAGACGAGGTTTGCAACTCAATGAAGAATCTATCACCTCTTCTTGTTATGAATCTCGCACATCGATCAATTTTGCAAATTCCCCTAGGGAGGGAATTTGTGAATAATCTGGATATACGAGATCCATCTAACTTGGGTTTCTACCACACTCCTACTCCAACCCAAGGAGGGACATTTCTCCTAGTTTTTATTGCTCTTTCCCTGCTTTCTGTTATGGAAAACATGATGAATTCTTGCAATTTGTATGACATCTAGGAGAATGTTTCAAGATCTAACCCATATTCAAACACCTACAACCCTGGATCAAGAAATCACCCAAATTTCTCTTGGGCTGAACACAATCAAAGACCTAATTATCATAATCAAACCTGATAAAACCTGTTGGTGTTGCCTGCTCAGCAACAACAAGCGAGGCACACTTAGTTGAATATGCAAAATTATTCTGGACTGAATAGTGATAATTAGCTAGAGCAGATTTTGAGAGCTGTTAATGAGAGCTAGTGTGGAAATGTTGAGGCTCTAGCTGAGATCCAAAACCAATGCACGGTTGAGGTAGCTGATTTATGAAATCAAATCATGCAGTTGGCTGAATCTTATCATCCAGGTAGTCTAGCATCCTAGCCAGATCCGAATCCTAGGAATCTACCATATCCTAGGTACTAGTGACAAGCACATGTTGTTAATTCGAATTAAAATCCGCCATCTGCACCTCCCGAGAGTGATTTACAAAATTCGACTCAGCAACCACATTTACTATACCAAGAAGATCTACCTATCATTTCGAATCAAAATTGATTGGTTATAACCCAGTTCCTAATTGAACTCAAACTCTTCTCTTTGCCTAATACTTTAACTTAGTTACCTCAAACCAAATTGGATTTATGCTTTGCGAAATCAATTTCTATCTTTCTAAGATCTTCACTTGAATCTGATTTTCGTCCTACAAGATCTTGTAAGGCAATCTGGGCAGGATTTTTCTGTTACTCCTCTTTTGTAGGTGGTTATTCTAATCTATTTTGACTTATTCTTTACTCCATTTTGTATTCGCATTTATTTTGCTATGGGAGTTATTCCTCACTAAGTTTATGACTAGCTGAAGGGATAAAACTTAGCACTTGTATATAGCTATTTTTTGTTCTTTCTTTTCTATTTTTCTTGTCTTTATCTAATTCTACACTTAAGTTTGAGCTTATCTGATCACTTCCTTATTTCCTATCCTTCACTTAGTCCGACTGACCCCTCTAACTTATGTTAGAGTAGAAATCGTCTGCTTGAGATTTATTGATCTCCTTTATCTAACTCCTACCATCACTCTATAGTAAGTGAAGTGTAGGGTCCTTTTCACCCTTTCTTTACAATGAGGACATTATAAGATTTTGGCATAGGTGGGTATGAAGTGCATTTTAATACTTTAAGTGTGGTATTAGACAAAATAAGAAAAAATTTGAAAAACCCTAAAAGTTTAAAAATTTAAAAACACAAAAATTTGAAAAATTAAAATCCATAAAAATATAAAAGCAAAAGTAACAAAAATATTTTCCTTTTATGAGGGAATTATTTTTTGGAGGCATTCAAAAGGAGAAGAATTCTTGGAATGAAATCTTTTTCAGGACCTTATTTAATATTTATAAGAAATTAAAATGTCTAAAGAGTTGTGAATATCTTAAGTAATCTTTTAAAGGTCATAAATCAAATATATATTTATATTTATACAATGTACATAAGCAAGAGCTTTGAATCCCTTCTTTGGACTTTGTCTTGAACAGCTTTCAAAACAAGTACTTGTTTTTTACTATTGACATGGGATTTTTTGAGTTAGAATCTGAAACCTAAGTATGCGATTTGTATTCCTACTCTTTACTTTGAAAATAGAGTCACTAAGATGTTATTAATCCATATACAAGACTTAATTTTTGGAATTAAATTCTAACTTTCATAGTCAATAAGACTAAGTCATGTTCTTTTGACTTTGAATTTTTATTTTTATCACAAAGTTGAGTAAAAAGACTAGATACTTAGAGTTAATCAGGTAAAGAAGTTAGTTTGGAACCTTAACCATAAGGTCTAACAGGCCATAGATAGCTTTATCAGTTGAGGATGTCTTGCTAGACTTGGTGAGCTGTGTCCTGACAAACCTTGTGGGCTGATATTAATGGTTTAATGGATCTAAAAGTATAGGGATTTTTTGTCCACTCTCTAGTATGCAACCTAAGTAACCTAAGTGTCTAAACTTCACACACAATAGAATTGACTTACAAGCATCTGAGACAGTGAAAACATAGAAACCAAGAGATCAGTCTTGTATCCTTTTTACCTTAAGGATTTCAACGAGGTGGCTCTTGAAAGGATGAAGGATGTGCCACTCACCTACAAAATGGATTTGGAGTTTTTACTTAGAAGTAAGAAAAATGAGGAGATAAAAAAATATATTACACCCTACAATAATGCACCTCGGTATAAATGGGTGCTTATGCATTTATCCAGCAAATAAAGTATCTCGTTACAAATGGATGCTACCCTCCTCCATCTAATAAAAAAACACCTCAATACAAATGGGTGTTTTAACCTATAGAAAATGGATTTGAAAAATATGGAGATAAAAATTGGGAATAAGAGACCTACTGGTCCAACTGAGGATATATGCCATGAGTATTGACCTCGAGATTAAAACAGGTGAGAAGAAAGCAACCAAGTCTGAGTGAGTCCAAGCCAAATGCTTGAGTTGGGATGATCTGGATTGAGATCTTGATGTCTTGGGGTTTTGATATTTGCAACTTTGGATGTCTGTAGGATGAATCTGCATCACCTACATGGACATTTTAACCTTCTAGCTACTAAACCTTGAGTAGGGAGTGAATCCTAAGAAGTTGGGTTTTGAAAACTAGCGGTTGAGGCTTAAAGGTGACAGACTGACAAAGCCCTAGGAATAGAAGTCCATCCTTGACGCCGTGGGCTGGTTGGATAAGACTTCTACTTACTTTCTGAGTTTGGTTAATAAAGGGTGTTTAGTTGATTTACAAAAGCTTGGACTAGAAGTTGCATGAAGCTTGGGACCTATTTCACGACCTTCTCTAGAAATGCCTGCACCATGGTATACCCAGATGGCACCTAGCTCAGATCTTTTACCATGGGCTGGATGACACACAACGGTATCTGGTCGATGCATCTAGTGGCAGGAATTTCCTCGTAAAAGGGGAGAATAGTGCATTTGAGTTGTTTGAATCTTTGGCGGAGAACTCGATGAATGCCGCATCCATGAACCAATTCCAGTGGCCTAATCAGCAGCGGGTTGGTGTCCATGAGGCTCACACCGAGTCTATTTAAGTCGACATGGATATCATCATCAAGCAGTTGGATAGAATAAACCTGATTGAGAAAAAGATTGACCAAATTAGTAAGGGTCAATCTAACCTGAACTCTGCTGCTCCAAGACACTCCTATGCACCCTGAGCCCCCCTGCTCGAGTTAATCTACTCACTAGGGATGCATCTTCTCCTTATTTTTGAGATCCCGCATATCAGGATCCCGTAAACAATCTTGATCTAGCACCATACGACTAGGGTTACACACCACCTGCAGATTACAATACGTATCCCCTTGATGGATATACATCTCAGATATCTTCGGCCTATGAGGATGTCAGTGCTATCCAAAAATACAGGCATAGTAACCCGTATTCAAAGACATATAACCCTGGTTGGCGCCAGCATCCAAACTTCTCCGAGTCTGATAACTCACAGAGACCACATCAAGATCCACACTACCAGACCAGGAAATACAAGAATGCGCAAAACACATACCCTAGACAACAACCATTCCCATCTGAGTAGTAGCAACCCCGTTCTATATACCAACCGCTGCACCAAGCTGCCAGTCACCCACCAAAGTGCAATGACCCTTTGGAGGCACTGAAAGTGGAGCTACAAGAATCAATGAGGAAATCTACACAGGATAGCTTGCAGATAATGAAGGCGATGGCTAACAAAATACAGACTATAAAGAACATGCAAAATCAACTGTTATAGGAGCATAAGACTCAGGGAGCCTTGCCCTCGCAACCCATCTCGAACCCTTGATATGTGCAGAACCAAGGTGCCCTGCCTAGGTTTCAGGCAACATAGGGACTGGCACAAGCCATATTACAGGCGCCTCCTGCACCACCTGGTTGTGCTCAAGGCCAACCACCTTTGATGTAGAACCCCACATACTCTGCCCCTTCCGCTCCCCCACCACCTCATGGACAGCAAGCCGATGCAAATGCTATCTCATTAAGGAGTGGAAGGAAGACATTTGACCCACCACATAGGTAGGTAGGTCCTGATTTTTCTCACCCTTCACCGCAGGCGGGTTTGACTCCTTATTCATCTCAGGAGCCACCTACGGTAGATAAGTGTAAGAGGCCACTTGACCCTGAGATTCCCATCCCTTTTCCTAAGGCTCTGACATGGAATGTAGTACGGAAAAAGGACATGTGGAATTTTGAGGACCTGAAGTCAATATTTAAGGAAGTACATATTTAGGTCCCCCTCCTCGAGGCAATTGATCACATCCTCACTGTCGCTAGGTTGTTCAAAAACTATTGTACCCTGAAGCGACAGCCAAGAATTGGACGACAGGAGGTACTATCAAAAGAAGCTAGCGCCATGATTCTAGCTGACTTGTATCCCAAAAGGAAAGACCCTGGTAAACCACTCATATCCTGCTAGTTGAAGGATTCTCCATTTGATTGGGCCCTTCTAGATCTGGGTTCGTCCATCAACCTAACTCCCACTGCCATATTTGATCAATTTCGATTTAGGGAGTTAAGGCCCACCTCGGTCATGATTCAGCTGGCTGATAGATCAGTAAAAACACCGAAGGGGGTGGTTGAGAACGTGATCGTAAAAGTTCGCGGATTCTGCTTTCCCATGGACTTTTTCATTCTCGATATGAAGGTTCCTCCTAATCTTTGAGATGCACCAATTATTTTGGGTCACCCATTTCTAGAGACAGCCCGAGCAAACATTGATTATGCATCCAGGTGTATGGAGATAGCCCTAGGTAATGAGCGACTTTGACTTGACATATTCAGGGCATCAAGGAATTTTGACTGTGATCGCATAGAGGAGGATGGTGAAGACGAAGATTCGACATACTGTGGTAACATTGGCTCCTTTATGACGACCCAATGTCTCATTCGTCTACGCTATCAGGGTTCTTAGACCTCAATCCACACGGGATTGATACCACTACACTGCACATATCTCCCCGAGGATTTGACTGTTTAGGGTGTGCTTCTGACCACAACGTCCCTGAATCTAGCTATGCTGATCCACATACTACTGAAATGCCCCTGTTGTTGCAGGAAGACGTGACCACAGCTAACGGGTTTCCCATTAACATAGACACAACCGATTATTTCACAGGAATCGAATCAGCGAGAATTCACGTGCATACGGATCAGTAGATTCCCACCCTCGAGTTTGCTCCTCCCACTCCTATTTCTGACTCTGACCCACCCATGATTGAATTGAAGACCTTACCTGACTCACTTAAGTATGTGTTCTTGGGCGAAAGTGAGACATACCTAGTCATTATTAATGGCCACTTAATCCAACAAGAGCATCAATTGATTTCTACGCTATAAGACCATAGGGCTGCTATAGGGTGGAGCATTGCTGATCTCCGTAGTATTCGCCCCTCGTATTGCACTCATCACATTTACATGGATGAGGGGGTGAAACCTTTGAGACAACCTAAAAGACGGCTTAACCCGAATATGCTAGAGGTTGTTAAGAAGGAGATCATCAAATGGTTGGATGTAGGTATTGTATAACCAATCTCTGACAGCCAATGGGTGAGTCCGATCCAGATAGTGCCCAAGAAGGCAGGACTCACCGTTGTGAAAAACGGTAAGGGCGAATCCATCCCGACCCGCACTACAACATCTTGGCAGGTCTACATCGACTGTTGGAAACTATACATGGCTACCTAGAAGGATCACTTTCCTTTGCCTTTCACTGATCAGATCTTGGAACGGTTAGTCGGACGCAGTTTCTTTTGCCTTCTGGATGGATACTCCGGGTATAATCAAGTAGCGATTAGCCCGGAAGATCAAGACAAGTCCACATTCACATGCCCCTTCGGAACATTCGCTTTCAAGCAGATGCCCTTTGGCCTCTGCAATGCACCAACAACATTTCAGCCTTGTATAATGGCCATCTTCTCGGACATGATTAGGGACTATGTGGAGGTGTTCATGGATGACTTCTCCATTTTCGGAGATGATTTCGCATCTTGTCGTGATAACCTCACCAAGATCCTGAAATGGTGTATTGAAGGAAACCTGGTACTATCCTAGGAGAAAAGCCATTTCATGGTGAGGGATGGCATAGTACTAGGGCACAGGATATCCAAAAATGGACTCGAGGTCGATCGAGCTAAATCTGAGATTATTTCTCACTTACCGCCACCTAGCTTGTTCAAGCAGATCAAATCATTCTTGGGTCACGTTGGCTTCTATCGGAGATTTATACGCGATTTCTCGAAAATTGCACGACCTTTGACGAATCTCCTTGTTGCTGATGCCCCATTTGAATTTGACACCTCGTGTCTCAGCACCTTCGAGACTTTACGAAGTGCTGTCTGTGATTCCTCAATTCTACAACCACCCGACTGGTCGCTTGATTTCGAGATGATGTGTGATGTTTTGAATTTGCCGTCGGTGATATTTTAGGCTAGCGACGGGAGAAACAACCTTTTGTCATATACTATGCTAGCAAGACACTGAGTGAGGCTCAGCGCAATTATACTGTCACTGAAAAAGAACTGCTTACAGTAGTATTTGGGTTGGAGAAATTCATATCTTATTTATTAGGGTCCAACGTCATCATCTTCATTGACCACTCTACCCTCCGGCATTTGTTGGTAAAGAAGGATGCCAAACCTTAGCTCATTAGATAGATCCTTCTATTGCAAGAATTTGATGTTGAAATCCGCAACAAAGCTGGAAAGCAAAATGTTGTGGTGGATCACCTATCTAGATTGGACCCAAGCCACATTCCTCTTTCCCTACCTATCCAAGAGCAATTTTCGGATGAATCTTTTTTGGCAGTTCACTCTGCTGAGTTCCCTTGGTACGTGGATATCGCGAACTACCTTGCCACAAGCAAGATTCCCGTGAACCTATCCAAGGACCAGAAACTCAAATTCACTGTGGAGGCCAAATTCTACCTCTAGGATGACCCACTACTCTTCTACATCAGAGCGAATCAGATTATTCGAAGATGCATCCTAGATTTTGAATTCCCCAGTGTCTTATCTTTTTGCCATAATGATACTTATGGTTGTCATTTCTCAGGATGGAAAATCGCTGCAAAAATTTTGCAGTCGGGATTTTTCTGGCCAACTATTTTCTGAGATACACACAAATACGCCCAACACTGCAAACGTTGCTAGTCGGTCAATTCTATGACCAGGAGAGACATGATGCCACTCCAACCCATCATGGTTGTAGAAGTGTTCGATGTCTGGGGCATCAATTTTATGGGCCCTTTCTGAACTAGCATGGCTTCGAGTACATATTACTAGCCGTTAACTATGTCTCGAAGTGGGTCGAGGCCATCCTGGTGAGATGGTCTAATCAAAGGACCATCATTTCTTTCGTACGGCAATACATCTTCGCGAGATTCGGAATACCCCACGTTCTGATTAGTGACGAGGGAAGCCACTTCATCCACGCCTACTTTAGGTCATTATTAAAGAAATACAGGGTACATCACCGTATAGCCACCACGTATCACCTGCAGACCAATCGGCAGGCTGAAGTGTCTAACCATCAGATCAAGCTAATTCTCCAGATGACGGTTAGGCCGGACAGGAAGGACTGGTCTGATGAATTAGTTGATGCACTCTGGGCATATTGGACCGCGTACAAGGCCCTACTCGGAATGTCACCATATCGTATGGTATATGGCAAGGCCTGTCACCTGCCTATAGAGCTGGAACACAATGCATTTTGGGCGGTGCGAAAATGTAACCTTGACCTTGATGTAGGAGATCAAGAATGAAAACTCCAGCTTAGTGAATTGAAGAGATTCGATGGGAGGCCTATGAGAATGCATTGATATACAAGGACAAGACTAAGGCCTTTGATGACTGCCACATGCAAAGGGAAGCATTCACACCCAACCAGCAAGTCTGGTTGTTCGATTCACGATTAAAACTTCTCACAGGGAAGCTCAAGTCCAAGTAAACTAGCCCTTATGTTGTGATTCAGCCATATCCTAATGGGGCAGTCCAGATTAGGGACCCAAAATCTGGGCATATATCTACAGTAAATGGCCAACACCTCAAGCCATTTTTGGCCCAGGAACCTCCTCCACCTGACGAGATTGTTCATCTTATTGACGTATGATTAAGTTTCCGCCCAGCTGGAGGCATTAAACTTAGCACGTATAGATAACATATCCCACATTCCACCATCATCTATACATAGCCATTTTTATATGTAGCATATTTTTCCTTCTAGCATATTTTCTTTCTACATATTGCATACTGACAGGTTGGCCGGTGCTGAATATATAATTTCAGGAGCAATTACAGGTGATTTCTACCCATTTTCTCCCTGTTATATTTATTTTCTTTTATATTCATGCATGAGGACATGCAAGAACTTAGGCATGGGGGGGTAGATACAACAAAAACTAAAAAAAATTTTTATGCCAACATTCAGGAAAACCTCGGAGCTGCATGTTACACATACTTTACAACCCTAAATAAAAGAACAACCGACTCCACCTCCAATGCTCGCATTGGAGCTAGAAATCGTCTGCAACAACCATTTCTGACTCACCTGATCACCTGTGTTTTAAATTTATGGTCAAGCTGAATGTAACCCAATACGGGAATTTCATGAAGTACAAATATAAGAGTTTACTTGTTTATAGCATATATACATAGTGCATCCATGAATAAGAGTATTTTATTAAGAGAATGCATTAGGGATTTTATCCTCTAGTTGATTCCTATAATCTGGAATCCAGTATAACTTTTCACACACATGTAGAATTTGCAATGGATTTACGATGAAGGCTGATAAACGTCTTTAGTTTGTTGAGAAGAAGCAGTGCTTCTTTTCCTGAACCCCTAGACAGTGTTTTGGGAGTCAGGTAGATTTTCTTCCAAAAATCTAGCAAATAGTGTTAGATGAGAGTAGAGTGTACTGGTGCTCTAAGGTTAGTGTAAGGAATCTAGAATCCTAGATAATTAGGTGATGATACTCAGAGATAGGGCATAGTTTCCGCTCTCAGTTCCTACGTATACATTTTTTGTGCAAAATGTTGAAAGCCACCAAATAAGGCAAATACACGGAGAGCGAGTTTTCATAAAACTAGGGCTAAGGTGGATGGTTACGACCATTCTTTACAGAATCCTCGGCTGAAGGAGGGTATTAATGTCAAGGTTAGAAATACACCATCCTATCCGTCTTTCCCGATGCCATGAGTAGGCACTTCCACTAAATAAGCCTCCCAATGTCTCTTGAGTACACCAACCCCTAATAATTTCTCTTCAATAAAATTCATGAATGTGCTTCTAGATTGTGTTGAGTTAGAAAAATTATATATGAAAAAAAAAATGAAAAAATGAGAAAATGAGAAAAAGGAAAAAAATGGAAAAAAAGAGAGAAGAAAAAGTAGAAAAAGAGTTTGTGAATATTTAGTATTTATTTCATTTACATTGAGGCAATACCACCAAATAAATTTGAGATCCACCAAATATGGCCTTAACCTATCTTTCTGTGTTTCTGATCGCTCGAATACTGGCTGAGGATTTCCAACTTAGTGTTAAAGGTTATGAGAACTCAATTAAAGTGTTAATGCCAAGTGCGACCACCAAATACAGGTCATATATGTGAATCTGGTGAGATTGTGAGCTCTAAGAAAAAAAAAAAAAGAAAAAGAAAAAGAGAAAGAGAGAATGAATACAAAGGATCCAGAAGAGAGCATAGTTTTTCTCGTCTTTCTCTGGGTTGAGTTACTTGATAGTTCGGGAATCTAGATTTTGAAATACTAATCTCTATGTAGCATCAAGTGAGAGAGAGCCACCAAATAAACACCCGTACCCCTCAGAGATTCTCTACCTAAGCCTAAAGCTAGGGTGGAATTCATTGAATATTTTGAATACCTTGAGGGAAGAAGTCCACCTATCCGGCTAGAATTTTTACTAGGGATCAAGTACAGGCATTAGAGGTGAATTAGTTTTTCACTCGAATCCGTTGCAAAAGCTCCATAGCTACACTTTCACGATTGCCTGGATTTCTAGAACATAGGATGAAAACAAAAAGGAGAAAAATCTCTAGGCATACACTTGATAAAATAATCAATCCCTTAGGGAATTTTCTATGAATAATTTAATCTTGCATTTGCTAGGGACTAGCAAGATTTAGGCATGGGGGTATGATTGCTCAACAATCATAGGTCTTAATTGACCTAAACTAGGCTAGGACTTAGCATAAGTTAGGATAGTTCATGCATGCATAAGCATTATTTGCATCTTTACTGCTTTCTTTTAGCTATGCATAAAATAATGCTATAATGTGCTGATTAGGTGCATTATGTCAATTATAGTTAATAAGCTAGATCTGAAGCTGGATCTGAAGCTAGATAAGGAGAATAGAAGAATAACGGGTGTTGCAGCAAAGCTGGAGTAGAAGACCTAGATTAGATGTAGTAGATAATAATGTAAGGGAGTTAAGGTATGGTACTCTATTAAGTAGGAATAAAGCAGTAAAATGTGAAGAACTTAGGTCCATCCTAGCTTTAGGATAGCTTAGAAACTTCCCCAAGCCTTAGCCACCCTTAGATTAGGTCACCGCACCCTAACAAACCTTAAATCCCTAATTCCAACCTCTATCTGGATGTCCAGATGAGTTATAGGACGTCCAGAACCCTTAGCCAACTCCCTCACACCATAAACCCAGTTCTGTAGTGTTATTGGATGTCTAGACACTTGGTCAGACGTCCAATTTCAGCAAAATACCCAAGACAGAACCTAGAATCCTTCCTGAATCTGATTGGACATTAATACAACAAGTCTAGACTTCTGATTTCTCACTATAAGATGTCTGACACTATTATTAGACATCCAGAACTGCCCTCCAGACCCTATTTTGAGATTCAAGCCATGATCTTGCATCTCTGGCTTCCAAAACCCAATTCGAACCCCATAGGAACCCAAATTAAGGTACCCTAACCCTAGTACATCACCTTTAGACCTCCCTAAGGACCTAATTAGGTTCTCACTAAACCTAATTGACTTAGATCATAGTCAATTACCATTTCCAAAGTCAATTGGACTCATAGGGTCTAATTTAGCTCAGATCTCAACCCACACAAGTCCAATTGGACTCAGGGAGAGTCCAACTGATGTAAGCCCAACCTAATTGAGTTATTCCACTCTCAATTAGGTTCACATCATTCAACTAAACTTGTGTTAAGTTTAATTGCAATTCCTCCTTTGTAATTAGGGTTTGCAGTCCTAATTTGAGGCGTACACCAACCTAAACCCTTTAGGACCTAACCTAAACCATTTAGCCACATAGGGCACAGCCACACATTCACACACACACACCCATTCATGCACACACACTAATCTAGAGTTCTCTACAACTCTCTTCCAAAGGTGGCACCACTCTTGGTTGCCAAAATTAGCAACCAAGAGCCATTCAAATTGAGATCCACTTTTTATGGCTCTAAGAACTACCTCTCTCCCACTATGGTCAGCCACTCTTGGTGCTCTCTCTAGTGAGTTCCACACTTCTCTAGAGAGTCTCCCTTAGGTCTATAAAAGGACCTAAGGGGTTGCCATTTGCACCCATCCCATTCTTGGCACTCATTCACACTTAGGTTAGCTACCATCACATCCATTCCACCTCCATGAGTTATGCACCATAGCTGCCACCATCTCCATGCCAAGATGATGGATCAACTCTCCGATCTCTCTCCAAGGGCTGGCCTAAGCACCATTGGCCGCCCCTTCTTCTCCTCTCAACCATTCAAAGGCGAACGGAGCCCACCTCCGAATGCCCTTATTTCTGATAGATTAGTAGCTGGTTCTTCATATTTGCATGCTTTTATTTACTGCTTAGTAGTGTAGCTTTTTTTCTCCCACAATGATGCATGCAAAATCCCCCCATAGATTCCTCTATGCGATAATTTTTTGTTAGCTAAATTTATATTTTCAAGCTTTCCTTTATAAGCTTTCCTCTAATTCCATGTTGCAAACACCCTCTTGAATGAATGAATGGAAGATATATTTTTTATATACATATCTCTGTGTTGAAAATCACCATGAGCTTATTGATTGCAATTTATTTCATGTGATCCAAGTTGCCTGCTCTTCATTTTTATATATTGCAACCAACATATCGGTACCAGAAAATATTGAAGATTTAACTATCAATGCATTTTCCGTAAATAGCCAACACATAACTAGAATTGTGCATACCGAAACTCATATTTTCACCTTCGTCATCTATCTAACACATGCACACATAATCAGGGTTCATAATCAAAGTGACAAAACTTTAATCCAATGATTGGAAACCGGCGTGCGATTCTAAACAAGTAGAGCGATAAAAAATCGACTTCAGATTTGCATAACGCCTCCCAAAGACGAATGACCGGGACTCAAGTCTCATTATCTTTACAAAATCATTTTTTGATGAACGCTTTAGCGCGAATATACTACAATTTCCGACAACTTTAAAATGCATGAAAAATGGCTTCCGTCAGTATGCAGAGGGACAGTCAGTAGTTCGACCTCCATTGTTTGATGGAACGAACTACGAATATTGGAAGACCAGGATGCAGATCTACCTAGATTCAATGGATTTCAAGATCTGGGATATCATTTCCTCCAAATACACATGCCCTGAGAGTAAGGAGGGAGTGTCAACCACTCCATATCAGAAGAAAATGGCAATGCATAATGCAAAGGCCATGAATGTGGTCTTGTGTGGGCTTTCTAGAGTAGAATTTAATCGCATCTTAGCCTGCAAGGAAGCCGACAAGATTTGGAGCATCCTCAAAGTCACCCACATGGGGACATCAAAGGTAAAAGAAACTAGAGTTAATTTACTAACACAAAACTACAAGCTTTTCAGGATGAAGGGAGAGTCAATCAAAGAAATGTTCACTAAATTCATGGACATTATAAACTCTCTAATGAATCTTGACCAAGCAATCAAGAATGAAGCTTTGGTGAGGAAGATCCACTGATCTCTCACCAACGATTGGGAGACAAAGATCATTGCCATATATGAGTCGAAGGATCTATCTACTTTAAAATTAGACGATCTTACCGGTAACTTGATGCCATATGAAGTTCAGCTTCAGCACATGAAGGAGCATGAAAATGAAGGGGTTAAGAAGAAGACCATGGCGATCGAAGCCAAGCATCAATCAAAAGACCCATCAAGCGAAGATGAAGAGGAAGAGATCCCTTCTATCCAAAAAGTTTAGAAAGTTCCTCAAAAATAAGAAAAGTTGGAGAAAGAAGAATGAAGAATCTAAAGTAGACACCATTATCTACTACAACTACAAACGGAAGGGACACATCAAGAAGGATTGTCCACTTCTTAAGAAGGAATTAGAGAAGAGATTCCCTAGAAAGGATGAAAAGAAGAAGGCTCTTCAAGTCACTTGGGATGATTCAAATTCAAGCTCAAAAGAAGAGACCTCCGGAGAAGAAGTGCTCCTAGGACTTATGGCTTTAAAAGATGAGGTAACTTCCTTCTCACAAGATGAATTATTAGAAGCTTTCTTTGAGATGCCTGACTTAGCTAAATCACTACAGATAGAAAATAAAAGCTTGGCAAAAGCCTTAGGAGAAGAGAAAGCACAAAAAGATATGTTTGCTTTGCATAAAAAGGAATTATTTGGTGAAATTGCTTCACTAAAATCACAAATAGATAATCTTAAAGTAGACATAGACAAGCTAAAGGAAAACTTTGCTCTTCTATTAAATGATTTGGCTAAAATCACTAAAGGAAGTCAAAATCTGCTCAAACTCTTAAGAACACAAACCCAGAGCACCACAAAATTTGGGTTAAGTTATATACCTAAAAATGATCATGAAGCATTGAGTTGTAGCTAAAGGAAAGAGAAAGGTAGATTACCTAAATAGGCAACACCAGCTAACCACCGTGTACCCAAACAAACATGGGTACTAAAAGCACTTTTGAAATCGTGTTTTGTAAGTGAAGTAGATTATAAGAGGTGGGCATACCAAGAAATGAATGGAAATCTGAAGCCACTTTATAGATCCAAGAATCCATGACCTCACAAACATAAACAAGTGATAAGATCCAGAAGATAGAAGGTGGGTTATAGACAACGGGTGTTCCAATCATATGACTGGAGAGGAAGGCCTGTTCCTGCAACTCCACCGCCAGGAAGTTGGTACAGTCACATTTGGGAACAACCATAAGGGCCATATTGTTGGTACTGGCCAAATTGGTAACTCTTCCACATCTTTTGATAATGTGCACCTAGTTAGTGGATTAAAACATAATGTTCTTAGTGTAAGTCAAATCTATGATAAAGGATATAAAACCTCTTTCACATCAAATGGTTTTAAAATAAGAGATAGAGAAACCAAACAAATTCTTTTAAAAGGAAATAGACATAAAGATATTTATACTGTAAACTTCGACAAATGCAACAACCATGAATGTCTTGTAGCATCTAACAAAGAGGCAATACTTTAGCATACATGACTAGGTCATGTTCACATGGGAAACATCGGTCGACTTGTAAAACATGAGATTGTCAAAAGCCCTGCCAAAGATCAACTATAAGAAAAGCAAAGTCTACGATTCTTGTCAATTTGGTAAACAAACCAAAAATCCTTTTAAACCAAAAAGGATGGTTAGCACCTCTCGACCCCTGGAGTTACTTCACTTAGACTTGTTCGGACCAACAAAATCTAAAAACTTGACTGGGTGTAGATATTGTTTAGTTGTAATTAATGACTTTTCTAAATTTACTTGGGTATCTTTCTTAAAAAGTACGGATCTAACTATTGATGTTTTTAGTAAGCTTGTAAGAAGAGTACAGAATGAGAAAGGATCTGAAGTCATTAGGATTAGAAGTGATCACAGTGGAAAATTTGAGAATGAATCTTTTTCTAATTTGTGTGATCAATATGGGATAAAACTTGAATTTGCCTTCTCTAGAGCCACATCTCAGAATGGTGCACTTGATAGGAAAAATAGGACCCTACAAGAGTGTTCCCGGACAATGCTGTGCGAGTCAAAGCTACCACAATACATTTGGGCTAAGGCTATAAACACTACATGCTATATCCGAAATAGATCATTGATTAGACCAATCCTAAGGAAAACACCTTTTGAACTCTACAATGGAAGAACACCTAGAATTTCTTATTTCAAGATATTTGGTTGTAGATATTTTATACATAAGACCAAGGATAATCTTGATAAATTTGATGCTAAGAGCTCAAACAGAATCTTCTTAGGTTACCCAACTAGAAGCAAAGCCTATAGAGCATTTAATAGGAAGAATTCTGTTGTTGAGGAGACCATGCATGTATCTTTTAATGAGACACTAGTTCACCCTCAATCTTCTGTAAGTGATGATGATGACCTAATAGAAAATCCTTCAAGCATACCAGAGGCGAACATTTTAGATGAACTACCCAAAGATATATTCTATATGAATGATCATCCAAAAGAATTGGTAATAGGAGAACTATCCAAAGGAGTTCATACCAGATCTTCTATTAACACCTAAACCTTCACAGCTTTTGTTTCTCAGTTAGAACCTAAACATGTTAAGGATGCCTTTTCTGACAATTGCTAAATTATTGCAATGGAAGATGACCTGAACCAATTCAAAAGAAATCAAGTATGGGAACTTGTTCCAAAAACTAACTCTCAGACCAATATAGGAACCAAATGGGTCGTTAAGAATAAACTGAATGAATCAGGAGAAGTTGTTAGGAATAAAGCTAGACTTGTGGCCTAAGGGTATAATCAAGAAGAAGGAATTGATTTTGATGAAACATATGCACTTGTAGGCCACCTAGAATCCATTAGAATGTTGCTAGCCTTTGCCGCCCACATGGAGTTTAAAATCTTTTAGATGGATGTCAAAAGTGCCTTTCTCAACGGATTTATCAAGGAGGAAGTCTACATTAAACAACCTCCAGATTTTGAAGACGCTAATCATCTAGAATACGTATATAAATTAAACAAAGCATTACATGGTGTAAAATAAGCTCCACAAACTTGGTATGACAGATTAAAAACTTATCTAATTGAAAATGATTTTAAATTGGTAAAGTAGATCTAATCTTATTCACAAAAGAAAATAAAATGATCTATTAATAATACAAATTTATGTAAACGACATCATTTTCGGTTCTACTAATGATCTTTTATGCCAAGAATTTGAAAAGGTAATGTAGGATCGGTTTGAGATGAGTATGATGGGAGAACTTCAGTTCTTTCTCGAACTCCAAGTTGACCAGCTATCCTCTGGAATTTTCATGTCTCAAATGAAGTACACCACGGAGATCTTAAAGAAATTATCCATGGACAAAGTAAAAGGAAAAGAAACACCTATGACAGCTTCTACATAGCTAAAATCTGATTAGACAAGTAAGTCTATAGATCAGAAATTGTATAAAAGCATTATAGGTTCCTTATTATATTTAACTACTAGTAGACTTGATATTCTCTTTAGAACTTGCTTGTGTGCTCGTTTTCAAGTTAACCCTACAGAAGTACACTTAAATGCAGTCAAAAGAATATTTAAGTATCTAAATTAACTACACAGCATATCTTGGACTTTTCTATCTGAAGTCAGACACATTGGATTCTTATTCCCTTTGTGATTCTGATTATGTGGGTAGCTTTACAGACAGAAAGAGTACTAGTAGAACATGTCAATTTCTCGAAAATTCCCTAGTCTCTTGGTTTTCTAGAAAACAACACATTATTTTCTTATCAACAACAGAAGCTGAATATGTAGCTACACTTTTAGCCTGTTCACAACTGTTATGGATGGAACAGACTCTAGAAGACTTTGACCTATCCTACAAGAATAACAAAATACTTTTTGACAACACTAGTGCCATAAATTTATCTAAAAATCCTATTCAATACTCTAGGACTAAACATATTGATGTTACGCATCATTTTCTAAGAGATTATGTCCTAGAAGGTGAAATCAACCTAGAATTTGTTAAAATTGAAAATCAATTAGTAGATATATTTACAAAACCTTTACCAAAAGAAATATTTAATCTTATCTGCCATTCACTAGGTTTCTCTAGGTTAAAAGAGCTTAATTGATAATTTGGAATGCATCCTTTTCAACCTTTGATCGACCAATATTTTCAAATTGATCGACCAAACTCTTTGATTGATCAATTTACCAAAATCTCTGGTGGAAAATTTCCCTCAAAAAATTTGAGTTTTGATTAATCAACTTAGCTATTTGATTGACCAATCCAGTTGGGTGAGAATTTTTGCTCCAATCATTTGAACCCTAATCGACCAATGAGCTTGCTTGATCGATCATTTTTTATTTTGATTGACCAAAACATGAGTTTGATCGATGAAAACTTGGCAGATTTGCTTTTTCTATTGTGGTCCCAATCTCCTCTAATCACGCCCCTAATCTCCTCAACTAAACCTAATCTACTTGTTACCTACCCTAAATATACTTACCTATTTTACTATCTCGACTTTTTATAAAACTCAAATGTTTTTACTACCCATACCCCACATTTGGTCCCACATCCAAACACCTCCACCGTTCAAACATCCTCCACCCAACCCCACCTCTCCTCCTCTAGCCACCCTAATCGACCAACAACCCTAGCACCACCGACCACCACCGTACCTCGCGAGAGCAAGCCATGCTGCACCTGATGCCAAGACATGCATCCTCTATGCGTCCTCTATGTTGCCATCATCGTACGACCTCCTCGCATGTACCCTCGTCGTGCGTACTCCTTGCTCGCCACCGCAGACCACCTCGACACTCATTGGTTGATTTGTTGATCGATCATGGTAACATTTGAATTTTTTAAATCTGTTCTTAAGTGGTTTTCTATGAAGTTTGGATGTTCCACGTATTGATCATGTGAATCTTGTGGTTTCTTCTTGTATCTTGAAGTATTTGTGAGCTTATCACTCAAGGAAACACCTATTTTTTTTGATCTATTTGCTTTTGGTCTACCAAATTTCTTGGTTGATCGACTAAAAGTCAATTTTTCAGAAGTCTGTCTAGTCTATTTTTGATCGACCAAAACATTTTAATTGATCGACCAACGTTCTTTCTTTTATCCGAAATGGCTCTTAAACGCACACGTGCCTCCTCTTCTGCTCCTCATGTTGACACATTTGACCAATTTTTCATCACTGGCGCCACTCGTGAATGTTTTTCCATTCTAGCCAAACTTTCCTTGCACATCAATCATCTGGTATATTTTTCCTATTTTGAGTTTACCTTTCCAAGGATCCATGAAAAATTTGCATATCACCAAATTTTACATCCTTTTGAGCAAAACTTTTACGTAGGTCTAAGAATAGCTGCATACTCGGTGTTGATTAGATGGCTTGTCACTTATTTTATGATAATCTCAAGAATATAGGTGAGGGCTTCAACAGCGAGTTGACCTCAAATGTGTACGACATAGAGGTATTAGTTAATGCGGATGTCATTTCTTAAATTATCAGGTGTTCATCTTTTGGTCCTACTTTTCTAGAGCTTTAGTAGTAGACTCAGATGGAATCTATTAGGGAAACCTTGCTCACTCCCTCACACTATGACTTGGGTCATCCTGCCAAGTCTCCTTGTTTTCGTCGTCTTCCATGTTTTCTTAATCATGTCTTTCTTTAGAATTTCAAGTCTAAATCTACCTCATTTGAGAACTACCCTAGTATTGTGCTCATCACCCTTTATGCTTTTCTTAAGAACAAGTGGTTCAATTGGAACCACTTGATTCTATATTTGATGAAAAGCAACCCACCATCTCCTACTTTGGGACACTTCTTTCTCATATCTTCCTACATTTTAGAGTTATAATGGATATAAATCATAAATAATTGATTACAAGAGTCTCCATATTTGATAAGCTCACTTATACAAAGATGGAGCAAGCTTAAGGAGCTCATGGTGAGCATGCAGACTAGCAGCAGCAACATCAGGATTCCTTTATCATACCTCCTCCTTTCCCACCATATGGGCATTTTACAGCAACCTGTCCTCCTCCAGTGGACCTGCTCCATCCTTCTACGACCAAGAGTGGGGCCTTCTCGATAGATCGCTTACAGGAAAAGATTTTGTCTACATTCAGGATATGACTGATGGTATTTCCTGGATGATGCACTAACAGAGAGGGATAGACATAGTGATGATTAGACATGGGCATTAGGTATCTGAATACCTGAATGCTTAAAGCCAGTTTCCGGATAGACTTGGAGAGTCTATTCATGGGATTCGGCAGCAGCTTCACTAGCCTCCTCGTCCTCACCAATCTACTACCATGCCTCCATCATCAGCAGCACCTCCTCCTCCTCTTATAGCAGTAGATCAGAAAGTGATACGGTAGGGCGTGTTTCACGTGTTAGAAATCGGGGTTACAAGTAACCCATCGTCGTAGTTGCAAAACACGTCGATCAGATAAAATTTATACTAAAACTCCAAGGGAGTCCTGGGTCAAACATAGGGAGGCGACGTTTACTTTACGTGAAAACCACGCTTCATTTTATTTCTTTTTGGTATTTTAGGGTTTTGATTTTTTTTTTGTGTTTTTGAAATAAAAGACAAGCAGAATGAATCACAAGATAGAAATGGAACAAATATGATATATATATCAATTCAATGTCAATTACAATGAACTATAAAAGCATAAAAAGAGAGGGAGGTGGGAGGAAATTTCCCGAAATGGATGTTCGGCGAGACAACGGTGCCTGGCGAAAGCTCGAATGAAGGAGGTGAGGAGCGGGATGATGGAGGTGAGATGTTGGAGGATGTTGTGTTGAGGAAAGCTTCTGTGTAGCTCCAGAATGGAGGTGAGAAGATGGAGTTGATCTGCTACTGGAATGGTGGTGGGAGGATAGCTCCAAGGTGACCTACGAAGGGAGATGGGGAGATGGAGAAGTATTTGGTGGGGCAGAGGTTCACTACACTAATAAGTTCCTTGGGAGCTTGACAACAAGCTCTAATGGAGAGTTGGTAGGCTTGGTAGAGTTTGGGAGTAGAGTAGGTAGAGATAGCTTGGAAGGAAGGGGGTGTAGGTCCTTTTATAGTGGAGGAGAAGAGGCTAAAAATGGATAAAGAACCTTTAACGACCAGCAGACCATCGCTGGAAACATTGCTGTAGATAGCTCACCTCCGCTCACACATTTAGTTGGCTCTGCTAGCTTGCAAGGAAATAGCGATGGCTGTAACCGTCGCTGTAGGTCTGCCTAGCTGTTGCTAAAAGTTAGTGCCAACCGTGCCTGCGCCCACATTGCGCTGCATCGCTTATTGCGTGCGCTGACCGCCCGCGCCTTGCTGTGCACGTGCTTGCTATGCGCTAGCATGCGCGGTGCGCGTGCACTACTGTGTGCTGGCACTTTGCATGCACTGCCACTGCTGCTGCCATGCACCTGCCTAATTCCAAATTGGAGGGGCTACGGGGATTCGAACTGTGATCGTCGCTCCGGATCCATCTGTACGGTTGGATTTTCCATATGAAACTCGTATGGATGTTGCATTGCCCCCTTGGCCATACAAATTGAAGGAATTAATATACAAAACATACAACTATCCTAAATGCCATGCAATGGATGTTATGTAATATTTATAACATGATATGCAATGCTAAGGCTAGGAACTATCAAAAATAAGCAATTTATCATGAATTTATTTCTGTTCATCATGATACCTCCTTGCTGGACATCTAGGTAGTCGACCCCTAGATCGTTAGTTCAGAGATGCCTTTGTCTTGGCAACCCTTCTTCACGGAGAGATTTGGCTCAATGGACCCTAAGTTAGCTACCGATCCTTAGAGCACTATGGATGTATTTATGGCATCTTTAGAGTAGCTCTAGCTTAGTTTTATTTCTGCTTTGACTAGCTTTACGGATTGTAGTACTCTATATTTCTTGTGGACTATTTTTATCCTTGTTACGTTTATTTGGACTCAATTTTGCTTTATAGTTATATGCATGGCTATATCTCTAAGCTAAATATTTCTCTTTCGGCTTGCATGTCAAAATTATTACTGGTTGAATTGCATGTTTAAAGGGGACATAATTCAAATTAATAACAGCATGTTTAACTTTTTGTTAAAACAAAAGGGGTAGATATTATGCATAACTCTTCATATTTCTATACATAATTATAATTCTGTTGTCATCAAAAAGGTGGAGAAGGTAAGTACCTCTATTTTGATGCACCAAAATTATGCTATTTGCAAAACTAATATTTCGGAACTTCACTCATGTATCAAAGTTAGAAGAATGTTGTTCTGTGTCTCAATGTCCTTTTTATCTTTATTGAGTATAGAATATTGATGGTCGGGCCCGGATAGGTTGTTAATATGGTGATTTTATCATTGAAGTGTGCATAGTGGTTAACCTAAATCGAACCTAACCATCTCTTTACAAAATTTTTAACTTGGCCTACTTGATTTTATCTTGGTCACTTTTAGGCCCATGGTCGAACTCAGGGAAGTGGGGTTACAAGTCAAGTTTCTACGCCTTTCTTACAACGAGTCTCTTCCATTCGTTTATTGTGTTTTTGGTGTTTTTCTATTTAGATTTTTTTCTGATAATCTTGGTCCTTGAGGCACACCCTAAAAATTAAGTTCTTGGCTTTGAGCCAAATCAAGGTCCCAAAATGGGTCTTGCTATTCGCAAGACGGAGTACCTGCAAGTCAAAGATTATCTTTTCTCTTTTATACATTTTTTTATCTTTTTATGGGCATGCAAGAGAAATAGAAATAAACTAAATATAGTATAGATATATATGTATATACTATATATGTATAAAGGGGTGGGGGTGGAGGCGGAGATGGAGTGTAGAACAATGTCGAGTCGGTCGTCATCTAGAAAGATGCAACCAACAAGATGAGGTGCTGCGTGGAGTTTAGGATGGATGGTGGAAGATGTGTGTGACCATGCTTTTTGTACATGTGTATCGAGAAATATCAGCAACTGGTGCAGATATTCCCGTGATACTACATATGGTAAGTAATGTGAAAATATATATATATATGTAGATATCTAAATATATCTATATGTATATATATATATGGTTATAAATATATAGGTATATATATGTAGTTATATATGTATATATATTTGTGTATATATATATCTATATAAATATATATAAGTATATGTATAGATAGATATATGTATAGATCTATATATATATATCTATATATGTATAAGTATGTATATATAACTATATAGATGTAAATATATATATATATAGAGTAATATACGTATATAGATATATGTAGATAGATATGTGTATATATATATATATGTATATATAGTTCTATAGATAGATATGTATATATATATATATATATATATGTATATGTATAAGTATATGTATATATATATGTATATATATATATAAGCATATAGATGTATATATATATATATATGTATGTATATATATTAATACATAGTTACATAAGTACTAATATATGTATAGATATATGTATATATATATATATATATATGTATATGTATATAAGTATATGTATATATGTAAATATATATGTATATATAAGTATATAGATATATATATATATATATATATTTGTTCGTATGTATACTAATACTTAAGTATATAGATATTATTATATGTATAGATATAAGTATATATATACATATAGATATAAATATAAATATGTATATATATATAAGTATATAATATTGTATAGGTGTGTGTGTGCGAGAGTGTGAGTGTGTGTGTGTATGTGTCGGTAAAGGGAGTGAGAGAGTGCTGTGAGAGAGAGAGAGAGAGAGATGCCGCGTGCTTCCCGCTGGAGTGAAGGAGGCGAGCGTTAAGACATCTGAGGCAGTAGGCATCGTCTGGAGTCCACGCGTGCACTTGCAGGTGCGTATGCGCACGGAGAGGGGTGTGCTAGGAGGGAGTGAGCATGGGGAGAGGAGAGGCCACAGCGGACCACGCTGCGTGAAGAGTTGGAGCGGGAGCATGCAGACGTACGCGGGCGAAGGGAGTGGGTGATGCAGGCGGGTGCAGGCGATGCAGGCGCACGCAGACGTGTGGGCGGGCGCTAAAGCGGGCGTGGGGCTGGATGCGGGTGTGGGCAGTGGTCGGTAGCGGCATGCCGGGTGAACGGATAAGTGAGAAACTCACCTGTCACCCCACTGTAGCCACAGTGTTCCACTGAAACGCGTGAACAGTGCTACAGTGGCCGGGCGAGCCGCGTGACCGCTTACTGCAAGTGCTGTGAGTGCGGACGCTCGGTGCGCGCGTGGAAGAGTGACGCCGTTGCTGGTTTGTTGCGAGGTGGTTCACGACAGAGTGCACGGAGAGGGCTGGGTCGCGGGCAAAGGGGTGCGACAAGGCACGCGGTGGACTGTGGGTGTTGGCTGGTGTGCGCAGTGAAGCTTGGCAAGACGCTGCAAGGGCACGCGGTGTCCGGTTGCGGGTGGACAGCCGAGTGCATTGTGAAGCAGGAGGCGAGGGCACCTACAGGCGCGTGGTGGAGGTGAGGACGTCCTGCAGCCGTGCATTGGAGGGGCTTTTCGGCTGCTACCGCCTTGCTGCTGTTGCTGTGGAGCTCGGCTGGCTGCTGCAGGGTGTGCGGTGGCTGGTTGAGCTTCAAAGCTTGAAGCTTTGCAGTAATGGCTGAAGGTGCTTCGAATGAAGAAACAAGGAAAGAGCCACCACGCCCACCAGCTCTTTGATGAGCTTGGCGGTGGTGGACTCACGGTGGTGGTTGTGCACCACTGTGAGGTGCTCCTATCCGTAGGGTGTCTCCTCAGAGGAGGAGGGCCTGCGTTTGGATGGAGAGGGAGGAGATGGCCTGGAGAAGAGGAGAAGCTGCTGTTGGGTTTTGTTGGTGAGGACCAGGCTCTTTGCAATGGAAGAAGCTGCCCTCTTTTTTTAGAAGAAGAAAGCATGCACAGCCATGCCCTGGCTGTGCATGTGGCTGTGCATGGCTCATGGCAGGGAGAGGCTGGGCATGTGGCTGCAGGGCAAGGTGCAAAGAAGAAGTCAATCCTTGCAGCCGCGGGAAGCATTTCAAAGTCAAATAAAATTAAAATAAAAAGATGGTGATTTTTGCAAAGCAGCACTTGAGGAAAAAATGTAATTTCATGGCCAATTTATTCACTCTCCTCCCCTCTCAATTAAATGCATGCATGAGTGTATTTTTACAAATGCAACTATGGATACCTAATATGCATTGGTAATGCTAGGAAATAGCACAGGATGACATAATTGCAGGTGTATTTTTGCGGTGCAATCATACCCCCATGCCTACCTTTTGCTTGTCCCTAGCAAAACATTTTTTTGTAGTATTTAGAAATGATCTTAAGCTGAATATTTTCTTCTCGAGGTGATATAGGTGTGTTTATTGTTGGATATTGTGAGAACCAATTGCAGAGAAGACTACCAGTACTTTAAGTCTCATAGATCATCTCTCAACTAACCAGGACTCTTGATATTTCAACCTTAAGTACGATTTCCATGATCCAGGAGGTTTTTGCCATACTCGAGAGCTCAAGAGATTATGGCTTGTGCTTAGTGACGGATCAAGACTGACCAGATGAACATTAAGACTCGAGCCCAGGGTTTCACGTACTTTTAAGTACAGGTTGGTCCTAGTTTCAGCTCATGTCTTTGGATTGACCCTTAAAAAGATGATGGAAACTCAACTCCCATTTTTTGATATTTGTGGCTCAAAGAGAATAGGGTAGAACTTTTTTTAGGGGAAGACTTTTACAGATATTTGCGAGATATACTGTCTTATTTGCATCTTTTTTTTTTTGAAACACGTGTCAGTATATCTCTTACAACATTATTTGGAGGAGCACACTTTTCTTTTTGGTGGGAGAGTTCCTTCTTGGTGGAAAGAGTCTTTCCTAAACTCAAGACTAAAGCCTAGGATAAAAAGTCTACCTGCCCGCATAGGTAAGGACTCCACCTTCCCTAATGAACACTAAGGTTGGATCTTATGTTCTCCTGGTCTTTCTTGATATGTGTAGTGTGAACTAAGTTTACTTAGGCTCTCGAGTAGAAGCAAACCAACGGATCCTGTACTGGTGTCTCAGGTGCAAGAATACATCCTTAGTTAGGAGAGATTCCGATCTATCTTGTCAATGCTCAAGTGAATTAAGTCAAGCCTGAGCAAATCAAGCTTCTGTGGCCTAGAAAGTCATCAAAACAGAGGTTGAATATCCATAAACACTTATTGTATTTTTGTTTCAGCCTTCAGATCATTACTAAACACTATATATATATATATATATATATATATATTTCTTTTACTTTTTCTTGCATATTTATAAATAGGTGGAAACTGCATGATACCATAAAATACCCAGATCCTATGGATGCCTATCTACCCCCCCACGCCAAACGATGCTATGTCCTCATATGCATGTAGGGAAAGGTAGAGAAAGGACAAAAGATCGGGTAATGAGAGCTGAGGTGCAGGGTATACAGCAGGGTGGTAGGGTGGGTGGATGGTGGATGGTGAAGTGAAAAGTTAAGTGATCGTGATAGTGGCATGGAAAGTGATGGTGGATGGTGAAAGGTCTGGCATTTCATGGGATGAGAGTGTCCCAGGCAGATCGGAGAACAAGTCGGGAAGAAGAAGTTGACCCTCAGATTGGCCAAGAAGAGGGGCTTCTTGGATAGATGGATCCAAAAAGGAATAGCCCCAGTGAGTAGGATGTGGGCTCAAGGTCCCAGTGTGGAGATGCAACTCCGCCTGATTTGGCGGAAGGAAAGGGCAATCCGGTCTTCAGGAGTGTGGACTGGCGGTGAGTAGCCCAGATATGACTTAGACCACGAGGTATGGGAAGCGGAGAAAACCTCATCAGAAGTCTGGTCGGGAGAAGGTATGGGACATGGGAGGGATGGGGAAATGTCACAATATGTGTTGGTTAGGTAATCGGCAATGTTTATAGGTAATTCGCAACATTCAGAATAGGTCCCAATTAGTCCGATACATGCGCTGACGGCCATGTCCTCGTCGACGTGTCATCCTTGATGCAATAGCAATCAAAGTTCTTGGCTGCCTTGAAGATGTTAAGCTTGATCTTTTCAGATCCAACGGAAATCTCAATACAGCCAGACTCGCAGTTGATATGGGCGCAGGCTGTGCCCAAGAAAGGTCGACCAAGGATGATCGGACAATCAGAAAGTGAGCTAGGAACTTCCATATCTAAAAAAAGAAAGTAAACAGGAAAACAGAGACTGTTGACCCTAACCACCACGTCTTCCACCACACCCTTCGGAATTTTGATAGAACGATCTGCCAACTATAAGGTGATAGGGGTGGGTTTTAGATTTCCCAAGGAAAACTTTTCGAGCATGATGGTCGGTATAAGATTTATGAAAGATCCTAGATCAAGCAGGGCACGGTTAAAATTGCAGCCTTGGATGCTACAGGAAATCAGTGGTGTGCCTGGATCTTTCTGCTTCGGTGGTAGATTTGACAGTATAGCACAACTCGCATGAGGTTAGAGAACCACCGGATTCTTGGTTTTCTTTGACTGTCACCTGGGTGTTGTGTAGTCTTTGAAAAATCGGGCGATAGTAGGTATATGGTCGATAGCCTCGAGCAGGGGTACCTTGATTTCTACATCCCTGAACAAATTACGCTAGTTATCAAAGGCCTGCGTATCTTTCTTTTCGCCTTTTTCCTCCCTTAGTAGAGCCTCAGGGAATGGGACTGATTCTGGCACCAATTTGGGTGTATCGTCCTCTCGCTAATGCAGTGCGCATCACGAATGAGAATGCGATGAAGACAACGGGCTAGGATCAGGTTGAGGCGGATTGACAGTCTGCTTACTGCTCCTCGTAGTGATAGCATTGGACAATGCGGGTCCAGTGGGATCATACGGCGGCAGAGGGTTCGCAATAGGGACATAAGAGTGCTGTGCTATAGCGGGATTAGCCTGAAATCCTGGTGGAATGCTCATAGCATGCAGAATTTGATGAACCTACCCCTGGGAATGTCATACCGGTGGTTGAGGACCACAGGGTATGAAATTTCGTGGGTTTGGGACAGGTTGGGCAGGAAAAGTGCCCTGAGATCGAGTCATCATGCGTAGTTGACTAATCTCAGCATTTTGCTGCGCTAATTGATGCTGAAGAGAGGTCATGTTCTCCTCGTGGCACTTTGACATTTCCATCATCATTCGCATCAATTTATCAAGAGGACTTAATGCGTGTTCGGTTTGAGGTACGCAAGGGCCTGATGGCAGATTCACCATAGGATTAGACTAGGCCCTTGGGATGACGGGTGCAGACGGTTGCATTGGTCCACCCGTGGCGTTTTGGCACTGTGGGTAGTTGGACCATGCGAAATTTGGATGATTTCGCCACCCTAGGTTATAAGTGGCAGAAAAAGGGTTGTTCCCCAGGGCGCAAGCGTCTTCTATGCCAGAAGACGCGTCCGCATGCAAATACGCCTCCGAGCACATGGAGGCTTGGTCCTCCGTGTCGAAATAGTAGCTCACAGAAGCCAAATCCACATGACTTACCGAGTCGCTCGACGCGACACTTAGTAAGGAAGGTCTTACGGGGTTTCTCAGGATAAGCCTGGTGTTGGAAGAATTTGGATTGTGACGAATTGGTGAAGTAGGGGTGTTTGCCATAGAATGGGCGGGGTTGGCCAGAAGCTCGTCAAGCTTCTTGTGCATGACGGAGACTTCATCCAATTTCTGTGCGATAATGCTAAGATTAGTGGATGAATGGGAGGGTCCCGTGTCAGCTTCGTGGACATTTCGGTGCAGGCTGGTACGATTAAAGGCGACAATGGAAGCATTGTTCATTGAGTTTTCACTCATATTTTAAAATAATTTGAATGCTCCATTCTCATCTTTATTCATAAAATTCCCTCTGCAGGAGGCATCTGCAATCTGCTTCAAAGTCTCATTTAGCCCATAGTAGAAAATCTGGGCTATATGCCACTTAGGCAGACAGTGGTGCGGACACTTCCTGAGGAGGTCATTATACCTCTCCCATGCCTCATGAAATTGTTCGCCGTTTTGTTGCGTAAATGAAGTGATAGCACAGCGAAGTGCATTGGTTCGCCCGATTGGGAAGAACTTCTTGAGAAACGCTGTTCGCATCTCTTCCCAAGAGTGGATGGTTCTCCCACGAGTGCGTAACCACTGCGATGCTTTATCCTGCAATGAAAATGGGAACATTTTCATAAGGACTATAGGTAACCCGATATTTCTTGGTTTAACAGTTTCAGCTAATCGGGTTAGGTCTTCCAAGTGGAGAAAAGGATCTTCACTTGCAAGACCATGGAAGTGAAAATTAATTAGGCCAATTATGTTAGGCTTCAATTCAAAGTCATCCCTGCCCATACGGACTCAAATTTGCCCTATGGTCTCTGTAGCAACGGTATTCTGATAGGAGCTAAGGGACCTAGGCTCCTCCTGTTCGAGAGGGTTCTGCATTTCCTCCAATGTTTCCCGAATGGCCTCAATTCGTTCATTATACATTTCCATTTGGGATTGGAGGAGGGTTATGGGATCTAAGGCTCCACCACCTGGTGGGTTTTGAGGGCGGTTTCCTCCCTCGGGATTTGGGGGTGGGCATGCAGTCCTATTTGTGGAGGAGGAGGAGGATTCAGGTCCTTTTCTAAAATTATCAGGCAATTCAAACAGTTCCAGGTTTTGTGACCTCCTCCCAAACATGCATTACTGCAGGAAGAATTAGGGGGATAAGAAGGGAAAAGAGATGAGAGAAATGACGTTGCAAAGGTACACATGATGACAAATCAATTCAATCAAATTCCTAACCTCTACAATGTGCCCTTAGACCTAAAGATCTAAGTTACCTACTATCACGAACTATGGAACTGAATGAGAGCATCGCAAAACCACCGGGCCAGATTGAAAGGCCATTTGCCCCAGTCTTAGACACCTGATAGCATGCGGGAACCCTCACCAGCATGTAGACGCTACACGCAGGTAGTTAGACCTCCAATCCTTAATAAGGGTCAAGTTACTACCAATTTTAGTTAGAGGCTTAGGATCAAGTGCTTTTCGAATGTGAAGGGCATTGTTTACGGGTAATGCCCAAGTGATTGATTTTTACAAGTGTGTAAAACAAGCATGCAATGGGGAAATCTCCCTGAATTGAAGTTTTTAATTGGTGGATGGTTTTCAGAGTTCAGCCTTAAGTAGTATGGATTTTAGGATTTCGCTGAAATACCAATTCAACCAATCTCCGGGTTTTGCAAGAATACAAGTTTTCTTCTAAACCCAACAAACCCTTCTTCAATGTCAATTGGTTAATGCATGCTACAATGCAATGAGCTTACCTAGATGGAGATTTCTATGTGTGGATGCACGAATCAGTTTTAGATTAGTGTGAAAGGGAGCCAAAGCACTGCAATTCAAGTGCTCCCAATCACCAAAAAGATGTCCACACACAAGGCTCAACCAATAGATAAAGAAAATCAAATTGTTGGGGTTGAAATGCTCGGCATCGAATCTTAGGCAAGTGAAAAGTCGTGGTGGGGTTGGAATCAACTCAATTCCAAGTCACCCCACCAAAAATATGATCCCGAATTGCAGATAAATGAGACATGGAGGGGTGCAATCAATCTTTTTGTGTTTGCCTCAAAGAATACTTCACACGGTGAAAAATTCAAGAATCAAGATTCTTGGATTTTCGCTATGCGAAGTAAGGCGAAAAATCCCGGGGCGGTGGGAGTAAGGGCAAACAATCAAACAAGTGAATTTTAATCCACTTGCCCCAAGAGATCCCAAGAAGTTTTTCTAGTTTTTAGTTTTTTTTTTTAGTTTTTTTTTATTAAGGTGACAAGTTAACCTAAGTTGCTAGGAAAAGAAGACCTACTTGTTCGGCACAGTGAGTGAATCTCCAATGCGGTGTCGACGTCTTCACGCTCTCATTCCTGCCTTGGATCTGCTCACATCTTCGACTTCGTTTGCCTGTCTTCTCCTTTTAACAGGTTTACCTGCACACCAAAAGCAGAGACACCTGTGAAGAGAGAAGAGAAAAATGAAAGGAATGGAATAGAAACTTACTTGCAGGTGCACTTCCCCGGCAACAGTGGCAGAAAAGGATGCTGGTCGGGCCCGGATAGGTTGTTAATATGGTGATTTTATCATTGAAGTGTGCATAGTGGTTAACCTAAATCAGACCTAACCATCTCTTTACAAAATTTTTAACCTGGCCTACTTGATTTTATCTTGGTCACATTTAGGCCCAGGGTCGAACTTAGGGAAGTGGGGTTACAAGTCAAGTTTCTACGCCTTTCCTACAACGAGTCTCTTCTGTTCGTTTATTGTGTTTTTGGTGTTTTTCCATTTAGATTTTTTTCTGATAATCTTGGTCCTTGAGGCACACCCTAAAAATTAAGTTCTTGGCTTTGAGCCAAATCAAGGTCCTAAAACGGGTCTTGCTATTCGCAAGACGGAGTACCTGCAAGTCAAAGATTATCTTTTCTCTTTTGAATATTTTTTTATCTTTTTATGGGCATGCAAGAGAAATAGAAATAAAGTAAATATAGTATAGATATATATGTATATACTATATATGTATAAAGGGGTAGGGGTGGAGGTGGAGATGGAGTGTAGCACGGTGTCGAGTCGGTCGTCATCTATAAAGACGCAACCAATAAGACGAGGTGTCGCGTGGAGTGTAGGATGGATGGTGGAAGATGTGTGTGACCACGCTTTTTGTACGTGTGTATTGGGGAATACCAGCAACTGGTGCAGATATTCCCGCGATACCACGTATGGTAAGTAATGTGAAAATATATATATATATATGTATATATGTAAATATATCTATATGTATATATATATATGGTTATAAATATATAGGCATATATATGTAGTTGTATATGTATATATATATGTGTATATATATATGTATATATATATATAAATAAGTGTATGTATATATAGATATATGTATAGATCTATATCTATATATGTATAAGTATGTATATATAACTATATAGATGTAAATATATATATATATATAGTAATATATGTATATAGATATATGTAGACAGATATGTGTATATATATATATATATATATGTATATATAGTTCTATAGATAGATATGTATAAATGTATATATATTTATATATATATATATTTATCTATGTATGTATAAGTATATGTTTATATGTAAATATATAAGTATGTAAGTATAGATACTATTATATGTATAGATATAAGTATATATATATATATATGTGTGTACATAAATATATATAGATATAAATATATATATGCATATATATAAGTATATAATAGTGTATAGGTGTGTGTGTGCGAGAGTGTGAGTGTGTGTGTGTATGTGTCGGTAAAGAGAGTGAGAGAGTGCTAAGAGAGAGAGAGAGAGAGAGATCCTGCGCGCTTCCTGCTGGAGTGAAGGAGGCGAGCTTTAAGACTTCTGAGGTAGCCAGGCGTCGTTTGGAGTCCATGTGCACACGCGTAGGTGCATATGCGCACGGAGAGGGGTGCACTGGGAGGGAGTGAGCGTGGGGAGAGGAGAGGCCGCAGCGGACCGCGCTGCGTGAAGAGCTGGGGCGGGTGCGGGGCTGGACGCGAGTGCGGGCAGTGGCCGGTAGCGGCGCGCCGGGTGACCGGATAAGTGAGAAACTCACCGGTCACCCCACTGTAGCCACAGTGTTCCGCTGAAATGTGTGAACAGTGGCTACAGTGGCCGAGCGAGCTGCGTGACCGCTTGCTGCAGGTGCTGTGAGTACGGATGGCTCGATGCGTGCGTGGAAGAGTGGCACCGCTGCTGGCTTGCGGTGAGGTGGTTCACGACAGAGCACGCGGATAGGGCTAGGTCGCGGGCGAAGGGGTGCGACAGGGCGTGTGGTGGCCTACGGGTGTTGGCTGGTGAGCGTGGTCAAGCTTGGCCAGGCGCTGCAGGGGCGCGAGGTGGCCGATTGCAGGTGGACAGGCGAGTGCAGTGCGAAGAAGCGGGAGGCGAGGGCGCCTGTAGGCGCGCGGTGGAGGTGAGGACGGCCTGCAGGCATGCGCTGGAGGGGCTTTGCGGCTGCTGTCGCCTTGCTGCTGCTGTTGTGGAGCTCGGTCGGCTGCTGCAGGGCATGCGGTGGCCGGTTGAGCTTCAAAGCTTGAAGCTTTGCGGTAATGGCTGAAGGTGCTTCGAACGAAGAAACAAGGAAAGAGCCACCACACCCACCGGCTCTTTGATGAGCTGGTCGGTGGTGGACTCACGGTGGTGGTTGTGCACCACTGTGAGGTGCTCCTGTCCGCAGGGTGTCTCCTCAGAGGAGGAGGGCCTGCGTATGGAGGGAGAGGGAGGAGATGGCTTGGAGATGAAGAGAAGCTGCTGTTGGGTTTTGTTGGTGAGGACCAGGCTCTTTGCAATGGAAGAAGCCGCCCTCTCTTTATAGAAGAAAGCATGCACAGCCATGCCCTAGCTATGCATGCGCCTGTGCATGCCTCATGGCAGGGAGAGGCTGAGCATGCGGCCGTAGGGCAAGGTGCGAAGAAGAAGTCAATCCTTGCAGCCGTGGGAAGCTTTTCAAAGTCAAATAAAATTAGAATGAAAAGATGGTGAATTTTGCAAAGCAGCACTTGAGGAAAAAATGTAATTTCATGGCCAATTTATTTACTCTCCTCCCCTCTCAATTAAATACATGCATGCGTGTATTTTTACAAATGCAACTATGGATACCTAATATGCATTGGTAATGCTAGGAAATAGCACAAGACGGCACAATTGCAAGTGTATTTTTGCGGTGCAATCAAATATTTTGTAGGGAACCTCAAAACAAGTTTCAAACGGATTTTCACACTTCATTTTTTTTTTTTGAGCTGAAAAGGAATGCTATCGAATCACCAATAGCAATCCAGGAGAGCTTTTATTGATTAAAAGATAGCAAAAAAATTACATAAGTGAACCCCATTGGTGTATGATATTTCAGCAATTATTGACAATATTATCCACATTCACTAGACTCTCCTGAAACAAACTCTCATTTCTAGCTCTCCACGCTCACCATAAAACTGCCACCGTGGGCAAATATGGCTTATTCACCCTCAAGATGGAGCTCCAAAGACTCTCCCACATGGGAATAGTTTCCCTACACACCTTCCTCCAAACACAATCTATAATCATGCAAGTGGAAAAAATATGAATACTGGAGTCATTATGCATCCCACATAAATGGCAGAAGTGAGCAGGGGTGCCCATTCTCCTATGCCTCAGACCTCCTGTTATTAGGCCATCTCTTCTGCATAACCACAAAAAAATTTGTACCTTCAATGGTACCCTCAATTTCCAAAGCTTTTTCCCAATCTCATCAACTTCAGCATTCTGGATGAATTGATAAGCTTATCATAGGCAGCCACTAAGGAGAATGTTCCCTCCCATTTGTATGTGTCGAACTCCTTAGGTGTGGGTTTGAGCATAGCAAGTTCCAGCATAAGACATTCATTTTCTGCTCGTGTTCTTATTTCATGGCCATTCCCCACATTGTTCAAAGACCAATTCTCAGAGGCCGTGTCGCAGTAGTCATATACCAAAGCATTTTTATCAGTAGTAGCTGAAAATGCAAGAGGGTACCTGTCATTTATCGCCCCACCAAGCAGCCATTTCTCCAACCAAAATTTGAAGCTTTTCTCGTCTCCTAAGACAGACTTGAATAGGCTCCAATTATCTGCCAAGGCACGCAACACAGACTACCAGAAAGGAAATGGCTTATGAGGATTTAGGCGGTTCTTCTCATCATTGGCCACCCCATAGCTTTCCTGGATGATCTCTGTCCACATTTTTTTTCTCCTTGAAGCAGCCGAACAACCCATTTCAGTAACAGGGCATCATTAAATTCTTTGAGAGACCTCATTCCCATGCCACCAAACTTCTTTGGAAAACAAATTGAGTCCCACTTTACAGGTTGGAGGAAGGCACCTTGATGAGAGGCCCCTTTCCAAATGAACCTCTTGCGCATCACGTCAACTTTTTTCCAAATTGATTTTGGGGCTCTAAGTACTGAAAAGGAAAAGACTGGAATGGATGTGATGACTGAATTCAATAAAATATACCTCCCTCCTTTCGATAAGTAGCGACTACTCTAACCCTCTAATTTCGTAGCCACCTTTTCATATAGAAAGGACTAATCTATTTTCCTCAGTTTTGTGCACTTCAGAGGTAAACCCAGGTACTTGATAGGCAATGATATCACATATTGATCGACTAACTAAATTAATTGATCGACCAACCAACTTAATTAATCGATCAAATCAACCCATTTTAGGAAGTTGATAAATACACTTTTGATTGACCTTTTAGGTTAATTAATCGACCAATCATTAATTGATCAAATAACTAGTTTGATTAACCAAACCTAATTTTGATCGAACAAATAACCTTAATTGATCAACTAATTTGATTTCATTTTTTGGTCGATTTGCTAGTATAAAAAAGGGTCGTAGGCACCCCTTTTTTAAACACTATCAAGTAGAAAAATCACTCAAAAGTAAAGAGCTTCTTGTGCTTCTCCAAGTGCTTCTACGCTCTTATTTTCACACCTTCCAAAGCATGACGATTCAAACCTCCATTGAAATTTTGGTTTGACTTTTATTGAGGCTACATAGGTTATTATTGTTCTCTTATATTGTTGCTTTTGATTAACGGATCCGAAGTTGTTTGGAGAAATCCGTTGTTGTTGTTGCTTCCCTTCAAGATAGTATGAGAGGGGATCTTTGTAAGAGGTTGTGGCACCCATATTCAAGTGATATGTTAGTGGATTGGCTAGCTTCACCTAGTCGGAAAAATCCTAAGCTGAGAGGCTTAGGTAGTAGTTCTCACCCGGTTTGGGTTTCCACTATAAATCCAGGTGTTATCTATGATTGATACTTTTGTAGATTGATCTGCAAACATTTAATTTGAATTTTTTTAGCGATACTATTCACCCCTACCCTTTAATATACTATTACGATCCATAGGCACCTTCAGAATAGCCATAGAGTAAAGGAGCTAGGGTTTTCTTAGCAAGCTTAGCTAGCAGATGAGTGGAGGACGAGTTATGGTTGTGTTGAGAGGAAGGAGACTTGACCTACATAGGGCTTTCTGGAGCTGACTACTGTTGAAAGAGAGGTGCCAGTGAAGTCAATAGCAAGCTTAGCTAGCTAGTTCTTTCCTAGCAGCCAAGCTAAGCTAAATTAAGTTGGCTTCTTCAGAGTTGGAGCTGTGGTGAGATGGAGATGGTCTTCTTGAAGACTTCCTAGCTAGCTAGCTTAGGTATGGTAGCTAAGCTTAACTGAGTTGAGCTAGGTTAAGTCTTTAGGACCTGGAATTGAGTTGAAAGAAGTTGGTTGAGGACTCTTCATCTGACCAAGCTTAGCTATTTGATGAGTAGTAGCTAGGCTTGATCAAGTAGAGCTGCCATGTTTTATGTGGAACTGGAATGAACTGGATCTAGCTGCATTGAGCTCAATCTTCATCTTCTTGTCTAGTATCCCTTTCACATTGCCAGGGTTTAAGTAATTCTTACTGTGTGATCATCTTTGACAATGACATGAAGTGTATGAGAGCAAGAATAAAGGAAAATGATGTAATGCATGCCTAAACTAAGAAATGCCTAATCGCAATTCCCAAACCATATTGTAGTATGCAAAATCTAAGAGCTAGGAGTGTTTTTAGGTATAATAGTGATGAAAAATTGGTTTAGCACACCCCCATGCTTATCTTTTTGCTACTCTCTTAGCAAAACTGAATTTCGCAAAATAATTTTGGAAAAACTAATTATATTTTTGAGAACAATATTACGGGACTTTGGTTGATTGAGAACAATGAAGGTATGGGATTTGTTAAGGATAAAACATCGAGATTCATTTTTAGATCCAAGCGTTGGATTACTCAAGACCAATGTATCCTTCAAGAATTCACTAATTAACCCCTTTCTAATTCAAATAACCCGAAACTATTTTTGCAGTTAGGACCTCCTTGACTCATGAACCCGATCCACAACTTATTTAACCATGAAGATCAAGTGTCGGTGCTTGTGATTAGCCAACATTTTGGGATAACGGAAATAAAATAACATATTAATACAGTCATGTTTTTCTGGAATTTTTCTGCTTTTTCTAGCTAGTTTTGTTTGTTTACTCCCCCATGCTTAGCCTCAGATCAATCCTAATACAGATGTGTCGAGATCATCACTCCTGTTATCAATCCTCAAGTGGGCTCTATCGCTAGTGTTTCAAGGTAGCATCATCAAAGACACTCCCTATGAGTTTACAACCCCAAAACACAAAGCGGTGTAAAGGGGCGCTCTAGGTGAACTTATGCTCTTGCTCCGACGCTATGGGTAAAGCACCGTCCAAGACATTTAAGCCAAAAATGCATCTTAATGCTCTGTATATTGATATGGATTATTGATATAGTGCAGCACTGAGGCAGTAACTTGTTGACTTCGTATCCTCAAAGAAGATATTTTCCTCCTTAGCAGTGGGAACTCACACCAACCATTTGCCTCGGACTTATATCAAGGTCAAAATAGGGGGCATTTTAAATATTTAATTTTTTTAGGACTTGGGTTGTATTGTCTTTGTGTGCGCAATGCATGACAGAAAGTTTTCAAAAGAGATGCAAGTTTTAATATCAATTGTCATTCCATGGTAAGGAGAAATATTGCATAATATTGAGGGCGATGGTGATGGAAGCCAACCCTAGGGCAACAAGAGAGAGGGTCCATGGTGATGAAGGATGGACAACCTAGATATCTAGGGCTTGGAGGAGGAAGGAGAGAAGAGGTCCGATGGCCGCTGGAAGAAGGGTAGTAGGCAAAAGTTGAGTTAATGATGGTAGGCCACGGGGCAACAAGGAAATTGTGTGCTTCCGATGTCAACGTCGAGGGCATATGGCGACGGTGTGCCGCTTCCCTTTGGTCTACCTGGCGTGTTAGGGACATGGCCACAAATGAGACTCTTGCACAGCTAATCATGGACAACCAAGGGGAAGGACAAGATTACAAACAATAAGGCAACGAAGTTTGGAATGCAGCCACTTCCGCCTTTGCCTCCACCTACTTATGGTGGACACACGGTGGATGTGGAAATCCCTATGAATGATGACATCAGGATGGCGAAACTTGTGCTACAAGGGGCTCTAGTCGGAGAGGTGATGATGGGCAGTGCTTCCCTAGAAAGGATTCATCAATTGGTAAGTTCTCTATCCTTGTCGACTGGTGGTTGGAAGATTACGTCTCTTTCCCCTATGTATTTTGTGCTCTTTGGGTTGGGGATGATGGATGTAGAATGTTTGCATTTCTACTCGAGTGCTCTGGATGGATTGATGGTGATTTGGAGGCTGGTATCCCCCTTTGATGGATCATTGCCTGAAGGGCCACCCCAGAGAGCAGCTTCTAGATCGGGGAAGCTGGGAATTAAGGGCCTACCATTACATCTAAGATCAAAAGAGGTGGTGGCAGCTATGATAGCAGGGTTTGCTACATTGGTTGAAGATGCTGAGATTGGATTGCTGGAGGGTGATTATTGAGTACTGAATGTTTGGGTTGATGTATTCAAAGCTGGTTTTGTGCCAGAGAAGCTTATCCTCCTCCATGGGGGGAGTTCATGGCTGTTGATTTTGAGTTTCACAATGGACAGTATGTATGGGGGACTCAATTGGAATAATGCATCTTATGAGGAGGTTGTAAAGCCTGAGGCAACCTCACAATAGCCAAGCCGTGAGACCCCTGATGAGGCACCTGAGCCTAAAAAATGCAAGGATCATCACTGCACAGAGGAAATGGAGGAAGGGATGGAAGTGACATTGATAGAAGGAGGTGTGGCAGAGGAAACCAATAATGTTATACCAAGGGCAGATACATCTGATTAATGTGTTTTGCAAGAGATTCCCGCAAATTCCTTGAGTCTGCAACCCAGCTTGCCAGCAATAGAAGGGTTGAAATTTGGCATAGGGACAGTATTCAGGACTATCATGGGCAGATCTCTTTATAAGCAAAGATAGAGGTGACAAAGCACAACGCTGAAACTTTATAAAAATGCCATTGCAGCTGTGATGAGGGTTGATAGAGCCCCGAACCCCAAAAAGGGGGCACCCAAGAAACTTAATGTGGATTCTATCTTGGAACATGCATGGGCTGTGCTACAAAATCCGAAGGGCTTCCCTTCTGAGATATATGAGAGAATGGGAGATAGATTGTGCCATTATTCAAGAGACACACATAGAAAGTGAGGAAGATAGTTCTTAGGCTGATATGTGGTGCGAATGACTTTGTGATGCTTAATTCACATGGTAGGTCTGGGGGTATTGTTATGTGGTGGAGGAAAAATGTTCTGCAAATGTTGGAGGTCACTATAGCTAGACATATGTTGACTTGTAAATTTGAAAGGATTCAGGGGGGAGAGACCTCTACATTACAAGAGTCTACGACCCTTATGATGCCTACACAAGGGAGGAGATGTGGGAAGATTGGAGTGAAGCTACTGGTTTTGTGAATGGGGATGCATGGGTTGTGGGAGGAGACTTTAATTATGTCCTGATGGGAAGGGACAGACAGAATGGCATGGTGGACAATGCATCCACTGGGTTCCAACTGATGATCCAGACACTAGGCTTGAGTGAATATCCCTCCTCTGGAATTGAATTCACCTGGAGAAATGGTAGTAGCCTCATGTCAAAAATTGATAAATTCTTTGGTAATGTTGGGCTACTGGATATGTTTTAGTTACCCTCTGTGTGTGGGCTGGAATGTCCCTTAGTTTGGGATAGCGGGGAACAAGTGCTTGCTGGCTCTTATATCAAATTTAAAAAATCTTGGTTGAGAGAATCGGGATTTCATGAGATGCTTTAAGGCTAGTGGGGGGCCAAATGTGTAGATGGATCGGCCACAATCAAGCTTGCATCCAAGTTGACTGCTATGCGAACAATGCTAAAAAAATACGGGTTTGCAGTGTCTGTTGTGAGACATCAGAGGCACAATGAGGCACTACTGGAAATCCAAGGCCTTGATGCAAAAGAAGCAACTACTCCTTTAACTGACCAAGAGATCAGAGAAAGAAGAATGTGGCAGGATGTGGTGGCTGAGGAAGATTTAAAACTAGAGATGGATTAGAGGGAACGTTCCAGACAAATTTGGCTTAAAGAGGGGGATGCCAATACCAAATTCTTTCACTTGACTACCAGCTCTTGTAGAAGGATCAACTTAATTTCATCTATACTCAAGGACGGTCAGAGAATCTCATCTATGCCAAATATTAGAGCTGAGGCCATCAAGTATTTTAGAGACTCGTCACAGGTAGCAGGTGACGAGTTGATTCTTCGCTTTTAAAGTCATTTGTCACGTCAAATGATGCATCGTTTGTAGTTCTATGTGGTGGAAAAATTGACTAATCAACAATTAATATAACCACTCAATTAGGAGTGGGTCGTATCCACAGGGAGGCATTGACATATTTAAATTTGCACCGGTTAAAAACATTGTTCGCGGTTAGTTTTGTCGAGAAATCGAGGCAAATCTGCCTTCAGATTAAGAAAACATCAAGAGAACATGCTGAAATGGCAATTTTGCGCAACTGAAGGATATATTTTGCAATGCAGCTTAATAAATAATAATAAAAGTTGACAATAGCACAAAATGTAAATATTAATAGGGACTTTACTGTAGCAAAATAAGGGAAATTCTTCCCCTTGTCCATGCACGAGGAGGAGGGAATGGCTGGAGGTATGAAGCTCGGAGGAGGATCTCTAGACTGAGGGCTCCGTGATGGCAATCGTGGTGAGGTGCGAGGCACCCTGAGGTGGCTGGACGAAGGTATGGTGGAGGTGGGTTCCGGTGGCTGCTGGCTGAGCGTGGAGCGCGGGAAGGCTCCTGGCGAGAGGGCGCATGCGCTGGACTACATGCACGCGAAGTGTGGCGCTGCTGGAGGACGCGTACTGCTGCAGACTGTGCGGGGTGAGGTGCAGGCGGAGCGCATCTGCTGTTGCATGCTGCAGGTATGGTGAGTGCTACAGACGGTGGCGCGACGAAGTGCAGGCGCACGCATGGAGGTGTGCGCGGGCTGGAAGTGGGCAGTGCGCTTGCGAGTGCGTGGCAGGGGCTTAGGTGCACTACTAGAAGTGTGGGCGGGTGCGTGCAGTTGGAGGACATGCGAGCGGAGGTGCCGGCACGTGCAGCTGGAGGGGTGCGTGGGTGGAGGTGCAGGCACGTGCAGCTAGAGGGGTGCACGGGCTGCACGTGTGGATGGAGGCGATGGTGGGTCTGATGGAGCGGGGAGAAGCTACTGGTGATGGCATGGGATAAAGGAGAGGCCGGCTGCTGCTGTGAGTGGGGATGGCGTGTTGTTGGTTTTATTTTTAAGGTGAAGTGAAATAGAGGAAGAAGAAGAAAGAAGAAAAAGATATGGGGCGAGTGTGGTGGTGGTTACTGGTGTTGGCGGTGAAGGTGGTGATGTTGATTCTAGTGAGGCATGGTGATGGAAGCGTGGCCGTTAGGGACACACGCTCACGGTGTTGGCACGAGTCCACCGGCTTGGCGCGGCGAGCTGTCACCTCGTCAGCCCACAGTGTGGTGGAGCTCGGCCTTGGAGACCTCAGTGGTTGAATGGAGTACACGGTGGTGGAGTGGGGCGGTGTCTCCTCTAGCTCGGCTACCTCCTCCTCTCCCTTGTAGTCAGCTGCCCCAACCTGATCCAACACACCCGTTCCTCCATGAATGGGGCCTTGACTGTGGCAGCTGGAGGAAATGCAGCTGTTGCTCATAGAAGAAGAATAAAATAATAATAAAATATTATGGTTATTTATATACAAACCCTCAACTTTTATGTTAACTTAAAATAATGTATGCAATGCACCAAATTGGTTAACTAATTAAATGAATGCAATTCTAAGTTAATTCTAAATGCATTTAAATATGAATGCGATGCATGAATTATGTAATTAAATCAGAAATATAAATTAATCTATTTACATCCTAATTTATGCTTAATAAATGTTAGAATTAACTTAATGTCTAGACAGTTAAATACTTAAATAGCACACAAATATGGGCTAATCAAATACCCCCATGCCTAGTTTTTGGTAGTCCTTAGCAAAATCAAGCAAAACCTAGCACTCCAAGTGAGCTAGCCAACCCAATCGGTCTTCCTTTAGAAACATATTAAGTTCAGGCTTTAGACCTAAGGTTCTCAAGTAGTTGTTAGGTTACAAACTAGGTCGGCTAAAGACGAGTTGCAGGCACAAGTTTCTCTGATTTCTGACTCTACCCTAAGGTTTATTGATCCCTGAGATTAAAGCATCCATGCATGTGTATTGGTCTGAGTTATTTAAGTTAAAGGAAAAAAGATTTTTTTTTAATAATATATATATATATTCCCTTCATTTTTTTTTTTGTTTGATTCCTCTAAGTCTAACCTTGGATCAGCTATCAACAAGGTCTGTGTCGGATTCATTGTCCCCATTACCATACCTCGAATGGTGCCTAGCTTTCAATGCTTCGAGATAGCACCGCCCATAGCAACCCCAAGAACTCCTGGCAATCGACACTTCGAGATAGTATCGCCCATGAATTTCTAAAGCAAATTCAGGCCTATGGCAATCGGCACTTTGAGATAGGGCCACCCATGGTACCTAAACTACACAATGCGCTTACATGCCCCCAGTAGGATGGATATCCACCTCTCCTGCGGTGGGAACTCTTCCAATCAAATTGTGTTTTCAAGCCTCCCCTAAGTCAAAACTAAGAGAACCAAATCTCTTTTAAAAAAGGAATTAAGTTGATTACTTACTTACACCAGACCAAGTGTGTGAAATTTGGATGCTTGGGTTACAAGGACCCGTTAACCAAAAGGTAGAACAAGACTCCAGGTACTACCCCACCTTTTAACTCAAACCCTAGCTTTCCTTCCTCAACCTCTTGAGGAATGGTCCGCAACTTAACTCCTACTTAAGTTTTTAAGCCCACAAAGGACCCTAAAGGTCGAAAGCTAGTAGCACATTTAGCTTCTAAAGTTCGACCCTAGAGACAACTTAGTCTCACCTAGAGTTCTGATTTGATTAAGAATGTAGGACCTAGCCAGTTAAGCTCAAAACTTTTATTATTATTATTATTTTTTTTATTTATTTAGATTTTTTTTTTAATGCAAATGTATGTAATGTAGAATGCTTTAATTAAATGCATGAATTCACTTTGCTATGTATACCCCCAAGTACATCCCCCCATGCCTAAAATTTGCAATGTCCTCATTGCATAGAAGGATATTACCTGGGTCAGTGATGGGCTGCCGTTCTTTTGTTAGCAGCTGAGTAGGCAAAGAACCTGCAAATCAGGTTCAAGGATTATAGAAATAGGCCCTAAAAATGAGCAAAGTAATGCTGACCTAGAAAGCAGGTAACCTAGGATAATGGTGAGATGATGATGAAGCCCAATAGCAAATGCTCGCCCAACTAAGATGGGAATGAAATCTTCCCAGGTCACCAGAGGAGGTTCTAAAGGATAAACTGGCATAACAACCTCCAAAGGGGTAGGGGGAGGATGACAAAGATCCTCTAAAAGGAATGGGGAAGGAATGGTGCAGAGATAAACCCCTAGGGCAATGGATTTACTAAAGAAATCAACAATCCATACCCGATACTCCATTATAGGAAATATTAGTTTGTTAAGTGTTGATGTGGTCTCGATCGTATTTTAATAGTTAATTACATCGTAGTACAGGTGATCAAGTGTTGTCAACAATTAAAAGTTTTATTACTCGAAAACCTAAGTATCCGAGGTCAAACACGGGGAGCAATTGGAATTTATTACTAATCTCAAGAATGTAATTGAACACTTAATTACTCAAAACTTAATTCAAAACATATAAATGCATGAGTTTGAAAATTAATTGTGGCAGAAAGAAGAATTTGGACGTCTGATCTTGGGATCAGACATCTTAAAAATATGTTTCCCTTCTCTTATTCTTCTTCTTATTTTCTTCCTTTCCTCTTCTTTATGCTTCTTCTTTCTTCTTTGTAGTTTCCTTGCTTCTTTCTCCTTCTTTTCTCTGCAGTTTCTTCCTCTCTGCAGGTCTTCTTCTTCTCCCTTGGCTCTACTTCCTTCCTTGGTTCTGTTTTCCTTGGCCTTCAGTTCCTCCTCTTCTTCTGCTTGTCCTTACCTTTCTCTATTTCTTCCTTCTTCTTCAGTTCTTCTTCTCTTTTCCTTCGCCTCCTCCACTCCTCTTTTTCCTCTACGAAGGCTTCCTTCCTTCTTCCTTTTCTTTGCTAGCAGGGGCTAAGTGTTAGCTCTTTTTCTCCTGTCTGCCTTCCCTGCACAAACCACAGAGGAGCAAAACCTATCCCTCTACCCACACCTGCGCATCTCTCTCTCTGTAAACCACTCTTCAGCATGCTCTCCCAGAGCCAAGTAAACGAGTCGGATCGTGCGCCCGGGTCCAGGCGCACCGGCATAAGGGTGGGGCGCAAGGAGTGCTCAAGATAGTGTCGGGTCGGGTCACCAGATCCGTGTGGTGAAATCACGGACGAGGCGGTGAGGATAGGTGAGGGACCTAACCCCAAGTGCGTTCGGAGGCAACGAGCTCATAACACAAAAATAATATAACTCACTCTAGCTATTTGTGACTTAATGATGTGGGACTAATACCAACTGCCTTCTCTCGCACGCCTGCAGCAGACCATGCCTTCAATTCCCACAACTGCAGGCTCTGCAGTGTCACTTGCTGGGTCAACTGTCTTCGCGATGCCTCCCCGAGGTAGCTAGACCTGGAGTCCAGAAGAATTGCAGCCTGGAGCAAGCATGGTTCTTCTTCGAGTCACAGCTAATGGCGGCCGGGGCATGAAACCTGTCGGACACGAAAAGAGCTTCACGGCTTAATCAGATCACCGTGGGACCTTCACCATGTCAAAGCGAAGGTGAAGTGCTAGGTGGCAGGCTGCGAGGCAGCCAAGGCGTGTGTGCCTAGGTCACCTTGTGGCTGGATGGATGGGTGTGATCAGGGGGCTATTGGGCAGGTGTAGAGGGACTATGGACGGGCGGAGGTTATTTAGTGAGGTGAGGCGAAGGTTATGCGATGGTCGGCGAGGTATGTGGGGCTGCGAAGCGATGGGAGCGTCTCGCCAAAGGGTGGCCGGAGATGAGGAAGGTGGTGGTGAACAGCAGCGGTCGAGGGATGTTTGATGAAATAAAATGAGGGAGATGAAAGAGGGGATAGAGAAGAATAGTTTTAACCTAACTAGATGGACGAAGGGGATGAGAAGGCGGCCGGCAGTACCTGCTGTCGCCGGAGAAGAAGACGTCTAGTGGGGGAAGGCGGCGGCGACAACGGGGCTAGGGCAGCTCGCGCGGGTGTTGCGCAACACGGAGGAGGATGAGGAGGATGGCTCTGCCACTGGTTTTGTGGTAGAGCGACGAGGAAGAGGAGGGGGCTCACCGAAGCTCACTGGACCCCTTGGCCGGAGGAGAAGAAGAGGAATTTGAGGTGGAATCCCGGCCAAGTCGAGCTGAGGAGGTGCGGCTGGAGTTGGTGTTTAATTTGTAAGTGCTGGACCTACTTCTGGTGTGTGGAGGGCACGCCTTCTGCCACCGACATCTCACCGGAGATGGAAGGTAGTTGGATACCTAAATCTCTCATGCGTTTGCACGAGAGATTGGGTGCAAATCACAGGTTATGATCGGGCTCAGATGTCAGGGGATTCCTCAGAGAATCTCCCTTCCAATTCTGGGAGGAGATCTCTTAGGGATCAGAGAGTATCCCCCCTGCCTTCCTCGCTGGAGAAGGATTCTCTCCCCAATAATGGTTGATAGACCTGATTGTAAGATTGGCGAGGAAGCTAAGGGGGTTTATGTGATGGTTCTCAAAAGATAGGGACCAAAATGTGATTGGGTGTACTAAATTGTAAAGTAGGTCAAGATGACCTCCCCTTAGGTCCAAATTTTGATAAAAACCTAATTTGGACCTAAGGAATCCAATGGTGAAGTTATATTTTAGGTTTGACCATGTTTGACTGGACATTTTACGTAAAAACCCAAATTAGGTTAATTGATGAGGTAGGACCCTAATCTTGGTCAAACTAGGTTCCAAAAGATAAACTGAATGTTCTAAACCCTAGGGGATATTTTTCCATAATTTTTAGAGGGTTTACTTGATTTTTATCCTAACCGGAACCTTGTTGAATTAAGCAGGTCTGTTTTAAGGTTAAAAGATGTCATTTAATTCCTAGATTGCATATGAACCCATTTCTGATTAAATCAACCCACTTTTCATCTCATTTAGACCATTCGACCTATGTTTTGTCTCTTAGGAATCCCGTTTATGTATTGCAATGGTAAAATTACAGTTTTAGCCTTTATTTCATGTTTTCTTCTCAGAACACTTATTCCTCCATTTAAGCCTTCTTCTAAGTCATGTAGGGGCTTTTATTCTCTTTATTAAGTCAAAATAAGCTAGTTATGGCTCATGATGAGGCTCTCATCATACCCCCATGCCTAGCTTTTGCTAGTTCCTTTGCAAAATTTCAAGGTTTTAACTTTCGTTCTAGACCCTGAGTGTCTGCCATCAATTATGATAAGTGCTTCTCTTTTTCTTTTGTGATTAGGTTAGAATGCTGACAATAGGCCTAGAGGTACTCAAGTACCAACCAAAATCCGGACCTGACCCACTTTAGCCTTAGTCCTCCGCAAAGGTTTTTAAGGCCCACAGAAACGAACCTTGGGTTTATTGGATTCCGCGGTTACAACACTCGTGCTTGAGACATTTTTAGCCTAGGTTCTGTTTGCAGTGCATTTTTATAAGAGAGAGACAGAAGATTTATTTGTTTGGAGAGCTTTCTCTCTCTTTTCTTTTTATTTCTAGCTTCGGATTAGCTTCTCAACACGGTTTGTATCGGATTCCTCGTCCCCATCAACAATCCTCAAGGGTCCCTGGCTATCGATGCTTCGAGATAGCAACGCCCATGGCAACCCCCAGAACCCTGGCTTTCGAGATTTCGAGATAATCCCACCCATGGCATTTGTGGCCGAGTTCAGACCCTGGCGATCGACATTTCGTGATAATGCTGAGCATGGTATCTGAACTAGCAGAGTGCTTACATGGCCCCAGTAGGATATTTAAATATCCTAAGAGACAAGCACCGAGGAGATGATGTGTTGTTACGCATTGTCGAGGGGAATTTCCCTCCTCTCTGCGTCGGGAACTCGTCCAAATCAACTTGTGTTGATCGGCCACTCCTAATCTAGGCGACTTTTTCATAACATTAAACGCTTTTGCGTGATTTGGATATTTATGCGCACTGAACCAGACTGTGTGTGAATTTGGGGTGGTTAAGTTATCGAATCCCGCAAATCGAAGGTCAGCTAACAAGGCCGAATACTTCCTAAGCCTTAGACCTAATACTTAAGCTTCACATTTTCCCCAACCTCTTGAGGATTATCTAGATTTTAGCAGATACGTGAATTTTTAAGCTGAAGAATCTAGCCCAAGAGGCCTAAGACCAGCGTTCCTACTAATCTCTTGTTCTGTCACTTTAGCACATTTTTTCCTCTTTTTCTCTTTTCTTGATCTGGTCTAGAACTTCAGTTAATCCCTTAATCTTTTACTAATGACTATTTCTTTTTCATTTTGTGCTCCTTTTTGTCATTTTTGCTTTTTTTCTCCTCCTTATGATTATGTGGCTCACAAAATTTCCTCCCTCCCTCATTTTTTTTGTTCTTTTTTCATAATTTTTCAAATTTCTTTTTTGTGTTTTTGACACATGTGAATTTTTTTGTGAGAATCCTTCTGACTTTTTCTTGGTTCTGTATGTATGCACTTTATCACCCTCCCCATGCCTAAGTTTTGCAATGTCCTATTTGTAAATGAAGGGTGTGAAATGGTGTTGAGGTCAGGGACTTAGAACAGGATACATCGGGTGGGTGAATGGGTCAGAAATGACTGATGCGAACGATTTCAAGCTTTAGTACGTGTACCAGAGGTGAGATCAACTATCTAAGCCTGAACTCAAGGTGCAATGGACGTGGAGTACAGATAGATAATCAGACGGGTCTCTATTTTCTTGGAATGACGGGTTGCCTCCCATTAAGCGTTAAATTTAATGCCTTCAGCTGAGAGGAAAATGGGGTGGAGAAGGAGTGGTCAAATTAGTGGAATTTTGTAAAACAAGCACCTTGATTAAGAGCTTGGTTGGTCCAACCAGGTTCTTGTTAAGATTAGTAGTCTGATGATGCAGCCTAAACACAATAAGTCTGGTGGGTTGATAGATGTAGATCAACAGATGCGGAACCCACCATAAGCAATGTGATTCAGATGGATATGGAAGTGAAAACTCTTGTTTAGGCTGAGTCGAATCAGCCTGGTCAGAGTAGGGTTCCGAAAAATAGTCAATGTATGGTGTGGAAACCCTACAAGGGTGATCAAAGAATGATGGCTCCTGATTTTTGATCTGATCAATACTCGATACCTGGTATAGATATGGAGTTGAATCATCTGCAAACGGTTTAGTAAGAGGTGAATCAGAATAGAAATTGAGTCCAGTTGCGGGTCGGGGTAGGGAACAGGTTTTGATTGGTTCTGTATTTGTGGAGCAGGTGGCTTCAAAGAGAATTGGCTTGTTATAATCAGGATGTAGATTTTCTCCGATGTTATGGTCAGATCCGAAATCATCGAAGAGTTTGCGAAAATTTGAATGAGATTCAAGATCGTGAGTTCCACCATAGAATAAATCATATGTTGTAGATTCAGCAGCCTGATTGGGATCTAGCCTCAATGTTAATTCTGAGCTTAAAAAGGTATCCCTATCTGGTAGAAGCTCATGTTCTAAGCTAGTAGGGCAGACCCAGTTGAAACCCCACTCGTCCAACTCCTCAGTTTCTGTATCGTAAATTGGCATGACTTCTGAAAAATTGATTAGTTCTTCTGAAGATGTTGGCGAGGGATATTCATCAAATAAGGGCCCAAAATCATATTCTTGATCTTCCTCATATGGCGCCTTGAAATCTTCAAAATAGGTTTCAGATCTAGATTCTGGGCTTAGGATGTGGGTTGAATTACTAGACTCTAGGTCCGAGTAACCTTCGAGGGTCACCTTATCAAAATAAGGGACGGAATTTACACCCTCAAGAGGTTCAGTTCTACTCTCATTATTGCAGGAGTTTTGGGATTCTAAGTCTGGTGATTTATGGTCTAGAGTGGGCTTAACATGGTGTTTTCCTGCATTTGGAGCTTCCCAACCTTCTTTACTATCAGGCACATTGTATTCTATCTAGATTGGGAATCCACAACCATTTTGTGCCTCAAACCCGAGATCAGATTGATCCTCGATGTTGTCCCAAGATGGGTCATCCTCTATTTGTGGTATATACGGGTACTTCTGGTCAATAATTTGTTTTACTAATCTCATTATCTCTTCCCATTTTTCAAGACTATCTTGGTGTTGCTTCCAAAGTCTAGGATTTGTCATACATTGAAGGTATTCAAGATTGTGTAACTTTTCTATCTCAATGTATCCAGTAATGAGCAAATCACGGGTTGATCCTTTTGTGGCTTCTGCCAATAGTACTTGGGCACAAGTTATGATAAAGGTTGTGGTTGTTGGGACATCAACCTAAATGTTTCCTACTGGTGTTGAGGTTTCTTCTTTTTCATAGAATTTCAGGGCATCCTCAATCATCCTATCTCTCATGGATCTCTGATATTCAGGTTTCTTGAATGGTAGTCCTAAGTGGTTTGGCTGCATATTTGGATCAGGTGGTGGAATCAAGATGTAGAATCAAGTTATGAAGCGATTAGATCTGAATAATGAGTCCCACTAAAATTGTGTGTGTGCTCTGAAGAGAAAAGATGAGGGACTGGAGATGTTTTTGACCCAATCAAGACACCCGAAGACGTTTGGATGACTATGGAGGTTCGGGGCAGATGGTATCCCTAGATCAGAAGATCGTCCACCTGAGAATTACCTGGGCAGCCAGAGAGGGAGAGTCCCGCAAAGACTCCTACACGGTAGAACGTCCCCACGGGTTACAGGGTTTCCCCCACCCGACCTCTCTTGTCACTGAGATTCCAGGTAGACCAGAATAGGGACCTTGACCTCTTAAGTATACCACTTTTAAAAAGGTGCTTTAGGGTTCTCACTTGAACTTCAGATGTTTTGATGTTGTGACCTAATTTGGAGGTTGGTTGACCCAAGGGGTCAACTTCACCTGACCTGTCCTATAGATGGTAGAATGATTCTAGGCTTGGGGCCTAGTGATTACCCTGATTTGACTCCCAGGTTATTAGGTCCAAGATTTTAAGATTCAAGTAATCATAGAGCTTAATTTTTCTTAGGGTTTGTCTTGTTAAGATCTCTTCAATCACAGGCTTGGGTAGCACACTGATACAGGAGGGTTCATTTCCTTTTATATAGGCATGTGTGAACTAGCACTCCAAGACCCTACTGTAGAAACCCTAATTTGGTTCTATTTCCAATCCTCTTTTTCTTTTCGAAAAGGTTCTCCTTGGACTTAAAAACAAGAAGTGTGTTGTCCATAGAGATTAAGCGTGATTTCTATTAGGCACATGAATTTGTGGGATAGAATCTAAAAAAATTGCTCCAACTTCAAGAAGATTTGAAAAATTTTCGCAAAATCAGGAAACGTTTGCCTTAAAGATGGTGATTACATAGAAAGAAGGTAATTGATTCCTAAATTAATTTTCTTCCTTTTGTCTTTCAAAGCTTAGGGGATAGTTTAAGGAAGAAAAGAAATTACTCGCCTAGGAGTGGTTGACTTGCGGGAGGGATTTTCTCATGAAATACCAGCAAGATCACAACAAAGCAAAGTAGGGCAAGTTAGTGTTCAATATGATAAAAAGAATGTAGATACTAGTGATAAATTGCGCATTGCTCCCTGGCAACGGCGCCAAATGTTGACGTGGTCTCGATCGTATTTTAACAGTTAATTACATTGTAGTATAGGTGATCAAGCATTGTCAACAAATGAAAGTTTTATTACTCTAAAACCTAAGTATCCGAGGTCAAACACAAGGAGCAATTGAAATTTATTACTAATCTCAAGAATGTAATTGAACACTTAATTACTCAAAACTTAAATCAAAACATATAAATGCATCAGTTTGAAAATTAATTGTGGCAAAAAGAAGAATTTGGACGTCTGATCATGGGATCAGATGTCTTAAAAATATGTCTCCCTTCTCTATTTCTTCTTCTTCTGATTTTTTTCCTTTCCTCTTCTTTATGCTTCTTTCTTCTCTACAGTTTCCTTGCTTCTTTCTCCTTTTCTCTGCAGTTTCTTCCTCTCTGCGGGTCTTCTTCTTCTCCCTTGGCTCTGCTTCCTTCCTTGGTTCTATTTTCCTTGGCCTTCAGTTCCTCTTCTTCTTCTGCTTGTCTTTACCTTTCTCTATTTCTTCTTTCTTCTTCAGCTCTTCTTCTCTTTTTCCTTCACCTCTTCCTCTCCTTCTCTTTTTCCTCTGCGAAGGCTTCCTTCATTCTTCTTCCTTTTCTTTGCTAGCAGGGGCTAAGTGTTAGGTTCTTTTCTCCTGTCTGCCTTCCTTGCACAAACCACAGAGGAGCAAAACCTATCCGTTTACCCACACCCACGCGTCTCTCTCTCTCTCTCTATAAACCACTCTTCAGCACGCTTTCCCAGAGCTGGGTAAATGGGTCGGATCGCGCGCCCAGGTCCAGGTGCACCGACGTGAGGGTGGTGCACGAGGAGTGCTCAAGATAGTGTCGAGTCGGGTCGCCAGATCCGTGTGGTGAAATCACGGACGAGGCAGTGACGATAGGTGAGGGGCCTCACCCCAAGTGTGTTCGGAGGCAACGAGCTCATAACACAAAAACAATGTAACTCACTCCAACTCTTTGTGACTTAACGATGTGGGACTAATACCCACTGCCTTCTCTCGCACACCCGTAGCAGAACATGCCTTCAATTCCCACAACTGCAGGCTCTGCAGTGTCACTTGCTGGGTTGACTGTCTTCGCGATGCCTCCCCGAGCTAGCTGGACCTGGAGTCCTAAAGAATTGCAGCCTGGAGCAAGCGTGGAGCTTCTTCGAGTCACCGCTAATGGCTGCCAGGACGTGAAACCTGTTGGACACGAAAAGAGCCTTGTGGCTTAATCAGATCACCGGGGGACCTTCGCTGTGTCACGACGAAGGTGAAGTGCTAGGTGGCAGGCCACTGGGTGGCCTAGGCATGCGTGCCTAGGTCGCCCTGTGGCCTAATGGATGGGTGTGATCGGGGGGCTGTTGGGTAGGTGTAGAGGGACTATGGACGGGCGAAGGTTCTTCAGTGAGGTGAGGCGGTGGTTATGCGATGGTCGGCGAGGCGTGTGGGGCTACAGAGCGATGGGAGCATCTCGTCGAAGGGTAGCTGGAGATGAGGATGGTGGTGGTGAATAGTGGCGGTCAAGGGATGTTTGATGAAATAAAATGAGGGAGATGAAAGAGGGGATAGAGAAGAATAGTTTTAACCTAACTAGAGGGACGAAGGGGACGAGAAGGCGGCCGACAGTACCTGCTGTCGCCGGAGAAGAAGACGTCCAGTGGGGGAAGGCGGTGGCAACGACGAGGCTACGGCAGCTCGCGCGAGTGCTGCGCGACGCGGAGGAGGATGGCTCTGCCACTGGTTTTGTGGCAGAGTGACGAGGAAGAGGAGGGGGCTCGCCGGAGCTCACTGGTCCCCTTGGCCGGAGGAGAAGAGGAATTTGAGGTGGAATCCCGACCAAGTCGAGCTGAGGAGGTGTGGCCGGTGTTGGGGTTTAATTTATAGGTGCTGGCCCTACTTTTGGTGCGTGGAGGGCACGCCTTCTGCCACCGATGTCTCACCAGAGATGGAAGGTAGTTGGATACCCAAATCTCTCGTGCATTTGCACGAGAGATTGGGTGCAAATCAGGGGTTATGATCGGACTCAGATGGAAGGGGATTCCTCAGAGAATCTCCCTTCCAATTCTAGGAGATCTCTGAGGGATCAGAGAGTATCCCCACTACCTTCCTCACCGGAGAAGGATTCTCTCCCCAATAATGGCAGAGGGACCTGATTGTAAGATTGGAGAGGAAGCTAGGGGTGTTTATGTGATGGTTTTCAAAGGATACGGACCAAAATGTGATTGGGTGTACTAAATTGCAAAGTAGGTCAAGATGACCTCCCCTTAGGTCCAAATTTTGGTACAAACCTAATTTTGACCTAAGGAATCCAATGGTGAAGTTGGATTTTAGGTTTGACCATGTTTGACTGGACATTTTATGTAAAAACCCAAATTAGGTCAATTGATGAGCTAGGACCCTAATTTAGGTCAAACTAGGTTCCAAAGGACAAATTGAATATTCTAAACCCTAGGGGATATTTTTTCATGATTTTTAAAGGGTTTACATGATTTTTATCCTAACCGAAACCTTTTTGAATTGAGCAGGTCTATTTTAGGGTTACAAGATGTCATTTAATTCCTTGATTGCATATAAACCCATTTCTGATTGAATCAACCCACTTTTTATCTCATTTAGACTATTTGACCTATGTTTTGTCTCTAAGGAATCTCGTTTATGTACTGCAATGGTAAAATTACAGTTTTAACCTTTATTTCATATTTTCTTCTCAGAACACTTGTTCCTCCAACTAAGCCTTCTTCTAAGTCATGTAGGAGCTTTTATTCTCTTTATTAAGTCAAAATGAGCTAGTTATGGCTCATGATGAGGCTCTCATTATTAAGCCCCCTGATCAGAACAAAAGTGAGCAAATCTCTAAGGCAAGGATCGTATAGGGTGTCCAAGTTTCGAGGTTGCAGGATAGCCATAAGATCTTGGTTGGGTTTAATCAGCTCAGTGTCCATCCCTAACACTCTTCCTAAATCCTAAATTACATCCCTAGCATTCCTTGCACTATCACCAGTATCTTCCTGCACTTCATCAGGAGTCAAAATTTCATCTTCAGACAAAAGCGAATCAGAGGGTGACTTCAAAACAAATGAAGCCAGGTTGGAAGTAACAGATCCAGGGATTATCCTATCAATGTCATCCCCGGGTTCTTGTTCTTTACTCAATTCTTCCCTGGAGTCTAGATGTGAATCCACATAAATCTTAGAAGTTGCTTCCAAATTTTCCATCATTTCATCATGAGGAGAAATATCATCGAAGGGTGTGCTAAGGAAACATAATTTGGTCAAATTTATGACATCCTTAGGGGATAAATTTTCAAATAAGACATAATCACCCTTAGTGTCACTCCAAATTTTGAATGTAGGTTCCTCATATAATTCATCTTTCCCCTCATCATATGATTCATTATATACATGAGGTCTAGAATCATTTAATATCTCAGCAGATCCCCTAGGGTGCTCTATCTGAGGTAAATGGTTTACATTGGTAACATCATACTCCTCAGATAGGTCAATTTCTTCAGGGTTAGGTTCCCTAAGGGTGGGCTTAAGTTCCATCTTGTGATCAGAAGGGAAGGTAGGATTAACAACTTGACTTTGACACACTTCATCAAATGTCACGAATATACTATCATCTGGGTTGAGGTCTTTTAATGGTACCATCATTCCCTTCTTTTGACTCCAATATAATTCAGGTGGATACTCAACCTTATCATCATCTTCCTCAGGTTGCCACCTTTCTTCATCCAATGCATAGCTACATTAATATGTATCTTCCTCCCACTTAAGGTGTGGATCTCTCAAGGAAGTGTCATCTAATGGGGAGGTTTCAAAATCGATCCTTGAAAAGTAGCTATTCTCACTTATATAATCCCCAAAATTTCCCTCCAACTTAAAGTGTAGCTCTCCAACGGGAGATGCATCAATTGTAGAGGGGTGTACATCATCCTCAATGGGGTAGATTGGGTGACTAATTTCATCTATTTCTTGATGGCCTACTCTCGAAGATTCTCTGAATAATTCAATCATTTCATCTTGCATTTTCTATATTTCCAACTTCAAGGAGGAGAGGTCATTTGTATCATGAGAGAAGTCGGGCTCAGGCTTATAGTACCCAAGAGTGTCTGTCCAACCATTATAATTATTCAGGGAGGGTGGGTTGGGTATTTCTATGGTGTGCGGAATATTAGGAAAAGCAAATCCTACTCCTAGGTTCTATTCATTGATTTGGGGCTTAACCAGGCCAATACTCCTATAATAGGAGTAAAATGGATTCCAATGATTATCATTATGTCCATCAAAGGATGGGCCATCTTGGCGTATGGGATCGAAGAGTGCAGAGTGGGGGTGAGGGTGTGGGCAAGATATGAAAGGATGAAAATCAATGTGGTCCATTCTAACTCACATTTCAATTAGAATTCCCCAAGCAAAACACAATTCAAAAAGGACTTTTTAAGTCTTTCCCAATTTAGGCTTTTGATTTAAGTCAGAATGCAGGTAACAATACAATTTGTTCAGTCAATTTATGTGCCTATTTTCGACCTACAACTCGCCTAAGAAGACCTAGTTGGAGCTTAGGTGTTCTTCCCTAAATCTCAAATGGTAAAACAACTCCAAAGATGGAAGATCGAGGGATGCAAGTAGGCCTAAGCCTTCCTTTGAAGCTATGCTTTCTTGGTGCTTCTCAACTACCCCCAAAAATCTATGATAGGATATCCCCCTCTTTGGATTAACAAAACCTTCGATCTCAAGTTCTAAACACTTCAGAATCCAACGATAGGAGGGCTCTTGTCCTAGTATTTCCAAACCTAAGGAGTGTCTAAAAGCGTGTCGTGGTGCAACAGAAATAAGTGTGCATACACCGTAAAAGATTTCAAATTTTGAATCGCACGCCAAGTTTGAAAATCAAATCCTTGGATTTCAGATGTCCCTCCTTCAATTAGTCCTTTTTCAAGAATATATGTGACCACTTGTTAGATTGCTTCAAGACAAATTATGTGGTCTTCGAATTAAGTCCAAATGTAATGCATGAACAAGAATAGGATGCAAACTAAGAGAATGCGGACCTTGCTTCCAGCAATCAACATTGCGAGAATGCAAGCAATGTAGAGAAATAAATCTAGAGGTTGCTCATACAGACCTAAATGGTTCGTCCTAGGGGCAGGCAACTCGTTTTTTCTTTTTTTGTTTTTTCTTTGTTTAGCTACTTATGCACAAGAAAATAAAGGGTAAACAATCCACAAAATAAATTAAAAACCTAAATCTAAAGAAAAGAGGTAACAAACTCCCAAAAACTATCCATACGGGCCTAAAACAAAATCGGGGAACAAACCCCTAAAAATATACCCCAGAATAATGGTCTCAAACCAAATGTACAATGAAAAATTAAGTCTAAAGTCTTAATCCTACTATAATCAAATCAATGACTAAATGTATAGAGATAATCGTCGCGTCCTCGTCCTTCCCCTCCCTTGCAAGGTAGCTCGATTAATTTCTCCTTTAGCGACGTCAAGGGTCGCCTCTCAAGATGGTTGGTGTGATTGCGAGTCGTAGAATATGTGTCGTGGATCCTTGCACTCGCCTCTCTCTAATTCCTTGCACAAATTTCTTGCACGAAAAAGATAATAAATTGTCAGATCACTGTGTAATGAGAAATAATCAGAAATGAAATCAGGTGATATTATTGCGTCTATTGCCTCCCCGGCAACGACACCATTTGATGAGTCAATTTTTCACTTTTAAAGTCGTTTGTCACATAAAATGACACGTTGTTTGTAGTTCTATGTGGTGGAAAAATTGACTAATCAACAATTAATATAACCACTCAATTAGGAGCGGGTCGTATCGACAGGGAGGCAATGACATATTTAAACTTTCACTGGTTAAAAACATACGTTCACGGTTAGTTTCATCGAGAAATCGAGCCAAATCTGCCTTCAGATTAAGAAAACTTCAAGAGAACTTACTGAAATGGCAATTTTCCAAAACTAAAGGATATATTTTGCAATGCAGCTTAGCAAAATAATAATAAAAGTTGACAATTGCACAAAACGTAAATATTAATAGGGACTTTACTGTAGGAAAATAGGGGAAATTATTCCCCTTGTCCGTGCATGAGGAGGTGGAAATGGCCGAAGGTGTGAAGCTCGGAGGAGGATCTCTAGACCGAGGGCTTCGTGATGGCGGTCGCGGCGAGGTGTGAGGCACCCTAAGGTGGCTGGATGGAGGTACGGTGGAGGTGGTTTCCGGTGGCTGCTGCCCATTCATGGAGTGCTGGAAGGCTCCTGGTGAGAGGGCACACGTGCTAGACTACACGCGTGCGGAGTGTGGCGCTGCTGGAGGATGCATACTACTGCAGGCTGTGCGAGGTGAGGTGCAGGTGGAGCACATCTGATGCTGCATGCTGCAGGCATGGTGGGTGCTGCAGGCAGTGGCACGGCGAAGTGCAGTCACATGCACGGAGGTGCACGCGGGCTCGAAGTGGGCGCGCGTGCTTGCGGGTGCGTAGCAGGGGCTTAGGTGCACTACTGGAGGGCACGCGGGTGGAGGTGCGGGCACATGCAGCTGGAGGGGCGCGCGGGTGGAGGTGCGGACGCGGGCAGGTGGAGGGGCACGCGGGCTGCGCGTGTGGCTAGAGGCGATGGTGGGTCTGATGTAGCAGGGAGAAGCTGCTGGTGATGGCACGGGCTGGAGGAGAGGCCGGCTGGTGTTGCACATGGGGACGGCATGTTGTTGGGTTTATTTTTAAGGTAAGGTGAAACGAAGGAAGAAGAAGAAAGAAGAAGATATGGGGCCAAGCTTTAGATGTCCGGGAAACTTCCCGGACATCTTAACTGACGGGGGAGATGAAAATGCAGGGCATGGAGTTGCGGCGGATGCGGTGGTGGTTGCTGGTGATGGCGGTGAAGGTGGTGATGTTGATTCTGGTAAGGCATGGTGATGGAAGCATGGCCATCAGGGACACACGCTCACGGTGTTGGCATGAGTCCACCGGCTTGGCGCGGTGAGCTGTCACCTCGCTTGCCCATGGTGTGGAGCTCAGCCTTGGAGACCTCAGTGATGGAATGGAGTACACGGTGGTGGAGTGGGGCGGTGTCTCCTCAAGCTCGGCTGCCTCCTCCTCTCCCTTGTACTTAGCTGCCCCGACCAGATCCAACACACCTACTCCTCCATGAATGGGGCCTTGACTGCGGTAGTTGAAGGGAATGCAGTCGTTGCTCATAGAAGAAGAATCAAATAATAATAAAATATTATGGTTATTTATATAAAAATCCTCAACTTAAATGTTAACTTAAAATAATGCATGCAATGCACCTAATTGGTTAACTAATTAAATGGATGCAATTCTAAGTTAATTCTAAATGCATTTAGATATGAATGCAATGCATGAATTATGTAATTAAATTAGAAATATGAATTAATCTATTTACATCGTAATTTATGCTAAATAAATGTTAGAATTAACTTAATGTCTAGGCACTTAAATTCCTAAATAGCCCACAAATATGGGCTAATCAGCTAGGAGAGATCAATGGAGAATGGCGACGAGTGACTCACCTAAAGTCTCTGGGCTACAAGTATCTAGTTTAACAGAAACCATCATTGAGAAAGAAATAGTGGCTACCATTAAAGACTTAAATAATGAAGGTTCTCCTAGTCCTGATGTTATCTAAGTTTTTTTCTATAAAGAGATGTGGGGTGTGGTTGGTAAAGTAGTGATGGATGTTATTAGGGAATTTGAGGGTGGCAACTCTGGGTTTGATAAGATCAACAGATCTTTTCTTTTCTTGCTGCCAAAGACACAAGGTGCAAAGAAATTCTAGGATTTCAGACCTATAGCTCTCTCCAACTCCATTTATTTGGTGGTAAGCAAAATCTTAGCAAATAGGCTATGGCCCATCTTGTAGGATTTGATTCATCCAGTCTAATCTGCATTCCTCCATAACAGATCCTTACAAGAGTCTTTCATCATGGCCCAGGAGATGGTGTGTGGTTGGCAAAAAAGGAAATGTAAAGCCTTTATGTGGAAAGTTGATTTTCGTAAGGCCTATGATTCTATTTCGTGGCCCTATTTGTGGGAGTTTTCAAGAGAAGAGGATTTCCCCCTCTCTGGATTCAATGGATGAAAAGGTGCATCACTACTACTTCTTTCACTCCCTTGATTAATGGGAAGGCTTGTGGGGCCTGGATTCAACCGCAGTGTGGTGTGAGGCAAGAATGTCCTTTGGCCCCTTTGGTTTTTAACCATGCTGTTGATGGTCTGACGAGATATGCTTGCAAACTTTCTGAGGTGGGCATTATCAAAGGATACTCTCTTTCTAATAGGAGAGCCATAGCTCCTTCTCCAGTATGCAGATGGTATGGTCTTTTTCGTGGAGGGTTAGAGGGTGAAGCCCGCGCACTTGGTCATTTGGTTAATATCTTTGGTGACATTTCAGGTCTGAAATTAACTAGGGAGAAGTCCAATCTAGTATGCTTTGGTATGAATGAGCAAGAATAAGAAGCTTCTTTGGATATTTTGGGGACTCCACGCACCAACCTTCCCATCAGATACTTGGGGCTTCCCCTAAGATGTTCAAAAATGAGAAAATGTGACTGGAAAAATCTTTTTGGTAAAATTTCAGTCAAGTTGGAAGGATGGAATAGTAGGTTCTTATCTATGGGTGGCAGACTCATCTTACTGAACTCTGTTATTACCTTGATCCCCATTTTCAACTTCTCCCTCTTCAAAGCTGCGAAGTCTATCTGGAAGTGCACGGATTTAATGAAAAAGACGTTCTTCTGGAAAGGTGCCAAACATGAAGGTAGATTTATGCAGCCTTTGATGTGGAAGCAAATCTGCTAGCCTAAGGAAAGTGGTGGATTGGGAATCAAAGCTTTGAAAGAATTTAATGAGGCCTTATTGATCAAATGGGCTATAAAATTTCAGAAGGGGGAAGAGAAGCCATGGACCGAGCTAATTAAAGATAGCTATGGTCAGTCCAACAGCGCGTTAAAGAGATTATATCCTACCAAACCATCACCTTTTTGGCAGTCTGTGATTCAAGCTCTGAAATGTAATTGGCATCTATTGTAGCCTATACTAGGAGACGACATGACATTTTATTTCTGGTGTGAACAATGGTCCCCACTGGGCCCTTTAAAGGAATCCTACCTGAGGGTATTTCCTGCAGCAAGGGACAAAACATGTGCTGTGAACTGCTATTGGTCAGAAACAGGGGTTTGCTGCCAATTGAACGAAGCTGAGTCTATCAGGGAGGGCTCCCGGCTGTGGGAAGAAAGACTGAACATGATTTCAGACATGGAAAGAATCAAACCCAAACCTGGCATGGAAGATAGCTATGCTTGGGATGGACTATATACAGTCCAGCGTGCCTATGGATGGATTAAGGATGATGGCAAAGGTTGGGGTTATGATCACATTAATAAAAAAATCTGGCTCTTGAAGATCCTCCTCAAGGTACGAATTTTTCTTTGGCTTTGTAGAAGGGAGGGCTTGATAACAGGTGATCTAAGGCACAAAAGGATGGGAGCTTCTCTTCATGAATGCCACTTATGTGGAATGCACACTGACAGTCTTAGCCACATTTTTTCTTCTTGCTTGATTACTGATGTAATATGGAGGAGGATTTGTCAGGAACCACTCCCCCATGGGATTCATTGTGCCACAATTTTTTAATTTTGGAGAGGCCACACCTACGCATGGCCACAACACTTTGGTGCGTGTGGAGGGCAAGAAATGAGAGGTTATTTCATGAGAGACCAGTATGCTGTGAGCAAATTGTAAATGAGTGCTAGTTCCTCATACATAGATGGGGATATGATTTGTAATTTTTTATTTACCACCTTATCAATAAAATGCCCTCTCGGATTGCTATCGTAACATGACAGCTTTCCTTTTAGTTTCAAAAAAAAAAAAAGAGATGCAAGTTTTTGGATCGAGAGCTAATCCAACTACTATCCAGGTCTCTAAACAAAATTAGGCTACCCGAATCATAAAGTGTTCAGAAGGAATTGTTCAGAGGATACTCGATCTAGTCTAAGTTTGATAGACTCAAAAATTATAACAAAAGGATCCGTAGCTTTGTCCCTAGTTTGTTAGAGATTAAATCCCATGTGTACCTTTTTGAAATAAAGTCTCAACTTTAGTCTCATGTTTTGAAAAATTCATCAAAAAATGTTTTATGAGTTTTCTGATTTTTTTTATGAAAATGCATGCAAAACAAGAGGAATTTTTGTACTTTCTTGGGTTTTGAAAATCCTAAAATGACTGTCAAAATTTAAAACACCCCCCATGCATAAGGTATGCAATGTTTGAATGATTGAGGAAGGAAAAGACATCACCTAAGTGAAGAAAGGTCAAAATTAAGAGGGTTAAAACCTGAAAAAGGACAAGAAAAAGGAAAGCAGGAAAATAGTGGGTTACCTCCCACCCAAGGCTATCTTTTATGCCTTTCCAATTAGGCATTGGGTGCAGCACGGTTGATAGAAAATCATGAAGTTGGACACTTGAATGCCTGTAGTGAATAAATCCTCTACTTGGTCCTTAAAAGGATAAGAAGTTGAAATAAGAGGACTTAAATTAGATGGAAAATGGAAAGAGAACTCAAGTCTAGGCGTAGTGAAAAATCAAGGAAATTATTGATGTTAAGGTGGAAGGGTGAGGTGAAATCAGAGGAGACGGTTATGGTGATAGGTTAAGAAGTATGAAATAAGGCAAGTTTCTGAGTTATCAGTGTCTTTGACCACTGGTTTCATTTCAGACTCCGAATCATTGAAGAAATTATGGTCTGAAGTGGTCAAAGGATAATAGGAATCCACAAGCATTGTTTCTTCCACCAATTTGATTTCAGAAACCGAGTCCTCAAAAAAATCATCCTCATGAAATCTCCTGGAATCTTTAAAAGTATCTAAGGTAATTGTTTGGCCATCACAAGTAATGTCCATTTTACCAGAATAACAATCAATATTAGCTTTTACGGTGGCCAAAAAAGGTCATCCAAATATAATAGGGGCATTTTTTAGAGTATCAGGTACCTTAATGTTAAGGACCGAAAAATCAATAGGAAAGAAACAATTCTGGACCTTGACAACTACATCCTCAACAATCCTGCTAGGTTTAACTGGAGATTGATCTGCTAATTATAAAGTGACCTCAACAAGCTTTAGATCACTGATCTTAAATTCCTCAAATAGTTCAGTGGGGATGATATTGACAGAAGCACCTAAATCAAGAAAGGAGTGGTCAAAAGTTGTGCCATCGATGATCATAGAAATGAGAGGTGCACCTAGTGACATCGAGAAATGCATAAAGATAATATGTTCATTGTAGCACGAGTTTATGGCATCAATTTTAAAAAACATAATCGAATGGAATATGAGAGTCGAATAAAGGGAAGCAGAAAATTGAACCAATTAACCTCTTATCTTAATTTTACATGATGGTTTATGTTTACTTGCGTGAGAGAGAGAGACAGGAGAGGGTTAGAAATCCGAGGTAGACAAACGCTCTAACTTTGCATTATAAGTAGACATGATGAAGCATAAGATGATGTTAATAGAATCTAGCTAAGAATGGGCATAAGAGAACAATTATGATATCAAAACCTACTTTATTGAGTATTAAATATGGTCTTGCAATTGTAATTAACAAAACTAGATGAATGCTTAAAGAGAAATAAACTACAAGCTATAGAAAACTATATGCTAAATGCAAGGAGGAGGGTGTCGAGGCAGCCACAACAGTGGAGGAAGCTCCATCGGTAGCTCGGCGGCTCCGTGAACCTTTCATTGAGCTCTAGAGAGGTGGAGGAATGCTTGATAGAAGATATGCAGAGATGAGTGGCAAGGGGGTGTGTGTAGGACTTTATATAGTCATGGGAAAGGGCTTAGTCAGGCAAAATGGGGCAAGTATGCATGCTGCTGTGCTAGGTCTCGCGTTGGAGGCTGTTGGACCATGCTATGCACTTCTGGAGTGCCCGCTGGAGTATGCGACGAACATTTGCAGCAGTAGGATTGTCCACGAAGGGCTCTGATCGTGCCTACCAGTTGCCCATCATGCGTTAAGCGTGCCCGAATGCACGACAACTAATTCTGAGCATTGGATCAAAGATGAACGACTGGAGACATATGTGGATCAATGCTTTGTATCGTGCCCCTGGCATCGCATACGAAGGCGCATACGATCACGCATGATCATGCATCGCACTCATTCGGTGCGTGAGGGTGTGCCACATGGAAGCTTTAGCATCATCTAATCGCTCATCAACAACCCAATTTAATGCTTACGTCTGCGTTGGTAATTGCGTAGCAATCATAGGTCTTAATTGACCTAGATTAAGCTAGGACATAGCATAAGTTAGGGTTATTCATGCATGCGTATGCATTATCTGCATCTTTACTGCCTTCCTTTAGCTATGCATAAAATAATGTTATGATGTGTTGATTAAGTGCATTATGTCGATTACAGGGAATAAGCTGCATCTGGAGCAAGATCTGAAGCTGGATCAGGAATAACGGGAGTTGCAGTAGAGTGGGAGCAGAAGGCTTACTTTAGATATACGAACAATAATGTAAGGGAGTTAAAGGTTTGCTATGCTATTAAGTAGGAATAAAGTAGTAAAATGTGAAGAGCTTAGGTCCATCCTAGCCCCAAGATAGCCTAGAGACTTCCCCAAGCCTTAGCCACCCTTAGATTAGGTCACAACACCCTAGGAAGCCCTAAAACCCTAGTTCCAACCCTTATCTGGAAGTCCAGATAAGTTATAGGACGTCTGGGACCCTTAGCCATCTCCCGCACACCTCAAACCCACTTCTGTAGTGTTATTGGACGTCTAGACACTTTGTCAGACGTCCAATTTCTGCAGAATACCCAAAGCAGAACCTAAAATCCCTCTAGACTCTGATTGGATGTCCAGACAACAAGTCTAGACTTCTGATTTTTTAGTATAAGGCATTTGACACTATTATTAGACATCTGATACTGCTCTCCAATTCCTATTGTGAGATTTAAGCCTTGATCTTGGATCTCTAGGTCCTTAAACCCAATTCCAACCCCATAGGAACCTAAATTAAGGTGCCCTAACCCTAGTACATCACTTATAGACCTCACTAAGGACCTAATTAGGACCTCACTAAACCTAATTAACTTGGATCTTAGTCAATTCCATCAGCCTATTCAATTATACTCATTGAGTCCAATTGAGCCCTTATCTCAGCACACACTGTCCAATTGGACTCAGTGAGAGTCCAATTGACCTAGACCTGACTTAATTGAGTTAGTTTAGTCTCAATTAAGTTTTCACACACCCAATTAAACTTGTATTAAGTTTAATTGCACTTTACCTTAGTGAATTAGGGTTTACAACTCTAATTTGAGACCTACCTTGACCTAAACCCACTAGAACCTAACCTAATCAACCTAGCCACCTAGGTTTCGAACCACACACACCCACACACACCATCCACATGAAAATATATAGCCTAGAGTTCTCTAGAACTCTCTACCATGTGTTGTTGCCTTGGTTGCCAAAATTAGCAACCAAGAGCCATTCAATTTTTAGATCCACATTTAGTGGATCTAAAAACCACCATCCACGAGCTCCCACCCTCCCATGAGCTCCCACCATAGGCCCCTCTAGAGAATTCCATAATTCTCTAGAGAGCTTCCCTTAGGTCTATAAAAAGACCTAAGGGGTGTCCATTGGCTCCACTCACCTCATTAGCTCCATACACGCCCACCTTCACCTAGGTTAGCTACTCCACCTCCACGAGCTCACCACCATCATGGAGGACACCATGCTGGGTTGCTAGATCAACCCTACCTCTCTCCAAGGGTCGGCCTAAGCTACATTGGCTGCCCCTCTTTCTTCTCCCGACCACTCCAAGGCCATCGGGGATCACCCCTGCATGCCCTTTTATTCTTCTAGATTTAATCCATGATCTTTATAATTTTATTACTTTTATTTACTTTTTAGTAGTGTAGTCTTACTTCTCCCCCAATGATGCATGCGAAATCCCCCCATCGATTCTTATATGCGATCATTTTCTGGTAGCTAGGTTTAATTTTCAAGCATTTATGTACAAGCTTTCCTCTACGTTTTATGTTGCAGACAACTCTCCCGCTGAATGAATGAAAAATGCTTTTATATATATATTTGTCTCTATATGTTTGAAATCACCATGAGCTTAATAATTGTCATTCTTTTTGTGTGATTCAAGTTGCCTACTTCCAATTCCTAATATTCATGCAACTAAGCATGTCATACCTAAATACGTAATAATCACGAACCGACATGCTATTTTAACAAAGTAAAGTAAGATCGATTTCAAAAGTAAAAGAAACGCCTCCCAATGATGAACAACCGGGACTCAAATCTCGTTATTTTTACAAACTTAATTTTTTACGAACATTTTTGCGCAACTATACTATGATTCCGACGACTTTCAAATGCGCGAGAACGATTCTTGCCAAATGACACCGTTGCCAGGGAGGCAACATCATTTTCTATGATTTCGATCTTTGAAACTATAACTGACAAATTTCTTTCTACTTTGTTTTTGATGTGCAGGAGAAATGGAAGTAGAATGGGATCTGCGCACACAACGAGCATAGAAAACAAATCTATGTGCACATCATCTTATTTTTAGATTAGGTTTTACTTTCTGTAATTTCCCTTAAAAGAAATTATTTTACTCATTACTGTGAAAAAAATCCAAAAAAAAAACACATAAAAAAATCTTTGAAAAAAAAAATCTAGATTAGCTTTCCTTTTGAATCTTAGGTAGTTTAAAAAAAAAAGCAAAAAAAAAAGTTATTTTCATTAAATATTTTGAAAAACTCTTTGCAAAAAAAAAAAATGTTTAAAAGTCATGAAAAAAAATCTTTTTGGTGGAAAGCTTAGATTTCACTTCAAACCTCTTGAAAGAGCTTTTCCACCATCTTCTGATTTTCGACAAGATTTCAAGCTTGATTTAAAAATTCAATTGCCGAAAAGCTATTAAGCGAAAAATTTTGAAATTTGGGCTAAACCTCCATTTTAAAATCATCTTTCAAACACCATAGTTAGTTTGAAAAAATTTTAAGTATAAAATTTTAAAATATTTGTGAAGTGCACAGGGGTCAAATTGACCCAGATTCAAAATTTTTCATACTTTAAAAAGTGATTTCGAGCAATCCACGAATATGTTATGAATAAAATGGTGGTCTTTCAAAGATGATCCCATTGGCTTTATTTTGCATATTTTTCTTGAATTTTTGAAGGTTATTTGATACTGTTTCAAAGCAAAAAATCGACCAGGGGTCAAAGTTCCAAATCTGACCCCCTCATATTCAAAATTTTGTAAAAATTTGGTTGAAATAGTAAAAACTCTGAAGAAAATATTCTCTGAAAAACTAATTGAAAAAGGAATCTACTTGCAAAATTTCAAATTAATTAGATTCCAATTATTATCAGAGAACCAACATTACTTTTATGGTCTGCTGAAACAGAAAAAGAAAAACCCTAAAAGTGCATGCAACTTAGGTTGAACCTTTAGGGTTACAACTAGAGACCACACTTTAGGCTAACCTAGACTTAATTAAGTCTAGTTAGCTGGTGAGCTTGGTCACCTTGTGGGCCACTCACCACAAACCCCACTGAAGAAAATGGGTTAAAATTAATTTTAAAATACGAAATCAACCTGAGTTCATTGTCGTACTACTGGGTGTTTTTTACCTCTCTTGCCAAACCTGTTGACTAAGTCTACGGAGTAGTGTCAAACGATCGTGGCTCGAGGGTCAACGGAACTAGAGGCATAAGCTAAAGGAAGAACCTTCCCCTTAGTCCCCTCATAACCAGACTGGCTGGGTTAGCTTAAGAGGCGGGATTCACTTTCAGTCGGTTGTACGACGAACTTATCTTCAGGAATTCAAATCCCTAACGAAAAATCTGGTCACCTGATTTATAATGACCATTTGATTGACAAGGCCTTAACCTTGCCCTGCTTGGCTACACCAACCCAGGGGTTAGGTGGTGTATGCAAGGAAGGAGGTCACTCAGACCCCGACTGATTGGACCTTGGGAGTCGCTCCCGAGGAGGCGAGTCACTTCTATCTGCTTAGCCGCAATGGCTAACCCTGGATCTGGACCTAATCAGGAACCAGGAGAGCTGGACCCACGAGCTTATCTGAGAGCCTGGGTCACTGAATCAGCTCAACCTTGGGATCAGAACCCAAGGTCGCGAAGATGACTTTTCGCTTCGCCTGATCCTTCACCTCAGATTACTGAAATGGTTAACCCATATCCTAACCCTGGATATTATGACCCACACCAGTTGGTCCCTCAAAGGACCGCATCTTATAACCCAGGATATGGATTTCATACTCCTGCTTCTCACCCATGGAACATGGGCAGACCTGATTCACCCCCTGGAACCCCTGAAGAGCTACTGTTGCATATGCGGCCGCATTATAGAATACAGAGAGCTATAACGAGCGCTAAGGAAAAAGGCCGCATCCTAACTACATGAAATCCAGGCTATCATTGAGCCGAACCAAAGGCAAAGCTGCATTCCGCATCAACAAGCTGTGATGGAGCTTCTTCGGGAAACAACAGAGATAACAAGGCTAATTAGACAAATTGAGAAACTCAAGAACTACTACTTTTGAGATATCAAGTGGAAAATAGCCTTGAAGACCTCGAGGAATCCGAAATGATTACACGTGATGGACACACAGAAGATTCTCGGGAGTAGATACTGGAAGATCACTCAGGGGAAAAAGAATCTAGCATGGATATGAGATAGGAGCAGGAAGTATGCCGAATGGGTTCATCTGAAATTGAGGAGGAAAGGACTAATATCTCTAGGACTGAGCTACAATCAGATTATCTTGAATCCTGGGAGACACCTCTCGGGTTAGATAACCAAATCAAGACAAGGGAAGTAGATCCAATTGAGGATATGGATCTTGAGGCAAGCATTACATGCGACACTACTGATCAGCCTAATTCACTTCGCATTGTAGGTGAACCTGTGCTGGAGCCAACATCTTTTGATTTGCAGTCTTCTTCTTTCACCTACATCCCTAATTCGTATGGTAGAGATTTTGAGATGACACTTTCTATCCCCAAGCATGACATCCGAAGACCAGAAATAGTTATGGATGCCAGAATTATTGAGGAACCCAATGCATATGAGGGTGAAGCTTTGAGCAGAAGGAGCTGGGGATGCACCTATCATCTTAGTCAATCTAATAGATGGCTCAACTATGAGACTAAGGAGACAACCTCTGATGAATCAGAGATGGGTACTGATGAGGACGACGTAATTTCCAACGAGGATTTTAGTGACCTCCCCACAGATCTTCTACTTTCATGGAAACCCCCATATGACCCAGAGCCTGGAGAGGGCATGATCTTTGATGTCAATTATCTTTATGAGGATCCCTATGACTCAGATTCTGGTTCTGAGGTACATTTTGATCTACTCCCTCAGTAACTTCCTGCTAAATTGTGGGACATGATAAATCAGCTGAATCAACATCATTATCCCCCCTCTAATTATCCTCTATTTTCCACCACTACTCCACACCTTCTTATAGCTAGACTTTTTGGAGTAGGGGTGCACAATCAGCTGGTTCGCATCTTTGAACCACTGATTCTGGGAGCATATGAGCATATCTTTCACTTAATCTTAGCCGGCTCCTATGCTAGAAATGACACATCTGATTGAGTTTTCGCCCAGTTGGAGGCGTTAAACTCAGCACATATAAATACCATTCACTCCACCTTCCACAATCATTTATATATAACCATTTTTATACATAGCATATTTTTGTTTTAGCATATGTCCCTTGTGTATATTGCATGCTAACAGGTTGGCCAGTGCTAAATATAATTTCAGGAGCAATTACAGGTGATTTCCACCCATTCTCTCCCTACAGTATTTATTTTCTTTTACATTCATGCATGAGGACATGCAAGAACTTAGGCATGGGGAAGTAGATACAACAGAAGCTGAAAAATTTTTTTAACAACACTTAGGAAAACCTCGGAGCTGCATACAAAACGTACTTTAGGATCTTAAATAAAAGAACAACCAACTCCACCTCCAATGTTCGCATTGGAGCTAGAAATTGTTCGCAGCAGCCACTTCCGACTCACCCGCCCACCTTTTGTTCTAAATTTATGGTCAAGCTGACTGTAACCCAATATGGAAATTCACGAAGTACAAATTATACGAGGTTGCTTATTTATAGCATATATACATACTATATTCATGAATAAGATTAGTTTATTAAGAGAATGCATTAGGGATTTTATCCTTTAGTTGATTCCTGTAATATGGAATCCAATACAACTTTTCGCACACATGTAGAATTTAATATGAATTCACGGTGAAGGCTAATAAATGTCTTCAGTCTTTTGAGAAGAAGCAGTGCTTCTTTTCCTGAACCCCTGGACAGTGTTTTGGGAGTCAGGCTGATTTTCTTCCAAAAATCCACCAAATAGTGTGAGATGAGAGTAGACTGTACTGGTGCTCTAAGATTAGTGCAAGGAATCTGGAATCCTAGATAATTAGGTGATGATACTCTGAGATTAAACATAGTTTTCGCTCTCGGTTCCCACGTATACATTTTTGTGCGAAATTTTGAGAGCCACCGAATAAGGCAAATACGCGGAGAGCGAGTTTTCATAAAACTAGGGCAAAGGTGAATGGTTACAACCATTCTCTATGGAACCCTCAGCTGAGGAGGGTATTGATGTCAAGGTCAAAAATACACCGTCCTATCCGTCTCTCCCAATGCCATGAGTAGGCACTTCCACCAAATAAGCCACCCAATGTCTCTTGAGTACCACCAATCCCTAATAATGCCTCCTCAATAAAGTTCATGGATGTATGTCAGTTGTGTTATGCTGAAAAAAAAAATTAAAAAAAAGAGAAAAAGAAAAAGAAAAAGAATGATAAAAAGAAAGGAAAACTGAAAAAAAAAATAGAAAAAGAAGAAAAAGCAAAGAAAAGAATGAATATTTAGTGTTTATTTCATTGAGGCAATACCACCAAATAAAATTGAGATCCACCAAATATGGCCCTAACCTATTCTTTTTGTGTTTCTGACCGCCCAAATACTGGCTAAGGAATTTTGACTTAGTGTTAGGGTTATGAGAACTCAATTAAAGTGTTAATGCCTAGTGAGACCACCAAATACAGGTCATATACGTGAACCTAGTGAAGTTGTGAGCTCTACGAAAGAAAAGAAAAGGAAAAGAAAAAGAGTACGAGAGAATGAATACAAAGGTATCAAAGAGAGCAAAGTTTTTCTTATCTTTCTCTAAGTTGAGTTACCTAGTAGTCCGGGAATCTAGATTCTGTAGTACTAGTCTCTATGTAGCACCAAGTGAGAGTGAGCCACCAAATATATAATCTTAGCCCTCAAAGATTCTCTACCAAAACCTAAAGCCGGGGTGGAATTCATAGAATATATTGAATACCCTGAGGGAAGAAGTTTGCCTATCCCACTAGAATTTTTACTAGGGATCAAGTACAGGCTTTAGAGGTGTATTATTTTTCAGTCGAATTCGTTGCAAAAGATACATAGCCGCACTTTCACGATTGTCTGGATTTCTAGAGAATATGATGACAACAAAAAGGAGAAAAATCTCTAGGCACACACTTGATAAAATAATCAGTCCCTTAGGGACCCTTGCTATAAATAATGTAGTCTGGCATTTGCTAGGGACTAGCAAGTTTTAGGCATGGGGGTATGATTGCGCAGCAATCATAGGTCGTAATTTACCAAGATTAAGCTAGGACTTAGCATAAGTTAGGGTTATTCATGCATGCATATGAATTATCTACATCTTTACTACCTTCCTTTAGCTATGCATAAAATAATGTTATAATGTGTTGATTAAGTGCATTATGTCGATTGCAGGGAATAAGCTGGATCTGGAGCAAGATCTGAAGCTGGATCAGGAATAACGGGAGTTGCAGTAGAGCGGGAGAAGAAGGCCTAGTTTAGATATAGGAACAATAATGTAAGGGAGTTAAAGATTTGCTACGCTATTAACTAGGAATAAAGTAGTAAAATGTGAAGAGCTTAGGTCCATCCTAGCCCCAGGATAGCCTAGAGACTTCCCCAAGCCTTAGCCACCCTTAGATTAGGTCACAGCACCCTAGGAAGCCCTAAAACCCTAGTTCAAAACCTTATCTGGACGTCCAGATAAGTTATAGGATGTCCAGGACCCCTAGCCATCTCCTGCACACCTTAAACCCACTTCTGCAGTGTTATTGGATGTCCAGACACTTTGTCAGACGTCCAATTTCTGCAGAATACCCAAAACAGAACCCAAAATCCCTTTTAACTCTGATTGGATGTCCAGAAAACAAGTCTGGACTTCTGCTTTTTTAGTATAAGTCGTCTAACACTGTTATTAGACATCTGATACTGCTCTCCAATTTCTGTTTCGAGATTTAAGCCTTGATCTTCGATCTCTAGGTCCCAAAACCCAATTCCAACCCCATAGGAACCTAAATTAAGGTGCCCTAACCCTAGTACATCACCTATAGACATCCCTAAGAACCTAATTAGTTTTTTACTAAACTTAATTGACTTGGATCTTAGTCAATTCCATCATCCTATTCAATTGGACTCATTGAGTCCAATTGGGCCCTGATCTTAGCACACACTGTCCAATTGGACCCAGTGAGAGTCCAATTGACCTAGACCTAACTTAATTGAGCTATTTTACTCTCAATTAAGTTTTCACACACCCAATTAAACTTGTATTAAGTTTAATTGCACTTTACCTTAGTGAATTAGGGTTTACAACCCTATTTTGAGACCTACCTTAACCTAAACCCACTACAACCTAACCTAATCAACCTAGCTACCTAGGTTTCGACCCACACACACCCACACACACCATCCACACGAAAATATCTAGCCTAGAGTTCTCTAGAACTCTCTACCATGTGTTGTTTCCTTGGTTGCCAAAATTAGCAACCAAGAGCCATTCAATTTTTAGATCCATATTTGGTGGATCTAAAAACCACCATCCACCCTCTCTCTCTCACTCTCCCACGAGCTCCCACCATAGGCCACTCTAGAGAATTCCATAATTCTCTAGAGAAATTCCCTTAGGTCTATAAAAAGACCTAAGGGGTGGCCATTTGCACCCAATAACATCCCTTGGCTTCATTGGCAGCACTCACCTCATTAGCTCCATACACGCCCACCTTTACCTATGTTAGCTACTCCACCTCCATGAGCTCACAACCATCATGGAGGACACCATGCCGGGATGCTGGATCAACCCTACCTCTCTCCAAGGGTCGGCCTAAGCTACATTGGCCGCCCCTTATTCTTCTCCCGACCACTCCAAGGCCATTGGGGACCACCCTTGAATGCCCTTTTATTCTTCTAGATTTAATCCATGCTCTTTATAATTTTATCACTCTTCTTTACTGCTTAGTAGTGTAGTCTTACTTCTCCCCCAATGATGCATGCGAAATCCTTCCATTGATTCTTGTATACGATCATTTTCTGGTAGCGAGGTTTAATTTTCAAGCATTTATGTACAAGCTTTCCTCTACGTTTTATGTTGCAAACAACTCTCCCACTGAACGAATGAAAAATGCTTTTATATATATATTTGTCTCTATATGTTTGAAATCACCACGAGCTTAACAATTGTCATTCTTTTTGTGTGATTCAAGTTGCTTGTTTCCAATTTCTAGTATTCTTGCAACTAAGCATGTCATACCTAAATACGTAATAATCACGAACCGACATGCGATTTCAAACAAAGTAGAGTAAGATCGATTTCAAAAGTAAAACCAACGCTTCCCAGAGACGAACGACTGGGACTCAAGTCTCGTTATTTTTACAAACTTAATTTTTGATGAACGTTTTTGCATGACTATACTACGATTCCGACAACTTTCAAATGTGCGAGAACAGTTCCCGTCAGCTGGGAATTAGAGATGCCCATGGATCTCAAACTCGTGTCTGCGGGTTGAGAGTGTCATCTTCCACCAATCTGCTACAGACGTGGATGGCCGAGTAGATGTTTTCATGGCCACACACCCATGGCTACTGGATCCTCATCCAACAGTCAAGTTTGATAAGGAGGGGTGCCTTATTCACCATTGGATCTTCATTCAATGGTGGATAGGTGCACTTGAAGGATCCTTCAGCGGGAGAGGGTGGACTTCAGTTGGCTTTGAGAGGCTTGGATGATGCCACATGCCATCATCTGGGCCATCCATCTTTAGATGCTTGTAAGGGATGCTACAGATGTCGGATCAGACTGATGTTCACATCAATGGGTTGTGATCGTTGATTTGTATCCATCTGTACAATTGGTTTCTTCATCTAAGACTTCTTTCAATATGCAGTTGTACATGTGGCCATTAAATATTAATTGTAAGAAATTTAAATGTAGATATTACACGATATGCATGTATTGCTCCTAGGCTCACTATAATAGGATATTAATGAGCATGCGCCCTCAAAATTGACTCTAATTGATGTAACTATTGCTATTATGATTAGAGTCATCACCTAGGTCATTCTTTTTAGGAGGCAGCTTGCTTTGGATGACAGAGCTTACTATCTTAGAAAGATGCACTCTACCATGATTTTTGGCTTGCCATTTTGGAGTATAAAGATCTTTCAAAAATTTTGCACAAGTAGGGATATACGTGATTGCATCCAGGAGAGGGATATTAATATATACATGCCCAAATAATTCCATGAGTTCCTCGATTGTGGGCTTAGCCTTCTTTCTTTTGTTGGTGGTGGAGTGTATAGCTTGAGGAAAAGGGATGGGAGCTTTTCCTTTGAAATCTTTTCCTTTCTCTTCCTGAGTCAGGACTGGAGGAGAGTTGGCTTGTATTTGGGATGGGTGGGTTTCATGTGTGGAAAAAGAGGTTGCAAGATCTTTAGCTATTTTCCCACTCCTCAAGGTGACTGCACTGATAGTGTGGTTGTTTCTACGAGGAGGTCGGGAGGCTTGGTTTTGGTTGAAACTTGGGGGGTGTTGAGGTACTTGTTGGATAGGAAGTTGGTGAGAGTGATGGGGATTTCCACCTTGGTATTGGTTCCTTTGATTATTAGGGTTGGCCATGGGTTGGGATGGTAAATTTCTTACAGGTCTTTGATCAGGTGTGACCTTAATTTGATTTTGCAAATTAGTAACAGTGTGGGCTAGTTCAATCATTTGGTTCTGCATACCCTGCAGGGTTTTCATAACCTGGGTATTAATATCATCTTGAGGAATTCTAGGTTGGTATTAATTTTGTCCTTGAACCTAAGGTTGATTTAGTCTTTGATAAGGAACCAGAATAGGAGCTTTCCAGGACAAGTTCTAGTTATTCCCCAAATTTGCATTGGAGGGATTTTTAAAGTACCCCTGGAGGGCGAAAATGTTTTCTATAATTAGGCTAGGGGTGTTATGGTGTTCATAAGCAAATGTCCCTGTCCAGTCAGGTGTAGCCTTAGGAAAATGATTATATTCAATTGGGACAGCACCGACATGATGCAAGTATTCTCTCTTTAACAGGTTACATATAGGTGAGAGTGAAGTCAGTTTTGGGGAATTCATTCTTTCCTCAATTTTCTTTTGGTGAATCTGCATTTAGTCAAGCCATTGGGTGATCATCTGGAGATCATCCTGAGTGATAGGAGCTGTTTGGTAGTGGGTGCTAATCTCATGATACCTAATTGCGGGTTGGTATTTCTATCAAAAGTATTCATAGAAGAGTGATTAAATGAGTTTTCACTCATTTCTTCAAAAAGTTGATAGGCATTCTTAGCATCCTTGTTTAAGAAGTTGCCACTACATGAGGCATCCACAAATTATCTCAATTGATCTTCTAATCCATGATAGAAGATCTATACTAGCTGCCATAATGGAACATCATGGTTTGAACAACTCTTAAGTAATTCTTGAAATAGCTCCTAGGATTCATGAAGTGATTCAATGTGTTTTGTTGGAAGGTTGTAATAAATCTTCTCAGGGATTTGTACAACATATAGGAAAGAATGTTTTAAGAAATGCACTTTTTAGTTATGGCCAAGTATTGATGGGTCTACCAATTGTCCATAACCAATGGGCAGCCTTGTCCTTGAGAGAAAGAGGGAATAGCCACATTAGCCATAAGTCATCTCACACATTTCGAGAATGAGTGGTTTGTACAAGGATTGTGAGCTCCTCTAAATGGCTAAATAGGTCTTCCTTTGGGAGGCCATGAAAGTGTTTAATAAGGTTCAAGATAGCCAACTTGATTTTGAAGTCCCCTTCAGGTATGACCACCTGCAGTCTCTCCTCATAGTTAAAAGAATCGTAGAAATCCTTCAATGGAATGGCATGCGATCATGAGGGATAGTGGATTTTACCATTGATTGGCTAGGTTTGTGACAGTCCTAGCCAACTACTATTGATTTGCTTGAAGTTGAGCCAGTTGCTTAAACATCATAAATAAGGAATTGGGTAGGGGGTCCTAATCTTGACCATTTGGCAAATCAAGGTTTTGAGGCATTTCAAAATGAGGGATGTTAGGGATGGGGATGCCATATTATGGATTATGAATGAGAGGCTTGGAGGGAGGTTGTGAATGGGAAGAGGAAGCGGAAGAGGACCTATATTGTATGTTTTCCATTTTATAATAGGAAGAAGAATGCATAAAAGGTGATCGTTTGGTGCGTGGGGTTCAATCAAGTGGTTCATCCAAATACAGGTTTTGAGACTATCACCCATGCATACACATATAAGAATAGGAAGGAAAGAGGGGAAAAGATGAGTGAGAAGTGTGCAATCCAAGCAATAAAAATTTAAGCCTAGATTAAGGTTGACTCCTTAAGAAAAACCTAAGACTTGGGAATTCGATTATGAAGAAATTAATAGGTAACCCTACTTCCCAAAACTAATTTGGCTAGACTAGAATAGATTGCTTGGGCCCAAGTAGGTCCTAGGAAAAATACTTGGGGCTTGTATCAACTCGCGCCCATCATTTCACTTCCCTCTTAGTCTAGACTAGGTTTGATTAAGGGAATTAGGATTAATTAGAGAAATCTTAAAATATGGCTATTAAGCCTAGAATTGAATGAAGTCCTTAGTGGTCAAGTGACTACAAATTTTAATTAGGCTTAGGAACTTAGAAGTGAACTAGGAATGAAGGGCATTGATTGGGGTAATGCTTGGTTATTTCTTTTTTTTCTATATACAAATTTCAAGCAGGAATGTGGCACCCAAGCCAAAATAATTGGGTTTGTAGACAAATATTAGGGTGAATGATTTTTAGGGTTTAAAAAAGATGCTATAGGTTTTAGAATTCTCTCTTTCAATGTATTCAAGTAAGGTTGAGAGTGTTTCACACAATAATTTCAATCAAATTGTAGTTGGTGAAAGCCAATTCCTTTAATTGATTGTATGGCTAAGAGAGAAAATCAAACCCTAAGGTAGAAATCCTATGTATGCAACTCTTAAAATGAACCTTCTTTTAAAAATCCTTTTAGGTGGTGATTCAGACAAGACAAACAACACCACCTAATAGAAAATCAAATAAAGAATCCAAAAATAATTTTTTTTGAGATTTTTGAAAGTTGCTTAATATTTTTTCAATTTTTTTTCTATGTTGCTGTCAAAAATTAGAAAAGATAGATTCGGAAAAATGATCCTGTAGAAACCTCAAACAATCTCTGAAATTTATGAAATTTTTATATGTGATATATATTTTTTCAAGGATTCTAAAATATAAATTTTTTACAATTTTGATAAGTACAAAAATTTAGAAAATTTATAGACAGTAAGAAAATAGTAAGGAATTAGGGTTTGAGCCCTCTTCAATCCTTGACCATTTTAAGTTTTTTATTTATCCAAAAATTATGAGATTTGGAGGTTAAGTTCTAGACTAAAGGTGTCTTCCTTGGGAATGGTTTCGAGATTTTAGGAAGCCTGTTTATGATCGAACTTGATTTTTGAAAATGAAGAAAGAAGTTTGGATTTCCAAAAATTCAACACCAATAGGAAAAAGGTGGTGGAGAAATGAATCAATCAAGCAAGCAAACAAATTTTAGGGTTCCACCACCCTTAAATTTTCTTGTTTTTATGTGTTTTCATATTTAAGGAATTTTTAGTGATTTTTGTGATATTCCAAGGGATTTTGGCTTGGGTACTTACCTGGAATCACGGGAAAATAAGCTAACTTGAAGCTTCCACTCAAAGTGAATCCAAAACCCGCTCCCACTCCTGATTTGCACATGAGTCAAAATCAAAAGAAAACTAATGAAGAACTAATGAAGCAAAGGAGATACAACAAAAAAAATTAAGAATGAAGCAAAGGAGATACAACAAAAAAAATTAAGTCGTGCCTCCCCGGCAACGGTGCCAAAACATGATACGGAACGTACATGGTTTGGTAACTACAGGTTTTTGTCGTTAAGATGCATAAATCAGACCAACTTGTAAAATTTGTAAGTCTAGATAATGGGGTATCTAGGGTCGTCCAAAGAGGCTAAATTCTTAGTCAAGTAGCTTGTTCTCTCCCTCATTCTCTCAAATCCTCAATTTGTGTTTTTGTGCTTTTGACTTTTTTGGGCTTCCAGAACATAATCGATTAAGTAAATGCAAAACATAGGAGATAAACTACGCCTAAGTGAAAGGAACTAATCCCTCATTCTAAGATCACCTTAGGAAAGTGTGCCTAGGGCAATTAGAATGATGGAGAGTGGGTGCACTAAGAAAAACAAAATGAAAAGAGATCACTAAAGCTAGCACAAAGAAAATCACAGAAAGGCAACTTGTATTAATTGGGCAGAAGACTGTCTTACAAAAATTTTTGTACAGGAATGATTCTACAATAAAATTAATACAAAAGAACAAGAATGACTAGAAGATTCTCCCAATAATTCTGAAGATGAAGAACTCCTTGCTCCAAGTCCAGAGGGTCCTAGACATGAAAAGGACTCCTCCTTGAGATTCTCCTCCTTAAGATGATGATGAACTCCTTCTCTCCTCAAGGTGGATGTCCACAATAGCTTCTTCTCCTCTGCATGGCCATCATCTTTAGGGTTGATCCTTGGCTTGGACAAAGGAAGAAGGGAAGAAGAAGAAGGCACCAAGAGAACAAGGTAGCTTCCTTAATCTTCTTGTCTTCACTCCTTCCTATGGCCAACTATATAGTGTATATGGGTAGGAAATTAAAGCTAGCCAAAGATGGTTTTATGTGGTGGTTATAGGGAAAATTTATAGAATGGGAGGGTTAGTGTTGGCACCAACTTTAGGAGGCCTATGGTTAAGTGGTGTGGAGTCTTTGGAGGGCTAGGATTAGGTGGTTATGTGATGGAGGGTGGAGGAGAGTTGGATCCATATGGAAGGGTGTAGGAGGTGGAGTTTAAGGTATGGTTAAGTTTGTTTTGGTGCCAACTATAGGTTCTAGAAGTTGGCACCAAAAGGGATGGCTAGGAGTAGGTTCTAGGATTAGGTGTAGGGTAGAGATGGGTTCTTGTGCTGCCACTAAAATGAAGGAATCAAGAGAGCACTTTTGGTACCAGCCATGGGATAGTTATGATGGTGGTTAAGGGGTGAAAGGTGCTTGTTTTGGCACCACCTTGAAGGGGTGTCAAGGTGGTGGTGGCGGTTATGAAAGTTGGGACTAAAATAAGGAGGAAGCTAGTGGTGTTTTTGGTGGAGCTAAGGAGGAAGATGGATGTCCATGGAGTAGAGGAGCTAGGGTTTGCTTAGCTAGTAACTGGGTCGAGGAGGAGTTAGGGTTTTGTTGAAAGGAAGGAGACTTGAGCTGCATAGGGCTTCTTGGAGCTGACTACTACCGAAAGAGAGGTGCCAATGAACTCAATAACTAGTTAAGCTAGCTAATTCTTTTCTAGTAGCTAAGCTAAGCTAAATTGAGCTGGCTTCTTCTTATCAGGAGCTGCAGTGAGCTAGAGTTCATCTTCCAGAAGACATCTTAGCTAGCTAAGATAGCTAGCTTAGATCTGGTAGCTAAGCTCAATTGAATTAAGCTAGGTTAAGTCTTCAGGAGCTAGAATTGAGCTTACTTAAGCTACTTGAGGATTCTTCAGTTGACCAAGCTTAGCTAGTTGATGAGTAGTATCTAGGCTTGAACGAGTATAGCTGCCATGAGCTCTGTGGAGCTGGAAATGAGCTAGATCGAACTTCATTGAGCTCAATCTTCATCTTCTTGACTAATTTGCCTTTCACATTGCTAAGGTTTAAGCGATTCCTACTATGTGATCATCCCTGACAATGACATGAACTGTATGAGAGCCAAAATAAAGGAAAATGATGCAATGCATGCCTAATCTAAGAAATGCCTAAATGCAATTCCTAAACCATATTGTAGTATGCAAAATCTAAGAGCCAGGTGTGTTTTTAGGCATAATAGTGATGATAAACTGTCGTTTATCAAATATTCTTAGGCACTGAGAAATGTCATAAGGTTCGAGAGAGAGAGAGAGGAATTAGATGTAGAACAAGTTTTTCAAGTTGAGCCATTGCTAATGTTGTTCATTCATGGGGCAGAGGCAATTTTAGAAGGAGATTAGAGGAGTTGTTGTGATCCAATCTTGGAATTGATGACTGGCATCATAAGATGGATGATAGGGCTAAAGATTTGGAGGTTTGTATGGAGATCAGAGATCTATGCCAATGAAAATTATTGCGTGAAGTTGGACTTGGAAACAGTGGCACAGAGAAGAACTGGGGACTTGTTAGTCCTTTACCCAAAATGTTGGGCTATCTAAAGCACTACTTATTGATTACACCCAATGCCTCATCAAGAAACTTGGATGCATGGCCCTCGGGTATCCTTGTGTGACATTTGAAAGTCCTGTGTGCTACATGTTCCTGTAGACACTTGCATCATCTAAGCATGCATATGGGTATGTGCGTGGGATGTGGGCATGTGACACGTGCCCTAGTAATGGTACTGATCCAGCCTTATGGGTTGTTGATCCTATGAATGGTCGCAACATTTTTAGAGAGTTAAGTGCTTAACACTTAGCCAAATTAGAGCTCCTGTGCTGAGAAGTGTTGTGGATATATTGTGAAGGCCTTAATTAGCCTAGGTGTTTAATATGAATGACCTAAGTTTGAAATAAATGAATTGTGGAAGTATACGCTGTTATAAAACAACATTTTATAATTTTTTTAATTCATTGCAAATCTTTAGTTCATATGGAATTGATTGCCATGCTTTTATGTTAATCTTTTGCAATTAGCTCATGCAACTAATATATTCTAATTATGTAATTAAACTATTAGTGGTAACTTTGGTAATCTATTAACTAATATATAATTAAAGAATTAAAGCAAGTTAAGTATCTACAATAGTCCTAATTAAGTAAATTAATTAAGTTAAGTAACTTTAACTTAAGTAGTGAATAGTCTAAGTAAACAAATTATGTTAATTATTATAAGTTAAGTAGTTTGTAATTTAAGTTAAGTATTTAGTTTATTCAATTAAGTTAAGTATTGATTAGTTTAGTTAAGTAATAAGTTATATATTAACTTATAAGTAGTTAAGCTATTAATGTAAGTAGTTAATTTTAGTTAATTTATGTAAGTATTAGTTACGTAATTTATTGATAAGTAATGTAAGTTGCACTTAACTAAGTAATAAAGTTTAAGCTATATATATATTATAAGTTAAGTCTAAGTTATTAATTATCAATCTTTATTATTAACTTAATAAAAAGAATAAAGGAATAAATTAAAAATAATTGATGAATGTTATGCTTATTTAGATTCCCAACGAATGACATAGACTCAAAAGCCAATATAAATTTATAAAATATATGAACTATCTTGCTCACTATACTTTGACTTAACAGCAACAAATTAATAAAGTGAGGTAGTTTAACATAATTTTTTTGGCATTGTTGCAAGGGAGGCAACTCACATAATTAATATTCACCATTATCATTTTTAATTATTATTGTTAGTATGTATTTTGTATTCTAATTTTTGAAATTTCTTCTTTCAAGTATTTGTCAGATAGGTATCTGAGTAAAAAGAAGATGGGTTTTTCTCTACATTTCCCACTTGTTTTCCTATATATAACTTTATCAGATACTCTTTCCTAGTCTTTAGGTAGTTTGCTTTGTTGTATTCAGATTGGAAATATAAAAAATACCAAAAAGTCATTGTTCTAACTAGCATCTATATCAAGTAGGCATGCACTCTTAGGAGTGCATATTTCCTGCTAGATTACCATTTCAGGGTATCTCTTGTGAAGATAAACTATATTTTTACTAGGTAGATCCTTGACTTGGACTTAATCTAAACAACCATTAGTATTGAAGAGATTTAAAAAGTAAAACACATTTTGTTATCTTATTTTAATTTAGAAGATATTTTATAAGAAGTGGAATCAATTTAAAACTCATGACATATTTCTGTATTACGAACTTGTTGACTTCGAAAAATGTGCTAAAGATAATTTGTTCATTATAGTAGGTTATTACGACATCAATTTTAAAAGAGAATAAGACAATGAGTCCAAGTGTCAAACACAGGGTGGAAAGAAATTGAACCCACTAGTCACATAGTTTATTGCCACATGATGATTTATTTCGTTTGCTTGCATGAAATGTAGAGGGAGAGAGAGAGAGAGGAGGGTTAGAAGCTCAATATTTCATTGAATCAAGAAAACATAACCTAGAATACATTACCATATAATAGAGTGCTTGCTAGTTAACTTGGTAATAATTTGGGATACAAAAATAACTGCTAATGGAAAGCTTAAAATAACAAGAAATAAAGAGAGAAAAAGAGGCTATTCGCTAAGAGGAGGCATGTCTAGGCAGCTACGACAGTGGGAGAGGGAGAGGCTCCATCGGTGGCTTGATGGCTTCGAGAACTTGCTTAGAACTCTAGAAATTGGTGGATTGCTTGTGGAAATGATGGATTGCAATGGGGGGTCATAGGACCATTTTATTGGTGGAGGGCCTTGGTTCGGCCTAAAAACCCTCGAAATTGTGCGTGAACTATCACTGGACCGGAATAACACGCTGAACTGATGCCCATGCACATGCACACGTGTTGGCACGCTCTCAACCAGACCTTCTGGCATGCGGGCTGGCTTGGCCAACTCTCAGCTGTCGACCTCTACATCTAATGGCTACATCTACTTCTCAATCGCGCCTTGAAGCGTGATCGCAATCACGCTCTCGCGATTCCTCAAATCCCAACTTGTAATGTTGTGCACTCTGCGCCCATGGATCGTGCATGGTCAGCTGAGATGTGTGCACTCATGAGCACTCAAGATCATGTGATTGCAGTGGGGGTGACGTGGTGGTCTTGTGACTGTCAAATGACTATTGAACAACGCTATTTCATGTGTGCTCGCAAGTAAGGTTTGCATGGATCATGGTTTGATTAGCAACCTTTGCTCTTGAGTAGTAGCTCGCAACCACTGTGCTATGCGAGGTGATGCAAGATCTAGAGCATTCATCCTTGATTGAGCGGATGTTGTTGAGGCACGAAGTGGTGTGGCGAGGGGCATTTAATGATGATTGGATGGCTGTGGCCTTGCATGCTCGCATGATGAGGAGAAAGAATGGGAACTGTGGGCACATTATGGGTGCTCGAGCAGGCGCCACGTAGTGTATTGTGGACCATTGATCATCAGATCAACGATCATAGCTTCCTAGAATTATTGTGATTGCTACAAAAGTCCCATTTCAAAGCTATTGGACTTCGATTTTCATCCTGAATCCATCCATGCAACTTGATTGCCCATCTGAGACTTGTTTCAATATGCATTTTCAAAACTTGGCCATTACGTTTGTTTCAAGAAATATTTATATAAAGACTATACTAAATGCATGCACGCCCTCAAACCCACTAGATTATCATATTTAAGTGTTGTGGCCTTCAGAATTGACTCTATATACTCAAGTTAACACTATTAATTAGAGAGTCATCATACACCCATGCCCACCCCTTGCTAGTCCCTAGCAAGGTTAATCAAAAAGTAATAAGCCATGGAGAGAATACCTAGGCAAAGTTATTTATCGTCCAAAGGAAATTCGATACCTACGATCTTAACTACTAAGGCTCAATAGTATCATGATGCCAACCAAGATATGGATCGCCCTAGTCATTGACTTATTCATATGGATGTATATTTTTTCTTCTCTCCTTTTGTTCCCTTGTGTTTAGGGTTTGGAGCAATGTTCTGCGGCTACCCAATCCACCCAAGACTTGAAAAGATTGAAAAATGCTAAGCATCTTATTGTGTATGTGATTAACTCGCTATACGGGCAACTATAGTAGACCTTAGGTATCCATATGCTCTAGGTGATTAGGTGAGCCTAAAATGAAGTTTTTTTTTTTTTTTTTGAAAAAGTGAGGAATGCTATCAATGACGACAGTAGACCGGGTAAAATGAAGTTATTGCCACCTAAAAGTTTGTCCCTCTAACTGGTAGATTTCTCCCTACTACCTTTTTGTGTGGGGTCAACACTAGGAAAACCTACTGTATATATCCCCAGGTCTTTATTTCTACTTCCCTGCTTCTCCTTAATTTGGGATTTATTTATGCTTTTTGTAGGCTAGGCTCTAGACAAACAACAATAGGGAGTTACCTACAGTAACTTGTTAGCCATACCTGTACTGAAGTGTGGCTTATTATATATATATATTTGCTTTTCTTTCTTTTTCTACTTCTGTTCTTTTCTGTGGTACTTTTTCTATTTTTTTTTAAGCAGGTGGCTTCCTTAATCTAAGATGTACCTAAAGGTGGTAACCAAAGAGAAATAGGTCCAATGGCTGGGCTCTAGACACCCAACAATAGGTGCATGAAAAGTAGAGGGAGAGAGAGAGAGAGTAGGGTTAGAGGCTTAATATTTCATTGCATCAAGAAAACATAACATGAAATTCATTGTTAATATAATAGAATGCTTGCTAATTAACTTGGTAATAGTTTGTGATTCAAAAGCAATAGCTAATGGAAAGCTTAAAATAAGATGAAATAAGGGAGAAAAAGAGGTTAATCACTAAGTGGAGATGTGTCAAGGTAGATATGGTGGTGGGAGAGGCTCTGTCGGTGACTCGGAGACTCTGGGAGCTTGCTTAGAACTCTAAGACGATGGTGGATTACTTGTGGAAGTGATGGATTGCAATAGGGGGTCATAGGACCCTTACATGCTAAACTAGAACCTATGCATTCCCATGTGCACTAGCTCGTGCTCAGCCACGCCTGTTGGCACATGAGCTTGCGTGGCCAACTCTCTACCATCGATCTACACATCTAACGGCTGTGGCTACTTCTCAATCGTGCCTTTAGGAATGCATGCAATCATGCTCTTGCGATAGCTCAAATTTCAGCTAGCCATGTGACGTGCTCTACTCTTGCAAATCATGCTCGGTCGACTGAGATGTGCCCATAGCTAAGTGCTTGAGATTGCGCGATCGTGGTGGGGGTGATGTGGTTTTCTCGTGGCCATCGGATGATGATCCAGCGACACTATTTCACGCGTGGTTGCAAGTGTGGTATGCACGGATCGTAGTTCCATCCAGTGACCTCCACATTTGAGCATTAGCATGCAACCACAGGTTACATGGGGTGACTTGAGATCAGGACAATCCATCATTGATCGTGGGGATAGTGTTGAGGCATGACGTGGTGTGGCGAGGGGCATTTGATGGTGATCAGACGACTGTGGCCTTGTGTGCCCACGCAATGAGGAGAAAGAATGGGCACGCATTGGGTGCTCGTGCAGGTGCCATGTGGCACTATGGGCACGCGATGGGTGCTCGTGCTCATCACAACTTCTCGAGCTTATTATAAGGGCTATAGAAGTTGGATTGGGGCAATTTCAGAGCCGTTGGACTTTGATTTTCATCCTAAATCCATCCATGCAACTCGATTGCTCATTTGAGAGCTATTTCAATATGTATTTTCACAAGTTGGCCATTAAACATTTGTTTCACCAATATTTATATAAATACTATACTAACTGCATGCATGCCTTCAAACCCACTACACTATCATATTTAACTGCCGAGGCCCTTAGAATTGACTTTAATTACTTGAGTTAACTCTATTAATTAGAGAGTCATCACTTATCTGTGGGTTTTTCTATCGCTAACTATTGCATGCTATTATGAACACAGCACAATCACTAGAGTCACACGAGTTTGTCCTTCTACCTCTCTTCTTTTCACCTCTTAGGACCTTCGTCAAAGATCAACAAGTCTGTCTTACTATCAAAGCCCTAGGGATATAGTAGTAAGCTATCTCCATCCTAGACCTTGGACCTTTGAGCCTTAAGGATATGCACCACGTAGACACTTAGCAAGTGTATTTGTACTGATACAGTCTCTATTTGCATCCTTGTATTTTACATGTATTCTAGGTCTTTTCTCTGGAAAGGAAGAAAACCCACTTTCATTTTGCTATTTTGGTTTTATTTCCCATTATTTTCTTGCAATGGTGTGTGTGTGCCTTTGCACGTTATTTTAGTTTATGCATAGGAGGTGATCACTAAGACTGTCTCTTGTCCTGCCTTTGATTGGTTTACTTAGACCCATTGCTCATGTGCAACAATCTTTTTCCACTACTACTTCTGCTTTCTCTATGTTTGACCACATGGATCAACCACAGAATCCTGAGAACCCCCTGGTTAGGAGGATATGCTACCTTTTCATATCCATGAGGTGCTCTTGAACCAGAACTTCCAAATGCTTGAGCAAAACAGTCAGATTAATCTGTTGACGACTACTCTCTAGGATTTTCAGGCTCATCCACTTGGGGTGGGTCTTGGTTTTGGTCCGCATCCTCCAGTTTAGCCAGCACATATAGATTACTATAATCCATCTAATGCCTAAGTGGAGACCAACATTAGGATTCTCATAGGGGAAATCGACCCTGAGTTAAAATTGAAAATCATAACTATTATCCCCCACTTTTATGAAAACACTTCCTGTTGGTGCAAGGGCACCACGATAGTTAACTTTGATGAAAACAAAACACTTGTGATTTGACATTTGCATTTGAGTGTACAAGTTTCAGGATAAATGCAAATGGATACAAGTGCGAAGGAGCTTAAGCTCGTGCCCATGGTGGATTAGAGGAGCTTGATGGAGAAGGAGCTTCACATTGAGCGAGAGTTTGAATAATGAGATAAAGAATACGATAGAAATATTCTTTTTTGTATTTTGTATTATTGTATTTATTTATCTTGTACTTTGCTTATTTATTCCTTAGAATCTTGTAAAGAGCCTAAAGTACCCTACCTTAGTCTTAGGAAACCTTACACCTTACTAGGACACTTAGACAAACACTTAGATAGATCAGAAAACCTAGGCTTTGACAGAATGATCAGATGTCCAATATGGACCTCAGACATCTGATCTTGATCTTTAAGACATTTGACCTTTTGTCCAGATGTCCAAACACTTAGGCTGAACTTTTTGCTTTTTGTCCGTTGATTTTAGATAATCAATCCATAGTCCAGATGTCTTAGAAGATGTCTTATGACAATGACAAACATCCAACAATAGGACTATTGGACTGTCAGTAGATGATCCCCAGAGATTACCTTATAATTAATTCCTTAACACTTTCAGACATCCATAGATCATCCTAGCCATCTGATAAATAGACGTTAGGATAAGATCTGGTCCAAATCAATTCTGTTAGAGGATTTAGCCATTAAGTCTCTCGGGAAATCCATTCCCAAGGAGGATTGCCTTTCCAAATGTCCAGAGACTTTGCCAGATGACCCACTTGTCGTTTGACCTAAAAGACACTAGAACCCTGTTTTGATCTTGTGAAAATAGTAAGAAAGCCACCTTAGGATTAGACGTCTGATTAATTTTAATTAGAAGAATCCCAGATGTCTTAAAAGTGAATTTTAGACGCCTGTCATGATTCAACCCTGATCAGATCATCGACCCTTCTAGATCTGACGATCGAACCTTAGATTACACGAAGACCTAGACATTTGACCATAAAACTAGACATCTGATAACTCTGTCAGAATCATAAATGACCCTGATTTTGATGGAATTTTGGACCACTCTCTTGAGCCTTATTCCCAATGGCTAGAACAAGCTTTTAAGGCCTTCCAAAGCCTTCTTAGGACCTCGATAAGTAGAGGAGCACCCTTCCTAAGCTAAGTACACCTTGAGAAACTACTTGCACACCATATTGTGTCCAAGTGAAGAAGAAAATCATCTAGAAGAAGTTCTTGCTCTCCAAGCCCTCTAGCATCCATCCGAGAGTATCGTTACACTGTTGACTTCACGTTGCATCACTTCCATCTAAGGGAAGTTCTATTGCCTAAAGGAACTAGTTTGATTTACACATGTTTTGGGCTCTATAGGATATTGTGTAATTGCCTTTGTTGGGTACTGACCTTTAGAATTCCCACCTCCCTTATGAGACAAAATACTTCTCATGAAGAGGAGGGGTTTGAGGTACACTACCCTCGTACAAAGTAGTGTCGGTTGTATTGAGGTTGAATTAGCCAAGTTTTAAGTAGTTCGGTTAGTGGATCTGATCTACTAGGTAAATCGGTGCTGAGAGCAAAAAACTACGCATTCGCAGTTGGATTTGAAAACCCGTCGTCGCAGTTCGAGTCACGAAGAAATCCGTTAAACAGATAAAATTTATACCGAAAATCTATTCAACAGATAAATTCTACTCTAGAAAGCGATAAAAGAAAGGAGAGAGATGTTATCCTCCTCGACGAATGCTTGGAGGATGAGCCGAATAGAGGTGATGCCTAGAAGATGGAGGACAAGGCATGAAGAAGGACGAAGTTTGAAGAATGGGAACATGACAACACGTCATCCTCATCACGGGATTCACTTCCGGAACGAGGGCAAAAACTTGGATTTAGCTCTAGAGGAGCATCCTGGGTGTGGGATAAGCTTCTCTTAAGCTTTGGAGAGGAAGAGAGGAGAAGGGATGAGAATTTCGTAGGGTAGGTGACAGAGAGAGTTTCACTTATTTGTGATAGCAATAACGGATATGTCGTAGTAATTAATGTGGTGGAAATCTCTCAATCGAATGATTAAAATAGATATGAATTTAAACCACAATAAAGGATGTCGTATCCACAAGGAGGAAGAGATTAATAAGTTCACAATTTTTATTTTTATGCAAAAATTAATTTGACGATTAGTTGTAGCATCAAACCAACATGAGAATAACTTGAATCAGCAGTAACATAAAATATGGAGAATTAAAGGGTCTGATAAACAATTACCCACAATATAAAACATTATATCTAAAATAACTCCTATTCTATCGTGGTCATTTAATCTAATTGACCTCCTCCTGTACCAAAACAGGGGAGGTTGATTCCCCTTGGCATGTGCATGGAGGGAGCCGTGGCTGGTGGCATGGCTCGTCAGAGGAGTAGGGCCAGCGAAGTGGACCACTCCGGTGGTGGTGCGGCAGCCTATCGTGGTCGAAGATGCCACCGGCAACGAGGAAGAGGTGTGGCAGCGGTAGGTTGTTGGCACTATCGAGAGTTGCTATAGGCGACATGAGTAACACAGAGACGTTGGTGGCTTTACGCGGGAGGTCACGCATGTCTGCAGTGGCGTCAAAGAGGCGTTGACGCCAAGGGTGTGCTACTGGAGAGAGCACGGATGCAGGAAGGTCTACGCCTACAGAGGGTGCGATGAGGCGCTGTCGTGGGCACTTACGATGGGAGGCGATGGCGTAGGTGCGCGAAGCGGATGGATGCAGGGTACGGCATGTGCTGCACTGCCAGAGAGAGCGCAGGTGCAGGGCGGTGGGTGTGCGAAGGTTCTAGAAGGGCGCGGTGCTTGCAAAGGGCATGTAAGGGCAAGTGGAGGCTGATGGCGTGGCGCAGCGCGCGGGTTGCGCAGGTGGCCAGGTGCGCGCCTGTAGGTAGTGCAAGGGCAGGTGGTGGTGCGGGTGCACGATGATGGAGGTGTAGGAGCAGAGATGGCGCTGGAGGGGGCGCGCCTATAGTGGTGCGCCTGCTGCAATGGAAGTGCGATGGAAGGTAAAGCAACTGCAGGCATGGTGAGAGCGGGCATAGGTGAGGGCACGCTGTGGTGGGAATGCTGGAGAAGTGCCTACAGGCAGTGCAGGTGCAACCTTGTGGGCGGCTACTTGGAACGTTGTGGCTGGGCACTTGCGATGGAGGGCACGCGGTGAGGGCAGGCGGACTGCAGGCTGGAAGGGCATTTGCGGTGGGAGGCTTGGTGCATAGTGCAAGCACGGCTGCACCATTGATGGCTCCCTTCCAATCCCCTCCGCCTCTCCTCTATATCTCTTCTCTTCCACTTCCCAAGGGATTTTAAAAATTCTTTTTCTAAAAATGGCCCACCCATTTGCATTTTGTTGAGGGAAGTTTTTGAGGCCGGCCGGAATGTGTTGCAGCTGACGTTTGTTGGGGGAATTTTACCCCATCCCCTGCTTGTTCTTTCCAATATCATTCGTGCAACAAAACATAAAATAATTGCATACATACTATAAAATGCAACAAAATAGATAAAAGCTCAAGTAATTATGCATGCACTTATTTAATTTCTTAATTTGATTATTAACAAACATACTATGCTAGAATTGAAGTACTTAGGTGTAATAATTGTCCATTAAAATGGACTCATCAAATACCCCCATGCCTAAGATTTGCTAGTCCCTAGCAAAAATAGAAGTAATCAGAAGATTTCTTCTTTTCTTATTTCAAAACTTTAGAGATCCAGGCAAATGTGAAGTGATGATAGCCTAAGTAACAGATCAATGTGAAAAGCCCATTCGCATTGGGAGTTCGTACTTTACCCTTGGTAAATATTTCTGTTGGGATAGGCAACTACTTCCCTCAGGGATAAAGCAGAAGATAATCTGTAATTTGACCCTGGCTTTTGGCTTAGGTAGGAGATATCGAGTAGAATGGATTTGTATTTGGTGGCACACACTCATCTAGTGCTACATGTTGTCTAGTACTACAGACTCTAGATTTCTAGACTATTAGACAAGTCAACTCTGAGAGAGGCAAAACAACTGTGCTCTCTTGATGTTCCTAGGCACTCACTCTTTTCTTTCTTTTCTTTCTGAGATCACAAATCTCACCAGATTCAGTAATTGTACTCACTGTTTGGTGGCCTCACATGGCATCATACTTCAATTAAAGTCCAAATAACTCTATAACTAAGTTAGAGTCCTCAACCAATATTCGGGCGATCAGAAATACTGAAAGGTAGGTATGGGTCATATTTGGTGGAACGCGATAGGTGTTTTGTTGCCTCAGAAATAATGTTACAACGATAACCTGGGACTCTTTTATTTTTCTTTTCTTTCTCTTTTTTTTTTCTCTCTTTTCTTCTTCTTCCTCCTTTCTTTTTTTGTTTTTTTTGTTTTTGTAATATAATTGTTTCTTCTTTTTCTTCTTTTTCTTCTGTATTCATCAACACAACACGATACAGACTTTTATTTATGAGGCATTATTAGGGATGATGATGGTCAAGAGGATATGGTGTGGCTTATTTGGTGGAAGTGCCTATTCTCGACACCGGAAGGAATGGATAGGACAGGCATATTTCTGACCTTTGATACTATTACCCTCCTTCAGCCGAGGACTCCATGAAGGATGGTCATAACCATCCACCATAGTCATAGCTTTATTAAAACTCAATCTCTGTGTATCTGCCTTATTTGGTGACTCTCAGGAATTCACACAAAGTACGCACACAGGAACAGAGAGCTAAAATTACGCCTAAATCTAAAGTATCATCATCTAATTGTCCAAAACATAAAAGTCCTTGCACTAGACTTAGCACACTAGTAATCTCTCTACTTTCATCTCACAAATATGTGGTGGAACTTAAAAGATAATATGCCTGACTCCCTATTAACTGTCCAAGGGTTTAGTAGACTACAAATGCTTATTGGTTTTCTTCAAGGATTCATTTCCCAGTCTACGGTCATGTGAAATAAATGTACTTGATTCTAGACTTAAGAAATAATTCAAGAAGAAAAATCTCCAATGACAAAGGTATTCCACTAGGGACTAACCCGTTCAGCTCAAGAAAAGAAGTATATATATATATAAATATATATGTATGTAAATATTCATAAATGCTATAAACATTCTCAGGTTATACCCCCCCATGCCTAAGACAGACAATGTCCTCATTGGAAAAAAAAAACAGACATAGAAGAATATCACCAGAGGAGGAGAGTGGGAGGAGCTAAGGCTCCTCAAGCTGAAGTGAGTCCAAAACCTGGCCATCTGAAGGAGTAATATACGGTTTAAGTTACTGGCCATTTACCTTAAAGCTCGCACCTGAAATAGGGTTCCGAATTTCTACAGCTCCATGAGGGAAAGTATTGATCACAACTTATGGCCCATCCCAACGGGACTTGAGCTTTCCAAGAAATAATTTAAGTCTAGAATTGAAAACCCAGACCCACTGGTTGGGCTCAAAAGTCTTTCTAATGATGTGCTTGTCATGAAAGACTTTTGTACGTTGCTTGTAAGATTGAGAAGTTTCATAAGCTTCAATACAAAGCTCCTCAAGCTTACTTAATTCTAACATACATGCCTTTGTCACTTTATCCAAATTCAAGTTAACGTTTTTAATAGCCCAATAAGCTTTATGTTGGATTTCAACGGGAAGGTGACACGCTTTTCCATAGACAAGACAGAAAGGAGACATGTCCAAGGGAGTCTTATATGCAGTTCTATAGGCCCAAAGAGCATCATTTAGTTTTTTAGACCAATCCTTCCGATTAGGCCTGACAGTTTTTTCTAGAATTCACTCAATCTCCCTATTAGACACTTCAACTTGTCCACTCGTTTGGGGATGATATGGTGTGGCTATCATGTGGTATGCTCCTGATCGTCAGGAAAAACGGCTATCTGATTATACCCAAAGTACCCGTCAAGAAAACAAAACTACTTTTTCCCCACCAATTGTTCCAGAATTTGATCGATAAACGGTAAGGGGAAATGGTCTTTCCGGGTAGTTGTGTTTAAATGGCGGTAATCAATGCAGACCCTCCAACCAGTTGAGGGTCTAGTGGTCACCAGTTCTCCTTGGTCATTCTCCTCCACAGTGATCCTGCCTTTTTGAGAACTATGTGAATAGGACTGACCCATTTACTATCTAAAATGGGATAGATAATCCTTGCATCAGGCCATTTCAGAATCTCCTTTTTAACAACCTCCCACATTTTTGGATTGAGCCTTCTCTGCATGTCTCGGAAAGGCTTCATGAACTCGTCTGTGTATATATGATGCATGCAAAGAGAGGGATCAACACCCCTAATATCAGCAATTGACCAGGCAATTGCTTCCTTGTGCCTTTGTAAACACTCAAGTAGAGCTCCCTCTTGCAAATCAGATAATGCAGACGAGATAATAACGGGGAGCGTGTTATTATGGCTAAGGAAAGCATATTTCAATGTGCTCGGGAGGGGTTTCAACTCCAACTCAGGAGCCTTTTGGATTGAGGATTTTAGTTGAGATGTCCCTGCCTCCGGTAGCGGATCTACCTTCACAATCCAGGGTGGGGACAGAGACTCAGTGTGTATCCCCAGCAACTCTTCTAATTTAGGCATTTCCCTTTCAGTTTCTTTAATAATCGAGGGATGGTCCTTAGATATGACCTTCTGAAGGGGATCTCTACATAAGAGTGCTGGAGTAGTCTCCTCAACTATTTCATCAACGACCTCAATCTGAGAACAATCTTCAAATCCGGATTGCATGTAACTATCAAAAACATTCAACCGAATCTTCTTGTTCCCAAAGCCCATTTTAAGTGCCCCAGATCTACAATTTATAGAGGCATTGGTTGTGGCCAAGAAGGGGAGTCCCAGAATAATGGACGGCTTTGTGGGCTTATTAAATGGGCCAGTATCAAGCACCATAAAGTCAACAGGGAAGAAGAAATCCTCCACCCTCACAAGGACATCTTCCAACAATCCCCTCGGTGTCTTAAGTGATCTGTCTGCAACTTGGAGGATTACTGGACTAGGCTTTAGCTTGCCTCCTCCCAAAAGGTCGTAGACAGAGCTCGATAGAATGTTCACCCCCGCACCCAGATCGAGCAGAGCCTCGTCAATGTGTTGGTTACCTATAACCACTGAAATATACGGGGCCCCTGGTTCTTTCATTTTGGGGGGTGTTCCATGTTGGAGAACCGAGCTAACATGGTCAGGCAGGATGACCTTGGTTTGGACTTGTTTCCTAGATTGGTGCTTCTGGGTGCACAAGTCCTTCAGAAACTTGGCATAGGATGGGACCTGTTTAATAGCTTCCAATAGAGGCAAGTTAATCTGAACTTGCCTAAAAGTATCCATAATCTCTTCCATCCTATCCTTGGCTCCAGATGAGCCAACAGAAGATTCCCCAAGAGAGAAAGATGCTCTAGATAGGGCACCCTTGGCTTCTGGGTAGAGGGGTCATCATGGCAGGAAAGGGGTGGTGGAAGGACGACATCCTCATTGTCGGTGATTTTGTGTGAGGGAGGGCAGTGTGGCTTTTCCTCGGTGGAGATGGAAGTCAGGTCAGGTGTGGAATGGGAATTCTGAGATGTAACCGTAGGAGTGTTATCAGGCTTGTCAATCTTTTTTCCACTCCTCAACATGGTCACTGCTTGACCGTGCTCCCAGAATACAACCCCCTTGCCCTTAGGGTTCTCCTCAGAAGAGCTAGGAAGCTTCCCCAGATCACGTTGCCTAACTACCTCAGTAAGATGACCAATTTGGGATTGCATGTCGGTAATCATCTTATTCTGAGATTGGATGGCCATATTCTGATGCTCTTGCAATGCTTTCATCATGGCCTTCAGTTCATCCATCTCAGAGGGCTTATTCTGAGGAGAGTTTTCATAAGATGGTTGATATATGGGGTGGGGAGGTAAGGGTCTTGTATTCCCTGAGTTAGAAGCATCACCTTGCTTCCAAGAGAAGTTTGGATGGTTCCGCCACCTTGGATTATAGGTATTGGAATAAGGGTTATTGCGAGGGGGGCGGAAACCTTGGGCTGTGTTCTAGTCAGCCTAAATCAACTCAGGGAATTGATTTGCCTGATGGCACTCCGCAGTGGCGTGTGTTGTGCTTTGGCAAATGGAGCATTCTCTTGAAGCCTAAAAGATAGAGGCTACTTGCGGGTTCATGCCGGGGTTTGCTAAAAGCCTATCAAAGTTTTTATTCAATAGTTGAATCTGATAAGCCAAATCCTGAGAAGCCCCATCTTCATGGGCCTCTATCTTCCTCTGCAAGATTGATGGTTTTCTTTCTTGATAGGCAGAGGATAGAAGTATGGAGTTGTCGCTTAATGTTTCAAATAATGCCCAGGCTTTATCCTTAGTCTTGGTTATGAAGGTTCCTGCACAGGTTGCATCGATGGTTTGCTTATGCCTTTCAGATAATCCACTATAGAACCTTTTGACCAATTGCCATCTTGGCACATGATGGTGGGGGCATAACCTAAGAAGGTCATTAAAGCGCTCCCAAGTCTCATGAAATTGCTCCCCTTCCTATTGAGTGAAACCCATAATCTCTCTTCTGTAATGGTTGGTTTTACTCATAGGAAAATACTTTTTCAAAAATTCTCCATTAAGGGTGGCCCAATCATTTACCCTTGCATCGAGGGTATGATACCAGTGCTTGGCTTTATCCTTTAGGGAGAAAGGTAATAGAGTCCTCGTCAGGGCTTCATCAGTAAAGCCCTGGAGCTTCACCGTGGAACAGACCTCGGTGAATTCCTCCAAATGACTGTAGGGGTCCTCCCTAGCAGTACCATAAAAGGAGGGCAATAAGGATATGGTACTGCTCTTGATCTCATACGGATTATCCCCTGCCGGTCATCTTAGTGCTAGTGCAGTTTGGTTAGTTGGAATAAAATAGTCCCTTAGGGTCCTTTGTTGATTTACTCCTTGATCAGCCATTCCTTCTCTTTTCTCTCCTAGGTGAGCTCTCCTAAGAATTCTCTCAGGCTCAGGATCAAACACTAGACTACACTCAGGAGAGCATCTACCAAGCATACAAAACACAATTCAGGTTCTTATCAAGTAAGTGAAGCCTCCACTCAAAAGATAAGTCAAAAGATCAAGACTTATCCCTCTATTCCCACGTAAGTGGTATAAGAGGGGTATGGACTTGAAATCTTAACCTTCTTTGTTTCGGAGGTCGAATTAGTTAATATAAATGGCCAAACAAGTTTTTCACTACAATTACGTGCCTTAATTCAACCTTCGAGTGCCCTAGGACCTTTACTTTGCTTGGATGATACTCCTAAGTGATCAAGTAAGAAGTTACTCCAAGGACAAATAAAGGGATGCAAGTAGGGTGAACCCTTCCTTTGAGGCGATGCGTATGCGGTGCCCCTTAACTACCCTTTTGTTCCTTTAAGGGGTGTCCCCCTCCGTGGAGTATCAAAACACTTGGTCAAAAGATAGTATGACCACCACCACAAAGCACAATAGGAGGGTTTGCACCGATAAAGAGATTGGTGCCTATAGACTTAAGGGATCGAGCTTTAGTGTGGTGCCTAATGTGCATGCTCAGTGTCAAAAGTGTGCAACACACCGCAAATCTTTGTAATTTCTTTTGAAATCGTAGACAAGTCCCTTAGAATCAGATCAAATGTGAATTGATTTTAGGGTTGAATCTGATTATCAGTCCCACTTTTAGTTATGCGACCACTGAATTAGTAAATTCAAACAACTTGGTGGTCTTGAATTGTAATTTGAATGCAAATGCATGAACAGAAGTTGGATGCAAAGGTTAGGAAGGTGTACCTGTCTCTGGCAATCTTTGTGCTAATATGCATGTAATGAAATAATAAGATCTAATGTGCTGCTCGATCACCCCTAAATGCGCGCACCTAAGGGCATGCAACTTCTAAATAGGCAGCTCGGTATTTTCTTTTGTTGGTTTTAAAGGCAAGCAAGCAGAAAATAGAATCACGCATGCAAAAAAAAAAATGTAAACCCTAGTAGCTAAAGAATGTGGGGACAAACCCTGAAAAATTCAGCCCCAATTACTACAAGGGTGAAAAGATAGAAATAAATTGTGTGACGGAGAATCCTTTGTGAAAGCAGGATCTTGGTCTCCTACGTCTTTCCTTGTGTGGCTTAGCTCATGGTTGCTATCGCCACTCAATTGTGCCTCATCGCCTCGTTAGATTCCTCGCACAATAAAAAAAAATTGATCAGATAATTGCTCAACTCAGAATATTAAAAAATAATGTAGTGAATCTATTGCGTCTGTTGCCTCCCCGGCAACAGCACCAATTTGACGGAGAGAGTTTCACTTATTTGTGATAGCAATAGCAGATATGTCATAGTAATTAATGTGGTGGAAATTTCTCAATCAAATGATTAACATAGATATGAATTTAAACCACAATAAAGGATGTCGTATCCACAAGGAGGGAAAGATTAATAAGTTCACAAATTTTCTTTTTTATACAAAAATTAATTTGACGATTAGTTGTAGCATCAAACCAACATGAGAATAACTTGAATCAGCAGTAACATAAAATATGGATAATTAAAGGGTCTGATAAGCAATTAACCACAATATAAAACATTATATCTAAAATAACTCCTATTCTACCATGGTCATTTAATCAAATTGACCTCCTCCTGTATCAAAACAGGGGAGGTTGATTCCCCTCGGCGTGTGCACGGAGGGAGCTGCAGCTGGTGGCGTGGCTCATTAGAGGAGTAGGGTCGGTGGAGAGGATCACTCCGATGGTGGTGCTGTAGCCTACGGTGGTTGGGGATGCCACCGGCGATGAGGAAGAGGTGCGATAGCGGTGGGTTGTTGGCGTTGTCGAGAGCAGCTACAAGTGATGCGAGTAACACAAAGATGCTGGCGGCTGTGTGCAGGAGGTCACGCGTGTCTGCAGTCTCGTCGAAGAGGCATTAACGCCGAGGGTACGCTGCTGGAGAGAGCGCGGGTGCAGGAAGGTCTGCGCCAGCAAAGGGCGCAGTGAGGCACTGTCATCAGCGCTTGTGATGGAAGACGATCGATGCAGGGTGCGGCACCTGCTGTTCTGCTGGAGAGAGCACGGGTGAAGGGCGGTGGGTGCGTGAAGGTTTTGGAGGGGCACGACGCCTGCAGAGGGCGCGCAAGGGCAGGCTGAGCCTGTTGGCATGGCACAGCGCACAGGTGGGGCAGGTGGCCGGGTGTACACCTTTAGACAGTGCAAGGGTAGGCGGTGGTGCGGGTGCACGATGATGGAGGTGCAGAAGCGGAGATGGCACTGGAGTGAGTGCACTTGTAGCTATGCGCCTGCCGCAGTGGAAGGGTGATGGAAGGTGAAGCAACTGTAGGCGCGGTGAGAGCTGGCACAGGCGAGGGCACGCTGTGGTGGGAGCGCTACAGAAGTGCCTGTAGGCAGTGCCGGCGCAGCCGTGTGGGCGGCTATTGGGAACGCTGTGGCTGGGCACTTACGGTGGAGGGCGTACGGTGAGGGCAGGCGGAGTGCAAGCTGGAAGGGCATTTGCGGTGGGAGGCTTGGTGCACAGTGCAAGAACGATTGCACAGTTGATGGCTCCCTTCCAATCCCCTCCGCCTCTCCTCTATATCTCTTCTCTTCTGCCTCCGAAGGGATTTTCAAAATCATTTTTCTAAAAATAGAAAATGGCCAACCCGTTTGCATTTTGTTGAGAGAAGTTTTTGATGCTGGTCAGAATGTGTTGCGGCTGGTGTTTGTTGGGGGAATTTTACCCCCATCCCCTCCTTGTTCTTTCCAATATCATTCTTGCAACAAAACATAAAATAGTTACATACATACTATAAAATGCAATAAAATAGATAAAAACTCAAGTAATGATGCATGCACTTATTTAATGACTTCATTTGATTATTAACAAACATACTATCTTAGAATTGAAGTACTTAGGCGTAATAATAGTCCATTAAAATGGACTCATCTGTAGGGGTCGCCTTTTATAGTTGCAAGAATTGGGGGCATTTTGGACTTTTTTTTTTGAAACTAAAAGGAAAGCTATCATATTACGATAACAATCCGGGAGGACATTTTATTGGTAAAGATGTGAATAGAAAATTACAAATCAGATCCCCATCTATGTATGAGGGACCAGCACTCATTTACAATTTGCTCACAGCATACTGGTCTCTCTAGAAATAACCTCTCATTTCTAGCCCTCCACACACACCAAAGAGTTGCGGCCATGCGTAGGTGCAGTCTCTCCAAAATTAAAAAATTATGCCACAAAGAATCCCATGGGGGGAGTGATTCCTGACAAATCCTCCTCCATATTACATTAATAATCAAGCAAGAAGAAAAAATGTGGTCAAGACTATCAGTGTTCATTCCACATAGGTGGAATTCATGAAGAGCAGCTCCCATTCTTTTGTGCCTTAGATCCCCTGTTATCAAGCCCTCCCGTTTGCAAAGCCAAGGAAAAATTTGTACCTTGAGGGGGATCTTCAAGGGCCATATTTTTTTATCAATGTGATCATAACCCCAACCTCTGCCATCTTCCATAATCTTTCCATAAGCACACTGAACTGTATAAATTCCATCCCAAACATAGCTATCTTCCACTCCAGGTCTGGGTTTGAATCTTTCTAGGTTTGAAATCATGTTCATTCTTTCTTCACACAGCTCGGTGCCCACCTTGATGGATTTAGCTTCATTCAGTTGCCAGCAGACCCCTGTTTCAGACTAATAGCAGCTCACAGTACTAGTTTTGTCCCTTGCTACAGCAAAAACCCTCGGGTAGGATTCCTTCAAAGGGCCCAGCAGGGACCAATGTTCACACTAGAAGTCAAATGTTCTGCCATCTCCTAATATCGACTGTAGCAGATGCCAATTACATTTCAGAGCTTGAATCACAGACTACCAAAAAGGTGATGGTCTGATAGGAAATAACCTCTTTAGCACACTGTTGGACTGACCGTAGCTATCTCTAATCAGCTCAGTCCAAGGCTTCTCTTCCCCCTTCAGAACTTTTATAGCCCATTTGATCAATACAGCCTCATTAAATTCTTTCAAAGATTGGATTCCCAATCCCCCACTTTCCTTGGGCTGACAGATTTGCTCCCATTTCAAAGGCTGCATAAATCTACCTTCATGCTTGGCACCTTTCAGAAGAACCTCTTTCTCATTAAATCCATGCGCTTCCATACAGATTTCAGAGCTTTGAAGAGGGAGAAGTAGAAGAAGGGGATCGAGGTAATAACAGAGTTCAACAAGATGAGTCTACCATCCTTAGATATGAACCTGCTATTCCATCCTGCCAACTTGACTGAAATTTTATCAAAAAGATTGTTCTAGTAGCTTTTTTTCATTCTTGAGCATCTTAGGGGCAGCCTGAAATATTTGATGGGAAAGTTGGTGCGAGGGGTCCCCAAAATATCCGAAAGAGCTTCTTGTTCTATCTCATTCAGGCCAAAGCATACCAAATTGGACTTCTCCCTATTTAAATTCAAACCTGAAATGTCACCAAAGATATTAACCATATGACCCAATGCACGGGCTTCACCTTCTGACCCTTTGACAAAAAAGACCGTATCATCCGCATACTAGAGAATAGGAGCTATGGCTCTCCTATTAGAAAGAGAGTATCCTCTGATAATACCCGCCTCAGAAAGTTTGCAAGCATATCTCACGACACCATCAACAGCAAGGTTAAAAACAAAAGGGGCCAAAGGACATTCTTGCCTCACCCTGCACTACGGTTGAATCCAGGCCCCACAAGGCTTCCCATTGATCAAGGGAGTGAAAGAGGTAGTAGTAACACACCTTTTCATCCATTGAATCTAGAGAGGGGGAAATCCTCTTCTCTTGAAAACCTCCCACAAATAGGGCCATGAAATAGAATCATAAGCCTTACGGAAATCAACTTTCCACATAAAGGCTTTACACTTCCTTTTCTACCAACCACACACCATCTCCTGGGCCATGATGAAAGACTCTTATAAGGATCTGTTAGGAAGGGATGCAGATTGGACTGGATGAATCACATCCTGCAGGACGAGCCGTAGCCCATTTTCCAAGACTTTGCTAACCACCAGATAAATAGAGTTCGAGAGAGCTTTAGATCCGAAGTCCTGAAATTTCTCTGCACCTTGTGTCTTTGGTAGCAAGAAAAGAAAGGATCTGTTGATCTTATCAAAGCCAGAGTTGCCCTCCTCGAACTCCTTATTGACATCCATCACTTCTTTACCAACCACACCCCACATCTCTTTGTAGAAAAAAACTTGGATACCATTAGGACCAGGGGAACCTTCATTATTTAAGTCTTTAATGGCAGCCACTATTTCTTTCTCAATGATGGTTGCTATCAAACTAGATACTTGTTCCTCAGAGACTTTAGGTGAGTCACTTGCTGCCATTCTCCATTGACCCCTTCTTGCAACCCATGACGAGTCTATAAAGTACTTGATGGCCTCAGCTCTATTATCTGGCATAGATGAGATTCTCTAACCATCCTTGAGTATGGATGAAATTAAGTTGATCCTTCTACGAGAGCTGGCAACCAAGTGAAAAAATTTGGTATTGGCATCCCCCTCTTTAAGCCAAAGTTGTCTGGAACGTTCCCTCCAATCCATCTCCAATTTTAGGTCTTCTTTAGCCACCACATCCTGCCACATTCTTCTGGTTCTGAGCTCCTGGTGAGTTAGAGGAACAATAGCTTCTTTTGTATCAAGGCCTTGGATTTCCAGCAGTGCCTCATTGCACCTCTGATGTCTCACAACAGACACTACAGCCCCATATTCCTTTAGCATTGTTCGCATAGTAGTCAACTTGGATGCAAGCTTGATAGTGGCCATTCCATCTACATGTTTGGCCCTCCACCAACCTTCAAGCATCTCACGGAATCCTGGTTCTCTCAACCAGGATTTTTTAAATTTGAAATAAAAGCCAACAAGCACTTGTTCCCCACTTTCCCAAACCAAGGGCGTGTGATCAGAAAAGGGGTGTTCCAGTCCACACACAGAGGATAACTGGAACATATCCAACAGTCTAGCATTACCAAAGAATCTATCAATTTTTGACATGAGGCCACTACCATTTCTCCAGGTGAATTCAGTTCCAGAAGAGGGATATTCACTCAAACCTAGTGTCTGAACCATCAATTGGAACCCAATAGATGCACTGTCCACCATGCCATTTTGTATGCCCCTCCCTGTCAGGACACAATTAAAATCCCCTCCCACAACTCATGCAGCCCCATTCACAAAGCCAGCAGCTTCACTCTAATCTTCCCACAACTCTTGCCTTGTATAGGCATCACAATGGCCATAGACTCCTGTAATGTAGTGGTCACTCCCCCCTGAGTCCTTTCAAATTTACAAGTCAGCATATGTCTAGCTATAGAGAGCTCAACCATTTGCAGAACGTTTTTCTTCCACCACATAACAATACCCCCAGACCTACCATGTGAGTTAAGCATCACACAGTCATTCGCATCACCAACCTTCATATCAGCCCAAGCCCTATCTTCTTCACTTTCTATGTGTGTCTCTTGAATAATGGCACAATCTATCTCCCACTCTCTCATATACCTCAGAAGAGAAGCCCTCCGACTTCTGTCGTGCAGCCCACACACATTCCAACATTTTGGACATTTTAGCTTCAAAAACATTAAAGAGGGACCGTTAACGACAGACATAAACATCGCTAAAGGCCAGTCGTGGACGATGTGTGCCTACTCCTCTTCCATGCCAAAATGCACACCCACATTTGGGGGATATCAGCCGTCCGATCTCAAGATCGGATGGCTTAAAGTCGTCCTCATAGCACTCTTCAAATGCCCTTGCCGTGCGCCCACGCGTGCAATGAGGCATGCAGATGCACGTCATCTCACGCAGACGTGATCAACGCTCCTCTTTACGTCATGTCTTTGCCCCTCGGCTGCTCGATCATCATCTAACGGCAGAATTGCTCCCGCGCCCATCTTGATTTGAAGTCGAGAGCAGATCGAACTCGCACCCTTCGCTTTCAAAGAGGCGCTCGCCCGCTGTGCTACCCTTCCACTTGAGGCGGGCACAAGATTTTGTTCGCAAGCGATTGTGGCCCTTGGATCGTGATCCAATAGCCTAGATCCATCGTGCAGGCGAGGAGAGAGAGAGGTGCGGCGGTCTTGCTAATTTGGGTGGGTTGGTTTAGGTGGCCGAGATGGTGCCACGTGGTGCCATCTTGGTTGTCCATCTTTTGTGAGTTGTAGATGGTGCTACAGATGTCAGATTGGACCAATTTTTGTGTTGTTAGGCTGCGATCATCGATCCGAACCCATCCGTGGGTTGGATTTGTTGTCTGAAGTGCAGATTGGCACCATCTTAGCCCTCGATCTTTAGGCTTCCTTTGTCTCTATCTGGTGCTATGGATGTTCGATCAGGGCAATCTTCGAGTTGTTGAACTCCAATCATCACCTTGATCAGATTCGTATGGTTGGATCTTCGATCCAAAGCCTTGATTAACAAGTTTCCCTATCCCTGGCCATAAAAGGAGACAATTAACCTAAATTTTATACAAACTGCCCTAATTGCAAGTTGATGAATGTTATGCAATATTTATAATATGTGATGCAATTCTATGCCTATGAAAACGCGTAAATAGATAGTTTATGTGATATAAACGTGTTTACATCACACCCCCATGCCTATCTTTTACTAGTCCCTAGCAAAACTACATCCTTAGCAAAACTACATGCTATTTATAAGAGAATTAAGTCAGATTTCATGCGCAATAGTTATTTTCAACACTTAATGATTTTAACTAGGACTTGAACTACAGCAACACAACAGCACCTGGGTATCTTTCAAAATGCAGACCGCCTAAAGTTCTCGCCTTATTCAAAGAGGGATCTCTTTTTCTCTTTTTCCTTTTTTCTATTTTCTTTTATTTAGATTTTTGAGTTCAGGGTTACAGAGCGGCTTTCTACGACCACTCAACCCGCCTAAGACTCGATAAGAACCCTAAGTTCTAAGCATCTTTTTATGAATGTGATAGACTCGTTGATCGGCAATCAGAACAGATTTCGGGTTTCTACGCCCCTAGGTGACCTTAAAAAGAATTCTGCCTAAAGGTGTATCTATACGACCGATAGCTTTCTCCCTAATTTTAATTTTTATGGGGTCAACACAAGGGTGAATCCAGTGTATATCTCCCTAGTTTATTCTACTTCTCTTCTTCCTAAGTATTTTGGAATTTTTAGTGCATTTCTTGAGCTAGGATCTGGAAACTAGTCAAAGTGTTGTTACCACCGACAACTTGCCAGCCATACTCGTGCTACGAAGTGTGGCGTATTTCTTTTTTTCTTTTTCTTTCTTTTCTCCTTTTCTTTTCCTTTTCTTTTTGAACTTTCTTTTTCTTTTTAAGTAGGTGGCTTCCCTGGTCTAAGATTTACCTAAAGGCAGCTGGAAAAGAATGGTCCAGTGGCTGGGCTCTGGACAACCTACCTTTGGGCTGTTACCCATGATAACTTGCCAGCCATACCACCCTAGAAGGTTCATTAGCTACCCAATTTCCACTAAAATCGCCGAACAATGAGTCAGTGACGAATAGTGTGTAGATGCTTAGACTTAAAGTTCCCCCAAATCAGAGGGCAAGTTGATAAGTCATGTACTTATCACCCCAACTTATTTAATCAAATTGAAATCAAATTTAAGATGGCGAGGACTCGATAAACAAATCCACATTTTAGTGGATACCCAAGCTGATTAAGCCTAAAGACCTGAAGGGTCTTCGTGTTCAAATCATGCAGTTTTATTTCCTAAGATTGAAAATTTTCTAAAGCCGAAGTTCTATTTCCTAATTTCACAATTTTTATATATATATAAATAGAAACAAAATGAATCTATGGAGCTGACAAAATAATTCAAAGATGAATATCCACTACCACATGCCTATCTAATGCAATGTCCTCATTATATTAAAAAGACATGAAACAGAGTGGAGTAGAGTAGAAAGCACCTGAATTGCCTGAATAATGGGTCCGCTCTGTTATAAATGGAAACTGTATACATGTTAAATTTAGTGCCTTTAGCTAGGCACACTATACAAAGAAGAACAAATAACGAAGTCACAAGTGCAGGTCAGAATCAAAATTAAAAGATTCACCTTAGGTCCGGCCAGCAAATGTCGACAGATGTGGACCAGATTGTGATGCAGACCCATACCCCATGGTCGAGTATATCCAAGGTTTTGGATAAAAATTACCTAGAACCTGAAATCAGTATGCAAGCGGGGTTGGGTCTGCGATTTATGAGGATGCAACCCATGACCAAAAAGTCGGGTTACAGAGAATTCATTATCAAACGGATAATCAATGAATGTATGCTTGGGTTGGACATCATCAGAACAAATGTCATAAGGGTCCTTGTGTGATGGTTTCAAATTAATTGGAACCCATAGACTCAGTGTTCTACTTCCTCCGGGTTTGCTTCCAAAATCAAAATTTCCCAGCTCCTATCCTCCTCATTCAGAATGTCAAATTCCAGGACCTCTTGCATATTAATCACCCCATCTGAACTTTCCAAGTCTAAAAGATGTGACTGAATCATAATTGACTTGGGTCTAGTTATCTCAAAAATAGAATCGTTAGTAAGCTCAATGGGGTATAATTGACAATCAGGGCATTGAATTGAATCCTTCAGAAAATGTGATTCTGAATCCATCATATGAGCCCCAATAAGATCAATTTCCTCAGTTATTGGGATACCAAATGATTTAACTGACTCCACAGGCCCAATCGTCTCACAAAAATCATTTTCTGTAAACTCACGTGAGACTTCGCAAATTAATTCTTCACCCTCAGAATCAAAGAAATCTAAATCCATATTAATGTACATCTCAAAATCATCCATCACTTTCTAATTCATGGAGACATACGTTTCCTCATACCCTAGGTCAAGGATCTTAGGTGACGAAATCAGATCATCCATAATTGGTTGCTCTAGATCAATCTGGTCAACCTTGTAACACATGTCCCTTCCAACAAGTGCCTGAGAGGGTTCTGACATTGGCTCTCTTGAAGGGGTTTCAACCTGGGAATCATCCCATTATTGAACTAAAGCAATCACAAATCTCATTCTCAATTTTGCTTACTTCCCAAGTAAAAACTCACCTGGGTCCTTATCCTTAACATCCTGGAGCCAATCCAACAAATACTTGTTCAGATCATCAATCATTTTAATCAGGGGCTCCAATTCTTTATTGTAATGTATTGGCTGAGCTTCTAAAGATTGTATAGTATTCCTAAAGTTAGCTAAAACCTTTTCTTGGACCTGGTTAACCTGAACCAAATGGTTTGGTTCAAGATTGGGCGGGTTTGGGATCAGTGCAGAGGAGTTAATGAGTTGAGATTCGTGATACCCTCCCTGATAATAGGTCATTTTGGGTTGTTTATAAGGTGATAATGACCTAAAGGTAATGTATTCAGGGGATGGGTAAGGATCGGTGTATCCTTCTTGATTGTAGATCATATTAGGTTGTCCATGAAAGGGTACCGATCTATAATCAATGTGACTTGGAGAAGGATAGAAACCATAATCATGGTGTTCAGGGTTAAACCCCAATCACGGAGGTTCGGAATTGTATTCCCAATCCAAGTTATCCCAACTAACAGAAGGTTGATTACAGTATGAGTTGGGATAATAATCATCATGTTGAGGATAAGACATAACAGGAGGGTAAGAGCGGGAATGTGTGTAGACTGTGGGAGGATTCATGATAAATGGGAGGAAGAAAGGTGCCTTGCAATACAAAAAATCAAACTTGTCCTTAAGTGGGTTGGCCTAAAGACCTACAGACTCCCAGAACCCGTCTTGAGATAAAGAAACGATTTGATCTACTTCATTCCATTCAATCCAACCAGTTAGAGGGAGGGACTGGGGAGAAGGTTCCTCCTTCGACTTGTGCCTCCAGTTCCTAGTGTACCCCAGCAGTGATCGTTTGATTCTGCTCCCCTAGCTGGACATCAGATTCAACGATAGAAATAGACTAATCGAAAATAATCCCGTTCTAGGCTACGAGGAGCGAGTCGAATCCTTAACGCCAACGTCTGCTCTATTTTAATTAGTGTTAAGTATGAATGTGCTTTGGAATGTGATGGGCCCTTTATCTAGGTTGTGCCCTTAATGAATGATTGATGTGTGTGTGCGTGAACAACCATTGGTTTTTAAGCAAGATTATTTTTGATGCGGTGAATTTTAGGGTTCAAATCTTGCTTAGTAGCTTTTAGGATTCAACTTTAGGTATTTTCAATCAAGTTTTGTTGGCACACCAGGTTTTGAAAGCACAGGTGAAGATGTTTTCCTTTGAAGCTTAAAAGAATGTGGAGTGCCTGGTAAATCCCTAAGAGTTGAACCTATGTGGTAGCTACTTAAAGAGTTGATTTTAGTTGAAGTGGTGTGGCCCAATCAACTTAAACAATCGGCCTGTCGCACCACTCAATTAAGCACACAAGTGATTACCTAATCTGAATTCTACTCGATTATGTGTTTGGGTATCTGGACCGGTTCCAAAGATTGGTTTACCAATTGAGTTTGAAAATCAGATGAGGTTATGTACCTCTGTGAGATTTTTTTAATTTTTCTTTTTAAATGCGGAGGGTAAGGCAGGTGTAGGTGTCAAACAAACAATCAAAACTAACCTTAGTGTTTATAAGAACACCTAGGTTGATTTATGTTTGTGTTATTACGTGGTGGAATGAAAACTAATGGGTGGGAGGTGGGGGTAAACTTACAGAACCTTCAACAGCACTTTGCTCCAATCAACTGCTTTTGCTCATCTCAAAAGAATACTTGTAATCACAATAAGAAAGGAGAGAAGTGAGGTAAACGATTCGTAAGTCGTAATCACAATAAGAATACTTGTAATCACAATAAGAATGAAAGAGCGTCACCTCCCCGGCAACAGCGCCAAAATGTTGAGAGCAGAAAACTACACGTTCGCAGTTGGATTCGAAAACCTATCGTCGTAGTTTGAGTCGTGAAGAAATCCATTCAACAGATAAAATTTATACTGAAAATCAGTAAAGAAGTTCTGGGTTGAACACAGGGAGACTACGTCGATCTTAAAATCCATAATTATATTTTTTTGTATATTTTTTTTAAAAGGTGAAATAATCACAATAGAATCACTATAGACAATAAAAGAGAGAGAGAGAGAACAATCACTTGGTATTTGAATAATGTTTTTACAACTAAGAAAGTGGGAAATGATTACACTGGAAAGTAGGAAATTGTTACAACTAGAAAGTAGGAAATTTTACTCTAGAAAGCGATAAAAGAAAGGAGAGAGATGTTATCCTCCTCGACGAATGCTTGGAGGACGAGCCGAACGAAGGGGACGCCTAGAAGATGGATGATGAGGTGGGAAGAAGGAGGACGAAGTCGGAAGAACAGGAATGAGGCAGCACATCATTGTCGTCACAGGATCCACTTTAGGAATGGAGGCAAAAACTTGGATTTAGCTCTTGAGGAGCATCCCTGGTGTGGGACATGCTTCTCTTAAGCTTTGGAGAGGAAGAAAGGAGAAGGAAGGGATGAGAATTTCAAAGGGCAGGGGTCTTCTTTTATAGTTGCAAGGATTAGGGGCATTTTGGACATTTTAACTTCAAAAACATTAAAGAGGGGCCTTTAACGATAGACATAAACGTCACTAAAGGTCGGTCGTGGACGACGTGTGCACGTTGCGCGCGCCAAGTCCTCTTCCATGCCTAAACGCACGCCCACGTTTGGGAGATATTAGCCATGCAATCTCAAGATCGGACAGCTTAAAGTCGTCCTCATAGCACCCTTCAAATGCCCCTGCCGCGCACCCACGAGTGTGATGAGGCGTGCAGACGCGCGTCATCGCACGCGTACTCGATCAGTGCTCCCCCTTGCGCTACATCTCCGCCCCTCGGTAGGCTAATCATCATCTGACGGCTGAATTGCACCCACGCCTGCACCCATCTTGATTTGAAGCTGATCGCGGATCGAACTTGTGCCCTATACTCGGGAAGAGGCGCTCACCCGCTGCACTACACTTCCACTTGAGGCGAGTAGAGGATTTTGTGCGCTAGCGACCGTGGCCTTTGGATGGTGATCCAACAACCCAAATCCATCATGCGGGTGAGGAGAGAGAGAGGGTGTGGCGGTCTTGTTAATTTGGCTAGGCCTGTTTGGGCGATCAAGATGGCACCAGGTGGCACCATCTTAGCCGTCCATATTCTGTGAGTTGCAGATGGTGCTATAGATGTCGGATTGGATCGATTTCTGTGTCATTAGGCTGCGATCATCGATCTAAACCCATCCGTGCAGTCGGATTTGTCATCTAAAGTGCACATTGGCACCATCTTGGCCCTTGATCTTTAGGGTTCCTCGATCTCTATCTGGTGCTATGGATGTCCGATCAAGGCGATCTTGGAGTTGTCGAACTCCAATCATCGCCTTGATCAGATTCGTACGGTTGGATCTTCGATATGAAGCCCTAATAACAAGTTGCCCTATCCTTGGCCATAAAAGGAGACAACTAACCTAATTTTTATACATACTATCCTAAATGCAATATGATGCTTGTTATGCAATATTTGTAATATGTGATGCAATTCTATGCCTAAGAACACACGTAAATTGACAGTTTATGTGATATAAATGTGTTTACGTCAATCAAAAAATTCTAAACTAGGATGTTTAAGTGGTGGTTTTTACCTTGGTTTAGGTTTTCACCAAAAAATCATTGTGTACTTCTGAGATTGCTTATTTGTGTGATTGTCATATTATTTCCGCATTACTTTTGTATCTCACTCGATCTCACCCCAACCATCTAGGGAATTACAATTAGTATTAGAGCAGGTTCTTGCATTCATGATGTCTCACTCGACGAGATCATGGAGGGAAGCATCTTTGCTGCGAAACCACCTGAGGTGCAGTCCACTACTTGCCCGCCATTCTTCGACGGGAGCAACTACCCATATTGGATGCTTCAGATGAAGACTTGGCTTCAAGCAAATGACTACACGATATGGCAGTGGTGTAAAGTGTCATATGTCATCCTGAAAAGGGTCGAGGTAGGTTACTCCCAACACCAAACTCAGGAGCTATCGCTCAATGCAAAGATGATGAATGCCTTAAATTGTACATTGAGCCCAGATGAATTCAACTCATCTAGCATTGCGTCACCACATACAAGATATGGTGTACTCTAGAGGTAACTCTGAAGGTACTTCAAAGGAAAAATCCTCTAAAATAAATCTACTTTCTCAAGAATTTGAATCTTTTTCCTTGAAGAATAATGAATCTTTGAGTGAAATGCACACTAGGTTCACTCTTATAGTGAACAACCTTAAAGCCTTAGGTGAAACCTTTATAAAGGAGGAGCTTCATGGAAAGCTTCTTCATTCCCTTAGATTGGAATGGGAACAAAAAGTCACCATCATTAAAGAGGCGAATGAAGTAGAGGAGCTTAACATGGAGGATCTCTTAAGCAATCACATGGCTTATGAGATGAAGATAAAGCAAAAGGACACATTGGAGTCGAAGCCAAGGAAGACCCTCACCTTCAATGTCTCTTCGGATAGTGAGGTAAGTTCCAATGACGAGGACCTTAGAATTTTGTTTAAGAAATTTTCCAAGTTATGTAGGGCCTCAAAGAAGGAAAAGGAGAAAGAGGAAGAATCACCAACTCGTTGCTATCATTGCAACAAGAAAAAACATATTCAACCTGAATGCCTTCTTCTAAAGAAAGAAAAGGAGAAAAAGTATAAGAAGAAAGCATTCCATGTTACTTGAGATGATTCGACCTCGGAGGAGGAGGAAGAAGAAGATCCTGAAGAGAGGAATGAACTCACTAGCATGGGTTTCATGGCCATTGCAAGTGATGGTGAGAATGAAGACGATGACAAGAAGGTAAGTTCTATTAATGAATTACAAGATGCACTAGATGAACTATATGAGCTTAGTAAGTCGTTAAACATAGAAAACATGAGCATTAAAAAAATCTTAGTTTTCTTAAATCTAAAAATGAAAGGTTAGAGATTCAAATTAAGGATCTAGAAATTATTTCTAGTCCTAACATTCCAGAAAAGGATAATTTATTGCGTTAGAATTATAACCTAATCAATGAAAATAGTAAACTAATTGAGGAAAATATTCGTTTAAAAATGAAAATTTCTTATTTAAAACCAAGATGCATGTTATGGAGAAAGAACTTCCATATCTTATGGAAAATTCCAAGAATTTAATAAGTAGACTAGAAATTTTCTCTAATGAAAAATTAGCACTAGTCATAAGGTTGAGAAAGATCCTCCAAGGTGACCCACTAACAAATCCAAATCCAAATTAACTTTAATACCAAAGAGAGAACTTGAATCCTGTTTTTGAGGTTACAAAGATTTCAACAAAAATGAATGGACCTAGAAGATGAAAGATGGTCAACTCGAATTGGAAGGACCGAGTAGACCAAACAGGAAGATAAGAAGACCGACGAGATGATTAGTGGGTGATTGAATCGTCTTGCATCAACTGCTCGATTGAAGACTGGCTCTAATGCTTGGATCTCCAAGTAACGGTTGGGAGCCCCATCCATTTTGGCAAACTCTATTCAGGCCATGCTATTGGCCTTGGTAAGTGAGCAAATTTTCTTGCCCTATTTTTTTATCAATAGTATTTAGATAGGGAGACCAGCCATGTTGTACGGTTCTGAATGCTGAGCTATAAACTATAGGCATGTACAAAAGATGTCTGTGGCAGAAATGAAGATGTTAAGATGGATGTGTGGTCATACAAGAAAGGATCGTATTTCAAATGAATTTATTAGAAACAGGGTTAGGGTGGCATCGATAGAGGATAAAATGAGAGAAGCCCATCTAAGATGGTTTGGACACTTACAAAGAAGGCCACTAGATGCTCCAGTTAGGAGATGTGAGAAGTTGGAGGCTGAACCCGCTAAGAGGGGGCGAGGAAGACCAAACAAGTGTTGGAAGGAAACTATTAAGATGTCTAACCTTTTGTCCAGATGTCCAAACACTTAGGCTAGACTTGGTGCTTTCTATCTGTTGATTTTAGATGACCAGTTCGTAGTCCAGACGTCTTAGAAAACGTTTGATGACAATGACAAACATCCAACAATAGGACCATTGGGCTGTCAGCAGATTATCCTCAGAGATTACCTTATAATTAATTCTTTTACACTTTTAGATGTCCGTACATCATCACAGTTGTTTGATAAATAAACGTTAGGCTAAGATCTGACCTAAATCACTTTTGTTTGATGATTTAGCTATTAAGTCTCTCAGGAAATCCATTCCCACATAGGACTGTCTTTCCTAACATTTAGAGACTTTGCCAAACAACTGACCTGTCGTCTGACCTAAAAGATATTAGAACCTTGTTTCGATCTTGTGAAAGTAGTAAGAAACCCATCTTAGGATTAGACATCTGATTAGTATCCTAGACGTCATAAAAGTGAGTTTGAGACATCCGTCTTGATCTAACCCTTATCAAATCAGACAACTGAACCAAGGGTCAGACGATGATGCAGACGTTTGATCATAAAACAAGGCATTTGATAACCCTATCAGAATCATAAATGACCCATATTTCGACGGGATTTCGGACCACTCTCTTGAGCTTTGTTCCCAACAACTATAAGAGGCTTCTAAGGCCTTCCAAAGCCTTCTTAGGACATATTTATATAGAAAAGCACCCTTCCTAAGCTAAGTACACCTTGAGAAACTACTTCCACACCATATGTGTCCAAGTGAAAAAGAAAATTATCTAGAAGTTCTTGCTTTCCAAGCCCTCTAGCATCCATCTGAGAGCACCGTTATGCTGCCGACTTCATGAGGCACCACTTCCATCTAAGGGAACTTTTTTTGCCGATAGGAGCTAGTTTGGTTTACACCTATTTTGGGATCTATAGGATATTGTGTAATTTTATCTTTGTTGAGTACTTGCTTTGCAAATTCCAGTCTCCCTTGTGAGGCAAAATACTCCTCATGAAGAGGAGGGGTTTGAGGTATACTACCCTCATACAAAGTAATGTCGGTTGTATTGAGGTTGAACTACCCTTATTTTAAGTAGTTTGGTTAATGGATTTGATCTACTAGGTAGATCAAGAAGTCCTAAATTGAGAGGTTTAGGTGGTGGTTTTTACCCAGATTTGGGTTTCTACCTAAAAATCAATGTCCTTGTTAGATTGCTTATTTGTGTGATTGTCATATTATTTCCACTTTACTTTTGTATTGTGCTCGATCTCACCCCCTCCGTCTAGGGAATTACACTTCTAAGGATCTATTCCAAGATATCGAGGATCTTAAGAACTTAACACGGACTTTGGGTCCACCGAATCAAAGTCAGGAAATCCTACTCATTAAGATGTTCTCCTTTAGCCTTAAGGATACGGCTGCCTACTAGTACAGAATGATCTCACAACTTATCATGACTTAGGCCGAACTTGAATCCAGTTTTCTAAAGAAATTCTTCCCAATAGGTCATACCAACGCACTGAGGTGAGCCATTAAAACTTTTACCCAAGATCATGGAGAACCTATTCACACATCATGGGAACACTTTCACAATCTACAAAGAAAATGCCCAATCTAAGATATCCCATGTTGGCAACTCATGCATATCTTTTACTACGGTTTACACGAGAACGTGCAGAATCTCATGGACTATTCTGAATGTGAATCTGATTGTGAAAGAATTGATTTTCATCATAGTAAATGCGTACAGAAACTCTTGAATTTGTTAGTGAAATTGAACTCATAAGATTTTTCTGATAGAACCATCAAAGTTGGTGTGGACTAGCACAGTAGTAGAGACTATGAGGAGGTAGGAAATTCTAAGTAGGAGATGGATGTAGCAAGGGAGTGGCTAGAGGTTTATATAGGACTCTAGGAGGCTTCCTATTGATCGGTCTAAGGTACCTAGGGTCACTAATTTAGATGGCTAGGATTAATAGGTTAAGAATCAAGGGTTAGGATTAAATGTTAGGTGATAGGCTAGGTTAGGTTTTTGTTGGGAATAAATCAAGGACCTGGATGAAATAGGAAGGGTGATGGATGGTCTAGATTTAATAATAGGATGGGTAATCAAATAATTAGGTGGAGAGAATAAATAGGTTGGGAAAATAAGGATCGGCTGGAGTTTGGTGGGTCACGTAGGGATGGATACCTATGGGCTTTTCGGCGGAACTTTGGCATGGGATTACGTAGAGGATAGAGAGGGTTACGTGGATGCCGTGCGTGGGATTTCGGTAAGGTGATGTTCGGTGGAGTGCATGGGTTGTTGTTAGGGATTAAATAAAGGAAGGAAAATGCATGGCCGTGGGTTCTGGTGATAGCTGTACATAGGGTGGGATTTGGTGGGGAGTTCTGTAGATTTGTTAAATGGGATTTGGCGGTGGGTGTTGGATGGGATTTACGTAGGAATAAGGAGGAGGCACTGGTGGTACATGCAACATTGGGGTTTACATGGGATTTTTGATGGAATAAATAAGGAAGGAGAAGGGACAGGTTACGAAGGTTTCGGTCTTTGCATATGTGGATCTCACGTAGGCATTTGTGGTATAGAAATAGAATAAAGTAAATGACCAACCATAATGGTGGAAAACTAAGGTGTATTGGCCTGTCAAAAATAGATTGGTTATGGCTAGGGAATTAGATACCAGGCGAAGATCTATTAGGCTCCTAAATTGGCTAGTGGTTCGGTCCAATTGAGTTTCCAAATAAGTACAATTAGGCTCCTAATCAGGCTACTACGCTTAGCCCTTTTCCAAGTGAGTTCAAATTAGAAAGTCCAATCAGCCATGCTCCAATCAACCTATAATTTTGTAGCTGCACATATGAAAATAAACACATCAAGGTAACAGATACAATTGCTGGAAAAATTGCATAAAAGCCCAATTGCATGCATTATTTACGGAATGACCTAAAATGCCTAATCTAACCTGACTAAATGCAATCTAACCCAAACTACCTTAGACCAACATTAGTTAGGCATTAATTAACATAAATAAATATAAAAATATCATGGACGCTTCCTATGGAAGCAACTTTCTTAATTAAGATGAGAAATCCACTCATGAACTCTTTGAGGGAATGGCTGAGAACTCTAACAATAATGCCACCATGTCCTAATTTAGCAGAGGAAGCATGAATCACAAGGGCACCGTGAGATCACAACGAATCCAGTTCATGAGACTTAGGGATCATAACAGAAAAACTAGATAAGGTCGATATTATTGCTAAACATGTAGATGAGGTTCGCAACTCAATGAAGAATCTATCACCTCTTCTTGTTATGAATCTCGCACATCGATCAATTTTGCAAATTACCCTAGGGAGGGAATTTGTTAATAATCTAGATATACGAGATCCATCTAACTTGGGTTTCTACCACACTCCTACTCCAACCCAAGGAGGGACATTTCTCCCATTTTTTACTACTCTTTCCCTGCTTTCTGTTATGGAAAACATGATGAATTCTTACAATTTGTATGACATCTAGGAGAATGCTTCAAGATCTAACCTTCATTCAAACACCTGTAACCCTGGATCGAGAAATCATTCAAATTTCTCTTGGGCTGAACACAATCAAAGACCTAATTATCTCAATCAAACCTGTTAAAACCTGTTGGTGTTGCTTGCTCAGCAACAACAAGAGAGGCCCACTCAGTTGAATTTGCAAAATTATTCAGGACCGAATAGCGATAATCAGCTAGAGTAGTTTTTGAGAGCTGTTAATGAGATCTAGTGTAGAAATGTTGAGGCTCTAGCTGAGATCCAAAGCCAATGCACGGTTGAGGTAGCTGATTTATGAAATCAAATCATGCAGTCAGCTGAATCTTATCATCTAGGTACTCTAGCATCCCAGCCAGATCCGAATCCTAGGAATCTACCACATCCTAGGTACTAGGGACAAGCACATGTAGTTAATTCGAATTAAAATCCACCATCTGCACCTCCTGAGAGTGATTTACCAAATTCGGCTCAGCAACCACATTTACTATACCAAGAAGATCTACCTATCATTTCGAATCAGAAATGGTTGGTTGTAACCCAGTTCCTAATTGAACTCAAACTCTTCTCTTTGCCTCATATTTTGGCTTAGTTACCTCAAACCAAATTGGATTTATGCTTTGTGAAATCAATTTCTATCTTTCTGATATCTTCACTTGAATCTGATTTTGGTCCTACAAGATCTTGTAAGGCAATCTGGGCAGGATTTTTCTGTTACTCCTCTTTTGTAGGTGGTTATCTAATATGTTTTGACTTATTCTTTACTCCAATTTGTATTCGCATTTATTTTGCTATGGGAGTTATTCTTCACTGAGTTTACAACTTGCTGAAGGTGTAAAACTTAGCACTTGTATATAGCTAATTTTTGTTCTTTCTTTTCTAGTTTTCTTGTCTTTGTCTAATTCTACACTTAAGTTTGAGCTTATTTGATCACTTCCTTATTTCCTATCCTTCACTTAGTCCGACTGACCCCTCTGACTTATGTCAGAGTAGAAATCGTCTACTTGAGATTTGTTGATCTCCTTTATCTAACTCCTACCATCACTCTATACTAAGTGAAGTATAGGGTCCTTTTCACCCTTTCTTTACAATGAGGACATTATAAGATTTTGGCATAGGTGGGTATGAAGTGCATTTTAATACTTTAAGTGTGGTATTAGACAAAATAAGAAAAAAATTGAAAAACCCTAAAAATTTAAAAATTTAAAAACACAAAAATTTGAAAAATTAAAATCCATAAAAATATAAAATCAAAAGTAACAAAAATATTTTCCTTTTATGAGGGAATTATTTTTGGAGGCATTCAAAAGGAGAAGAATTTTTGGAATGAAATCTTTCTCAGGACCTTATTTAATATTTATAAGAAATTAAGAGTTGTGAATATCTTAAGTAATATTTTAAAGGTCATAAATCAAATATATATTTATATTTATATTTATACAATGTAAATAAGCAAGAGCTTTGAATCCCTTCTTTGGACTTTGTCTTGAACAGCTTTCAAAACAAGTACTTATTTTTTACTATTGACACGGGATTTTGAGTCAGAATCTGAAACCTACGTAGGTGATTTGTATTCCTACTCTTTACTTTGAAAATAGAGTCACTAAGATGTTATTAATCCATATACAATACTTAATTTTTGGAGTTAAATTCTAACTTTCTTAGTCAATAAGACTTAGTCATGTTCTTTTGACTTTGAATTTTTATTTTTATCACAAAGTTGAGTAAAAAGACTAGATACTTAGAGTTAATCAGGTAAAGAAGCTAGTTTGGAACCTTAACCATAAGGTCTATCAGGCTATAGATAGCTTTATCAGTCGAGGATGTCCTGCTAGACTTGGTGAGCTGCATCCTGACAGACCTTGTGGGTTGATATTAATGGTTTAATGGATCTAAAAGTATAAGGTTTTTTTGTCCACTCTCTAGTTTGTGACCTAAGTAACTTAAGTGTCCAAACTTCACACACAATAGAATTGACTTACAAGCATCTGAGACAGTGAAAACATAGAAACCAAGAGATCAGTCTTGTATCATTTTTACCCTAAGGATTTCAACGAGATGGCTCTTGAAAGGATGAAGGATGTGCCACTCACCTACAAAAAGGATTTGGAGTTTTTACTTAGAAGTAGGAAAAATGAGGAGATAAAAAAATATATTACACCCTACAATAATGCATCTCGGTATAAATGGGTGCTTATGCATTTATCCAGCAAATAAAGTATCTCACGACAAATGGATGCTATCCTCCTCCATCCAATAAAAAAACACCCCAATACAAATGGATGTTTTAACCTACAGAAAATGGATTTGAAAAATATGGAGATGAAAACTAGGAATAAGAGACCTATTGGTCCAACCGAGGATATATGCCTTGAGTATTGACCTTGAGATTAAAACAGGTGAGAAGAAAGCAACCAAGTCTGAGTGAGTCCAAACCAAAGGCTTGAGTTGGGATGATATGGATTGAGATCTTGATGTCTTAGGGTTTCGATATTTGCAACTTTGGATGCCTGTAGGATGAATCTGCATCACCTACATGGACATTTTAACCTTCTAGCTTCTAAACCTTGAGTGGGGAGTGAAGCCTAAGAAGTCAGGTTTTGAAAACTAGCGGTTGAGGCTTAAAGGTGATAGATTGAGAAAGCCCTAGGACTAGAAGTCCATCCTTGATGCTGTGGGCTGGTTGGATAAGACTTCTACTCACTTTTTGAGTTTGGTTAATAAAGGGTGTTTAGTTGATTTACAAAAGCTTGAGTCGATAAGAATCAGAATTCACAAGCTTAAGACTGATCTATGTCTATTGAATTTTTGAGTTGGAATTTAATTTCCAGTCTTTAAGACTTATTACATTCTCCCTCTTGATCTCTCTAATTTCTAGGGTTTAGAGTGCTATATGAATTATAGAAATGGGTATCATATGTTCTGATTCAGATTAGAATTCTCATTAACAGTATATTTTTCACAAGTATCAATTTTGAAGAGTATCTAGAGTTTTGAGTCCTTTGTAATAGGATTCCTATCTAATGCTCTATTTTATTTATGGATATTTATTTATAAAATCATAAAACTATAAAAAGAGAAATTTTTCAAAAATCGTTTGACCTAATCATTCTTATAGTTAAGAATTCATTATATTAGATTATTATTCAACTTGGTGTTAAATTCATCTTATTCACTGGTAATTTTGCTATAGACTAGCAAAACCTTAGCATGGGGTTATGGTGGACTCATCATGACTCCTAATTCACTAGTTTTCTTAATTAAATCACTAATAAAAAACATTCAAGTAGGATTAATTATACAACAAGGTATTAATATACAAGGGCCTTAATTATAAGTTAATATAGATTAATTATGTTAACAAGTACTTAATTAATGAGGCTTAAATACAATTATTTATCTATATATAATTAATTATAACTAAGCTTATAATATTTATAGTTATCGAGTTGTTAATAAAGTTAATAAGGTTAATCACTTAAATAAATAATGCTAAAAGGGACAAAAATGTAATTCCAAGGTATAAACATATTATTTACTATATTTATAACAATATATAAAAATTTGGAAAAGAAATAATTTAATTTAATCATTAAAATCCACTATTTGCTTTTTAATCCCTAGGTTTCATGGCAATTAAGTCCTTTTAATAACAAGTAGGTCCTTTATTATTTGCATTTGGGTTCCTATGTATATTTTCTTCTTTTTTCTTCTTCCTCATCTATGGCTGATGACGGCTGGTGATGGAAACACTTGAACACTATTTATCTGATGTTTGAACTCGTCCATTTCAACTATGAAGCTCCGCTTCAACAACCTCTTCTCATCCAATAGATTGGATGAGCATTAAGTCCTATTTTTAGGTGAGGTAGCCTTACTGTCATTGGGGATGACGACAGTGATACCAATGAACCTAGACACTTTCTCATCCAAATTCAAGCTCAAGGAGCTTCGCCGCAGCTATAAATACCCTCAATCCCCTTCGATCATAGGGTTAGTCCCCTATTCTCCTTCCCCAACAGTGACTGGCAATAGCCTATTCACTCTCAACGCTAACCAGCCTCTCTCTCCTTCTCAAACTTGTTGATGTAAACATGTTTACATTGCATAAGATGTCTATTTATGCATGTTCTTAAGCATAAAATTGCATTGCATACTATAAATATTGCATAAAATGCATCATCTTGCATTTAGATTAGTTTGAATAAAATGGAGGTTAATTGTCTCCTTTTATTTTCAGGGATAGGGTAAAATTTTTATCGGGACCTCAGATCGAAGATCCAACTGTACAGATGTGCTCAAGACGATGATTGGAGGTCAACGACTCCAAGATCGCCCTAATTAGACATCTATAGCATCAGATAGAAATTGAGGAATCCTAGAAGATCAAGGGTCAAGATGATGTGAATTCGCACTTTAAACGTCAAATCTGACCACACAAATGGATTCGGATCGACGATCGCAGCCTAACAGCGCGAAAATAGACTCAATTCGACACCCGTGGCACCATCTACATCATCCAAAAGATGGACGGCCAAGATGGCACCACGTGACACCATCTCAGCCGCCCAACCTGCCGCCCTCAACTTCTGAAGTCACTAGCATGCATGCATCTCTACTGTTGGATCAAGATCTAACGGTTGAAAGTACATCCCAACTGGCACTCCCCTTTCTCTGAAGCATCAATTGAAAACCGACCTCGATCGTTGGATCTCAATCCAACGGTCTTGATCACGCACTCAAAGATCAGACTGCTTGCCCATCCACGTGCGTAGCACAGTGGATAGAGTGCTCGCTCGCGATCGGGTGCACATTCGAGTCGCATGAAGCAGGCACTGAGGTGTGGAGGTGCGGGGGCGATTGACTGCCCAATGTTGATCCAACGGCTGTAACACTCAATCTAGATCACGTGCCCACACACGCCTGCGTGTAAAGTGGGATCGCACGCGCTAAGAGTACGATGAGAAGGCGCGGTGAGGGGCGAGTTAGGCTGTCCGATCGTAAGATCTAAAGAACGTGGAGCGCACGTTTCCTGCATGGGAGGCAAGCGAGTGACGCACGTCACCCACGATGGGTCTTTAGCGATGGTTTTATCCATCACTAAAGACCCTTGATTTAATGTTTTGAGATTAAAAAGACCAAATTTCCCTCATTACTTGGAACTATAAAAGGAGACCCCCTCCATACGAAATTTTCATCCCTTCCTTCTCTTCTCTCCATCTCCAAAGCTCAAGAGAAGCTTATCCCACACCCGGGATGCTTCTCAAGAGATAAAGTCAAATTTTTGTCCCCCTTTTGGAAGCGGATCCTACGATGACAACGACGTGCTACCCCATTCCCGTTCTTCCTGCTTTGTCCTCCTTTGTCGTGCTCTGTTCCGCGTCTTCCAGGCGTCGTCCCGTTCGCCTCATCCCCCAAGCGATTGTCGAGGAGGATAATTCTCTCTCCATTATTTTTAATGCTTTCTAGAGTAGATTTACTACTTTCTAGTGTAATCATTTTCTGCTTTCTAGTTATAATGTTTAGTGTAACGAACAATCTCTTTGATAATGAATTCTATGTTCATTCTACATCTTTTTTGGTTTTTGTCTGTAATATTCTATCTCTCTCTCATTCTCTCTCTCTTTTGTTTAGTGTAATTAGATAGATAGTTTCTAATCAATTAATTTACTTCGTGACAAATAAATTAAACATGTATTTTTAAATCAAACGTCCGCCTCCCTGAGTTCGACCCGAGATTTCTATTCTGGTATAAATTTTATTTGTTGAACATGAGTTCTTCGCTTTCAAACTACAATGATAGGTTTTTCAAAACCAAACACGTTAATGTAGCAACTTGCAGCTTCAACACTCATTCCATGGTGTAGAAGCTGTCTCTCTGACCCCTACTTCCTCTACTCCATCTAGCTAGCGACAAAGAAGCATCATTCTTTCCTTACACTGCCTTCAATCTAATGACAAAGATTCTATCTTCATCCTATGATTTCATTCCATCTTCGATGAAGCATTGGTTGAGTTCCTCTACCACGTTTGACAAGGTAATAGAAGATTTAGCCTTAGTTAGTGATGTAGATTAGATTTAGGTAGGTAATTAGATAGTTCAGTTAATCCTCCATTTTTCTTACCTCCTTTCTCATCTCCAGCAAGGCCAATCCAGCCTTACTCGAACCTCGAATCACTAATTCCACCTTACAGCCACTGATGAGCATTATTTTGCATGAGAAAAATTGAGTTGGGAAAGCCTAGTCGTCGCAACCTCGAAAATTCAATTATCAAATAAAAGAACCAAGACTCGATGAGACTTGGGTCAAACATGGGGATGCGAACACTTGATTTAGAAAAACTCGCATTTGTTTTATTTATTTTTGAAGAATTGTCTTTTGTAATTTTTTTGGTGTTTTCAAATAGATGGAAGATCAAATGGAATACTATCTAAGCTAATCTACTTGTAATTAAATAAAGAGAGAAAATAGAGAGAATTTAATATATTGAAGAATAATAATTTTTATTACAGCTAGATGAATGATTACAATGAAGCGAATAAAAAAGAGAGGGGGTGAGAAGAAATCTGCTGAAATGGACGACAGCTGGATGAAGGAGGTAAGATGTAGGACGACGAGGATAAGGTGCGGGAGGAATCTATGTAGAGGATGGCTTAACCAAGCTATAGGAAAGGGGTGAGATGATAGTGGTGATCTACTACATAAATGGAGGTCAAGGGATAACTCTAAAATCTCCTATGAAGGTCACGAGGATCAGGATAAATTTTTGGTGGGAAAGGGATTTGCTATAATAATATGAGGCTTGTTGCAGCTTGGGAGAGGCTCTTGGGAGCTTGCAAGGCTTCTTAGAGCTTTAGGAGGGATAAGGGATAGCTAGGTAGAGATGGTTTGGAAGGAGGGGGTGTAATGGGTTTATATAAGTGCTTGAAAGGGTGGGACTTGGCCTTGTGCATGCACAGGGCATTGATGTCGCATGCAGGGGGCAAGGAGAGCATGCGGAGGGTCCTTGCATGGCTAGAGAGAACGTATCGCATGCACGCATTGCGTACACGAAGTAGGTGTAGCAGGGAGGTCTCTTGATTATCGGATTGCCATGGAGTGGCTAAGAATGCATGGAGATCACTCCTCGCGATCGCGCCACACTCACACCAAAGCGCCTAGGTTGATTTGGGTTTGAGTTATTTTAAGGGTGAAATGAATCTAGTGGGCACGAAAGTGAGGGCACTTACAGATTATCTACCCATACTTTATCCTGATCTACCACTTTGGCGTACCTTGGTCAGGCACCTGTAAGACAATAAATCAGAGAGAAGATTGGCTAGAGAATAAATAAGTGCAGAGAAAATGTGGAAAAAAAATCAAAGACAGTTGCCTCCCCGGCAACAGTACCAAAATGATCAGCAAGATTTTGTGCGAGAAAAATTGAGTTGGGAAAACCTGGTTGTCACAGTTGTGAAAATTCGCTTATTAAATAAAAATAATCGAGACTCGGTGAGTCCTAGGTCAGACACGGAGAGGCTAGGAAAACCCACATTTGTTTTATTTGTTTTCGAAGAATTTTGCATTTTGTAATATTTTTGGTGTTTTTGGATAGATGGAAGATCTAATGGAATATTATCTAAGTTAATCTACTTATAATTAAAATAAAGGGAGAGAAAATAAAGTGAGAATCTGGTATATATTGGAGCAAAATAATGTTTATTACAACTAGATAAAAGATTATAGAAAAGAAAGTAAAAGAGAGAGGGGATGAGAAGAAATATCCTGAATACTTGGCAGTGGCTGGGTGAAGGAGGTGAGTTGTAGGATAACAGGGATGAGGTGTGGGAGGAATCCAGGTAGAGGATAGCATTACCAAGCTATATGAAAGCGGTGAGATGATAGTAGTGATCTGCTACCTAAATGGAGGTGAGGGGACAACTCTAGAATCTCCTATGAAGGTGGTGAGGATCAGGATGAATTTTTGGTGGGAAAAGGATTTGCTACACTAATAGGAGGCTTCTTACATCTTGGGAGAGGCTCTTAGGAGCCTAGAAGGCTTCCTAGAGCTTTAGAAGGGATAAGGGATAGCTAGGTAGAGATGGTTTGGAAGGAGGGAGTGTTGGGTTTATATAGGTGTTTAGAAGGGTGGGACTCAGCCTTGTGCCCACACAGGGCATTGAAGTTGCGTGTAGGGGCCAAGGAGCGTGCGTAGAGGGTCCTCTCATGGCTGGAGAGCGCATACTTGAAGCTAGCACAGAAAGGAGTAACGTCGAAAAATGCATAAGGATAATATGTTCATTATAGTGTACGTTTATGACACCAATTTTAATCAGAATAATTGAATGGGAATACGAGTGTTGAATATAGGGAGGCACAAAATCGAATCAATTAACTGCTTATCTTATTGTCACATGATGGTTTGCATTTCCTTGCATAACAGAGAGAGTGGAGAGAGTTAGAAATCCGAGGTAGACAAAGGTTGCTAACTACGCATGGCAGGTATACATGATGAAGCATAAGATGATGTAAATAGGATCTAGCTAAGAATGAGCACAGGACAACAATAATGATATCAAAATCTACTTTAATGAATATTAAAAATGGTCTTGCAATTGCAATCAACAAAACTAGACCAATGCTTAAGGAGAAATAAACTACAAGCTATAGAAAACTATAAGCTAAATGAGAGAAGGAGGAGGGCATCGAGGTAGCCATGGCAGTGGAGGAAGCTCCATTGGCAGCTCAACGGCTTCGTGAACCTTAATTTGAGCTCTACAAAGGTGGAGGAATGCTTGATAGAAGATATGAAGAGATGCCTTGCAAATGGGAGCTATAGGGCCATTTATAAGCTCTAGGCCAAATCATTTGGAATGAAATCCGTGTGCAAGTCACTCTCCACACCTGGCCATCATGCGCCAGTCGCACGCTCGCACACAGACTACTGCATGCAACAACTAGGCAATGCTATCGTCCTCAACCGTCCAATGTTTGATCGAGGGACCAAATCAAATGAGAATTAGTGCTCAAGATTGCACCTCACCAGCACGTCAGATTGTGCATGCAATTGCGTGTGGGATCACGTGTGTGTGCAGTGCGTGCATCCAATTTTGCCACATCGCTGCTATCCCCATTGTCCGCTTCCGCTTCAATGACCAAATTTCACTCGCGCTCAATTCAATGGATTAAATCCATGAGTGGGGCTTTGAACTCGCGCCTTTAGAAAGCGAATGCCTCTGTGGACCGATGCGCCATGCCTGCAGATGGTCACGAGGATGAGCTGATGTCAGTGTGCTCTTAGCTATTGGATCAAGATCGTGCGGCTGAGATCAACAGAGGAGGTGAGCACTGTTGGAGGTCGCTACGAGCAGCACATGGCCAATTTTGGGCTGTTGATCATCAAATCAATGGCCAAGACTTCTTCGACTCGTTGTGGGAGCTACGATGGTTGGATTGAGGCAATTTTTAGTTAGTTAGACTCCGTTTGTCGATTCAGATCCATCCATAAGGTCCGATTGGTCATCTGAGACCTATTTCAATATGGACTTGTATACATAGTCATTAAACATTAATTATAAGCAATCTAAATGTAGACATTACATAGTATGCATGCATTGCTCCCAAACCTGCTATAACATGATCTTAATGTGCAGTCGCCTGCGAAATTGACTCTAATCGATGTAATTATTGCTATTATATCTATAGTCATCAAGGAGGGCTCCTAACAGTCAAATTCCCATTAAGAGGCTGAGTGTTAAGACCTAAGGACCGAGACCAATTGAAGACGTCTGGGAGTTGGCCCAGACGTCTGATCAGACGTCTGGATGCCTTCCCAGACATCTGGAAATTAATTTTGCATGCGTACAAGAGAGAATCTGCATGCATGCGCGTGCAGACTAATTCCCCAGCCACCCTCTTCTCTTTCTTTCTTCCCCTGCCGACTTGCGGAGGCCCCTCGTGCCTACATATACCCCTCCTCTCCCTCACGCCACCTCACTCCCTTCCACCCATCTTCTCCTTCTCCCTACCAGTGAGAGCGCAAGCTAGCGAGAGTGGCAGAGAGGTTGCTGCGAGTGTATGGGGGGAGAAGCTGCTGCGAGAGGAAGAAGAAGCTCGACCGCGAGGGTGCGAGCTTGCCGGGGTAGCTAGAGCCAGCCGGTGGGGGAGCAGCGAGCGTGGGGTGTCGCAAAGGAGCTGCTGCAGCTCGAGCAGCAAGCGGACGCGGCGCGACGCGGCTGTGCGTCGCGAGAGGAGGACGAACCGGGTGCTGATTCTGGGAAAATTTCCCAGAATCAGACGTCTGGAGGAAGATCCAGACGTTTGACAGGTACAATATTTTTCCTCCTTCCCTTAACGCGTGTACGGCCATGCAGCCGTTCGCCGCGTTCTCTGAGCCTTTTTGTGATGAGAGCGGTTGCGTGTGTGCGCAGGTGTTGTTCGGGAGGGCGCGAGGGCTCGCCATCCCACGCGGATCAGACATCTGGCCACAGTACCAGACGACGGAGAGGACCTCCAGACATCCAGGGTGACAATCGGACGTCTAGAAACTGACTTCAAACAATCCAGCAGGCTTCTAGACAACTGAAGGACTGCGCAGACTGAGGTATGACCTGATCAACCTTTTAAGACGTCTGGAAGAGGTTCCAGACGTTTGATTTTTGACAGATTCGTCATTTTTGACCCGTTTAGGGTTCGTTTAGAGTCCGTTTTCCACGTTTCGAGTTGCGTTCTTTCCAGAATTAATTCCTCTATCCATTTACAGTAATTGTGTACTGTTCTGAGAAACACCTTGTGATTGATCCTTGTGTTAGGACCCCATTTCATTATAGTCTTGGGGGTTGCGGAGGCGTGCGGGATTGCCGACCACGCCCCCAGTACTCCCGGTTTCGCTGGTAGAGTGGCCTTTTAAATATATTTAACAAAATTTGTACAATTATGAAAGAATTAACAGAGTCTAGGGCATTGCATGAAACGTAGGACAGAGGAATTAGATTGAATGATAGATCCTAGGGTATTGCATGAATCATAGGACTGCAAAACTAGAGTGAATGATAGATCTTAAGGTACGACATGAACCCTAGGACTGGAAAACTAGTTGAATATATAAACATTGTAGTCTTGGAAAAGTGGAAAGGAAGTGATAACTGCCTATAAATTGGTTAACAACAGCCTGTTATAATGGATAATTACGGATGAGAACTTGAATTGTATGGACATAAAGCTGGAACCCTACGGGGAATTAGGAGTAGAACTCCTGGAAAGAGAATGCAATAGACTGGGGAAGTGAGCTAGCCCTTGAGTACGGAGTACCAAGGAGAGCGACTGTCCCCCTGTTTAGTGCAGAGCGGAGCTAGTCGCCCCAGGGACCCGGGGTTAGGACTGGCCACTTTGTATCGACTTTTGGCCCTCATGTACACAGTACCGAGGAGAGCCACTAGTGTAGGGAGAGCACTAGCTACCCCATGGGCCTTGAGGTTCTGCAAGCTCTCCTACACTGACTTGTTAGGCCTACTGGGCAAGCCAGGGTAGTCAGGCGAGGGTGCGCTGACTGTGGAGGGGCGAGACCCCTGTTTGGTTACTGTGGAGGGGCTGGACCCCTGTTACTGAGAGGGCTCTACCCTATTGGTTCCGTGCTGTGCTTTGGGCGCACCCGTTAACGGAAACGACTGACCGCGTGCCAGTGCGGGGTAGCTACCCGTGCGCTTATCGCGCGTGCCATAGTCACCGTTACGTCTGTCAGTGACCTTGTGGTGGTTGACTGAGGGTAGGACCACCACGGGGGACTCTCTCGGCCAGGAGAGCACCACGTGTTACTTCTACTTTTCGGAAAAGACTGCAATCAAGATCGTTCCCACGAGGAACATTCACGATCAAGAGAAGGATCTGAGAAATAAATCAATAGTAAATAAATAGAAAGACATTAATAAAGAAAGTAAAATATAACAGCTACTGTACACTCTACTACTTCTTTAACTTTTAGTTGCCACTCTACTCAGCGTTTCACTGACATGTCACCCTTGTTACCTTTTCAGGACCAGGTGTTGAGCAGCCAGAGTCAGCGGCTGCGGAGGGCGCTGGGCCTAGTAGGGTCCAGTAGGGTTACCTGTAGTACTTTCTGTACTTTTCTTCCACTGTAGTGAATAGATTTCTTTTGATACTCCCTGTACTTTCTTTATTGAAAACTTTATGTTATGTACACATATATTTCTCTTCTGTTGTGGTGGTACATACTGTAGTATTTCCTTTCTGTATTGCTGTATTTTGTTACTGCTAGTTATATACATGGTGAATGTGGTTTATTTTACTGTTCTTTTGGTTACTTCTCGTTGGACGACTAGGTCTTGAGATTAGTCGAGTCGGTCCAATTCTCATGTCTCGTAGGGATTCAGGAATTGGGTCGTTACACTGAGAATATGCGGAGATCGTGCCTCGCGATTGGACCTCACGAGCGTGAGATCACGTGTCACCATGATCTCACGCTATCGTTTGAACACATGGAGAGATCTCCACGCATCACGCGTGCTCGCTCCTACTAGCCACATGACCCCATTGTTGTCGCTTCATTACAATCGTGCAAACAAAATTGCCTCTCCTTACATTGTGTAGAAGCAATGGATTGCGGATCGAACCCATGCCCTATGCTTGAGAAGGGCTCACACTTACCACTGAGCTGCATCAAGGGAGATCCGTTGTGGGCCGCTGCATGAAGAACACACGACAGAGATTATGCACACTGATTGCGCGTTGAAGAAGTGAAGGCAATGCACTAGGCGATGTGGCACATTGTTGTATGTCCAAACACAATCGAATGGCTCAATTGCATCTATGCTAACGCTGATGGATGTGTTCGGCGTGCTTCAAACGTTCGCTTGTTGCTAGCACGTTGTTGATTGTGCAGCAATCGTAGGTCATAATTGACCTAAATTATGCTAGGACTTAGCATAAGTTAGGGTAATTCATGCATCCATAAGCATTACTAGCACCCTTTCTGCTTTCTTTGAGCTATGCATAAAATAATGCTATAATGTACTAATTAGGTGCATTATGTCAATTGCAGGTAATAAGCTGATAAAAGCTAGATCTGAAGCTGGATCTAAAGCTGGATCTGAAGAATAAAGAACAACTGGTGTTACAGTAGAGCTGGAGCAGAAGACCTAGAATAAGATGTAGTAGACAATAATTTATGAGGTTGAGGTATGCTATTCTATTTAAGTAGGAATAAATTAGTAAATTATGAAGAACTTAGATCCATCCTAGCCTTAGGACAGCCTAGAAGCTCCCCCAAACCTTAGCCACACTTAAATTAGGTCACCGCACCCTAAGAAATCTTAAAACCCTAACTCCAACCTCTATCTGGATGTCCAAATGAGTTATAGGATGTCCAGAACCCTTAGCCAACTCCCGCACACTTTAAACCCACATCTGCAGCATTTTTGGACGTCCAAACACTTGGTCAGACATCCAATTTCTGTAGAATACCTAAGACAGAACCTAGAATCCTTCCTGACTCAAATTAGACGTCCAGAATTGAAGTCTGGACTTCTTATTTTTTAGTATAGGTCATCTGATACTATTATTGGACATTTAGAACTGCTCTCCAGTTCCTATTTTGAGATTCAAGCCTTGATCTTGGATCTCTAGCTCCCTAAACCCAATTCCAACCCCCTAGGAACCTAAATTAAGGTTCTCTAACCCTAATACATCACCTCTAGACCTCCCTAAGGACCTAATTAGGTCCTCACTAAACCTAATTGACTTAGATCATAGTCAATTACCATTGACTAGTCAACTGGACTCATATAGTCCAATTGAGCTTATATCTCAACCCATACAAGTCCAATTGGACTCAATGAGAATCCGATTGACCTAAGCCCAACCTAATTGAGTTATTTCACTCTCAATTAGGTTCACACTCATTCAATTAAACTTGTGTTAAGTTTAATTGCATTTCCTCCTTAGCAATTAGGGTTTGCAACCTTAATTTCAAACCTACACCAACCGAAACCCCTTAGGACCACTTAGCCACATATGGCACGACCACACACACACACACACCCACTCATTCACACACTCCCACACCACCTAGAGTGTTATAGAGTTCTCTAGAATCATCTTCAAGGTGGCACCACTCTTGGTTGCTAAAATTAGCATCCAAGAGCCATTCAATTCTTAGATCCACTTTTGGTCGATCTAAACCACCTCCTCTCTCCTTGGCCAGCCACTCTTGGAGCTCTCTCTAGAGAGTTCCACACTTCTCTAGAGAGTCTCCCTTAGGTCTATAAGAAGACCTAAGGGGTGGCCATTTGCACCCATCCACTCTTGGTTCCATTTTAGCATAGTTTCATTCCACATCCACTCCACCTCCATGTCCACGAGTAGCTTCACCATGGCCACCACCACCTCCACTCCAAGATGCTAGATCACCTCTCTAACCTCTCTCCAAGGGCTGACCTAAGCACCATTGGCTGCCCCTTTTCCTCTCAACCAACTCAAAGGCCATCGGAGCCCACCTCCTAATGCCCTTATTTCTGCTAGATTAGTAGCTTAATTCTTCTTAGATTTACAAGCTTTATTTACTGATTAGTAGTGTAGCTCTATATTCTCCCCCAATGATGCATGCATAATCCCCCCTTAAATTCATGTATGCGATCGTTTTCTGCTAGCTAGATTTGTATTTCCAAGCATTCCTCTATAAGCTTTCCACGAGCTTAATGCTATAGCCACCATCATGAATTGAATGAATGAAAATCTTTTTCTATATATATATCTATGTGTGAAAATTACCATGAGCTTATTGCAATACATTTTGTGTGATTAAAGTTTCCTGCTTTTAATTACTATCTTTTGGCAACTAGCACGTCGTATATCAATATGTAAATCACCATAAATCGACATGAGATTTTAAGCATGTAGAGCGAAAGAGATCGATTTCAAATCTGCATTTTCATAAGCGCTTCCCTAAGACAAATGACCGGGACTCAAGTTTCGTTATCTTTATAAATATTTTTTGTTTGAACGTATTGCGCACTATACTATGATGCCTTTTCTAATCAAATACACACTCTACGAATCCCAACATTGTGCATGCAACCATTGCACTATACGTGCCATTGAGTCCTAAAGACCACCCATCAGCCAAAGGTGGCTCTTCGATCTAGGTCGTTGACGTGAAATCGAACAAGTGAGATTTCACGAGGCTTTACTTTTTGAAAATGTGGAGAGCTCGTGCTAGAGTTCATCTCAGCCATTGGATCTGAATCCAACAGTTGAGATTAGTTGCTCAGATCAAGAGGAAGGGAGCTATGGGGGATTTGGATGGCTGTGATGGTGCCACATGATGCCATCATGGCCATCCATCTTCAATTGCTTACATGTGATGCTACGAATGATGGATTTCACATTTTTCGGTTGCAATCATCAACCCAAATCCATTTGTATGGTTGGATTCATCATTTAAAGCCTCAAAATATGTCTCCATGTGCCCTAGCCACGGAAATAAGAAAGTTAATGTACAATTTATACAATCTATTTGAAATCAATGTTGATGCGTGCTATGTAATATTTACAGTATTGAAAGCATCTTGATAGCTTAGGAACATGCATAAATCGGCATTTTATTACAAATAATTGTGTATCTACCACACCCACATGCCCATCTTTTGCTAGTCCCTAGCAAAATTAAACTAAATGCTATATATAAAGGCAGAATTAGGATATGATTACTTAGGCCTAAGTTGTTTATCAACAAAAGAAAATTTTACGAAGGACCTAAACTACGAAGACTTAATAGCACCAAGGTTCTTGCCAAAATGCAAACCGCCAAATTCTTCACCTTATTCCGTACAAAAGAGAAGACACTTTTTTCCTTTTGTACTTTTCTAATTTTTTTATACTTTTTGAGTTTAGAGTTTTGGGGCAGCTTTCTAAGGCTACCTGATAAACGCTAGTTTATCATCATTCTTATTCCCTAAAATAGATCTAGCTCTTAAGATTTAACTCTGCAAATGAGTTTTTGGGCTGCATTTGCACATCACATAGGTTAGGCATGCATTGCATTATTTTGTTATTTTTAACATGTGTATTTGAATGTTAAGGTTAAAATAGATAAGCCGAATCCTAAAACCCTAACACTCATGAAGGAAAATGGTGAAGAAGCTCAATTCAACTGGGACATAGCCAGATCTAGCTCCACATAGCTGGATACCACTGATGAGTCCATTTTAATGGACTATTGTTATGCCTAAGTTAACTTTATTCTTGTATTTTATATTTGTTAATAACTACATTAGGTCATAAACTAATTGCATGCATCATTACTTAGGTTTGCATATATCTAATGCATTTTATAACTTATTGTATATAAATAATTATTTTATTTTCTGAATAAACCAATCCTCCTCTCACACACGTGCACGGCTGCACACACATAGGCCAGTAGTGTGCCCCCTCCTCACGCACCGCCTTCCCTCTCGCAACAACTCCCATCCCTTATCCTAATGCACCGCGCACTCCACGCCGCTCCTTTCTCCAACCGCAGAACAACCCATACGAGATATCTTCCCTACACACTGGAAAGGACTATCTCTCCATCTTCTCCACCGTGAAGGAGGCGTGCACCGTGGAAACAATGAGCACTGTCGAGATCCACGTGCACCGGGACCTATAGAGAACCCTCGCTTCACTCGCCTGCCATGGTGCATGGTGACAGCATGCACCACCATCAATCGTCCTTACCCGACCACAAAAACCCATAGTGAAACAACATTCCACACCCTCTCTTATGCCTAAGCTTCTTCAACCTCCAGAGAACCCACGCTTCACCCCCTCACTGTAGCCACCTCGCACGGCCCTCATCACCACCGCTATCCTCGCCCTCACCTCCTCTCACCGCAACCAACACCACCGACTCCTTCTCCTCATCATCTTCTTCTTCTTCTTCATCGTCCTCATCTTCCTTCCCAACCGGTCACTTGCAACTCAATAAAAGAACCCAAAGCACGCTGCACACCCACTGCCGATAGGGGAGCTTCTTGGTCGCCACACTCACCGTCAACCTCGCCGTCGTCTTCATCTCACGCCTACGACCTTCATGCGCCCACCAGCTGCCCTCGATAATGCCTGCAAGTGCCACTTGCCATCGCTATTGTTGGCATTCTCCTCCACTGTCCGGCCATGTTAGGCCACCTTCGGCTGCCCCGTCACCGCCATCGCGAATGTCTCTCTCCCACGCACTGCCATCAAGCTCCAATTGGCCGGCAACCACTCCTCCACGTGTACGAAGCGGAGAGAAGGAAATTTTGCTATTTTTGATTTCATTAATATTTATGAATCATGCCATTACCAGATGCACTATTCATTTATTTTCCTGATTTAATATATTGCAGTAAAATTTGCATTCATGTCCCTCAATTCTACTTGAATTGCTTACAGTCGAATTCATCTCATGAATGAGCAAGCATGTATATTTGTTATAGGGAACAAATTCTGATTTAATTAAATTTGATGATGCTTGTCAGTATTAAGATCGCAATTTAGGTATTTCACTGGTGGTGATTTTGTATGTGCACCCCTACATTATTGACTAATTCTTTAAATCAAGAAATGTTGAAAACACGTGCACTAGTTAGTATGCATACGCATTGAGATTCTCGAATAAACAAGACATGATTCACTAGTTTAAATAGGCTAATTCCTCCCTGTGGAGAGGATGTAACTATTTTCATGGTTAGATTTTGAGAATTAAATCTTTTGAAAAGTGATATTCTACCACGCAACTGAATACAACAGCGCAACATTTTATGCTAAAGTTTTCAACGAAAATGAAGATCACTCTTTCAAATGGTACCGTTGCCGTGGAGGAAACACGTCTATTAATTTTTTTAGGAATTTTATATTATTTTTATGCTATTTTGAAAGCTTTTCTGAATTACTGACTGTGGATCTTTTTCTGTGCAAAAATAACAAATGAACGTGGCGGGCGCGCACAATGGAGGCAATATTTTTGTTGGACCTTGACGCCACCTAGAGGCCAATAAAGGGTGCTTTTGGGCCTTGATTCCATGCATGTAGGCGTATGGAGGAGCCTTTTTCTGATTTAGTCATTAGATCTTAGTTTAGATTTAGTTGAGATAGACCTTAGACTTTTAATTTTTGTCTTGTGGACCCTTATTGGGTATTTTTGGGAATGTGTTCCCAGTGTTTCTTTATTTCTTATCCTCTTGTATGTGCAAGCATATTTTCAGGAGCATGTTCCCATTTTATTTAGATTATAGGATTATTCGAATTGTTTGAACTACATGTTGGTTAGTTAGTTAGATTAGGTTTGTTTGCTTATTATGATTTTAAAAAATACATATATATCGAAATGCCTACTAGAAGCTGCATATCAATAGGGCAATCATCTAGGACTGAATGAGCAGCATCTAGTTTATCTTAATTGCATTGTAGACATCCCTGCATTGAAGACAGCTGGAGTAAGGTACGTCTTTCTCTTGAGCATCAATTACCTATCATGCATCTGCATTGAACCTAAATCTAAGACCACTAAAGTGCTTGAATCGAATTAATTCAGTGGTCACTTTAACAATTTGGGCTGCTAAGAGGTTCAACCTTAAAATTTGTGACTTAAAATTGTGTGCAAAAGGATATTGTTTGCGAGATTTCAAAACTCAAAATGCGAACGTATGATTGCACACCTGAGACACTGTGCACATCACACATAAGGTCACCAGGTAAATTTCTACCTCTCCTCTTTGCACCACAAGGGAAGTTAGTCGTAAATCAACAAGCCTATCAACCAAGTTACTTCGGTTCTTCATGCGTGGGCTCGATTCGAGACTTCCATCCCTTGCGAGTAGGTTGTAGGCACCAACGAAGGTTGGCTTGGGAAGTGTAATTCTTGCAAAACTTGTTTGGCCACCAACTGAACACCTAAGACCTAGAATCTAATAAAAATAGATCCCACGGTATTTGCGTTTGTTTTGACAGTGGTAGAACTCTCTAGGAAGTTTCTGATTTCTTTTAAATCCTAAGAGAATTTAACCTGTTTAATTGAAAGAAATGGACTATCCTTACTCCTATCATTTTAACTAAGATCCCATGCCCCGAGTGTATCCATCCTTTGATGGGTATATTGACAATTCATGGGATCATTCATATTCCTATCCTAGGAATACTAGCCCATAACTCCAACTTTTTAGCAAAGCCTAGCAGCAGGATTTTCCAACCCTAGAATCCATACTTCTATGCAAACACCCAACCCTCCCACCCTTCATGATTTTTCGTATCGAGGTTGGACCGATACCCCTAGGCAACCAGAGCTTGAGATTGACTATCCTCCCTAATCTGATAGTAGTAGCCTCCCTTTTATGATAGAAATGCAAAAACAACAAAAAGAAATGGAGTCTATGGGAGAGGTGTTGAGGAATAGTGAACAATTGAACAAAGAAATTAGACAACTTAGCTATGCACTTCCCAGTAATTCTGATCCCTACCCATACGACCGTGATCATGAAAATAATTCTAAGCAAACCAATGACAATAGGGATCCCATTTTACATAGCTATCATTTAAACTCTCCCAATGAGACGGCCACTAGAGGAGAACGATCCTAGTAATTATCCACCCGAGCTATATTGGAGTCAAAAGAAAGGCAAGATGGTACCTCTTGAGGACCTTGACCCTAATGATAGTATTTTCCTTACCTTTGATAACCCATGTCAAGGTCGTATTGTTCATATCACTTTCCCTATTAATTATCTGGTGGAATCTCATTCTACCCTTAGTGAGCCTATACTTGACCCTCCACTTAGGGAATCAACACCTACCATTCAGCATTCAGAGGATTTAAATGCACCCAATGAAGGTGACCCTAATGGAATGGAGGATGAATTAGATCAATTTTGGTCTTAGGGATATAACGAGTCTATTTCAGAGGATGAGGATGACCCAATGGAGGAACTCGGACTGAAAATCTGGAGTGAATCACAGGGGGATTGTTTGTTATTCGAGGACTTACCCCTGGAGGATATAAATAATATGGTGAAATCCAGATTCCTTCCTTCTTTTGAGAGTCATCCTCCACATAACCAGCAGTAGATATTAGAGGAGGACAAACACAATAGTGAAAAGCCTAGGGGAGACTCTTAGGGACAAAACACATCAATTGAGGATTTATGCCATGAGAAGAATAAAGAATTGAGTAATATAGGCTTACTCCAAAACATTAGGATGGATCCTCCATCAGAAATAATTGATGATACTGAAGCAACTCCTTTCTTTACTACTGAATCACATATGCACCCCGAAAAAATTTGTGTGAATCAAAAGAATTCGGGGATGAGATTAATGATAATGATTCAGTTGCTTCGACCCTAACATCAAAGAAATTTAATTTGGAGTCCACCATTGATTCACTTATATTGGATGGTGAAAATATGACTCCGATCATTAATGATAGGCAGGGTGACTTAAATTTTGCTGTAATAATTATTAGGGAGAATACACAATCTGAATCATTGTTGGAATTGGACTTGACACAGACTAAGCCCTCCTTGGACTTAACCATTACCGCTCAACACCACAAACAGCCCTTCCACTCCCTAACCGATCCTTGGCTCAAGTATCTATTCACTTACATTCTTTCTAGGGAGAATATCAGGCCAGTACATCCTCGGGTAGAATGGCGAGTTTGGATTGATGCTTGTACGTTTAGTCTCGTTATTTAAGGGTTTGAAATAATTATGTTTATATCTTTTAAAACCCTTCTTGCTTTGGAGGATCCTTGTTATCCTCCACTTATTCCATTTTGGGAGGTCCCTTTTCATATTCCTTTTGTTATTCCTAGACTTTCCCAGGTAGCCTATGAGGCTATTTGCTATCATGTCTTCTGGAGAGCATTTGGGATAATGTTGCATCATCAGCTCACCAATATCTGTGGCTACATGTTCTCTAGGCCCGCACTGTTATGAACATTTTTAGGCCTAGCTTTTTCTGTCTGGAACCAGACTTACAGGTTCCCTATAAGTCTGGCTACTAACAGAAAATGTAGCGCTTGTTGGGAGGCAGCCCAACGTTCTGAATAACACCATCATCAAGTGATTTCCTTCCTTTCTCTCCCTGTTTTAATTTTACAAAGAGGACATTTTAGGATTTAGGCATGGGGGGGCATTTTGCAATTTAGGAAGTATTCATGCATTTAGGTTAGCATATATAAAAAAAAAATTCTTTTCTTGAGCTGAATTGGTCAGTCCCTAGCAAAACATCTTTGTTATGAAGGTGTCATTAAAGATTTTTCTTCTTAAATTGTTTCTTAAGTTTAGAATCCAGTACATTTACTTTACTTGCACATAAATTGAGTAATGGATCTTTGAAGAAAACCAATAAGCAATTTTAGTCTACTAAACCCTTGGATAGTTAATAGGGAGTTAGGCATACTATCTTCTAGTAGATCCACCTCATATTTGTGAGAAGAAAGTAGAGAGATTACTAGTGCGCTAAGTCTAGTGCAAGGACACTTAAGTTCTGGACAATTAGATGGTGATACCTCAGAGTTAGGCATAGTTTTCGCTTTCTGTTCCTGTGTGCATACATTGTGTGAATTCCTAAGAGTCACCAAATAAGGCAGATACATAGAGATTGAGTCTTAATAAAGCTATGACTATGGTGGATGGTTACAACCGTCCTTCATAGAGTCCTCGGCTGAAGGAGAGTAATAGTGTCAAAGGTCAGAAATACACCTGTCCTATTCATTCCTTCCCGATGCTGAGAGTAGGCACTTCCACCAAATAAGCTACACAATACCTCTTGACCAACATCATCGCTAATAATGCCTCATAAATAAAAGTATGCGTTGTGTTATGTCAATTTATAAAGAAAGAAAAAGAAGAAAAAAGAAATAATTATATTTAAAAAGAAAACAAAAGAAAAAGAGAAAAGAAAAAAAAAGAGTCCAAGTTTATAATTTTATCTTCGAGAAGATGTTTTTAAGGCAACAAAAACACCCATCGCGTTCCACCAAATATGACCCATACCTACCTTTCAGTATTTCTGATCGCCCGAATACTTGCTGAGGACTTTAACTTAGCTGTAGAGTTATTAGGACTTTACTTGAAGGTTGAATGCCATGTGAGGCCACCAAACAGTGAGTACATTTACTAAATCTAGTGAGATTTGTGATCTCATAACGAAAAGAAGGAAAAGAGTGAGCATAAAGGAATATCAAGAGAGCACATTTATTTAGCCTCTCTCCGAGTTGACTTATTTAATAGTCTAGAGATCTAGAGTATGTAGTACTAGATTACATGCAGCACCAGATGAGTGTGTGCTACCAAATACAAATCCATTCAACTTGATATCTCCTACCTAAGCCAAAAAGCTGGGGTCAAATTACAGATTATCTTCTACTTTATCCCTAAGGGAAGTAGCTGCTCATCCTGATAGAATTTTATCAAGGGTTAAGTGCGAACTTCAAATGTAAGTTGACTTTTCACTTGAATCCGTTACCTAGGCTACTATCACTTCACATGAGTCTGGATCTCTAAATTTTTGGAATAAGCAAAGAAGAAATCTTCTGATTACCTCTATTTTTCACTTTTGCTAGGGACTAGCAAATCTTAGGCATGGGGGTATTTAACGAGTCCATTTTAATGGACTATTGTTACGCCAAAGTTAACCTTATTCTTGTATTTTATATTCATTAATAACAACATTAGGTCATAAAATAATTGCATGCATCATTACATAGGTTTGCATATATCTAATGCATTTTATAACTTATTGTATATAAATAATTATTTTATATTTTGAATAAACCAAACCTCCTCTCGTGCATGTGCGCGGCCGCACACACATAGGCCACCGTGAAGGAGGCGTGCACTGTGGAACCAACAAGCACTGTGAAGATCAACATGCACTGTGACCTGCAGAGAACCCATACTTCACTCGTCTGCCATGGTGCATGGTGATAGCACGCACCACCATCAGCCATCCTCACCCACCCACAAAAACCCATAGCCAAACCACATTCCACACCCTCTCTCATGCCTAAGCTTCTTCATTTCCCTCATCTTCTTCAACCTCTAGAGAACCCACGCTTCACCCCCGCACCGTAGCCACCTCACACAGCCCTCATCACCACTGCCACCCCCACCGTTGCCCTCACCCTCACCTCCTCTCACCGCAACCAACACCACTGACTCCTTCTCCTCATCTTCTTCTTCTTCTTCTTCTTCATCCTCGTCTTCCTTCCCAACTAGCCACCACCAACTCAATAAAAGAATCTAAAGCATGCCGCACACCCACCGCTGATAGGGGAGCTTCTCGGCCACCACACTCACCGTCAACCTTGCCATCGTCTTCATCTCATGCCCACGACCTTTATGTGCTCACCAGCTGCCCTCCACGACGCCCACAAGTGCCACCTACCGTCACCGTCACCGACATTCTCCTCCGCCGTCCGGCCACGTCCGGCCACCTTCAGCCACCCTGTCACCGCCATCGCAACCATCTCTCTCCCACGCACCGCCACCAAGCTCTAGTCTGCCGGCAACCACTCTTTCATGTGCGCAAAGAGGAGAGAAGGAAATTTGTCTACTTTTTATTACATTAATATTTATGAATCATGCCATTGCTGGATGCACTATTCATTTATTTTCCTTATTTAATATACTGCAGTAAAATTTCCATCCATGTCCCTCAATTATACTTGAATTGCATACAGTCAAATTCATCCCATGAATGAGCAAGCATGTATATTTGTTATAGGGAATAAATTCTGATTTAACTAAATTTGATGATGCTTGTCAGCATTAAGATTGTAATTCAGGTATTTCATTGGTGGTGATTTTGCATGTGCACCCTTACATTATTGATTAATTCTTTAAATCAAGAAATGTTGAAAACACGTGCACTAGTTAGTATGCGTACGCATTGAGATTCCCGAATAAACAAGACATGATTCACTAGTTTAAATAGTCTAATTCCTCCCTGTGGAGACGACGTAACTATTTTCGTGGTTAGATTTTGAGAATTAAATGTTTCGAAAGGCTATTTTCTACCACGCAACTGAATTCAACGATGCGACATTTTATGCTAAAGTTTTCAGAGAAAACGAAGATCGCTCTTTCAATACTTGGGTTAGGGTAAGCTCCATTTAGCTCCATTTAGCTCATCTTGGCTAGATGGCAGCTTAGGGCAACTCATTTTGGCTAAACCTAACTCGAGTCAGCTTAGATTCAGCTCAACTTGGTCGAGTCTAGTTCATCCCAGCTCCATTCAGTTCATTGGGAGCTCCAACTAGCTCAACTAAGTTGACATTAGCTCAAGACCAGCTCTCTTCAACTCTAGCTCAACCTAGCTCCAGATAGGTTGAAATTAGCTTACACCAACTCAACTACCCTAGCTTAGCTACTAACCTGAAAAGTAGTTAGCTAAGCTAGTAGTTGAGCCTTCATGAAGATTACCTCAGCTTCCTCAGCTCTAGTATAGCATCAGCCTAGCTCCAGAAATTTTTCCCGGCTCCTTCTTCCTCAAACCCTAGCTTCACCATCCTCTACCCTACTAGTTAAGCTAACTTAGCTAGCTTATTTAAGCTCCCAACCTACTCAAACTCCATGGCCGTCCACCCTTCCCCTTAGCCCTAACCTAACCCACCTACTTTTGGCACCAACCCTCACCAAGCACCACTCCATCACGCCTCTTCATGTTGGTGCTAAAACCACCCACACACACCCCTTCAAAATGGCACCAACCCTTCTTGAATCTCTACCCTACACATCACCACATAAGGCCATCTCTACCTTACACATAAACCCCCTTCTAGAAGCCTTATGTGGTGCCAACCTTAACCACCTAACCCTACAAGTAAACAACCCTAAACCACCCCTAGTAGGCACCAGAAAATTCTACCCACACCCCTTCATGTTGGCACCAACACCACCCTCAATCACGACCACCCAATCACCACCACAACCTATCCTAACCCTTCACATATTGGCACCACCTGACCTTCTCCCTTAACCAGCCTAACGTGGTGCCAAAACCACTTAATCCCACCATAGCTACCACTCCATGCAGCCCTCCTTTTGGCGCCATATCCTCCCTCCATTCACCAACCACCACCCTACTACACCATCCTAACCCTATGCATATCCTACACGCCACCTAACCCTATCACCATCAATCCTTAACCCTAGTCCCCACCTAGGGTTGGCGCCAAATGCCAAGCATCCCCCCCATTTCGATGGCACCCATTATCAACCCTAGGATCTCCTAACCACCCTATACAACCCATCCTAGCCCTCCATCCATTAACTACCATTAACCCCCTTCCACTCCTATAAAAAGACCAACACCCACCACCATTAATTCACTTTTGGCTACATAATTTTCTACCTATACTTCCACCTTCCATAGACGGCCAAGAGAAGAAGAAGAAGAAGAAGAAGATTAAGGGAACACTTTGTCCCCTTGGTGGCTTCCCCTCTTCTCATCTCTCTTGTACCCATGCCGGCTAAAGGGAGAAGCCAGACACAGGGAGAATACGTAGGGTACATGCCTACCCTAGGAGGAGGATTTGAGGGTGCTCCACACCCACCCTTGGAGGAGACATTGAGGTGGAAGCCATCCACCTTTGGAGGAGTATGGGCACGCCCCCCTTGAGCTTGCTAGGAGGGACCACACTTTGGAGGAGCTATTCGAGGATGGAGGAGATCTTTTCAAGCCAAGGTGTAGCTTGTCTTGGAGCAAGAAGACTCTCTTCTTCACCAGATTTTGTTAGAGGAATTGTATTCTAATCTTTATTTTCAATTTCAGGTAGAAGCATTCCTCTATATGTTTTTGTAAAACACAATTCCATTACATCAAAGTTGCATTCTTTTCAATTCTTGTCACATTTTGTTTTATAATCTTGTTTCTAGCACTTTTTTACTCCCTCTCCCTAATTACTCTATGCCTCCACGTGCTTAGAGTGAGCTTAGGAAGAGGCTATTCTTGTCACCTTAGAGTTAGCTTATAGGTGTTAGTCTCTTTCACTCTTTAAAAGTGTGATTGTCTATTATTTCAAAACCCTAAAAATCTAATATTGAAAAATCTAAAAAGAAAGTTAATTTCCGCATTCTCAAGTAGGAGATCTATATTTGTAAGAATTTGACTCCTTGGACGACCCTAGATACTCCACTATTTTGCTTACAAATTTTAAAAGTGAATCGATTTTGCACGTTGCAATGACTCATAAAAATTGCATTTTACAAACCGTGTAAAAACACCATCACTACCCAATGCACCCAAGACTCAAAGAACTCTAAGTGCGAAGAATCTCATTGTGAATGTGTGATTGACTCATTAAACAACAATTAGAACAAACATTAGGTTTCTACAAACACTAGGTGGCCCTTAACGAAAAATTCTCTCTAAAGGTGTATCTATTTGACCGGTAGCTTCTCCCAACTTTTATTTTTATGGGGTCAACATAAGGTCAAACCCATTGTATATCTCCCAAGTTTATTCTACTTCCCACTTCTCCTTAAGTGTTTAGGAATTATTTGTGTGCTTTTGTGGAATGGGTTTTTGGACAACCGGCAATGGGGGGTTACCCACGACAACTTGCCAGCCATACCCATGCGGTGAAGTGTAGCTTTTTCATTTCTTTCTCCTTTTTCTATTTTTTTCATTGTTTTAATTTTTGCATCTTTTTCTTTTTGTTTTTTTTTTGAGTAGGTAGCTTTCTTAATCTAAGATTTACCTAAATGCAATGGCCAAAGAGATTAGGTCTTATGGCTAGTCTCTGGACACCCAACTAGGAGGGGTTACTCAGAGCAATGTGCCAGCCATACCACCCTTGCATGTTTGTTAGCTACCTAATTTTCGTTAGGAGTGCCTGAGTATTGAGTAAGTGCAAAATATGTGTAGATGCTTAGACTATAAGTTCCCTCAAATCAGAGAATGGATTGATAAGTCATGTACTTATCACCCCAATTTATTAACAAAATTAAAATAAACTTAGAGTGGTGAGGACTTGAGAAACAAGTCCACATTTTATTGGACAGTTGGGCCTATAAGCTCGAAGTCTTGAAGAATCTAATATGTGATTGACCATATCATTTCCTAAAGTCGAAAAACTCCTAATGCCTAAGTTCTCTTTTCCTAATTCTTACTTTTCTGTATTTTTACTTTTTTTAAAGGAAAATAAAAAGAAATAAATTTTATAGACTATGGAGCTGACAAATAATTCAAAGATAATATATCCTGCCTCCCATGCTTAGATAATGTAATGTCCTCATTTATTAAAAAGGCATGAAATAGAGGCAGAATAAAAAGGGATAGCACCTAAATTCCATGATGATTCTGGTCAAATCCGAATAGAATATAAACATGTGTTGAATTTAGTGCCTTAGCTAGGCACATTTCTCAAATATTAAGTATATACATTGAGGCTGCAAGAGTAGAGTTTCCTAGCCCCAAGATATGTGTCCCGGAGGGTAGAAGTAGGCTTGCCAAAGAGATGATCAATGAAAGTGACAAGCTAATGCTGTAGGGAGAGCCCAAATAGTCTCAAATAGGAGTTTTGCTTAATTAGTATAGAAGTAGGATTTATGCAATGGTTGGGCGAAAAAGGACTATGAGGTTTTTGTGAGGTGTCGGGGGTTTATAATATATTTGTGTGTGTGTACTCTATAATGCTTATGTTCATAAGTAAACCAAGCTTCCTACGAGTTTCTCCCTAAATTTCAATTTCATCCTCAATATCTATGTGCTTGTTCCAACCATTCTAGTCTTCGTGTTTTCCACCCACAATTTGAACAACTCTAAAAATTTGGGACAAGGATCATGTTTGGTGTTTAATTGATTAGGTGAATCTTCCAACAAGCTTTTGGTTTCAAGAATATTTTTGTTGTAAGTAAAATCCTCATGTCGGTGTGCCATAGTTGGTTGCATGTCATTATTATCCTCAATTATTCCTACAACCTCATGATTTTCTTCTTGAGTTTGGGTTGAGTTAGAGATTAGGGGGTTCTTTAATGTGTGTATGGCCATCACCTAATCTATTCTACCAAGCTCCTCAATCAAGCCATACTTAATTTTATTCCTCTTTGATGCCTTAAAAATATTAAGTCGATTCGTTTTATTCCCAGAGGCAATCTTTCTATATTCCGATTCACAATCAATCCTTACCTTGTTGGTGGCCAAGAAAGGTCTTCCCAAAATGATCGGTGTGCGGTTGAGCTGTTTTGGTGCTTCCATGTCAAGGACCATAAAATCATCAAGATAATGCAAATCATTGACCTTGACTAAAACATCTTCCAGAAGACCCCTTGATTTTGTAATTGATCTATCAACCAACTGTAAGGTTATTTCAATGCATTTCAGGTGGCCTAGACCCAGTTTCCTGTAAAGTATGGTAGGGATCACATTAATGGAAGCACCCAAGTTGAGGAGGGCCCAGTTAGAAGTAATGTTTCCTATTGTGCAAGAAATCAATGAGGCTCCCAGGTCCTGCTTCTTGGGGGGTAGCTTGTTTAGGATTAGTGTACTTGTGTTATCAAACAAGACTACCCTCCTAATGTTTTCAGATTCTACCTTACACTTTTTTTTATAACTCAGAAAAGATCTAGCGTAGGCAAGACTTGACCCAATAGCCACGAGGGGTAAAATGATTGTCAACTTAAAAGCTTGTAACAACGATACTCTTTCCTCTAATTTCTCCTTTGGCTTTTTCTATTTGCTCATACAACAACAACATACTCTCGAATCAGTCTTTGATTTTCCATTGATCACATTCTTGGTTGGGAGTTTAGATTTCTTTTTATGTGTCCTGATAAATTGACTTGGGGTTGTGTGGGACCCTTGTGCATACTACCACTCCTCAAGATGATTGTGTTTGCAATAGCAACGTGATGTTGGTTTGTGCCTTGAGGAGGGTTAGGAAAAATAGGAGACTCCCGATTAATTATGGTGGGCATTTGGTTAGCTTCGGGAGAGACTGGGGTAGCCTAATGTTGGAACCAAGTTCCACCTCTCTTTTATGTTTTGGTGTTAACAAAATTATTTTAAATCTAATGAGTTTGTGAAGTGATATTTACAGGGAAGATCGTAGGATTAGAGGAAGTGTGGATGATGACAAGGAAGAAGATTAAAGTGGATGAAGATTATGTTGATGTTTATTTATTGCAATTTAGAAGTTTGTATGTCTCTTAAACAAGAAAAAAAATGACTTAGAAAGTAAAATCAAAATAAAGATAATTAGGTATCAAACTCACGTATAATCATTCGTTTGAAAAATTAGAATCATTTCTTAGTTATATTAAAAGTTTAATTGAGTTTGAAAAGCACTAAAATTGATTAAAAGTGTTAATTCTAGGTACTTGTAGCAAGTATCGGAACTATTCATAAGTACCAGTACTTGCAAGGAACAAGTTTGAGCTATAGCCTCAAACTGTCAACAAGTATCAATACTCATCATGAGTACCGATATCCGGTGCTCACAGTTTGTTGAGACAGCTCGTGGCTAGACCTTATAAGTACCGATACCCATGATGAGTACTGGTACATGTAGGCTACAGTGCTTGGTTCATCTCAAACCTGTGAGTTACAAGTACTGGTACCCATGATGAGTATCGATACCTGATGACTTAGTTAGTACTCAATTTGAAGCACTGAGTACCTGTACCTATGATGAGTACTGATACCCAGGCTCTGTTGTGCTAGCTGTTGAGTAACTATGAGCAGCTAGTATCCATACCACCACTTTAGTATCAGTACCAACTAACCGTTGTGCCAAATCTGAATGACTATTTTGTGGTTAAACTTAGTTATAACACCCCAATTATGCCCCCAACAGCTAGGGAGCATAGAAGGGTTGCTTAGTGGTCTATAAATGACCCTTTTTGAGCCACTTTTAAAAGACACAAGAATCATATAGCAACTTAGTTTCCAGAAATCATATTTTCACTATTTATGTTGCAAGGTGTTAGTACTTGTTGCCTATTTCTCTCAAAGGTTTCTATGATATTGCAACAAGTTTGTTGGTGCATTTTTTAACTCTCTACAAATCAGTCTTGCACACTATTTTTTTCACGGTAGATCTTATTATAAAATATTATTAATTATATTCATATTGGTGACATAGGTTTCTAGTTGTAATATTTCTAATATTCTTGCTTACAGCTATATTTTCTTGTTCTCATTTTTATCTTGTAATTGGGTTAAGGTAACCCGTTAATTGCCTTGTATTTAGTAACTTGATTCCCTCCAAGTTGAGGGAATCGAGTTAAAAATCCTAAGTTGGGAGACTTAGGTAGTGGAGTACCCAAGTGAGAGGTGTTAATTCAACCCCTCATAAATGATATTTTGTTGATTTTACGTAATAAAGAAAAAGAAATAAAACATGTTAATAGTATTTTTTCTGTCATAACATAGTTCTAGGTCTCACAAATTTTCCAAGACAGATTATTAAGAGCATAAAGACGTATTTTGTCATAGATTTTAGGCTTTTTATTATACACTTTCAAAAGGTTATAATCTTCTTTTTAATAGAGATGTTATAAGAGCCCCCAAAGATAACATAGGCATAGCTAACTTAGGTTCTCTAACTTAAGAAAAATTAGAAGCAAAAACCAAGACACAAAACATATATTAGACGTCCAACACACTTGTCAGGCATCTAATATTCAACTTTAGTCCTCTGATCATGACATCAAAAGACCAATTGCCTATAGTCTTTCATTTACATTCTTAGCAGTTAGATCCCAGATGACAAAACTTATAAACAGATGTCCATAGGCTTACTCAAACGTCCAATATATGAGTTAGACGTCCTTTAAGCCAACTATTGAACTTTTTAAAATTTCTTTTATCATTCTTTAAATTGAATGGTTAAATACACTTTTAGACATCTGGACATGTCTCCAGACATCGAATAATCGACCGTTAGTCCTATCCTTGGTGAAGATTTGTTAGAAAGTAAATCTCGCTTTTTTGACTCCCAAGGCAAGATTTTAATCTCTTTCCAGACGTCTAGGCCAAGAGACAGATGTCCAATTTGACATATGAGCCTTAACTTCTAAAACCTTGTTTAGATCTAGTCATAATGGGAACAAACCCTCACAATGTTAGACATCAATTTTTTTTTCCAGGCAACTTAAAATAGCACCGCAAATGTCTGGCCTAAAACCCTATTTCAATCCAATGAAATTAGTAACTTTGAGTCTTTAAATCAGATGTCCATAATTTTAGTCAGACGTCTGGCCCAAAAATCTGATGTCTAATTCCACTTTCAGAATCATAATTACCTTGATTTGGGTTGGATTTTATCTCAATCTCTTTGGGACTTGCCTCCAATTACTAGGAGCCCTCTCCAGGAGCTCTTGAAGGTTCTAAGCTTGCTTATAAATGCACCATAACCCTTCTTAGGAAAAACACACCTCTTGAGATATAATTCACAAAGATAATCACTTGCTCCATTTACATCCATTGCCCTTCTGCTGTGCAACTACTCTATTTGGGGCAAACCATTACTCCCATGGTGCTTGATAATCTCATCTTCAGGGAGTTCTTTCAACCTTAGTAGATAAGCTAATTATACATATTTTTAGGGTGCTCTATAGGGTGCATTTTATTTTCCATTTTACTTGTTGTAGTTGGGTATTTGACCTGTCAAATCCTCATCTCTTCATTGTAAAGGGAGAAACCTCCATTTAGGGACCGGAGGTAGGATTTGTAATTAAGGTACACTACCCTCGTTGAACTATTGTGGTTAGTGGATTGATCACTTTGTGATCGTAAATCCTAGGTCAAGGGATTGGCTCAAGTTGAGATTTTCTCCAGATTTGGGTTTCCACCTAAAATATCTTGTGCCTCAATTTCTATGATTGAATTTTATTTTGCAATTATTTTTCAAATTCACTATTCACCCCCCACTAGTGCATTTTCAAGGAGAACCACTATATATTTGGTGTTCAATTTCTGTGTCTTGTATTATTTGCATAATCTTTTTTCCCACACTACTCATTCCCCCTTCTAGTATGCCTATGTTCATAAGATCCTATAGGTGGTATCAGAGTGTGGTTGCGAGAAGATGTAACAACTCGACTCGCAAATGGCATCATCTTCAACCAAGTGCACCAAAGGCCAATCATCCACACATCCTCCCTACTTTGACGGGACGGACTATGGATATTGGAAGAAGCGTATGCAAGTGTTCCTCAAGTCCATGGATGAGGATGCTTGGATGCTCATTCAAGCAAGATATTCATATCCGAAGCCACAAGAAGCAATAGCATGGACGACAGGTCAGAAGAAGGTGATCGTCAGCATTGCGAAGGTGATGAATGCACTTTACTGTACATTATCCAAGGAAGAGTTCAACCGTATCTCAGCTTGGGAGTTCGCATACGAGATATGGAACACACTTCAAGTCACATACGAAGGAACTAATAAGGTAAAAGAAACTCGCATCTCTATTCTAACGGAAAGTTATGAGTGTTTTAGGATGGAGAAAGGTGAGACAATTTAGGCTATGTATAGAAGGTTTGGGGAAATCGTCAACCCTATGAAGAACTTTGGACTGAAGTTCAAGGAAGAGTAGCTTGAAGGAAAGATCTTGAGATCTCTTACAATCGATTGGTCTCCAAAATCCATAGCAATTTAATAGGCAAAGGATCTTTCAGTCCTTCCTCTTGAAGATCAAATTGGAAGCCTCATAGCCTATGAGGTTCAACTGGAGAACAAGAAGAAAAATGAGGAGAAGCCCATAAGCAAGGAGCTTGCTTTCAAAGCCTCAAGGGAAGATTCAAACTTCGACAACTGTGACTCCGACGAAGAAGAAGAGTTTGCACTTCTAACAAGGAGATTTCGACGGTTCATCCAAAAGCAAGGTAAAAGACTGAATAAGTATTCAAATGACGTACTTTGTTTTGAATGCAAGAAAAATGGGCATGTACAAAAGGATTGCCCATTAGTCAAGAAGGAAAAAGGAGAAAAGAAGAAAGGAAAAGAAATTGACCAGAAGAAGAAGAAGACCTCAGGAAAGGCATATAAAGTGACTTGGGATGGCAACGATTCCAACACGGAATCCTCTTCTAAAGTATTCAAGGAAAATGAAGTCCCCTATCTAAGTTTGATGGAAAATGATGATAGCTCGAAAAATTAGGTAGAATCTAAAATTTCATTAATGACTTGTTGCAGGCAAATCAAGATTTATACCATAAGGCTAAGTTAATTAAAAAGGAAAATAATGTTTTTCATAGTAACTATAAGTCCTTAGAAATAGAAAAATTATGTTTAGAATAGAGTTAAAAATGGCAAAAGATACCAATTCACAATTGCATCAAAAAGAATAGAGTTAAAAGATATTTGTGAACATTATAAGGGATCTTTAAATAATCTTAAAACAACTATTGGATTGAATGTTGAATTTTATGATGCTTTAAAAGAAAAATTTCAAAGTAAAAGAACACACAAAATAAATCAGATGCACTTAGGCAAGAATGGATTTATCAAAAGGCCAAACATCCCAAGAATTATAGATCTAACACAAAAGAGGTCTACAAATAGAAGGATTCGAAAGGAACATCCAAGGATTGATGGTAACACCATCATTTGTCATAACTAACTAAAATTATTAAGGCTCAAGTGTTAACTGCTCCTAAATGATCATCTGAGGATCCTAAATTCAAGTTGAACTAAGTTTAGAAGAAGATAAAAAAATGGTTAATTCTACTATTTTACCATCTCATCACAAATGCAGATTGACCAAGGGGTTAATTAGGGGTTAATTCAAGGTTAAATGAACTTAAAAGACCAAGAAGTGGGCTTGCATTGATCAAATCAGGGTTTCATGCATTTTGAGGATTAAAATATTATTAGAAACCCTAATTATCAACCTCACTCAAATTAAAAGGGTTCTAGTAGAGATAAATTCAATTTAAACCTCCTAAAAGTTATTGAAAAATATTGTAAGAGGTTTGGCACCTTCACTTTGACCATCTGATCTCATTTTGACAAAAAATAGAGGCTTAGACGAGAATTTGCCTTGATTTGGATTTTGTTTAATTTACCTAGTCAAACATGATCAAAACCAAAATCTAAGCTTACCATTAGATTCCTTGGGTCAAAATTAGGTTAACACCAAAATTTGGGCTCAATCAGAGTCCATCTTTACCAAGTTTGTATTTGAGTCCCCATATCTTTATTCTTTTCAATCAAATCCTCAATTTCTACATTTTCCTTACACATTGCCCCCTACATTCTGAATTGACATTACAAACAGGCCCCCGACCAACTTTCCTTTTCTTTTTCTTTGATTCCAACTTGTAGTAGAGAGCTTCACAAATGGAAAAGCATGGCCGAGCATAATCAATCATGGATTTCTCCTTTAATCTGCAATCAAACTCTTCCAAACTTGGAAGAATCAATCAAGAAGAGGTCATCTTTCCATTGCATAAGGTCTTGAATCCTATTGCAAACAGGAGAGCTTAGGCGAGCTCCGAATTTTCTAAGTTGAATGTTTCAAAAATCTAGCATCCTATGCACAAATTCTTCCTAATTGAGCTCACAATTGAGCTCTATTTAGGCTTCATGAAGCTCCACAGTCAATTATAGCCAAGTTTAGGCCCAAATTTCCTCATTTCTCCTTCCTCCAGCCATCTCCAACTTGCACTTCGGTGACCTTCACGCTCACCTTCTCCCAACCACCTAACCACCAAATTGATTGGTCCAACCTCTTCCTCACATTCCTTTACCTCTAGTGCACGTAGCTAGGGCCTCTTTCTCCCCTTCATTGTCATTGCCTACCTTCAACGGAGACTTCTTCTACCTTGTGTCCGGCAAGGCACGCCAACATGAGTTCCTACCCCATTCATCCAATAACCTAGCCCTCTCTATGCACCTTAGTCTTTAGACTAGAATTAGGCCTTTAGAACATAGGTTCGACGACTCTATCTCCCTCTCCCACTTATTCTCCTACGACAAAGGCTCTAAGGAGCCCGCATCATCAACACCACACTAATCACCAAATCACCACCACTGCCACCTTCACCACGACCCACAGAATAATAGCCCCAACTTTATTGGGTGAATCAACCACTCAAATTCACTCCCCACCTAACCCATGCCTATACACATGCCAATCAGCTCACCCATTGTTTACGAGCAAAATCAAGGTTATAAAAGCTGTGTCGTAGTATAGGTCAAAGTTACTTGAAAACAAATAAGATTTATGCTCAAAAGAAATCCGAGGTCAAACACAAGGAGCAAGTAACAATTAACTCTCAAGATTGCAATTCTATCAATATATAACAATAAATAAAAGCAAGAATGATATATACGATAAAGCAAATGTCAATGAGGCAAAAAAATTAGGGCAAAATGGTGATTTGAATCACCAATTACCTCTTACAATAATAGTAATTATCTCAATAGTATCAATCAAGGAAATAAAGCCTCAAATGTATGCAATCAGACGATAGGGGCTTGCATCAGACAGCTTAAATAGCTGATGGTACAATGCTAGGGAAGCATTGTTCTTCTCTGCCGTCTTCTTCTCTTCTTCTTTGCCTTGGTTTCATGCATAGAGGGGCTCTGATTTTGGCTAAGTGTCAAAATCTCCTCAGAGTAAAACCCTCCCCTAACCCGTGCACTCTCTCTCTTCCTCTCTCTGGGTTCCACCCTTCCAGGGCCTTACATAGTATCGGGTAATCGGATTCAGATCTAAGCGCACCTAGGACCAGGGCTGTAGGCGTGGGTCGTAGTCGAGGTGTGCATGGGTTAGGAGAGTCGGGTCAGACCAGGCCCATGTGATGCGTCACGGGCAAGGCGCATGTGAAGGGGTGGCAGGGGAACTCACCCCCAAGTGACTTGAGGCGAACAGCTTAGATGACTTTTTCTTCTTATACTGCTTCAACGCTTCATCAACTTCCAATGTGGCACTATCCTCCTCAGCTTTCCTCTGCACGATGCAGTGATAGTATCGAGCTAATTTCGATTAAAGGTTCGATCGAAGGACCAAATTGATCCCTTGGTTGCCTTCCTAGACGAAGTCCACTGCACCTAGAGCTTCCATCGGTGCTCGCAACGGTTGAGGAGAGCTTCAAGCTTTACTTGAGCTCGCCGTTAATAGCATGGAGGACTCAACACCTGAAAGTCAAGGAAAAGGGCATCACGGCCACGTCAGATGGTTCAGCAAGATCACGATGATGCAGTAAAGGCACTGGTGGAGGTAGCGTGCTTCGAGGGGGGTCAGAGATGGTTGGCGGAGGTGAATTAGGTCAGGGAACAGTGGGTTGTTCGGTGGGTAGATAGGAGAGATAATCGACCTAACTAAGTTAGGGCTTTTGCTTTTCGGATCTAGGCAGAGGTGTAAAGATGAGCAGTGGCCAATTTGGTGGAGTGTAGTGGCCATGAGAACTCGTCAGAGGTACATTGGCGAGGTGGAAGATGGGGAGAGTGTGAGTGAGATGGCGGTCGAAACGGAGTGTGGCTGGTTGGTGAATGAAGTAGAGGAGTTAGGGAACTTATCTAGGCAGTTGGCAAATGACGGGGAGTAGAGGCGACGCCGGTTGCAGTATGGTCGGCACCGGGGAAGAAGGTAGCTCCGGTGGGGGTTGGACGACAAGGACGAGTGAGATAGGGATGTCGGCCAATATTGTCCAACACGGTGGATGCTGAGGTTGACAAATCCATCGTCGGTATTGTGAACGAACGACGAATGGAGACGAGAGAGGTCACCGGCCATTGAGGATCTTCGGCTAGATGAGGAGGGACGAAATTGAGGGTTATTCCAGTCAAATTCGGGCATGCCATGGACGGTATGCGTTAGGGCATCTTTTATAGGCCTCTAGAGGATGATTTGTGCTTGGGAAGCAAGCTTCCCAAGCATGGAAGGTCACCTGAGATGGAAGCTTGAAAGATACCCAAATCTCTCATTCATTCGCATGAGTGATTGGGAAGGTTGTAGGGATTCGAATCTATAGCTCAAAAGGAAGGGAATTCCTTGACAAACTTCCGTTTCGAATCTGAGAGGGCTTCATCAAGGAATCAAGGACGAAATGCCAAATCAAGCTTGCCAGAGTTGTAGGATTAGGATTTCATGGCAGTAGGGACCTATTTGGAGAAGGAGACGATAATGTTGGGGACCTATTTGTAAAGGATTCAAAAGTTTGGGTCAAGACAGGTTCCAATGGTCAAATTGAGGTACCAAACCCTAGAAAATATTTTTCTATGATTTTTAGAGTGTTTAGGTGAATTTTATTCTGACCAAAACCTTAGTTAATTAAGCAGGTCTGTTTTTAGGGTATCAGATGTCATTTAATTCCTGAAACACGCGAAAACCCTTTTCTGTCTGTCCTAACCCACCTTTTAGACTTTTAAGACCATTTGACATTTGTTCAACCTCTGAGAGAACCCATGGTTATTTTGTTTTTGTGATAGAATGGTAAATTTGCAGAAATAACCTTGTATTCATGTCTTCTTCTCAAATCAATGTTTTGTGCCCTTAAGATCTACTCACGGTTATGTAGGAGCTTTTATTGACTTAATCAGATCAAACTGAGCTAGTTATACCTCATGATGGTGTTCCCATCATACCCCCATGCCAAGCTTTTGCTAGTCCCTTAGCAAAACCATCTGAATCGAAGCAGTTATCTAAGTCGGATTTTAACCATCAAGATGCCTTACGAAGCCGTGTCTCTAGGAATTAGATGTTGATACCAACAATAGGCCTAGAGGTACTCAAGTGCCAGCTCATATCCTGACCTGACTAACTTTTGCCTTAGTCCACTGCGAAGGTTTCTAAGGCCTGCAGGAACTAACCTAAGGTTTGTTGAACCCAATGATTAAAGCACCCAAGGTTAGCCCAGTTCAGGTTGGTAGTGCATTTTGAGAGAGACATAGAAGGAGAATTTGATTTGTGGAGAACTTTCTCTCTCGTTTCTTTTCATTATATTTTTCCTTAGATCTATCCTCAGATTAGCCCTAAACATAGTCTATATTGGATTCCTTGTCCCCACCATCAATCCTCGCAGGGTCCCTGTCAATCGATGCTTCGAGAAAGCACTACCCATGGCAACCCCAGAACCCTAGCTTTCGAAATTTCAGGATAATCCTGCCCATGGCATTCTGTAGCTAAATCTAGACCCTGGTAATAGACATTTCATGATAATGCTGCCCATGGCATTTGAACCAGCATAAGGTTCTTAAATGCCCATAGTAGGATATTTAGATATCCTACGAGACAAGCACCGAGGAGACGGTATGTTATTGCGCATCTTCGAGGGGAATTTACCACCTCTCCACACCGGAAACTCATCCAAATCAACTTGTGTTTTCGAGCTATTCCTAATCTATATCTTTGGAACTTTTCATAACAGATTAAATGCCTTTTGGCATGGTTTTATCTTTAAAGTGCACCAAACTAGACTGTGTATGATTTAGGGTGCTTAAGTTACTGAGTCCCGCAAACCAGAGGTCAGTTAATGGGGTCAAATACTCCCTAAGTCTAAGACCTAATACAGAAGCTTTGCATTTTCCTCAACCTATTGAGAATTAATCTGGATCTTGACAAGTATGTGAATGTTTAAATCCAATAAAGATAAAAGAGGCCTAAGCTCAGTATTCGCCAATAATCCCTTGAGTTTTAGCCTTTCAGGTCTTAGTTCATTATTCGATCCACCCTAGAAGGTGGGTAGGTTCCAAATTGTTTTCATGGGACTCAATTTTTTTTTCTTTTCTTTATGCTCCTTTCTTTTCATTTCAATTTTCTTTCCTCCTTTTCAAAAATGGCTCTTCTTTTTCCTCAACCTCTTTTTTTTTCTTTTTTTTTTAACAATAATTTTTTTTTTTTGAAACCCTTTTTTGTGAAGTGATTCTCATAGTGTTTTGCACTTTAATACCCTCTCATGCCTACGATTTGCAATGTCCTCATTGTAAATTAGGTTGGATTGAATTCTGCTTTGATCGTACATTGGAACATGTTTTAGGTGAGTGGACGAGTCGAGAAGATTGTTGTGGATGATTTCAAGCTTTGGTATGAAATACTAGAGGTGGAGTCAACTATTCTAATGGATGAACCCTAAAGTGCAATATGTGTTCAGCACGGGATGTGTCAAGTAGGGTTTCAGGTTTTTCAAGAAGATGACGGGTTGCCTCCCATTAAGCGCTGAGTTTAACGCTATCAGCCGGGCGCAATATGCTTTGGGAGAATGGAGATCAAAAGATACCTCAGCCAAGTTTGTATCAATGAGTTCAATGAACAGCTTAAGTCACTAGCCATTCACAATAAAAGGTTCAAAATCAAGGCTAGGTTGACTGATTTCAACAGCTCCATTTCCGAAAATCCGTCGGATAAGATATGGTCCAATCCATTGCGATCTGAGTTTTCCTAGGAAGAGTTTTAGCTTGACATCAAAGAGTAAGACTTTCTGACTATGGTGAAAGATCTTTCTGGATATGTGCTTATCGTGAAAGGCCTTAACCCACTCTTTGTAAATTTACGAGTTCTTGTACGCATCATTGTGTAGTTATCAATCTCGCTCATTTGAAGCTGTCCGTGGGTTCTTGCCTTAGAAAGATCTAGATTACACATCCGTACTGCCCAATAGGCTTTGTGTTCCAACTCGACAAGGAGGTAACATGCCTAATTGGGTCTTGTGGGTGGTCCTATAAACCCACAAGGCTTCCAGAAGTCGGGACAACCAATCTTTCCGGTTAGGTCGAACAGTGACCTGAAGGATTTTCTTGATCTCCCGATTTAATAGCTTACCTAGACCATTGCTTTAGGGATGATAAGGAGTAGAGATTCGGTGTGACACCCTGTACTTGGTCATCAGTGATATGAACTGAGCATTCGTGAAATGGGTCCCTTCATCAGAGATAATGTCACATGGGATACCGAACTAAGAAAAGATGTTCTGATGAATGAATTTGATTACCACCTTCTGATCATTAGTTCGGGTGAGGATGGCTTCGATCGATTTGGACATGTACTCTACAGTGAGAAGAATGTACTTGAAGCCATTCGAGATAGGGAAGGGTCCCATGAAATCAATCCCCTAAATATCAAAGATTTCACATATGAGAATCGGCTGTAAAGGCATCATATCGCGGTGGCTCATGTTGCCCAAGGTCTGGCAATGAGTGCATGCCTTACAGTGATCGTATGCTTCCTTGAAAATCATGGGCTAGTAAAAGCCTCACTGGAGGACTTTTGTTGTGGCTTTATGTTCGGAGAAGTGTCCGTCGTAGGCCTGGTCATGGCAAAAGGACAAAATGTCCTGAATTTCCATTTCTGGGATGCACTGTGTTCGTCGCGCTTTTGTGCGGTTTGTTAAAAGATAATATCGCGTTGTAGTATAGCCGCTAAAGCGTTCAAAACAAATAAAGATTTTTATTACTCGAAAATCGGAGTATCCGAGGTCGAACACAGGGAGCAATCTCAGTACTTTGGAAAATCCAAGAATACAACTGTTACATGCAAATATAATTGATTCAAAGAGTTTTTAGAAAAAGTAGAATTAGACGTCTGATTTATGTATCAGACGTCTTAAATGTGATCTTTCTTTCTTCCTTCCTTCTTCTCCTTTCTGCTTCTGTATCTTTCCTTCTGATTTGCCGTTCTGATCTCTTTGCAATCTTCCCTTGTCCTTCTTCTTCTTCTCTGCGAAGACTTCTAATCTTTCTACTTTCCTTCTCCTGCAAAGGCTTCTTTCTTCTTCTTCTGTCTTCTTCTTTGGCTTGCTTTTCCTTCTTCTGCAGCGGCCAAGTCCTTCTCCTACGAACAGCCTACCTGCACAGGAGCAAAACCTAACCCTTCTCCCTCTACCCGCGCGTCTCTCTCTCTCAAGCAATTCACTCTGACCTGCTCTCCCAGAGCCACGGTCATTAATCGGATCGGATCGTACCCGGGACCAGGCGCACCGGGAGGTGGTGTGATGCGCGAGGAGTGCGTAGGCTTAGGTCGGGTCGGATCCGTCAAATCCGTGTGGTGAGGCCGCAGACGAGGCGGGTGGGGTCAGTGAGGGATCTCACCCCTGTGCTTACTGAGGCGATGAGAATATATCACAAAAGAAATTTATAGTGTACCTGAGGTTTGTAATCCCACGATGTGGGACTAAAGGTTTCGGCCTTCCCTCACGCACGCCCGCAGACTCTCGTGTGCAATCGCCCATGCTGAAGGCCCTGCTGGTGCTCCTTGCTGAACTCAGTCACCTCGCGACACTTGCGAGAGCCTGTTGCACCTGCCGCCTGGGAAGCCTGACGCCTGCTGCTGCTCTAAACTTCCTGCTGCTTCGGCTGTTAATGGCGGCCGGGGCGTTCCCCTGCGATTCCACAGAACGGCCTATTGGCCCAATCAGAATAGCTAGAAACCTTCGCCGTAGCACGACGAAGGCGGTGGGTGATGCTGCAGGTTGTCTGTCGGCCTAGGCGTGCGCGCCTAGGTCAACCTGTGGCCGGAGATGGTGGGTTGTTCGGGGGGTGGTCATGGAGGTCTGGAGTGGCAGTTGTGGGGTGGAGCGAGTTCCTGGTGGTGAGGCAGAGCTCACGAGGTGGTTGGCGAGCCGTGTGGAGTGGCGGAGTGGTGTGGGCGGCTCACCGGAGTGCGGTCGGAGGCGAGGAAGATGAAGGCGGTTAGGTACTGTCGAGGGGTAATCAAGTAAAATAGTTGGGGGAAAAGAGAGAGGAGAGGATGGAGAACGTATCTGGGGTTGTCTGGAGGGAAGGGAGGCGGCGGAGAGGACGGCTCGTAACTGCCATCGTCGGGGAAGAAAGACCCTGAGGGAGGAAGCGGCAACGAAGACGAAGTCAGAAGCGCGCGCGCGGGGTACAGCGCGACGCGGGAGGAAGCGGCGGAGAGGACTCTGCTGCTGGTATGGCAGCAGAGCGACGAGAAGGAGGGAAGGAGGTCGCCGGAGCTTGTGGGTCGTTTGGCTGGAGATGGGAGAGGGAGGAATTTGGAAGGGATCTCCGTCAAAATCAAGCTTAGCCTCTTCGGCCGGAGTTGTGGGTTCTTATATAGGCGCTGGACTGGGTGTGCAGGACGTGAAGGGCGCGTAATTGCCTGAGGTTGGTCGCCGGAGATGGACAGGAGTTAGGATACCCAAATCTCTCGTGCATTCGCACGAGAGATTGGGTTCACACCAGGGATCGATATCGGTCTTAAATGGAAGGGAATTCCTCAGAGAATCCTCCTTCCATTTCTCGGAGGGAATCTCTGAGGGATTAGAGAGCAATCCCTCTCCGAACCTCGCCAGAGCTCGGTTCTGCCCTAGCAATGGCGGCAGGACCGGTTTGCAAAGGAGGCGAAGAACCTAGGGGGTTCTCTGCAATGGTATTCAAAAGATAGGGACCAATTTATGATTTGGGTGTACTAAATTACAAAGTAGGTCAAGATGACCTCTCCTTAGGTCCAAATTTTGGTACAAACCTAATTTGGACCTAAGGAATCCAATGGTGAAGTTGGATTTTAGGTTTGACCTCGTTTGACTGGACATTTTGCATAAAAATCCAAATTAGGTAAATTGAAGAGCTAGGACACTAATCTAGGTCAAACTAGGTTCCAAAGGCCAAATTAAGTGTTCTAAACCCTAGAGTATGTTTTTCCATGATTTGTAGAGGGTTTACTTGCTTTTTGCTCTGATCAGAACCTTGTTAATTTAAGCGGGTCTGTTTTAGGGTTACCAAGTGTCATTTAGTTCTTAGATTGCACGTGAACCCATTTCTGATTGACTCAATCCACTTTTTATCTCATTTATACCATTTGACCTCTTGTTTTGCCTCTGAGAAATCCCGTTTATGTACTGCAATGGTAAAATTGCAGTTTTAACCTTTATTTCATGTTTTCTTCTCAGGGCACTTGTTCCTTCAGTTAGGCCTTCTTCTAGGTTATGTAGGAGCTTTTATCTTCTTTATTGGGTCAAAATGAGCTAGTTATGGCTCATGATGAGGCTCTCATACCCCCATGCCTAGCTTTTGCTAGTCCCTTAGCAAAATTTCAAAGTTTTAACTAACGTTCTAGACCCTGAGTGTTTGTCAATGGCGTCGCTGACTTCCTCTATAGTTTTATTATTCCGTCGTAGTATAGTATAGAGGGAGGTGATTACCAGTTTAATACAATTTGTTACTCGGAAATAAAGAGTTCCCGAGGTCGAACTCAGGGAGCAAGTTGTATTCTAGGGGTACAAGTTTCTTTTACAAAAATAAAGGAAGAGAGAGAGAGAGAATTTGTTGGCTTCTTTCTTCTTCTCTTCTTTTCTCTTTGCCTATCTTCTTCTGCTTGGCTCTTTTGCTTTATCTGCAGCAGTAGTGATGCTTTTCTTCTTCTTTCAATTCTTGTTTCTGCTCGTCTCTTTCTTTTTCTTCTCCCTTGCGGTCCTGTTCTTCTTCTTCTTCTTTCTTTCTTCTTTTCCTTTCTTCAGACCTTCTTCTTCTCGTGCTCTTCTTCTTCTTTCAGTTCTTGTCTTGGCCTCTCTGCGTTCTCCTCTGCCTCGCCTTCCTTCTCCTTCTTTGCCTTCAGGACGTCGTCTGATTTTCCAATCAAACGACTTAAACCGCAGCTGCTACAGTGCCGCTTGGTGATCCTCCTTCCTTCAGCCTTCGTCTTCTTCCACGGTTCTTCTTCACCTGTGCCTGCACACTTACACAACTTGATCAAAGAGGGGCAAAACCTATCTCTACCCTCCCCCGCGTCTCTCGCTCACAGAATCCGCTCATGGGATAGCTCTCCCAGAGCTGCCGGGTAGCCGGGTACGGGTCGCGCCCGGGTCCAGGCCCACCGGTGTGCGTGGTGGGCGAGGAGTGCAGGTCAGTCTAAGTCGGGTCGGGCCAGGTCCGCGGGGCGTGAGCGCGGACGAGACCGGGTAACCGGGCGGGTGAAGGGGACCTCACCCCGTGTGCTGAGGCAATAAGCCTCCAGCACTTTTTCGCTTTATACCGCTGCGTTCCTTCAGAGCCTTCCGAGGTGGGACTAAATGTCCCACCCCAATTTCGCGCCTGCGCAGAGGAAGCAGCCGGTAATCGCAGCGTTACGCGAGACCTTCGCGCGAGGGCTTCGGCTCGACTGCAGCCTGGTACTTCGCGAAGGCGCCTTGCGTTGTCTGGGAGCGTAACCTGGGCGTGACTCACCTGGGGCAGCAGGTGAAGAAGCTGCTTTGCTTCAACAATGGCGGCGACAAGCGCAGGTACCTGCCCACAGAAAAATGGCCTCTTGGCCCAATCAGAAACGCGGAGGACCTTCGCCGTGGCACGGCGAAGGTGGTCGGGGGGTGTGCAGGCGGTGGGGCGGAGCCTAAGGGCTGCCCTAGGTCGGACTGTGGGTCGGGAGATGGGTTTGTTCGGTGGAGTTGCAGGGGGTGATTTGGGGGAAGTGGGGGGCGGAAATGGATCAGGGTGAGGAGGCGGAGATTATGTGCAGGTCGGCGAGCCGTGTGGGATGCTGGAGTGATGGGAGCGGCTCGCCGGAGGATGGCCGGAGGCGGAGAAGGTGAGGGTGATTGGTCGGAATCGAGGGCGACTGTAGATGTTTAAAGTGAGGAAAAGGAAGAGGGGAGGAAGAGGAGGAGTTCTACCTACTTAGCAGGACGAGGAGGGGCTGGAGCGGGCGACAGTCGTATCGACTGTCGCCGGAGAAGAAGATGCCTGGGGGAAGGGGCGGCGGCGAGCAGAGGGACGGAGAGGTGCCAGCTGGGTGCGGCGTGGCGTGGGAAGAGCAGGGGAAGAAGTCTCTGCTGCTGGTATTGCGGCAGAGCGAAGAGGAGGAGGAGGAAGAACCGCCAGAGCTGGTGGGCGTCTGCCGGAGTGAGAAGAGAGGAAAGTTGGGGGTTTTCTCCGTCAGATCCAAGCTGGGAAGAACGGTGGAGCGACGGGGGTATTTATAGGGACCGAATCAGGGAGGAAGGCGGAGGGAGACGACGTGTCTCCCTCGCCGGAGGACGCCGGAGATGGAAACCCATACCGTCCGTGCGTTCGCACGGCCGGTATGGTGGGTTACAGCGACCAGGGGGGTGTCCCTGCGACGGCTGACGACACAGGGCACCCCCGGTTTACTTGCCAGACTCTCCCCCTCACCCTGCGCGGCGCCATGCTCCGCGCAAGGTCGCCGGAGCATGGTGCTGGCAGGTTTTGCAGGGAGGACCTGAACGCAAAGAACGAAGGAGAGTTAGGGGCCAAAATGCGAGGGTTCAAAAGTTGAGGGCCAAAAAGTAAATATATGAGGACTAAAGTGTAAAGTTGGTCAAGAAGGTTTCTTCTTAGGCTCAAGTTTTTATACATGACTAATTAGGACCTAAGGAATCTGATGGTGAATTTTATTTCTAGATTAAACCTTGTTTGACTGGTCAATTTACGCAAAAACCCAAATTAAGTTATTAATTGGGTATGGTTCTCAATGTAGGTCAAGATGGGTTCCTAAGGTCAAATTGAAGGTTCTAAACCCTAGAGATTATTTTTCTATGAATTTTAGAGGGTTTACTCCATTTTTTTCTTCGCCTTGAACCTCGTGAATTGAAGTGGGTTTGTTTTAGGGTTACAGATTATCATTTAGTTCCTTGAAATTGCTGTAGCCCTTGCCAGATCATCTCATCCCACTTTTATTCTTATTTGGTTGCTTTGACCTATGTTTGGACCCTGAATTACCCTGTATGCAGATTATACTGGTAAAATTGCATTTTTACCCCTTATGACTTGTTTTCTCCTTAAACTCAGAATTCTCTGAGTTAAGCCTTTCCTTGAGTTATGTAGGAGCTTTTATCCTTTGTATTGGGTAAAAATGAGCTAGTTATGGCTCATGATGAGGTTCTCATCAGTCAACAATGATAAGTGCTTCTCCGTTTCTTTTGTGATTAGGTGGGAATGCCGACAATAGGCCTAGAGGTACTCAAGTACCAACCAAAATCCGGACCTGTTCCACTTTAGCCTCAGTCTTCTGCAAAGGTTTCTACGGCCCACAGAAACTAACCTAGGGTTTGTTGGACTCCGCGGTTAAAGCACCCGTGCTTGAGACATTTTTAGCCTAAGTTCAGTTTGCAGTGCGTTTTTTTTTTTTAAGAGAGAGATAGAAGATTTATTTGTTTGGAGAGCTTTTCTCTCTCTTTTCTTTTTATTTCTAGCTTCGGATTAGCTTCTCAACACGGTCTGTATCGGATTCCTCGTCCCCATCATCAATCCTCAAGGGTCCCTGGCTTTCGAGATTTCGAGATAATCCCGCCCATGGCAAACCCCGGAACCCTGGCTTTCGAGATTTCGAGATAATCCCGCCCATGGCGTTCCGTGGCCGAATCCAGACCCTGGCGATCGACATTTCTTGATAATGCCGCCCATGGTATCTGAACCAGCAGAGTGCTTACATGCCCCTGGTGGGATATTTAAATATCCCAAGAGACAAGCATCGAGGAGATGATATGTTGTTACGCATCTTCGAGGGGAATTTCCCGCCTCTTCGCGCTGGGAACTCGTCCAAATCAATTTGTGTTGATTGACCACTCCTAATCTAGGTGACTTTTTCAGAACATTAAACGCTTTTCGCGTGATTTGGATGTTTATGCGCACTGAACCAGACTGTGTGTGAATTTGGGTGCTTAGGTTACCGAATCCCGCAAACCGGAGGTCAGTTAATGAGGCCGAATACTTCCTAAGCCTTAGACCTAATACTCAAGCTTCGCATTTTCCTCAACCTCTTGAGGATTATCCAGATTTTAATGGATACGTGAATTTTTAAGCTAAAGGTACTAGCCCAAAAAGCCTAAGACCAGCGTTCCCGCTAATCTCTTGTTATATCTCCGTGGCACTTTTCTTTTCTTTTTCTTGATTCGGTCTAGAACTTCAGTTAACCCATTAATCTTTTACTAATGACTATTTCTTTTCATTTTCGTTTTGTGCTCCTTTTTGTCATTTTTTTCTTCTTTTCCTCCTCTCATTTGTATGACCCTGAATTGTTCCTCCCCTCTATCAAGTCTCTTTTTTTTTCTTTTTTTCTTTTCTTTTTTTTTTTTTTGTGAAACCCTTTCTTGATATGAATTTTCTGACATTTTGCACTTTCATACCCCCCACGCCTAAGATTTGCAATGTCCCCATTGTAAATTAGGTGGGTTCGAATTCAGCTTAGTTCATGTATTAGGACAGGTGTGTGGTGAGTGAATGGGTCGAAGCAACTTGTTGCGAACGATTTCTAATCTCGGGTAGGTATACCTGAGGTGAAGTCGGCTGTTCGAATGGATGAACCCTAAAGTGCAATATGAGTTCCGCATAGAGATGTCAGAAACGGTTTCAGGTTTTTCAAAGAATGACGGGTTGCCTCCCGTTAAGCGCTGAGTTTTATGCCATCGGCTGGGTGCAATGAGCTCAAGAGGAATGGAGGGCAAAGGATGACTCAGTCAGATCTATATCGGTCATGTCAATGAACGGCTTGAGTCTCTGCCCGTTCACGACAAAGGGTTCAGAATCGTGGCTGAGTGGGCTGATTTCAATAGCTCCATTTCCGAAGATTTGGCGGACTAGGTAGGGTCCGACCCACTTGGATCTTAGCTTTCCTGGGAATAATTTGAGTCGAGCATCAAAGAGTAAAACTTTTTGACCAGGATGAAAGACCTTTCTAGAAATGTGTTTGTCGTGAAAAGCTTTAACCCGTTCTTTGTAAATTCGCGAGTTCTCATACGCGTCGTGGCGTAATTCATCGATCTCGCTCATTTGAAATCTTCTGTGGGTTCCAGCCTTAGAAAGGTCGAGATTACAGGTCCGTACTGCCCAATAGGCTTTATGCTCCAATTCGACGGGGAGGTGACATGCCTTCCCGTACACTAGTCTGAAGGGAGACATTCCTAATTGGGTCTTGTGGGCGGTCCTATAGGCCCACAATGCTTCCGGAAGCCGAGAAGACCAATCTTTTCTATCAGGTCGAACAGTAACCTGAAGGATCTTCTTGATCTCTCGGTTAGATAGCTCAGCTAGACCATTAGTTTGGGGGTGGTAAGGAGTAGAGATTCGGTGTGACACCCCGTATTTGGTCATCAGTGACCTGAACTGAGCGTTCGTAAAATGGGTCCCTCCGTCGGAAATTATAGCACGCGGAATCCCGAACCTTGAGAAAATGCTTTGATGGAGGAATTTTATAATGACTTTATGATTGTTGGTTCGGGTCGGAATGGCTTCTATCCACTTGGACACATAGTCAACTGCGAGTAAGATGTATTCGAAGCCATCCGAGGTCGGAAAGGGTCCCATGAAATCAATCCCCCAAATATCAAAAATTTCGCATACCAAGATCGGTTGTAGAGGCATCATGTCTCTATAGCTCATGTTGCCTAGAGTCTGGCAACGGGAACATGCCTTACAGTGTTCGTATGCATCCTTGAAAATTGTGGGCCAGTAGAAGCCACACTGGAGGACTTTCGATGCGGTTTTATGTCCAGAAAAATGTCCACCGCTGGTCATGGCAAAATGAGAGTATGTCTTTGATTTCCACTTCCGTGACGCACCGTCGGATTATCTGATCAGCACCAATGCGGAAAAGATACGGGTCTTCCCATAGGTAATACTTGGCATTGGAACGCAATTTGCCCTTTTTGGCCTTCGACCAATCAGGCAGAATCTGATGTGATGCCAGGTAATTAACAATATCGGCGAACCATGGAAGACTTGTACTGATAGTCAGGAGGTGCTCATCAGGGAAATGTTCTGTAATAGGTCCGGAAGGATCAATAATTTCAGAAGGAAGGCGGGACAAGTGATCAGCTGCCACATTGTGCTTTCCCGCCTTGTCGCGAATCTCGAGGTCAAATTCTTGCAATAGCAAGATCCAGCGGATTAGTCGAGGTTTCGCGTCCTTCTTGGCAAGGAGATGCCTTACAGCTGTGTGATCCGAGTATAGGATAATACGGGAACCCAGAAGGTATGATCTGAATTTTTCTAGGGCAAATACTACGGCCAGCAGCTCTTTCTCAGTAACCGTATAGTTACGCTGAGCCTCATCCAGTGTTTTGCTGGCGTAGTAAATGACCACAGGTATCCCGTCAATTTTCTGCCCTAAAACCGCTCCTACAGCAAAGTCAGATGCATCGCACATGATCTCAAAGGGTTGAGACCAATCAGGGGACTGTAGGATTGGGGCTTGGGTGACTCGGTCACGTAGGATCTCAAATGCTTGAGTGCATTCCTTGGAAATTTCGAAAGGCACATCCTTGGAGAGAAGATTGGTCAGGGGGCGCGCGATCTTGGAGAAATCAGGGATGAATCGACGGTAGAAACCGACGTGCCCCAAAAAAGATCGGATGTCCTTAATCGAGCTAGGCATAGGGAGCTTGGAAATCAGGTTAATCTTAGCTCGATCCACTTGGATGCCTTTCTCTGAGATTAAATGTCCCAGGACAATTCGCTCAGGCACCATGAAATGGCTCTTTTCCCAGGAAAGAACCAAATTCACCTCAATGCACCGCCTGAGTATATGGACCAAGTGTTGGAGGCAATCGTCAAATGATTGTCCAAAAACTGAAAAGTCATCCATGAAGACTTCCAGATAATCACCTACCATATCTGAGAATATGGCAAGCATGCACAGCTGAAAAGTTGCAGGTGCATTGTAGAGACCGAACGGCATCCTTCGGAACCCGTACGTCCCGAAGGGGCAGGTGAATGTGGTCTTTTCTTGGTCCTCAGGATGGATTGCCACCTGATTGTAACCGGAGTACCCGTCAAGAAAGCAGAAGAATTTATTTCCCGCTAGTTTCTCGAGGATCTGATAAATAAATGGTAGTGGGAAATGATCCTTCTTCGTGGAGGAATTTAGTCTTCTGTAATCAGTGCAGACTCTCCACGAATTAGCTATTCGGGTAGGAATGACTTCCCCGATTTCAGTCGTGATGATGGTAAGTCCTGCCTTCTTAGGCACCACTTGTGTTGGACTCACCCAACGACTGTCGGAGATCGGGTAGATGATCCCTGCATCTAACCACTTAATGATCTCCTTTTTCACGACCTCCTGTAGGTTAGGGTTTAGGCACCTTTGCATTTCTCTTGAAGGTCGTGAGCCTTCTTCCGTGTAGATTCGATGTGTGCAGTATGAAGGGCTTATACCAGTTAAATCATCTAGAGTCCATCCAATGGCTCTACGATGTTGTTGGAGAACAGAAATCAAACAGAGTTCCTGGTCAGGTGTGAGTCGAGAATTGATAATCACAAGAAACGTCTGATTTGAATCCAAAAAGACGTATTTTAGATGTTCAGGAAGGGGCTTGAGTTCCGTGACAGGATTGTCAGCAGCAGTGGGTGGTTCGGGGTTTGTATCGGGAGCAATGGTAGGAGTCATAGGTGTGTCTAGATCATGTCCGCACTCCTCTGTTAGCGGTTTTTGCTTCTCTAGTGGTTGATCAGGAATAATCAGGTTGTCTTCTATATGCAGTTCATCAACCACGGCTTCGACATCACAAATTTACTCTATCACCCCGCAATTAATCCCTTGATGGGCCTTGAAAATGTCTATCTTCAGATTTTGATTCCCAAATTTTAATTCTATCTGGCCCTCTTCGCAGTTTATATTGGCCTTAGCAGTGGCCAAAAAGGGTCTCCCTAATATGATTGGTGTGTCCCTTGGGTTCTTAGGTGCATCCATGTCCAGTACTATGAAGTCCACTGGAAAATAAAAATCTCGTACCCTAACAATGACATCCTCGAGTATTCCTTTGGGTGACTTGATGGATCGATCGGCTAACTGCAATGTCACCTCGGTGGGTTTAAGTTCAGATTCTTCAAGGTGGTCAAGGAGGGATGTAGGTATTAAATTTATGGAGGCACCTAGGTCTAGTAGGGCTCTATCAAGTTGGGTTTCACCAATTTTACAAGAAATCAAGGGAGTTCCTGGGTCTTTAGCCATAGGTGGGAGTTTGCTCAAGATGACAGAGCTGGCTTGCTCTGATAGTACGATTGGGTTCCCATCCTTGGTTCGCGGCTTACGTTTAGGTGTACATATGTCTTTCAAGAACCTTGCGTAAGCCGGTATGTGGCGGATTGCATCCATCAACGGGATGTTTATCTGGACCTGTTCAAAGAGCTTGACCAGATCCTCCTCAGGAGCCATAGGTTTGGTTGTCCTTTTTCCTTTGGTCAAGGCCTCAGGAAATGGGATCCTAGCTGGTTCCTCTAGGATAGGTCCAGGTTCTTGATCTGGGACAGTAGTATCTTGGATGACTACCCTAGGGTCTTGGCGATTATCAGGATTGGAGTGGTTCGGATAGTGTGGGTCTTGTGTTGTTTTACCACTGCGTGTTGTTACAGAGTTTAATCCGGCCTGACTTTGGTTTGGGTTAGGTAGGAGGGGTGGATGCTGCTGCAATCCTGCATAAGATGTTGACGCCTCCATCCCGTCTGGTGATGGAGTAGCAGGGGCCTGATAAATCAAATGTGCATGGCCTGGATTTGGATTCATAACGCGCCTCTGGGTCGGCACGTTATTTGGGTTGGGCAGCGGTTGCGAAGGAAGGGTGCCAGGTTGGCGGGAATTTGCCATCTGGGCTAGTTGGTTGCGAACCTCTGTGATCTCGTCCTTGTGCTGTTTTTGCATTGCCGCATTCGTCTTTTGAATGTCAGCCAGTGTTTGAAGGATAAGAGTCAGTTGATCCTGATTTTGCCCGGATTGGTAGGTGGGATTGGGCCGAGGCTGAGGCGGCTGATATGGATGAGGAGCTTGTGGGCGAGGTTGATATGGTGGTTTTTGAGAATTTCCTGCCCACTGAAAGTTAGGATGATTTCGCCATCCAGGGTTGTAGGTATTGGAGTATGGGTCATTCTGGATGGCGTTGAGGTCCTCGCAGTTCTGAGGAACCTCAGGAAAGTCGGAATACGAGGGTTCAGAGTTCCCCCAACTCGAATAGAAGGGATCAGAGGTCACTCCGGTCTGAGAGGTAGACGGGGGTGGATATGGGTCCATCCCCTTGGCAGGTTGGTGATAGATGTTTTGCACTGTTTCCCTTGCCAGAGGAGGTCGTGTAAAAGAATTTTGTGCAGAGGTGGCTTGCTGCAAATGTCGAGTTAGCTCGTCCACCTTCTTTTCTATGATAGAGACCTTGTCCAACCGACTGGCCATCAGTTCCAGGTCGACAGAACTGGACAGGTCCTGCGTCTCATGTGTCCCTCTTAGATTCGTCGATGCGCGGGCATTCGTCCTGTCGAATAAGCCCAAGGAGTCATTGTTTATGGAGTTCTCGCACATGTTTTCGAGAATCTCCCATACCGTGTCCTCATGTTGGCCCATGATGTTTCCTCCACATGTTGCATTGACGAATAGACGAATATCCTCACGGAGTCCCTGGTAAAAAGACTGGACTTGTTCCTACTTAGGAACTCCGTGATGGGGGCACTTTCGCATGAGATCTAGGAATTGATCCCAAGCTTCATGAAGAGGTTCTCCCGGTTGTTGAGTGAAATGAGTGATCTGGTGGCGCAAGGCATTTGTCCGGCCAACAGGGAAGAATTTTTTCAAAAATTCAGACTGTAATTCCTCCCATGTGTTGATCGAGCGGGTCTGAGTCTGATACCAGTGTGCAGCCTTGTCCAAGAGGGAGAACGAAAACATTTTCATGAGTAGGATATCCCGGTTTTGTACATCTGACCCGAAGGTCTGGGCCAAATGCTTGAGTTGTTTAATGTGTTGGAATGGATCCTCAGAGTTAAGCCCATGGAACTTCGGTATGGCATGAATCATATTGGGCTTCAGATCAGAATCGGGACCTCCAATTGGGATTCGTACTCGGGGTTCGATTGCCGCCGCAGCAGGATTATAGTGATCTCGCATCATAGGTCGCTGCGGTGGGTTTACAAAGTTCTGAAAGAGATCGTTCAAGCGTTGAAGTTGGTGTTCAAGATTATTCTCCTCTTCAATGGGTTGTGCCATGATGGGAGAAGAAGGAGAATCAGGGTCTGAGTCAGATGAAAGATTTATGTGGCGGGGTTGCTGCACAAACAAGGGCGTCGAGGCTTGGCCTCGACGAGAATGAATTTCTAAGGGAGGTCTTAAAGGTGGTCTTAAGGACCTCCTACCGAACATGCACCGAAAGATGTGATGAGATCAGAAGGTGCTGGACCCAATCAAGACACCCAAGAATTGTTGGGTGACTATAGAGGTTCGGGGCAGATGGACCCCTGGATCAGAAGATCGTCCACCTGAGAAATACCTGGGCAGCCAGAGAGGGAGAGTCCCGCAAAGACCCCTACACGGTAGAGCGTCCCCACGGGTTACAGGGTTTCCCCCACCCAACCTCTCTTGTCACTGCGGTTCCAGGTAAACCAGAATGGGGATCTTGACCTCTTAAGTCTACTTTTTTTTTATTTTAAGATCAAGGTGCTTAATGTTCCACTTGAACTTTTAAGTATTTTGAGTGCAAAAGTGACCTAATATTAAGGTTGGTTGACCCGAGGGATCAACTTCACCTCTTGTTCCTTTGAGAGTTTTTAGGTCCTTCCTTTTATGGTTCAAACGGATTATCAGCCTGATTTGCTTAGGGTTCCTCTTGTATAAATATTTTCAAACACGTTTTAGGCACACCTCTTTTTGGAAAGTTTGTTTCTTTGTTTTAGAGAAGATGTGTGTCTAAAAACCCTAGCTTTGCAATCCCTAACTTGGCTCTAGTGGGTCCAATTTAGTTGCCGTAGAAATTAGCACCTAGGGCTCAATCAAGAAAGTTTTAGCCCTAGTTGCCTTAGTTGGATGAACAGATAAAAATATGTTGAAATGAAAATCAGGCAACTTGATGAGTTACTAAATATGAGACAGGTAGCCCTAAGTTGATTTCCCTCCTTTTTTTTAGATTGTGAGAGGGTTAAGAGAGAGGACTCATGGAGATTACCTATTCCTTGGAGAGTCTGTTGTGCAGTTGCTATTCTTTCCTTTTTGTTTTGCTTTCCCTGAATGAACACAACAAAAGAGAGAAGTCAAGTCGGATATTAGATAGAAAAGTTGTACTCAAAAGTTTTAAAAGTGCCCGTTGCTCCCCGGCAACGGTGCCAAAATGTTCGTCGCGCTTTTGTGCGGTTTGTTAAAAGATAATATCGCGTTGTAGTATAGCCGCTAAAGCGTTCAAAACAAATAAAGATTTTTATTACTCGAAAATCAGAGTATCCGAGGTCGAACACAGGGAGCAATCTCAGTACTTTGGAAAACCCAAGAATACAACTGTTACATGCAAATATAATTGATTCAAAGAGTTTTTAGAAAAAGTAGAATTAGACGTCTGATTTATGTATCAGACGTCTTAAATGTGATCTTTCTTTCTTCCTTCCTTCTTCTCCTTTCTGCTTCTGTATCTTTCCTTCTGATTTGCTGTTCTGATCTCTTTGCAATCTTCCCTTGTCCTTCTTCTTCTTCTCTGTGAAGACTTCTAATCTTTCTGCTTTCCTTCTCCTGCGAAGGCTTCTTTCTTCTTCTTCTGTCTTCTTCTTTGGCTTGCTTTTCCTTCTTCTGCAGCGGCCAAGTCCTTCTCTTGCGATCAGCCAACCTGCACAGGAGCAAAACCTAACCCTTCTCCCTCTACCCGCGCGTCTCTCTCTCTCAAGCAATTCACTCTGACCTGCTCTCCCAGAGCCACGGTCATTAATCGGGTCGGATCGTACCCAGGACCAGGCGCACCGGGAGGTGGTGTGATGCGCGAGGAGTGCGTAGGCTTAGGTCGGGTCGGATCCGCCAAATCCGCGTGGTGAGGCCACGGACGAGGCGGGTGGGGTCAGTGAGGGACCTCACCCCTGTGCTTACTGAGGCGATGAGAATATATCACAAAAGAAATTTATAGTGTACCTGAGGTTTGTAATCCCACGATGTGGGACTAAAGGTTTCGGCCTTCCCTCAAGCATGCCCGCAGACTCTCGTGTGCGATCGCCCACGCTGAAGGCCCTGCTGGTGCTCCTTGCTGAACTCAGTCACCTCGCGACACTTGCGAGAGCCTGTTGCACCTGCCGCCTGGGAAGCCTGACGCCTGCTGCTGCTCCAAACTTCCTGCTGCTTCGGCTGTTAATGGCGGCCGGGGCGTTCACCTGCGATTCCACAGAACGGCCTATTGGCCCAATCAGAATAGTTGGAAACCTTCGCCGTAGCACGACGAAGGCGATGGGTGATGCTGCAGGTTGTCGGTCGGCCTAGGCGTGCGCGCCTAGGTCAACCTGTGGCCGGAGATGGTGGGTTGTTCGGGGGGTGGTTATGGAGGTCTGGAGTGGCAGTTGTGGGGTGGAGCGAGTTCCTGGTGGTGAGGCAGAGCTCACGAGGTGGTTGGCGAGCCGTGTGGAGTGGCGGAGTGGTGTGGGCGGTTCGCCGGAGTGCGGTCGGAGGCGAGGAAGATGAAGGCGGTTAGGTACTGTCGAGGGGTAATCAAGTAAAATAGTTGGGGGGAAAGAGAGAGGAGAGGATGGAGAACGTATCAGGGGTTGTCTGGAGGGAAGGGAGGCGGCGTAGAGGACGGCTCGTAACTGCCGTCGTCGGGGAAGAAAGACCCTGAGGGAGGAAGCGGCAACGAAGACGAAGTCAGAAGTGCGCGCGCGGGGTACAGCGCGACGTGGGAGGAAGCGGCGGAGAGGACTCTACTGTTGGTATGGCAGCAGAGCGACGAGAAGGAGGGAAGGAGGTCGCCGGAGCTTGTGGGTCGTTTGGCCGGAGATGGGAGAGGGAGGAATTTGGAAGGGATCTCCGTCAAAATCAAGCTTAGCCTCTTCGGCCGGAGTTGTGGGTTCTTATATAGGCGCTGGACTGGGTGTGCAGGGCGTGAAGGGTGCGTAATTGCCTGAGTTTGGTCGCCAGAGATGGAAAGGAGTTAGGATACCCAAATCTCTCGTGCGTTCGCACGAGAGATTGGGTTCACACCAGGGATCGATATCGGTCTTAAATGGAAGGGAATTCCTCAGAGAATCCTCCTTCCATTTCTGGGAGGGAATCTCTGAGGGATTAGAGAGCAATCCCTCACCGAACCTCGCCGGAGCTCGGTTCTGCCCTAGCAATGGCGGCAGGACCGGTTTGCAAAGGAGGCGAAGAACCTAGGGGGTTCTCTGCAACGGTATTCAAAAGATAGGGACCAATTTATGATTTGGGTGTACTAAATTGCAAAGTAGGTCAAGATGACCTCTCCTTAGGTCCAAATTTTGGTACAAACCTAATTTGGACCTAAGGAATCCAATGGTGAAGTTGGATTTTAGGTTTGACCTCGTTTGACTGGACATTTTGCGTAAAAACCCAAATTAGGTAAATTGAAGAGCTAGGACCCTAATCTAGGTCAAACTAGGTTCCAAAGGCCAAATTAAGTGTTCTAAACCCTAGAGTATGTTTTTCCATGATTTGTAGAGGGTTTACTTGATTTTTTTTCTGATCGGAACCTTGTTAATTTAAGCGGGACTGTTTTAGGGTTACCAAGTGTCATTTAGTTCTTAGATTGCACATGAACCCATTTCTGATTGACTCAACCCACTTTTTATCTCATTTATACCATTTGACCTCTTGTTTTGCCTCTGAGAAATCCCGTTTATGTACTGCAATGGTAAAATTGCAGTTTTAACCTTTATTTCATGTTTTCTTCTCAGGGCACTTGTTCCTTCAGTTAGGCCTTCTTCTAGGTTATGTAGGAGCTTTTATCTCCTTTATTGGGTCAAAATGAGCTAGTTATGGCTCATGATGAGGCTCTCATCACACTGTCTAATGATTTGATCAGCACCAATGTGGAAGAGGTATGGGTCATCCCAGATGTAGTACTTGGTATCGAAAAGAAATTTATCTTTCTTGGCCTTTGGCTAATCGGACGGAATATGATGTAACACCAAGTAGTTCACCAAATCAGCGAACCAAGGAAGTCCTGTACTAATAGTCAGGAGGTGCTCATCAGGAAGGTGCTCTGTGATGGGTCTGGAAGGTTCAATAATGTCAGAAGGAAGAATGGACAAGTGGTCAGCTACCACGTTCTGCTTTCCTGCCTTATCGCGAATCTCAAGATTGAATTCTTGCAACAGCAAGATCCAGCTAATTAGCTGAGGTTTCGCATCCTTCTTCATGAGGAGGTGCCTTATTGCAATGTGATCTGAGAATATGATAACACGGGAACCCAAAAGATACAATCTGAATTTCTCCAGGCCAAATACTATAGCTAGCAACTCCTTCTTAGTAACTGTGTAGTTACCCTGAGCCTCATCAAGTGTCTTGCTAGTGTAGTAGATGACTACGGGTTTTCCACCTATTTTCTACCCAAGTACCACACCCACAGCATAATCAAATGCATCGTACATGATCTCAAAGGGTTGAGACCAATCAGGGGACTGCAGGACAGGTGTTTAGGTAACTCGATCACGTAGGATCTCAAACTGTTGAACGATTACGAACCTACACTAACGTGTTCGATTTTGGAAAACCTGTCGTTGTAGTTCGAAAGCGAAGAATTCGTGTTCAACAAATAAAATTTATACCGAAATTAAAATTCCAGGTCGAACACAGGGAGGCAGACGTTTGATTTAAAAATGATGCATTTCTTTTTATTTGTTACAGAATAATTCAATTTAGAACCATCTAATTATTTACAATAAATAGAAGAGAGAGAGGGTAAGAGAGAAAGAGAATATTACACAGAGAAATCAAAATGAGATGTAGAATAAATAAGGAATTTTTGTATTGAAGAGATTGTTCATTACAACTAGAAAGCATAAAACAATTACTCTAGAAAGCGATAAATTTACTCTGGAAAGCATTAAAAGAATGGAGAGAGAAATGTCCTCCTCGACGATTGCTTGGAGGACGAGTAGATTAATCTAGAAAGCAGTAAATCTACACTAGAAAGCGGTAAAAAGAATAGGGAGAGAGAAATCCTCCTCGACGGTTGCTTGGAGGACGAGCCGGACGGGATGATGCCTGGACAAAGTAGAACGAAGCAGGACGAAGGAGGACGAAGTAAAAGAACGGGAATGAAGCAGCATGCCGTCGTCGTCGCAAACGAAAATTGGACTTTATCTCGCGAGAAGCATCCCGGGTGTGGGACAAGCTTCCCTTGAGCTTTGGAGGGGTAGAGAAGAGAAAGAAGGGATGAGAATTTCGTATGGAGGGGGTCTCCTTTTATAGTTGCAAGGAGTGGGGGCAAAATGGACATTACATCTTCAAAATAACAAATAAGGGGTCTTTAGTGATGGATAAATCCGTCACTAAAGCCCCGACGTGGCCGTCGCCGCCACGCCCACGCGCGCCCGCTCGGCTGCCGGCATGCGTAATGCCTACGCACATCCGCGAAGTCTCAGCTGTCCGATCGCGAGATCGGATGGCTTAAGACGCATCTTTGCCCGCTGCGCTGCACGCCCGCCCGCGTGCGATTGCGCGTTACGCGCGGGCGTCCAATCGCGCGTCGTCCTGATTGAGCGCGTGCGGCTGTTGGATCGCGATCGTGCGGTCGATCGGAGGTGCACCACCGCTCCAAATTCTGCGTGGCGAGGCTCGAACGCGCGTCCCTGCTTCGTGTTAGAGTGCTCGACAAACGCGCTAGGGTCGCGTTTGTGTCGAGCGCCTGACTTCAGCGCGGGCATGTCGCAACCATTGGATCTAAATCCAACGGCGGGGAAAGGCGGATGCGGAGACTGCTGAGGTTGCGTGCGGCTGTTTGGGCGGCCGAGATGGCGCCACGTGGCGGCATCTTGGTCGTCCATCTTCTGGAAGTTGTAGATGGTGCCACGGATGTCGGATTGACTAAATTTTTGTGTCGTTGGGCTGCGATCGTCAATCCGAATTCATCCGTGCGGTCGGATTTGTCATCTGAAGTGCGGATTTACACCATCCTGGCCCTTGATTTTCTAGGGTTCCCCGATCTCTATCTAATGCTACGGATGCCTGATTAGGGCGATCTTGGAGTCGTTGAACTCCAATCGTTGCCCTGATCATATCCATACGGTTGGATCTTTGATCCGAGGCCTCGATAAAATGTTTACCCTGTCCAAGCACATAAAAGGACACAATTAACCTCCATTTTATTCAAACTACTCTAAATGCAAGATGATGCATGTTATGCAATATTTATATCATGAAATGCAATCCTATGCTTAAGAACATGCATAAATAGACATTTTAAGTAGTGTAAATGTGTTTACATCATAATCTCATGCCTATCTTTTGCTAGTCCCTAGCAAAAACTATATGTTATTTATAAAAGAATTAGGTTAGATTATTTGGACCTGAGTTATTTTCAATCATTAAGAAATTGTCTACTTAGGAACTGAACTCTCAAAGACACAATAGTACCCGGGTATCAGCCAAAATGCAGACCGCCTCAAGCCCTCGCCTTATTCAAAGAAAATTTTCTTTTTCTCTTTTTACTCTTTTCTAATTTTTTTTGGATTTTCAAATTTTAGGGTTTAAGAGTGGCTTTCTATGGCCATTCAACTCACCCAAGATTTGATGAGAACCCTAAGTTTTAAGCATCTTATTGTGATTGTGATAGACTCGTTAATCGACAATTAGAACGGACTTCGGATTTCTACGCCTCTAAGTGACCTCAAAAAGAATTCTGCCTAAAGGTGTATCTTTACAACCGGTAGCTTTCTCTCTACTTTTATTTTTTTTAACGGGGTCAACACAAGGGTGAATCCAGTGTATATCTCCCCGGTTTATTCTACTTCTCCGCTTCTTCCTAAGTGTTTTGGGAATTTTTAGTGCATTTTCTGAGCTGGGTTCTGGACAATCGGTCGATGAGCTGTTACCACCGACAACTTGCCAGCCATACTCGTGCGGCGAAGTGTGGCTTATTTCTTTTTGTTCTTTTCTCCTTTTTTTCTTTTCGATTTTTTTTTTTTTTAAGTAGGTGGCTTCCCTGATCTAAGATTTACCTAAAGGCAGCAAAAAGAGAAAGGTCCAGTGACTGAGCTCTGGACAACCTACCTATGGGCTGTTACCCACGATAACTTGCCAGCCATATCACCCTAGAAGGTTCATTAGCTACCCAATTTCCGTTAGAATCGTCGAATAACGAGTCAGTGCAAAGAAAGTGTGTAGATGCTTAAAACTCAAAATTCCCTCAAATCAGAGGGCGGGTTATTAAGTTGTGTACTTATCACCCAAACTTATTTATTCCAATTATAATAGAAGTAAGATGGTGAGGACTCAAAGACAAATCCACATTTTAGTGGATACACAGGCTAATTAAGTCCAAAGACCTGAGGGGTCTTTGTGTTCAGATCCTAATGTAGTATTTCCTAAGATTGCAAATTTTCTTAAACTCAAATTCTCTTTCCTAATTCCGAATTTTTTTTTTTTTATAAAAGAAAATAAACAAATCTACAGAGCTGACGAATGAATTCAGAGATGAATATCCACCCCCCATGCCTATCTAATGCAATGTCCTCATTGCATTAAAAAGACATAAAACAAAGTGGAAAAGTGTAGAAAGCACCTGAATTTCGTGAATATCAGGTCCGCTCCAAGATGAAAACAAAAAAGAACTGTATAAGTGCTGAGTTTAGTGCCTTCAGCTAGGCACACTATACAAAGAAAAGAAATGAAGAATTCACATGTGCAGGTCAGAATTAGAATGAACAGAAGAATCCTCTGACCTATTAGCAGAGGTCCACAAATGTGGACCAGATTGTGGTGCAGACCCACACCCCATAATCGAGAATATCTTAGGTTCTGGATAAAAATTACCCAAAACCTAAAATCAGAATGTAAGCGGGATCAGGCCTACGATTTCTGAGGATGCATCCCAAGACCAAAAAGTCGGGTTACAGAAAATTGAAGCTCAAAAGGATAATCGTTGAATGTGTGCTTGGGTTGAACATCCTCGAAAAAAATGTCGTAAGGGTTCTGATTTGATGGTTTTAGCTTAAAAGGAACCCTTCGACTCAATCTTCCATTTCCTCTAAAATTCATTTCCCAAATCAACACTTCCCAGCTCCTATCCTCCTCATTCAGCATATCAAATTACAGGACCTCTTGTATATTCATCACCCCGTCTGAAATCTCCAAGTCTAAATGATGTGGCAAAATCAAAATTGACTTGGGTCTAATTATCTCAGAATTAGAATCATCAATAAGCTCAACAGGGTGTAACTGATAATCAGGGCATTGAATTGATTCTTCCAGAAAATGCGATTCTGGATCCGTAATGTGTGCCCTAATAAGATCAGTTTCCTCAGTTATTGGGCTATTAAATGATCTATCAGATTCCTCAGGCCCAATTGTCTCACAGAAATCGTGTTTAGAAAACTCGCGTGAGACTTCGCACCTTGAATCTTCACCATCAGGATCCGTATCAATGTATGTCCCAAAATCATTTGTCACTTTGTGTTCCAAGGAGACATACGTTTCGTCGTAACCCGACTCAGGGATCTCAGGTGAAGAAATCAGATCATCCTTAATTGATTATTTTAATTTAATCTGGTCAGCCTCGTAACACGTGTCCCCCCCAACAGGTGCCTGAGCGGGTTCTATCATTGGCTTTCCTGAAGAGAGTTCATCCTGGGAATTATTCCAAGATTGAATCAAAGCAACCACGAATCTCATCCTCAATTTCGCTAATTTCCCAAGTAGAAACTCACCCAGGTTCTTATCCTTAACATCCTGGAGCCAATCCAACAAAGACTTATTTAAATCATCAATCATTTCAATCAGGGGCTCCAATCTCTCTATGCAATGTATTGGCTGAACTTCTAAAGATTGAATGATATTCCTCAAGTTAGCCAGAACCTTATCTCGAACCTGATTAACCTGAACCAAATGAGTTAGTTCAGGGTTGGGTGGGTTTGACATCAATGTAGAGGAATTAACGAATTGAGATTCGTTATACCCATCCTGATAATAGGTCATTTCAGATTGTTCAAAAGATGGTGATGACCTAAAGGCAGTGAAATCAGAGGATGGGTAAGGATCAGTGTTTCCTTCTTGATTGTAGATCGTATTAGGTTGTTCATGAAAGGAGGACGATCTATAATCGATGTAACTTTGAGAAGGATAGAAATCAGAATCAAAGTGTTCAGGGTTAGACCCTAAACACGGGGGTCCGGAATTGTATCCTCAATCCGAATTATCCGAACTAACTGATGGTCGATTACAATACGAGTTAGGATAATCGTCATGTTGAGGATAATTTACAACAGGAGGGAAAGAGTGGGAATGCGTGAAATATGTGGAAGGATTCATGATACATGAGAGGAAGAAAGGTGCCCTGCAATACAAACAATCAAACCTGTCCTTAAATAGGTTAGCCTAAAGACCTACAGACTCTCAAAACCCATCTTGAGATAAAGGAATGATTTGATCTACTTCCGTCTGTTCAATCCAACCAGTTAGAAGGAGGGACTGGGGAGAAGGTTCTTCCTTCGACTTACACCTCCGGTTCCTAGTGTACCCCCCAGCTGCTATCGTTTGACTCTACTCCCCTAGCTAGACATCAGATTGAACAGTAGAAATAGACTAATCAAAAATAATCTCGTTCTGGGTTCTGAAAAGCGAGTCCAATCCTTAAGGCCAACGTCTACTTTGTTTTATTTTGGGCTAGGTTTGAATGTGCTTTGGAATGTGATGGGCCCTTTAAATGGGTTGTGCCCTTAATGATTGATTGATTTGTGTGTGAGTGCACAACCAATGGTTTTCAAGCAAGATTGTTTTTGATGTGGTGAATTTTAAGATTCAAATCTTGCTTAGTAGCTTTTAGGATTCAACTTTAGGTGTTTTCAATCAAGTTTCGTTGGCACACCAAGTTTTACAAGCACAGGTGAAGATGTTTTCCTTTAAAGTTTAAAAAGAATGTGGAGTGCCTGGTAAATCCCTAAGAGTTGAACCTAATTGGCAGCTACTTGATGAGTTGATTTTATTTGAAGTGGTGCGGCCCAATCAACTCAAACAATTGGCCTGTTGCACCACTTAATTAGGCACACAAATGATTACCTAATCTGATTTCTACTCAATTATGTGTTTGGATGTTTGTACCGGCTCCTAAGATTGGATTACCCGTTGAGTTTGAAAATCAGATGAGGTTGTGTACCTCTGTGAGATTTTTTTTTTTTCTTTTTAATGTGGGGGTTGGGGTGAGTATGGGTGTCAAACAACAAACAATCTAACCTTAGAGTTTATAAAAACACCTAGGTTGATTAATGTTTGAGTTATTATGTGATGAAATGAAATCTAATGGGTGGGAGGTGGGGGGTAACTCACAAAACCTTCTACAGCACTTTACTCCAATCTACCACTTTTGCCTACCTCAAAAGAGTACCTGCAATTACAATAAGAAAGGAGAAAAGTGAGGTAAATGATTTGTAAGTTACAAAACGCGAACAGAAATCAAAGATCGTTGCCTCCCCGGCAACGGCGCCAAAATGTTGAACGTGTACGAACCTACGCTAACGTGTTCGATTTTGGAAAACCTGTCATTGTAGTTCGAAAGCGAAGAATTCGTGTTCAACAAATAAAATTTATACCGAAATTAAAATTCTGGATCGAACACAGGGAGGCAGACGTTTGATTTAAAAACTACGCGTTTCTTTTTATTTGTTACAGAATAATTCAATTTAGAACCATCTAATTATTTACAATAAATAGAAGAGAGAGAGAGTAAGAGAGAGAGAATATTAAACAAAGAAATCAAAATGAGATGTAGAATAAACAAGGAATTTTTGTATTGAAGAGATTGTTCATTACAACTAGAAAGCATAAAACAATTACTCTAGAAAGCGATAAATTTACTCTAGAAAGCATTAAAAGAATGGAGAGAGAAATGTCCTCCTCGACGATTGCTTGGAGGACGAGTAGATTAATCTAGAAAGCAGTAAATCTATACTAAAAAGCGGTAAAAAGAATAGGGAGAGAGAAATCCTCCTCGACGGTTGCTTGGAGGACGAGCCGGACGGGACGATGCCTGGACGAAGGAGAATGAAGCGGGACAAAGGAGGACGAAGCAAAAGAACGGGAACGAAGCAGCACGCCGTCGTCGTCGCAGGATCCACTTCCGAAGGGGAACGAAAATTGGACTTTATCTCGCGAGAAGCATCCCGGGTGTGGGACAAGCTTCTCTTGAGCTTTGGAGGGGTAGAGAAGAGAAAGAAGGGATGAGAATTTCGTATGGAGGGGGTCTCCTTTTATAGTTGCAAGGAGTGGGGGCAAAATGGACATTACATCTTCAAAATAATAAATAAGGGGTCTTTAGTGATGGATAAATCCGTCACTAAAGCCCCGACGTGGCCGTCGCTGCCGCGCCCACGCGCGCCCGCTCGGCTGCCCGCGTGCGTAATGCCTACGCACGTCCGCGAAGTCTCAGCCGTCCGATCGCGAGATCGGACGGCTTAAGACGCATCTTTGCCCGCTGTGCTGCGCGCCCGCCTGCGTGCAATTACGCGTTACGCGCGGTCGTTGGATCGCGATCGTGCGGTTGATCAGAGGTGCGCCACCGCTCCAAATTCTGCATGGTGAGGCTCGAACGCGCGTCCCTACTTCGCGTTGGAGCACTCGACCAACGCGCTGGGGTCGCGTTTGTGTCGAGCGCCTGACTTCAGCGCAGGTGTGTCGCAACCGTTGGATCTTAATCCAACGGCAGGGAAAGGCAGATGCAGAGACTGCTGAGGTTGCGTGCGGCCTTTTGGGCGACCGAGATGGCGCCACGTGGCGGCATCTTGGCCGTCCATCTTCTGGAAGTTGTAGATGGTGCCACGGATGTCGGATTGACTAAATTTTTGTGTCGTTGGGCTGTGATCGTCGATCCGAATTCATCCATGCGGTCGGATTTGTCATCTGAAGTGCAGATTTACACCATCCTGGCCCTTGATTTTCTATGGTTCCCCGATCTCTATCTGATGCTACGGATGGCTGATTAGGGCGATCTTGGATTCGTTGAACTCCAATCGTCGCCCTGATCATATCCATATGGTTGGATCTTTGATCCGAGGCCCCGATAAAATGTTTGCCCTGTCCAAGCACATAAAAGGAGACAATTAACCTCCATTTTATTCAAACTACTCTAAATGCGAGATGATGCATGTTATGCAATATTTATATCATGAAATGCAATCCTATGCTTAAGAACATGCATAAATAGACATTTTAAGTAGTGTAAATGTGTTTACATCACAAACGCATGAGTGCACACCTTAGTGATTTCAAAGGGGACATATTTTGAAAGCAGAGTAGTCAAGGGGTGTGCGATTTTTGAGAAATCGGGAATGAATCGATGGTAAAAATTGACGTGCCCGAGAAATGATCGGATGTCCTTAACCGAGCTAGGCATAGGGAGCTTGGAAATCAGATTCACTTTGGCTCGATCAACCTGGATGCCCTTTTTAGAGATGAGATGTCCAAGGACAATTCCCTTAGGTACCATGAAATGGCTCTTTTTCCAGGAAAGAGCCAAATTCACGTCAATGCATCGCCTGAGGATTTGGACCAAGTGTAGGAGGCAATCATCAAATGATTCCCCAAATATCGAGAAGTCATCCATGATGACTTAAAGGTATTCACCTACCATATATGAGAATATGGAAAGCATGCACCACTAAAAAGTAGCAGGTGCATTGGAGAGACTGAATGACATCCTTTGGAATGCATATGTCCCGAAGGGCAGGTGAAGGTAGTCTTCTCTTAGTCCTCAAGATGGATTGCAACTTGGCTATAACCGAAGTACCCATCCAAAAAGCAAAAGAATCAATTTCACACTAGTTTCTCGAGGATCTAATCAATGAACGGTAGTGGGAAATGATCCTTCTTTGTGGAGGTATTAAGTCTTCTGTAATCAATGCAGACTCTCCACGAATTTTCTATACGGGTCGGTATGGTTTCTCCGATTTCAGCCGTGATTATGTTGAGTCTTGCCTTCTTAGGAACAACTTGGATTGGACTCACCCACCGACTATCAGAGATCGGGTAGATGAACCCTACATATTACCACTTGATGATCTCCTTTTCACGACATCTTGCAGATTTGGATTTAGGCATCTCTGCATTTCACGGGATGGTTGTGAGCCCTCTTCGGTATAGATGTGATGTGTGCAAATGAGGGGCTGATGCTAGTTAGATCATCGAGAGTCCATCCAATGGCTCTCTGATGCTGCTGGAGGACAGTAATCAAGTGTGTTTCCTGATCAGATGTAAGTCAAGAGTTGATAATAACAAGAAACATCTGATTGGAACCCAAAAAGACATATTTGAGATGATCGGGAAGTGGCTTTAATTCCATAACTGGATTGTCAGTAGCAGCAGGTGGTTCATGGTGGGTGTCAGGAGCAAAGGAAGGAGCTATGGGCGTGTTTAGGTTAGGTTCAGGCTCCTCTAATTGTGGGTTTTGATCTTCTTGTGGCTGATCAGAAATAATTGGGTTTTCCTCGATACATAAGTCATCAACCATGGCCTCAACATCACAAATTTGTTGAATAACTCCGCAATTAATTCCTTGTTGGGCCTTAAAAATGTCGATCTTTAGTGTTTTTCTCCCAAATTTTAAGTCAATTTGGCCCTCCTCACAATTAATATTGGCCCTAGATGTGGCTAGAAAGGGTCTCCCTAATATGATCAGTGTATTCTTCAAGTTCTCAGGAGCATCCATGTCTAAGACGATGAAATCCACGGGAAAGTAGAAATTGTATACCCTAACTATGACATCCTCAAAAATTCCTTTTGGTGTCTTAATAGATTGATCAGCTAACTGCAAAGTCATCTCTGTCAGATTAAGTTCAGATTCCTCAAAGTGGTCTAGTAGGGATGTGGGTATCAAATTGATGCAATCTTCTAGGTCCAATATGGCTCGATCAAACTGTATATCACCGATAGCATAGGTGATCAGAGGGGTGCCTAGGTCTTTTGCCTTAGGTGGAAGTTTGCTCAAAGTGATGGAGCTGGCTTGCTCTGACAGTACGATTGGGTTCCTGCTTTTAGTTCGTGGCTTACGCTTGGGTGTACACAAGTCTTTCAGGAATCGTGCGTAAGCCAGTATGTGGAGAATCGCATCCATCAAGGGGATGTTTATATGGACTTGCTCAAAGAGCTTGACTAGGTCCTCCTCAGGTGCCATGGGTTTGGCTGTCTTCTTTCCCTCGGTCAAGGACTCAGGAAATGGAACCTTAGATGGTTCCTCTAAAAAGGCTCAGGCTCTTTATCAGGGATGGGCGTGTCCTGGATGACCAATCTAAGGTTAGGGTCTACAGTCTCAGGCATGTCGTAGCAAGGAAAAGGTGGGTCATATGTTGCATTGCCACTACAAGTGGTGACGGAATTTAATCCTACACGATTTTGGTTTGGGTTGGGCAAAACAGGTGTCTGCTGCTGAAATATCGAGTATGAAGTTGAAGCATCCATCCCGTCAGGTGATGGAGCAGAAGGGGCCGGATAAACAAAGTGAGCTTGGCCCTGATTTGGGTTCATAATGTGCCTCTATTTTGGTATGTTATTCGAGTTTGGAAGAGGTTGGGAAGGGAGTGCACCAGGTTAGCGAGCACTTGCCAGCTGGGCCAATTGATTATGCAGCTCAGAGATCTCTTCTTTGTGATGTTTTTACATGTCAACCAAGGTCTGCAGAATCAAAGATGTCTGATCTTCTTTAGGTGGTGCAAATTGAAAATTTGGATTAGACCTTGGTTGAGTGGGTTGATAAGGTCGCTGATTCTATGGTCGGGGTTGGAATTGGGATCTTAGATTCAGGTTATTTCGTGACCATGCAAAGTTAGGATGATTCCGCCATCTAGGATTGTAAGTGTTGGAGAAAGGATTATTTTGGATGGTGTGGAGATCCTCACAGGTCTGTAGAGCTCCGAGATAATCAGGGTACAGTGCAGAGTTTCCCCAACTGTGGTGGGCTGACTCGGAGTTACCGCCGAAGCCATAATCAAACAGGGGTGGATATGCATCCATCCTCGAGGAGTGGTAGATGTTGTGCGCAGCCTCCCTTCCTGTGGGCAGGTGCGCATATGTGCTTTGTGGTGCAGCGGTGGATTTGTGTAGATGATGAGTGATGACGTCCACCTTCTTTTCGATAATGGAGACCTTATCCAATTGACTAGCTACCAAGTCTAGTTCAATGGATGCGGAAAGGCCTCTGGATTCGTGTACCCCTCGATTTTTTGTCAATGTGTGGGTGGATGTCCAGTCATACGCACCCAATGACTCTTTGTGCTTGGAGTTCTCGCACATGTTTTGAATAATTTCTTAGATCATGTCCTCATGTTGACCCATGATGCTATCAACACAGGTTGCATTGGCAAAGAGTTTGATGTCTTCACAGAGTCCGTGGTAAAAAGAATGGACTTGTTCCCACTTTGGAACTCCATAATGGGGGCACTTACATTTGAGATCTAGAAAATGATCCCATGCCTCATGTAGAGATTCTCCCGCTCCTTGGGAGAAGTGCGTGATTTGGTGCTGCATCATATTTGTACGACCAATGGGGTAGAATTTTTGCAGGAAGGTGGTTTGAAGTTCTCCCCATGTGTTGATCGTGTATGGTTGAGTTTGAAACCAGTGAGTGGCTTTGTCAGCCGGAGAGAATGAGAAAAGTTTTAAGAGTAATCCGTCTCGATTCCGTACATTTGCCACAAAAGTGTGGGCTAGATGTTTTAGGCTTTTGATGTGCTGGAAAAGATCCTCGGAGTTCGAGCCATGAAATTTTCGGGTCATATAAAGCATGCTAGGCTTGAGATCCACCGCGAGTCCTCCCGCAGGAATGTTGGTTCGAGGTACGATCTCCACCGTTGCGAGATTATTGTGATCTCGAATTTGAGGACATGGCGGTGGGTTGATGATGGCGTTAATTTGATTTTCTAGATCACAGACTTGTTGCTCAAGGTTAGGTTTATCTTCTAGGTGATTCATAGCTGATAAGGGGGAAGTAGGTTCTTAATCAGAAGAAATGTCAATGTGGTTGGGTTGCTGCACAAACACGGAGATTGAGGCCTGTCCTCGACAAGAGTGAATAGCTAATGGAGGCCTCAAGGGTTGTCTTAAGGACCTCCTCCCAAACATGCACCGATGGAGTAGATGAGGGATAGTAAGTGATAGACCCAATCAAGACACCAAAAAAATTTTGAATGACTATAGAGGTTCGAGGTGGATGATACCCCTAAGTAAGAAAGTCATCCACTTGAGAATTACTTGGGCAGTCAGAAACGGAGAGTCCCGTGAAGACACCTACATGGTAGAGCACCTGCACGGGTTACTGATAACACTACATTTTACAATGTTAATTCTGCCAAAAGGGGTCGATCTTAAGGGCAAAATGCACAAATGACATATCATAAATAGGAATAGGAGCATTGCATGCATCGCACATTGAGATTGCTTATAGTGCATTATTAATGACCATTTATGCAAGTGCATGTCAAAATAGGCCTCAGATGAGCAATCGAACCACACAGATGGATTCAGAGCGACGAACGGAGACCAACGAACTCAAAATCAACTAAATCAAACATCTAGAGCTCCCACAATTGGCCCAAGAAGTTCTGACCGTTGATCTGGTGATCAGCATTCAGAAAGCCGCCATGTGTCAACATCGCTACACTCCTCAACCACAGCATAACTCCACCATCTCCACCGCAAGATGAATCTCGACCATTGATCTTCAATCGGACGACCCCACCACGCTCCACACCCACGCGCCTCGACTCCTTGTTGTGACCATTCGGCCGCACAGCATAGCGGGTCACACCCTTGTTGCAAAGGTAGCAGCGGGCATTCGAAACCCCATGCATTACCTAAATTGATGCTCACACAAGCGTGGCCGATTAAGGCCATAGATCGGTGCGTGGAGGGCGACAATCGTGCCATGCGGCGCTCCCTCAGGTGCAGATAGCGAATGCACGTGATGACACAGCAACAGCGTGCACCTCAGTAGCAATCCGCGAGTGCACCCCTCTGCGAGATCTCAGATTGGATGGCCTACAGTGTGTGCACACGGATCGCGCGTGAAGAAGAATAGCGCTTACGAGACTGTTGGGCAAGGGGCTTCACCGACGCTTTTAGCATGGGTTTAGCGACATCCTAGACATTGCTAAAGCCCATACTTAAAATAGAAACCTCTTCTTCGTATATAAGCCCCTCCCAACCACTCATGTAAAGCATTCAATTCACTTAGCAAGTGTTGTAACTGATGAGTCTATTTTAATGGACTATTGTTACGCCTAAGTACTTCATTTCTAACATAGTATGTTTGTTAATAAGCACATTAAGTCATTAAATAAGTCCATGCATCATTACTTGAGTTTTTATCTATTTTATCGCATTTTATAACTTAGTATGTAATTATTTTATGTTTTGTTGTAGCAATGATATTGGAAAAGAACGAGGGGGGGATAAATTTCCCCAACAAATAGCCAGCTCAATCTCTTCCTCATCCTCTAGCCAGGCTCAACACATCCCTCAACAAATGCAAATGGTGTTGGCCATATTTAGAAAACGTTTTTGAAAAGCCCTTGGGAGGCGGAAGAGAAGAGATATAGAGGAGAGGTAGAGGGGATTGTAGAGGGCTATCCATCATCCACTGCGTGCACTGTGAACATTGAAGGTCGCATGCACTGCGCGACAGTGAAGATCGCTTGCACTATGCACCAAGCCATCACCCTTTTCCGCACTGGCTACAGGTGCCCTACCCATCCTGCCCTGACCAAGTGCCCTTGTGCACCTCCTTGCAGCCTTGCAAGCAACCTGCACCCAAGCCTTCCACCGCACACAAGAAGTATCCTGCGCCCTACATCTAGCATTCACGCGCGCCCCCATCAACGCCTCCACCACAAGCGCCCATCCACCAGCCTGCACCAAGCACAGCCAAGCACCTGCAGGCGCTGCGCCTGACCTTGCACACCCTCTCCAGGCGCCACGCCCTCTCCACTGCAGACACACCCCTATAGGTGCCCCCCTCTCCAATGCCCTCCCGCGGCTAGCAAATACACGTTGCACCATGCCCCGCAAGTGCTTGTCGCTCTTCTCCGCACTGCCTGCAGGCGCTCCTCCCCACCTTGCACGCCCTCCATCGTCTGCTGGCTGGACTTACGCCCTCTGCAAGTGCACTGATCTTCTTCTCCACGTGCTATTGTTCTCTTCCAGCAGCCAACAGGCCAGCAGTCATCCTCCTTCGCCCGACTGTTGCTGGCCACCTCCAGCCGCCGCATCACCGATATTGCATAGCCCTCGTCAAGGCGTACCTCCACGTCGACTCTCGCTGCCAACCGTGAACGACTGCCCATGCGAGGAGGAGAGAGGAGAAATCCTCTGTTTTTGCCTCAATTAATAATTACATTCAATGCCATTGCCAATTATATATTAATATTTTATTCAAGCAACATTGCATTGATGCACTTAGACTTTCCTGAAATTACTTTACTTGTGTTATGTGCATGATTTAACTTTAAATTTCAAATCAGATTTGCATGCAAGTTGAATTTATATGATATGCCATTACACATGCACCATATGCATATTTTTCGAGCTTAATTCCTGATGTGAAAACTACATAAATACCCCTGAACCTTTAACGAAATTGCAAGCTTTATTTAAAATAGCATATTCTCACATTAAAGTTGCGGAAGAGTCTGCGAACTATATATTCCTTGACTCATGAATTTATTGGTCTATTCCAACCTGTGGATGCGACATCCTTTATTGTGGTTTAAATTCATATCTATGTTAGTCATTTGATTGAGAGATTTCCACCACATTAATTACAACGACATATCCTCTATTGCTATCACAAATAAGCGAAACTCTCTCCATCAAATTGGCGCTGTTGCTGGGGAGGCAATAGATGCAATAGATTCACTTCATTATTTTTGAATATTCTGAGTTGTGCAATTATCTGATCAATTTTTTTTATTGTGAGAGGAATTTGACGAGGCGATGAGGCACAACAGAGCGGCGACAGCAACCACGAGCTAAGCCACACGAGGAAAAGACGTAGGAGACTTGGATCCCAGTTTCACAAGGAATTCTCCATCGTCGCAAAATTTATTTCTGTCTTTTCACCATTGTAGTAATTAGGGCTGAATTTTTTGGGGTTTGTCCCCACATTCTTTTGCTACTAGGCTTTACATTTTTTGCATGCGTGATTCTATTTTCTACTTGCTTGGCTTTAAAACCAACAAAAGAAAATATCGAGCTGCCTATTTAGAAGTTGCATGCCCTTAGGTGCGCACATTTAGGGGTGATTGAGTAGCACATTAGATCTTATTATTGCATTGCAAGCATATTAGCAAGAAGATTGCTGGAGACAGGTACACCTTTCTAACTTTTGCATCCATCTCCTGTTCATGCATTTGCATTCAAATTAAAATTCAAGACCACCAAGTTGTTTGAATTTACTAATTCAGTGGTCGCATAACTAAAAGCGGGACTAATAATCAGATTCAACCCTAAAATCTATTCACATTTGATCTGATTCTAAGGGACTTGTCTGCAATCTCAAAAGAAATTATGAAGATTTGCCATGTGTTGCACACTTCTGACACTGAGCATGCACATTAGGCACCGCACTAAGGCTCGATCCCTTAAGGCTATAGGCATCGATCTCTTTATTGGTGCAAACCCTCTTATTATACTTTATGATGGTGGTACTATCTTTTGACTAAGTGTTTTGATACTTCACGGAGGGGGACACCCCTTAAAGGAACAAAAGGGTAGTTAAGGGGCACCGCATACGCATCGCCTCAAAGGAAGGGTTCACCCTACTTGCATCCCTTTGTTCGTCCTTGGAGTAACTTCTCACTTGATCACCTGGGAGCATCATCCAAGCAAAGTATAGGTCCTAGGGCACTCAAAGGTTAAATTAAGGCACGTAATTGTAGTGAAAAACTTGATTGGCCATTTATATTAACTAATTTGACCTCCGCAACAAAGAAGGTTAAGATTTCAAGGCCACACCCCTCTTATACCACTTACGTGGGAACGGAGGGATAAGTCTTGATCATTTGACTTATCTTTGGAGTGAAGGCTTCACTTAATAAGAACTCGAATTGTGTTTTGTATGCTTGGTAGATGCTCTCTTGAGGGTAGTCTAGTGTTTGATCCTGAGCCCGAGAGAATTCCTAGGAGAGCTCACCAAGGGGAGAGGAGAGAAGGAATGGCTGATCAAGGAGCAAATCAACAAAGGACCCTAAGGGACTATCTCATTCCAACTAACCAACCTACACAAGCACTAAGACGATCGGCAGGGTATAATCCGTATGAGATCAAGAGTAGTACCATATCTTTATTGCCCTCCTTTTATGGTACTACTAGGGAGGACCCCTACCAGCATTTGGAGGAATTCACCGAGGTCTATTCCACTGTGAAGCTCTAGTGCTTTACTGATGAGGACTCTATTTCCTTTCTCCCTAAAGGATAAGGCCAAGCACTGGTATCATACCCTTGATGCAAGGGTAAATGATTGGGCCACCCTTAAGGGAGAATTTTTGAAAAAGTATTTTCCTATGAGTACAGAAGTGAGATTATGGGTTTTACTCAACAGGAAGGGGAGCAATTTCATTAGACTTGGGAGTGCTTTAATGACCTTCTTAGGTTATGCCCCCACCATTAGGTGCCAAGATGGCAGTTGGTCGAAAGGTTCTATAATGGATTATCTGAAAGGCATAGGCAAACCATCGATGCAGCCTGTGTGGGAACCTTCACGACCAGAATTGAGGATGAAGCCTAGGCATTATTTGAAACATTAAGCGACAACTCCATACATCTGTCCTCAGCCTATCAAGAAAGAAAACCATCAATCTTGCAGAGGAAGATAGAGGCCCATGAAGCCGAGGCTTCTTAAGATTTGGCTTATCAGATTCAACTATAGAATAAAAACTTTGATAGGCTTTTAGCAAACCTTGGCATGAACCCACAAGTAGCCTCTATCTTTTAGGCTTCAGGAGAATGCTCCATTTGCCAAAGCACAATGTATGCCACTGTGGAGTGCTATCAGGAAAATCAATTCCCTGAGTTGATTCAAGCCAACTTGAACACGGCACAAGGTTTCCGCTCTTGTCGCAATAACCCTTATTCCAATACCTATAATCCAGGGTGGTGGAACCATCCAAACTTCTCTTGGAAGCAAGGTGATACTTCTAACTTAGGGAATACAAGACCCTTACCTCCCCAGCACATATACCAACATTCTTATGAAACCCTCCTCAGAATAAGCCCTCTGAGATGGATGAACTGAAGGCCATGATGAAAGCAATGCAAGAGCATCAAAATATGGTCATCCAATCTCAGAATAGGTTGATAACTGATATGCAATCCCAAATTGGTCATCTTACTGAGGCAGTTAGGCAACGTGATCCAAGGAAGCTGCCTAGCTCTTCTGAGGAGAACCCTAAGGGCAAGGGGGTTGTATTCAGGGAGCACGCCCAAGTAGTGACCATGTTGAGGAGTGGAAAAAAGATTGACAAGCCTGATAACACTCCTATGGTTACGTCTTAGAATTCCCCTTCCACACCTGACCCGACTTCCATCTCCACCGAGGGAAAGCCACACTGCTCTCCCTCACACAAAATCACCCACAATGAGGATGTCGTCCATCCACCGCCCCTTTCCTGCCATGACGACCCCTCTACCCAGAAGCCAAGGGTGCCCTATCCAGAGCGCCTATCTACTCCTGGGGAATCTTCTGTTGTCTCGTCTAGAGCCAAGGATAGGATGGAAGAGATTATGGATACTTTTAGGAAAGTCAAGATTAACTTGCCTCTGTTGGAAGCTATTAAACAGATCCCATCCTATGCCAAGTTTCTGAAGGACCTTTGCACCCAGAAGCGTCGATCCAGGAAACAGGTCCAAACCACAGTCATCCTGCCTGACCGTGTTAGCTAGGTTCTCCAGCATGGAACACCCCCCAAAATGAAAGACCCAGAGGCCTGCTCGATCTTGTGAGAGTGGAGGATTTCTTCTTCCCTGTTGACTTTTTGGTACTCGATACTGACCCATCTAATAAGCCCACAAAGCCATCCATTATTCTCGGACGCCCCTTCTTGGCCACAACCAATGCCTCTATAAATTGTAGATCTGGGGCACTTAAAATGGGCTTTAGGAACAAGAAGATCCAGTTGAATGTTTTTGATACTTACAAGCAATCCAAATTTGAAGATTGTTCTTAGATTGAGGTCGTTGATGAAATAATTGAAGAGACTACTCCAATACTCTTATGTAGAGATCCCCTTCAGAAGGTCATATCTAAGGACCATCCCTCAATTATTAAAGAAACTGAAAGAAAAATGCCCAAATTAGGAGAGTTGCTGGGGATATACACTAAGTCTCTGTCCCCACCCTGGACTATGAAGGTAGATCCGCTACCTGAGGAGGGGACATCTCAACTAAAACCCTCAATCCAAAAGGCTCCTGAGTTGGAGTTGAAACCCCTCCTGAGCACATTGAAATATGCTTTCCTTGGCCCTAATAACATGCTCCTTATTATTATCTTGTCTGCATTATCTGAACTGCAAGAGGGAGCTCTACTTGAGTGTTTACAAAGGCACAATATCAGCAATTGCCTGGTCAATTGCTGATATTAAGGGTGTTGATCCCTCTCTTTGCATGCATCATATATACACGGATGAGTCCGTGAAGCCTTTCCGAGGCATGCAAAGAAGGCTCAATCCAAATATGTGGGAGGTTGTTAAAAAGGAGATTCTGAAATGGCTGGATGCAGGGATTATCTATCCCATTTCAGATAGTAAATGGGTCAGTCCTATTCATGTAGTTCACAAAAAGGCAGGAATCACTGTGGACTAGAATGACCAAGGAGAACTGGTGACTACTAGACCCTTAATTGGTTGGAGGGTCTGCATTGATTTCCGCCGTTTGAACACAGCTACCTAGAAAGACCATTTCCCCTTACCGTTTATCGATCAAATTCTGGAACAAGTACTTTTATTTTCTTTACAGGTACTCAAGGTATAATCAGATAGCCGTTTTTCCTGACGATCAGGAGCGTACCACCTTCACGAGTCCATATGGCACTTTTGCGTTCTGCTGAATGCCATTTGGGTTATGTAATGCTCCTGCCACTTTCCAACGTTGTATGATGGCTATCTTTTCTGATATGATCGACGAGTTCATTGAAATTTTCATGGATGACTTCTCCATTTATGGCTCATCATTTAACCTATGCCTTTCTCACCTTGATAAAGTCTTAACCCGTTGTGAAGAGGCAATGCTGGTGCTTACCTGGGAGAAAAGCCACTTGATGGTCCAGTAGGGCATTGTGTTAGGGCATATAGTTTCTGAGAGAGTACTAGAGGTGGATACCGCAAAAATCGATTCCATCTCTAAGCTTCCATTGCCCGCCAATGTTCATTAGGTTAGATCTTTCCTTGGCCATGCTGGATTTTAAAGCGCTTCATTAGAGATTTCAGTAAAATCTCTAAGCCACTCTGCGACCCGTTAGCAAAGGATGTCTCCTTTGATTTTGATGATAGATGTGATGAGGCTTTCCAAGTCTTGAAGAAAGCCCTTATTACCAAACCGATTCTCCAAGCACCAGATTGGACCCTCCCATTTGAGCTTACGTGCGATGCTTCTTATTTTGCAGTGGGAGCAATCTTAAGTCAAAGGGTTGATGGCAAACCTCATGTGCTGCATTATGCCAGCAAGACCCTTACGGATCCTCAGCAAAACTACATGGTCAGAGAAAAGGAACTACTTACAGTAGTATTTGCTTTGGAAAAGTTTCGATCTTATCTTTTGGGATCCAAAGTTATGGTGTTCACTAATCATTCTGCCCTAAAGCATCTTCTTGCTAAAAAGGACACAAAACCTCGCCTAATTCGTTGGATTCTGCTACTCCAAGAATTTGACCTAGAAATTAAAGACAAGGAAGGAGTTGAGATTGTGGTAGCAGATCATTTGTCTAGGATTCTTATTGAGGCATCAAACCCTGCTGGCGGTATTCAAGAGACTTTCCCTGATGAGTCTCTGATGGCTGTGGAAGCTAAAACTCTTTGGTTCGCTAGCATAGTGAACTACCTGGTCATGGGCATTACCCCTAGTACTTGGGACAAGTAGAAGTGAGACAAGTTTCTCGCCAACGCTAAATTTTATCACTAGGAGGAACTCAAGCTTTTTAGAGTAGGCCCCGACCAGCTTTTTCGCCATTGTGTTCCTAATGAAGAACAAAGAAGTGTTCTGAGTTTCTGCCATGACCTTCATTATGGGGGACATTTTAGTCAGAAGAAGACTGCCCATAAGGTTCTTCAGTCTGGCTTTTGGTGGCCCACATTATTCCAAGATGCACATACGTATGTGGGCTCATGTCTACGTTGCCAACATATATGAAGCATTGGAAAAAGGGATGAGATGCCCCAACAACCTATCCTCCTTGTTGAGATCTTTGATATTTGGGGCATTGACTTCATGGGTCCCTTTCCTGTGTCCTTCGGATATCAATACATCCTTGTGGCTATAGACTATGTATCAAAATGGATAGAAGCCATACCCACGCGAACCAATGACCATTCCGTGGTCTTGGGCTTTGTTAAGGCTAATATCATTTCTCGGTATGGGTGCCCAAGGACAATCATAAGTGATGGAGGACCTCACTTTAAGAACGTACACTTCACAAGACTACTCCAAAATTTGGGAGTCAACCACATGATAGCCACACCTTATCATCCCCAAACGAGTGGACAAGTTGAAGTGTCTAATAGGGAGATTAAGCTAATTTTAGAAAAAACTGTCAGGCCTGATCAGAAGGATTGGTCTAAAAAACTAAATGATGCTCTTTAGGCCTATAGAACTGCGTATAAGACTCCCTTGGGCTTGTCTCCTTTCCATCTTGTCTATGGAAAAGTGTGCCACCTTCCTGTTGAAATCCAACATAAAGCTTATTGGGCTATTAAAAACGTTAACTTGAATCTGGATAAAGCAGGAAAGGCACGTATGTTAGAATTAAGTGAGCTTGAGGAGCTTCATAATGAAGCCTATGAAACTTCTCAAGCTTACAAGCAATGTACAAAATTCTTCCATGACAAGCACATCATTAGAAAGACTTTTGAGCCCAACCAGTGGGTATGGCTTTTCAATTCTAGACTTAAATTATTTCCTAGAAAGCTCAAGTCCCACTAGGATGGGCCATACGTTGTTATCAATACTTTCCCTCATGGAGATGTAGAAATTCAGAACCCTATTTCAGGTGCGAGCTTTAAGGTAAATGGCCAGCAACCTAAATCGTATATAACTCTTTCAGATGGCCAGGTTTTGGACACACTTCGGCTTGAGGAGCCTTAGATCCTCCTACTCTCCTCCTCAGGTGATATTCTTCTATGTCTATTTTTTTCCAATGAGGACATTGTCAGTCTTAGGCATGGGGGGTATAACCTGAGAATATTTATAGCATTTATAAATATTTGCATACATATATATTTATATAAAAAAAAAATTCTCTTTTCTTGAGCTAAATGGGTTAGTCCCTAGCAGAATACCTTTGTCATTGGAGGTTTTTCTTCTTGAATTATTTCTTAAGTCTGGAATCCAGTACATTTATTTCTCATGCACGTAGATTGGGTAATGAATCCTTGAAGAAAACCAGTAAGCTTTTGTAGTCTACTGAACCCTTGGACAGTTAATAGGGAGTCAAGCATACTATCTTCTAGTAGATCCACCCCATATTTGTGAGATGAAAGTAGAGAGATTACTGGTGCACTAAGTCTAGTGCAAGGACTCTTAAGTTTTGGACAATTAGATCATGATACTTCAGAGTTAAGCATAGTTTTAGATCTCTGTTCTAGTGTGCGTACTTTGTGTGAATTCCTGAGAGTCACTAAATAAGGCAGATACACAGAGATGGAGTCTTAATAAAGCTATGACTATGGTGGATGGTTACGACCATCCTTCATAGAGTCCTCAACTGAAGGAGGGTAATAGTGTCAAAGGTCAGAAATACGCCTATCCTTTCCATTCCTTCCCGGTGCCAAGAATAGGCACTTCCACCAAATAAGCCACACAATATCCTCTTGACCATCATCATCCCTAATAATGCCTCATAAATAAAAGTCTGTGTCATATTATGTTGATTTATAAAAAAAAAAAATAGAAAGAAAAGGAAAGAAGTAGAAAAAGAAGAAACAGAAAGAAGACAAAGAAAAAATAGTTATATTACAAAAAAAAAAAGTCCAAGTTTATAATGTAACATTGTTTCTGAGGCAATAGAACACCTATCGCGATCCACCAAATATGACCCATACCTACCTATAAGTATTTTTGATCACCTGAATACTGGCTAAGGACTCTAACTTAGTTGTAGAGTTATTAGGACTTTAATTGAAGTGTGGATGCCATGTGAGGCCACCAAACAGTGAGTACAATTACTAAATCTGACGATATTTGTGATCTCAGAAAGAAAAGAAAGAAAAGAGTGAGCACCCAGGAACATCAAGAGAGCATAGTTGTTTAGCTTCTCTTTGAGTTGACTTGTCTAATAGTCTAGAAATCTAGAGTCTGCAGTACTAGACTACATGTAGCACTAGATGAGTGTGTGCCACCAAATACAAATCCATTCAACTCGATATTTCCTACCTAAGACAAACGCTGGGGTCAAATTACAGATTATCTTCTGCTTTATCCCCGAGGGAAGTAGTTTCCTATCCCAATAGAAATATTTACCAATGGTGAAGTACAAACTCCCAATGCAAATTGGTTTTTCACTTGGATCTGTTACCTAGGCTATCACCACTTCACATTTGTCTGGATCTCTAAAGTTTTGAAATAAGAAAAGAAGAAATCTTCCTATTACTTCTATTATTTTTCATTTTTGCTAGGGACTAGCAAATCTTAAGCATGGGGGTATTTGATGAGTCCATTTTAATGGACTATTGTTATGCCTAAGTACTTCAATTCTAACATAGTATGTTTGTTAATAAGCACATTAGGTCATTAAATAAGTGCATTCATCATTACTTGAATTTTTATCTATTTTATCATATTTTATAACTTAGTATTTAATTATTTTATGTTTTGTTGTAGGAATGATATTGGAAAAGAACAAAGAAGGGGGGATAAATTTCCCCAACAAACAGCTGGCTCAATCTCTTCCTCATCCTCCGGTTAGGCTCAACACATCTCTTAACAAATGCAAATGGTGTTGGCCATATTTAGAAAAAGATTTTTGAAAAGCCCTTGGGAGGTGGAAGAGAAGAGATATGAGGAGAGGCAGAGGGGATTGGAGAGGGCCGTCCATCATCCACTGTGTGCACCACGAACATTGAAGGCCACATGCACTGTGCGATCGTGAAGATTGCTTGCACTGTGCACCAAGCCAACACCCTTCTCCACACTACATACAGGCACCCTACCCATCCTGCCCTCACCAAGTGCCCTTGCACGCCTCCTTGCAGCCCTACAGGCAGCCTGCACCCAAGCCTTCCACCGCACGCAAGAACTAGCCTGCACCCTGCATCCAGCGTTCACACACGCCCCCATCAGTGCCTCCACCACAAGTGCCCATCCACCAGCCTGCACCAAGCACAGCCAAGCACCCGCAGGCACTGCGCCTGACCTTGCGCGCCCTCTGCAGGCGCCGCGCCCTCTCCACTGCGAGCACAACCCTACAGGTCCCCCCTCTCCAGCGCCCTCTTGTGGCTAGTAGACGCGCGTTGCATTGCACCTCATAGGCGCTGCACACCAAGTGCCCATAGGCGCTTGCCGCTCTTCTCCGCACAGACTGCAGGCGCTCCACCCAACCTTGCGCACCCTCCATCGCCTGCATGCTGGTACTTGTGCCCTTTGCAAGTGCCCGCACCCGCGCCATCGCCTGCAGGTGCCCCTGCGCTGCATCACAGCCATCCACAGGTGACCGCAGGCCCACAGCCGTGCCCTGCAGGCACTACAAAGGGCCACTCCAACAGTGCTGCCTCCACACCTTGCGTGCGCGCACCCAGTGCATAGCCGTGTGGGCTACGGCAGCTCTGATCTTCTTCTCCATGCACAGCAGTTCTCTTCCAGTAGCCAACAAGCTGGCGATCATCCTCCTCCGCCTGACTGCTTCCAGCCACCTCTGGCCACCACGTCACCGCTGTGGCATATCCCTCGTCGAGGCGCACCACCCCATCAACTCTCACCGCCAAACGTGAATGGCCGCCCACGCGAGGAAGAGAGAGGAGAAATCTTTTATTTTTTCTTCAATTAATAATTACATTCAATGCCATTGCCAATTATATATTGATGCACTCAGACTTTCCTGAAATTACTTTACTTGTGTTATGTGCATGATTTAACTTTAAATTTCAAATCAGATTTGCATGCAAGTTGAATTTATATGATATGCCATTACACATGCATCATATGCATATTTTTGGAGCTTAATTTCTGACGTGAAAATTGCATAAATACCCCTGAACCTTTAAGGAAATTGCAAGCTTCATTTAAAATAGCATATTCCTCGCATTAAAGTTGTGGAAGAGTCTGCGAACTATATATTCCATGACTCATGAATTTATTGGTCTATTCCTCCTTGTGGATGCGACATCTTTTATTATGGTTTAAATTATATCTATGTTAATCATTTGATTGAGAGATTTCCAACAAATTAATTACAATGACATATCCTCTGTTGCTATCACAATTAAGTGAAACTCTCTCCATCAGTAACACCCTCCTAGCCTCCTTTAGCATCCCTTATAGTCAACGGAGGTGACGAGCCGCCGATAGAGCCTCCTTTCACCACTGTGGTCGCCTCGCCATCTCCTCTCTCTCTCTCTTTCTCTCTCTTTACTTTAGCTTTACCTTCATTTTGTTTAAGCATTTAGCTATCGTTGTATTTGTAAAACTTGAATTGCATGTTTAAGATAGTGTTCATGTTGTTCTCCATCGTGATTTGAGTGATTGCTATGATTTAAAAGATTCTAACCCTACTCTCTCTCTCTCTTTCTCTCTCTTTCTCTCTCTCACTTGTTTTTCTCCCACGTCTTCTCGCAAGCAAAAACCCTTTATCTTCGTGACATTAAGTGGCAAGAAAAATCTGGTTTTCACACCCCCTTTGATCGACACTCGAACTCACGTCCGTTTCTTCTTTTTAAACCGACATTGCGAGCACAAACTATAACGATCCTTTTAAACAAACACATCTTTAGCACGTCAGTTTTTGGCACCGTTGTTATGGAGGCAATGGATTTATTTTGTCACTTCCATTTTACAATGCTCACATCATCTAATGCATTTTCTCCTTTTACTTGATGGTTGCAGGAACGCGATGCTTGGATGGTGAAGCAATGCAACTCGTGATGGTAGAGATGGAGTAAGCGCAAGAAGGATCGATTGTGAGTAATTCTTCACTGTGGTTGTTTGCTTGCCTAAAAAAAAATCTAAAAAAAATTGTAAAATCGAAAAAAATTGGTGTGGTGCTTGATTGCTTGATCCACATCCTCAACACATCACCCAACAAAAGATTTATACACTCTAACATCCTTGATGACCAAACCTTTTTGGAGTGTTCTTCTTTCCTTTTGAGTGGTGTTTGCAAAGCCACCGTGAATTGACATGGGCTGCACCACTCAACCCTAAAACCAACTCATCTTATAGAAGTTGCATGAACACTAGGGTGGGCACTTTAGGGTTTTAGAGCCTCTTCACATCAAAGGAAATCTATTCTCACCAATTGTGTGCAAAACTTCACATGCCCACTTGAAACTTGTTTGAAAACATTAAGACACGTCAACCCTAAAAAAACACAAAACTAAGGACAAACAATAAAAGATACCACATCTTAAATCCTTGGTTGAAAACCATGTTTTGATAGAAGCACACAATGGAATTGAAAAACTAAGAGGCACCACCCCAATCAATGCCTCATCACATAACCCAAGCACAAGCACTGTCCTAGCCCCATTAAAATAAAGTAGACGTACCCTAGACACGACTGGGTTAAGTCTCAAGAGGTGTGGTTTTGTTCGCTAGGCACTTGGCTTTCATTCCCTTAGTAGAATCTGGTGACTAGGCTACGGGGAAGTGTCAAATGACCGTAGTTGTGGGGTCTGTGGAACCGACGGTGCAAGCCAAAGGAAGAACCTTCCCTACAATCCCCTCGTAATCAACCTGGCCAGATTAGCTTTGGGAAGGGTAGTCCAGTGCTTACAGACTTGATTGCCCCTTTGGAGATTTCTAGGTCCCCTAAGGAATATACTATAAGGACTAGGCTTGTTTGCTTGATTGTGCACACACACTTCTCTCATCTGTCAGTCCCTGCATCTCCTCCTGTTCTTCTCTAGTGTATGCATGGGAGATGATCACTTCATCCCAAGTTGTTTGTTTTGGGACAGGAATCTAGGAGACCTGACTTTGCTGGAAACATGGCCGAAGATGAGGTCGAGGACAAACCCCCACTAGACACAATGGCCATCATCCAGGCCCAGATCAACGCAAACCACTGGCTTCAGCAGCAACAAATCCAAACTATCATGCAAGCCATACAAAGGTTGCAGAACCCACAGGGGCAACCATCACCACCTTTTCAAGGCCCGCAAGGACAACCACCACTTCATCCACCACCATTCCAAGACCAACCTAGGCCCCTCCGTGACTTCCACAACCCTTCCACTATTCGAATCAAGCAACACCTTAGGATCCCTAAAGGGGGAGATGATTTTGAGCTGAAACCAAACATCCTGAGTCTGATTAAGAGCCACTTCCATGGAAGCTCAAATGAGGACCCCTTCTAGCACCTAGAGGATCTTGATCGAATCGCCTGGACTATAAAACCTAGGAACATTAGCCTTGACATTGTTTTGATTAAGATGTTCCCCTTCTCACTGAGAGATAAAGCATCTCACTAGCTTAGAACCCTAGGTAGACCCATCACCACCTGGGAAGAACTGAGGCATGCACTCTTAAAGAAATTCTTCCCCATAGGAAAAACCAATGCCCTCAGAAGAGCCATTACTACCTTTACACTCCAGGGCAAGGAACAATTCCATGAGGCATGAGAAAGATTTAATGAACTATTAAGGAAATGCCCACACCACGAAGTACCAAGGTGGCAATTGGCCCAGATCTTCTATCACGGTCTGGACAGCAACCTTCGAAACTTCGTCGATCCCTCATGCGGGGGAAACTTCCTGAACAAAGATGAGGAGAGCGCGTTTGAGCTCTTTGAGTCTTTGAGAGAGAATTCGATCAACAATGTCTCCATGACCCAATTTAGTCGATCCAGTCAACCCCGTAGTGCGATCTATGAGGTACAAGCAAATTCTAGGACGGTTGATATGGATATCATTGCTAAGAAATTGGATCGAGTGGAATTGGTAGATAACAAGATAGATGAACTACTGAACCAGATCAGGAACCCATTACTGACCTTCTCCCTAGCCAAGGGAGCACACAATGTTGACCTGGTCCAACCACTAGGCCAAATGGCCCTAGAACAACCCCTGACCACATTCTAGGGAGGGACCTTTGCTCCCTCAACCCTTAATTACTCTCTTCCCTCCCCCTCGACGTCAGCTATCTTTGAAGATGTACAGGCTATCCAAGGTTACTCCAAACCTGACCCTTTATCCAACATTTACAACACCGGCTGGAGTAATTGGTGTCGAGCCCGAATAGGTTGTTAATATGATGATTTTATCATTGAAGTGTGTATAGTGGTTAACCTAAATCGGACCTAACCATCTCATTACTAAATTTTTAACCTAGCCTACTTGATTTTATCTTGTCACTTTTAGGCCCAAGGTAGAACTCATGGAAGTAGGGTACAAGTCAAGTTTCTACGCCTTTCCTACAATGAGTCTCTTCCATTCGTTTATTGTGTTTTTGGTGTTTTTCTTATTTAGATTTTTTTAGGTAATCTTTGTCCTTGAGGTACACCATCAAAATTAGGTTCTTGGCTTTGAGCAAAAACAGGGTTCCAAAATGGGTCTTGCTATTCGCAAGATAGAGTACCTACAAGTCAAGGATTATCTTTTCTCTTTTATATTTTTTTATCTTTTTACTAACAGGAAAGCATAACAGAAATACATTAAATATAGTATATATAGGTATATAATAACTATATAAAGGGGTGGGGGTGGAGGTGGAGATGGAGTGTAGCACGGTGTCGAGTCGGTCGTCATCTAGAAAGATGCAACCAACAGGACTAGGTGCCGTGTGGAGTATGGGATGGATGGTGGAAGATGTATGTAACCACGCTTTTTGTACGCATGTATCAGGGAATATCAGCAACTGGTGCAGATATTCCCGCGATGTAGCTTATGGTAAATAATGTGAAAAAATATATATATGTATATATGTAAATATATCTATATGTATATATATATATATATATATGGTTATAAATATATAGGTATATATATGTAGATATATATGTATATATCTAAGTGTATATGTATATATATATATATGTGTGTATGTATATATAACTATATAGAGGTATATATATATGTATGTATAAGTATATAGTAATATATGTATATATAGATATATGTAGCTAAGTATATATATAGTAATATATATATATATGTATGTATATATAGTTATAGATATATATATGTATATATGTATGTATATATAAGTAGGTGTGTATATATGTATATATAAGTATATAGATATATGTATATATGTATATATATGTATACTAATACTTAGTTATAGAAATACTAATATATATATAGATATAAGTATATATATGTATATAAGTATATGTATATATGTATATATATATATATGTATATATATATATATAAGTATATAGATATATATATATATATGTATACTAATATATAAGTATATAGGTACTACTATATGTATAAATATAAGTATATAAATATATATATGTATATATATGTATATATATATATGTATGTATATAAATATATGTATAAATATATATATCAATATATATGTATGCGTATATATATATGTATATAATAGGGTATAGGTGTGTGTGTGTGTGTGTTAAACTGTGAGTGAATGTGTATGCAAGCATCGGTGTATAGAGAGTGTTGTGAGAGAGAGAGAGAGAGGGCGGGAGAGAGAGAGCTACAGGTTAAGTCGTCTGCAGCTTTCCAGCATCGTCTGGAGGTTCAAGTTCGTGTGCAGGCGGGCATCCACGTAAACAAGCATGCGCTGGAGGGCGAGGGTGCAGACAGAAGATACACAGTGCACCGTGCTACGCGAAGGCTGAAGTGGGCGTTCGCAGGCGTGCGCGAAGGGAGCGGGCGATGCAGGCGCTGCGAGAGGCCTAGCAGATGCGCGGGCATGTGCAGGCGATGCGGGCGGAGACGCGCGGGTAGGTGCGCGCGCGAGCGAACGGCGGTCGCGGCGCACCGGGTGACCGGTAAAGTGAGAAGCTTTCTAGTCACCCCACTGTAGCCACAGTGTCTCATAGACTCACCCGAGTAGTGGTTACAGTGGTCGTCTGCGCCGCGCAACCGAGAGCTTCAGGTGGTGTGAGTGTGGCCGTCTCGCAACTGGCGCGCGTAGGCTGGCGCGTGAGGGAGAAGGCCTGCGTCAGTCAGTTGCAAGTGCGGAGAGCTCATGATAGAGCGTGCGTAGAGGGAGGAAAGGGCGCTTGCATCTTGCACGGAAGCTTGTAGGTGCTGGCAGGGGTGCGGGGAAGCGCTTGGCCGGCCGCTGCAGAGGAGCACAATGGCCGGTTGCGAGCGGAAGGGTGCACGATAGGGAGGAGAAGGTGGGAGGCGAAGAGGGCACGCAGGCACGCGCGAAGGGCGAAGGTGCCTGCAGGCGTGCGTGGAAGGGGCTACTACTGCTGTTGCTACTTTGCCGCTGCTACTGCCGCTGAGCTTCGATCTTGAAGCTTGTGGCAATGGCTGAAATGGCTGGAATGGAGAAAACAGTGAAGAAAGCCACCACGCCCACCGGCTCTTTGAAGAGCTGGGCAGTGGTGGTCTCACTGTGGTGGTGTGCACCACAGTGAGGGCTCCTGCCCGCCGGGTGTCTCCTTAAAGGAGGAGGGCCAGCGTATGGAGGGAGAAGGAGGAGAGGACGGCCTGGAAGGAGAACTTCTCCAGGTGGTTTTTTGGCTGTTGGACCATGCTGCCTTCTGAAGGAGAAGCCGTGGCTTTTAGATAGAAGATGGCATGGCCTCGGCAGGGAGTGGCAGCCGCAAGGAAGGGCTGCTACGGCTGGCAGGGAATGGTCCAAGGAGAAGAAGAAAGGTGCAGCTGCGGGAAGAGATTTCCAAATCTAATGAAAATAAAAAATAAAGATGGGAATATTGCGAAGTAGAACTTGAAGAAAATGTGAATTGCGAGGCCATTTATTTCATTCTCCTCCCTTCTTAATTAAATGCATGCATGCATGTATTTTTACAATGCAACTATGGAACCTTAATATGCATAGGTAATGTTAGGAAATAGCATAAGAAGGAACTATTGCAGGTGTATTTTTGCTGTGCAGTCATACCCCCATGCCTATCTTTTGCTAGTCCCTAGCAAAACATTTTTTGTAGTATTTAGAAATGATCTTAAGCTGAAGATTTTCTTCTGAGGCGATATAGGTGTGTTTATTGTTGGATACTGTGAGAACCAATTGTAGAAAAGACCACCAGCACTTTAAGTCTCACATGGCAAAGATCATCTCTCGACTAACCAGGACTCTTGATATTTAAACCGTAAGTACGATTTCCAGGACCCAAGAGGTTTTTGCTGTACTCGAGAGCTCAAGAGATTATGGCTTGTGCTTAGTCAAGGATCAAGATTGACCAGATGAACATTATCACTCAAGCCTAGGGTTTCATGAATCTTTAAGTACAAGTTGGTCCCAGTTTCAGCTTGTGTTTTCGGATTGACCCTTAAGAACATGACGGAAAACTCAACTCCCATTTTCTGACATTTGTGGCTCATAGGAAAATAAGGTATTTGTAACCTGCCCTTAAGAACTTCTTGTAGGACGAAGACTTTACAGACATTTGTGAGATATACTGACTTATTTGCATAATTTTTTTTCTTTTTCTTTTTTTCTTTTTTGAAACATGTGTCAACATATCTCTTACAACATTTTTCTTGAAGGAGCACACTTTTCTTTCTGGTGGGAGAGTTTCTTTTTGGTAGAAAGAGTTTCTCCTAAACACAAGACTAAAACCTGGGATAAAAAGTCTACCTACACGCACAGGTAAGGACTCCACCATCCCTAATGAACACTAGGGTTGGATCTTATGTTCACCTAGTCTTTCCTGATATGTGCAGTGTGAACCAAGTTTACTTAAGCTCTCAAGTTAAAGCAAACCAATGGATCCTGTACTGGTATCTCAGGTACAAGAATAGGTCCTTAGTTAGGAGAGATTCTGACCTATTTTGTCAATGCTCAAGTGAATTAAGCCCGAGCCTGAGTGAATCACGCTTCTGTGGCTTGGAAAGTCTTCAAAACAGAGGTTGAATATCCATAAACACTTATTGTATTTTTTTTCAGCTTTCAGATCATTACTAAACACCATTTTTTATTTTTATTATATTATATATATATATAATTATTTTTCTTTTTCTTTTTCTTGCATATTTATAAATAGGTGAGAACTGTATGATACCATAAAATACCTAGATCCTATGGATGCCTATCCACCCCCCCATGCCAAACAATGCTATGTCCTCATATGCATGTAGGGAAAGGCAGAGAAAGGATGAAAGATCGGGTAACGAGAGCTGAGGGTCAGGGCATAGAGCAGGGTGGTAGGGTGGGTGGATGGTGGGTGGTGAAGTGAAAAGTGAAGTGATCGTGATAGTGGCATCAAAAGTGGTGGTGGAAGGTGAAAGGTCTGGCATTTCCTGGGACAAGAGTGTCCCAGGAGGATCAGAAAATAGATCAGGAGGAAGAAGTTGGCCCTCAGATTGGCCAAGAAGAGGGGCTCTTTGGATAGATGGATCCAAAAAGGAACAGCCCCAGTGAGTAGGATATGGGCTCAAGGTCCCAATGTGGAGTTGCAAATCCGCCTGATTTGGCGGGAAAGAAAGGTCAATCCGGTCTTCAGGAGTGTGGACCGACGGTGAGTAGCCCAGATATGACTCAGACCACGAGGTATGGGAAGCGGAGAAAACCTTGTTAGAAGGCTGACCAGGAGAAGGTACAGGACAAGGGAGGGATGGGAAAACGTCACAGTATGTGTTGATCAGTTAGTCGTCAGGTAATCCGTAGCAGTCTGAATAGGTCCCACTTAGTCCGATACACTCGTTGACGGTCATGTCCTCGTCAGACGTGTCATCCTCAATGCAATCACAATCAAAGTTCTTGGCTACCTTGAAGATGTTAAGCTTGATCTTTTCAGGTCCAACAGCAATCTCAATACAGCCTGACTCATAGTTGATAAGGGCACGGGCTGTGGCCAAGAAAGGTCGACCGAGGATGATCGGACAATCAGAAAGTAAACTAGAAACTTCCATATTTAAAACAAGAAAGTCAAAAGGAAAACAGAGACTGTTGACCCTAGCCACCACGTCTTCCACCACACCCTTTGGGATTTTGACAGAACGAGCTGCCAACTGTAATGTGACAAGGGTGGGTTTCAGATTTCCTAAGGAAAACTTTTTGACCATGATGGTTGGTACGAGATTTATGGAAGATCATAGATCAAGCAAGGCACGGTGAAAACTGCAGCCTTGGATGCTACAGGAAATAAGCGGTGTGCCCAGATCTTTCTGCTTCAGTGGTAGGTTTGACAGTATAGCACAACTCGCATGAGGCGAGAGAACCACCGGATTCTTAGTTTTCTTTGACTGTTGCCTGGGTGTTGTGTAGTCTTTGAAAAATCGGGCGGCAGTTGGTATGTGATCGATAGCCTCGAGTAGGGGTACCTTGATTTCTACATCCCTGAACAAATTACGTAGGTTATCAAAGGCCTACGTATCTTTCTTTTTGCCTTTTGGCTCCCTCAATAGAGCATCAGGGAATGGGACTGATTCTGGCAATAATTTGGGAGTATCGTCCTCTCACGAATGCGGTGCACATCCCGAATGAGAGGGCGATGAAAAAGAAGATGGGCCAGGATCAGGTCGAGGCGGATCGACGGTCTGCTTATCGCTCCTCGTAGTGATAGCATTGGACGATGCAGGTCCAGTGGGATCATACAGATAGGGACATAAGAGTGCGGTGTTGCAGTGGGATTAGCCTGAAATCCCGGTGGAATGCTTGGAGCTTGCAGAATTTGGTGAACCTGCCATTGAGAAGGTCGTACCTTTGGTTGAGGACCACAGGGTACAAAATTTCGTGAGTTTGGAATGGGTTGGGCAGGAAGAGTGCCCTGAGATCGAGTCATCATGCGTAGTTGACTGATCTCAGCATTCTGCTGCGCCAATTGGTGCTGAAGAGACGTCATGTTCTCTTCATGGCTCTTTGACATATCCGTCATCATTCGCATCAATTTGTCTAGAGGACTTGATGCACGTTCTGCTTGTGGTACGCAAGGGCCTGATGGCGGATTCTCCATAGGATTAGACTGGGCCCTTGGGATGATGGGTGCGGATGGTCGCATAGGTCCACTCGTGGGGTTTTGGCACTGTGGGTAGTTGGACCATGTGAAGTTCGAATGATTGCGCCACCCTGGGTTATACGTGGTAGAGAACGGGTTGTTCCGCAGGCCACAAGCGTCTTCTATGCCAGAAGATGCGTCTGCATGTAAGTATGCTTCCGAGCACACGGAGGCTTGGTCCACCGTGTCGAAATACTGGCTCGCAGAAGGCAGATCCACATGACTTACCGAGTTGCTCAACGCAACACTCGGTAAGGAAGGTCTTACGGGTTTTCTTGGGATAAGCCTGGTGTTGGAAGAATTTGGATTGTGACGAAGTGGTGAAGAGGTGGTGTTTGCTAGAGATCGGGCAGGGTTGGCCAGAAGCTCGTCCAGCTTCTTGTGCACGACGGAGACTTCATCCAGTTTTTGTGCAATAAGGCTTAGATCAGTGCATGAATGGGAGGGTCCCGTGTCAACTTCGTGGACATTTTGGGGTTGCCTGGTACAATTAAAGGCAACAATGGAGGCATTGTTCATTGAGTTTTCGCTCATATTTTCAAATAATTCAAATGCTCCATTTTCGTCTTTATTCATAAAGTTTCTTCTGTAGGAAGCATCTGCAATCTTCTTCAAAGTCTCATTTAGCCCATAGTAGAAAATCTGGGCTATATGCCACTTAAGCAGACCGTGGTGCGGACACTTCCTGAGGAGGTCGTTATACCTCTCCATGCCTCATGAAATTGTTCGCCGTTTTGTTGCATAAATGAGGTGATAGCACGGCGAAGCGCATTGGTTCACCTGATTGGGAAGAACTTCTTGAGAAATGCTGTTCGCATCTCTTCCCAAGAGTGGATGGTTCTCCCAAGGGTGAGTAACCACTGCGACGCTTTATCCCGCAATGAAAACGGGAACATTTTCATGAGGACTATAGGTAACCCGACATTTCTAGGTTTAACCATTTCAGCCAGTCGGGTTAGGTCTTCCAAGTGGAGAAAAGGATCTTCACTTGCAAGACCATGGAAGTGAAAATTTATTAGGCCAATTATGTTTGGTTTTAGTTCAAAGTCGTCCCCGCCCATGGGGACCCGAATTTGTCCTATGGTCTCTGTAGTAGCAGGGTTCTGATAAGAGCTAAGAGACCTAGGCTCCTCCCGTTCGGGAGGGTTCTACATTTCCTCCAATGTTTCCCGAATGGCTTCAATTTGCTCATTATACATCCCCATTTGGGCTTGGAGGCAGGTTATGGGATCTAAGGCTCCACCACTTAGTGGGTTCTGAGGGTGGTTTCCTCCCTTGGGATTTGGGGGTGGGTGTGCAGCCATGTTTGTGGAGGAGTAGGACAATTTGGCTTGTTTTCTAGATTTATCAGTCAATTCAAACAATTCAGGGTTTTGTGACCTCCTCCCAAACATGCACTACCACAGGAAGAATTGGGGAGATTAGAAGGGAAAAGAGATGAGAGAAATGATGCCGCAAAGGTACACTTGATGAAAAATCAATTCAGTCAAATTCCTAACCTCTACAGTGTGCCCTTAGACCTAAAGATCTAAGTTACCTACTATCACGAAACTATGGAACCGAATGCGAGCACCGCGGAACCACCGGGCTAGATTGAAAGGCCGTTTGCCCCAGTCTTAGACACCCGATAGCACGCGGGAACTCTCACCAGCACGTAGCCACTACATGCAGGTAGTTAGACCTCCAATCCTTAAGAAGGGTCAAGTTACTACCAGTTTTAGTTAGAGGCTTAGGGTCAAGTGCTTTTCGAATGTGGAGGGCATTGTTTACAGGTAATGCCCAAGTGATTGATTTTCAGAGTGTGTAAAACAAGCATGCAACGAGGAAATCTCCCCGAATTGAAGTTTTTATTGGTGAATGGTTTTTAGAGTTCAGCCTTAAGTAGTATGAATTTTAGAATTTCTCTAAATTACCAATTCAACCAATCTCCGGGTTTTGTGAAATACAAGTTTTCTATCTAAGCCCAACAAACCCTTCTTTAATATCAGTTAGTTAATGCATGCTAAAATGCAATGGGCTACCCTAAATGGAGATTTCTTTGTGTGGATGCACCAATCAATTTTAGATTTATGTGAAAGGGAGGCAAAGCACTTCACATCAAGTTCTCCCAATCACCAGAAAGATTTCCACACACAAGGCTCAACCGGAAGAAAATCAAATTGTTAGGGGTTGAGGTATTCGGGATCGAATCTTAGGCAAGTTGAAAAGTTGTGATGGGGTTGGAATTAACTCAATTCTAAGTCTCCCCACCAAGAAAGGTGATGCTGAATTGTAGATAAGTGAGGCAAAAGAGGGGTGCAATCAATCATTTTGTGTTTGCCTCAAAGAATAGTTCACATGGCGAAAAATTCAAGAATCAAGATTCTTGGATTTTAGCGATGCGAAGTAAGGCGGGAAATCCCGGGGCGGTGGGAGTGAAGACAATCAATCAAACAAGTGAATTTTAATCCACTTGCCCCAAGAGATCCCAAGAAGTTTTTCTAGTTTTTTTTCTAGTTTTTAGTTTTTTTATTAAGGTGACAAGTTAACCCTAGTTGCTAAGAAAAGAAGACCTACTTGTTCGGCAATGTGTGCGAAGTGCCAATGCAGTGTCGGCGTCTTCACGCTCTCGTTCCCACCTTGGATCTGCCTACGTTCCCGACTTCATCTGCCTGTCTTCTCCTTGCAACAGGTTTACCTACACACCAAAAACAGAGATACCCATGAAGAGAGGAGAAAAATTGAAAGAAATTGAATAGAAACTTACTTGAAGGCGCACTTCCCTGGCAACGGCACCAGAAAAGATATGGTGTCGAGCCCGGATAGGTTGTTAATATGATGATTTTATCGTTGAAGTGTGTATAGTGGTTAACCTAAATCGGACCTAACCATCTCTTTACAAAATTTTTAACTTGGCCTACTTGATTTTATCATGTCACTTTTAGGCCCAGGGTCGAACTCAGGGAAGTGGGGTACAAGTCAAGTTTCTACGCTTTTCCTACAACGAGTCTCTTCTGTTCGTTTATTGTGTTTTTGTGTTTTTCTTATTTAGATTTTTTTAGGTAATCTTTGTCCTTGAGGCACACTGAAACGCTGAGATAACCGGGTTTTATTGTTATAGCGTTGTAGTATAGCCAGTTATTGCCAACATTTCAAATATATAAATTTTTTACTCGGAAAATAAAAGAGTTCCCGAGGTCGAACTCAGGGAGCAAGTTGTATTCTAGAGATATACATGTTTCTTTTACAAAAATAAAGAAAGAGAGAGAAAGAATTTGTTGTCTTTTCTTCTTTTCTCTTTGCTTCTCCTCGTCTCAGATCTTCTGTTATCTTCTTCTTCTTTATCTGCAGTGGTGATGTTCTTCTTCTGCAGTGGTGATGTTCTTCTTCTTCTTTCAGCTGTTCCTGCTCTCCTTCTTTGAGTTCTTTCCTGTGTTCTCCTCTGCCTCGCCTTCTTCTGTTGTTCTTCAGATCTCCTTCTTTCTTCTTTTCTTTTTCCTGTCAGGACGTCGTCTCTCCTTCCTTCTTCTTTTCCCTTCAGGACGTCGTCTGATTTTCCAATTAGACGACTTAAACCGCTTGTTGCTACAGTGTCTCCCTCAGCTTCCTTCTTCTTCCGCGGTCCTTCTTCTTCACCTGTGCCTGCACACTTCAGAGTTTATGTCAGAGGGCAAAACCTACTCTACCCCCCGCCCCTCCATCTCTCTCTCACAGAATCCGCTCATAGGATAGCTCTCCCAGAGCTGCCGGGTAGCCGGGTACGAGTCGCGCCCAGGTCCAGGCCCACCGGTGCGAGTGGTGGGCGAGGAGTGCAGGTCAGTCTAAGTCGGGTCGGGTCAGATCCGCGGGGCGTGAGCGCGGACGAGACCGGGTAACCGGGCGGGTGAAGGGGACCTCACCCCGTGTGCTGAGGCAGTAAGCCTCCAGCACTTTTTCGCTTTATACCGCTGCGCCTCTTCAGACTTTTCCGAGGTGGGACTAAATGTCCCACCCTAATTGAGCGCCCGCAGCGGAGAAAGCAGCGGGCGATCGCAGCTACACGCGAAGCCTTCGCCCCAGCTGCGAGCCTGATGTTTTGTCGAAATGCCTCGCAAGGCCTGGGAGTCGAATCTGGGCGTGGCGCGCCTGCAGCTGCAGGCGGAAGCAGCTCCTTCTGCACGGCAATGGCGGCGGAGGTCGGGTGGCCTGTTCACAGCAAAACGGCCTCTCGGCCTAATCAGAAGGTGCCGGGAGCTTCGCCAGAGTGCGGCAAAGCTTGTGTGGGTGGTGGCGAGGCGTGGGGCGGCGTGCAAGGGCTGCCCTAGGTCGGACTGTGGGTCGGAGGATGGGTTTGTTCAATGGGGTTGCAGAGGGTGATGTGGGGGAAGTGGAAGGGCAGGGGTTGATCAGGGTGAGGAGGCGGAGGTTCTGCGATGGTCGGCGAGCCGTGTGGGTTGCTGGGGTGATGGGAGCGGCTCGCCGGAGGATGGCCGGAGACGAAGGGGGTGACGGTGGACAGGAGCGGTCGAGGGTTTAATCAAATAAAAGACAGTGAGGAAAAGAAAGAGGGGGAGATGGGGAGGAGTTCTGACCTAGCTATGGAGACGAAAGGGGCCGGGGCAGGGCGACAGTCGTATCGACTGTCGCCGGAGAAGAAGATGCCCAGGGGAAGGGGCGGCGGCGAGCAGAGGGCCGGAGATGCGCCAGCTGGGTACGGCGTGGCGCGGGAAGAGCAGGGGAAGAAGTCCCTGCTGCTGGTATTGCGGCAGAGCGAAGAGGAGGAGGAGGAGGAAGAACTGCCGGAGCTGGTGGGCGTCTGCCGGAGTGAGAGGAGAGGAAAGTTGGGGGTTTTCTCCGTCAGATCCGAGCTGGGAAGAACGGTGGAGCGACGGGGGTATTTATAGGGACCGAATCAGGGAGGAAGGCGGAGGGAGGCGACGTGTCTCCCTCGCCGGAGGACACCGGAGATGGAAACCCATACCGTCCGTGCGTTCGCACGGCCGGTATGGCGGGTTACAGCGACCAGGGGGGTGTCCCTGCGACGGCTGACGACGCAGGGCACCCCCGGTTTACTTGCCAGGCTCTCCCCCTCACCCTACGCGGCGCCATGCTCCGTGCAAGGTCGCCGGAGCATGGTGCTGGCAGGTTTTGCAGGGGGGACCTTAACGCAAAGAACGAAGGAGAGTTAGGGGCCAAAATGCGAGGGTTCAAAAGTTGAGGGCCAAAAAGTAAATATATGAGGACCAAAGTGTAAAGTTGGTCAAGGAGGTTTCTTCTTAGGCTCAAGTTTTTATACATGACTAATTAGGACCTAAGGAATCTGATGGTGAATTTCATTTCTATATTGAACCTTGTTTGACCGGTCAATTTATGCGAAAACCCAAATTAAGTTATTAATTGGGCATGGTTCTCAATGTAGGTCAAAATGGGTTCTGAAGGCCAAATTGAAGGTTCTAAACCCTAGAGATTATTTTTCTATGAATTTTAGAGGGTTTATTCTATTTTTACTTTTCCTCGAACCTCGTGAATTGAAGTGGGTTGTTTTAGGGTTACAGATTATCATTTAGTTCCTTGGAATTGCTGTAGCCCTTGCTAGATCATCTCATCCCACTTTTATTCTTATTAAGTTGCTTTGACCTATGTTTGGACCCTGAATTACCCTGTATGCAGATTATACTGGTAAAATTGCATTTTTACCTCTTATGACTTGTTTTCTCCTTAAACTCAGAATTCTCTGAGTTAAGCCTTTCCTTGAGTTATGTAGGAGCTTTTATCCTTTGTATTAGGTCAAAATGAGCTAGTTATGGCTCATGATGAGGTTCTCATCATACCCCCATGCCTAGCTTTTGCTAGTCCCTTAGCAAAAACTTAAGGTTTCAACCCTTGTTCTAGACCATGAAGTTTTTAATAGTTTTAGATAAGTGCTTTTTTACTTGAGCATAGATTAGGTTAGAATGCTGACCATAGGCCTAAAAGGTACTTCTAGTACCAATCAAGATCCAAATCAGTCTAGCCTTAGCCTCAGTCTTTAGCAAAGGTTTTTAAGGTCCACAAGAACTAACCTAAGGTTTATTGGACTTTGTGGTTAAAGCACCCGTGCTTGAAATGATTTTAGCCCTGGCTCAGTTCGCAGTGCGTTTTGTAAGAGAGAGATAGAAAGTTTTTCTGTTTGGAGAGTTTTCTCTCTCTTTTTCTTTTTAGTTCTAGCCTAGGATTGGCTTTTCAACACGGTCTGTATCAGATTCCTTGCTCCCATCATCAATCCTCAAGGGTTCCTGGCGATCGATGCTTCGAGATAGCACCGCCCATGGCAACCCCCGGAACCCTGGCTATTGAGATTTCGAGATAATCCCATCCATGGTGTTCTGTGGCCGAATCCAGACCCTGGCAATTGACACTTCGAGATAATGCCATCCATGGAATCTGAACCAGCAGAGTGCTTACATGCCCCCAGTAGGATATGTAAATATCCTAAGAGACAAGCACCGAGGAGATGATATTTTGTTACGCATCTTCGAGGGGATTTCCCGCCTCTCCGCGTTGGGAACTCGTCCAAATCAACTTGTGTTGATCGGCCGCTCCTATTCTAGGTGTTCTTTTCGAAATTTTGCGACGCTTCTGCGTGATTCTGATTTTTACACTTACTGAACCAGGCTGTGTGTGAGGTTAGGGTGCTTAGGTTACTGAGTCCCGTAAACCAAAAATTAGTTAACGAGGCCAAATACTCCCTAAGCCTTAGACCTAATACTTCAGCTTTTCATTTTCCTCAACCTCTTGAGGAGTGTCCAGATCTTAATGGGTACTAAGAGTCTATTCAAGAATGCCTAAGGTTTGCATTCTTACTAATCTCATTGTGCACTTTTCAGTTATTTTCTTGAATGAGGTCTAGAACTTAGGTTAATTCCTTAGTTCCTTACTAATGACTATCACCTTTTCTCATAATTTTGTGCTCCTTTTTCATTTTGTTTCTTTTCTCCTTCACAAAATTTCCTTCTCCTCTTTTCCTCTTATTCTTTTTCGAAAAATTTTTAATTTTTATGGTGTTTTTGGCATATGTGAATTTTTTTGTTTGAAACCTTTTCTTACAAGTTTTGCACTTTCATACCCCCCCCATGCCTAAGATTTGCAATGTCCTCATTGTAACCTAGGGGGTTTTTATTTAACTTAGTTCATTCCTTAAGACAGAAATTTGGATGAGTGGATGGGTCGGGTTGAATTTTTGCGGACGATTTCTAATCCCAGATGCAAGCATCTGAGGTGGGGTCGGCTGTCTACAAGGGTGAACTTCAAGTGCAAAAAGGTGTCAGAACAAGTTTCAGGTTTTCAAAGAGAATGACGGGCTGCCTCCCATTAAGCGCTGAGTTTTACGCCATCGGCTGGGCGCAATAAGCTCAAGGGGAAAGGAGGATATAAGATGCTTCAGCCAAATCAGTAGAAGTTACATCAATGATCGGCTTGAGTCTCTGACCGTTCACGATGAAAGGTTCAGAATCGTGGTTGAGTGGACTGATTTCGATTGCTCCATTTCCAAAAACCTGTCGGACCAAATATGGTCCGACCCACTTGGATCTCAGTTTTCCTGGGAAGAGTTTTAGTCGGGCATCAAAGAGTAGGACCTTTTGACCAGGATGAAAGATCTTTCTCGAGATGTGTTTGTCATGGAAGGCTTTAACCCGCTCCTTGTAGATTTGCGAGTTCTCGTACGCGTCTAGGCGTAATTCATTGATCTCGCTGATTTGGAGTTTTCTGTGGGTCCCAGCCTTGGAAAGATCTAGATTACAGTTCCGTACTACCCAATAGGCTTTATGCTCCAGTTCTACGGGAAGGTGGCATGCCTTTCCGTACACCAGTCTAAAGGGAGACAAGCCCAATTGGGTCTTGTGGGCGGTCCTATAGGCCCACAATGCTTCCGGAAGTCGGGACGACCAGTCCTTCCTGTCAGGTCGAACAGTGACTTGCAGGATTTTCTTGATCTCCCGATTAGACAGCTCAGCTAGACCATTAGTTTGGGGGTGGTAAGGAGTAGAGATTCGGTGAGACACCCCGTATTTGGTCATCAGTGACCTAAACTGAGCATTTGTGAAATGGGTCCCCCCATCAGAGATTATTGCACGAGGAATCCCGAACCTTGAGAAAATGTGTTGATGAATGAATTTGAGAATGATTTTGTGATCACAGGTTCGGGTCGGTATGGCTTCGATCCATTTGGACACGTAGTCCACAGCCAACAGAATGTATTCGAAACCATCCGAAACAGGAAAGGGGCCCATAAAATCAATCCCCCAAACATCAAAGATTTCGCATACTAGAATCGGTTGCATAGGCATCATGTCGCGATGGCTCATGTTGCCCAAAGTCTGGCAACGACTGCATGCCTTGCAGTGATTGTATGCGTCTTTGAACAGTGTGGGCCAGTAAAAGCCGCACTGGAGGACTTTTGATGCGGTTTTATGCCCGGCGAAATGGCCACCGCATGCCTGGTCATGGCAGAAAGAGAGGATTTTGTTGAATTCCCCTTCCGGGACACATCTCCGGATGATCTGATCGGCACCTATGCGGAAGAGATACGGGTCTTCCCAAATGTAATACTTGGCATCGGAGCGTAATTTGTCTTTCTTGGCCTTCGGCCAATCGGACGGGATCTGATGAGATGCCAAGTAATTTACTACATTAGCAAACCATGGAAGGCTAGTACCAATAGTCAGCAGGTGCTCATCGGGAAAATGCTCAGTGATGGGTCCGGAAGGGTCAATTATTTCAGAAGGAAGACGGGACAAGTGATCAGCTACCACATTTTGCTTTCCCGCTTTGTCGCGAATCTCAAGGTCAAATTCTTGCAATAGCAAGATCCATCGGATTAATCGAGGTTTCGCGTCCTTCTTTGCAAGGAGATGCCTCACAGCTGTGTGATCCGAGTATATGATGACACGGGAACCCAGAAGGTACGATCTGAACTTTTCTAGGGCAAATACTACAGCTAGCAGCTCTTTCTCAATAACCATATAGTTACGCTGAGCCTCATCGAGTGTTTTGCTGGCGTAGTAAATGACCACAGGTTTCTTGTCAATTTTCTGTCCCAAAACCGCTCCTACAGCGAAGTCGAATGCATCGCACATGATCTCAAAGGGTTGAGACCAATCAGGGGACTGTAGGATCGGGGCTTGGGTGACTCGGTCACGCAGGGTTTCAAATGCTTGAGTGCATTCCTTGGAAATTTCGAAAGGAACATCCTTGGAGAGAAGAGTGGTTAGGGGGCGCGCGATTTTTGAAAAATCAGGGATAAATCGTCGATAAAAATCGACATGCCCTAAAAAGGATCGGATGTCCCTGATCGAGCTAGGCATAGGAAGGTGAGAAATCAGATTAACCTTAGCTCGATCCACTTGGATACCTTTCTCCGAAATTGAGTGTCCCAGAACAATTCCCTCAGGCACCATGAAATGGCTCTTTTCCCAGGAAAGAACCAAATTCACATCGATGCACCGCCTGAGTATCTGGACCAAGTGTTGGAGGCAATCGTCGAATGATGCTCCGAAAATTGAAAAGTCATCCATGAAGACTTCCAGATAATCACCTACCATATCTGAGAATATGGCAAGCATGCATCGCTGAAAAGTAGCGAGTGCATTGCAAAGACCGAAAGGCATCCTTCGGAAAGCGTATGTTCCGAAGGGGCAGGTGAACGTGGTCTTTTCTTGGTCCTCAGGATGGATTGCCACCTGGTTATAACCGGAGTACCCGTCAAGAAAGCAGAAGAACCTATTTCCCGCTAGTTTTTCGAGAATTTGATCAATGAAGGGTAGTGGGAAATGATCCTTCTTCGTGGAGGAATTGAGTCGGCGGTAATCTATACAGACTCTCCACGAGTTGGCTAATCGGGTAGGAATGATTTCTCCGGTCTCAGTCGTTATAGTGGTGAGTCCTGCCTTCTTGGGCACGACCTGAATTGGGCTCACCCAACGACTATCAGAGATCGGGTAGATGATTTCGGCATCTAACCACTTGATGATCTCCTTTTTCACGACCTCCTGCAGATTGGGGTTTAAGCGTCTCTGCATTTCACGAGAAGGTCGTGTGCCCTCTTGTGAATAGATATGATGAGTACAATAAGAGGGACTTATTCCAGTCAAATCATCGAGAGTCCATCCGATGGCTCTGCGATGTTGCTGGAGGACAACAATCAGACGGGATTCCTGTTCAGGACTGAGGTTGGAATTGATAATCACAGGAAGGGTCTGATTAGAACCCAAAAAGACGTATTTCAAGTGAGCAGGAAGGGGTTTCAGTTCGAGGATGGGGTTATCAGCAGCAGCGGGTGGTTCAGTATAGATGTGAGGTTCAAGGGTGGGAGTTACTGGGTTGTTCATATCTGGATTCGACTCCTCTGTTTGCGGGTCAAGATCCTTCTGTGGTTGATGAGGCATAATCGAGTCATTCTGGAGGTGTGATTCATCAACCAAAGTCTTGATGTCACAAATTTGTTCGATGACGCCGTAATTAATTCCTTGTTGGGCCTTAAATATATCAATTTTCAGTGTTTGATCTCCAAACTTAAGCTCTATTTGGCCCTCCTCACAGCTGATGTTGGCTCTAGCAGTAGCCAAGAAAGGTCTCCCTAGAATGATTGGTGTATCCCTAGGGTTCTCAGGTGCATCCATATCTAAGACTATAAAGTCCACTGGAAAATAGAAATCCTGCACTCTTACGATAACATCCTCGAGAATCCCTTTTGGTGACTTTATAGATCGATCTGCTAATTGTAATGTCACCTCGGTTGGTTTTAGCTCAGATTCTTCTAGATGGTCAAGTAAGGATGTGGGTATCAGGTTTATGGATGCACCCAAGTCTAACAATGCTCTATCAAATTGGGTACCACCTATCTTACAGGAAATCAGGGGAGTCCCAGGATCTTTTGCCTTGGGTGGGAGTCTACTAAGGATTACAGAGCTGGCTTGCTCTGACAGAACAATTGGGCTCCCTCCCTTGGTTTGCGGCTTACGCTGGGGTGTACATATATTCTTTAGAAATCGTGCGTAAGCTGGTACGTGGCGGATTGCATCCATCAAGGGGATGTTTATGTGGACCTGCTCAAAGAGCTTGACCAGGTCCTCCTCAGGGGCCACGGGTTTGGTGGTCTTCTTTCCCTTGGTCAAGGCCTCGGGAAACGAGATCTTGGTTGGTTCTTCTAGGAGAGGTCCAGGTTGTGGATCCGGAACAGCGGTATCTTGGATAACTATCCTAGGGTCATGGTTATCAGGCTTGGAGTGGTTTGGATAATGCGGGTCTTGAGTTGTTTTACCACTACATGTTGTTACAGAATTTAATCCGGCCTGATTTTGGTTTGGGTTTGGTAAGAGGGGTGGCTGCTGCTGAAATCCCGCATAAGAAGTTGAGGCTTCCATCTCGTCTGGAGATGGAGCAGTAGGGGCCTGATAAATCCATTGAGCGTGGCCTAAATTTGGGTTCATAACGCGCTTCTGGGTTGGCACGTTATTTGGGTTAGGAAGAGGTTGGGAAGGGAGTGTGCCTGGCTGGCGAGAATTTGCCAACTGGGCCAGTTGAGTTTTAACTTCTGTAAGCTCGTCCTTGTGCTGTTTTTGAATAGCCGCATTCGTTTTTTGAATGTCAGCCAGAGTCTGAAGGATTAGGGACATTTGATCCTGATTTGGCCCTGATGGATGAGTAGGGTTGGGCCGAGGCTGAGGCGGCTGGTAATGACGAGAGGGCTGTGGGCGGGAGTGAAAAGGTGGTCTTTGGGTTTGGGAATTTCCCGCCCACTGAAAATTGGGATGCTTTCGCCATCCAGGGTTGTAAGTGTTGGAGAATGGGTCGTTCTGGATGGCGTTGAGGTCCTCGCAGGTCTGAGGAACCTCCTGAGAATCAGGGAAAGGGGGAATGGAGTTCCCCCGGCTGGTGTAGAAAGGATCGGATGATCCTCCGATCCAAGAATCAGATGGGGATGGATATGGATCCATCCCAGGGGAGGATCGGTGGAGGATGTTTTGCACAGTTTCCTGTGTGGAAGGAGGTTGTGCAAAGGAGTTACGCGCGGAGGTGGCTCGCTGCAAGTGCTGAGTCAGCTCATCCACCTTCTTTTCAATGATTGAGACCTTATCCAATCGACTGGCCATTAATTCCAGGTCGACTGATGCGGACAGGCCCTGCGTCTCATGTGCTCCCTTAAGATTCGTCGCTGCGCGGGTATTCGTCCTGTCGAATAATCCCATGGAGTCATTGTTGATGGAGTTCTCGCACATGTTTTCGAGAATCTCCCATACGGTGTCTTCATGTTGACCCATGATGTTTCCTCCGCAAGTTGCATTGACGAAAAGGCGGATGTCCTCACGGAGTCCCTGGTAAAAAGATTGGACTTGTTCCCATTTAGGAACTCCATGATGGGGGCACTTTCTCATGAGATCCTGAAAACGATCCCATGCCTCATGGAGAGGTTCTCCTGATTGTTGAGTGAAGTGTGTAATCTGATGGCGCAAGGCGTTGGTCCGACCAACAGGAAAAAACTTTTTCAAAATCTCGGATTGAAGTTCTTCCCAAGTGTTGATCGGCCGGGTCTGAGTTTGATACCAATGGGCGGCCTTGTCCATAAGAGAAAAGGAGAACATCTTCATGAGAAGAATATCCCGATTTTGCGCATCTGATCCAAAAGTGTGGGCCAGATGCTTTAGCTGTTTGATGTGCTGGAAGGGATCTTCCGAATTAAGCCCATGGAATTTAGGTATAGCATGAATCATGTTGGGCTTTAATTCGGAATCAGGTCCTCCAGTCGGGATTCTGACTCGAGGCTCAATGGCCACCGCAGCAGGATTGTAGTGGTCCCGCATCATAGGACGCTGTGGTGGGTGCACGAAGTTTTGGAAGAGGTCATTGAGTCGCTGGAGCTGGTGCTCCAGATTATTTTCTTCCTCAACTGGCTGAGCCATGATGGGGGAAGAAGAAGAACTTGGTTCTGAATCAGAAGAGAGAATAATGTGAGGGTGTTGCTGCACAAACACGGGCGTCGAGGCTTGGCCTTGACGAGAGCGAATTTCTAAATGAGGTCTTAAGGGTGGTCTTAGGGACCTCCTTCCGTACATGCACTGTTGGAAGAGGTAAGTTTAGAAGGTGCTGGACCCAATCAAGACACCCAAAAATGTGTTGGGTGACTATAGAGGTGCGGGGCAGATGGACCCCTTGATCAGAAAGATCGTCCACCTGAGAATTACCTGGGCAGCCAGAGAGGGAGAGTCCTGCGAAGACCCCTACACGGTAGAGCGTCCCCACGGGTTACAGGGTTTCCCCCACCCGACCACTCTTGTCACTGCGGTTCCAGGTAGACCAGAATGGGGATCTTGACCTCTTAAGTCTACCAATTTTAAGATCAGGGTGCTTAAGGTTTCACTTGAACTTTAGTCTTTTAAGTGCAAAGAGTGACCTAATTTAAGGTTGGTTGACCCAAGGGGTCAACTTTACCTCTTGTTTTCTTTGAGAGCTTTTAGGTCTTGTCTTTTAGGGTTCAAGTGTTTAGAGAGCCAATTGTTTTAGGTTTTCTTTTGAATAGGTATTTTCAATCAATGGTTTAGGCACACTTCTTTTGGATTTTCTCCATTCTTGATTTAAGTAGTGTGTCTCTAAAACCCTAATGTTGAATCCTATGTTGGCTCTACTTGGTCCAGTTAGCTCTTTGTTGGGTAATTAGGGCTCAAGCGAGAATGTGTTAGCCCTTAAATACCCTTAATAGTGTGCAGGACTAATGAGTTGAAAACATGCAACTCTTTATGGTTACTAAGTATGGAAGGCAGGTTAGCCCTATATTGCTTGTTCTTTTCTTTTCTTCCTCTTTAGAGTTTAGGGGTTAATAGCGAGAGGAAAAATTTACCTGTCCTCGGAGTGGTTGTCGTGCAGTTGCTTGTCTTCTTGATTTCCTGTAGTTTTCTGCACAAAAGAGAGGAGATTATCAGAAATTAAAAAGAAACAGGAATGTTTACCTCTAGAATAGCCGTTGCTCCTCGGCAGCGGCGCCAAAATGAAACGCTGAGATAACCGGGTTTTATTGTTATAGCGTTGTAGTATAGCCAGTTATTGCCAACATTTCAAATATATAAATTTTTTACTCGGAAAATAAAAGAGTTCCCGAGGTCGAACTCAGGGAGCAAGTTGTATTCTAGAGATATACATGTTTCTTTTACAAAAATAAAGAAAGAGAGAGAAAGAATTTGTTGTCTTTTCTTCTTTTCTCTTTGCTTCTCCTCGTCTCAGATCTTCTGTTATCTTCTTCTTCTTTATCTGCAGTGGTGATGTTCTTCTTCTGCAGTGGTGATGTTCTTCTTCTTCTTTCAGCTGTTTCTGCTCTCCTTCTTTGAGTTCTTTCCTGTGTTCTCCTCTGCCTCGCCTTCTTCTGTTGTTCTTCAGATCTCCTTCTTTCTTCTTTTCTTTTTCCTGTCAGGACGTCGTCTCTCCTTCTTTCTTCTTTTCCCTTCAGGACGTCGTCTGATTTTCCAATCAGACGACTTAATCCGCTTGTTGCTACAGTGTCTCCCTCAGCTTCCTTCTTCTTCCGCGGTCCTTCTTCTTCACCTATGCCTGCACACTTCAGAGTTTATGTCAGAGGGCAAAACCTACTCTACCCCCCGCCCCTCCGTCTCTCTCTCACAGAATCCGCTCATAGGATAGCTCTCCCAGAGCAGCCGGGTAGCCGGGTACGGGTCGCGCCCGGGTCCAGGCCCACCGGCGTGAGTGGTGGGCGAGGAGTGCAGGTCAGTCTAAGTCGGGTCGGGTCAGATCCGCGGGGCGTGAGCGTGGACGAGACCGGGTAACCGGGCAGGTGAAGGGGACCTCACCCCGTGTGCTGAGGCAGTAAGCCTCCAGCACTTTTTCGCTTTATACCGCTGCGCCTCTTCAGACTTTTCCGAGGTGGGACTAAATGTCCCACCCTAATTGAGCGCCTGCAGCGGAGAAAGCAGCGGGCGATCGCAGCTACACGCGAAGCCTTCGCCCCAGCTGCGAGCCTGATGTTTTGTCGAAATGCCTCGCAAGGCCTGGGAGTCGAATCTGGGCGTGGCGCGCCTGCAGCTGCAGGCGGAAGTAGCTCCTTCTGCACGGCAATGGCGGCGGAGGTCGGGTGGCCTGTTCACAGCAAAACGGCCTCTCGGCCTAATCAGAAGGTGCCAGGAGCTTCGCCAGAGTGCGGCGAAGCTCGTGTGGGTGGTGGCGAGGCGTGGGGCGGCGTGCAAGGGCTGCCCTAGGTCGGACTGTGGGTCGGAGGATGGGTTTGTTCGGTGGGGTTGCAGAGGGTGATGTGGGGGAAGTGGAAGGGCGGGGGTTGATCAGGGTGAGGAGCCGGAGGTTCTGCGGTGGTCAGCGAGCCGTGTGGGTTGCTGGGGTGATGGGAGCGGCTCGCCGGAGGATGGCCGGAGACGAAGGGGGTGACGGTGGACAGGAGCGGTCGAGGGTTTAATCAAATAAAAGACAGTGAGGAAAAGAAAGAGGGGGAGATGGGGAGGAGTTCTGACCTAGCTATGGAGACGAAAGGGGCCGGGGCAGGGCGACAGTCGTATCGACTGTCGCCGGAGAAGAAGATGCCCAGGGGAAGGGGCGACGGCGAGCAGAGGGCCGGAGATGCGCCAGCTGGGTACGGCGTGGCGCGGGAAGAGCAGGGGAAGAAGTCCCTGCTGCTGGTATTGCGGCAGAGCGAAGAGGAGGAGGAGGAGGAAGAACCGCCGAAGCTGGTGGGCGTCTGCCGGAGTGAGAGGAGAGGAAAGTTGGGGGTTTTCTCCGTCAGATCCGAGCTGGGAAGAACGATGGAGCGACGGGGGTATTTATAGGGACCGAATCAGGGAGGAAGGCGGAGGGAGGCGACGTGTCTCCCTCGCCGGAGGACGCCGGAGATGGAAACCCATACCGTCCGTGCGTTCGCACGGCCGGTATGGCGGGTTACAGCGACCAGGGGGGTGTCCCTACGACGGCTGACGACGCAGGGCACCCCCGGTTTACTTGCCAGGCTCTCCCCCTCACCCTGCGCGGCGCCATGCTCCGCGCAAGGTCGCCGGAGCATGGTGCTGGCAGGTTTTGCAGGGGGGACCTTAACGCAAAGAACGAAGGAGAGTTAGGGGCCAAAATGCGAGGGTTCAAAAGTTGAGGGCCAAAAAGTAAATATATGAGGACCAAAGTGTAAAGTTGGTCAAGGAGGTTTCTTCTTAGGCTCAAGTTTTTATACATGACTAATTAGGACCTAAGGAATCTGATGGTGAATTTCATTTCTATATTAAACCTTGTTTGACTGGTCAATTTATGCGAAAACCCAAATTAAGTTATTAATTGGGCATGGTTCTCAATGTAGGTCAAAATGGGTTCTGAAGGCCAAATTGAAGGTTCTAAACCGTAGAGATTATTTTTCTATAAATTTTAGAGGGTTTATTCTATTTTTACTTTGCCTCGAACCTCGTGAATTGAAGTGGGTTGTTTTAGGGTTACAGATTATCATTTAGTTCCTTGGAATTGCTGTAGCCCTTGCTAGATCATCTCATCCCACTTTTATTCTTATTAAGTTGCTTTGACCTATGTTTGGACCCTGAATTACCCTGTATGCAGATTATACTGGTAAAATTGCATTTTTACCTCTTATGACTTGTTTTCTCCTTAAACTCAGAATTCTCTGAGTTAAGCCTTTCCTTGAGTTATGTAGGAGCTTTTATCCTTTGTATTAGGTCAAAATGAGCTAGTTATGGCTCATGATGAGGTTCTCATCACACACCATCAAAATTGGGTTCTTGGCTTTGAGCTAAAATAGGGTTCAAAAATGGGTCTTGCTATTCGCAAGACGGAGTACCTACAAGTCAAGGATTATCTTTTCTCTTTTATAATTTTTTATCTTTTTACTAACAGGAAAGCAAAACAGAAATATAGTAAATATAGTATATATAGGTATATATATGTTTATAAGGGGGTGGGGGTGGAGGCGGAGATGGAGTGTAGCACGGTGTCGAGTCGGTCATCATCTAGAAAGACGCAACCAATATGACTAGGTGCGCGTGGAGTATGGGATGGATGATGGAAGATGTATGTAACCACGCTTTTTGTACGCGTGTATCGGGGAATATCAGCAACTGGTGCAGATATTCCGGCGATACAGCGTATGGTAAATAATGTGAAAATATATATATATGTATATATGTAAATATATCTATATGTATATATATATATATGGTTATAAATATATAGGTATATATATATGTAGATATATATGTATATATATAGGTGTATATGTATATATATGTATATATGTGTATGTATATATAACTATATAGAGGTATATATATATGTATGTATAAGTATATAGTAATATATGTATATATAGATATATGTAGCTAAGTATATATATATATATATGTATGTATATATAGTTATAGATATATATATGTATATATGTATGTATATATAAGTAGGTGTGCATATATGTATATATAAATATATATATATATATGTATCTATACTAAGTTATATAGGTAATATATATATTGATATACGTATATTTATATATATATATATATGTGTATAGATATATGTATATATGTAAGTATATATGTATATATAAGTATATAGATATATGTACACTAATACTTAGTTATAGAAATACTAATATATATATAGATATAACTATATATATGTATATATATATGTATATAAGTATATGTATATATCTATATATTTATATATATATAAGTATACAGATATATATATAAATATGCATACTAATACATAAGTATATAGGTACTACTTTATGTATAAATATATGTATATATATATTTATATATGTATATATATCTACGTATATATATGCATATAAATATATGTATATATATATATCAATATATATGTATACGTATATATATATAGGTATATAATAGGGTATAGGTGTGTGTGTGTGTGTGAAAGTGTGAGTGAATGTGTATGCAAGTGTCGGTGTATAGAGAGTGTTGTGAGAGAGAGAGAGAGAGAGCGGGAGAGAGAGAGAGCTGCAGGTTTAGTCGTCTGCAGCTTTCCAGCGCCGTCTGGAGGTTCAAGTTCACTCGAAGGTGCACATCCACACAGATAAGCGCGCGCTGGAGGGCAAGGGCGTGGAGAGAAGATACGCAGCGCACCATGCTGCGCGAAGGCTGAAGTGGGCGTTCGCAGGCACACGCGAAGGGAGCAGGCGACGTAGGCGCTAGGAGAGGGCTGGCAGACACGTGGGCGTGTGCGGGTGACGCAGGCGGAGACGCGCGGGCAGGCGCGTGCACGGGCGAATGGCGGTCGCGGCGCGCCGGGTGACCGGTAAAGTGAGAAGCTTTCCAGTCACCCCACTGTAGCCACAGTGTCACGCAGGCTCACGTGAACAGTGGCTACAGTGGTCGTCTTCGTAGTGCAACTGGGAGCCTCAGGTGGTGTAAGTGTGGCTGGCTCACGACTGGCGCGTACGAGCTGGCACGCGAGGGAGAAGGCCTGCGCTGGTCGGTTGCAAGCGTGGAGAGCTCGTGACAGAGCATGCGGAGAGGGAGGTGAGGATGCCTGTAGCTTGCGTGGAAGCTTGCAGGTGCTGGCAAGGGTGCAGGGAAGCGCTTGGCCGGCCGCTGCAGAGGAGCGCAAGGGCAGGTTGCAAGTGGAAGGGTGTGCGACAGGGCGGAGAAGGCGGGAGGTGGAGAGGGCACGCAGGCGCGCACGGAGGGCGAAGGCGCCTGCAGGCGTGCACGGAAGGGGCTACTGCTGCTGCGGCTACCACCGAGCTTCGAGCTTGAAGCTTACGGCAATGGCTGAAATGGCTAGAATGGAGAAAACAGTGAAGAAAGCCACCACGCCCACCGGCTCTTTGAAGAGCTGGGCGGTGGTGGTCTCACTGTGGTGGTGTGCACCACAGTGAGGGCTCCTGCCTGCCGGGTGTCTCCTCGGAGGAGGAGGGCCAGCGTATGGAGGGAGAAGGAGGAGAGGACGGCCTGGAAGGAGAAGTTCTATAGGTGGTTTTTTGGTTGTTGGACCAGGCTGCCTTCTGAAGGAGAAGTTGTGGCTTTTAAATAGAAGATGGCATGGCCATGCATGGCTCATGCATGGCCTCGGCAGGGAGTCGCAGCCATAGGGAAGGGCTGCCAGGGAGAGGGCTGCTGCGGCTGGCAGGGAATGGCGCAAGGAGAAGAAGAAAGGTGCAGCCGCGGGAAGAGATTTCCAAATCTAATGAAAATAAAAAATAAAGATGGGAATATTGCGAAGTGGCACTTGAAGAAAATGCGAATTGCAAGGCCATTTATTTCATTCTCCTCCCTTCTTAATTAAATGCATGCATGCATGTATTTTTACAATGCAACTATGGAACCTTAATATGCATAGGTAATGCTAGGAAATAGCATAAGAAGGTACTATTGCAGGTGTATTTTTGCGGTGCAATCAGTAATCACCCAAACTTTGCTTGGACAAATGAGAAACTGCCTTAATTTTAGAACCAGCCCAGGACAAACCAACAGCCAAACCTGCCCCCTATTAGCAAGGACCACCAGTTAGACCCCCATAAAATCCGAATAGGGTAGCGCCTCACCCACAAAACCAAATGGACACCCAGATAAAAATGATGGCTGAAATGAACCAAAAAGATCAGGAGGAAATGGCTTTAGTGAAGAGATAGTTAAGCCAGCTGTTGGACTGTAAACAACAAGGATCCCTGCCTTCCCAACCACAACTGAACCCACGAAACATGATTAACAGAGGCCCTAATTTGCAAGGGTTCCAAGGCAATCCTGGGCAGGCTCACATGGTTCAGCCGTCCCCAGAAACACCCCCTAGGTTTGGTGCTTCTTCGTCCTCATCTTCTTAATGATCAACCCATGGTCCCAATGCCACTGCAAATGCAGTAACCTTGAGAAGCGGCACCAAAACCTCGGATCCCAAATGACCGACTCTTCCCGTGACTTCACCCTCTGAAATACTCGACCCAGAAGAGGCACAGGAAAAACCCAAGGACCCAGAAATAGACCCTACCCACATTCAGACACCATATCCCGAGGCCTTGGAGACAATCAAGAGTAAGAAAAGTGTTATGGAGACTGAGGAGCTTTTGTAGATCTTTAAGCAAGTTCAGATGAATATTCCTCTCCTCGAAGCCGTCAAGAACATTCCAGCTTACGCCAAGCTTCTAAAGGATGCCTGTATACCAAAGCGTAAGCCAAGACCTCAAGCACCTAGGAAGGTTGTGCTCTTAGAGCAAGCAAGTTCCATAATATCAAGCAACCTTCTGCTCAAGCGAACTGACCTAGGAGCACCCCTGATATTCTGCAATATTGGGGACATGACAATTGATAGAGCGCTCCTGGACTTAGGTGCTTCCATCAATCTGATTCCGTCAACCCTGTACCACCAATTTGGAATCGGAGAGTTGACGTCCACACCTGTTACCATCCAGTTGGCTGATAGATCTGTGAAAACCCCAAAGGGGGTTGTCGAGGACATAATTATGCAGGACATGGACTTCTATTTTTTGGTCGACTTCTTGGTGCTCGACATGAAAGTCCCTGAACAGCTATAGAACACACCCATCATCCTAGGCAGACCCTTCTTAGCTACGGCTAAGGCGAACATCGATTGTGACACTGAATGCATGGAAATCGCCTTCGGAGACAAGAAAATGTAGTTTGATATTTTCTAGGCGACCAAGTCTTTTGATTGCGACTATATCGAGGAACACGATCCCGTGGAACCCTTGGTCAAGGAATGCCTCACCCTTAGTTCTGTCTCGGACTACCAATCCTGCAACAACTATTCTGACCCATCACCATCTATGCCCGTGGACCTCTGTAGGGTTGATTACCATCAACCAACACCATTCGAAGAAATTGATGTTGATCAACTCCAGCCTTTCCCCTTTCCATCAAACATTGTTCTGCCCACACCTGAACTAACGCCACTACTCGAGAATCTCAAGTATGTCTTCCTGGGACTTGACCAGACCTTCCCTGTAATTATCAATGCCAACCAAAATAAGGATCAGGAACTTAGATTGACAGCGACCCTATCAAAACACAAAGCTGCCATTGGCTGGACTTTTTCAAATTTGAGAGGAATTAGCCCCACCTATTGTACCCACAAGATCTACATAGAAGATGGGGCACGACCCTCCAGTTAGATGCAGAGACAGTTAAACCCAAATATGCGGGAGGTTGTCAAAAAGGAAATTATCAAATGGCTTGACGCTGACATCATCTATCCCATCTCCGATAACCCCTGGGTGAGCCCCAATCAAGTGGTTTCGAAGAAAGTCGGGCTCACCGTTGTCACTAATGAGCGTGGCGAATTCATCCCCACCTGCACCACCACCGCATGGCTGGTGTGTATTGATTACTGGAAACTCAATGACGCAACCAAGAAAGATCATTTCCCCCTACCATTCATCGACCAGATTCTTGAAAGATTGGCAGGGAAAAAGTATTTTTGCTTCCTGGATGGATATTCAAGATATAATCAAGCTGCAATTGCTCCTAAAGATCAAGAGCAGACCATATTCACTTGCCCGTATAGCACGTTTGCATTCTGTCGTATGCCATTCGGGTTGTGCAATGCACCCACTACTTTTTAGCATTGCATGCTAGCCATCTTTTCAGAGATGGTGGGTGAATACCTAGAGGTCTTTATGGATGATTTCTCCGTCTTTGGGAATTCATTCGACCACTATTTGAGCAACTTGGAGAAAATCCTGAAATAATGTATCAAGGTTAATTTGGTGCTAAGTTGGGAAAAGAGACATTTCATGGTTCAAGAAGGAATCATCCTCGGTCACATCGTATCACATAGGAGCATTGAGGTGGATCGGACTAAAGTTGATTTGATTTCCAAACTTCCTTCGCCTAGCTCAGTCCGACAAATCCGTTCGTTCCTTGGACACGTTGACTTCTACCGAAGGTTTATCAAAGACTTCTCCAAGCTTTCCAAACCCCTGATCGACCATCTGGCCAATGACGCCCTATTCCACATGACCTCTGATTGCATCAGGCTTACCACACTCTCAGGGACTTAGTCTCCACAGCACCTGTATTTCAACCCTCGGATTCATCCCAGGACTTTGAGATCATGTGTGATACATCAGATTTTGCCATAGGCACCGTCCTAGGACAAAGACAAGACAACAAACCTGTGGTGATCTACTACACAAGCAAGACGTTGGATGAGGCCCAACGAAATTATACGGCCACAGAAAAAGAACTGCTCACTGTAGTTTTTGGACTTCAAAAGTTTCGATCTTACCTTATGGGATCCCACGTGACAATATATACAGACCATTCAGCCATCCAGCATCTATTGGCTGAAAAGGATGCGAAGCTTAGGCTCATTAGATGGATCTTGCTCTTGCAGAAATTTGACCTGGAAATCCGCGACAAAGCTGGATCAAAGAATGTGGTGGCTAACCACCTATCCAGACTCCACCTAGACCACATTGGGCCCTCCTAGCCTTTATCTGACACCTTTCCCGATGAGCACATTCTAGCTGTGCAAGATAGGAAACTACCTTGGTATGCTAACTATGTCAACTACCTGGTTGTAGGATAAACCCCACACAGCTAGTCCAAATAGCAATAGGACAAGATCTTGGCCGAGGCCAAGCACTATTTCTGGGATGATCCCTTGCTGTTTCGCCTCTGTGCCAACTAGATCATCAGGAGGTGTATCCCTGAGGACGAAGTTTAGAGTGTGCTATCTTTTTGTCACGACCAAGCTTATGGTGGCCACTTCTCAGGAAAGAAAATGGCTTCAAATGTTCTGCAGTCCAGATTTTACTGCCCTTCCTTATTTAAGGATGCACACAATTTCACTAAGACTTGCTCTCACTACTAGACTCTGGGGACCATGAGCAGAAAAGAAATGATACCCCTCCAGCCCATGTTGATTGTCAAGATCTTCGACGTTTGGGGTATTGATTTTATGGGCCCCTTCCCACCATCCAACGACTTTGAGTACATCTTAGTCTCTGTAGACTATGTCTCCAAATGGATTGAAGCCATCACCACCTGCCGATGCAATCATAAGGCTGTCATGGACTTTATTAAACAGAACATCTTTTCCTAGTTTGGAATACCAAAGGCCATGATCAGTGATGGTGGAAGTCATTTTATCCACACACAATTCCGTGCCCTACTCAGAAAATACAGGATTAACCACTGCATTGCTACCCCGTATCATCCACAAACAAATGGGCAGACTGAGGTCTCAAACAGGCAGATCAAGAATATTCTACAGAAGACTATGAGACCTGATAGGAATGACTGGTCCGCACGACTGGATGATTCCCTATGGGCATACCAGACCGCTTTCAAGACCCCGATAGGCATGTCGCCTTATCGCCTGGTCTTTGGCAAAGCTTGCCACCTTCCTGTCGAGTTGGAACATCTGGCATACAGGGTCGTTACATAGTATAACATGGATTCCCAGTTAGCCACTGCGCAGACGATGCTCCAACTCTCCGTGCTCGAGGAAATTCGTCGGGACGCTTTTGAGAATAGTTAGCTATACAAGGAGAAAATGAAAGCTGTCCATGACCGACTCATCCATAGAAAAACCTTCGAGCCTAATTAGCAAGTTTGGCTTTTCGATGCCCGTCTAAAACTCTTTCCAGGGAAGCTCAGTTCCAAGTGGACAGGACCATTTAGGGTAGTCAAGCCCTACTTCAATGGGGCAGTTGAAATCGCTAATCCAAATACTGGGCACACTTTCACAGTCAATGGCTAGAGATTGAAACACTTCCTCACCCAGGTTCCTCCGAAGGAGGTTGTCACCCTCATTGAAGGATGACACAAAGCACCACCCAGTTGGAGACATTAAACTCAGCGCTTCCTAGGAGACAACCCAGAAGATTCAGACTGATTCGGTATGTTACTTCACTCAGGTAATATCTTTTTGACCCTTGTTGCATCCATGTATTTCTCAATGAGGACATTGTCCAACTTAAGCATGGGACGGTGGTGAATTGCATGATTCTGAGTTCATTTAATCGGTTAGAATAGAATAAAAAAAAATGAATTTAGGAAGAAAAGCTTAGGCATTAGAAATTTATCAATAGTGGGAAATAATACAAAAAGAACCTGAACACTTAGACCTTTCAGGCCTTCAGGCTTAATTAGCCCTGGTGTCCATTAAAATATGCATTTAGCTTCAAATCCTTGCAACCTTAATCTATTCTAATCCACTAATTAAATAAGGTGATAAGTATATGACTTATCAATTCCTCCTCTGACTCAGAAGGACTTTTAGTCTAAGCATCTGCATACATTTTTCCACAGACTCACTCCTCGGTGATTCTAACAGAAATTGGGTAGCTAATGAACCTTCTAGGGGGTATGGCTGGCAAGTTGTCGTGGGTAACAGCCCATTGGCAAGTTTTCCAGAGCCCAGCCACAGGACCACCTTCTTTTATTGCTTCTAGGTAAATTTGAGATCAGGGAAGCCACCTACTTGAAAAAAAAAAATGAGAGAAGAAAAAAAGAACAAAATAAGCCACATTCACCTTACGAGTAAGGCTGGCAAGTGATCGTGGGTAACAACCCATTGGTCAGTTGTCCAGAACCCAGCTAATTAAAATGCATAAAAAGAACCAAAACACTTAAGGAAGAAGTGGGGAAGTAGATCAAGCCGAGGAGATATACACTGGAAAAATCCTTGTATTGACCCCAAGTAGAACAAACGTAGGGAGAAAGCTACTGATCGAATAAATACACCTTCAGGCAAAATATTTCCTTTTTCGGTTACCTAGGGGTGTAGAAACCCGAAGTCTATCTAAATTACCACTGAGTGAGTCTATCACGATCTTCACACCAAGATGCTTAGCACTTAAAGTCTTTTACGAGTTTTGGGTGGGTTGGGTAGCTGTAAAAAGTTACCAACACACGCTTAAGTCCAAAGATCTAAAAATATGAAAAGATGAAAAAGAAAAAAATACATATATGTGACGTGCCTTCGTGCGTGTGTGTTAAGAGGTGTCGTTATAGTTGCACTTGATACGTCGGTTTTAAAAGAAGTAAACGGAGGTGAGTCCGAGTGTCGATCTCAGGGAGGCGTGGAAATAGGATTTTGTTTACCACTTGTTGTCACGAAAAAGGCAGAGTTTTGCTTGCGAAAGAGATGGTTTTGAAAAGCGAGAGATAGAGAGAGTTTAGGGTTAGAAAGCTCTTGGTTTTGATCATGCACTTTAAGCAGAAATTAAAATGGCAACTAAATGGAAAATAATTTCATTAAACATGCATTCATAGTTCATGGTTTACAATATTAAATACATGCTTCAACAAAAGTAAATGAAAGCTTAAAAGAGAGAGAGAGAGGTAGAGAGAGAGTGGAGAGCGACGAGGCAGCCACGGCGGTGGAGGAGGCTCCGTCGGCGACTCGTCGTCTCCGGCGATTACAAGAGTGCCTAAGACTAGCTAGGAGAGGAGTGGAGTAGTTGCAAGTGGGAGAGGATGCCTTGAATGTGGTAGAAGGGGGTTTAAATAGAGTTAAGGGCTTCCTAAAAGAAGAATGTACTTTAGCGACAACCAGAACGTCGCTAAAACCGCTTCCATATACGTCGGTGAAGGCCTTCTGCCGCCGGTCAGCCGCCCGCCCCTCTCTCTCTTCAGGCGCGATCCATGGACGTCGAACGAGAGCCGTCCGATTGATGATCGGACGGCTGAGATCCTCCCGCGCCTGCGCTAGGATCGCGCTTCGGGCGTGCGTGCACGCGCGCGTTTCCGCCCGGCGTGCGCGCGCGCGTGGGAGGTGGGGCGCTGTCGTCGCGCCGCGTGGCGCGATCCTAGCCGCTCGCTTCTGATCGCGCGGCTCAATTTTGCCGCGCCCTTCGCCCGCAAGTGATTTCCGCTCCGCGCGATTCGAACGCGCGTCGCCGCGACGCGGGCGTGCCGCTAACCGTTGCGCCACGCCCGCGCTTTGTCGCGGCGACGGCGGGCGAGCGTGCGGATCTCGGCCGTTCGATCGAAGATCAACGGCCGAGATGCGTCCTTGGCTAGCTTAGGGGCGTGCGGGCGGCGGGGGCGGGGCGACGTGGCGCGTTCTAGGCCGTTGATCTCCAGATCAACGGTCAGGATTTCTTGGGCCCATTATGGGAGCTCCGGATGTCGGATTTGGCCGATTTTGAGTCCGTTAGACTCCGTTCGTCATCCTGAATCCATCCGTGCGGTCCGATTGGTCATCTGAGGCCTGCTTTGACAAATGCTTTACACAAATGGCCATTAATACAGTTTATAAGCAATCTTGGTACTTGATGCATGCAATGCTCCTATTCTACTTTATGTTGTGCCTTTTATTCTAAAGATGGGCCATATTCAACCTAATTACTACCCCCTTGCGTGGTGTTATCATACCCCCATGCTTACTCCTTGCTAGTCCCTAGCAAGGTTTATTCTAGCCTTTATTTCTTTGGCGAATTCAAGAAGTAATTGCTTAGGCGCTTCGTTACTTGTCAATAAGAGGAACTATACGAAGATCTTAATCTACAAAGACTAAGCAGCGCCCGGGTGTCTGCCAAAATACGAATCGCCCGAATCCTTGCTTTGTATATATAACTATACTTATGTATACGTATATATCTATATATGTCTTTTTAGAATTTTTAGAATTCAGTGTGGGTTGGTAACTTTTTACGGCTACCCAACCCACCCAAAACTTGGTCAAAACCCTAAGTGCTAAGCATCTTGGTGTGAATGTTGTGATAGACTTACTTAACGGTAATTGAGACAGACTTCGAGTTTCTACGCCTCTAGGTGACCGGAAAAGAAAATAAATTTTTGCCTGAAGGTGTATTTGTTCGATTGGTAGCTTTCTCCCTACATTCATTTTACTTGGGGTCAACACAAGGATTTTCCAGTGTATATCTCCCCGGCTTGTACTACTTCCCCGCTTCTTCCTTAGGTGTTTTTGGTCTTCTTTTTTTGTGCAATTATTGAGCTGGGCTCTGGACAACCGACCAATGGGCTGTTACCCACGATCACTTGCCAGCCATACTTGTGCGGTGAAGTGTGGTTTATTTTCTTTTCTTCTTTTCCTTTTTTTTTTTTTTTTTTTTTTACTTATTATTTTTTTACGTAGGTGGCTTCCCTAATCTCAAATGTACCTAGAGGCAGTGAAAAAGAAATGGCCTATGGCTGGGTTCTGGACAACCTGCCAATGGGCTGTTACCCACGACAACTTGCCAGCCATACCACCCTAGAAAGTTCATTAGCTACCCAATTTCTGTCAAAATCTCCGAGAAGTGAGTCTGTGCAAAAATGTGTGTAGATGCTTAGACTCAAAGTTTTCCTGAGTTAGAGGGTGAGTTGATAAGTCGTATACTTATTACCTTATTTATTAGGTGGATTAGAATAGCTTAAAGTTGCAAGGGTTCGCCGCTAAATCCATATTTTAATGGACACCAGGGCTAATTAAGCCTGAAGGCCTGAAAAGTCTAAGTGTTTAAGTTCTTTTTGTATTATTTCCCACTATTGACAAGTTTCTAATGCCTAAGTTTTTCTTCCTAAATTCTTTTTTTTTTTTTTTTTTTTTCAATTAATTTATTCATTCAGACTGATTAATTAAGCTCAGGATTATGCAGTTTACCATCCCCCCCATGCTTAAGTTGGACAATGTCCTCATTGGCAGATGCATGGATGCAAAAGGGTTCAAAAAGATAGTACCTGAGTGACGTAAACTACCAGATCAGTCTGAATCCACTGGGTTGCCTCCCAGGAAGCGCTGAGTTTAACGCCTCCAGCTGGGCGGTGCCTGGTGTCAGCCCTCAACAAGGGTGACACTTTCCTTGGGGGGTACCTGGGCCAGGAAATGCTTCAATCTTTGACCATTGACTGTAAAGGTGTGCCCGGTATTAAGATCGGCGATTTCGACTGCCCCATTGGAAAAGGGCTTGACCACCCGAAATGGTCCTGTCCATTTGGACCTAAGTTTCCCTGGAAAGAGTTTCAGGCGTGCATCAAATAGCCAGACTTGTTGGTTTGGCTCAAAGGTTTTCCTATGAATGAGTCGGTCGTGGATGGCTTTCATTTTCTCCTTATATAGCCGACTATTGTCAAAGGCGTCCCGACGAATTTCTTCAAGCTCAGATAATTGAAGAGTCCTTTGCGCACCAGCTAACTGGGGATCCATGTTACATTGCTTAACAGCCCAATAAGCCCGGTGTTCCAATTCGACAGGGAGATGGCAAGCTTTGCCAAAGACCAAGCGGTAAGGTGACATGCCTATCGGGGTCTTAAAAGCGGTCCTGTATGCCCACAGGGCATCATCAAGTCGTGTGGACCAGTCTTTCCTGTCAGGTCTCACAGTCTTCTGTAAAATGTTCTTGATTTGTCTGTTTGAGACCTCAGTTTGCCCATTTGTTTGTGGATGATACGGGGTGGCAATGCGGTGGTTTACCCCGTATTTTCTAAGTAGGGCACGGAACTGGGAATGGATAAAATGGCTTCCACCATCACTGATCATGGCCTTGGGTATTCCAAAATGGGAAAAGACGTTCTTCTTTACAAAGTCCATGACCGTCTTGTGATCGCATCGTCGGGTGGCGACGGCTTCAATCCATTTGGAAACATAGTCTACCGAGACCAAGATATACTCGAAGCCGTTGGATGGTTGAAAGGGGCCCATAAAATCGATACCCCAAACGTCGAAAATTTCGACAATCAAAATGGGCTGAAGGGGCATCATATCTTTTTTGGTCATTGTCCCTAGTGTTTGGCATCGTGAGCAAGTCTTGGCAAAGATGTGTGCATCCTTGAATAGGGACGGCCAATAAAATCCAGACTGCAAAACTTTTGCAGCTGTTTTCTTGCCAGAGAAATGGACGCCACATGCTTGGTCATGACAAAAGGAAAGCACACTCTGAACCTCGTCTTCGGGGAGGCACCTCCTGATGATCTGATCAGCACAGAGGCGAAACAGCATGGGATCATCCCAGAAATAGTGCTTGGCCTCAGCCAAGAACCTGTCCCGTTGCTGTCTGGACCAGCTGTGCGGGGTTTGTCCTATAACCAGGTAGTTGACATAGTCAGCATACCATGGCATTTTCTTGTCTTGCACGGCTAGGATGTGTTCATCAGGGAAGGTATCAGATAGAGGTAGGGAGGGTCCAATGTGGTCTGGATGAAGTCTTGACAGGTGGTCAGCCACCACATTTTTCGATCCGGCCTTGTCTTGGATTTCCAGGTCAAATTCCTGCAAAAGCAGGATCCATCTGATGAGCCTGGGTTTTGCGTCCTTTTTGGCCAACAGGTGCCAGATGGCTGAATGGTCGGTGTAGATAGTCACGTGGGATCCCAGCAAGTATGATCGGAATTTTTCCAGTCCAAAGACTACAGCAAGCAACTCTTTTTCTGTGACCGTATAATTACGCTGGGCCTCGTCCAACGTTTTGCTCGCGTAGTAGATCACCACGGGCTTCTTGTCTTGCCTTTGTCCCAGGACAGCGCCTATGGCAAAATCTGATGCGTCACACATAATCTCAAAATCCTGGGACCAGTCTGGGGGTTGAAGTACAGGTGCGGTGGAGACTAAGTCCCGGAGGGTATGATAAGCCTGGGTGCAATCAGGAAACATGTGGAAAGTTGCGTCGTTGGCTAGAAGGTCGGTCAAGGGTTTGGAAAGTTTGGAAAAGTCTTTGATGAACCTTCGGTAGAAGCCAACATGTCCTAGGAAAGAACGAATCTGTCGGACCGAACTAGGTGGAGGAAGTTTGGAAATTAAATCAACCTTAGCTCGATCTACCTCGATGCCCTTATGCGAAACGATGTGTCCGAGGACAATTCCTTCTTGAACCATAAAATGGCTCTTTTCCCAACTTAACACCAAGTTAACCTCGATACATCGTTTCAGGATTTTCTCCAAGTTGCTCAAACAATGGTCGAATGAATTCCCGAATACAGAGAAATCATCCATAAAGACCTCCAAGTATTCACCCACCATTTCTGAAAAAATGGCTAGCATGCAACGCTGGAAGGTTGCGGGTGCGTTGCATAACCCGAACGGCATTCGACGGAATGCAAATGTGCCATACGGGCAAGTGAATGTGGTCTTTTCCTGATCTTCCGGAGCAATTGCGACTTGGTTATATCCTGAATATCCATCCAGGAAGCAAAAATACTTCTGCCCTGCCAATCTTTCAAGGATTTGGTCAATGAATGGCAAGGGGAAGTGGTCCTTCTTAGTGGCTTCGTTAAGCTTCCTATAATCAATACACACCCGCCATGCAGTGGTGGTGCGGGTGGGAATGGATTCGCCATGATCATTAGTGACAACGGTGAGCCCAGCCTTCTTTGGAACCACTTGAGTGGGGCTCACCCAGGGGCTATCAGAGATAGGGTAGATGATGTTGGCGTCGAGCCACTTGATAATTTCTTTTTTAACGACCTCCCGCATGTTAGGGTTTAACCGTCTCTGCATCTGGCGGGAAGGTCGGGCCCCGTCTTCCAGGTAAATCTTGTGGGTGCAATAGGTGGGGCTAATTCCTCTTAGATCTAAGATGGTCCAACCAATGGCGGCCCGATGTTCTGAAAGAGTTGCAGTCAACCTTAGTTCCTGATCCTTGGTTAGATGGGAATTAATAATCACTGGGAAGGTCTGGCCAGGTCCCAAGAAGACGTACTTGAGATTCTCAGGCAATGGTTTAAGTTCAGGTGCGGGTGGGACCACAGTCGATGGGAATGGAAAGGGCGGTAGTTGATCAACATTGATTTCTTCAAATGGTGTCATGTGATGATACTCAGCCTTACAGAGGTCCACAGGTAATGATGGTGGCGAGTCAGAACTACGGGTTTGGTGGTCTGAGACAGAATTGAGGGTAAGGCATTCCTCGATTAAAGTTTCCACGGGATCATGTTCCTCAATGTAATCACAATCAAAAGACTTTGTTGCCCGGAAGATATCTAATTGCATTTTCCTGTCTCCGAAGGCGATTTCCATACATCCCGTGTCGCAATCGATGTTTGCTTTAGCCGTGGCTAAGAAAGGTCTGCCTAAGATTATGGGTGCGTTCTGTAATTTTTCAGGGACTTCCATGTCGAGCACCAAAAAGTCGACTGGGAAATAGAAGTCCTTGACCCGTACAATCACGTCCTCGACAACCCCCTTCGGGGTTTTCACTGATCTATCCGCCAGCTGGATGGTGACAGGGGTTGGTGCCAGCTCCCCAAAACCAAATTGGTGGTACAAGGTTGTGGGAATTAGGTTGATAGAAGCACCTAGGTCCAGGAGCGCTCTATCAAATGTCATGTCCCCGATGTTGCAGGAAATCAGGGGTGCTCCTGGGTCAGTTCGTTTGAGTGGAAGGTTGCTTGATATCACGGAACTGGCTTGCTCAGAGAGTACAACCTTCCTAGGTGCTTGAGGTCTCGGCTTACGCTTGGGTGTACAGGCATCCTTTAAGAACTTGGCGTAAGCGGGGATGTGTTTGACAGCTTCTAGAAGCGGAATATTAATCTGTACTTGTTTAAAAATTTCCATCAGCTCCTCAGTTTCCACAGTATTCTTTTTTCTCTTGATTGTTTCCAAGGCCTCAGGATAGGGTGTCTGGATTGGTTCCATGTTTGGGTCTTTGGTTGGTGCTTCTTCTAAGTCGGGTAAAGTCTCGGGGAGAGTCGGCCATTTGGGATCCTGGGTTTTGGTGCCGCTTCTCAAGGTCACCGCATTCGCAGAGGCATTGGGGCCATGGGGTGATCCTTGAGAAGATGAGGATGAAGAGGCGCCAAACCCAGGAGGTGTTTGTGGAGCCGGTTGGACCATATGAGCCTGCCCGGGGTTGCCTTGGAACCCTTGCAAATTGGGGCCTCTGTTAATTATGTTTCGCGGGTTTGGTTGTGGTTGGGAAGGTAGAGATCCTTGCTGTTTACAGTCCAAGAGTTGGCTTAACTGTCCCTTTACCAAGGCCATTTCTTCCTGATGTTTTTGGTTCATGTCAGCCATCATCTTTATTAGGGTGTCCATTTGGTTTTGTGGGGGAGGGGCCGCCCTATTTTGGTTATATTGGGGTCTAACTGGTGGTCCTTGCTGATAGGGGGGCAAGTGTGGCTGTTGGTTTGGCCTGGGCTGGTTTTGGAATTGCGGTAGTTTCTGGTTTGTCCAACCAAAGTTGGGGTGATTACGCCAGCCGGTGTTGTAAGTGTTGGAGAAAGGGTCAGGTTTTGCATATCCTTGGACGGCTTGCACATCTTCTAGAATAGCCGATGTTGATGAAGAAGGAAGGGAGTAATCAAGGGTCGAAGGAGCAAAGGTCCCTCCTTGGAACATGGTTGGGGGTTGTTCCAGGTTTAGTTGGGTGAAGGGTTGGACCAGGTCAACATTATGTGCTCCTTTTGCTAGGGTGAAAGTCTGCAAGGGGTTCCTGGTCTGGTTTAGAAGCTCATCAATCTTCTTGTCCACCAATTCCACTCGATCCAACTTTTTGGCAATAATGTCCATGTCAACCATTCCAGAATTTTCTTGCACCTCATAAATCCCACCACGGGGTTGACTGGATCTGTTAAACTGGTTCATGGAGGCATTGTTGAGCGAATTCTCGCTCATAGACTCAAAGAGCTCAAACGCGCTCTCCTCGTCTTTGTTTAGGAAGTTTCCCCCGCATGAGGCATCGACGAAGTTTCGTAGGTTGCTATCCAGACCGTGGTAGAAGATCTGGGCCAATTGCCACCTTGGAACTTCGTGGTGTGGGCATTTCCTTAAAAGTTCATTGAATCTTTCCCACGCCTCATGAAATTGTTCCCCACCCTGGAGTGTGAAGGTAGTGATAGCTCTTCTGAGGGCATTGGTCTTTCCTATGGGGAAGAATTTCTTTAAAAATGCATGCCTCAGTTCCTCCCAGGTGGTGATGGGTCTACCTAGGGTTCTAAGCCAATGAGAAGCCTTGTCTCTTAATGAGAAAGGGAACATCTTGATTAGAACAATATCAAGGCTAATGTTCCTAGGTTTTACTGTTCTTGCTATGCGGTCAAGATCTTCTAGGTGCTGAAAGGGGTCTTCATTTGAGCTTCCATGAAAGTGGCTCTGGATTAGACTTAATACATTAGGTTTTAGCTCAAAATCGTCTCCCCCTTCGGGGATCCTAAGGTGTGGCTCGACTCTAATGGCAGAAGGTTATAGAAATCACGGAGGGGTCTTGGCTGGTTCTGAAATGGTGGTAAATCAAGTGGTGGTTGTCCTGGTATGTCATTGAAAGGTGGTGGTTGTTCTTGCGGGTTCTGTAACCGTTGTATGGCTTGCATGATGGTGTGGATTTGTCGTTGCTGAAGCCGATGGTTAGCATTGATTTGAGCCTGGACGACAGCCATAGCATCTGGTGGGGGTTGATCTTCAGCCTCATCTACCCTAGGTTCAGCCATGTTTTCAACAGAATTACGTCGCCTAGATTCCTGCCCCAAAACACACAATTCGGGATGCAGTGAGCGCCTCCCGTGCATACACTAGAGAAGAACTGGAGGGGATGCGGAGGGCGACAGATGCGAGAAATGTGTTTCAATCAAGCACGCAAGCCTAATCCTTATGGTGTATTCCTTAGGAGACCTAGAAATCTCACAAAGGGTGATTAAGTCCGTAAGCACTGGACTTCCCTTCTCAAGGCTAATCTGGCTAGGTTGATTACGAGGGGATTGCAGGGAAGGTTCTTCCTTTGGCTTGCGCCTCCGGTTCCATAGACCCCACAACCACGGTCGTTTGACACTGCCCCGCAGCCTAGTCACCAGATTCTACCAAGGGAATGAAAGCCAAGTGCCTAGCAGACAAAACCTCACCTTTTGAGACTTAACTCAGTCCTGCCTAGGGCACGTCTACTCAGTTTTAAAGGGCTAGGATAGTGCTTGTGCTTAGGGTGATGTGATGAGGCGTTGATTGGGGTGGTGCCTCTTAATGTTCTACTTTCAAAGTGTGTGCTTCTAGCAAAACATGATTTTCAAGCAAGGATTTGTTAAGATATAGTGTCCTTTTAGTGTTCATCCTTACTTAAGTACTTTTTAGGGTTGACGTGTCTTAATTTTTTCAAACAAGTTTCAGTGGGCACGTCAAGTTCTGCACACAACTTAGTGAAAGTAGATTTCCTTTTTGTAGAGGCTCTAAAACCCTAGTGTACTCATCCTGATAATCATGCAGCTTCTATTAGATGAGTCAGTTTTAGGGTTGAGTGGTGCGGCCCAGGTCAACTCACGGTGGCTTTGCAAACACCACTCAAGAGAAAGAGAAAAGAGCACTCCAAGAATTTATCCAGCATATTAGAGTGTACATTTTTTGTAGGGTGATGTGTTAAGAATGTGGGTCAAGCAATCATTCACCACGCCAATTTTTTTAGTTTTTATGATTTTTTTAGATTTTTCACGCAAGCAAACAATGAGAGAGAGAGTATTTACTATCGGTCCTCGAGACGCCTACTTCCTTGCTACCATAGTGGAATGCGTCGCTTCGCCGTCCATGCACCGAATTCCTGCAACCGTCAAGTAAAAAGGAAAATAGGGCATTAGAAGATATGAGAATGAAGGTGGAATGGAGGTGATAAAACAAATCCGTTGCCTCCCCAGCAACGGCGCCAAAAACTGACGTGCCTTCGTCCGTGTGTGTTAAGAGGTGTCGTTATAGTTGCACTTGATACGTCGGTTTTAAAAGAAGTAAACGGAGGTGAGTCCGAGTGTCGATCTCAGGGAGGCGTGGAAATCAGATTTTGTTTACCACTTGTTGTCACGAAAAAGGCGGAGTTTTGCTTGCGAAAGAGATGGTTTTGAAAAGCGAGAGATAGAGAGAGTTTAGGGTTAGAAAGCTCTTGGTTTTGATCATGCACTTTAAGCAGAAATTAAAATGGCAACTAAATGGAAAATAATTTCATTAAACATCCATTCATAGTTCATGGTTTACAATATTAAATACATGCTTCAACAAAAGTAAATGAAAGCTTAAAAGAGAGAGAGAGAGGTAGAGAGAGAGTGGAGAGCGACGAGGCAGCCACGGCGGTGGAGGAGGCTCCGTCGGCGGCTCGTCGTCTCCGGCGATTACAAGAGTGCCTAAGACTAGCTAGGAGAGGAGTGGAGTAGTTGCAAGTGGGAGAGGATGCCTTGAATGGTGGTAGAAGGGGGTTTAAATAGAGTTAAGGGCTTCCTGAAAGAAGAATGTGCTTTAGCGACATCCAGAACGTCGCTAAAACCGCTTCCATATACGTCGGTGAAGGCCTTCTGCCGCCGGTCAGCCGCCCGCCCCTCTCTCTCTTCAGGCGCGATCCGTGGACGTCGAACGAGAGCCGTCCGATTCATGATCGGACGGCTGAGATCCTCCCGCTCCTGCGCTAGGATCGCGCTTCGGGCGTGCGTGAGCGCGCGTTTCCGCCCGGCGTGCGCGCGCGCGTGGGAGGTGGGGCGCTGTCGTCGCGCCGCGTGGCGCGATCCTAGCCGCTCGCTTTTGATCGCGCGGCTCAATTTTGCCGCGCCCTTCGCCCGCAAGTGATTTCCGCTCCGCGCGATTCGAACGCGCGTCGCCGCGACGCGGGCGTGCGCGCTAACCGTTGCGCCACGCCCGCGCTTTGTCGCGGCGACCGCGGGCGAGCGCGCAGATCTCGGGCGTTCGATCGAAGATCAACGGCCGAGATGCATCCTTGGATGGCTTGGGGGCGTGCGGGCGGCGGGGGCGGGGCGACGTGGCGCGTTCTAGGCCGTTGATCTCCAGATCAACGGTCAAGATTTCTTGCGTCCATTATGGGAGCTCCGGATGTCGGATTTGGCCGATTTTGAGTCCGTTAGACTCCGTTCGTCGTCCTGAATCCATCCGTGTGGTCCGATTGCTCATCTGAGGCCTGCTTTGACAAATGCTTTACACAAATGGCCATTAATACAGTTTATAAGCAATCTTGGTACTTGATGCATGCAATGCTCCTATTCTACTTTATGTTGTGCCTTTTATTCTAAAGATGGGCCATATTCAACCTAATTACTACCCCCTTGCGTGGTGTTATCAATATGTACATGCCTTAAAGTAAGGATTCAGGCGATTCATATTTTGGTAGACACCCAGGCACTGTTTAGTCTTTGTTGTTCAAGATCATAGTATATTTCCTCCTATTAACAAGTAACAAAATGTCTAAGTAATTAATTCTTGGATTCCGATTGAAAATAATGGCTACAATAAACCTTGCTAGGGACTAGCGTGGTGTAAGCATGGGGGTATGATAGCACTACATTTCACAATGTTAATTCTGCCAAAAGGGGTCAGTCCTAAGGGTAAAATGCACAGATGACACATCATAAATAGGAATAGGAGCATTGCATGCATCACACATTTAGATTGCTTATAGTCATTAATAATAACCATTTGTGCAAGTGCATGTCAGCACAAGCCTCAGATGAGCGATCGGACCACACGGATGGATTCAGATCAACGAATGGAGCCCAACGGACTCAAAATCAACTAAATCTAACATACAGAGCTCCCACAATGGCCCAAGAAATTTTGACCATTGATCTGGTGATCACGGTCAGAAAGCTGCCACGTGTCAACAACACCGCGCTCCTCAACCGCAGCATAACTCCACCGTAGGATGAATCTCGGCCGTCGATCTTCAATCAGATTGCCCTTCCACGCTCCATGGCCACGCGCCTCGCCTCCTTGTCACGACCATTCGGCCGCAAAGCACAGCAGCGGGCGTTCGAAATCCTTGCAAAGGCAGCGGCGGGCGTTCGAAACCCTACGCGCTGCCAAAATTGATGCTTACGTTGGTGCAGACGATTAAGGCCGTAGATCCACTCACGGACGGTGACGATCGTGCCACACGTCACTCCCTCAGATGCAGATAACGAATGCACGCGATGTCACGGCAGCAACACACGCCTCAGCAGCAATCCACGAGCGTACCCCTCTGCGGGATCTCAACTGTCCGATCTTTGATCGGACGGCCCACAGCGCATGCACACGAATCGCGCGTGAAGAAGAACAATGTGTGCGCATGACCATTGTTAGCATGGGTTTAGCGACATCCCAGATGTCGCTAAATCCCATACTTAAAATAGAAACCTCTTCTTCCTATATAAACCCTTCCCAACCACCCATGTAAAGCATTCAATTCACTTAGCAAGTGTTGTGGCACACTCCTAGCCTCCTTTAGCATCCCTTATAGTCAACAAAGTCAACGAGCCGCTGACGGAGCCTCCTTCTACTGCCGTGGCCGCCTTGCCATCTCCTCTCTCTCTCTTTCTCTCTCTTTACTTTAGCTTTACCTTCCTTTTGCTTAAGCATTTAGCTATTGTTGTATTTGTAAAACTCGAATTGCATGTTTAATATAGTGCTGATGTTGTTCTCCATCATGATTTGAGTGATTGCTACGATTTAAAAGATTTTAACCCAACTCTCTCTCTCTCTTTCTCTCTCTCACTCATTTTTCTGCCATGTCTTCTCGCAAGCAAAAACCTGTTATCTCCATGACATTAAATAGCAAGAAAAATACAATTTTCTCGCCTCCCTATCATCGACACTCGGACTCACATCCGTTTCTTCTTTTAAAATCGACGTTGCGAGTGTGAACTTTAACGATCTTTTAAACAAACACGTCTTTATCACATCAGTTACATGGTTTGCCCCACCTGACCTTTCTTATCATCGAGGATCAAAGTAGAGACCAGAATGGGGACTTGACCTCTTAACTCTACCAATTTTAAGTTAGGAGATTGGGTGCTTATGATTTTACTTGAATTTTAAGATGTTTTTGTGCAAGGTGACCTAATTTGAAGATTGGTTAACCCAACAAGGTGGTTCAACTTCACCTGGTTGTCCTTTGAGAAATTTGCATCCTTCTTTTAGCATTCAAATGAAATTAAGAGTCTGATTTTAGGGTTTGCTGGAATAGATCAATTCAATTGAGGCTTAGGCACGCACACTATTTGGGAAGGTTAATTCTTGATTAAGCAAGTGTGCCTCTAAAACCTTAAACTAGAAATTCTAATTGGCTCTGATTGGTTTAATTCAACTTGCCCAAATATGGTACTTAGGTCTCAAGAAAGAAGGTGATTGCCTAGATACCTTAGAACCCTAAGTAGGTGCACAAATTAGGGTTTGGATGTTCTCTAAATAGAATGTATCAAATCAGGAAACTTGATGATTAATCTAAGAATAGAATGCAAGTAGCCCTAATTGATTTATTCCCTTTTTTGGCTTTTCAGAATTAGGGGCTTAGGATAGGGTGGATGGAGTTTACTTGCCCCTGGATTGTTCTGATGTGCGGCTAATCCTCTTCCAATGAATCCCTAAAATGGATCACAATCAAAAGAGATAGAACAAGTTAGTATCAAATCAGATATTACAATCAAGAGATCAAAGTTGTGCATTGCTCCTCGACAACGGTACCAAAATGTTTACAAGCAAAATCGAGGTTATAAAAGTTGCATCATAGTATAGGTCGAAGTCGCTTGAAAACAAATAAGATTTATGCTCGAAAGAAATCTGAGGTCGAACACAGGGAGCAAGTAAAATTAACTCTCAAGATTGCAATTCTATCAATGTGTAATAATAAATCCAAGCAAGAATGATATATATGATAAGGAAAATATCAATGAGGCAAAAAGATTAGGGTAAAATGGTGATTTGAATCACCAATTACCCTTTACAATAATAGTAATTATCTTAACAATATCAATCAGGGAAATAAAGCCTCAAATGTATCCAATAAGATGATGGGGGTTTGTATCAAACAGCTTAAACCACTGATGCTACAGTGCTAGGGAAGCACTATTCTTCTCTGCCTTCTTCTTCTCTTCTTCTTTGCCTTGGTTTCACACACAGAGGGGCTCTGATTTTAGCTAAGTGTCGAAATCTACTCAGAGCAAAACCCTCCCCTGACCCGCGCACTCTCTCTCTTTCTCTCTCTAGGTTCTGCCCTTCCAGGGCCTTGCACAGTATCGGGTAATCGGATGTGGATTTAAGCACACCCAGGACCAGGGCTACAGGCATGGGTTGAAGCCAAGGTGTGCATAGGTTAGGCGGGTCGGGTCCGACCAGGCTCACGTGATGCATGTCACGGGTGAGGCACATTTGAAGGGGTTGTAGGGGACCTCAACCCCCAAGTGACTTGTGGCTAATAGCTTAGATGACCTTCTCTTCTTATACCGCTTCAGTGCTTCGTCAACTTCAGATGTGGCACTATCCTCCTCAGCTTTCCTCTTCGCATGGCGTAGCAATAGTATCGAACTAATTCCAATCAAAGGTCCGGTCAAAGGACCAAATTGATCCCCTGGTTGCATTCTTGGATGAAGTCCATTGCACCTGGAGCTTGAGCCTATGCTTGCAACGGCTGAGGAGAGCTTCAATCTTCGCCTGAGCACGCCATTAATTTTGTGGAGGACTTGACACTTGAAAATCAAGAAAAGGGCCTCACGGTCGCATCAGATGGTTCAGCAGGATCGTGATGATGCAGTAAAGGCATTGGTGGCGATAGCGTGCTACGAGGGGGGTCGGAGATGGCTGGTAAAGGCTCATTAGGTTAGAGAATAGTGGGTTGTTTGGTGGGTAGTTAGGAGGGACAATCGACCTAACTAAGTTAGGGATTTTTCTCCTTGGATCGAGGTGGAGGTGTAGGGATGAGCGACGGCCAATTTGGTGGAGTGTAGTGGCCATGAGAACTCGCCGGAGGTACGCCGATGAGGTGGAAGACGGGGAGTGTGCGAGTGAGATGACGATCGAAATGGAGTGCGATTGATGTGTGAATGAAGTAGAAGAGTTAGGGATATCTAGGTAGTTGGCAGACAACGGGGAGTAGAGGAGACGCTGGTTGTGGTATAGTCAGTGTCGGGGAAGAAGGTGGCTCCGATGGGGGTTGGATGGTGAGGACGAGGGAGATAGGGACGTCGGCCAGCATTGCACGACGCGAAGGAAGCTGAGGGAGACAAATCCATTGCCAGTATTGCGAATGGATGAGGAATGGAGATGGCAGAGGTTGCTAGATGTTGAGGAGCTTCGGCCAGATGAGGAGAGATGAAATTGAGGGTTATTCCGATCAAATTCGAGCATGCCATTGACGGTATGCATTGGGGCTTCTTTTATAGGCCTCTGGAGGATGATATGAGCCTGGGAAGCATGCTTCCCAAGCTTGGAAGGTCACCGGAGATGGAAGATTGAAAGATACCCAAATCTCTCACGTGCTCGCATGAGAGATTGGGAAGGTTGTAGGGCTTCGGATCTGGCTCAAAAGGAAGGGAATTCCTTGACGAACTCCCCTTTCAAATCTGAGAGGGATTCATCAAGGAATCATGGAGGAAATGCCAAATCAAGCTCACAAGAGTTGTAGCATTAGGATTTCATGGCGACAGGGACCTATTTGGACAAGGAAACGATAAAATTGGGGTCCTATTTGTAAAGGATTCAAAAGTTAAGGGCATGTGTGTGAGATAAAAGTGTCAAACAACACCAAATTGTAAATTAGGTCAAGATGACTTGCGATTGGTCCCAAATCTTGGTACAAACCTAATTTGGACCTAAGGAATCAAATGGTGATGATGGAGTTTGGTTTTGACCTAGTTTGATTGGGTAATTTACATAATTACCCAAAATAGGGCAAATGTCTGTCTGAGACTCTATTTTGGGTCAAGACGGGTTCCAATGGTCAAATTGAAGGTACCAAACCATGGAGAACATTTTTCTATGATTTTTATAGGATTTAGGTGAACTTTATCCTATCCAGAACCTCAATTCATTAAGCAGGTCTATTTTTAGGGTTTCATATGTCATTTAATTCCTGAAACGTGAGGAAACCCTTTTCTGTCTGTTCTAACCCACTTGTTAGACTCTTAAGGCCATTTGACCTTTGTTCAACCCTTAAGAGAACCCACAATTATTATATTTTTGTGATAGAATGGTAAATTTGTAGAAATAATCCTATTTGTGCCCTTATGACCTTTTGATGGATATGTAGGAGCTTTTATTGACTTAATCAGATCAAACTAAGCTAGTTATGGCTCATGATGGTGTTCCCATCATGCATGCCATGCGAGCCGGACCGGCTGCCCTTGTGCTGATCCATTCTAGTTCTAAACTTGGTTTGAGGAGATAGAATTGAAAGGATTTGAGAGAGAGAGGGAGTGGGTTTTGCTCTTGGGATCTGGGCCTAAGGACTTAGGTAAATTTGTGAAGGAATTTGAGCAGAGAGTTTTGAGCCATCTTTGGATTTGTTGAGACATCTAAAGGCTTGGAAATTTGGTGAGGTGGAGATAACATTAAGTGTTTGAAGTCTGATTTGAGTTGAAGCGTAAGTGTTAAATGATTAATTGGTGGTTTCAACCACCAATTTTTGGGCTTTTCATTACATTTCCTATTATGGAACTTGAGACAATTTGGCTATTGAATATATTTTTGATTATTTATTCATTACATATCATTATTTGTGATTTGATTATTATGCTCCTATTTATATCTTTTGATTAGTGGTTGAATTACAATTATTTTCTCCTTGCGAACAACCTCGGAACTCAATGTTTTTTGATTAATGTAAATTTCAATGTCGATTCAATTTCATCGGTATACTATGACACGATTTTCTAAACTCCAACGAATTTTACTCAACAAGAACCCAAAAAGAAATTGGGTACCTAAATCAGATTTATTAAACTTTTTTGTAGACCAAGAAAGACAAATGGATCCTAGATAGTGGGTGTTCCAAGCATATGATGAGACACTTCAACCTATTTATCCAGTGGATGAGAATTCAAGATGTGGGAGATATCAATTTTGGGGACAACAAACATTGTCACATTATTGGTGAAGGTACAATAGATAATTGAACTAAGCAGGTACGAGATGCACTTTTATTAGAAAATTTAAAACATAACCTACTTAGTGTTAGTCAAATTTGTGACAATGGTTGTGATGTATTGTTTACAAAAACTAGATTTAAAATATTAAAAGAAGGATCTAATACAGTTTTAATTGAATATTTTAGATATGAAAATATCTATGCTCTTTACTTTTTATAAGAAATTTGCAAAATGTCAGCTTGCCACTCATGTTAAAGTGGATTTATGGCACCATGCGCTAGGTCACATAAATCACAAACACCTAAATAAACTAGCCAAAAATGAGTTAGCAAGGGGCCTGCCCAAACTAACTTATAAAAAGGATGCATTCTGTAAACTTTTGAACTCGGAAAAATGCACAAGGCTTCTTTTAAACCAAAAGACTCGGTTTCAACCACACACCATTTAGAATTGTTACACCTTGATCTATTTGAGCAAACATAATTTGACAGCATAAATGGATCAAAATTTTGCCTAGTTACTGTTGATGACTTCTCATGGTTCACTTGGGTCATCTTCTTGAAAAATGACTCATTTGACTCTTCCTAGGTCTTGTTTGAAGACTTCAAAAGGAAAAATCTTCTATTCTTATACTTAGGACTGATTATGGGGGTGAATTCAAAAATAAAAAGTTTTCAAGTTCTTATGTCAATTCTAGCATATCCCATGAATTTTCATTCCCTCGAGCACCATTTCAAAATGGTGTTGTAGAGTGCAGGAATCACACTCTACAAGAATGCACCCGAACATTGCTCTTGGAGTCTGGGCTTCAAAAATATTTCTAGGCTAAAGACGTTAATATGCCTATTATATTCTTAATCAAACTCTATTAAGTCCTATTATTAAAAATCTCCATACGAGCTATATTATGAGAAGTCTCCTAGGATTTCATATTTTAGGGTGCTTGGAAATCAGTGTTATTTATTAAACACTCGAGATCGACTTGATAAGTTTGATGCTAACGGTGAGGAAGGCATCTTTATTGGCTATTTAGCTAGAAGCAAAGCTTATCGAGTCTTTAGCGAAAGGACTTTTGCAGTAGAAGAATCACTTCATGTTTCATTTGATGAAACAACATTAGGAGAACCTAAACCAAATAAACTAGAGTTTAATGATGAGGATACCCCCTTCATCGATGTATCAAAAATGGAAGATATATGAAATGTACATGATCTTCCAAAAGAATTGGTACACCACAAGGATCACCGTCAAGATCCAATTATTGGTGATAATGAACAGGGTGTAAAAACCTAATCTCAAGTAAGGGCTGACTTTGTCCTTAATGCCTTTGTTTCTCAACTTCAACCCAAGAAAGTTTATGAGGCATTAAGGGATGAGTCTTGGGTTGTAGCTATGATGGAGGAGCAACTCCAATTTACAAGGAACAATGTATGGGATTTGGTACCAGCTTCTGAGGGTAATTCCATTATTGGAACCAAGTGGGTGTTCCGAAATAAAGTAGATTATTCTGATACAGTAATCAGGAGTAAGGCCAGACTTGTAGCTCAAGGCTATAACCAATAGGAGGGAATTGACTTTGATGAGACGTTTGCTCCTATTGCCCTGGCTGCTTGGAGTCCATTTTGATGCTACTTGCCTTTGCAAGTGCAAAGGGCTTCAAGTTATTTCAAATGGATGTCAACAACAAATTCCTTAGTGGCTATATTAAGGAAGAGGTTTATATTCATCAACCTCCCGAGTTCAAGGACCTAGCATACCAAGAGCATGTATTCAAGCTCAATAAGGCGTTATATGGACTAAAACCAGCTCCTAGGGCCTAGTATGATTGACTAAGGTCCTTCCTTCTCCAGCATGGATAGCGAATTAGAGTTGTTGATTCAACTCTTTTTATAAAGGAAGAAGGAAATGACATCCTGTTGGTCCAAATATACATTGATGATATCATATTTGGATAAATGATCGTGTGTTTCACTCAACACAGTAATTAAGTTAATTTCACTTAATTAAGAGTAGAAGAAATCACTTAGGTTAACACGAAGTTGTGTCGGTTGTGTAGTATAGGATTGAATTAACCTTAAATTTTAGAAATTTTTACTGGCTGAGTCCAAGTCGATCACTGGGAGGTATAATAATTTCTCCAAATTCACCAAATCTCTTTTATTTCTCTATAAGTTTAGGAGGTATAACTAAGTTGATTTTTAAAACATGAATTTTGCCAAAATATTAACTAAAATGGAGTAACATGCAAAATCCCATAAGAGAACATATTTACTAAAAATGATCTACTTTATTAACAAGTAAACATGTTAGTTTTCTAATTCAATTTCACTCCAAAGAAATTAAGGCAACTAAAAGTTATTCTATTAAAACATGCCTTTTTACAATTAAGAACAAAAAGTAATTAAAATGATGCAAGAAAAGATTTTCTTCATTTATTTCTTCAGCCTCTCATCTTCTTTCTTTCTTTTATTTTCTTCTCTCTCTCTCGAGCTCTTTTCTTACCTTTCTTCTTTTGTTCCTGTCGTCTCCTACCTTCTTTTCTTCCCTTAGTCTTCTCTTTTTGCTCCTTAGTCTTTTCCTTCCTTAGTGCCTGTGCTCCTTAGCCTTTGCTCAACACTTAGCATTTTAACCATCAACTCATCTTTTCCTTAAGTCCTTCAGCTGAATCGGGTTTTTTCTACTTTTTTAACCAAAATTTATTTTATTTGTGGCGAGGTCCTTTCGAGGATACACAGCACCATGAGACCAGGGTGGGACCAAACCCTACTTGGTCCTCGCCTAATCTCAATTAGGTTCGTTTTCGATTTATTTCATATCAGTCCATAGTCTCGAGCCATTTCGGCTCAACTCGACCTCCCAGGCCTCTCGCCCTTTCAGGGCACATTCTCGCTCATGCCCCTAAGGGTGCACACCCACAGGCACAAGCCCACACACACACACACATGCACATACTCAGATCAGATCAGTAACCAGTGCGCTGAGCTCTCATGATTGCATAGACCATGCAACGAATTCATTTTATCCCCAGGCATGCACTCGTGAACTAGCGATATGGAACTAACCTACCCCTTCCAAACCCAACTTCAAATGATCATAACTTTCAACCTAGAGCACCAAATCGAATGATTTCAAGTTTGTCAGAAAGCTCAAAAATAGATCTACCCAATTGCAGGGTCAATTTAATGTTTTGATGATGTTTTACTCTTTAATTTGAAAGATGAATCAGGGGTTCCTACGAGTTCATTTTAGCCTGGAGATGAAATTAAATCGGCAGAGTCCTCAGATGGACTTTTCTCTTTTATTTTAAGGTCTGTACATGTTATATAAGTGATTCTGCATCTGTTGGAATAGCTTTAAAGCTCTTAAGACCTTCAGGAACAGCAGAGAAGCTCTTCACTTCCCTGAAAGCTTCAGAGTTCATATTTCAGACATCAATAAGTGCAACAGACACTTAAGAGTGCTTCTAATTGATTTAGATTAATTCTAAGGGTTATAATTAACTCATCTGGGCAAGATTTAATTTTAAATTTCATCAAAATCCACTACTGTTGGTTTGGGTTAGAAAGTAACCCAAATTGACAGGAACTAAATTCTCACTAAATAAATCATCTGAGCTCACTTTAATCACTCTAAAACCATCAAACAAGTTCCCAGAAACAACTTACACTCCTCAATATCTCAATTCGAGCTCAGATCTCCATTAACAGACTCATGTTTGACTGCAGAAGCATAAAAATTGACTATCTGTTCAAAGCTTTTCCACCAGAAATCAAAGCTTCAATTAGAGTCTCCTCAACATCTCGAACTTATTCAGATATTTAGGAAGGTGTACTGACCTTGATTTCTAGGGTTACGGGCTCGCCGCCTGAACTTTAAAAGGTGTGTGTTCGTCAAAATCAATTAGAGGTTGTTACAACATTTTAAAAGTTTAAACAGCTTCAGTGCATTGCACTGAGGCTTCTAGGTTCCTTCAATGCTCTTCAGATATTTCCTAACAGACTTCTCCAACTCCACCAAAGTTGGGGAAGATGAAGTTTAATCTACAGCTCCAGTGGCCAAATCCTCAAATTAACATCCTTAAAATAATCAATGATCCATTTAACATCATTCTAGAGCTTCTCAACAAGTTCTTAAGGCTGAAACACAGATTTGACTTGCTGGAGCTCGCCGGAGCTCCGGTGAGTCCAGAAAATGTGAAAAGTTGTATACAGATTGTTAAAACTATTTATTTTTGATTTAGAAAAGATCCTGAGGTTGCAAGGAACCACAGTATCACATTTAATTCCTTATTTTTCCATTAGAATTAAGATTTGACAGTGAATTCGTTTCTTAAACAATTTGATTTCAATTAAGCTTAGGACTTGTTTAACCACTCGATTGAGAGGTTAAAACAAGTCAATAGTTATAATTTTATAGTTAATTAATAGTTTGAACTGTTCCTGAGTTGCCATGGACAGCGAGCTCAGGAGCTTAATTATATTTAGGCGTTTAATTTATATGTGGTGTTAATATGTATTATAGTGTCGATTAGGGTTCATAAGTGGTGGATAGATGATGATGAACCCTTGGAGGTGAAATTAGGTCGAATATTGTCACCATAGACAGTGTCAGTAGTTGGTGGAGGTGATATGTGAATTAGGCAATTAGGTGATTCAATTAGCGATTAAGTGTTTTAGAAATGATCATGGAAGATATAGGAAGGTGTACAGTGAATTAAAAAGATGAAATTAAGTCTCTAGCGAGCTCAAGGAACTCGCCGGAGTCGAAGAAGATGAAACTAAATTATGACATTACTCTAATCTAACTAACTAAACTAACTAACTAAGTTAGCCTACTCCTACTACTCCTAATCTACTGTTACCTGGACGAAGGGGTCAATAGGGTTCCGTCGAAGGTTCATAGCGGACGACGAAATCAGAGGGTGGAAAAAAGATCTCCGGCAGGCGGATTTGAGGTGGAGTGGAGGACTCCTTGGGTCGACGACTGTGTCATAGACGTGGAAGACCACGGTGGATCTCCTCGGCTGATTAAGATGGACGGAGGAAGTCGGAAAGTGGAATGGAAGGTCGCTGGAGTTTTGGACGAATAGCCTATTTGGTCGGCTACAGTGTTAGAAGAGGGAAGGGAGCCAACTTGAATAAAATTAGAGGTGTGAGGGGGTATTTTTAGCAGTTTGCGGTGAAGAGAGTGGCGGGGTCTAGCCGAAGAAGGAGCTTGAGGAGCTTAACCTCCGTCGTCGTCTCTGACGACAGTGAGGTTAGCTCCCACTGAAAAATAGGATTCCTGGTTAATCCAGACCAGTGGATGAAGTGGAGGTGGTGAGCGCAAGCTGCAAGAGCATGGACAAAGAAGGATGATGTCGGCAGGGCGGTAATCGCGTGGTGGGGTGACTCTCTACCGCCAACCGTTCATTCGGCTAAAGAAGAAGAAGAGGAAGAAAACGAAGAGGGACCTAGATGAAATAAAACTTAAGGACCTGTGTTAGAAATAAGGACCCGACTGTAATGAAAAGTAAGGACTAAAATGTAAACTCAGGTTTTGAAGGTTTATTTTAATTTAGATCATTTTCAACTTTTTATATATGTTAGTAAATAAGGTAAATATTTAAATTTTTGACCTTTTTAGGTAAATTTATTAGATTAAGTAAAATGACTTAAGTTATTATTTACTTAGGTATACATTAGACTTAAGTTATTTCTCTTATTAATTAAAGAAATAATTAATTTAATTTCGAGTCCAATTATTAGCTTTATTATTAATAATGTTAATTGAATGATAAAATGCCATTTTTAACTTATTTTAAGGTCCTTGACTAAATATCCCTTATTCTATAATTAACCCTTATATGTTCATAACCTTAGCTAATTAACTAGGAAGGGTAGTTAATTAGGGGTAATTAGAGATCATGATGAGTGTCTCATCATATCCCTAAGCCAAAGTTTTGCTAGTCCCTAGCAAAATTAACTAAGACTATGATGATTTAAAGCATTTGGGTTTAAATTATTATAAATAGTAACTATGTAGAGGAAAGCTTAGGTCAGAAAAAAAAATTAATATAAATGATTAATGTATTGAGCATGTGTGAAAATTTTCTTACTTATACTTATACTTATAACAATTTCAAGACACACTTAAAATAATTTGTAAACAAGAATTTTACTTTGAATTAGAATTCTTCAAAAATCTCTTAATCTTTGTAACTATTCTTAACTCAAACTAGAATACAAAGTGTTTTAAGAAAACAAAACTTAAGAATTAAGAATTAAATTTTAACACAAAAACTCAAATAGATTTAAGTCAATCCCTTGTTTATGATATTTGACTTTTATCAGTATAAGTTTAAGCAAATTAACCAGATACTCATTATTAATCAAACATAGAGTAGTAAAACTCTAATTTACTAGCCTACAACACTAAAGATTAACTTCTAGACCTAGGATTCTATCAATTCTTTTCCTTTAGGTCTCAACTTAAAATCTTCAAAACCTAATTTCTTAGGGTTCATTGCCCAATACAAAGGTTCAGTAGCTACGATTTTAAAACATCTGTTCTTAGTGAAGAGAATTGTCCTAAAGACATCCAAAGTTGCAAAAATCCAGATCTTAAGACATCAGTTTCCAATCCCAATTATTCCAATTCAAGCCTTTGGCTTGGCCTTACTCAGGTTTGGTTGCTTTCTCCTCACCAGTTTTTTATCCCGAGGTCAACACTTTTTGTGTATATCTCCCCGGTGGACCACTGGGTCTCTTATTCCTAATATTTTTTCTCCATATTTTTTTATTACTTTTTCTATAGGTTAGAACACCCATTTGTAGCGAGGTGTCCATTTTATTTGATGGAAGGAAGGGTAGCATCCATTTGTATTAAGATGCTTTTATTTATTTGTGGAAAAACTGCATAAGTACCCATATTTAACAAGGCACTTAACTGCAGGGTGTTTTATTTACTTTTCTTCTTTTTCTTTTTCTTTTTTTTCTTTTTCTTTTTCTCCATTCTCATTTTTCTTACTAACTTTATTCTCCAATTCCTTTTTCTAGGTGAGTGGCACATCCTTCACCCTTTCAAGAACCGCCCTGCGGAAATCCTTGGACTAAAGAAGATTCAAAATTGATCTCTTAACATTTGTATTTTCAAGGTCTCAGATGTCAACAAGACAATTCTATGTGTGTGAATTTAGATGTTTAGGTTACCTAGCTCTCAAGCCAGAGCTTGGACAACAAAGCCCTTTACTCTTAGGTTCTTCAAATTCTTAGTTTCCTCCTATAGGATCCGTCAAGATAAAATTTACCAAGTCTAGTTATATATCTCTAGCCTGTAAGTTTTGTAAACTAAAATTCTACCAACTCTTTATTTAATTAACTCTGAATATCTGGCCTTTTACTTAACTTTATGACAAAATCAAATTTTCAAAAAGCAAAATGATTACTTAATCTAATTGATTAAAAAGTTATAATTCAATTCCAAAACTTAAGTTTAAACCTTAACACACTTAGTTTCTTAATTCAAGGTAGTTATAAAAAAATAAATCTTTAAAAGATTTAAAAGATTCCTTAATTCAAATAAAATCTTGATTTGAAAATTTTAAACACAAAAGTGTGTTTTTACAAAATGCTTAAAGTAAAATCTAATTAAGAATTGAATGCTCTTAAATACTTATATATATTCTAAATACATTTTAAACTTCTGACCTAAAAGAAAATTAAGCTCTTAATTGTAATATATATATATACTTCTTCTTCTTTTCTTCTTTATTAATAATGAATAAACCCCTCTTATTATTTTATGAATTTTCTTTTCAAATTTTTGTATTTATATTTTTTTAATTTTATGTATATAAGATTTTTGAAATTTTTTATGAATTTTTCAAAAAATTTTCAAATTTTTATGAAATTTTTAATTTTTTTTAAATTTTTATCATTTTTTTCAATTTTTATTTTTTTAAATTTCGTGGATATTTAATTATTATGTGTTTTTATTTTTTAACCTACACTTAAAGTGAAAATTTCACTTCAACACCCCCCCAAGCCAAAATTTTACAATGTCCTCATTGTAAGAAGGGTGGAAAGATATTACACTTCATTTAGTATAGGGTGATGGAAGGAGTCGAATAGAGGAGATTAAAAATCTCAGTGCGGACAATTTCAAGTCTGACCAAAGGTCGGAGTGGTTAGTCAAACTAACTGAAGGTAATCAATATAATATATGAAGTGAAATTTTAAAAGTGTATAAGAAAATCAAAAAGGGTAAAAATAGGAAACAGTTATGTACAAATGCTAAGTTTTATGCCTTCAGCTAGGCATAAACCCTAGTAAAGAACTCCTAAAAAGAATAGGTATACGGTAAAAATAGAGGAGTTATGAAAGAGTTATATCAAAAAATTAGAAAATAGATTAAACCACCGAATCAAAACTCGTCTTGAAATTGCCTAGAATAGATCTCACAGATCCTAGAATCAGATTCTCGTGAAAAATCTCAGAAAGATCAGAGTGAATCTTATGAAGAATAGATCTGATTTAGGTTGATATGTAGAACGTTAAAGATTAAGGCAATTTAAAAGATGATTCCACCATGTTCAGAAGATCAGCAAAATCAATTTTGGTTCTCAATAGTAGGTGGGTCATTTTAATACAAAATAGGTTGCTGATGCGGGTTTGATGTGTTATTTTCAGGTAATATGGAGGACGGGTTATGATTAGAATCAAAGGCCTGATTAATGAAATGGACTTGGCCTTGATTTTTCCTAGGATTCAGAATTGGCTAAGATGGAAGAGTACCTGGCTGACGAGACTCAGCCAAAAGCGTGATCTGATTTCATAAATCAGCCAATTCTACCTTACATTGCCTATGGATCTCAGCGAGAGCTTCAGCATTTTGTCACTGACTCTCTGACACAACTCTTAAAATTTGATCAAGCTGTGTATCTCTATTTGGCCTAGACTAATTCTGCATACTAATCAGGCTAGGCCTTACATTTGATTACTGAGGAGGCAATGGAGGTGGGTTAAAATGGGTCTGATTTGGATAATTTGGTCATTGATTTTGATTTGGATCAGCCCAAGAAAAATTTGGGTGGCTTCTCCATCCAGGATTATAGGTATTTGAATAAAGGTTTGGTCTTGGAATATTTTCCTGGATGGCATGTAAACCTAGAAGATATGGCGTGTTTTTTACAACAATAAAGGGTGGGGAAAAGGGTGGGTAAGATTGTGGGACAAAGGTCCCTCCTTGGGTTGGTGGAGTAGATAGAAAACCCAAGGAAGATGGATCTCTAGAATCCAGATTATTCACAAATTCCCTCCCCATGGGAATTTGCGAAACAGGTAAATACGTGGGATTCGTAGCAAGTAGAAGCGTAAGAGTCTTCATTGTGTTTCTAACCTCATCGAGATGCTTTGCTACGATATTGACTTTGTCTAGTTTTTCTGCAATAATCTCTAAATCCTTTGAACTGGACAGATCACCGATCTCATGAATGCCCTTATGCGGATTTTGATGATTCATATTTTCTCCCCGCAAAAATTGTGACATTGATGCATTGTTAATCGACTTTTCCACCATCCCTTCAAATAATTCTGAAGTGGATTCTGCATCGCGATTTAGAAAATTCCCTCCACAAGAGGCATCGACTAGAGTGCGAATGCCCTCTTGTAAACCATAATAAAAGATATGCATGAGTTGCCAACGAGGGATGTCAGGCATTTCCTTTGCAATTCATGAAAACATTCCCATGCTTCATGAATTGGTTCTCCTTGATTTTGATTGAAAGTAGTAATAGCTCACCTTAAAGCATTGGTTCGACCAATTGGAAAGAATTCCTTCAAAAATGAGGATTCAAGTTCAGCCCAAGTTGAGATTGGTCTTGCTATAGTTCTATACCAATAAGCTGCTTTATCTTTAAGGCTAAAAGAGAACATTTTCATTAGTAGGATTTCCCTATTTTGATTTCGAGGACCAAGAGTTTGGGATAGATTTTTAAGATATTCTATATGTTGAAATGGATCCTCGGATGCAAATCCTTGAAAGTGGGGGATTAAACCTATAATATTTGGCTTTAATTCTGGATCATTTTCCCCAATAGGTATCCTAACATTAGGCTCTACTTGTGCATTAGATGGGTTATAATAATCTCTAAGTAGAGGCCTTGGATGATTGATCGGTAGATCAGGATTTTCAAAACCCGCCTCAGGTCGAGGTGAAGAACGGGTTTGAAGAGTCTGTAAATTATTTAAGGCTGCTGTTTATTTCATATCAGTCCATAGTCTCGAGCCATTTCGGCTCAACCCGGCCTCCCAGGCCTCTTGCCCTCCCAAGGCACATTCTTGCTCATGCCCCCAAGGTCGCACACCCACAGGCACAAGCCCGCACAAACACACACACATGCACATACTCAGATCAGATCGGTAACCGGTGTGCTGAGCGCTTATGACTGCATAGCCCATGCAACGAATTCATTTTATCCCCAGGCGCACACTCGTGAACTAGCGATGTGGAACTAACACACCCCTTCCAGACCCAACTTCAAATGATCATAACTTTCTACCCAGAGCTCCAAATTGAATGATTTCAAGTTTGTTAGAAAGCTCTAAGAAAGATCTATGCAATTGCAGGGTCAATTTAATGTTTTGATTATGTTTTCCTCTTTAATTTGAAAGATGAAATCAGGGGTTCCTACAGGTTAATTTTAGCCTGGAAATGAAATTAAACCAGCAGAGTCCTCAGATGGACTTTTCTATTTTATTTTAAGGTATGTACATGTTATATAAGTGATTTCTCATCTGTTAGAATAGATTTAAAGCTCTCAAGACCTTCAGGAATAGCAGAGAAGCTCTTCACTTCTCTGAAAGTTTCAAACTTCATATTTCAGACATCAATATGTGCAATAGACACTTAAGAGTGTTTCCAATTGATTTAGATTTATTCTAAGGGTTATAATTAACTCATCTGGGCAGGATTTAAATTTAAATTTCATCAAAATGCACTGCTGTTGGTTTGGGTTCGAAAGTAACCCAAATTGACAGGAACTAAATTCTCACTAAATAAATCATCTGAGCTCACTTTAATCACTCTAAAACCATCAAACAAGTTCCCAGAAACAGCTTACACTCCTCAATATCTCAATTCGAGCTCAGATCTCCATTAATAGACTCATGTTTGACTGTGGAAGAACAAAAATTGACTATCTGTTCAAAGCTTTTCCATAGGAAATCAAAGCTCCAATTAGAGTCTCCTCAACATCCAGACTTATTTTGATCTTCAGGAAGGTGTACTAAACTTGATTTCTTGGGTTATAGGCTCGCCGCCTGAACTTGAAAAGGTGTGTGTTCATCAGAATCAATTAGAGGTTGTTATAGCATTTTAAAAGTTTATACAGCTTCAATGCATTGCACTGAGGCTTCTAGGTTCCTTCAATGCTCTTCAGATCTTTCCTAACAGACTTCTCCAACTCCACTGGAGTTGGGGAAGATGAAGTTCAATCTACAGCTCCAGTGGCTAAATCCTCAAATTAACATCCTTAAAATAATCAATGATCCATTTAATATCATTCTGGAGCTTCTCAATAAGTTCTAGAGGCAGAAACATAGATTTGACTCGTCGGAGCTCGTCGGAGCTTCGGTGAGTCTAGAAAAAGTGAAAAGTTGCATATAGATTGTTAAAACTAACTATTTTTGATTTATAAAAGATCCTGAGGTTGCAAGGAACCTTAGTATCACATTTAATTCCTCATTTATTCATTAGAATTAAGATTTGACAGTGAATTTGTTTCTTAAAGAATTTGATTTGAATTAAGCTCAGGACTTGTTTAACCACTCGATTGAGAGGTTAAAACAAGTCAACAGTTATAATTATATAGTTAATTAATAGTTTGAACTGTTCCTGAGCCGCCATGGACAGCGAACTCAGGAGCTTAATTATATTTCGGTGTTTAATTTATATGTGGTATTAATATGTATTATAGTGTCAATTAGGGTTCATAAGTGGTGGATAGATGATGAAGAACCCATGGAGGTGAAATTAGGTCGAATACTGTCACCATAGATAGTGTCAGTAGTTGGTGGAGGTGATATGTGAATTAGGCGATTAGGTGATTCAATTAGCGATTAACTGTTTTAGAAATGATCATAGAAGATACAGGAAGGTGTACAATGAATTAAAAAGATGAAACTAAGTGTCTGGTGAGCTCAAGGAACTCGCCGGAGTCGAAGAAGATGAAACTAAATTATGACATTACTCTAATCTAACTAACTAAACTAACTAACTAAGTTAGCCTACTCCTACTCCTACTCCTACTCCTACTCCTAATCTACTGTTACCTAGACAAAGGGGTCAATAGGGTTCCGCTGAAGGTTCATAGTGGACAACAAAATCAGTGGGTGGAAGAAAGATCTCCGGCAGGCGGATTTGAGGTGGAGCGGAGGACTCTTTGGGTTAGCGCCTGTGTCAGAGACACGGAAGACCATGGCGGATCTCCTTGGCTGATTAAGATGGACAGAGGAAGTCGGAAAGTGGAATGGAAGGTTGCTGGAGTTTTGGACGAATAGCCTATTGGGTCAGCTATAGTGTTAGAAGAGGGAAGGGAGCCAACTTGAATAAAATTAGAGGTGTGAGGGGGTATTTATAGCAGTTTGCGGTGAAGAGAGTGGCGGGGTCTGGCCAAAGAAGGAGCTTGTGGAGCTTAACCTCCGTCGTCATCTTCGACGACAGTGAGGTTATCTCCCACTGAAAAATAGGATTCCCGATTAATCCAGACCGATGGATGAAGTGGAGGTGGTGAGCGTAAGCTGCAAGAGCTTGGACAAAGAAGGATGATGTCGGTAGGGCGGTAATCGCGCGGTGGGGTGACTCTCTGCCGCCAACCATTCATTCGGCTGAAGAAGAAGAAGAAGAAGAAGATGAAGAGGACCTGTGTGAGAAATAAGGACTAAAATGTAAACTCAAGTTTTGAAGGTTTATTTAATTTAGATCTTTTTCATCTTTTTATATATGTTAGTAAATAAGGTAAAAATTATGTTTACACCTTGAATTTACATTTTTGACCTTTTTAGGTTAATTTATTAGATTAAGTAAAATAACTTAAGTTATTATATAGTTAGGTATACATTATATTTAAGTTACTTATCTTATTAATTAAAGGAATAATTAATAGAATTTTGAGTCCAATTATTAACTATATTATTAATAATGTTAATTTAATCATAAAATGTCATTTTTAACTTATTTTAAGGTCCTTGACTAAATATCCCTTATTCTATAATTAACCTTTATATGTTCATAACCCTAGCTAATTAACTAGGAAGACTAGTTAATTAGGGGTAATTAGAGATCATGATGAGTGTCTCACCAATAAACCAAGGAGTTCCTATGTCAACAATTTTGTGAGACTATGAAGGTTGATTTTGAAATGAGTATGTTGAGTGAACTCTAGTTCTTTTTGTGCCTTCAAATCCAACAATTGGACACAGATATCTAAATTAGTCAGAAGAAGTATATTCTTGAAATTCTCAAGAAGTTTGACTTTGAAAATGCAAATGGAAAAGAGACTCCAATTTCTCCATCTACTTCTCTTAGTGAAGACTTATCCAACAAGAAGGTAGATGAAAAGAAATACTAGGTTATGATAGATTCACTACTATACCTTATAAACTTTAAACCTGATATTCTTTTTACTACATCTTTATGTGTGAGATTTCAGTTTGAACCCAAGGAATCTATTTTAAATGCAGTGAAAGGAATATTTAGATACCTAAATAGCAAAAAAGATCTTGGTCTCTTTTATTCTAAAGCACAAATCTTAGACTTATTGTCCCGTAATGATGCAAATTATGCAGGGAGTCGGATAGACCGAAAAAGCACTAGTTAAACTTGACATTTTATTGGAGAATCTTTGGTATCATGGTTCCCTAAGAAACAGACATGTGTTTCACTTTCTACGACCAAAGCAGAATATATTGTTGCTTCACTTGCTTACTCTTAGGTCATTTGGATGAGACAAACTTTGTCTGATTTTGGATTGATTTTGCGCAATCTAAAATTCTATGTGATTGTACAAGTGTAATCAATTTATCCAAAAATCTAGTACATCATTTTCTCAGAGGTAATGTGCTTCAAGGTGCCCTTTAGTTAGAATTCATTGATACCCAAAACCAATTGGCAGACATTTTTACAAAACCTCTTGCAGTAGAGAGATTTCGCTTCATAGAAAATTAGGCCTTTGTACAATTAAAGGAATTAAAAATTAAATGATTGATTATCTTATAACTTGTTTGTAATTATAAAAGAAAACTTGAGAGCTTAATTGCAATTTACCCACTTTCGCTAATAAGGGATATATTATAAAATTTCCATATTTCTAGAAATATCATGGAGTCATTTGCAATGTGGTTACTTAACTTAAATTGTTGATTACATTATTTTTTAATACCTAAGTTTTTAATTCTCATCTTCTTAACCACTTAAGTGGTCATGTGACTTGTAAATGACCCCTCTTATATAAAAGAGTGCAAGTGCAAAAACTTTCCTCTTTTGTGTTTCTTTCAAAACCATAGAACTCTTTCACTCTAAGACCTCCTCCAAAGAAGATCTTCCTCTCCAAGGCTCTCTTCAAGATTTTGAGGTAATCTTTAATTTGACAACCATAGGCACTCCACAAACGAGGATAAGAGGGTGGAAAAATTCTAATTCTAACCCTAATGGAGCATCCCGGATTTGGGACAATCTCTTAGAGCTTTAGAGGGGGTGAGAGAAGAGAAGGGATGAAGAATTTGAGTGGTAGGGGTCCCCTTTTATAGTTGTAGGGATTAAGGGCAAATGGGTCAATCCTTGCTTAAAACATTAAATGAGGGGGTCTTTAGTAACGGATATAAACGTCACTAAAGACCCTACGTTGCTAAAGAGCACATGCCCGTCTGCCTCTTCTTTTGCACGAAAGCCTCATTTTTGATCGAGTGCGCTTAGTCGTCCGATCAAGAGATCGGATGTCCTAAAACACTCCGTTGTTTCTTCTTCAGTCGTTAATAGGTGACACAGCTACTTCTTCATTGTTAGATGAAGGATCAATAGCCCAGAATGCACGATCATGCGGCTTCACATATCGTGCCTCTCGCACGTCTGATCTCGTGTTAGATCGAGCATAATCTTACACGTGCAGCCGATTGATCCATCAAAGCCGTTAGTGCTTGATCGAGCGGCTTGATTTCACACTCGCACATGAGGAGGGGCGCTACACTCGATTCGAACACGTGACCTATGTGCACGTAATGCCTCGACCACTGCGCAACGGTCTCTTTTGAGTCACACTTATGTTTTAAGGTGCATTCAGTCCAGACCGTTGGATCTCGATCCAACGGTAGAGATCAAATGCCCTTTACCTTCAACAGATGAGAGTGCCGGTTCGAGGTAGAGCGACGTCGCGTGCTCATGGCCATTGGATCAAGATCCAACGACCCAGATCTGATCATGTAGTTGAGGAGAGAGAGGGAGCAGGTGTTCATGGGATGGTTTAGGTAGTTAGGATAGTGCCACATGGCACCATCCTAGCTGTCCATCTTCATATGCTCGTAGGTAGTGCCACAGATGTCGGAATGGATCGATTTTTATGCTGTTTTGCTGCGATTGTCAATCCGAACTCATCCATGTGGTCGGATTTGTCATCTGATGTATAGATTTACTCCACCTGGCCCCTTGACCTCTGATCTTTCTTGGACTACATCTGATGCTACGAAAGTTCGATCGGGGCAATCTTGGAGTCGTTAAACTCCAATCATTGCCCTGATCAAATCCATATGATTGGATCTTCAATCCGAGGCCCTAATTAACTATTGCCCTGTTCCTTGACCACAAAAAGAGAAAATTAACCTAAACTTTATACAACCTAACCTAAATGCAAGATGATGCATGTTATGCAATATTTATAATGTATGATGCAACTATATGCCTAAGAACACACATAAATAGATGGTTTATGTGATATAAAAGTGTTTACATCACACCCCCTTGCTTATCTTTTGCTAGTCCCTAGCAAAACTACTTGTTATTTATAAGAGAATTAGAATTAGAATTCTTGGGCAAAAGTTATTTTTCAATACTTAGGGATTTCAACTAAGACCTAAACTATAAAGACACAATAGCACCTGGGTGTCTACCAAAATGCAGACCACCTTAAGCCCTCACCTAATTCAAAGAATGATCTTTTTCTTTTTCTTCTTAAATTTTTTTTTTTGAATTCTTTTATTTTTGAGGTTAAGGTTTCGGAGCAGCTTTCTACGGCTACTCAACTCACCCATGACTTGATGAGAACTCTAAGTATTAATCATCTTTTTGTGTAAATGTGATAGACTTAATGATCAGTAATCAAAACAGACTTTGGGTTTCTACACCCCTAGGTGACCTTAAAAGAATTTTTGCCCAAAGGTGTGTCTATTAGATCAGTAGCTTTCTCCCTACCTTTATTTTTATGTGGTCAACACAAGGGCGAACCCAGTGTATATCTCCCCAATTTATTCTACTTCTCTACTTCTTCCTATGTGTTTGGAATTAAAAGTGCATTTTTGTGGGATAGGTTCTGGACAATCGGCCGATGAGCTGTTACCACCGACAACTTGCGAGCCATACTTGTGTGGTGAAGTGTGGTTTATTTATTTTTCTTCTTTTCTATTTTTTTATTTTCTTTTTTGATATTTTTCTACTTTTTTCTTTCTCTAAGTAGGTGGCTTCCCTGATCTATGATTGACCAAAAGGCAGCACGAAAAGACTGGTCATGTGGTTGAGCTCTGGACAACCTGCCAATGGGCTGTTACCCATGCCACACCACCCTAGAAGGTTCATTAGCTACCCAATTTTCATTAAAACCATCGAAAAGCATGCCAGTGCAAATAGTGTGTAGATGCTTAGACTTAAAGTACCATCAAATCAAAGGACGGGTTGATAAGTTGTGCACTTATCACCCCAACTTATTTAACCAATTTGAAATAAATTCAGAATGGTGAGGACTCAATAAACAAATCTACATTTTAGTGGACACCTGGGTTGATTAAGACCTAGGACCTGAAGGGTCTAAGTGTTTAGGTCATATCATATCATTTCTATGCTTGAAAATTTTCTAAAGCCTAAGTTCTCTTTTCCTAATTCAATTTTTTTAAAAAAATAAGGAGAATAAAAAGAATCTCCGAAGCTAACAAGATGATCCAGAGATGAATATCCACCCCCATGACTAACTAATGCAATGTCCTGATTGTATTAAAAGGATATGAAACAGAGTGGAGTAGAGTAGAAAGCACCTGAATTTCGTGATTAACTGATCAGCTTCGAGAAGAAATAGATTGTATATGTGCTAAATTTAGTATCTTCAGCTAGGCACACTATACAAATAAAGAAGAAATAAAGAATTCACAAGTGCAGGTCAGAATTAGAATAAGTCTAGTTTTGGACATGCTAGGAGAAGATGTCCACAGACATGGAGCAGATTATGGTACAGACCCATACCCCATCGTCGAGTATATCTAAGGTTCTGGATTAAAATGATCCAAAACCTAATATCGGCATGCAAGTGGGATCGAGCCTGCGTTTTGTGAGGATGCAACCAAAGACCAAAAGGTCAGGTTACAGAGAAATCAAGCTCAAAAGGATAATCAATGAATTTATGCTTGGGTTACACATCCTCAGAATAAAAAATGTCAGAAGGGTCCTAGTAGAAGGTTGGGGGTTTCAGACAAATTGGAACCCATAGACTTGGTCTTCTTCTTTCTTCTAGAATTGCCTTCCCATATCATCATTTCCCAATTCCTATCCTCCATAATTAGTATTTCAAATTCTAGGACCTCCTACATATTAAACACCCCATCTACAATTTCCAAGTCTTCAAGTTGTTATTGAATAAGAATTGACTTAGGTCGAATGATCCCAAGAACAGAATCATCATTATGGTCAATGAGGTGTGATTAAGGAATGGTGTTTTGAATTGAATCCTTCAAGAAAGGATCTGGATCAACCATGCGAGCCCCAACAGGATCAAATTCCTCAATTTTAGGGCCATCAAATGATTCATTGAATTCCTCAGGCCCAGTCATCTCACTGAAATCGTGTGCTATAAACTTAGGTGAGACTTCGCACAATGATTCTTCACCTTCAGAATCAAAGAATTCTGAATCCGCATTAATGTATGTCTCATAATCATCAATCACTTTTTGTTCCATGGAGACATACGTTTCCTCATACCTCAGCTCAGGGATCTCAGGTGAAGAAATTAATTCATCCTTATTTGATTGCTTTAGAACAACCTGGTCAACCCTAGTCTGGTAAAATGTGTCCCCCCCTACAGGTGCCTGAGCGAATTTTGACATTGGCTATCTTGACAGGGGTTCATCCATGGAATCATCCCAAGATTGGACTAGAGCAATCACAAATCTCATCCTCAATTTTGGTAACTTCCCAAGTAAAAACTCACCCGGGTCCTTTTCCTTAACATCTTGGAGCCAATCCAACAAGTACTTGTTAAGATTCCCAATCATTTCAATCAGAGGTTCCAATTCTTTACGGCAAGGTGTTGGCTGAGCTTGTAAGGATTGTATGGTATTCCCTAAGTTAGCCAACACATTATCTTGGACCTGGTTAACCAGAACCAAATGGTTTTGTTCAGGGTTCGGCGAATTTGGGTTTAGATCAGGGGATTCAATAAATTGTGGTTCGTGATACCCTCCCTGATAATAGGTCATTTTATACTATCCATAAAGAGGTGATGACCTATGACGTGCGTGTGCGCGTGTGTTTGGAAGTGTCGTTATAGTTTGCACTTGCGACGTCAGTTTTAAAGTAAAGAAACGGATGTGAGTCCGAGTGTCGATCTCAAGGAGGCGTAAAAACTGGATTTTTCTTGTCACTTATTGTCACAAAAATCATGGGGTTTTGCTTGCGAAAAGGCACGGGTGAAAAGTGAGAGAGAGAGATTAGGGTTAGAGTTGTTTCATTTGTAACATGCAATTTGAATAGAAAATACAGCAAACAATTGAAAAGAAAATAATTTCATTAATCTTGCAGCTTTAGTTTATAATTACAACATTAGATACATGCTTAAACATAAGTAAAGTAAAGCTTAAAAGAAGGGAAGAAAGAGAGAGAGAGAGGGTGGGTGGCAAGGCAGCCACGGTGGTGGAGAGGGCTCCGCAGGCGGCTCGTCATCTCTGGCTATTACAAAAGGGCTTAAAGGTAGCTAAGAGGTGGGTAGAGTAGTTGAAAGTGGAGTGAATGCCTTTAATGGGTGGTTGGAAGGGGTTTAAATAGGGAGAAGGGCTTTCCAAATGAAGAAGGGGTTTTAGCGACGTCCGGGACGTCGCTAAAACCCTTCCCAAAATGTCGGTGAAGACCCCTGCCTGCTGGTCGCTCGCCTGCAGCCATTCTTCCTCGCGCCCGATCCGTGTGCGCACGTCACAAGCCATCCGATCGAAGATCGGACGGTTGGGATCTCGCACGAGGTGCTCGCCTGGATCGCGCCCTTCCACCCACGTCATCGCACACATCTGGCCAGGGTGCATCTGCGGGCACCACGTCTCGCAATCTCATCCGTCCACTGCTAATAGAGCGGCCCAATTTTGCCCGCGCGTGTCGTTGTCTCTGCATTTTCACTCCGTGCGACTCGAACCCGCGTCGCGTGAGCACGAGCATGTGCTCCAACCGCTGCGCTATACTTGCTGCTTTATCGCGACGAGTGTGGCCGTGCGCGCAATTCTCAGCCATTCGATTGGAGATCGACGGCTGAGATCTGTCCTCCGGGTGAAGGTGGTGATCTGGACGTGGTGAGTGGGCACCACGTGGCGCACCATGGGCCGTTGATCATCAGATCAACGGTCAGAACTTCTTAGGCCCATTGTGGTTGCTCCGGATGTCGGATTTGGCCGATTTTGAGTCTGTTGGACTCCGTTCATCATCCTGAATCCATCCGTGCGGTCCGATTGCTTATCTGATGCCTACTTTGACAAGTGCTCAAATAAATGACCATTAATGCTATTTTATAAGAAATCTTGACATATGATGCATGCAATGCTCCCATTCTACTTATGTTGTGTTATCTGTCCCTTTTATTCATTAGATGGGTCCTATTTAACAAAATTATCACCCCAAGATGCAGTGTTATCATACCCCCATGCATACTCCTTGCTAGTCCCTAGCAAGGTTTATTCTAGCCTTTATTTTCCGTCAGAATTTAAGAAGTAATTACTTAGACACTTCATCACTTGTCAATAGGAGGAAATATACTTGGGATCTTAATCTACAAAGACTAAGCAGCACCCGGGTGTCTGCCAAAATACGAATCGCCTGAATCCTTGCATTCATGTATGTAAATATACATATGTATATATATATATTTTAGATTTTTTCAGAATTTAGAGTGGGTTGGTAACTTTTTACAGCTATCCAATCCATCAAAAACTCAGACAAAACTCTAAGTGCTAAGCATCTTGGTGTGAAGATTGTGATAGACTCACTCAATGATAATTCAGACAGACTTCGGGTTTCTACGCCCCTAGGTGACTGGAAGAGGAAGTATTTTTCCTGAAGGTGTATTTGTTCAATCGGTAGCTTTCTCCCTATGTTTTTTTTAATTGGGGTCAACACAAAGATTTTTTCAGTGTATATCTCCCCGGATTGTACTACTTCGTCGCTTCTTCCTACAGTGTTTTATTTGTTTTTGTGCAATTACTGAGCTAGGCTCTGGACAACCTACCAATGGGCTGTTACCCACAATCACTTGCCAGCCATACTCATGCGGTAAAGTGTGCTTTATTTTGTTTTCTTCTCTCTTTCACTTTTTTTTTTGTAGGTGGCTTCCCTGATCTCAAATTTACCTAGAGGCAATGAAGAAGAAGTGGTCCCGTGGCTGGGCTTTGGACAACCTACCAATGGGCTGTTACCCACGACAACTTTCTAGCCATACCACCCTAGAGAGTTCATTAGCTATCCAATTTCTGTCAAAATCTCCGAGGAGTGAGTCTATGCAAAAATGCGTGCAAATGCTTAGACTCAAAGTCCTTCTGAGTTAGAGGGTGAGTTGATAAGTCGTATACTTATCACCTTATTTAGTAGGTGGATTAGAGTAGCTTAAGGTTGCAAGGATTTGAAGCTAAATCCATATTTTAATGGATACCAGGGCTGATTAAGCCAGAAGGCCTGAAAAGTCTAAGTATTCAAGTTCTTTTTGTATTATTTCCCACTATTGACAAATTTCTAATGCCTAAGTTTCTTCCTAAATTCAAAACTTTTTTTTTTTTAATTTATCTATTCTATTCAGACTGATTAAATGAGCTCAGGATTATACACTTTACCACCCTCCCCCATGCTTAAGTTGGACAATGTCCTCATTGGCAAATACATGGATGCAACAGGGGTTCAAAAAGATATTACCTGAGTGACGAAAAATACCGGATCAGTCTGAATCCTCTGGGTTGCCTCGTAGAATGCACTGAGTTTAATGCCTCCAACTAGGCATAGTGCACAAACAGGAATGGTTTGGGTCAAGGAGGCATGTACAAAAATCAACCCGACCCAAAATCAGAAGACCACAGATGCGGACAAGGTTGTGATGGAGTCCTGTTCCTAAGGGGCGAGAATTCTGCCTCAGATGTATCATGTATGCCCGTGTCAGATCCTCTCTTATTCTGCAGGCATGCAAAGAAGTTGATGTGGATGAGCGCACCCCGAATATGACATGCCAGACACTAAATATGTAGGTTTTATACTCAGCTTTTGTCCCCATAAAATTGTAATCTGTCAAAAGTGTATCAATTCCAGTGCATTCGGGTTGTGAATCTTTATTCTGGTAAGGCAGGTAACAAAATCAAGAGATTCATAATGAGCCCTACAATCAAGCATGAGGCCTCTCTCCAAAGACAAATCCATCTCTTCCGCAACTTTGGTTTCATTGCTCATTCCCTCCAAGCCCTTGACCTCAAGAATATTTTCTTCAACCTCCTTTGTATCAGATTCACTATTTGAGGTTGCATTAGAGGTAGGGCCAATTTCATCCACTAGTTCATATTTTTTCTCTTGGCCCTCCTCCAAATTTGTGATGGGGATCCCAACTGATTCATAATCGATTTTTTTGAAATTGTAACTCCATTCCCCATCTCCTATGTTGGTTGTTGTTCCCATTGACTCACTTCTCTCAGGCCGATTAGATTCGAATTCCAAGACATCACCCCTCACATTCTCAGTTTCCTCCTGATGTTTATCCTCAATGCTCCTCAAATTGTGTTCCGAGGAATCCTCAATGACCTTATCCATTGAGTTGTCCAACTCCTGGGGGTATCAATGGTGGACTAAACCAAATTAGGGTGATTTGGTGTAGTCCAATTGATCACAGTAGGTCCTTGCTTTACGAATTCCATGAATGGTGTAGTGTGCAACAACTTTCTCTGTCCTTCTTCCCCCAATTGTTGGAACATATCCAACATGGCTTGTTGCCCTTTAACCAATTCTTGATTCTGTCTGTGTAACTCTAGCTGGAGGTTATCAAGAATTGATAGGGTGTCATTTGGTGTCCTTTGGATTTCCTCCTTGAAATCCAGGTTAAGAGAGTGTGGTTGAGGTTGTGGAGTAGAATCCATACTGGTGTTTGGGTTCTTGGGTGGGTCCTCTATTCTATCATGTTTAGGGTCTAGTTCTTCAAGAGGAACCATTCTCTGTTTGGTCCTACTCCAGAATAGTTGAGGTTCTAAGTCCTCCTCCCAGTCAGATTCTTCATCAGGGGACCAAATCAAAGGTTGATGATCCTGGGCTTGCCTAGATTTCTGATCATTTTCTAATTTCCATTTGTCTAGAATTCCTTCCAATCCAAAGGTCAAGTAGGAAACGTTGTTAAATTTAGGTGACCTTTCTTGGTTATTGTCCTGAGAAGGGTAGGGTTCTTGGTGTTCTCCTAGAGTGTAGGTCCTATCAAAGTAATTAGAGAGCGGGTGGGACCTAAATGATGAGGCGTCGTGAGGAGAATCGAGATATGGAGCCCCACGATTTGAATCATACCCTGGGTGGATAAGTTGGGTGTATTCCAATAAGAGGTTGGTGCGGTTTGGTCATAATTGGGACAATTGGGCCAAGAGGGGCATTCTAGGTTGTACCCCCAACTTGGTGGTTGGCTAGCACAAGTAGGTTGTGGGTATGGTCTACTTAGGTTAGCATACAAATCATGTTGGAGGCAGTTTGGGTAAGATGGATAGGCATTGAAATCCATGGTTTGGAAGAAATGGAGGGATGCGAGAAGAACAGATGAGAGAGAGTTGTGTGTTCAACCAAGCAAATAAGCCTAGTCCTGGTGTATTCCTTAGGGGACCTAGAAATCTCCAAAAGGATGATTAAGTTCGTAAGCACTGGACTCCCCTTCCCAAAGCTAATCTGGCTAGGTTGATTACGCGGTGATTGCAGGGAAGGTTCTTCCTTTAGCTTGCACCGCCAGTTCCATAGACCCCACAACTGCGGCCGTTTGACACTGCCTCATAGCCTAGTCACCAGATTCTACTAAGGGAATGAGAACCAAGTGCCCAGTGAACAAAACCTCGCCTCTCGAGACTTAACCTAGTCCTACCTAGGGCACGTCTGCTTAGTTTTAAAAGGGCTAGGATAGTGCTTGTTCTAGGGTTATGTGATGAGGCGTTGATTGGGGTAGTGCCTCTTAGTTTTCCACTTTCAATGTGTGTGCTCCGATCAAAGCATGGTTTTCAAGTGAGGATTTTTTTTCAAGATGTGGTGTCTTTTAATGTTTCATCCTCACTTTAGTGTCTTTTAGGATTGACGTGTCTTAATGTTCTCAGACAAGTTTCAGTGGGCACGTCAAGTTTTGCACACAATTCAGTGAAAGTAGATTTCCTTTTATTGTGTAGAGGCTCTAAAACCCTAATGTACTCATCCTAATGATCATGCAGCTTCTATTAGACGAGTCATTTTTAGGATTGAGTGGTGTGGCCCAAGTCAATCCAAGGTGGCTTCACAAACACCCCTGAGAAAGAGAAAAGAACACTCCAAGAATTTATTCAGAATGTTAGAGTGTACATTTTTTTGTTAGGTGATGTGTTAAGGATGTGGGTCAGGTAATCATACACCATGCCAATTTTTTTCAATTTTATAATTTTTTTAGTTTAGTTTTTCAAGCAAGCAAACAACCATGAGTGAAGAACTACTCACTACCGACCCTTGTTGCGCCTACTCCCTTGTTACCGTCATGGGTTGCGCTGCTTCACCGTCCAAGCACTGAATTCCCGCAACCATCAAGTAAAAGGAGACAAGGCATTAAATGATGTGAGAATGGATGTAAAATGGAAGTAACAAAACAAATCCGTTGCCTCCCCAGTAACGGCGCCAAAAACTGACGTGCGTGTGTGCGTGTGTTTGGAAGTGTCGTTATAGTTTGCACTTGCGACGTCAGTTTTAAAGTAAAGAAATGGATGTGAGTCCCAGTGTCGGTCTCAGGGAAGCATAAAAAATGGATTTTTCTTGTCACTTATTGTCACGAAAACCACGGGGTTTTGCTTGCGAAAAGGCACGGGTGAAAAGCAAGAGAGAGAGATTAGGGTTAGAATTGTTTCATTTGTAACATGCAATTTGAATAGAAAATAGAGCAAACAACTTAATAGAAAACAACTTCATTAATCATGTAGCATTAGTTTATAATTACAACATTAGATACATGCTTAAACATAAGTAAAGTAAAGCTTAAAAGAAGGGAAGAAAGAGAGAGAGAGGGAGGGCGGTGAGGCAGCCACGGTGGTGGAGAGGGCTCCGTCGGTGGCTCGTCATCTCTGGCGATTACAAAAGGACTTAAAGGTAGCTAAGAGGGGGTAAAGTAGTTGCAAGTGGAGTGAATGCCTTGAATGGGTGGTTGGAAGGGGTTTAAAAAGGGAGAAGGGCTTTCCAAATGAAGAAGGGGTTTTAATGACGTCCGGGACATCGCTAAAACCCTTCCCAAAATGTCGGTGAAGACCCCTGCCTGCTGATCGCTTGCCCGCAGCCGTTCTTCCTCGTGCCCGATCCGTGTGCTCACACCACAAGCTGTCCGATGAAAGATCGGACGGCTGGGATCACGTGCGAGGCGCTCACTTGGATCGTGCCCTTGCACCCACGTCATAGCGTGCATCTGGCCAGGGTGCATCTGCGGGCACCACGTCTCGCGATCTCGTCCATCCACTGCTGATCGGGCAACCCAATTTCGCCCGCGCGCATCGTCGTCCCTGCATTTCCACTCCATGTGACTTGAATCTGCGTCGCGTGAGCGCAGGCATGCGCTCCAACCGTTGCGTTGTGCCCACTGCTTTGCCGCGGCGAGTGCGGGCGTGCACACGGTTCTCAACTGTTCGATCGGAGATTGATGGCTGAGATCTGTCCTCTGGGTGGAGGTGGCGATTTGGACGTGGTGAGCAGGTGTCACGTGGCATGCCATGGGCCGTTGATCATCAGATCAATGGTCAGAACTTCTTGGGCCCATTGTGGGAGCTCTGGATGTCGGATTTGGTCGATTTCAAGTCTGTTGGACTCCGTTCGTCATCCTGAATCCTTCCATGCAGTCTGATTGCTCATCTGAGGCCTGGTTTGACAAGTGCTCATACAAATGGCCATTAATACTATTTTATAAGCAATCTTGACATATGATGCATGCAATGCTGCTATTCTACTTATGCTGTGTTATCTGTGCCTTTTATTCTTAAGATGGGCCATATTTAACAGAATTATCACTTCAAGATGCAGTGTTATCAACCTATATGCAGTGTAATATGGGGAAGGGTAAGGATCAGCATATCCTTCTTGATTGTAGATAGTATTTGGTTGTCCAAATGAGGGTGGTGATCTACAATCGATGTAGCTCCGAGAAGGATAGAAATCAAGATCATGGTGTCCAAGGTTAGACCCTGAACATGGAGGCCTGAAATTGTATCCCCACTCAGGATTATCCCAACTCGAAGACGGACGAGAATAAATCTTGTTGGGATAATAATCATCTTGGGAATAGGTAGTGGTGGGAGGGTAGGAATGGAAATGCGAAAAGGGTGTGGAAGGATCCATGACAAAATGGGAGGAAGAAAGGTGCCCTGCAATACAAACAATCAAACTTGTCCTTAAGTGGGCTAGCCTAAAGACCTACAGACTCTTAGAACCCATCATGAGATGAAGAAACGATTTGATCTGCTCCTTTTCGATCAATCCAACCAATTAGAGGGAGGGGCTTGGGAGAAGGTTCTTCCCCTAGCTTTTGCCTTAAGTTCCTTTGATATCCCCTAATCGCGATCATTTGATTCTACTCCCTTAGCTAGACATTAGATTGAACGATAGAAGCAAACTAATCAAACATAATCTTGATCTAGGCTCCGAAGAGCGAGTCAAATCCATAAGACTAACGTCTACTCTATTTTAATTATGGTTAGGTTTGAATGTGCTTTGAAATGTGATGGGCCCTTTTATGTGGGTTGTGCCCTTAATGAATAGTTAATATGTGTGTGCATGCATAACGAATAGTTTTCAAGCAAGATTATTTTTGGATGCAGTGAATTTTAGGGTTTAAATCTTGCTTAGTAAGTTTTAGGATTCAATTTTAGGTATATTCAATCAAGTTCAGTTGGCATACCAGGTTTTGAAAGCACATGTGAAGATGATTTCCTTTGAAGTCAAACTAAAAATGTGGAGTGCCTAGTTTAGTCCTAAAAGTTGAACCTATTTGGCAGCTACTTGATGAGTTATTTTTAGCTGAAGTGGTGTGGCCCAAACAACTCAAACAATTGGCATGATGCACCACTTAATTAGGCACACAAGTGATTACCTAACCTAATTTCTACTCAATTATGTGTTGTCAGTGTACCTATCCCAAAGATTGGGTTATTGGTTGAGTATGAAGAATCAGAAGAGGTTGTGTACCTCTGTGAGACTTTTTTTTAAAATTTTTCTTTTATATACGAAGGGTGAGGTGGGTGGAAGTGTCAAACAAACAATCAAAACTAAACTTAGAGTTTATGCAAGCTCCTAGGTTAATTAGGGTTTGTGTTATTACGTGGTGGAATGAAATCTAGTGGGTAGGGAGGTGGGGTTACTTATAGACCCTTCAACAGCACTTTACTCCAATCTACTACTTTTGCCTGCCTTGTGAGAGCACCTGCAACAACAATAAGAAATGAGAGAAGTGAGGTAAATGATAAGTAAGTCAGAAAATGTGAAAAATCAAAGAACGTCGCCTCCCTAACGATGGTGCGAGAAAGTTGATGTGGAAAATCTGCGAAAAAAGATCGAGTTTGGAAAAACCATCATTGTAGCATAATTTCCGAGAAAAATCTATCAACAGATAATTTTAACCGAAACTCAAAAGGAATTCCAGGTCGAACACAGGGAGGCAGATGTTTGATCAAAAATCATGTTTGATTTGTTGTCATGAAGCAGATTAGCTAGTTGAATTGAATCTATACTAGTTATCTACTAAGAGAATAAAGAATAAAAGAGAGAAAGAATAATACAAATAAATAAAAAATAGAGAGAGAATGAATAGGCATTTCATAATCATTGAATCAAGATCATTACAACTAATAACTACACTAGAAAGAAGGAAATCTATACTAGAAAGCAATAAAAGAGAATGTGGAGAGAGGTTATCCTCCTCGACGGCTACTTGGAGGATGAGTCGCGTTGACGGAGCACCCGGTCAAAGGTGGTGAGGTGTTGGACAAAGGAGAATGATGACGGACGACAAAGGATGAGGTTGGGCAACGTCGTAGTGGGATCCACTTCCACAACGGTGGTGAGCAGACAACTGTGGGCACTCCACGAACGAGGATGAGTAGGTGGAAAAATTCCAATTTTAACTCTAATGGACCATCCCGGGTTTGGGACAAGATCTTAGAGCTCTGGAGGGGGCAAGAGAAGAGAAGGGATGAAAAATTCGAGTGGTAGGGATTGAGGGCAAATGGGTCAATTCATGCTTAAAACATTAAATGAGGGGGTCTTAAGTGACGGATATAAACGTCACCAAAGACCCCACATCGCTGAAGAGCATGCACCCGTCCACCTCTTCTTTTTCGTGCAAGCCTCATTTTTTATCGCACGTGCTCAGCCATTTGATCAAGAGATCGGACGACCTAAAACACTCCATCATTTCTTCTTCAGCCATTGAGAGGTGACGTGGCCACATCTTCATCGTTAGATGAAGGATCAATGGCCCAAAATGCGTGATCACGCACCTTCACTTATTGCACCTCCCGCAGGTCTGATCTCGCATGAGATCGGGCGTAATCTTACGTGTGCGATCGATTGATCCATCAAAGCCATTAGCACTTGATCAGGTGGCTTGATTTCATGCTCATGTGCGAGTGATGGGAACACCATCATGAGCCATAACTAGCTCCATTTAGCCATTATCAAGGAATAAATGCTCCTACATAACTGCCAGAGAGCCCTTATTCATTGCATAATCATTCTGAGAGAAAGATAAGAAAACAGGGTTAAAACTACAATTTTACCATCATATCTTGAATGCAGAATAACAACGGGTTTTCTTAAGGGCTAATTAAGGGTTAAATGGCCTTAAATGTCCAACAAGTGGGTTAATACAGACAGAAAAAGGTTTTTGCATATTTTGAGAATTAAATGACTTCTAAAATCGTAAAAATAGACCCGCTTAATTAACTAAGGTTATGGTTAGGATAAAATTCACCTAAACCCTCTAAAATTCATAGAAAAATATTCTGTAGGGTTTGGTACCTTCAATTTGACCATCAGAACTAATCTTGACCTAAAACAGAGTCCTAGAGAGATATTTACCCTAATTTAGTAAAACTTGGTCAAAACATAAATCTAACATTACCATTGGATTCCTTGTGTCCAAATTAGGTTTGTACCAAAATTTGGGCCCAATCTGAGATCATCTTGACTAAGTTTGCATTTTGGTCCAATCAGACTCTTTTTATCTCATTCAGACCCTTAGCTTTTTGAATTCCTTTCAAGTAGCCCCATAATTTTGTTGTTGTCTTCACAAAAAGGTCCCTTGATCAAGAGGTTTTTGGCTTGCAGAAATAATGTCAGAAAAATATGTCGTCGCAATATGTAATGTGGTAGAAAAAACCCTGATCAATGTTACTAAAATACTGAAATAATACCACACTTCAGGTTGTATCCACAGGGAGGACAGACCAATAGATTCATGGCTATGGGGCCATCATGTTCATAGAAATATTCATAAAATCAATTCACTGAATATGCAGCTCAGAATATAACTTTCAATTTCATGAGAAGTTGAGGGCTATTTACATAAATTTCACATCATAAATCAAGCTCTCAAAAATATGTAAATGATGCATGTGTAGTGGCAGAATATGTAATTTCTAGTTGCATACAAATCCGAATCCAATTTCAATGAGAATTGATGTGCGTAACAGGAGTAAATTAAATATGAAAAGGAATAAGTATAATGTCGCAATTTCACCCTAATAATTTAATCCAACAAAATATTTGAATAGTGTTCCACAATGGCATTTTTGGTAAATATTAGTAGAACCCAAAAACACAGGAAATCTTCCTGTTCACCTCGTGCGAAGAGGAAGGGACGGCGGAAGCTGAGGAGCTCAAGGAAGGTCGACTGCAACGAGGGCTTTCCAATGGTGGTGGTGGCTCTCTGAACGGCAGCCGGAGTTGACGCCGGCGACGAGGAGCAGTGGTGATGGGTGCTTGCTCATGCATGTGTGAGTCACAGGAGCCACAAATGAGGGCGTGGTCACGTTGGTGGAGTCGAGGTGAGTCTAATGACGTCAACGGCACGAAGGATAACAACCCGTGGTGGTGGCTGCGTCGAGTAGGCCACGGATGGTGATGGGTTCCTTTGGCCCTGCTGCAGAGAGGAAGTCGAAGAACAAGAAGACGAGGGCCTACTACGTGCGAGGGGGAAGGTCGGAGGACGGGCACGTGAGGGCCTACGCGTGGGGCTGGTTGAACATGCGTGTGTACCTACGGGTGGCAGATGGGCGGCGCCGGTGGGTCATCAACACCGAGGAGAGGACTGCTGCGAGGACTTGTTGTGAGCTCGTGCGGTTGGCTGCACGTGCGCGGGGCCACGTGTGGTGGCTGGGTGGCCTGTAACTCTATTGGGTGAAGGTGGTTGCTGGATTGAGGAGAGGAGAAGAAGGGTTGGCTACTCGTTGATCGGTGGGGCAAAGGCCAAGAAGAGGAGGGCGTTGTGGACAGTGGTCGTTGGCACTGCTGTGGTCGGGTCTCAAGTCAAGGAGACCAAGGGCGTGGTGGTGGACCTCTGTACCCGGTTGTTGGTGCATCGAGGAAGAAGAGGCTCATGGTAGCGGGAATGTCAGGGTCTCACAGTGTGGTGGTGGCTCGCGGTGGTGGTCACGGTGCAAGGTGAGGGTGTTGGCGGTGTCGATAGAGGCTTGCGGTGGTGGAGTCGTGGGCACGCGGTAGAGGCTGCTGGAGTGCGGTCGTGGGGAACTCGCAGTCGTGGCAAGGGAGAAGTCGTGGTGTCGATGGTGGAGGCTCGTGGTGGCGGAGAAGGCACACGGTGAAGGTGGCTGCTTACAGGGAGGAGAGGTGGAGAAGAAAAGCTTCTTCCTCGTGGAGGGGAGATGGGATTCCTACGCCTTTTTTTTCCTGTTATATAAAGAAAATGAGAGAGAGAATTAGAGAGGGAGTCAGAGAAGGAAAGTGTCAAAGGGAGAAGGAGAGTATTTTATGTTACCAAATAGAGAGGAGAGAAGTGAGGGAGAGAGATTTGTGAGAGAGATATTTAAGTAAAAATAAATAAGGGAATGCGCTTAAATAATTGAGAGACATATAAGGATGTCTTTAAAATTTATTCTTTTACTATATTTTGCTAAGATAAAATCCCACATATCTCAAATCAAGCTTTGATGTGATGCCCTTGCCTTTTAAAGTGAATAATTAATCCTCCCATATAAAGATTAATGCAATTAATACTTGCAATGAAATCTAAAACTCACATCATTTTATCAATACTAAACATGCTTTAGATTAAATTCTCGTCCCAATAATACCATACTTAAGCACTAAATTAGTCTACTAAAATGGGCATATCATCCCTCTGCCATTATCACTCAAGAATCCTACTTCGACGAGCTTCATTTAGAGAGATCTTCTTGATTGATTGATGAAACCTTCCAAAAATCAAACCGGAGATTCTTTAGGAAATCCTCTTTCCATTGGGACCAACCTTGGATCCCAACTCTTTCCCAAAAGCTTGTGCGAATGGTTTGAAGGAATGGGTATCCTATTTTTGCATAAGCTTCAAGGTTCCCAAGCTTGTTTCCAATCTTGGAACCCCATCCTAAGCCCTATTTAAGAACGCCCAATGCGTGGTCGTTCTCTTTAGCAAGTTTTAGGGCCAAAAACTTCTTCAAAACTCTCCCTCCAGCCCTCCTCCAACTTAGCTCTGGCGAGCTCCTCCCCTGTCCTCCTACGGATGGCCAATGGCCAAATTGGCCTGACCTCCTTCTTCCTCATCTTCATCTGTGCCTAGTGGGCCAAAGTTAGGGCATCCAGATCCCCTTCTTCGCCACCATCCCCCTCTTGGAGGTTCATCTTCCCCACGTCCGGCCATTACACCAGCGTGGGTTTTCTACCTCCTTCAACCATTAGATTAGGTTCTTCAGCTTCCTCTACTTCCCTCCTTTTTCCCTCTTTCTATCTCTCAAAATGACAGCTGACCACACATCTCCCCCTCCATCTTCTTCCGCTTCAACGAAGCTCTGGCGATGCCCAAGTGCCACTCCACACGAATTGCATCGCTATCACCTCCATCAGCTCTGCCGTGCTCCACTCTTCAAAACCCCTCAATCCATTCTCTTTCTCATCCACCCAGTCACACCACCTAACAAACCCATCACCGGCTTCCTTCCCCGACGCCGACCGGCCACCACACACCCTAATCCGCCACGAAACCATCGCCAACATACTCCATGTCCTTCGATGAAGGTCTTGAGATAGTTTAACTCAGCCGTAAGGTCATATTTATGTTTCTTAGGCCTCGTTGTCCATTGCCGCCACCGCTTCCATCTCCGATGTCATTTAAGTTCCTTTGGCTGTGTTTTTCGCCAATTACACGTACAGGCTACGATGCTTACTTCCAAGTTGCATTCCAAGTTGCCAATATATGGACACCACAGTGCGTTCATCCGCAATCGAAGATGACATCACTTGTTGCTGCGTGAAGGAAGGGTGGGACATTTAGTCACACCTTGGAAGCTGATTGAGGCCCACAGCTGAATAAGTTGTTTTGTCCTATAGCTTTATCGCCTCAAGTACTCACAGGGGGTGAGGTCCTCTCACGTGCCTCACATGCGCCTCACCCGCGACACCTAACCTGCGGGTCTGGCCGATCGATAACTCCCTTAAACCCAAGCACTCCTTGCTCACCACCCACGCTGGTGAGCTTGGTCCCAGGTGCATGTCTACCCGATTACCCTTTCTGTGGCCTTGGTAATGTGGATCCCAGAGAGAGGAAGAGAGCATGAAGGCAGGGGAGGGTTTTGTCCTATATGACACTTAGTCAAATCTAAGTGACTCTCTTGTGTGTAAGAAAGGAAGAAAAGAGAAGGCACAGAAGGAGAACCTGAGAAGAGCAGAAGAAGGCCTGTGCGTAAAGAAGAGAAGGAAGGAAGAGAACAGCTGAAGAAGGAAAGAAAGAAAAGAAGAGGAGGAAGGGAAGAAGATTAGAAGAAGAGAAGAGAAGCCAAGAAGAGAAGAGAAGAAGAAGAATAGTGCAAGGGAAGAACTATAGAATTTGATGGTTAAGTCATTTGGTCATCTAACCTGATGACTGATTTGAGGCTTGATACTTTAGAATTACTGTTGAGATATTTAAATTGATTGACTGATTGATATATATGCTTAGAGAGAGTAATTGGCAATTCAAATCACCATTGTTTTAGCTTCTCTACTTTTTTATTGCCTCAAAATACATGAGAATTCATTGAATATCTAATGTGACAGATTAGTATTTATTGAATATCATTTTGTGGTTTAAATTCTTGTGCTCATTTACATTATTAAGATTAGTGTGTGAATTCCTATTTGCTCCCTATGTTCGACCTCGGACTTTCATTTGAATAATAAATATTATTTGTTTTCAAGTCATTTCAACCTATACTACAACGCAGCATTTATAAACTTCGATTTTGCTCTGACAACAACGAGGGGCACTGCACTCGATTTGAATGCGTGACCTCTTCGCGCGTAACGCCTTCAGCACTGTGCTATGGCCTCTTTTGAGTCACACTTATGTTTTAAGGCACATTTGGTCTCGACCGTTGGATCTCGATTTAACGATCGAGATCAAATGGCCTTAACCTTCAATAGATGAGAGTGCCAGCTTAAGGGAGAGCGATGTGGGGTGTTCATGGCCGTTGGATCAAGATCTAATGGCCCAGATCTGATTGTGCGGTTGAGGAGAGAGGGTGCGGATGTTCATGGCCAAGTTTGGGCAATTAGGATGGTGCCACGTGGCACCATCCTGGCCATCCATCTTCATAATGGTCGTAGGTAGTGCAATAGATGTCAGATTGGATCGATTTTCGTGCTGTTAGGCTGCAATCGTCGATCCAAACCCATCCGTGTGGTAGGATATGTCATCTAACATATAGATTTAAACCAACTGGCCCCTTGACCTTTGATCTTTCTCAGACTACATCTGATGCTACAGAAGTCTAATTGGGGCAATCTTAGAGTCGTTAAACTCCAATCATCACCCTGATCAAATCCATACGGTTGGATCTTCAATCCGAGGTCCTAATTAACTATCGCCTACAACCTAACCTAAATGCAAGATGATGCATGTTATTTAATATTTATAATGTATGATGCAACTATATGTCTAAGAAGACATATAAATAGATAGTTTATGTGATATAAATGTCTTTACATCAATACCCATCTCCTTAACCCTCATTTTTTACCACTGTATCACCCTCACGCCTGTTGCCTTCCCCAACTCTGACACATACTCTCACAAGTTTGCACCGCCACTCCACTCCACCAAACTACCCACTTCTACACCTAGAAGCATCGCCACACTTCATTGATCAAAAGGCCCCAAGAAATTTGCGGCTTTGATCTCTTCACCTCACCGAACTCACCCACCCACAGCCGTTGTCTTCGACGTTGGTCGAGCACCACTCACCTCCAAACTCCATGCAACCACCACCACTACACTCGCCTTCGCACAACGAAGCTTGTAAGCATATTTAATCGAGCCGTGAGGCCATATTTTCCAACTTTAGGTCTAATTAGTTTGTCGTCACTGCCACCATCTTCTTCGGTTACGTTCACCCATCTTCGGCCCTCACTCGATCAGCTGTGGCCCTCAATCGAAGTGGACCTCTCTACTGAAACCAGCCAGGCATCTGATTGGGTGATGCAACACCCAAAGCAATAGCAATTGCTCAAGAATCTGCTAGTAGCTGCTTATGCAAGGAAGCACCAGATATAGTCCCACTTTGTGTGGGAATAAGCTGAAGGCACACATAAATTGAATCTATGCACAAGGTTGTTTGCCTCAACACATGGGTGTGAGGTCCCCGACGCATGCCCCTATGCATGCCCACACCCATGCCCATGCGCTTGCGGGTCTTGGCTGGATCCATTTACTTGGTTACTATTCACCCAGGTCTGAGAGAGAAGTCTGAGGAGGAGGGGTGTTTTTGCACTGTAACCTCGAGATTCATGCCCCTACTCTTCTTAGTACTTAGCCAATCTGAGGCTTAAGCCCTTGTGCAGTTCTACTGGTACTTTGGTTCTTCTGAGCCTTTGAGGATAAGGCATCAGAGCCTTAATTACACTATTTAACTTGGTGTTGTGCTTAGCTATGGTAATTGCTGAGATATTTGTTTAAGTTTACTGTTGATTTATTTGAGTTGATTAAGAGCTTAAATTGTAAGGTTAAATTTGGTGGTTCAAACCACCATTTTACCCATTCTTTTTGTACTTTGATACTTGGGATATATTCCTGACATATATTGCATATCTTTTTGATTCACTTGTATTATTGTTCTCGATAATTGTGATTAATAATTGATTTGCTATAATTGCTCCCTGAGAACGACCTCAGACTCATTCTTGTTTTCGAGTACTTGTAAATTCAAATGCTGTATCAATTTTCGTCACTATACTATGATGCATTATTTTCCTAAATAGGATGATTTTTGACACAATATTTTGGCGCTGTTGCTGGGTAGCAGCATGCATTTCATTCACTAATTACAATTCTGATTTGGTAGTAACTTGCTCTATCTAATTTGTTGTGATTTTGTGAGGTGAACAGGGAAGATCGATCACACAAGCAACCACTCCAAGGGCAGGTAATCTCATTTCTTTCTTCCTTAAGCTCCTCATCTCCGAAGATATGAAAAGGAAATCAATTAGGATCAAGTCACTTTATTTCATAATGACTAATCATCTGAGTTGCCTAATTTGATTTGATTTGCCTAAAGAGCCCCATCCAAATACTTGCACCTATTAGGGACTTAAGGTGCCTTAGGCCATTCAACTTCTTCACTAAGCCCTAGGTACCAACTTTTGAAAGAATTGGACATAGAAAACAAAACTAAATTAGAATGTCCATATTAGTGTTAACAGGAGCGAAATCAGGTTTAAAGTAATGCGTTGTAGTATAGTCGAAATCACTTTGAAAACAAATAAATTTTATTACTCAGACTTTAAGCTTGAGGTTAAACACAGGGGGCAAATGGAATTTATGTACTAATCTCAATAATTGATGTAATTTGAACACATAAAATTACTCAAAATCTAATTTAAAATGTAAAGTAAGAGTATATGGTTAATCAAATGTAGCTAGAAAATATATAAAAGAGAAATTTGGAAAGTATTGGATGCCTGAGTATGGAATTAGACATCTTAAAAATGTTTGATTCTTCTTTCTTCTTTTGCTTCTTCTCTTGGTTCTTTCTTCTCTATTCTTATTTAGCTTCTCTTCTTCTTCTATCCTTTCTTTCTCTGGGTCTTCTTTCCTTCTGCTTCTTTCTGCCTTGGCTTTGGTCCTTGTCTTTGGCGATGGCTCCTTTCTCCTTTGCCTTCTTCTTTCTTCCTTCTTCTTCCTCTTCCTTTCTACCTTGACTTTCTCTTCCTTCTTCTCTAACTTTCTTTCGCTTCTATTTCTCTTCAGCTTTCTTCTTCTTCAACCTTCTTCTCTGCGGCTTCACCTGTGGCTTCTTCTCCTTAGCTTTTCCTTCCTTAGCTTCTCCTTCAGCTTCCTCTTCCTTCAGTCCTTGCCGTGCCTTTTGCTTTCAGCTTCCTCTTTCCTCTTTGGCTTTCTTTTACCCTGCAAGTGCAAAACCTACCCCTGCCCTCCCACATGAACTCTCTCTCTTTTCTCTCTTAGGCTGGCTCTCCCAGAGCCATCTCGAGTAAACGGGCTGGGTTAGCGTGACCGGGACTAGGCGCCCCGGCGTGGGTGATCGTAAGGAGTGCATGAGTTATTGGGTCAGGATACTAGGTCCGCGTAGCATGGGCACAGACGCAGCATGATGGGGAGAGTGGGACCTCACCCCGTGTCAGGAGGCGATAAGCCCCTAACGCAATTACAATCTATACCGCTCAACTCACTCAAAAACAATCGTGGTGGGACCAAAAGTCCCACCCACTTCCTCATGTGCGCCCGCAGGGGTCTTCACTCAATTGCAGCAACTGCAGTGCCTTGCAAAGCCAATTACCTGGCTAAATGTGTGTGTGATACGAATCCATGTCACCTGGGACCTGGCGCCTGGAGCGAGGCTGCCTGATTTGAGGTTGGGAGCAAGCTTCGCTCCTGCTCCAATGGCAACAGAGGTCAGAACCTGTGTTCAAGCAACACAGCCTTGCAGCCTCATTAGAAAATGTAGGAGGATTTCTCGTGGCACAGCGAAGATGCCACAGTGGGTGGTGTGGTGGGGGGCGGCCTGAGCGTGCGTGCCTAGGTCGTTCTGTGGCCATGGTGATGGGTTTGTTCAGGGGTAGTGTGTGGAGGCTGTGGTGGTCAATGGAAAAGGGAAAAAATGATTAGTGGAGGGTGGTAGAGCTTCTGAGGTGGTTGGCGAGGTGGATGGGTGCGTGGAGTGATGAAGACACCTCTCCGGTGGTGTACCGGAGTTGGAGACGATGGTGGTGGTCTGTGGTTGTCGAGGGCTGGAAGCAGAAATAAAGAGAAGGAAAATAAAGGGTAGAGGAAAGGGAAAGTATTTAACCTAGTTTAAGGATGAAGGGGGGCAAGATGGCAGATGGCGCATACTTGCTGCTGTCGGAGATGAAGATCCCAGTGGAGGGGGACGGCAACGACGAAGAGGGTAGCTGGCACGTGCGTAGGTATGGCATCACATGGATGACGGTGGTAGAGACAACTCTGCCACTGGTATTGTGGCAGAGCAATGAGAGGAAGAGGGATAGGTCATTGGAGCACACTGGATGTTTGGCCAGAGGAGAAAATAAGAATTTGAGGGGTTGTCTCTGGCCAAACCAAATGAGGATGGATGGGAGGACCTGGGGTGTCTTTTATTGTCGTAGGCAAAGGGCCTTGTGCTCGAAAGGCAAGCTTCCAAGCACAAGCATCCTCATCGGACATGGAAGGTGAGAGATACCCAAATCTCTCATACATTCTCATGAGAGATTGGGTGACAATCAGGGCTTCAGATTGTGTTCATATGATCGGGAATTCCTCAGAGAATCTCCCTTTCAAATTTCAGAGGGAATCTTTGAGGAATCAAGGAGAACTCCCCCTTAGATCCTTGCCGGAGTAGGATTCCCCTGGTGTAATGGTGGAGGGACCTAATTACAAAGAATGATGAGAAAGCTAGGGGGTCTTTACAATGGTTTTCAAAAGCTAGGGGTCAAAATGTAATTTGGTTGGACTATTTTGCAAAGTAGGTCAAGGTGAATTTCCCTTTGGTCCAAATTTTGGTACAAAGCTAATTTAGACTTAAGAAATCCAATGGTGAAGTTGGATTTTAGGTTTGACCACTTTTATCAAGATATTTTGTAGAAAAACCCAATTTAGGGCAAATGTTTGACTAGGACCCTTATTTTGGTTAAAATAGGTTCTAAAGGCCAAATTGAAGGTTCTAAACCCTAGAGGATATTTTTTCATGATTTTTAGAGGGTTTACTTGAATTTTATTCTAACCAAAACCTTGTTAAATTAAGTAGATCTATTTTAGGATTACAAGAAGTCATTTAATTCCCAGATCTTACATTAACCCTTTTCTGAATGGACCAACCCACTTCTTATCTTGTTATGACCTTTTGACCTATATTTAGCCGTGAGAAATCCCATTGTTGTACTGCAATGGTAAAATTACAGTTTTACCCTTTATTTGTTGCTTTTTTCTAAAAATAGTTATTCCTTGAATTAGGCCCTTCACTTGGTTATGTAGAAGATTTTATTCTCTTTCTAGGTCAAAATGAGTTAGTTAGGGCTGATGATGGTGTTCCCATCATACCCCCATGCCTAGCTTTTGCAAGTCCCTTAGCAAAATTTTAATGTTTTAACTTCTGTTGTAGACCATGAGTTCCTTTCACAATTTATGGTGAGTGCTTTTTCTCTTTCTTTTTGATTAGGTTAGAATGCTGACCATAGGCCTAGAGGTACTCAAGTACCAACCAAGATCCAGACCTGACCAGCTCTAGCCTTGGTCTTCCACAAAGGTTTTTAAGGGCCGCAGGAACTATCCTAAGGTTCGTTGGACTCCGTGGTTAAAGCACCTGTGCATGAGACATATTTTAGCCTCGGTTCAGTTTGCAATGTGTTTTTTGTAAGAGAGAGACAGAAGATTTATTTGTTTGGATAGTCTTCTCTCTCTTTTCTTTTTATTTGAATGGTGCACATAACACAAGTTAAGTAAATTCATGAAATTATAAGTGCACCCATGCAATGTGGCCTGAATAAAAAAATAATATTAAAGTGACAATGGCATGCAATGCAATTTTTAATGTGAGCAAAAATAGAGGAAATTTCCCCTCTCTTCTTTGCGTGCGCGAGGAGGCTTCATGGGAGGAGCTACTCTGCGGGAAGGCACGTCTCGATGAAGGCTACGTGATGGTGGAGATGTGGCGGCTGGAGGTGGTCGGACATGGCCAGACGGTAGAGGAGAATGCCGGCCTGACGACGGCGAGTGGCATTCACGGGCTATTGTGGCTATGCGCGTGGGCCGCGCGTCGGTGCGCGGTGATGGCGCTATGGGCGCGTGTTGTGGCTGCAGTGCTGCACGCAAGGGCACTGCTCGCTATAGAAGGCAGCGACTACTTTGGGTTCTTCTTGCTACTGGAGAAGAAGAAGATGACGAAGAGGAGGAGAATGCGCGGTCTGCAGTGCAACTTCGCTGCACGCACGCGAGGGCGCTGCATGCTATAAAGGGCAGTGGCTGGCGATGTTGAGTCATTTGCACACGGTGGGGGCACTGCACGCACTTGCAAGGAGCAGAGGCTGTGGCGGTGGCACGCTTGCAAGGGTTATGGTGGAAGGATGGAGAGCTCTTGTAGTGCTGCGACTGCGTGCTTGCAGGGCTGCAGGCGTGCAGTGGGGCAGGCTGGAGAGGATGGAGGCATGCACAAGGGTAGCAGTTGCACACAAGGGATGCGGCTGCACACAAGGGCTGCTGGTGGAGGCGCACGTTGGTTGGAGAGGGTGAAAGGGTCCACAGTGCATGCCTTCTTCACGGTGCACGTAGGATCTTTTCCAGTCATGCTTGCTAGTTCCACAGTGCATGCCTTCTCCACGGTGGGGAAGGTTGAGATGATCCCTACAGTGCGGAAGGAAGATGGCCCCCTCCTCTCGCCAAGAGCACATTCTTTTATTTCCTCCCCCCCATCCGCAAGTCAAGGGATTTTCAAATCCCTTACTAAACTTCGTCGGCGGATGTTTTGGATTTGTTGAGGTCGGCCAGAGGTTGAGGGAGGCTTTGCTGAGGTTGGCCGACTGTTGGGGGAGGAGAAATTTCTTTTTACCACCCTTTTCTTTGCTAAATTATTCCTACAATAATGAAACCTAAAATAATTACATAATAAGTTATAGAATGTGATAGTATAGATGTAAACTTAAGTAATGATGCAAGTAATCATTTTATGACCTAATGTAGTTATTAACAAACATAAAACGTAAGAATAAAGTTAACTTAGGCGTAATAATAGTCCATTAAAATGGACTCATTAAATACCCCCATGCCTAAGATTTGCCAACCCTAGCAAAAATGAAAAATAATAGAAGTAATCAGAAGATTTCTTCTTTTCTTATTTCAAAACTTTAGAGATCCAGACAAAAGTGAAGTGATAATGGCCTAGGTAATAGATCCAAGTGGAAAGCCAATTCACATTGGGAGTTCGTACTTCACCCTTGGTAAATATTTCTATCAGGATAGGCAACTACTTCCCTCGGGGATAAAGCAGAAGATAATCTGTAATTTGACCCCGGCTTTTAGCTTAGTTAGGAGATATCGAGTTGAATGGATTTGTATTTGGTGGCACACACTCATCTGGTGCTATATGTAATCTAGTGCTACAGACTCTAGATCTCTAGACTATTAAACAAGTCAACTCTGAGAGAGGCTAAACAACTGTGCTCTCTTGATGTTCCTTGGCGCTCACTCTTTTCTTTCTTTTCTTTCTAAGATCCCAAATCTCGCCACATTTAGTAAGTGTACTCACTATTTAGTGGCCTCACATGGCATTCACACTTCAACTAAAGTCCTAATAGCTCTACAACTAAGTTAGAGTCCTCAGCCAATATTCGAGCGATCAGAAATACTGAAAGGTAGGTATGGGTCATATTTGGTGGATCGCAATAGGTGTTCTTGTTGCGTTAGAAACAATGTTACAAAGATAAAATTATAAACTTGGACTCTTTTCTTTTTCTTTTCTCTTTCTTTTCTTCTACTCTCTTTCTTTTTTTTTCTTCTTTTTTCTTTTAATATAATTATTTCTTCTCTCTTTTTTTCCATTTTCTTCCTTTATAAATCAACATAACACGACACAGACTTTTATTTATGAGGCATTATTAGGGATGATGATGGTTAAGAGGATATTGTGTGCTTATTTGGTGGAAGTGCCTATTCTTGCCACCGGGAAGAAATGGATAGGACAGGCATATTTCTGACCTTTGACACTATTACCCTCCTTCAGCCGAGGACTCTATGAAGGATGGTCGTAATCATCCACCATAGTCGTAGCTTTATTAAGACTCAATCTCTGTGTATCTGCCCTATTTGGTGATTCTCAGGAATTCACACAATGTACACACACAGGAATAGAGAGTGAAAACTATTCATAACTTTGAAGTATCATCTAATTATTGAAAACTTAAGAGTCCTTGCACTAGACTTAGCGTACCAGTAATCTCTCTACTTTCTTCTCATAAATATGAGGTGGATCTACTAGAAGATAGCATGCCTGACTCCCTATTAACTGTCCAAGGATTCAGTAGACTAAAAATGCTTATTGGTTTTCTTCAAAGATCCATAACCCAGTCTATGTGCACGTGAAGTAAATGTACTGGATTCTAAACTTAAGAAACAATTTAAGAAGAAAATTCTTTAATGACACCTCCATGACAAAGATGTTGTGCTAGGGACTAACTAATTCAGCTCAAGAAAATAAGAGTTTTTTATATATATGCTAACCTAAATGCATGAACTCTTCCAAAAATGCAAAATGCATCCCCCCATGCCTAAATCCTATAATGTCCTAATTGTAAAATTAAAAAGGGGGAGAAAGGAAGGAAATCACCTGATAACGGAGTTATTCAGAACGTTGGGTTGCCTCCTAACAAGCGCTGCATTTTCTATCAGCAGCCAGACTTACAAGGAACTTGTAAGTCTGGTTCTAGATGGAAAAAGCTAGGCCATAAAAATATGTGTAACAGCGCAAGCCTAGGAAATAGGTAGCCACTGATGTTGGCGAGCTGATGGTGCAATGTAATCCCAAATTCTTACCAGAAGATATGAAAGTAGAAAACGTCGTTGGCTACCTGGGGAGGCTAGGAATAACAAAAGGAATATGGAAAGGGACCTCCCAAAATGGAATAAGTGGAGGATAACAAGGATCCTCCAAAGTAGGACAGATTTTAAAAGATATAAACATTATTATTTCAAACCCTTGAATGGCGAGACTAAAAGTACAAGCATCAATCCACACTCGCCATTCTACCTGACGATGTACTGGCTTAACATATTCTCCAGAAAGAATGTAAATGAGCAGAGATCTGAGCCAAGGATTAGGTAAGAAATCTATTGGTTGCTTGAGTGATTGGGTGATAATTATTAAGTCCAAAAAGGGCTTAGGATGTTTAGGTTCCATTCCCAATAAGAATTCATATTTCACATCCTTAGCTAGCTTCATTATTTTATGAATCTCCAACTGCTCCTCTATAATAGATGAGTCATGAATGGAATTCAATATCTCATTAGTAGACTCATGAACAACATGCTCAGGCGACAGCTGGGTTTCTTGGGAAGTAGCGAGATTAGAATTATCAACAAATCCATCCCTGGGTTCTTTCTTGTTAATTACACCCTTTTTGGGGACTTTGTGTGCTACTTCATTATCCTTAATATCTTTAGGAGGATTATCATCTTTAATGTTATGGAGGAAGCCTATATCACTGAATTCATTGTTCTTCTCCAGGTATAAATCCTCAATTGATGTATATTGTCCCCAAGAGTCCCCCCTAGGCTTCTCGCTATTGTGTTTGCCTTCCTCCAATATCAACTCCTGATTTTGCGAAGGATGACTCTCAAAATCGAAAGAAGGGAGGAATATGGATTTCACCAGATGATTCATATCCACAGGGGGCAAGTCCTCAAATAACACATAATCTCCCTATGATTCATACGAGATTTTCAGTCCGAGTTCCTCCATTGGGGCATCGTCGTCCTCTAAAGTAGACTCTTTATATCCCTAAGACCAAAATTGATCTAATTCATCCTCCATTCCCTTAGGGTCACCTTCATTGGGTGCATTTAAATCCTCAGGATGCTGAATGGTAGGTGTTGATTCCCAAAGTGGAGGGTTAGGCTCACAAAGGGTAGAATGGGATTCCACCAGATAATTAGTAGAGGAAGTGATAGGAACGATACAACCTTGACCCAGGTTATTAGGGGTAAGGAAAATACTGTCATTAGGGTCAAGGTCCTCAAGAGGTACCATCTTCCCTTTCAATTGACTCCAATATAGCTCGGGTGGATAATGACTAGGATCGTTCTCCTCTAGTGACTGCATCTCATTAGAAGAGTCTAAGTGATAGCTACATAAAACTGAATACCTGCTGTCATTGGTTTCCTCATAATTATTTTCATGATCACGGTTGTATGGGTAGGGATTAGAATTACTGGGAAGAGCATAGCTAAGCTGTCTTATTTCTTTGTTTAATTGTTGACTATTCCTCAACATCTCTCCCATAGATTCCATCATTTCCTTTTGTTTTTTTTGCATTTCTATCATAAAAGAGGAGAGGCTACTACTATCAGTTTGGGGAGGATAGTCAATTTCAGGCTCTGGTTGCCTAGGGGTATCGGTCCAACCTTGATATAGAAAATCATGAAGGGTGGGAGGGTTGGGTGTTTGCATAGAAGTAGGGATTCCACGGTTGAAAAATCTCACTCCTAGGCTCTGCTCAAAAGTGGGAGTTATCAGACCAGTACTCCCAGGATAAGAATAAGAATGATCCCATGAATTGTCAATGTACCCATCAAAGGATGAATACGCTCAGGGCATGGGATCCTAGTTAAAATGATAGGAGTAAGGATAGTCCATTTCTTTTAATTAATCAGGCTAAACTCTCTTAGGATTTAAAAGAATTCAGAATACAAGCAGAAACTTCCTAGAGAGTTCTATCTCTATCAAAACAAATGCAAATCCAATAAGATCTATATTTAGTAGATTGTAGGTCTTAGAATTAAACGTTCAGTTAGTGGCCAAACAAGTTTTACAAGAATTACGCTTCCTAGGCCAATCTTCATTGGTGCCTATAACCTACTCGCAAAGGATGGAAGTCTCGAATCAAGCCCACGCACGAGGAACCAAAGTAACTTGGTGGATAGGTTTGTCGATTTTCGACTAACTTCCCTTGTGGTACAAAGAGGAGAGGTAGAAATTTATCTAGTGACCTTATGTGTGAGGTGCACAGTATCTCAGGTGTGCAATCATACGTTCGTGTTTTGAGTTTTTAAATCTTGCAAACAAAATCCTTTTGCACACAATTTTAAGTCACAGATTTTAAGGACCAACCTCTTAGTAGTCCCAATTTTTAAAGTTTCCACTGAATTAATTCGATTCAAGCACTTTAGTGGTCGTAGATTTAGGTTCAATGCAGATGCATGACAGGTAATTGATGCTCAAGAAAAAGACATACCTTACTCCAGCTTTCTTTAATGCAGGATGTTTTCAATGCAAAAAGAAAAGCTAGATGCTGCTCATTCAGTCCTAGATGATTGTCCTATAGAAATGTAGCTTCTAGCAGGTAGTTTGAATATATATATATATATATATATATATTAATAATAATAAGCAAACAAACCTAATCTAACTAACTAACCAACAAGCAATTCAAGTAATTCGAATAATCCTATAATCTAAATAAATGGGAACAAGCTCCCGAAAATACACTCCCACATACAAGAGTGATAAGAAATAAAGAAACACTGGGAACACATTCCCAAAAATACCAGACAAGGGTCCAAAAGACAGAAATTAAGTTCTAATGTCTATCTAAACTAAATCTAAACTAAGATCTAATGACTAAATAAGAAAAAGACTCCTCCGTAAGCCTACGTGCGTGGGATCAAGGCCCACGTGCTCCTATTGCTGGCCTCCAAGTGGCATCAAGGTCCACCGAAAAGATCATCTCTACCGTGCATGCCCATTGCGTTCGTTGCGTGTTTTTGTACAGAAGAATATCCACAATTAGTAATTCAGAAAATATTTCAAAATAGCATAAAAATAACATAAAATTCCCAAAAAAATTAATAGACGTGTTTCCTCCTCAGCAACGACACCATTTGATAGAGAGATCTTCATTTTCGTTGAAAACTTTAACATAAAATCATGCATCGTTGTACGTAATCATGTTGTAGAAAATCACCTTTCAAAACATTTTAATTCTCAAAACTAGCCACAAAGAGTTAGGCCGTCTCCACAGGGAGGATTTATCCTATTTAAACTCACGAATAGAGGATTATAATGTTTGCAGACATCTTCGCGACTTCAATTCGATGAATATGCTACTCTAAATGGAGGTTGTAATTTCATTAAAAGTTCAAGGCTATTTATGCAATTCTCATGTCAGGACTCAAGCTCCCAAAAGTATGTATATGATGCCTGTGTAGTGGAATATCATGTAAGTTTGAATTGCATGCAAATCTGAATTGAATCTCAATGTCGAATGGTGCACATAACACAAGTTAAGTAAATTCATGAAATTATAAGTGCACCCATGCAATGTGGCCTGAATAAAATAATAATATTAAAGTGACAATGGCATGCAATGTAATTTTTAATGTGAGCAAAAACAGAGCAAACTTCTCCTCTCTTCTTTGCATGCACGAGGAGGCTTCATGGGAGGAGCTGCTCCACGGGAAGGCACGTCTCGACGAGGGCTACGTGATGGTGGTGACACGGTAGCCAGAGGTGGTCAGATGTGGCTGGATGGAAGAGGAGAATGCTGGCCTGACAACAGCAGGTGGCATTCGAGAGATGCTGTGGCTGCACGCACAAGCCACGCGTGGCTGCACGGTGAGGGCGCTACGTGCTCACGCGCTGTGGCTGCAGTGCTGCAAGCTATAGAAGGCAGCAGCTGCTTTGGGTTCTTCCTACTGCTGGACAGGAAGAAGACGATGAAGAGGAGGAGAACGCATGATCTGCACACACACAAGGGCGCTGCACGCTACAGAAGTCAGCAGCTGGTGGTGTTGGGTCCTTTGCGTGCTGTGGGGGCGCTGCGCGTGCTTGCAGGGCGCGAAGGCTGTGGCGGTGACGCACTTGCAAGGACTGCGGTGGGAGGATGGAGAGCGCTTGCAGGGCTATAGCTGTGTGCTTGCAGGGCTGTGGGCCTGTGATCCGGTAGGCTGGAGAGGATGGCACAAGGGATGCGGCTGTGGACAAGGGCTACGGCTGTGCACAAGGGCTGCTGGTGGAGGCGCACGCTGGTTGGAGAGGGTGAAAGGGTCCACAGTGCACGCCTTCTTCACGGTGCATGCAAGATCTTTTCCAGTCGTGCTTGCTGGTTCCACAGTGCATGCGCTCTCCACGGTGGGGAAGGTGGAGATGATCCCTGCAGGGGGGAAGGAAGATGGCCCCCTCCTCTTGCCAAGAGCACATTCTTTTATCTCATCCCCCCCATCCAGAAGTCATGGGATTTTCAAATCCCTTACTAAACTTGGTCTACGGCTGTTTTGGATTTGTTGAGGCCAGCCAGAGGTTAAGGGAGGCTGTGTTGAGGCCGGCCGGCTGTTGGGGGTGGAGAAATTTCTTTTTACCACCCTTTTCTTTGAAAAATTATTCCTACAATAATTAAACATAAAATAATTACATAATAAGTTATAGAATGCGATAGAATAGATGTAAACTTAAGTAATGATGAATGTAATCATTTTATGACCTAATGTAGTTATTAACAAACATAAAATGTAAGAATAAAGTTAACTTAGGAGTAACAATAGTCCATTAAAATGGACTCATCAAATACTCCTTAAGCCTTAGACCTAATACTTAAGCTTCGCATTTTCCCAACCTCTTGAGAATTATCTAGATCTTAGCGGATACTCAAATGTTTAATCCTAAGAGTCTAACCCAAAAGGCCTAAGATCAGCGTTCCTACTAATCTCTTTTGTGTCTCATTAGCACTTTTTTCCTTCATTTTTCTTTTCCTTGATGTGGTCTAGAACTTTGATTAATCCCTTAATTTCTTACTAATGACTATCTCTTTTTTTTCTTTTTCTTTTTGTGCTCCTTTTTGGCATTTTGCTCTTTGCCTCCTCATCTTTATATGGCCTCAAAATTTTCTTCCCTCCAAATTTTTTTTTGTTCTTTTTAACAATTTTCTATTTTTTTGGTATTTTTGACATATGTAATTTTTTGTGAGAATCCTTCTAACCTTTCTTGATTTCTGTATGTTTGCACTTTTCCACCCCCCCATGCTTATGTTTTGCAATGTCCTCATTGTAAACGGAGGGTGTGAAATAGTGTTAGGTTCAGGGATTTAGAATAGGATTTATTGGGTGGCCAACTGGGTTGGGAATGATTGTTGCGGACGATTTCAAACTCCGGTACATATACTAGAGGTGGGATTGACTGTTCTAAGAAATCCGAACTCAGGGTGCAATAGAGATGAAGTACAAATGGATAATCAGACGTATCTTGGGTTTTTGGAATGACGGGTTGCCTCCCATTAGGTGCTAAATTCAACGCCTTCAGCTGAGCGGGAAATGGTATGGAGAGGGTAGAGGTTAAATCTGCGGAGTTTTTTAGAACAAGCACCTTGATCAAGAGCTTGGTTGGTCCAACCAGGTGCTTGTTCAGATCAACAGGCTGATGATGCGGCCCAAACCCAATCAATCTGGTGGGTTGATAAATGTAGATCCAGAGATGTGGAACCCACCATATGCTATGGAGCTCGGATGGATGTGGAAGTGTAAATTCGAGGTTTGGCTGAGTCGAATCAGTCTGGTCAGAGTAGGGATCTGTAAAGTAATCAGTGAATGATGCGAAAACCCTATAGGGGTGATCAGAGAATGATGGAGCATGGTCTTTAGTCTGATCAATGTTCGATAACCGGTATAGATGTGGAGTCGAATCATCTGCAAAAAGCTCAGTAAGAGGGAAATCAGAATAGAAATTGAGTCTGATTGTGTGTCGGGGTTGAAAATGGGTTTGGATAGGTTCTATATCTTTGGAAGAGGTGGCTTCAATGAGAATTGTGTATGAGGGCTCTTCTAGAAAGGAGTTACAAGTGGTTTCATGTAGAGAGTCCTCATAGTAGCTCTCAAAGTCAAAAGTGAATGCCTGAAGAGTGTCTATAGGATGATGGAAATTTGAGTCGAGAAAAGATTTGAACTCTAGGTTGCATTCACTCTTGGCATTTTCTGGTTTTGTTTCCTAAGGATCGAAACGAAATGATTCCATGTCACTAGAATTTGAACTTAAATTAGTGAACTCGGGAACTAGGACCTCAGAGTTGGAGTTGGAGAGTGAATCATGTGAGCTGAGGTTGAAAATTGCCTCGTTGTATTTAGGAAATAGAGGTTCTCTGAAATCATGGTAAGATTCGAAATTGTCGGAGTTATTGCAAAAATTAAATTCTGAATGAGATTCGAGATCATGGGTTCCACTACTAAGTAAATCACATGATGTAGACTTAGCAGCCTGACTTGGGTCTAGCTTATATGTAAATTCTGAGCTCAAAAAGGTGTTCTTATTTGGTCTATGCTCAAGTTCTAGGCTTGTAGGAAAGACCCAATTAAAACCCCACTCGTCCAACTCCTCGGTTTCTGTATAGTAGATTGGTGTGACTTCCAAAAAATTGATTTGTATCTATGAGGATGTTGGAGAGGGATATTTATCAAATGGAGGCCCAGAATCATACTCTATTGAAAATTTGATCTTCGTCATACGGTACCTCATAATCTTCCCAATCAATTTCAGATCCAGAATCTAGGATGAGGATGTGGGTTGACTTACTAGAATCTAGGTCTGAATAACCTTCGAGGGTCACCTTATTAGAATAAGGGGCAGGATTTACACCTTCGAGAGGTTCAGTTCTAATCTCATCGCTGTAGGAGTCTCAGAATTCTATGTTTGGTGACCTAGGATCTAGGGCTGGCTCAACATTGTGTTCTCCTGCAATTGGAACTTCCCAACCTATTTCAAGATCAGGCATGTTGTATTCCATCTGGGTTGGGAATCCACAACAACTATGTGCCTCAAACCCGAAGTTTGGGAAATTGGATTGATCGTCAATACTATTCCAAGATGGTTCGTCATCTGTTTGGGGCATGTACGGGTATTTCTAATTGATAACCTGTTTCAATAATTTCATCATCTCCTCCCGTTTTTCAAGATCATCTTGGTGTTGTTCCCAAAGTACAGGATTTGCCATGCATTGAAGGTATTCAAAGTTGTGAAATTTTTCTATCTCAATGTATCCTATTATGAGAATGTCTCGGGTTGATCCTTTTGTGGCTTTTGTTAATTACACTTGGGCACAATTTATGATGAAAGTTGTGGTTGTTGGTACACTAACCTGAATGCCTTCTATTGGTGTTGAGGTTTTGTATTCAATTTCATAGAAGTCAAGGGCATCCTCAACCATCCAATCTCTCATGGATCATTGTGATTCAGGTTTCTTGAACAGTAATCCTAGGTAACTTGGCTGCATATTTGGATCAAGTAGTGGAATTAGAATTCAGATAAAGATGTAGAATCAAGTTCTGAAGTGATTAGATCTGAATAGACAATCCCACTTGAAAAATCTATGTGTGTGCTTTAAAGAGAAGGAATGAGGGGCTGGATGTGTTTTTGACTTAATCAAAGCACCCAAAGATGTTTGGATGACTATGGATGTTCGGGGTAGATGATACGCCTGGATCAGAAAGTCATCCACATAAGAATTACCTGGGTAACCAGAGAGGGAGAGTCTCGCAAAGACCCCTACACAGTAGAGCGTCCACATGGGTTATAGGGTTTCCCCCACCCGACCTCTCTTGTCACAGAGATTCCAGGTAGACCAGAATGGGGACCTTGACCTCTTAAGTCTACCACTTCTTTTTTAGATCAATGGTGCCTAGGGTTCCACTTGAACTTTAGATGTTTTGGTTTTGTGACCTAATTTGGAGGTTGGTTGGCCTACAAGGGGTCAACTTCACCTGACTTGTCCTAAAGACGGCAAAATGATTCTAGGTTAAGACCTAGAAATCACCCTGATTTGACTCCTAGGTTATTAGGTCCAAGCTTTTTAAGGTTCAAGTGATTTTAGAGCTTAATTTTAGGGTTTGTCTTGCTTAGATCCTTTCAATCAAGGGCTTGGGTAGCACACTGGTGTGGGTGGGTTTGTTTCTTTTTTTGCAGGCATGTGTGAACTAGCACTCCAAAACCCTACTGTAGAAAACCCTAATTTGGTCCTATTTCCAATCCTCTTTTATTTTCGCAGAAGTTCTCTTTGGACTTCAAACAAGAAGTATGTAGTCCATGGAGATTTAGGAATTAAGCGTGATCTATAATAGGCATAGGAATTTGTGGGGTAGGATCTCTAAAAATCGCTTTAACTTCAGTAAGATGTGAAAAAATTTTCGTAGATTAGGAAACTAGCCTTTTAAATGATAATTATTATAAAAAAGGGCAGTTGATTCCTAATTTGATTGCTTCCTTTTGTCTTCCCAGGATTAGGAGATGGACTTAGGGAAGAAGAGAGAATTTACCTACCCTAGAGTGGTTGATTTGCACAGGAGATCTCCTCGTAAAATACCTTGCAAAATCACAGCAAAACAAATAGGGCAAGTTAGTGTTCAAATATAATCAAAATAATGAAGAGACTAGTGCAGAATTGCACGTTGCTCCCCAGCAACGATGCCAAAATGTTGAGAGCACTTGATCAGGTTTTAAAAAGGTCATGTTGTAGTATAGTAGAAATCACTTTGAAAACAAATAAATTTTATTACTCAAAGTTTAAGTTTGAGGTCGAACAGAGGGAACAAATGGAATTAATGTACTAATCTCAATAATCGATGCAATTTGAACACATAAAATTACTCAAAATCTAACTCAAAATGTAAAGCAAGAGTATATGGTTAATCAAATGTAGCTAGAAAATATATAAAAGAGAAATTTGGAAAGTATTGGACATCTTAGTATGGAATTAGACATCTTAAAAATGTTTGATTCTTCTTTCTTCTTTTGCTTCTTCTTTTGGCTCTTTCTTCTCTATTCTTCTTTAGCTTCTCTTCTTCTTCTATCCTTCTTTCTTTCTCTGACTCTTCTTTCCTTCTACTTCATTTTGCCTTGGCTTTGGTCCTTTTCTTTGGCGGTGGCTCCTTTCTCCTTTGTCTTCTTCTTCTTTCTTCCTTCTTCTTCCTCTTCCTTTCTGCCTTGACTTTATCTTCCTTCTTCTCTGACTTTCTTTTGCTTCTATTTCTCTTCAGCTTTCTTCTTCTTCAACCACATCTTCTCTTCAGCCTTCCTCTCTGCAGCTTCACCTGTGGCTTCTTCTCCTTAGCTTTTCCTTCCTTAGCTTCTCCATCAACTTCCTCCTCCTTCAGTCCTTGCCGTGCCTTCTGCCTTCGGCTTCCTCTTTCCTCTTTGGCTTTCTTTTTCCCTGCAAGTGCAAAACCTACCCCTACCCTCCCTTGCGAACTCTCCCTCTTCTCTCTCTTAGGCTCACTCTCCTAGAGCCATCTCGGGTAAACGGGTCGGGTTAGCACGCCTGAGACCAAGCACACCGGCATGGGTGATGAGCGAGGAGTGCACGGGTTATCGGGTCAGGATACCAGGTCCGTGCGTGGGCACGGATGAGGTGTGATGGGGAGAGTGGGACCTCACCCCGTGTCAGGAGGCCATAAGCCCGTGACACAATTAAAATTAATACCGCTCAGCTCACTTGAAAACAACCGAGGTGGGACTAAAAGTCCCACCTGCTTCCATGCATGCACCCATAGGGGTCTTCACTTAATCGCAGTGACTGTAGTGCCTTGCAAAGCCAATCACCTAGCTGAATGTGTGCGTGATACGAATCCATGTCGCCTAGGACCTGGGGACTGTACTGAGGCAACCTGATTCGAGCTTGCGTGCAAGCTTCGCTCCTGCTTCAATGGCGACAGAGGTTAGAACCTGCGTTCAAGCAACACGGCCTTGCGGCCTCATTAGAATATGTAGGAGGCTTCACCGTGGAATGATGAAGATGCCTCGGTTGGTGGCGTGGCATGGGGTGGCTTGTGCATGAGTGCCTAGGTCGTTCTGTGGCTATGGTGATGGGTTTGTTTGAGGATAGGGCGTGGAGGCTGTGGCGGTCGATGGAGAAGGGGAAAATGATTAGTGGAAGGTGGTGGAGCTTTAGAGGTGGTTGGCGAGGTGGATGGGTGCGTGGAGTGACGGAGACACCTCGCTGGTGGTCTACCGGAGGTGGAGACGATGGTGGTGGTCTGTTGTTGTGGAGGGGTGGAAACAAAAATAGAGAGGGAAAATAAAGAGTAGAGGAAAGGGAAAGTATTTAACCTAGTTTAAGGATGAAGGGGGCTGAGATGGCAGATGGCACATACCTGCCACCACCGGAGATGAAGATCCTAGTGGAGGGGACGGCGACGACAAAGAGGGTAGCTGGCGCGTGCGTAGGTATGGCGCAACGCGGATGATGGAGGTAGAGACAACTCTACCACTGGTGTTGTGGCAGAGTGACAAGAGGAAGAAGGATAGGTTGACAGAGCTCACTGGGTGTTTGGCCAGAGGAGAAAAGAAGAATTTGAGGGGTTGTCTCCGGCTAAACCAAGCTGAGGATGGACAGGAGGACCTGGGGTGTCTTTTATAGTCATAGGAAGAGGGCCTTGTGCTTAGAAGGCAAGCTTCCAAGCACAGGCATCCTCGCCGGACATGGAAGGTGAGAGATACCCAAATCTCTCATGCATTTGCATGAGAGATTGGGTGACAATCAGGGCTTGAGATTGTGTTCATATGATCGAGAATTCCTCAAAGAATCTCCCTTTCAAATTTTGGAGGGAGTCTCTGAGGAATCAAGGAGAACTCCCCCTTAGATCCTCGTCGGAGTAGGATTCCTCTGTTGTAATGGTGAAGGGACCTAATTGCAAAGAATGAAGAGGAAGCTAGGGGGGTCGTTGCAATGGTTTTCAAAAGTTAGGGGTCTAAATGTAATTGGGTTGGACTATTTTGCAAAGTAGGTCAAGGTGAACTCCCCCTAGGTCCAAATTTTGGTACAAACCTAATTTGAACCTAAGGAATCCAATGGTGAAGTTGGATTTTAGGTTTGACCACGTTTGGCTGGGAATTTTGCACAAAAACCCAATTTAGGGCAAATGTTTGACTAGGATCCCTATTTAGGTCAAAATAGGTTCTAAAGGCAAATTGTAGGTTCTAAACTGTAGAGGATATTTTTCCATGATTTTAAGAGGGTTTAGTTGAATTTTACCCTGACCAAAACCTTGTTAAGTTAACTAGGTCAGTTTTAGGGTTACATGAAGTTTCTTAATTCCCAGATCTCACATTAACCCTTTTTTGACTGGACCAACCCACTTTTTATCTTATTAACCTATGTTTAGATCCTGAGAAATCCCATTGTTGTACTGCAATGGTAAAATTACAGTTTTACCCTTTGTTTCTTACTTTTTTTCAAAATAGTTATTCCTTGAATTAGGCCCTTCACTTGGTTGTGTAGGAGCATTTGTTCTCTTTTCTAGGCCAAAATGAGCTAGTTAGGGCTCATGATGGTGTTCCAATCAATTAGGGTTTTAGGAAAACACACTTGCTTGATTTAAAGAAAATAGATTTCCCACATTGTGTGTTACCCAAGCCCTGGTTCAATTGATCTAATCAAGCAAACCCGAAAGGTAGGCTCTAATAATCACTTGAATCACTAAAACTTGGTACCTAATAACCTGTTTGCAAACCACTCAAGGTGATTCTGGGTTCTTTATCCAATTCATCACAATTTTATGGTAGGTCAGGTGAAGTTAATCCACTTTATTGGTTAACCAACCTCCAAATTAGGTTGCAAATTATAATCAACTCTAAAGTTCTAGTGAAATTCAAAGCCCATACTCAGGATTAAAATTGGTAGACTTAGGAGTCAAGCTTGCAAATTCTGGTCCACTTGGATTCTCTGTAACAAGGAAGGTAGGATGGCGGAAACCTTGTAACCCATGCCCGTGGGGGTGCTCTACCGTGTATGGGTCTTTGCGAGACTCTCCCTTCGTGTCTGCCCAAGTAATTCTTGGATGAGTGACTTTTTGATCCAGAGGTACTGTTTGCCTCGAACCTCCTTAGTCATCCAAAGATTTTTTGGGTGCCTTGATTGGGTCCATTACAAGTTTCGTCCCTCATCTGATTCTCTAATGCATGTTTGGGAGGAGGTCTTTAAGACCACACTTGAGGCCTCCATTAGTAGTTCATTCTTGATGAGGCCAAGCCTTGACTCACTTGTTTGTGCTACCACTCAATCAGATTGAGATCTCTTCTGACTCTTCCATATTTAAGCCCAGATCGCCAACATCTGCATCCATGGAGAACTAAGAAGAAGAGCCCAATATTTAGAATTAATTATAGCACCTCATAGATCTATTCCATCCATTCATCAACCTGCTGCAGCGTCCATAGATGTGAGATCACTACAATCCCGCTGCGGTGGCAATCAAACCCATGGTACAAATATCGATTGGAGGAGTTGATACTAAATCAAAGCCAAATTTGATTAATGTTATCCCCAAATTCCATGGCTTGAACTCCAAAGATCCCCTCCAACATATCAAATAGCTGAAACATCTGGCCTGGACCTTTGGACCACCTGTTAGACCACCTGTTCAGAATTGAGACATCTTGCTCATGAAGATGTTCTCCTTCTCGCTTATGGATAAGGTTGCCCACTAGTATCAGACTCTAACTCATCTAATCAACACATGGGGAGAACTCCAATCTGAATTCGTGAAGAAATTCTTCCCAATTGGTCGTATGAACCATTAAGGCACCAGATCACACATTTCATGTAAAATGCGAGAGAACCACTTCATGAGGCATGAGTCCACGTTTTGGATCTCATGCGGAAATGCCCCCATCACGGAGTTCCTAAATGAGAACAAGTCCAGAATTTTCACTAGGGACTTTGTGAGGATATCAGGCTATTTGTCAATGCAACTTGTGGTAGCAACATCATGAGTCAGCATAAAGATATCGTTTGGGAGATTCTCTAGAACATTTGCGAGAACTCCTTAAACAATGAATCTATGGGTGTGTTCGACTAGATGACCACCAACGCATTGGCAAACATGCGAAGGGCACACGAGAATCAAAGCTATCCACTTCCATAAATTTGGTGTTGGTGGATAGTCTCCTGGATAAAGTCTCCACCATTGAAAAGGTGGATGAGTTGACTCAACATCTACAAAGAGCCACTGCCGCACAGCAAAACACATATGCGCAACCGCCTCAGGTAGGGAAGCCGTGCATAACATTCACCACCACTCTTATCAACGGATGACCCATTTCCTCCCCCGTCTAATCCCAATTTTGGAGGAAACTCTGGACCTGCCTACTCTAGTTGGGGGAACTCTGAACCCTTGTACTCTCACTTCTCTGGAGTTCCTCAGACTTGTGAGGATCTCCACACCATCCAAAATGATTCTTTCTATAACACCTATAACCTTGGATAGCACAATCATCCTAGCTTCACATGGTCTGGAAATAATTAGAACTCGAAAGCATAATTCCAATGCCAACCACAGGCTTTGCTCCCCTATCAGCCCAGTTATCCTAGGCTCCAAATTACCAATCAAGGTCATCAAGGGAAGATCAAATGAATCTGATTCTGCAAACCATGGTTGACATCTAAAAGACCAATGCCGCTATGTAGAAATGGCGCAAAGATGAGATCATAGAGGTTCGAAATCAGCTCGCACAAATGATTAGGTCTCACCAGCCAAGTGCACTTCCTTCTCAACCTTTGCCAAATCCGAAAACATGCCAAACTAGAGGCGCGTTATGAACCCAAATAAGGGGCAAGCTCCCTATGTTTATCAGGCACCTTCTACTCCATCACCCAATAGGATGTAGGTTTTCACATCATATTCGGGATATCAGTAGTAACCACCTAGATATAGATACATCAATTTAGGTTAAAATGCCTATTCGTGCATGTTCCTAGGCTTAGATTTGCATTTCATGTTATAAATATTGCATAACATGCATCATTGTGCATTTAGAGTAGTTGTATATATTTTAGGTTAATTAGGTCCTTTTTATGGTCAAGAGACAAAAAGACTTATTTCAGGGCCTCGGATGGATGGTCGGACCGTACAGATCTGATTAAGACGACGATCGTAGTCTAATGCCTCTGAAATCGTTTAGATCGGAGAACCGTAGCATCATACGAAGTCCAAGGAAGATCAACAGCCAGGGGGCAATGTGACATCCATACGAGTTTCAGATGGAGAATCCGACTGTATGGATGGATCTGGAGCGACAATCATAGTTTAGCAGCATGGGAATCATCTCAATCTGACCACTGTGGCACCCTCTACAAAAGAAATAATATTGGACAGCCCAGATGTCACCATGTGGCATCATCTAGGCCGCCCAACGCCAGCCAGTAGCAGTGCATGCATAAAGTTGTAGCCGTGCGCAGCGCACGAGCACAGCCATAGTCGCTCGTAGCGCATCGCGCACAGCCACAATCGCAACAATGCACCATACATAGCGTAGCCGCATGCAAGGTGCAGGGAGCATGGGTGCGTGAAGTGTCACTAATGGTCTGCGCGTGCCAACAAGAGGATTTGAAGGGCAGATCTTCAGTGACAGCTGCAATGACGTTTATGGACGTCAGTAATGATGCAAATGCAAATTTGTTCTTCCTCCACTATAAAAGGACCTACCCACCACCATTCCAAATCATTATTCCTTTCTTCCTCTCACCACCTCTAAAGCTCTAGAGAGAGCTTGTCCCAAGCCTAAGATGCTCCTCTAGATTAGAAAATCAAATAGTTTTCCCTCCCCTCATCCCCATTCGTGGAGCATCCCGTGGTCGTCCTCTCACTGCCCTTTGGGAAGAAGATCCTCGCCGCGACGCCGTCCTGCCCCATCCTCCATCCTCTGGCTCCGTCCTCCTTTATCCCGCTCCTCACCACTTTCTTCCAGGCAACGTCAAAGCGAGTCGTCCCCCGAGCAACCAGCGAGGGTGATTTTCTCACCTCATTCTATCTTTTTACGCTTTCGTAGTGTAGATTTTCCATTTTCATAGTGTAACAAACAATTCTTCATGAATAGATGACTGTTTCTCTCTCTCTCTTATTTTTGCAAGTAGATAAAGTTTTCATTGACCAAATCTCTTGCTTGCTAAAAATATCAAGAAAATTAGAAAAGATAAAAATAATAAAAAATAAATAAAAACAAAGCATAGATTTCTAAAACCGAACGTTCGCCTCCCCGTATTCGACTTGAGACTCACTTTTCGAGTTTTAGTTATAAATTTTATTTAATCCCAAGTTTTGCAACTATGATGATGGGTTACTTGTAACCCTGATTTCAAACTCACAAAACTCGTGCGATCATTTTGGCGCCGTTGCCAGGGAGGCAATGCTCTTTGGTTTCTTTCTGTGTTTTTTCTACCTTGACTAACTTTTATCTCTCCTTTTCTCTGATCTTACAATGATTGCTGGTACTCTTATGAGACTATCCAAAGTGATTAGTTTGGAGAAAAGTGCAGATGAAGGTTTTGTAAGTGTCCCCCACACCACCCCCACCTTAGTTTTCACTCCATAACCTAATAACTCAAACCCAAATCAACTTAGGTGCTTTATATGAACTGTAGGATAGATTTGGTTGTTTGTTTGCCACCTCCACTCACCTCGCCATCCAAAAAAAAAAAAAAAAAAGTGTTATCTGATTGTGGGATTTTCCGAAAGAGACACACCTTAACACCCACAACTCTCGACTTAAGGTGCACCACTCCACTTTGATTCTACCACTTAACCAGGATTTGACATGTGAACCTGGTACACCTAATTCAACACACAAATAAGTGAGTAGAAATCTGGATAGGTCAAAGATTTCTGTGTGCCTTAACCAAGTGATGCAATAGACCAATTGACTGAACTGTTTGGGCCTCACCACTTAAGATAAAAGTGACTCATCAGTAGCTTGTCACTTAGGGATTGATTCTTAGGGATGAACCAGGCACTCCACATTATTTTTGATTTTTAAAGGAACATATCATCACCCGTGTTTTCAAAACTTGGAGTGTTCTACTAAACCTTGATTGAACCAACCTATGAATTAAACCCTAAAAGCTACTAAACAAAGTTAAATCCTAAAAGACACATCATCAAATAACCTTGTTTACAAGCCCTGGTTGTGCATGCACACACATTTTAACTGATCATTAAGGGCACAACCCAACTAAAGGACCCATCACATTCCAAGAGCACAATCATTCCAAGAATAATTAAAACTGAGTAGACGTTGGCCTTAAGGATTGATTCGCCCTTCGAGGCTCAAACTGAGAGATTTTTTATTAATCTGCTTCTGCTGGTCCATCTGATGGCTAGGGGAGTAGCGTCAAATGACCGTGGCTGAGGGGTACACTAGGAACTGAAGGCATAAGCCAAAGGAAGAACCTTCACCCCAGTCCCTCCTTCTAACTGGTTGGATTGAATGGATAAAAGTAGACCAAATCATTTATAATCTCAAGACAGGTCCTGGGAGTCTATAGGCCTTTAGGCTACCCACATAAGGATAGGGTTGATTGATTGTACTACAAAGCTATTGAGTGTGGAAAACTACGCAATCGAAGTTGGTTTTGAAAAACTCAGTTGTCATTCGATTTGCGAGGAAATCCATCAACAGATAAATTTATTTTGAAATTCTAGGAATTCTGTGTCAAACATAGATAGGCAGAAATTAATTGTCACAAAGCAAATTAGCTAGTCGGATTGAATCTAAACTATCTACTTAAAGAATAATGAATAGAAGATAGAGAGAGAATATTACAAATAAAGATAAAAGAGAAATAGAATAAAAATAAAATTCATTATCACAAGTTGATGTTCATTACAATTACAACTATCAACTACACTAGAAAGCAGGAAATCTACTCTAGAAAGCAGTAAAAGAGAAGATAGAGTGAAGTTATCATTCTCAATGACCACTTGGAGGACGAGCCGGACAGAACAACGCCTGGAAAATGGGGGATGGAGAGGGAAGAAGGAGGATGAAGCAGGAAAAAGCAAGAATGAGGCAGCATGTCGTCGTCGTCATGGGATCCACTTTCAAAATGGGGATGAGAAAATTGGATTTTGGCTCTAGAATAGCATCCCGGGTGTCAGACAAGCTTTTCTTAAGCTTTGGAGAGGGAGAGAAGTGAAGGAAGGGATGAAGAAGAAGTGGAGCTCAGGTCTCCTTTTAGAGTTGTAGGAATTGAGGGCAAATTTGTCATTTCAACCTTAAAACATTAATATCAGGTCTTTAGTGACGGATTTATCCGTCACTAAAGATCTGATCGCGACCAACGTGCATGCGCTGCGTGGGTGACGGGTCGATTCTTCTCTTTTAAAGTCATTTGTTACATAAAATGACGCGTCGTTTGTAGTTCTATGTGGTGGAAAAATTGACTAATCAATAATTAATATAACCACTCAATTAAGAGTGGGTCGTGTCCATAGGGAGGCAATGACGTATTTAAACTTGCACCGGTTAGAAACATATGTTCACAGTTAGTTTCGACGAGAATCGAGCCAAATCTGCCTTTAGATTAAGAAAGCATCAAGAGAGCATGTTTAAGTGTCAATTTTGAACTACTAAATGATATTTTATTCATTGCAGCTTAAAAAAATAATAATAGAAATTGACAATGGCATAGAATATAAATATTAATATAGCTTTTACTGTAGCAAAATAGGGGAACTTCTTCCCCTTGTCCGTGCATGAGGAGGAAGGAATGGCCGGAGGTGTGCAGCTTGGAGGAGGATCTCTAGATTGAGGGCTCCGTGATGGCGGTCACGGCGAAGTGTGAGGTGCCTCGAGGTGGCTGGACGGAGGTACGGTGGTGGTGTGTTCCGGTGGCTGCTGAAGTGCCGCCGGCTGTATGGGTGTGGACGGGTGCGGCTGAGCTCCTGGCGAGGAGGCACATGCGCTGGACTACATGCGTGCGGAGGGTGGTGTAGCTAGCGGATGCAGCTGCTGCTGCTGGATACTGCTTGCCGCACGCTGCAATCCGCACGTTGTAGCTAGAGGGCGCGTGGCGGGTCCTGCAGGAGGTGCAGCTCTGCAGGATGCAAGGAAGGCATGCGGTGGATAGGCTGGTGACGCTGCAGGGTGCTGGCGGGCTTGTGCAGCTGGAGGGGCACGCCGGTTGCGTGCGTGGCCGGAGCGAGGGTGGATCTGGTGGGTGTGCGCTAGGGGCTGGAATGTGGAGGATGGTGCACGCAACAAAGGCATGCGCAGGGATGGCGGTCGCACAAGAGATGAGTTTGCGTGGTGGAACTGTGACTGGTGGCTGGAAAAACTAAGGATATGGGAGGAAGATGAAGGTTGTGCTGTAGGAGTTTCAGACATCTAGGAAAATTCCCAGACATCTTAACTGATGGGGACGTGAAGTTGCAGTGGTTGCAGTGGTAGTTGTTGGTGATGATGGCGAGGGTGGTGCACGCTGAGGTGCTCACAGTAATGCAGACAGCCTCCAGATGGTGGTGTGGCCTGTCATGCCATACTCCCATGGTGGTGGAGGCTCGTCGCCACAGTTGTGGCAGGCGGTGGTGGAACGGACGAGAGATCAACTCTCTGCACAGTGGTGGGTCGAGGATGGTGGCCTCCCGTACAAGGCAGCCTCCCTCCTCCTTTTGTAGCCACGGCCTTCGTTTCAAATTCAAAATGGCATGGCGTAAATGTGATGTGCAGGAGGAGAAGGCGGAGCCGAAGCCAGAGGAGTTACCTGTGCATAGGAAAAAAAAATAAAAGAATAAAATATTATGGTTATTTATGCATAAGCCCTTAACTTTTATGTTAAATTAAAATAATGCATGCAATACACCTAATTGGTTAACTAATGCAATTCTAAGTTAATTCTAAATGCATTTAGTTATGAATGCAATGCATGAATTTTGTAATTAAATCAGAAATATGAATTAATCTATTTACATCCTAATGCATGCTAAATAAATGTTAGAATTAACTTAATGTCTAGGTAGTTAAATGCTTAAATAGCCCACAAGTATGGGCTAATCAAGTACCCCCATGCCTACTTTTTGCTAGTCCCTAGCAAATCCAAGCAAAACCTAGCACTCCAAGTAGACTAGTCAACCCAATCGGTCTTCCTTTAGAAACATATTAAGTTCAGACTCTAGACCTAAGGTTCCTAAGTAGTTGCTAAGTTACAGACTAGGTCGGCTAAGGACGAGTTGTAGGCACAAGTTTCCCTGATTTCTAACTCTACCCCTAGGTTTATTGATCCTTGAGATTAAAGCATCCATGCATGTGCTTTGGTCTGAGTTATTTGAGTTAAAGGAAAAAAAAAATATTTTTTTTTGTTTGATTCCCCTAACTCTAACCTCGGATCAACTACCAACACGGTCTGTGTTGGACTCGTTGTCCCAATTACCGTACCTCAAAGTGTGCCTGGCTTTCGATGCTTCGAGATAGCACCGCCTATAGTGACCCCAAGAACTCCTGGCAATCGACACTTCGAGATAGTATCGCCCATGGATTTCTCAAGCAAATTCAGGCCTGTGGCAATCGGCACTTCGAGATAGGGCCGCCCATGATACCTAAACCGCACAATGCGCTTACATGCCCCCAGTAGGATGGATATCCTAAGAGACAAGTGCCGAGGAGGTAATATGTTATCATCGCATCCTTAAGGTGAGTATATACTCCACCTCTCCTGCGGCGGGAACTCTTCCAATCAAATTGTGTTTTCAAGCATCACCTAAGTCAAAACTAAGAGAACCAAATCTCTTTTAAGAAAGGAATTAAGTTGATTACTTACTTACACCAGACCACATGTGTGAAATTTGGATGCTTGGGTTACAAGGACCCGTAAACCAAAAGGTAGAACAAGACTCCAGGTACTACCCCACCTTTTAACTCCAACCTTTGCTTTCCTTCCTCAACTTCTTGAGGAATGGTCCGCAACTTAACTCCTACTTAAGTTTTTAAGTCCACAAAGGACCCTAAAGGTCTAAAGCTAATAGCTCATTTAGCTTCTAAAGTTGACCCTAGAATTAACTTAGTCTACCCTAGAGTTTTGATTTACTTAAGAATGCAAGACCTAGCTAGTTAAGCTCAAAACTTTTTTTTTAATTATTTTTTATTTTTATTTATTTAGATTTTTTTTTAAAATGCAAATGTATGCATGCTATAAAAAAAATGCCACAAGTCCTCTCCCCCTTGCCTGGTTCAAACAATGTCCTCATTGAAAACAAAAAAAAGTTAAAGGAAGTATTACCTGAGGCAGAGAATTGTAGGAGCTAAGGCTCCTCAAGAGTGACCTCGTCAACCAGATGGCCATCCAAAGTAATGTATGGTTTTAATCGTTGACTGTTGAAGATAAAGGGAGAGGAAGGGTTTTTAATCTCCACAGCTCCATGCAGAAATACTTTAGTGATTATGTAAGGCCCATCCCAACGAGATTTTAACTTCCCAGGGAAAAGCTTAAGTTTGGAATTGAAAAGCCAGACTTGTTGGTTGGGCTCAAAGGTCTTTCGATGTATAAACTTATCATGCAAGACCTTAGTTCTTTCTTTATAAGTTTGAGAGGTGTCATAAGCATCATTCCTCAGTTCCTCAAGTTCACTTAATTCTAGAAGTCGTGCCTTACCCGCCTTCTCTAAATCCATGTTAACAGTTCGAATAGCCTAAAGTGCCTTATGTTCTAGCTCAACAGGTAAATGGCATGCTTTTCCATACACAATCCGAAAGGGAGAAGTACCCAAAGGGGTCTTATAAGTCGTTCAATATGCCCACAAAGCATCATCGAGCTTTTGGGACTAGTCTTTCCTATCAGGTCTAACGGTCTTTTCCAAAATATTTTTTATGTCCCTATTCGACACTTCAACCGGGTCACTTGTCTGAGGATGGTAAGGGGTAGTGACCTTGTGAGTCACTCCCAGACTCTTGATTAGCCGATTGAAGTGCTGGTTTTGGAAATGAGGTCCCCCATCACTTATAATGGTCTTGGGGCAGCCGAAACGGGATATGATATTAGCCTTCACAAATTTCAAAACCACAGAGTGGTCATTTGTGCACGTAGGAATGGCCTCTATCCATTTAGAGACATAATCAACTGCCACCAAGATATATTCATAACCATGGGATGGCGGGAAGGGGCCCATAAAGTTAATTCCCCACACATCAAAAATTTCAACAGATTAAATAGGATGTTGAGGCATTTCATTCCGCTTCCCAATCATTCCTGTCCGCTGACATCTAATACAGGCCTTAATAAATTATGAGAATCCTTAAATAAGGAAGGCCACCAAAAAGACTAGAGAACCTTAAAAGCAATTTTCTTAGCACCAAAGTGTCCTCCACAATGAAGTTCATGGCAAAAACTCAACACACTTTGTTGTTCCCCTTCAGATACACACCGTCTCAATACTTGGTCTTGTCAATTCTAAATAATTCTGTCTCTTCCCAATGAAAATATCTTTCTTGGGAAATAAATATCTTTCTTTTCTGCTCATCCCAAGAGCCAGGAGTTTGTCCAGTGACCAAGTAATTTATAGTATCTGCATACCAAGGTAAAGTTGGTGTTATGGCCATTAGAGTTTCATCAGGAAATGTCTCGCGAATGTCTCCAAAAAGAGAGTCATTAAGAGGAAGGCGAGACAGGTGGTTAGCCACAACATTTTCTACTCCTTTTTTTCCCGTATTTCCAAGTCAAATTCTTGAAGGAGTAGGATCCACCTAATCAGACGTGGCTTGGAATCTTTCTTAGTAATGAGATTTTCACTACCACATGATCAGTAAAAATAACCACCCTAGATCCAAGTAGATAAGACCTAAACTTCTCTAGAGCAAAAACTATAGCAAGTAATTCTTTTTCAGTGACGGTGTAGTTTTGCTGAGGTTCGGTTAAAGTCTTGCTTGCATAATGCAGCATATGAGGTCTTCCCTCAACCATTTGTCCAAGGACTGCTCCCACTACATAATCTAAAGAATCACACATCAGCTCAAATGGGAGTGTCCATTCAGGAGCTTGGAGAATAGGCACAAAGATCAAGGCCTCCTTTAGAGTTTGAAAGGCCTCGGCACACTTGTAATCAAAATTGAACGAAGATTCCTTCGCCAACAAGTCACAAAGTGGCCTAGAAATTTTACTAAAACTTTTAATAAAGCGCCTATAAAAGTTGGCATGGCCCATAAAGGATCTAATCTGTTTGACGTTCGTAGGCAATGGGAGTTTGGAAATAGAAATCAATCTTGGCTTTATCTACTTCCAAACCTTGCTCGGATACAACATGCCCAAGTATAATTCCTTTCTGTACCATGAAGTTACTTTTCTCTCAGTTGAGGACTAAACCAGTCTCCTTACATCGCTTCAACACATTCTCTAGGTGTAGGAGACACTGGTCCAAAGACGAGCCATACATGGAGAAGTCATCCATAAACACTTCAACACACTCGTCAATCATGTCCAAAAAGATAGACATCATACACCGTTGGAAAATTGCAGAGGCATTACATAATCCAAACGGCATATGCCTGAATGCAAAAGTACCGTAAGGACTCGTGAATGTCGTCTTCTGATAACGAAATACGCGTGATTTGTAAAAGCGGGTTTTTAACGTCGTTGTAACACGCGAATCTACTTTCGCCTTTAAATTTATTTCCTAGATAGGGGAGTATCTAGGGTCGTCCAAGGAGGCAAAAATTGCTAAATTAATCCTCTTGCTTACAGATAGATCTCAACTTTCTTTTTGATATTTTTCAATATGTAAATTTTTTTTTGTATTTTGAAAAGACGAGGGCAAACTGCGAATTGTAACGAAAAGAACTAACACCTACAAATGATTAACTAAAATTTAAGAGATAGAAATATCTTCTTCCTAAGCTCACTCTAGGAAAGTGGAGGAATAGGGTAATTAGGAAGAAGAGGTGAAACAAGTGCTAGAACTAAAAACAACTGCAATAAAAAGCTAAAAGAAAGCAATTTGATTGAGTAGAATGAGTGTTCCTTTCAAGGACAAGTAGAGGAATGCTTCTACTAGAATTAAACAAATCTAATAGCAAGAAAAGAAACACAAATCCTCTTGCAACAATGGTGAAGAAGGGCATCTTCTTGCTCCAAGCCAAGCTGCTCCTTGGCTTGAAAAGAGAGCCTCCTTCCTCTCCTTCCTTGAGAGCTCCTCCAAGGTGGAAGCTACCACCTTTAATGCTCTCTCCAAGGGCTGGGCGTGCACCACCCTCAAAAACTCCTCCAAGGTGGCATGACCACCTTCAAGATCTCCTCCAAGATCTTCCTTGCCTGGCTTCTCCTTTGGCTGGCGTGACCCAAGAGAGAAGGGAAGAGGGGAAGGCACCAAGGGGACAGAATATCCCCATAATCTTCTTCTTCTTCTTCTTCTCTCTTGGACGTGGGATTATTGGTGGAATATGAGAGTGAAATTGCTAGCCAAGGATGCCTTGAATGGTGGTGGGTAGTGGTCTTTTTATAGGGTAGGATGGGGGTTTAAGGTGCCTCTTGAAATGGAGGGCTAGGATGGAAGGATGGAGGTGGTTGGTGATCCTATGGCTAAGGAGAGTTGGCGCCAACCCAAGGGGTGTTAAAGGGGGTAGTTATGGTGGTGTTGGTGTCTTTTGGTGGTGGAGAGACACCACCATTTTGGCGCCAACATGGGGTCTTCTAGAAGGGGGGTTAGGTGGATGGTGGAGATGAATTCAAGGGAAATTGTGTGGTGGAGATGAGGGGGAGTTTTGGAGGGAAAAGTGGTGCCATTAAGGGGGTGGTTAGGGTAGTTTTTGGCACCACTTTTAGGTGTCTTTTGGAGGTGGTGGGTAGGTTAGGTTGGTGCCAAGTAGGTTAGCTTATGTGGAGCTTAGGTGGAGCTAGTTGGGTGGAGTTGTTAGGTGGGTTTTTGGGGTGGTACAAGCCAAGGAAGTTGGCGCATAGCTAAGCTAAGCTAAGTTAAGCTAAGCTATGCTAGCTTAGCTAATGGAGGAGTAGAGGAGAAGGTGTTGGAGCTAGAGTTTGGAGGGAGGAGCTGAGGAGGAGAAGTCTGGAGCTGAAATTGGAGCTGGTTGCTACTGAAGAGGCTGGCATGGAGCTATTCTAGCTGGCTTAGCTTGCTAGTTCTTTGCTAGCTACTAAGCCGAGCTAAAGTAAGCTAGCTTCTACCCAAATGAGCTGAGGTGAGCTAGGTTTGATGCTCCCGGGGAGAATCAAGCTGGTTGAGGTAGCTAAGGTAGCTTAGCTCAACTGAGCTGAGCTAAGCTAAGTCCCCGGGAGCTGGACTTGAGATTCCTGAGCTGGGATGAGTTCTTCTTCAGCTGGCTGGAGTTGAGTGGAGCTGGATGTAGTTGGATCTGAGCTGGGGTGAACTCCTGTCAACTCAGCTGAGCTAGCTAGAGCTCCCTGTGAACTAGTGGGAGCTGAGATGAGCTAGACTCAGCTAAGTTGAGCTGGATCTGAGCTGACTTGAGCTAGGGTGAGCTAAGATGAACTCTCTTGAGCTACTATTCAGCTGAGATTAGCTGAATGGAGCTGGGATGAGCTAACCCTAGTTCAAGTGAGCTAGGTTCTAGTTGTGGTGAGCTGGATCGAGCTGAGTTCCAACTAGTCTGGGCTTCTCCTTCACCATTTGCCTTCTTGAGTGCTAGGGTTTTAAGGATCTGCATATCTGTGCATCCCTAACACTCACAAAAACATATTAAAAAGACAAATAAAAGATGCAATGCATGCCTAACCTAATTTATGCCTAAATGCGGCCAAAAAACCCGTTTGTGGAGTAAAATCCTAAGAGCTAGGTTTGTTTTAATGCGTAAGAATGATGTTAAACTGGCGTTTATCATCTTCTCCTAGTCATTAGGAAAGACTGCCACCTGATTGTACCTAGAATATCCATCGAGAAAGCAATAGTACTTATTCCCTGCCAATTTCTTGAGAATTTGATCAATAAAAGGCAGAGGAAAGTGATCCTTCTAGGTAGCAGTGTTCAGCTTGCGATAATCAATACGGACCTTCCATCCAGTTGAGGGTCTAGTGACAACTTGTTCACCTTGGTCGTTGAATTCCATAGTAAAGCCTACTTTCTTTGGCACCACATGAATAGGACTTACCCATTTACAATCTGCAATGGGATATATGATCCCAGCATCCAACCACTTCATGATTTCCTTTTTTACCACCTCCCTCATATTAGGGTTCAGACGTCTCTGCATGTCCCTAAATGGCTTGATGGAATCATCAGTATAAATGTGGTGCATGCAGAGTGTAGAGTCTATACCCTTAATGTCAACAATGCTCCAAGCAATAGTTTCCTTGTTCCTAGACAAGCATTCAATCAAGGCTCCCTCCTGTGCCTCAGATAGCACAGCCGAAATGATAACGGGGAGCACATCATTGGCACCTAGGAAAACATACTTGAGAGTATCAGGGAGGGGTTTCAACTCAAGGTCGGGGGCTTGTATGGTTGAGGGTTTCATAATAGAGGTCCCCATCTCAGGTAGCAGATCTACCTTCAGCAGAAATGATGGGGGAAGAGACTCAGCAGAAACACCTAGCAATTCCTCAAGTTCTAGTATATCCCCTTCACATTCCTCCAAGAGATTGGAATGCTCATTTAGCATGACATGTTGAAGAGGGTCATCACATAACATTGCATGGGTTGCCTCTTCAATCAGGTCATCTATCACCTCAACTTGAGAACAATCCTCAATTCTGGCTTGTTTGTAAGCATCAAACACATTAAATCGGATTTTCCTGTTCCCAAAGCCCATTTTCAATGCCCCAGTATTGTAATTGATTGAAGCATGCGAAGTTGCAAGGAAGGGGCAGCCCAAAATGATGGATGGTTTGGTTGGCTTGTTGGTAGGGTCAGTGTCCAAAACTAAGAAGTCAACAGGAAAGAAGAAATCCTCCACTCTTATGAGGACATCTTCCAAAATTCCCCGTGGTGTCTTAAGTGATCGATCAACAACTTGAAGGATTACAGGGCTAGGCTTCATATTGCCTCCCCCAAGTTGTTCATACACGTAGCTCGGAAGGATGTTCACCCCCGCACCCAGATCAAGTAGAGCCTCATAAATTTGTAAGTCACCAATAACTACTGAGATGTATGGGGCTCCTAGGTCTTTAAGTTTCAGGGGTGTGCCATGTTCAACAATTGAGCTAACAGAATCAGGCAGGACAACTTTTGATTGGACCTGTTTTCTAGATTGCCGCTTTTTCGTGCACAGGTCCTTTAAGAAGCGGGCATAAGACGGAATCTGCCTGATAGCTTCAAGCAAAGGCAGGTTAATCTGCACTTGCTTGAAAGTTTCCATAATCTCATCCATCTTATCTTTGGCTCCAGATGAGCCAGCAGAAGTCTACCTAGAGGTGGATCAGTGCTCGGGAAAAGGCACTCTCGATCTCTGGGTGGAAGGGTTGTCATGTCGAGTAAGGGGTGGAACAGGGGCAACTTCTTCCGGTGAGGTGATTTCAAGAGGAGAAGATTTGAGCAAGTCTTCTCTGGTGGGGGTGAAAGTCGGGGTGGATGGTTTTTTAGGGGGTGAGACTTTAGGAGCATCGGGTTTGGAAATTTCTTTCCCACTCCTCAGAATAGTCACTGCCTGAGCATGCTCCCTAAAGACAATCCCTTTTCTTTTAGGATTTTCCTCAGCAGCACTGGGGAGCTTCCTAGTTTCCTTCTGTCTAACGGCCTCAACAAGGTGACCTATTTGTGATTTCATCTCATCTATAGCCTTGTCAAGAGATTGGATGATGGCACTTTGACTTTCTTGCATAGTTTTCAACATCGCCTTCAATTCATCCATCTCAGAGGTCTTAGGTTAGGCAAAGGTCTGAGGTTGGTTCATTTGATGGTTTTGAAAGGATTGTGGTTTGTAATTCCTTGAATTTGAGACATTTCCTTGTCTCCATGAAAAGTTTGGGTGGTTCCTCCATCCCTCATTATAAGTGTTGGAGAAAGGGTCATTACGAGGTCTAGGACAGAACCCATGAGCGGCATTCAGATCCGCTTGTACAAGCTCAGGGAATTGGGAGGCCAAGTGGCAATCCACAGTGGCATGTGTATTGCCTTGGCAAATTAAGCATTCAGAAGCTTGGAATGTGGAGGTGTTAGATATGAATGAACTCGGGTTCGACATAAGCCTTTCCATGTTTTGATTCAATAATTGAATCTGATAAGCTAAATTCTGGGTGTCCCTTGCCTCATTCGCCTCCAACTTTCTTTGCATGAGAGTGGGCTTTCTATCCTTGTAGGCAGAATTCAAGTGAATAGAATTCTCACTCAAAGTATCAAAAAGGTTCCAAGCTTCATGCTCAGTCTTAGAAAGAAAGGTTCCTGCACAGGCACCATCCACAGTTTGCCTATGCGAATCATTAAGTCTGGTGTAGAACCTTTCAACCAGTTGCCATTTAGGCACCTAGTGATGTGGGAAAAGTCTTACTAAGTCGTTAAAGCGCTCCCACGCATCATGGAAAGCTTCCCCATCCTTTTGAACAAAACTCATAATTTCCCTCCTAAAGTGATTGGTTTTGCTCATGGGGAAGTACTCCTTCAAAAACTCCTTCTTCATGGCATCCCAAGTGTTAATATTATCAAGGGTGTGATACCAATACTTGGCTTTGTCCTTAAGGGAGAAGGGAAAGAGGGTCCACATTTGAGCGTCATCAGTGATGCCCTACAGCTTCACTATGGAACAGACCTCGGTGAATTCCTCTATATGACTATAAGGGTCTTCCCTAGTAGTACCATAAAAGGAGGGCAACAAGGATATGGTACTGCTTTTGATCTCATAAGGATTGTCCTCTCCAGGTCTACATAGTGCAGGGCCAGCTTGATTCATTGGAATGAAATATTCCATAAGGCTCCTTTGACAGGCCATTTCTACCCTTGGAAGGTCTCTTCTTAAGATTCTTTCAGGTTTAGGATCAAACACAAGTTGTCTCCTAAGAGAACGCCTACCAAACATGCACTACAAACACAATTCAAAAGGACTTGTTCGATCTTTACAAATTTAGGCTTTTGACTTTAGTTCAAATTGTAGGTGACAAAGCAAGTTGCCCAATCAATTACGTGCCTATTGTCAACCTTCGAAATGCCTAAAAAGACCTAGTTGGAGCTTAGGTATTCTTCCCTAAATCTCAAATGGTAAAGCAAATCCAAAGACGGAAGATCGAGGGATGCAAGTAGGCCTAAGCCTTCCTTCGAAGCAGTGCTTTCGTGGTGCTTCTCAACTACCACTAAAAATCCATGACAGGGTATCCCCCTCTTTGGATTTACAAAACCTTTGATTTCAAGTTCCGAACACTTCAGAATCTAACTGTAGGAGGGCTCTTGTCCTAGTCATTCCAAAACTTAGGAGTGTCTAAATGCGTGCCGTGGTGGAAAAGATATAACTGTGCATTCACCGCAAAAAGATTTTGAATTTTGAATCGCACACCACATTTGACAATCAAGTCCTTGATTTTTAGATGTCCCTCCTTTAATTAGTCCTTTTTCAAGAACATATGTGACCACTTGTTAGATCGCTTCAAGACAAATTTTGTGGTCTTCGAATTAAGTCCAAATGCAATGCGTGATCAAGAATAAGATGCAAAGTAAGAGAATGCGCACCTTGCTTCCAGCAATCAACGATGCGAGAATGCACGCAATGCAGAGAAGTAAATATAGACGCTGCTCATACAGACCTAAATGGTTTGTCCTAGGGGCAAGTAGCTTCTAGCAGGCAGCTCATTTTTTTTTTTTTAACTACTTATGCACAAGCAAATAAACGTAAAAAATCCACAAAATAAACTAAAAACCTAAATCTAAAGAACAAGGAACAAGCTCCCAAAAATTACCCAACATGGGCCTAAAACAAAATCGGGAAACAAACTGTTGAGCGCGAATCTACGCTAACGTGTTTGGTTTTTGGAAAAACCCGTCGTTGTAGTTCGAAAGCGAAGGATTCGTGTTCAACAAATAAAATTTATACCGAAATAAGAATTCCGGGTCGAACACAGGGAGGCGAACGTTTGATTTAAAAAACTCCGCGTTTCTTTTTATTTTTTTCACAAAGAAATTCAATTTAAACTATCTAAGTATCTACAACAAATAAAAGAGAGAGAGGGAGTAAGAGAGAGCGAAGGAATACTATACATGGAAATCAAAATGAGATGTAGAATAGACAAGGAATTTATCATAAAAGAGTTCTTTCACTACAACTAGAAAACATAAAACAATTACTCTAGAAAGCATTAAAAGAATGGAGGGAGAAATGTCCTCCTCGACGATCACTCGGAGGACGAATAGACTACTCTAGAAAGCAGTAAATCTATACTAGAAAGCAGTAAAAAGAATAGGGAGAGAGAAATCCTCCTCGACGGTCGCTTGGAGGACGAGCCGGACGGGACGACGCCTGGACGAAGGAGAACGAAGCGGGACGAAGGAGGACGAAGCAGAAGAACGGGAACGAAGCAGCACGCCGTCGTCGTCGCGGGATCCACTTCCGAAGGGGGACGAAAATTTGGACTTTATCTCGCGAGAAGCATCCCGGGTGTGGGACAAGCTTCTCTTGAGCTTTGGAGAGGTAGAGAGGAGAAGGAAGGGATCAAAATTTCGTATGGAGGGGGTCTCCTTTTATAGTTGCAAGGAGTGGGGGCAAAATGGACATTACATCTTCAAAATAATAAATAAGGGGTCTTTAGTGACGGATAAAACCGTCGCTAAAGCCCCGCCGTCGCCGTCGCCGCCGCGCCACGCGCGCCCGCTCGGCTACCTGCGCGCGTAACGCAGATGCACGTCCGCGTCGTCTCAGCCGTCCGATCGCGAGATCGGACGGCTTAGATCGCGCCCGCGCCCGCTGCGTAGCGCGCCGCTCGCGTGCGATCGCGCGCCCACCAGGGCGTCCAATTGCGCGTCGGCGCTATCGGGCGCGCGCGGCCGTTGGATCTTCATCCGACGCTCGTGCGCGCCCGCTCGCCCGCGCCTTCGACCCCCTCTCCGCGGCTCGAACCCGCGACCTCCGCTTCGCCCGCAGCTGCGTCGCCGCTGCGCTACGCGGGCGAAATGGTCGCGCGGACGTTTTTAAACGCTCGCGACCGCAGCCGTTGGATCGAGATCCAACGGCGGAGAGGAGACATTGCGTGGTCTTCACAGGACTCCTGCGGCCGATTGGGCGGCTGGGATGGCGCCACGTGGCGCCATCTTGGCCGTCCATCTTCTGGAAGTTGTAGATGGTGCCACGGATGTCGGATTGACTCGATTTTTGTGTCGTTTGGCTGCGATCGTCGATCTGAATTCATCCGTGTGGTCGGATTTTCCATCTGAAGTGCGGATTTACACCATCCTGGCCCTTGATCTTCTAGGGTTCCCCGGTCTCTATCTGATGCTACGGATGCCTGATTAGGGTGATCTTGGAGTCGTTGAACTCCAATCGTCGCCCTGATCATATCCATACGGTTGGATCTTTGATCCGAGGCCCCGATAAAATATTTGCCCTGTCCAAGCACATAAAAGGAGACAATTAACCTCCATTTTATTCAAACTACTCTAAATGCAAGATGATGCATGTAATGCAATATTTATATCATGAAATGCAATCCTATGATTAAGAACATGCATAAATAGACATTTTAAGTAGTGTAAATGTGTTTACATCACAAACCCCTCAAAATATACCCCAGAACAAGGGTTTCATACCAAATGTGCAATGAAAAATTAAGTCTAAAGTCTTAATCCTACTCTAAGCAAATCAGTGGCTAAATGTATAGATATGATCGTCGCATCCTTGTCCTTCCCCTCCTTTGCAAGGTAGCTCGATCAATTTCTCCTCTGGCAACGTCAAGGGTTGCCTCTCACGATGGCTGATTCCTCGCACAAATTTCTCGCACAGAAAAAATAATAAATGGTCAGATCATTGTGCAATAAGAAATAATAAAAAATAAAATCAGGTGAAATTATTGCATTTGTTGCCTTCTCAGCAACCGTGCCATTTGACGAGTCAATTCTTCGCTTTTAAAGTCATTTGTTACATAAAATGACGCGTCCTTTATAGTTCTATGTGGTGGAAAAATCGACTAATCAACAATTAATATAACCACTCAATTAAGAGTGGGTCGTGTCCATAGGGAGGCAATGACGTATCTAAACTCACACCGGTTAAAAACATATGTTCATAGTTAGTTTCGACGAGAATCGAGCCAAATCTGCCTTCAAATTAAGAAAGCATCAAGAGAACATGCTGAAATGGCAATTTTGAACAACTAAATTATATTTTTTGCAACGTAGCTTAATAAAATAATAATAAAAATTGACAATGGCATAAAATGTAAATATTAATATAGCTTTTACTGTAGAAAAGCAGGGGAACTTCTTCCCCTTGTTTGTGCGTGAGGAGGAAGGAATGGTCGGCGGTGTGCAGCTCGGAGGAGGATCTCTAGACCAAGGGCTCCGTGATGGCAATCGCGGTGAAGTGTGAGGTGCCCCGAGGTGGCCGGATGGAGGTTCGGTGGTGGTGGGCTTCAGTGGCTGCTGAAGTGTCACGGGCCGTGCGAGGGTGGACGGGCGCAGCTGAGCTCCTTGCGAGGAGGCACACACGCTGGAGTACATGCGCACGGAGGGTGGTGTTGCTGGCGGATGCAACTGCTGCTATTGGATGCTGCCGGCCGCATGTTGCAATGCACGCACTGCAGCTAGAGGGTGCACGGCGGGTGCTGCAGGAGGTGCGGCTCTGCAGGCTGCAAGGAAGGCACGCGACAGGTAAGCTGTAGGCGCTACAGGTGTTGGCGGGCTTGTGCAGCCGGAGGGGCACGTCGGTTGCGTGCGTGGCCGGAGCAAGGGTGGATTTGATGGGCGTGCGCTAGGGGCTGGAATGTGGAGGATGGTGCATGCAGCAAGGGCGTGCGCAGGGATGGCGGTCGCGCAAGAGATGAGTGTGCATGGTGGAGCTGTGACTAGTGGCTGGAAAAACTAAGGACAGAGGAGGAAGATGAAGGTGGTGCTATTGGAGTTTCAGACGTCTGGGAAAATTCCCAGACCTCTTAACTGACGGGGAAGTGAAGTTGCAGTGGCTGCAGTGGTGGTTGTTGGTGATGACGGTGAGGGTGGTGCATGCTGAGGTGCTCACAGTAATGCAGACAACCTCCAGATGGTGGTGTGGCCTATCACACCACACGCCCACGGTGGTGGAGGCTCATCGCCATGGTTGATGCCAGTGGTGGTGGAATAGATGAGAGATCAACTCTCTGCACAGTGGTGGGTCAGGGATGGTGGCCTCCCGTACAAGGCAGCCTCCCTCCTCCTTTTGTAGCCACGGCATTCATTTCAAATTCAAAACGGCGTGGCGTAAATGTGATGCGCAGGAGGAGGAGGCGGAGCTGAAGTCGGAGGAGTTACCTGTGCATAGGAAAAAAAAAAAAAGAATAAAATATTTTGGTTATTTATGCATAAGCCCTTAACTTCTTTGTTAAATTAAAACAATGCATGCAATGCACCTAATTGGTTAACTAGTGCAATTCTAAGTTAATTCTAAATGCATTTAGTTATGAATACATTGCATGAATTATGTAATTAAATTAGAAATATGAATTAATCTATTTACATCCTAATGCATGATAAATAAATGTTAGAAATAACTTAATGTCTAGGTACTTAAATACTTAAATAGCCCACAAATATGGGCTAATCAGCAGGCTTCCTTGCCTACCACGCTCAAAATGCCCACACAAGTCTTTCAAATCTTAGCCATCCAAACGCGAGATCGGACGGCTCAGATTTCTTGTGCACCTTCGTCTGTGCCTTCACCGTGCACCTGCATGTGATTGGGCATATGTGCTATGCGTTAGATTGCGCGTGAGTGCTATTGGACGATCTTTGCCGCCCGTAGCCAATTGCATGGTCGTGATTACTCACCCACACACTGCAAATGGCGAGTCGAACGCACGTCGCGCTCTCACGCAATGCCGCTCGACCGCTATGTTGCGGTGCTTGCTTTGTCGCGGTTAAGCATTACGTGTGCGTGTTTCACGGCCATTGGATCAAGTTCCAACGGCACAAATCTTGCGTTGGAAGTACTTTGGAGATGCAGCGGCGGTTCTTAGGGCCAATTGGGTGGCTGGGATGGTGCCAGTTGCACCATCTTGTCCATCCAACTTCTACATGTTGTAGATGGTGCCACAGATATCGGATTGAGTTGATTTTTGCACTGTTATGTTGCGATCATCGATCCGAACCAATCCATGTGGTTGGATTTGTCGTCTAAAGTGTAGATTGGCTCCATCTTGGCCCTTGATCTTTAGGCTTCCTCGATTTCTATCTAGTGCTATGGATGTCCGATAAGGGCAACCTTGGAGTCGTTGAACTCCAACCGTCGCTATGATTAGATCCGTATGGTTGGATCTTCAATCTGAAGCCCCGGTTAAAAATCGCCTTGTCCCTGACTATACAATTTATACAACTTGACCTAAATGCATAATCATGCATGTTATGCAATATTTACAATGTATAATGCTAATATGACACTAAGAACATGTATTAATAGACTTTTTTGGCTATTTAGATGTATGCGCATCACACCTCCATGCCTATCTTTTGCTAGTCTCTAGCAAAAGCTATATGCTATTTATAAAAGAATTAGGGTTGGATTACTCGGGCATAAGTTATTTTCAACATTAAGAAATTTTTACTTAGGACCTGAACTTTCAAAGATAGAATAGCACTCAGGTACCTGCCAAAATGCTGACCACCTCAAGCCCTCACCTTATTCAAAGAAAGATCTCCATTTCTCCTTTTTCTTCTTTTTTATTTTTTTTGGATTTTTTAGTTTAGGGTTACAGAGTAGCTTTCTATGACCACTCAACCCACCCATGACTTGATGAGAACCCTAAGTTCTAAGCATCTTTTTGTGAATGTGATAGACTTATTGATCGGCAATTACAACGGACTTCGGGTTTCTACGCCCCTAGGTGACCTTAGAAAGAATTCTGCCTAAAGGTGTATCTATACGACCAGTAGCTTTCTCCCTACTTTTCTTTTTACGGGGTCAACACAAGGATGAATCTAGTGTATATCTCCCCGACTTATTCTACTTCTCCACTTCTTCCTAAGTGTTTTAGGAATTTGACATGAATTTCTTGAGCTGGGTTCTGTACAACCTACCAATGGGTTGTTACCCACGATAACTTGCCAGCCATACCCGTGAGGTGAAGTGTGGCTCTTTTATTTTCTTTTTTTCTCCTTTTCTTTTTCTTTTTTCTCTCTTTTTTTTCTTTTTGGACTTTCTTTTTTTTTTTTTAAGTAGGTGGCTTCCCTAAAGGTAGCAGGAAAAGAATGGTCCAATGGCTAGGCTATGGACAACCTATCAATGGTCATTGACGTTAGCTACCCTAGAAGGTTCATTAGCTACCTAATTTCGGTTAAAACCACTGAATAACAAGTCAATGACAAATAGTGTGTAGATGCTTTAGACTTAAAGTTTCCTTAAATCGGAGGGTAGGTTGATAAGTCATGTACTTATCACCCAAACTTATTTAATAAAAATAAAATATAATTTAGGATGGTGAGGACTCGATAAAAAAATCCGCATTTTAGTGGATACTCGGGCTGATTAAGCCCAAAGACCTGAAGGGTCTTAGTGTTCAGATCCTATTGTAATATTTCCTAAGATTGGAAACTCCTAATGCCCAAGTATTCTTTCCTAATTCAATTTTTTTTTTAATAAATCAAAAGAAAACGAAAAGAATCTATGAAGCTGATAAAATAATTCAGCGATGAATATCTAGCCCCCCATGCCTATCTAATGCAATGTTCTCAATGATTTAGAAAGACATGAAATAGAGTGGAGTAGAAAGCAACTGAATTCTTGAATAACAGGTTCACTCCGAGATGAAAAGAACCTATATATATGCTGAAGTTAGTGCCTTCAGCTAGGCACCCTATGCAAATAAAGAAGAATCAAAGTATTCACAGGTGTAGGTTAGAATCAAAATAAAAAAATTCACCTCAAGACCTACCAGCAGATGTCCACAGGTGTGGACCAGATTGTGATGTAGACCCATACCCCATGGTCGAGTATATCTAAGGTTCTGGATAAAAATTACCCAGAACCTGAGATCAGCATGCAAGTGGGGTTGAACTTGCAATTTGTGAGGATGCAACACAAGGCCAAAAAGCCAGATAACAGAGAGATCAAGCTCAAAAGGATAATCAATGAATGTTTGCTTGGGTTGAACATCCTCTGAAAAGATGTAATAAGGGTCTCGGTAGAAAGGTGGTTTTAAACAACTTGGAACCCTTAGACTTGATCTTTTGCTTCCTCTGGAATTTACTTCCCATATCATCATTCTCCACTTTCTATCCTCTGCAATCAGGATTTCAAATTCAAGGACCTCTTGCATATTAATTACCCCATCTGAATTTTCCAAGTCTAAAAGATGTGACTGAATCAAAATGTGCTTAGGCTTAGTGATTTCAAAATCAAAATCGTCAATACGTTATATGGGGTGTGATTGAGGATCAAGGCTATGAATTGAATCCTTTAAAACAAGATATGAATCTGCAATGCAAGCACCAACAGGATCAAATTCAATTTTATGGCCATCAAATGATTTATCAAATTCCTCTAGCCCAGTTGTCTCACTAAAATCATGTTCTATAAACTCATGTGAGAATTCGCATAATGATTCTTCACCTTCAGAATCAAAGAAATTTGAATCCGTATTAATGTATGTCTCATAATTATCAATCACTTTCTGATACATAGAGACATCCTGATGGGAACACCATCATGATCCCTAACTAGCTCATTTGGACCTAGAAAAGAGAACAAAAGCTCCTACATAACCAAGTGAAGGGCCTATTTCAAGGAATAACTGTTTTAAGAGAAAAGCAAGAAACAAAGGGTAAAACTATAATTTTACCTTTTTCGTACAACAATGGGATTTCTCAGGAGTTAAACATGGGTTAATTGGTCTTAACAAGATAAAAAGTACGTTGGTTCAATCAGAAAAGTGCTAATGTGAGATCTAGGAATTAAATGACTTCTTGTAATAGACACTTAATTCAACAAGGTTCTGGTTAAGATAAAATTCACCTAAACCCTCTAAAATTCATGTAGAAGTATCCTCTAGGGCTTAGAACCATCAATTTGGCCTTTTGAACCTATTTTGACCTAAATAGGGGTCCTAGTCAAATATTTGCCCTAAATTGGATTTTTGTGTAAAATGGCCAGTCAAACATGGTCAAACCAAAAATCCAACTTCACCATTAGATTTCTTAGGTCAAAATTTGATTTATACCAAAATTTTGACCTAAGGGGAATTCACCTTGACCTACTTTCCAAAACAGTCCAACCTAGTTACTTTTAGACCCCTAGCTTTTGAAAACCTTGCATATACCCCCTAGCTTCCTCGTCATTCTCTGCAATTAGGTCCCTCTGCCCTTATAGCAGAGGAGTCCTACTCCGACAAGGATTGAAGGAGGTATTTCTCCTTGATTCCTCAGAGACTCCCTCTCAAATTTGAAAGGGAGATTCTTTAAGGAATTCCTGATCATCTGAACACAATCTCAAGCCTTGATTGTCACCCAATCTCTCATGCGAACGCATGAGAGATTTGGGTATCTCTCGTAATCCTACTCCGGTGAGGATGCCCATGCTTGGAAGCTTGCCTTCCAAGCACAAGGCCTTCTGTCTGTGTCTAGAAAAGCTCCCCTGACACTACTGATCAGATTTAGCTTGGTTTGGCTGGAGACAACCCCTCAAATTCATCTCCTCTCCTCCGGCCAAACACCCAGCGAGCTCTGACGACCTATTCCTCCTCTTCTTGTCACTTTGCCACCATACCAGTGGTAGAGTCATCTCTGCCTCCCTCGTCCACGTCGTGCCATACCTACGCATGCTCCAGCTACCTCCTCGTCGTCACCGTTCCCCTCCACTAGGATCTTCATCTCCGACGGCGGTAGATACGCGCCGCCCGCCATCCTCTCTCCCTTCATCCATAAAATAGGTCAGATACTTCCCCTCTCTCCCCTCTTTATTTTCCCCCTCTCTATTTCTGTTTTAAACCCTCGACCACCACAGACCACCACCAACGTCTCCACCTCCAACAGACACCCGGTGAGGTGCATCCATCACTCCACACACCCATCCACCTCACCAAACCCCTCAAAAGCTCTGCCACCTTCCATTGATCATTCTCTCCCTCTCCATCAACTGCCACACGCTCCACACACTTCCCCCGATCAAACCCATCACCACAGCCACATACCAACCTAGGCACACACACCTAGGCTGCCCCATGCCATGCCACCCACCGAGTCACCTTCACCGTGTCACGGTGAAGCCCCCTGTGTGGTTTAACGAGGCCGTAGGGCCATTTTACTTGAGAGCAAGTTTTGCCCTCGACTGCCATTAGAGCAGCTGTGAAGAAGCTTGCAACCTTCAACCTAGGCGTTAGGCTCCAGGCATCCAGTCCCAAGCGACATAGAGTTGTCGCCTGCACACATTCAGCTAGTTATTGGCTTCCTAGACCACTGCAGTTGCTGTGATTGAGCAAGGCACCTCCTACGGGTGCGCGCGAGGTGGGTGGGACATTTAGTCCCACCTCGGGTGTTTTGGAGCAGGTGGAGCGATATAAGATGAAATTGTGTCAGGGGCTTATCACCTCCTGACACGGGGTGAGGTCCCCTCGGCCACTCACAACTCGTCCGTGCCCATGCTACACGAACCTGGCAGCCTGACCCGATAACCTGTGCACTCCTCAGGCACCACTCACGTCGGTGTGCCCAGACCCAGGCATTTTAAACCCAACCCGTATACTTAAGAAAGGTTCTGGGAGAGCGAGCCTAGGAGAGAAAAGAGAGTTCGCAGGGGAGGGTAGGGGTAGGTTTTGCACTTGCTTGGAGGGAAACTAAGAAGGAAGAGGACCCTGAAGGAGAACCTAAGGAAACCCACAGGTGTAGCCGCAAGAGAGAAGAAAGCTAAGGAGAAAGAGCCACAGAGGAAGCTAAGGCAAAGAAGAGCCAAGGGAGGAGAAGGCACGGCTGAGGAAAAGGCAAAACTGGAGCCAAAGAAAGAAGGAAGAGAAAGTCAAGGCAGAAAGGAAGAAGAAGAAGGAAGAAGAAGAAAGGAAGAACAAAGCAGTTGAAAGCCAGAGCATAGGCCAAGGTAGGAAGTATAGAAACCAAAGAAGCTAAGGAAGGAGAAGTCAAAGAAGGAAAGAAGCCCACGACAAAGTAAGAACCAAAGCCAAAGAAGAAAGAAGAAGGAAGGAGAAAAGCCAAAGAAGAAAAGAAAAGAAAGAGAAGAAAGATCCAAGAGAAGAAGCAAAAGAAGAAAGACAAATCAAACCTTTTTAAGACATCTGATTCTATAATCAGACATCTAATTTCTCTTTTATGCTACATTTTATTATTCATATACTCCTGCTTTATATTTTGAATTAGGTTTTAAGTAATTTTAAGTGTTCAACTTGCATCTATTATTGAGATTAGTACATGAATTCCATTTGCTCCCTGTGTTCGACCTCGGACTTAAACTTAGAGTAAAAAAATTTATTTGTTTTGAATGCTTTTTCTACTGTACTACAATGCGACCTTTTTAAAACCCAATCAAGAGCTCTCAACACATACGTTTCCTAGTACCCCAGCTTAGGGATCTCCAGTGAAGAAATCAAATCATCCTTATTTGATTGCTCTAGAAAAACTTGGTCAAACCCAGTCTCGTAATACGTGTTCCCCGCAACAGGTGCTTGAGCGGGTTCTCACATTAGCTCTCCTGAAGGGGGTTCATCCTGGGAATCATCCTAAGATTAAACTAAAGCAAGTGCAAATCTCATCTTCAATTTCCATAATTTCCCAAGTAAAAACTCACCCAGGCCCTTATCCTTAACATCCTAGAGCCAATCCAACAGATACTTGTTCAGATCATCAATCATTTCAATTAGGGGCTCCAATTCTTCAGTGCAAGGTTTAGGCTGAGCTTTTAAAGATTGTATGGTTTTCCTCAAGTTAGCCAACACCTTTTCTTGGACCTAGTTAACCTGAACAACATGGTTTGGTTTCGGTGGAGTGGGTTTGGGTTCAATGCAGGGGAGTTAACAAATTGAGGATCTTGATACTCTCCCTGATATTAGGTCATTTCAAGTTGCTCATAAGGTGGTGATGACCTAAAGGTAGTGTATTCTGGGAAGGGGTAAGGATTAGTGTATCCTTCTTGATTGTAGATCACATTAGGATGTTCAAATGAGGGCGATGATCTAACATCAGTGTATCTTGAAGAAGGATAAGAATCAAAATCGTGGTGTCTAAGGTTAAACTCTGAACACGGAGGTCCGAAATTGTATTCCCAATCAAGATTATCCTTACTAGAAGATGTATGAGAATAAGTCTAGTTGGAATAATAATCATTTTGGGAGTAAGATGTATTAGGAGGATAAGAATGGGAAAGCATGTAAAATGTGGAAGGATCCTTGATAGAACAGGAGGAAGAAAGGTACCCTGCAATACAAACAAACAAACCTGTCCTTAAGTGGGCTAACCTAAAGACCTACAGATTCCCAGAACCCATCTTGAGATAAAGAATCGATTTGGTCTACTTCTTTCTGGTCAATTCAACCAGTTAGAGGGAGGGACTGGGGAGAAGGTTCTTCCTTTGGCTTGTGCCTCAGGTTCTTAGTGTACCCCCCAGCTACGATCGTTTGATTCTGCTCCCCTAGCTGGACATCAAATTCAACGATAGAAATAGACTAATAAAAAATAATCTCAATCTGGGCTCCGAAGAGCAAGTCCAATCCTTAAGGCTAACGTCTACTCTATTTTAATTAAGGTTAGGTTTGAATGTGCTTTGGAATGTGATGGCCACTTTATCTGAGTTGTGCCCTTAATGATTGATTGATATGCGTGTGCGTGCACAACCAGTGATTTTCAAGCAAGATTATTTTTGGATTTGGTGAATTTTAGGGTTCAAATCTTAATTAATAGCTTTTAGGATTCAACTTTAGGTATATTCAATCAAGTTTAGTTGGCACACCATGTTTTAAAAGCATAGGTGAAGATGTTTTCCTTTGAAACTTAAAAGAATGTGGAGTGCCTGGTAAATCCTTAAAAGTTGAACCTATGTGGCAACTACTTCATGAGTTGATTTTAGTTGAAGTGGTGTGGCCCAAACAACTCGAACAATTGGCCTAAATTGCACCATTGAGTTTAGCACACAAAATGATTAACCTAGACTGATTTCTACTCTTTTATATGTTGATTTGTGTGTACTGGTTCCATAGATCAGAATCCAGTTGAGTAGAAGTAAATCAATTAGGTTATTTGCCATGAATGTGGGTGTATGTAGTGTGTATGTTGAATTACACCACAAGAAATATCTTTTTGTTGATTTTTTTATATGCAGGTGAGATGAATGAGTGAAAATCCAAGCAACCAAACTAACCCTAGGATTTATGCAAACACCTAGGTTAATTAGACTTTGAATTAATGTGGTGAAATGGAACTATGGAGGGGGAAGAATGGAGAGCACTTATAGTTGTCTTCAATTGCACTTTACTCCAATCTACTACTTGAAGATTCCCTGTCAAGATACCTGCAAAACAATAGGCAAGAAATAAAGCAAGTTAGAAAACAATAGTGTGTGTGAAATGCGGAAAGAAAATTAAAAATCATCTCCTCCCCAGCAATGGCTCCAAAATGTTGAGTGCGGAAAACTATGCGATTGAAGTTGGTTTTCAAAAACTCATCGTTGTAGTCTATTTTGCAAAGAAATCCATCAACAGTAAATTTATACCAAAATTCTAAGAATTCTTGATCGAACACAGGGAGGCAAATGTTCGATTTAAAACAGCATTTGTTTAATTATCACGAAGCAGATTAGGTAGTCGAATTGAATCTAAACTAACTATCTACTTAAAGAATAATAAATAGAAGACAAAGAGAGAATATTACAAACAAAGATAAAAAGAGATAGAATAAACATAAAATTCATTATCACAAGTTGATGTTCATTACAATTACAACTATCCACTACACTAGATAGCAGAAAATCTACATTAGAAAGTGGGAAATCTATTGTAGAAAGCAGTAAAAGAGAAGATAGAGAGAAGTCATCCTCTCGACGACTGCTTGGAGGACAAGCCGGATGGGATAATGCTTGGAAGATGGGGGACGAAGCGGGAAGAAGGAGGACGAAACTGGAAGAAGCGGGAATGAGGTAGCATGTCGTTGTCATCGTGGGATCCACTTCCAGAATGGGATGAGAAAATTGGATTTTGGCTCTAGAATAGAATTCCAGGTGTGGGACAAGCTTTTCTTGAGCTTTGGAGAGGAGGAGAAGTGAAGGAAGGGATGAAGAAGTGGAGGTTGGGTCTCTATTTATAGTTGTAGGAATTAAGGGCAACTTTGTCATTTCAAGCTTAGAACAATAATATCAAGTCATTAATGACGGAATTATCCATCACTAAAGGTCTGATTGTGGCTGATGTTCGCGTGCCGCCTGCGCCTCCCCGCCTATTATGCTCAAAACACCCGCACACGTCTTTCAAATCTTACAGATCAAACGGATCAGATTTCTCCTCGCACGCTTTCATCTGCGCCTTCACTGTGTGCCCACGTGTGATCAGGCATACGTGTTATGCGTCAAATCACACGTGCGTGCTATCGGATGATATGCGCCACCCACAGCTGATCACTTGGTCACGATTACTCGCCTATGCATTGTGGATGGCGAGTCGAACGTGCGTCGTGTGCTTGCGCAACTGTGCTTGATCGCTACGCTACGGCTTTTGCTTTGTCGTGATTACGCATTACATGCACATGCTTCATGGCCATTGGATCAAGATCCAACGGCATAGATCGTGCGTTGGAAGTCCTTTGGAGATGCAGTGGCAGTTCTTAGCGCAGATTGGGTAGCTGGGATGGCTCCATGTGGTGCCATCTTGGTCGTCCATCTTCTACGTGTTATAGATGGTGCCACGGATGTCAGATTGAGCCGATTTTCATGTCGTTAGTTTACGATCATCGATCTGAACCCATCCATCTGATCGAATTTGTCGTCTAAAGTGTGGATTGGCACCATCTTGGCCCTTGAATTTTAGGCTTCCTCGATCTCTATCTGGTCCTACAGATGTTCGATCTGGGCACCTTTCTCTCTTCTGATTTCCCTCCTTACTTTACCATGTGTCCTTCAACTTTTATATGCATTTCCCATCCTATCCTCGTACCTCCACTTATCCCCAAGATGATTACTATTCTGACTTCACTTGTAATTACCCATTCACTAGCTGGGATGACTTTAATTGGGGATATGAATATGGACCTCAGTGTCCAGGGTCTAACCCTGGACAACAAGACTGTGATTATTATCCTTCCTAAACTTACAATGATTATGGATCTCCATCCTTTGATGACCAAGCCAAGCTGATCTACAATCAGGAAGGATATAATGATTATAACACCTACCCACCCTAGTATTTCACTAAATATTGGTTGCCACCATCCTTTGAACAACCTAGAATGAACTACTTTCAGGGAGGGACCCGAGAACCTCAACATCTTGACTCCCTTAAATTTAACCCAAACCCACCCAAACCTGAACCGAACCAGTCGGTTTAGGTGAACCAGCTCCAGGATAGGGTGTTGTATAATTTGAGGAACACTATACAATCTTTAGAAGCTCAGCCAACACCATGCACTGAAGCACTGGAGACTATGATCAAAATCATTGATGAACTTAACAGTTCTTTATTGGATTTGCTCCAAAGTGTTAGGGATAGGGACCTGGATGAGTTTCTTCTTGGGAAATTGTTGAGGTTGAGGATGAAATTTGTGGTTACCCTAGTCAAATCTTGGGATGATACTCAAGATGAACCCCCTTCAGGAGAGCCAATGTCTGAACTCGCTCAGGCACCTGTCGAGGGGGATACATTTTCTGAGACCGGGAAGGACCAGGTTGGGCTAGAGCAACCCATTGAGGATGAATCGAGTTTCTCACCTGAGATCCTAGAGCTAGGGAATGAGGAAAAGTATGTCTCTTTGAACCAGGAAATGACAATCAATTTTGAGACATATATAAATGAGGATCATGGATTCTTTGATTCTGAGGATGAAGAATCTCTTAGTGAAGTCTCACTTCAGCGTAAGCAAGATGATTTTAGTGAGACAAATGGGCTTGAGGAATCTAACAAACCGTTCGATAGCCAATTATTGAAGATTTGGATTTGTTTGGGGTTAACTTAGAGGATTCAAATCTTCATTTACTAGAAGATTCAATCAATAGCCCCATTCCACAACCACACCCCAAAGGGATTGATTTTGGTTTGGAAATCACTGTACCCAAGTTAATTCTGAATCAGCCACAATTTTTGGACATGGGTAAATCTTATGGGGTGAACGGTATGCTAGAGGTCCCAAAACCTAAGCACTTGATGTTGGAGGATAGGAATGTTGAAATGAAAATTTGGGAGGTTAATTTTGAGGGAAAAACAAGCTTGGATATAAGGGTTCCTATTGACCTAAAACCACCTACTTTCTACTAGTACCCTTACGATATGTTTCACGTGCAACCCAAGCTTGAAATAACTGATTATTTTTCTGAGCTAGATGTTAAGTGGACAACCGCACCTATTGAACCATCTTTACCTATTGTTTGACACTTTGGTCTTGGGTTACACACCACTAAACTGCAAGCCCAGCCCTGCAAACACAACAACCTTCTGTTCTGAGTGATTTTCATCGAGAACTTGAGAACCACTTGCCCTGGGGCATGGGTCTGCATCATAATCTGGTCCATGTCTATGGACATCTTCTGTAGGCAGGTCTGAGAATCAATATTTTTTTTCTTAATTCTGACCCGCACATGTGAATTCTCAATTTCTTCCTTGTATGTATTTTATGCCTAGTTGAAGGCATTAAATTTAGCATGTGTTTATATTTCACATTCTCTACAAAGCTAACCGGATTCGTCATGATGTTCAGGTGATATTCTGTTTACTTTGCCCTTTTCATGTCTTTATTTTTATAATGAGGACATTACATCATTTAGGCATGGGAGGGTGGATACTTAATCCTGAAATCATTTTGTTAACTCTGTACAATTTCTTTTAGTTTCTTAAAAAAAAAAAGAAATAAATTGAAAATTCAAAAAGATAAAAAAGAAAAGGAATTAGTAGAAGAAAACTTAGGCATCTCGAAGTTATTAACTTTAGGAAATGATATGATAGGACCTAAACACTTAAACTCTTTAGGTCTTCGAGCTTAATTAGTCAAGGTGCCCACTTGAATGTGGACTTAGTCTCGAGTCCTTGCCAAGTCAATCTTATTTTAATTCGGTAAATAAATTGGGGTGATAAGTATACGACTTATCAACCCGCCCTTTGATTTGAGGGGACTTTAAGCCTAAGAATCTATACACTTTTTGCACTGACTCACTTTTTGATAGTTTCTTCGGAAATTGGGTAGCTAATGAACTATCTAGGGTGGTATGGCTCATAGGTGGTAACAGCTCATCGGCTAGTTGCCCAGAGCCCAGTCACAAGACCATTTTGATTGTACTGCTTTTAGGTAAATCTTAGATCAAGGAAGCCACCGACTTAAAGAAAAAAAAACAAAAAGAAAAAGAAATAAAAAGAAAGAGGAGAGAAAAAATAAACAAAACCACACTTCACCACAAGAGTATGGCTAGCAAGTTGTTGTGGGAAATAGCCCATTGGCCGATTATCCAGAACACAGCTCACAAAAATGCACAATAATTCCCAAAACACTTAGGGAAGTAGGGAAGTAGAATAAACCAGGGAGATGTACACTGGGTCTGCCCTTATGTTGACCCCATAAATAAAAGTAGGGAGAAAGCTACCATTCGGAATGATAAACCTCTAGGTAATGTCACCTAGGGTCGTAGAAACCCGAAGTCCATTTAAACGGCCGCCTAGTGAGTCTTTCACTATTTCCACAAGATGCTTAGCACTTAGAGTCCTTTTCAAGACTTAGGCATGTCAGGTAGCCGTAAAAAGTTATCCAGGAACTCTCAAACTCCAAAAGTACAAAAAAAAATAGAAAAGAAGAAAAATAAAAAAATGTATCTTTCCTTTTCAAATAAGGCGACGACTTGGGCGGTCTGCATTCTAGCAGGCACCTAGGTACTGTTGAGTCTCTGTAGTTTAGGACCTTAGTTGAAATTTTCTATTGTTAATAAATGACTTGGGCCTAAGCAATCTAATCCAAATTTTGATTTTATACATAGCATGTAGTTTAATTTTGCTAGAGACTAGCAAAAGATAGGCATTAGGTTATGATATAGCCACATCTACTAGGTTAAAATGCCTATTCATGCATGTTCCTAGGCTTAGATTTGCATTTCATCTTATAAAAATTGCATAACATACATCATTGTGCATTTAGAGTAGTTGTATATATTTTAGGTTAATTAGGTCATTTTTATGGTTAGGAGAGAAAAAGACTTATTTCAGTGCCTTAGATGGATGATCGAACGTTACAGATCTAATTAAGACGACGATCGGAGTCTAATGCCTCTGAAATCGTCTAGATCAGAGAACCATAGCTTCACACGAAGTTCGAGGAAGATCAATGACCAATGGGCAATGCGACATCCATACAAGTTTCAGATGGAAAATCCAACCGTACGGATGGATCCGGAGCGACAATCGCAATCCAGCACCGTAGGAATCATCTCGATCTAAGCACTGTGGCACCCTCTACAAAAGAAAGAAGAATGGATGACCTAGATGGTGCCACATGGCACCATCGAGGGTGCCCAATGCTGGCCAGCAGCAGTGCACGCGCATAGTCGCAACCATACGTAGAGCACGCGCACAGCCGCCGCCGCGTGCGACGCACCACGTACAGCCACAGCCGCAGCTGCACACTGTGCACAACGTAGCCGCGCAGCGCAGTGCATGCCAGCACGTGCAAGGCGCGGGAAACATGGGCGCATGTGCAACACGTGATGCACCCTCTAGTGGAGCACGTGCCAGTGGAGCATATCTTTAGCGATGTGTGCCTTTAGTGACGCTTGCAGCTGTTACTAATGGTTTGTGCGCACCAGCTAGAGGATTTGAAGGACGGATCTTCAACGATAGTTGCTGCAACGTTTATTGATGTCAGTAATGACCTAGATGCGAATTTGTTCTTCCTCCTCCACTATAAAAGGACCTACCCGCAACCATTCTAAATCATCTCTTCCTTTCTTCCTCTCACCACCTCCAAGGCTCTAGAGAAAGCTTGTCCCAAGCCCGAGATGCTCCTTTAGAGTTGAAGATCAAATAGTTTTCCCTTCCCTCATCACCATTTGTGGAGCATCTCGTGGCTGTCCTCTCACCGCCCTTCGGGAAGAAGATCCTCTCCGCGATGCTGTCCTGCCCCATCCTCCATCCTCCAGCTCCATCCTCCTTCATCCCGCTCCTCACCACCTTCCTCCAGGCGACGTCAGAGTGAGTGGTCCTTTGAGCAACCATTGAGGGGGATTTCTCTCACCTCATTTTATCTTTTTACGCTTTCATAGTGTGGATTTTCTGCTTTCATAGTGTAACAAACAATTCTTCATGAATAGATGATTGTTTCTCTCTCTCACTCTTATTTTTGTATGTAGATAAAGTTTTCATCGATCGAATCTCTTACTTGCTAAAAATACCAAAAAAATTAGAAAAGATAAAAACAACCATAAATAAATAAAAGCAAAGAACGGATTTCCAAAACCAAACGTTCGCCCTGTGTTCAACCTGGGACTCACTTTTTGAGTTTCGGATATAAATTTTATTTGATCACGAGTTTTGCAACTACGACGACGGGTTACTTGTATCCCTGATTTCAAACTCACGAAACACGTGCGATCACACCTCTTTTGCCGACTCTGAACCAAAGCAAGGCTAGCCTTAATGCTGTTACCACACGTAGTGGCAAATTGACTCAAGATCCACCTTATTCTAGCCTCTCTAAACCTGGATGGTTATCCAAGACACCTTTATCCCATATCCAAAGCCTGAACCGATCCTACAGGAACCTGCAAAGGTTCCATTTCCTGAGGCCTTGACCGAAGGAAAGGGGAAACCCAAACCTGTGGCACTTGAGGAAGACTTGGTCAAGCTCTTTGAGTAAGTCTAAATAAACATCCCCTTGATGGATGCGATCCGCCATGTACCAGCTTACGTGTGATTTCTGAAGCATTATGTACACTAAAGCGTAAGCTGCAAAACAAAGACAGGAGTCCAATTGTATTGTCTGAGCAAGCAAACTCAATCATCTTGAGCAAACTCCCATAGAAAATAAAAGATCCTGGCACCTGGTCGTGTGTTTTCACTCAACTCAGTAATTAAGTTAATTTCACTTAATTAAGAGTAGAAGAAGTCACTTAGGTTAACTCAAAGTTGTGTCGGTTGTGTAGTATAAGGTCGAATTAACCTAACATTTTAGAAATTTTTACTAGTTGAGTCCAGGTCATTCACTGGGAGGTATAATAATTTTCTCCAAATTCACCAATTCTCTTTTATTTCTCTATAAGTTTAGGAGGTATAACTAAGTTGATTTTTAAAACATGAAATTTTCAGAAATATTAATTAAAATGGAGTAATATGCAAAATCCTATAAGAGACCATATTTACACAAAATGATCTACTTTATTAACAAGTAAACAAGTTAGTTTTCTAATTCAATTTCATTCGAAAGAAATTAAGGCAACTAAAAGTTATTCTATTAAAACATGCCTTTTTACAATTAAGAACAAAAAATAATAATGCAAGAAAAATAAATTTTCCTTTATTTATTTCTTCAGCCTCTCTCATCTTCTTCTTTCTTTTATTTTCTTCTCTCTCTCTCGAGCTCTTTTCTTACCTTTCTTCTTTTCTTCCTGTCTTCTTTTGTTCCCTTAGTCTTCTCCTTTTGTTCCTTAATCTTTTCCTTCCTTAGTGCCTGTGCTCCTTCTTTCGTTAGCCTTCAGCTCAACACTTAGCTTAACAATCGGCTTCTCTTTCAATTCCCTTAGACTTTCAGCTGAACTGGGTTTTTTGTACTGTTTTAACCAACATTTATTTTATTTGTGGTTAGGTCCTTTCGAGGATACACAGCACCCAGAGACCAGGGTGGGACCAGACCCTACTCGGTGCTCGCCTAATCTCTATTAGGTTCATTTTTTATTTATTTCATATCAGTTCACAGTCTCGAGCCACTTCGGCTCAACCCGGCCTCCCAGGCCTCTCTCGCCCTCCCAAGGCACATTCTCGCTTATGTCCCCAAGGGCGCACACCTGCAGGCACAAGCCCGCACACACACACACATGCTCAAATTAGATCAGATCGGTAACCGGTGCACCAAGCGCTGACGACTGCATAGCCCATGCAATGAATTCATTTTATCCCCAGGTGCGCACTCGTGAACTAGCGATGTGGGACTAACCTACCCCTTCCAGACCCAACTTCAAATGATCATAACTTTCTACCTAGAGCTCCAAATCGAGTGATTTCAAGTTTGTTAGAAAGCTCTAAGATAGATCTATACAAATGCATGGTCAATTTAAGGTTTTGATGATGTTTTACTCTTTAATTTGAGAGATGAAATCAGGGGTTCCTATGCGTTATTTAAATGCCTGGAAGTGAAATTATATTTACAGAGTCCTCAAATGGACTTCTCTCTTTTATTTAAAGGTCTATACATGTTATATAAGTGATTCTGCACCTGTTAGAGTAGGTTTTATGTTATTAAGACCTTCAGAACCAGTAGAGAAGCTCTTCACTTCTCTGAAAGCTTCAAAGTTCATATTTCAGACTTCATAATGTGCAACAGACACTTAAAAGTGTTTCTAATTGATTTAAACTAATTCTAAGGGTTATAATTAACTTATCTGGGCAGGATTTAAGTTTAAATTTCAACAAAAGGCTTCTCCTATTGGTTTGGGTTCGAAAGTAACCCAAATTAACAGGAACTAAATTCTCACTAAATAAATCATCTAAACTCACTTAATTCTCTCTAAAATCATCAAACAAGTTCCCAGAAACAACTTACACTCCTCAATATCTCAATTCAAGCTCAGATCTCCATTAACAAACTCATGTTTGATTGTGGAAGCACAAAAAGTTGACTTCCTGTTCAAAGCTTCCTCCCAAGAAATTAAAGCCTTAATTAGAGTCTCCTCAAAATCCATAACTTATTCAGATCTTCAGGAAGGTGTTCTGACTTTAATTTCTAGAGTTACAAGCTCACCGCCTGAACTTGGAAAGGTGTGTGTTCATCAGAATCAATCAGAGGTTGTTACCGCATTTTAAAGACTTTAACAGCTTCAGTGCATTGCACTGAAGCTTCTGAGTTCCTTAAATGCTTCTCAGATCTCTCTAATAGACTTCTCCAACTCTACCGGAGTTAGGGAAGATGAAGTTAAATCTACAGCTCCAGTGGCTAAATCCTCAAATAAACATTCTTAAAACAATCAGTGATTCACATTTTATCATTCCGGAGCTTTACAAGTTCTAGAGGCTGAAATACAAATTTTGGCTCGTCGGAGCTTCGCTGAGTCCAGAAAATAAGAAAAGTGTGTACAGATTGATAAAACTTGCCATTTTTGATTTAGAAAAGATCCCGAGGTTGCAAGGAACCTCAGTATCACATTTAATTCTTCATTTATCCATTAGAATTAAGAATTGACAGTGAATTCATTTTCTTAAAGAATCTGAGTGGTTAAAGCTTAGGGATTGTTTAACCACTCGATTGAGAGGCTAAATCAAGTAAATAGATGTTTATATTCATAAATATATATTTAATTTAAGATTTGAACTGTTCCTGAGCCACCATGGATAGCGAGCTCAGGAACTTAATTATGATTTGGGCATTTAATTTATATGTGATATTAATAGGTATTATAGTGTCGATTAGGGTTCATAGGTGGTGAATAGATTATGAAGAACCCAGTGGAGGTGAAATTAGGTCTATTACTGTCACCATAGATAGTGTCAGTAGTCAGTGAAGGTGGAATGTGAATTAGGTGATTAGGTGATTCAATTAGCGATTAAGTGTTTTAGAAGTGATTATGGGAGATACAAGAAGGTGTACAATGAATTAAAAAGATGAAATTAGTCTCTGGCGAGCTCAAGGAACTCGCCGGAGTCGAAGAAGATGAAACTAAAATCTAAAATTACTCTAATCTAACTACCTAAACTAACTAACTAAACTAGCCTACTCCTACTCCTACTCCTAATCTACTGTTACCTGGACGAAGGGGTCAATAGGGTTCCACTGAAGGTTCATAGCGGATGACGAAATTAGAGGGTGGAAGAAAGATCTCTGGCGAGCGGATTTGAGGTGGAGCAGAGGATTCCTTGGGTCGGTGCCTGTGTCAGAGACGTAGAAGACCATGGCAGATCTCCTCAGCTGATTAAGATGGACGGAGGAAGTCGAAAAATAGAATGGGAAGTCATTGGAGTTTTGGACGAATAGCCTATCGAAGTCGGCTACAGTGTTAGAAGAGGGAAGGGAGCCAACTTGAATAAAATCAGAGGTGTGAGGGGGTATTTATAGCAGTTTGCAGTGACTAGAGTGGCGAAGTCTGGCTGAAGAAGGAGCTTGAGGAGCTTAACCTCCGTCGTCGTCTCCGATGATGATGAGGTTATCTCCCACTAAAAAATAGGATTTCTGGTTAATCCAAACCGGTGGATGAAGTGGAGGTGGTGAGCGCAAGCTGCAAGAGCTTGGACAAAGAAGGATGATGTCGGCAGGGTGGTAATCGCTCGGTGGGGTGACTCTTTGCCTCCAACCGTTCATTCGGCTGGAGAAGAAGAAGAAGAAGAAGACGAAGAGGGACTTAAATGAAATAAAACTTAAGGACCTGTGTGAGAGATAAGGACCCAATTGTAATGAATATTAAGGACCAAAATGTAAACCCAGGTTTTGAAGGTTTATTTTAATTTAGATCTTTTTCAACTTTTTATATGTGTTAGTAAATAAGGTAAATATTATGTTTACACCTTGAATTTACATTTTTGACATTTTTAGATTAATTTATTAGATTAAGTAAAATCACTTAAGTTATTATATACTTAGGTTTACATTATATTTAAGTTACTTAACTTATTAATTAAGAGAATGATTAATAGGATTTCGAGTCCAATTATTATCTAAATTATTAATAATGTTAATTGAATGATAAAATGTCATTTTTAACTTATTTTAAGGTCCTTCACTAAATATCCCTTATTTTATAATTAACCCTTATATGTTCATAACCTTAGCTAATTAACTAGGAAGACTAGTTAATTAGGGGTAACTAGAGATCATGATGAGTGTCTCATCAGCACCCCTTTGATCTCTTGTAAGATTGACAATCTAGATTTTGATCGAGCTTTATTAGATTTATAAGCCTCCATAAACCTTATCCCTACATCTCTACTAGATCATTTCAAGGAAACTGAGCTCAAACCAACTAAGGTGACCTTGAAATTAGCAGATAAATCAGTCAAGTGACCTAGAGGAGTTCTCTAGGATGTTCTAATTAGGATTCGAGATTTCTACTTTCTGGTGGACTTCATCATTTTAGATATGGGTTGATGGTAACACCATCATTAGTCATACATAACTTAAATTAGTGGAAATAAAGTGACAAATGCTCCTGAAATGATTGCTTGAGAATAGTAATTCCACGCAAATCCATTTTAAGAAGTGAACAATAAAATAGGGCTAATTTTGTAATTTTAACATCACATCAAAAATGCAGAGTAACAACGGGATTTATCCAGGGTTAATTAAAGGTCAAATGAGCACTAAAGTTCAAGGAGTGGGTCCACATAGACATAAATGGGGTTTCACGCGTTTCGAGAATCGTAGTAGTACACAAAACCCTAACTTTAGACTTGTTTAAATTAAAGAGGTTTTGGTCAGGGTAAAATTCATCCAAACCTGCTATAATTCATAAAAAAATATTTTGAGAGGTTTGGTACCCATGGTTTGACCATTTGTACCCATTTTGACCTTGAACAGTGTTTCAGATAGGATTTTGCAATAAATTGGGCTTCTATGAAAATTACCCAGTCTAACATGCTCAGAACTCAAATCCAAATTCACCATTAGATTTCTTGGGTATAAATTAGGTTAGTGCTAAAATTTAGGCCCAATCAGAGCCTATCTTGACCTAGTTTACATTTCATTCCCTAAAACCACTATTTTATACACTTAGACCCCTAACTTTCGAAATTCCTTTCAAATGGGTCCCTAACTTCTTCATCTTCTTTGCATAAAAACCCCTGCAGCCATTGCTATGTCAATCGACCTACAGGCATGCTTTGACCATCTCAAAACCTCGTAAACAAACTCGAAATCCCACCAAATTTGGTGGGATTGGTGTTTGGTGGGATTGGTGTTCACATTGTAGAGAACTGTCTAAGCAAAGTCTTGGCTTCCAAATCGCTATATTGTGCCCTAGAGAACCCATGAAATCCATGGGTTTCTTGTATCCTAATCTCCAAGCAAATCAAGCTCCTTTCCTCAATTAGAGCTCGGCTATGAGCTCTATAAAAGCTCGACGACTCCAGACCACCGTCCTTAGCCCGGTTTAGGCCCAAAGACATCTTTTTCTTCCTCTAGCCATCTCCAACCGTGGCTCCGGTAGACCTCCTTGACCCCCATCTTCCTGCCACCAAACAGCCAAATTGGGTGGCCCAGTGCCTTCAACACATTCGTTCGCTCCTCGCTTACAATCGTAGGGGTTCCTATCTCCTCTATCGCCGCCATCCTCCCCCATCGAAGTCTTCATCGTCCTCGGTGCCGTTGAAGCAAGCCACCATAAATTTCCTCCCCCTTTCATCCAGTAAAGTAGTCATCTCTCTCCTACTTAGTCTTTAGGTTAGTTTTAGGTGTTTATCCTTTAGGATAGCCCTCAATATCTCCCTCTCTGACTTCTTCTTCCCTATCTCCGACCATGCCTCCAGCGTGGTCGCTATGCTACCACACGCTACCAAACACCCCTCCACTTCCACCCACACCTTTGCCGCACCACCGTAGACCTCCACCCACCAAATTAGCACCACTAACACACTTCTCATCTCACGACGAGTCTCTTTAACGCACTAATTGGGGCTTAAGGCCCATGTTCATGATTTCAGGTCTCACCATCGCCAACAGCCATCTCCATCACCGACAACCATCAACCGACCTCCTTCGACTTCAAATCCACTTTCAGCCATTGTGGACAACTTTCAGGAAGTGAATTTGGCTTCCAATTATGAAGAAGCAACGTAGCAATAGCCTCGATTTGACAAAGGCATTCACGGTTGCAATGAAGGACAACCAATGTTTAGTCCCACATCGTGGGCACTAAACTGAGTGAAGCTACATAAAAGGCAATTGTGCGCATGGCTCGTTGCCTCAAGTAACACGAGGTTGATGTCCCCCATGCACGCACAATACCATGCGGTCTCACTCCTCACCTACGACCACTGCCTGCTTGTCTGGACCCTACTTGGTTTGGATCACCCGCTTATATATCCAATTACCCAGTTCTGAGAGAAGAAAAGAAATTCTAAGGGCGGTAGAGGTAGGCTTTCCATTGTACTCTTCAAGATTGTGCCTAAATGTCTAATACTTAGCATCTTTGAGGGACTTCTACTTTGAGGCTTGGCACCCTTGTGCATATGCTTTGCTAAGGCTCTGTGCCTTGGTGGTTTAAGGCGTCTGATGATCCATTGCGACGTCTGATTGTGACATTCATCTGGTACTGTTGAGATATTTGAGCTTGAACCTGACATTTAGTTGACGTGGAATTTAGAGATTAGTGGTTCAAGGACCACTGTTGGAAAATTTGATTTGACTAAAAATTCTTTGGTATGTGCTTCATTTGAGAGATTAATTGGTGATTTAAATCACCACTTTTAGAGTTTCTCTCATTCATTTTATCCCATTATTTCTTGAGATAATCTTGATTATTATTGAGTAAGTCATTCCTTGAATATATTTATCTTCTACTCATTGATTTATATTATGATTAGTGCGTGAATTCCATATTTACTCCCTGCAAACGACCTTGGACTCAATTCTATTTCCCGAGTTTTATAGATTTAAGTGTTGTTGCAATTTTTGTCCTATACTACGATGCGTATTTCTAAAAGACGATTCTCGTGATAAACATTTAGGCACTGTTGCTGGGGAGCAACGTGCAATTCACCTCTAGTCCTATCTTATTTGATTGAGCTAATTACTAACTTTTTCTATTTGTTTTGTTGTGATTTTGCGAGCTACATCACAAGAAGATCTTCCACGTAATCAACCACTTCATGGGTAGGTAAAATTTCTCTTCTTCCCTAGTCAACCTCCTAATCTTTGGAAAGAGAAAAAGGAAACAAATGAATTAGAATCCATTTTCCTTATTTTTCTAGTAATTATCATTTAAAGGCAAAGTTTCCTGATTTGCGAAATTGATTTAATATTTGATTGAAGTGAGATAATTTGATTAAGGATCCCCATCCTGATTTCTATACCTATTAGGGATTTATGCATAAAGTCACAACATTTTGGACTGCTCACATTCTTGTTTAAGTCCAAGGTGTGACATTTGAGATCAAATTAGACTTGGAAATAGAACCAACTAGGGTTTCCACTTTAGGGTTTTGAAGTGTTAGTACACACTTGCATGCATTAAAGGAAACTGATCTTCCCACATTTCTGTGCAACCCAAGCCCTTATTTGAAAAGATCTATTCAAGTAAACCCTAAAAATCAGGCTCTAAATTCTCAGGAACCCAAAAATTTGGACCTAATAACCTAATAGTCAATTCAGGGTGAAGTGGGTCTTGACCCAAATTTCATCCTTAGCCTTAGGACAGGTTAAGTGAACTTGATCCACTTTGTAGATCAACCAACTTCCAAATTAGGTCACAAATCAAATCAACTTCTTAATCAAGTGAAAGTCAAGGTATAAATTAGCGCTAAAATTGGTAGACTTAAGATCTCAATTCACACATTCTGGTCTACTTAGAACCGCAGTGACAAGGAAGGTTGGGTGGGGGAAAACCTGTAACTCGTGGGGACGCTTTACCATGTAGGGGTCTTTGCAGGGCTCTCCTTTCCTAATTGCCCAAGTAGTTCTCAGGTGAGGATTTTTGATTCAGAGGTATCATCCGCCTCGAAACAGCCTTAGTCATCCAAAAATCTTTGGGTGCCTTGATTGGGTCCAATAAACATCTAGTCCCTCATCTATTCTATAGTTCACATACATAGGAAAGGTCCTAGGTTTGACCTAGAGGCCTCCATTAGAGTTGATCATTTGGGGAATTCTAATTTGAACTAATCAATTCAATCTGGACCTAAATTTGATTCTACATCCTGATCCACCACCTGATTTGAAAATGCAACCAGATAACATAGGAAGATTATTTAGGAAACCTGAATCCCAAATGAGCATCAAAGAGAAAGTGATCGAGGCTACTCTTAGACATCATGATGAGTATTACAAGACCTCATATCCATTTAGGAACATTTAGGTTAACATACCTGAAACAACAACCCTTATTGTGAACCGAGCCCATCCATTGTTGTCCCAACTGATAAATGGTTCAACCTGAGATGATCTCTTATCAGAATACATTGAATTAGGGAAACTACATAGCAATGAGTATCTACAATGTTGGTCAAATCCTCCACTTTGGGAAATACACAAAGATCTCATTGAAAAACGTGGGTATATGTTAAATACGTTACAACAAGCCATTGATCAAAAATACCCATATCAACATTTAGAAATTGATGAGACATCTTGAAGTAAGGTTGAAGATCAATATGATTTCCTAGAGCTCATGTTCGAAAATCGAGGTTGTTGGGGACCCCCAACCCAAATGGAATTTAATTCGAACTATGTGCAGAATGACATACCTGATCAAAATATTGGTTGGGTGGATCCACTTGTGGGTGTTCTCGATTATGAACCAGCCTTAAAGAGCCATGAAGCTGGTCCATCATGCCTTGATTTTCCAAACACCTGTGATGAGCCTGAATTAGAACCTCTCATGGATTAATTCCCATACTTTATCTTGTTAAGGTAATTCTCGAAAGTGATTCTAACATCCTAATAGAACCAAGTCCAGATTCTAGTGACCCAATTACTACCCCTAACCTCTATCCAGATTTGAGCTTATTTGGGATAATTAGGAGGCCCAATATGAGGAGAATCAGATTTTAGATTTGAATTATGATTTTGGGCCAGTATTTGATGGTTATACCTCTCCAGGCTCCTCAGAAGTACAAATAGATTTGTCGAAAGACACACCAATTTACAATATAGAAATAGAGGAGTTAGAAGAGTTGAGATTTGATTGGATCTACCATAGGAGCCAAGAACCTGAGCGTATGCATAATAAGGACATTTCTTTAAGCTTGAAATTTCAGATTAGGCTAGATCCAAGTTAGGTTGTTGATTCTATGTATCATGATTTATTCTATGGTTAAAATCCTGATCTAGAATCAGTTTCAGAAACTGATTCTCGCAAATTCTCCGATGATTTCGAATCATATTATGATTTCAGAGAACCTTTTTTTCGAGATGATTATGAGCCAATTTATGACCTCAATATCCATGATCCATTATTTGATTCTGATTATGAGGTACATTATTTGAACCTCGAAACAACCACACCTCATTCAGAGCCTTTCAAAATTTGATCCCAACCTCGATCCGCCACTGGAATCAATTTCTACTCTGACTCACTCACCTCTCTTTGATCTGGTTGCATATGGTTCACCTCCATCTTTTGATCGGGAATCAGACACTGATCGGACTGATAAACACATGTTATCCTTCTCTGATCCCACTAGTAGGGTTCCTCCATTTTTCATAGATCCATTATCCTTTGAGGACCCCTACTTTGATCAGGCTAGACCGATATAGCCAAACCCTAGATTCTCACTTCCACATCTTTTCGAGCCACATAGCATCTGGTGGGCTTCACACCTATTGATTCATATCCAACAACCCACCAGACTGATTGGGTTTGGTCTGCATCATCAGCCTATTGACCTAAACAAGCATCTGGTAGGACCAACCAAGTTACTCATCAAGGGGCTTATTCTACAAAATTCCTCCAATTTGACCACCCCTTCTCCTTTACCAACTTCTTCTCGGCTGAAGGCATTGAATTTAGCGCTTAACGGGAGGCAGCCCGCCATTCCAAAAAAACCCGAGACCCTTCTGATCATCCTTTTAAGCTACAATCCTATTGTACTTAAGAATTCAACTTTAGAACAGTCGACTCCAACTTTGGTACTTGTATCAAAGCTTGAAATCGTTTGCAACAGTCATCCCAACCCGTTCACTCACCCTTTGACCCTGTTCTAATCCCTAAACCAAGCTGAATCTATACCCACCTAGTTTACAATGAGGACATTGCAAAACTTAACTATAGGTGTTTTAAATTGCAAAATAAATGGAAATTCAATTCTCTGAGGGGTTCTCACAAAAAAATACATATTTGAAAAAAAAAAGAGAAAAGAGAAAAAAATGGAGAAAGGGGAGGAAAATTTTGAGAATTGATTGAAAATCTTTCTTGAGGAGGAAAAGTAGAGCAAATACAAAATGCAAAAAGGAGCAAAAAATCAGAAAAGAAATCGATAGTCATAGCAATTGATTATGGGATTTACTTAATTTCTAGACCAAATTAAAATAAGGATTAATTCCTGAAATGCTAGAGACAAGGAGATTAGTAAAGAGTGCTAATCTTAAGCCTTTTGAGCTTTTTTTAGGGCTTGAAAGCTTACGTATTCGTTATGATCTGGATTAGTCCTCGAGAGGTTGAGGAAAGTGCGAAGTTGATATAGTAGGTTTAAGGCTTAGGGATTATTCAATCCCACTTCTTGCCATTTGGTTTGTGAGACTTGGTAACCTAACCACCCAAAATCACACAATAGTCTTATTCAGTGCACTTAATAAAGAAATCATGCCAAAAGTGTTCTGTTATGAAAAGTCATCTCAAAGATTTAGCTTAGGAGTAGCTCGAAAGCACAACTTGATTGAACGAGTTCCCAGTGCGGAGAGGTGGAAAATTATCCTCAAAGATGCATATTAACATATCGTCTCCTCGGTGCTTGTCTCCTAGGATATTTAAATATCCTACCGGGGGCATGTAAGCACCTTATGCTGATTCTGGTGCTATGGGTGGGATAATCCTGAAATGTCGATTGTCAAGGCCTAAATTTAACTGCAGAATGCCATGGGTGAAACTATCTCAAAGTGTCGAAAGCCAGGAGTTCTTGGGGTTGCCATGGGCGGTGCTATCTCGAAGCATCGAGAGCCAGGAACCCTTTAAGGATTGATGGTAGGGACAAGGAATCCGATATAGATCGTGTTTAGGGCCAATTGGTGGTTGGATCTAGGAAAATATAAAAAGAAAAGAGAGATAACTCTCAAAATGAGAAATCTTTCTCTATCTCTCTCTTACAAAATGCACTAGCAAACTGAACCTGGACTTAATACATTCTACACACGGGTGCTTTAGCCGCTAGGTTCAACGAACCTCTAGGCAGTTTTTGCAGGCCTTAGAAACCTTCGCGGTAGACCCAGGATAAAGTTGGTCAGATCTAGATCTTGGCTGTTACTTGAGTACCTCTAGACCTATTGTTGTCATTCTAATCTAATTTCTAGAGAGGTACAAATCCGGCATTTGATTTTGCTAGGGACTAGTAAAAGTTAGTCATGGGGGTATGATGGTAACACCATCATTAGCGATACTAACTTAAATTAGTGGAAATCAAGTGACAAATGCTCCTGAAATGATTGCTTGATAACAGTAATTCCATGTAAATCCATTTTGAGAAGAAAACATTAAAACAGGGTTAATTCTCTAGTTTTAACATCACATCATAAATCCAGAGTAACCACAAGGTTTTTCAAGGGTTAATTAAAGGTCAAATGAGTGTTAAAGTACAAGGAGTGGATCCACACAGACAGAAATGAGGTTACACGCATTTCGAGAATCACAGTAGTACACAAAACCCTAATTTCAGACTCGCTTAAATTAAAGAGGTTCTGGTTAGGATAAAATTCATCTAAACCTCCTAAAATTCATATAAAATTATTTTGAGAGGTTTGGTACCTGTGGTTTGACTATCTGAACTCATTTTGACCTTGAACAAAGTTTTAGATAGGATTTTACCCTAATTTGGGCTTCTATGCAAATTGCCTAGTCTAACATGATAAAAACTCAAATCTAAATTCACCATTAGATTCCTTGGGTCCATATTAGGTTATTACCAAAATTTGCACCTAATCAGAGTCAATTTTGACCCAGTTTGCATTTTAGTCCCTAAAACGTCTATTTCTTACACTTCGACCACTAACATTCTAAATTCCGTTCAAACGAGTCCCTTACATTCACCTTCTTCGTGGAAACACCCTTGCTGCCCTTGCTAGGTCAACCGACCTAAAGGGGTGCTTTGACCATCTCAAAACCTCATCAAATCAACTCCAAATCCCACCAAATTTGGTGGGATTGGTGTTCACATTGCAGAAAATCGTTTGAGCAATATCTTGGCTTCCAATTCACTATATTGTGCCCTAGTGAACCCACAAAGTCCGTAGGTTTCTTGTATCCTAATCTGCAAGCAAATCGAGCTCATTTCCTCAATTAGAGTTCGATTATGAGCTCTATATATGCTAGGCAACTCCAAACCACCCTCCTTATCCCCATTTAGGCCCAGTAACATCCTCTTTTTCTCCCTTCAGCCATCTCCGACCAAAGCTCCGATAGACCTTCTCGACCTCCTTCCAGCCACCCAACAACCAAATTGGGTGGCCTAGTGCCTTCACCACATTCGTCCACTCCTGGCTTGCCATCGCAAGGGCTCCTATCTCCTCTATTGCCACCTTCCTCCCCCATCGGAGTTTTCATCATCCACGGTGCCAGTGAAGCAAGCCATTGTGGATTTCCTCCCCCTTTCATCCCGTAAAGTAGTCATTTCTCTCCTTCTTAGTCTCAAGTTTTGTTTTAGGTGTTTAGCATTTAGGATAGCCCTCAATATCTCTTAGTTCGATTTCTTCCCCGTCTTCAGCCACGCCTTCGACATGGTCACTGCACTACCACACCCACCAAACACCCCTCCACTTCTACCCATACCTTCCTCACATTCCAGAGATCAAAATCCCCAAGGTTATTGTAGCTCTTGACCTCTAAAACCTCCAGCCGATCGCACCCACTGTCCACTGCCCTAACCGACTTTGCCACACCACCATAGACCTCCATCCACCAAACTAACACCACCAACACACTTCTCATCTAACAGTGACTCTCCTGAATGCACTAATTGGGGCTTAAGTCTCGTGTTCATGATTTCAGGTATCGCCATGGCCAGCAGCCATCTCCATCACCAGTAGCTATCAACCGACCTCCTCTGACTTCAAATCCACCTCCAGCCAGTGTGGATAGCTCTTAGGAAGTGAATTGGGCTTCCAATTGCGAATAAGCAATGTAGCAACAGCCTCAATTTAACAAAGGCATTTACGGCTGCAATGAAGGAGGAAACCCAACCATTTAGTGCCACATCATGGGAACTAAACTGAGTGAAGTTGCACAAAAGGCAATTGTGTGCATGGCTCGTTGCCTCAAGTAACACGGGGCGTGAGGTCCCCCATGCATGCTCTATACCACGTGCTCTCGCTCCACACCTACGACCACTGCCCATGGGTTTAGACCCTACCCAGATCGGATTACCTGCTTATATATCCCATTACCTGATTCTGAGAGAAGAAAAGAAATTCTGAGGGGGGTAGGGGTTGGTTTTGCACTGTGCACTTCGAGAAGCATGCCTAAACATCTAATATTTAGCGTCTCTCATAGAATTTTGCTCTGAGGCTTGGCACCCTTGTGTGTATGTTTTGCTGAGGCTTTGCGCCTTGTTGGTTTAAGAAGTCTGATGATCCATTGCGATGTCTGATTGTGGCATTCATCTGGTATCGTTGAGATATTTGAGCTTGAACCTAACACTTAGTTGATGTGGAATTGAGAGATAAGTGGTTCAAGGGCCACTATTGGAAAGTTTGATTTGATTATAAATGCTTTGGGATGTGCTTCTTTTGAGGGATTAATTGGTTATTTAAATCACCACTTTTTAGAGTTTCTCTCATTCTTTTTATCACATTATTTCTTGAGATACTCATGATTATTGAGTAAATTATTCATTGAATATATTTATCTTGTGCTCATTGATTTATATTGTGATTAGTGGATAATTCCATATTTGATCCCTACGAATGACCTCAGACTCAATTTCTTATTTTTTATCACTCTTATAAATTTAAATGTTGTAAAAGTGTTTTCGTTGGCTATACAACGACGCAAGCATCTCTTTCCTCATAACATCGACTCGAACGCACGCAACATGGATACTCCTGAAAATTTGAGACACATCGATCATCTTAGAGAGACCATTCCTAGCCACAACTAGGGCAAGCATCAATTGTGAAGACGGCCAGATGGAGTTGAAATTTGGGAACATGACTCTGAGGATTGATATCTTTAAGGGCTAGAAAGGAATAAACTATAGGGTGATCAAAGAAGTATGAGACATCAGTTTGTTGGTTGAGGGCCTAATTATAGAGAAGGACCTGATTACAGAGGAAAACCTGATTATCCTTGATCCTCATCCACAAGAAGATCTCGACCCACATAGAAGCCCATAGTTGATTTAGACCTACCCATAGCTTCCACCTTATCTTCTGAGGCCCATCCTAAACCCCCACCAGCTGTTGTTAACCCGATATTAGAATTGTAGCCCCTCCCAGATCATCTGAAGTATGTCTTCTTGGATTCCAATCAAACATTTCATGTGATTATCAATTCTTGACTCACACCTATTTAGGAAACGAAGCTAATTTTTGTTCTCCAATAGCATTGAGCAGCCATCAGATGGGCTCTCGATGACCTAACTGGGATAAGTCCCTCATATTACACACATCGTATCGACATCGAAGAGAGCTCACGACCATCTCGAGAAAAAGAGAGGACTAAATCCGAATCTTCAAGATGTCATGAAGAAAGAGACCATCAAGTGGCTAGATGTTGGAATTATATACCCGATCTCTGATAGTCCCTGGGTGAGCCCCAATCAAGTTGTGCCTAAGAAGGCAGGGCTCACCCTCATTACGACTGAATTGGGAGAGGCCATCTCAGCCTGTATTGTGAATTCGTGGAGAGTCTTCATAGACTATCGAAAATTGAATGCCTCCACGAAGAAAGATCATTTCCCACTCCCATTTATTGATTAGATTGTCGAGAAACTGGCGGAAAATTGATTTTTCTACTTCCTAGATGGGTACTCCGGATATAATAAGGTGACAATCCATCTCGAAGATCAAGAAAAGACCATCTTTACTTGCCCCTATGGTTCGTACGCGTTCCATAGATGCCTTTTAGGCTATGTAATGCACCTACCACCTTTCAGCGATGTATGCTAGCCATATTTTTCGATATGATAGGTAAATACCTTGAGGTCTTCATGAACAACTTCTCGGTATTTGGTGAATTTTTTGATGATTGCCTCCTGCATTTGGTCCAGATCCTTCGAAGATGCATTGAAGTGAACCTGGTTCTCTCTTAGGAAAAGAGCCACTCATGGTTCTTGAGGGCATCATGCTTGGATAGCTTGTCTCTGGGAGAGCTATCTAAGTTGACCGAGCTATGGTAATTCTGATTTCCAAATTACTTGTGCCTACCTCAATCAAAGACATCATATTCTTCTTAAGGCACGTCAGATGCTATCCTTAATTCATATTTGATTTTTCCAAGATCGTGTGCCCCTTAACAAATCTTCTCTCAAACGACACACCTTTTGAGATTACAAGTGAGTGCATTCACACATTTGAAATCCTACGTGACCGAGTCACCCAAGCACCATTCCTACAATCTCCTGACTGGTCTCAACCCTTCGAGATCATGTGCGATGCATCTGACTACGCAATAAGAGCATTGCTAGGTATGAAAATCAACAGGAAACTGGTGGTCATATATTATGCCTACAAGACACTGGACGAGGCTCAGCGTAATTATACGATTATGGAGAAAGAGCACCTGGCTGTAGTATTTGGGATGAAGAAATTCAGATCGTATCTCATGGGATCCCATGTCATCATTTACTAGGATCACACTGCAATGAGGCACTTACTCACGAAGAAGGTCACAAAGCCTAGATTAATCTGCTGAATCTTGCTGTTGCAAGAATTTGATCATGAAATACGTGAGAAGGTAGGAAAGCAGAATATGGTAGCTGACAATTTATCTCACCTACCTTCTTCGATCATTGGCCCATCCAGACCTATCACCGAGAACTTTCTGGATGAGCATCTTTCGGCCATTAATTGACTTCCTTGGTCTGTCGACATTGTGAACTACTTGGTTACAGGGAAAGTCCCACCTGATTGGGTGACCTTCAGGTGGGACAAGCTAATTTTCGATGCCAAGTACTATGCCTGGGAAGATCCGTATCTTTGCCACAATGATAATTACCAAGTGGTCTAGAGATGCATGATTGCATAGCAATCATGCAACCTAAATCACCTGAATTAAGCTAGATTCTAGCATAACTTAGGAATTATGCATTTGTAGGCATCGTAATTTGTACAATAGCAAGTTTATTAGTCATATAGATAATATCATCATTTTATGACCTAAAATCATCTAGATTTTAATCGCAGATGATTCGAAGTTGTGGATGTTAGATCAGACTGGACAAATCTGATCAGAATGATGATGGGAGTCCAACGCTTCCAAAATTTTCTCGATTTGACAACTAGGGCATCTTGTGCAGTCCATGAAAGAATGGAGATCATAAGGCCAAAGGGCAAAAATCCAACCCTCAGATGACAGCTACACGGATGAATCCGAATTGACGATTGCAATCCAACGATGAAAAAATCAACTCAATTGGAGGTCTACAGCACCAAATAAAAGGAAAAGAAGATGGACGACCATGATGGCTCCATGTGGAGCCATCACAGCTGCTCCCTCACCAGCACCCCATCTAGGAAGGCCACCCTCGCATGTTGTGGGACGTTAGATCTTCATCCAATGGCCATGAGCGAACCACGTCGCCTGTCCAACTGGATAAGAATGAATAGATACAAAGAGGAAACTATAACAAAACTCACATGTAGAACATTGGCTCACGTGCATGCACAGGAAGCGAAGAGTGCGGGTTCGAAATCGCTTGAGCATGAAATTAGGAAAGTGTTGAGCAAGCGTGCGATTGGCCATTGGATCAGCATCGATGCACGCAGGTGCGACCACGTGGCATGATCAGAGCGTGCCATGGCCAAACGTGTGATCCCATGCGATTTTTGAAACATAAATGCGAGATGCACGCCCGCATGAGCTGTTTGATTGTGAGATCGGATGGCTAAGGATGAGGCTCTCAGATTGAGCGAGCGGCGAGCAAGAAAAAGAAGAGAACGCGTGCAGAGGAGCGGGAGTGTCCGATGGTGATCTGAATGCCGAGAAGCTACCATGTGTCAAGCCCAGGTTGAATCCAGGCGTTTTAGGTGCAAATGAAGGTGTTTTGAGTCTAGTTCTAATCCGTTGATCTCCCAATCAATGGACATGATCAAATAAGAGTTGTTGAATGAGATAAAGGGGTTAAATACCCACTTTGCCTCTCATTAAAACTGTAAAAGAAGGTCCAAGGCCCCCCAGTTGAAGCATCTCTCTCACCCATCATCTCCAGATACAACTCTTCCACCTTCTCTACAACTCTTTGTCCCTCTGCAACTTCTCTGCAGCCTTCATCTCGACGCTTTGGATCTGAGGTGCTACCGCACCACACATAAGCATCCTACAAGCGACGTCATTTCTATGCCTTCTTCTATCTCTTTCTCTATCTCTCTCTCTATCTCTCTCTATCTATCTATCTATTTATTTCTAGTAGCGTTCTCTTTTGTGAAAACCCTATTTTATTTACAATAAAATTTTGATCTTCTAAATTGGTATATCCAATTCCTATACCTATGTACATATATAAATATCTATTTAGAACAAGTTCTATTAAAACAGTTCTTTGTAAATTGCAATTGCCTCCCCACGAACGACCCGGTACTCGCTAGTTTTATAAATATTATTTGTCGATGCATTTTCATGCTAAACTACAACTGAAATAATATTTTAAATGCGAATTACAGTCCGAATAAGTTGGCACTGTTGCCAGGGAGGCAACGAAAATTTTTTAAGCCTTCTCTGGTGCTAATTTGAGATTTCTAACTTGCCATTTTCATTGATTTCATGTGTGCAAGAAAGTAAGGAAATTAGAACTAAACATGGCAACGGTAAATGCAGGTTCGAACCTCAGGTATGTTTCCATAGATTAGATTAGTTAGATTTAGGATTTGCTTGAACCTTAGGATTAGTTAGAATTTGTTTGCTTATTTTAAAAAAAAATCTCTCATGATTTTCAGGCTAAAGTAAAGGTTTATCTTAAAAATTCAATTCCTGGAGATTTGTAGGTCCAGAAAAGCTCAAATTTTTATTGAATGTAGACTTCAAAGTCGAGAATAACATATCAAAATTTTGCATAAACCAGAGTTATAGAAAAATTTTAAAAATTTATGCGCTAACTTATTATCAATTCAGTTATTGTTCCTAATTTTTTGGAGTTCAAAATATAATATGAATTTTTATATGACTCCAATTTACTTGAAATTTGTGGTACTGAATTTCTAAGAAAATCACGAATTTAGTAAAAATCTAAAAAAATTATTTCTTGCACATTTGATTGCACGAATTATCCAATCATAAACTGGGGTTAAAATAGACTGCGAAACTCTCAGTACACTTTAAATTAGAAAAAAATAGAAAATGTGCATTAAAAATTCTTGAAAAGTATTTTCTGAGTGCCTAGTTAGTGGTGCAATAGGACCAATTGATTGTATTGCTTAGGTCACACCACTTCTCTGAATTTGACTTAAAAGAACATCTAGAATTATTTGTGCTTAGTGTTCCACGTTAATGATAGAGCACACCTACATTTCCATGTTTAAATGAAATCTATCAAACAAATTGGGATTTGCAAAACTCTTGTATGCCTCATCAAAATCATTATTGAAAATATTAACTCAAGTGAACCATGATACTCATTAACACAAGCATTCGAATCTTAAAAATCACCTCATCATAAAAGAATTGCTTGTGAACACTTTGCCTGAGCACTTCACACATCTGAAATCAACTTTAAGGGCAAAACCCCCTTAACACTCATCATATTCCAAAAGCACATCAAACCCAAGCGTAAAACTAAGTAGACGTGATGTAAGCAGAACTAATAGACTTGGGGACTTGAAACTAGATTGGGCTAAGGTCAAGACGTTGTCTACTTGGACCCACTGGTGACAAGCAAGGTCGGTGCGGTAATCGAGTTAATCTTTAGTGGTGTGCCGTCGTGTGGGGTGTCCTAAGGGGTCCTACCCTTCTGGATAGCCAGGTAATTCATGGGTTGATCTAACCCAGTCATGTTGTGGGGAGCCAGGATCAAGTCTAATTAGGGTTGACACGCTAAGGACCAGTTTGATTGCTTGCATTGAGCAGGTGGGGTTTCTCTCATCTGTCTTCTCTCTTGTCTATAGACATTCTTTTGGTGAATGTAAGGTAGAAGATCTCAAAATCCTGATTTGCTACCACCATTACAAAGAAATCCTAGGAGAAGACCTATTTATCCAGAATCTAAATTTAAACCCTCTGCAATTGCGAGTCACCATGAGGAAGAAGAGATTGATGAACAAAATCTGGATCCTATGACTCTCTTACAAAGGTAGATCACTAAACAAGGATAGCATCATGACCGACAGATGGAAGTCATAGTGTAGGCCATCACTTGACTCTAGAATGGAAGGGCCCTTTCATGACTTTTATAACCATCCTATTGCTTAACCTGAACCCTTTGTTAGGGTACCTCAGGATGGGGAAGATTTTTTATTTTTACCTCAGATCATTAACTTAATTCCCCACTTTCATGGTCGTGAGTCAGATGATCCCTTCCACCACCTTAAAGAGCTCCTACACATAGGAAGAACCCTTGGCCCTAGGAATACGAATGAAGGTACCCTAATGGTGAAGATATTCCTATTCTCCTTGAAAGATAGAGCTGGGCATTGGCTGAGGACAATTGGTAGACCAATCCTAACTTGGGAAGACTTGAGAAGCACATTCCTAAAGAAATTCTTCCCTGTAGGAAAAAATAATGCCCTTAAATATGCCATGACAACCTTCAAGCAGAACCCCAGGGAACAACTACATGAGGCTTGGGAGACGTTCAATGATTTAGTTAGGAAATGCCCCCATCATGGGATTCCAAAGTGGCACTTGGCCCATATTTTCTATTATGGGTTGAGTGATAATCTGAAGAATTTTGTTGATGCGGCATGTGGGGGCAATTTCCTAAGTCGAGATGCTAAGGGAGCCCTTCAATTGTTTGAGAATATGAGTGAAAATTCCCTCAACAATGCCTCAATGTCATCCTTTAACAGAGCCAATCAACCAAGGAGCGGAGTTTATGAAGTTAACAATAATGCAAACTTGTTTGATTTAGAGCTAATTGCACAACGATTAGATAAGGTGGAACTCATGGGAAAGAATGTGGAGAATTTGGATAAGTAGCTAGAAAACCTTCTAAAGGGTGGGAATTCCTTAGGTATAGAATCCAGATTAAATCCTATTCCTACCTAAGGAGTCCCTATATTAACCCACAACTAATTCCCCAACCCTCCAGGTCAGGAATCAGTGCACAACATCAATGACTTAACCATGGCTCCACCTATGAGCCAACTGTACTTGGACTCATCTATTTCTAGGTACCAAGGAGAGACCTTGGTGCCCTCAAATTCTGAACTAGGCACTCTGATGCTTAGTTGATGTGCATACATCTGGTTAACCTAAAATGTCTATTATTGCATACTCTTAGTGTCATATTAGCATCATACATTGTAAATGTTACATAACATGCATCATCTTGCATTTAGGATAGTCTATATAAATTGTATAGTAATTGTCACTTTCTTTTTACTAGGGATAGGGCAACTTGTTAATCGGGGCCTCAGATTGAAGATCCAACCGTACAGATTTGATTAGAGCTATGATTGGAGTTCAACGACTCTAAGATCGCCCTGATCGGACATCCGTAGCACTAGATAAAGACTGAGGAACCCTAAAGATCAAGGGCTAAGATGGTGCCAATCTACACTTCAAATGACAAATCCGACCACACGGATGGGTTGAGATAGATGATCGTAGCCTAACGATGCAAAAATCGGTCAAATCCGACATCCATGGCACCATTTGCAACTCACAAAAGATGGATGGCCTAGATGGCGCCACGCGGCGCCATCTCGGCCACCCAAACCAGCCCAGCCAAAGTTGCAAGACCGTTGCACCCTCTCTCTCTCCTCACCCATGCGATGGATTTGGGTCGTTGGATCACCATCCAACCGCCACTGATGCTTGCGCACAAAATCATTTGCTCACCTAAAGAGGAAGTGTAGCACAGCGGGCGGCGCCTCTTCACGAGAGAAGGGCGCACGTTCGAGCCGTGCTCCACTTGAAATAAAGACGGGCGTGGGTGCAGGTGTAATTCAACCACACGATCTCCATCGAGCAGCTCTGAAAGGCACAACGTGGCGCTATCTCAATGCGTCCAATGCCCACGCGCGATTGCATGCCGCTCCGGACGCATGATCAAATGCGCAGGTGTTAGAGGAGCTGAAGAGGAGCGGGCACACACTTTTTAATCCATCTGATCTCTTGATTGGGCAACTGGGAGCCTTTGAACATGCGAGAGTGTTGAGGTAGCCAAAGAGGAAGAGGCATGCATGGCACGTGACCTTTGCCCACATTCAGGGGCTTTAGTGACGTTTAAATACGTCACTAATGACCCTAAATTAATGTTTTTAAGCATGAAATGACCAAATTGCCCTCAATTCTTGCAACTATAAAAGGAGACTCCTACCCTATGTAATTCTCATCCCTTCTCCTCTCACCCTCTCCAAAGCTTAAGAGAAGCTTGTCCCACACCTGGGATGCTCCTCAAGAGCTCAAACCAAGTTTTTGCCCCCATTCCGAAAGTGGATCCCGCGACGACGATGACGTGCTGCCTCGTGCCCATTCTTCCAACTTCATCCTCCTTCTTCCTGCCTCATCCACCATCTTCCAGGTGTCGCCTCCGTCTGGCTCATCCTCCAAGCATCCGTCGAGGAGGATAACTTCTCTCTTCTTTCTTTTATCGCTTTCTAGAGTAGAATTTCCTGCTTTCTAGTTGTAATAATTTCCCTCTTTCTAGTGTAATCATTTCCCACTTTCTTAGTTGTAAAACATTATTCAAATATCAACTGATTGTTCTTTCTCTCTCTCTTATTGTTTATATTGCTTCCATTGTGATTATTTCGCCTTTTAAACAGAAATACAAAAAAAATATAACAGCATATTTTGAGATCGTCGTAGCCTCCCTGTATTCGACCCAGAACTTCTTTACGAAATTTCGGTATAAATTTTATCTGTTGAAAGGATTTCTTCGAGACTTGAACTACAACGACGGGTTTTCGAATCCAACTACAAACGCGTGGTTTTCCGTCATCAACATTTTGGCGCCATTGCTGAGAAGGCAATGATTTTTCGATCTTCTTTTCACATTTCAAGCACTTTACTATTTTCTAACTTGCTTTTTCTCTTGTCTGTTGTTTTGCAAAGACCTCGATTAGGGAATCGTCAAGTGGTAGATTGGAGTAAAGTGCAGTTGAAGACGTCTGTAAGTGCTCCCCATTTTACCCCCTCCATAGATTTCATTTCATCACATTAATTCAAACTCCAATTAACTTAGGTGTTTGCAAAAATCCTAGGATTAGTTTGGTTGCTTGGATTTCCACCCACATTCAATTCACCCTCGCTTATAAAAAAATGAAAAAGATATTTTTGTGGGGTAATTCAACATACACACAATATACACCCACATTTAAGGCACATAACCTAATTAATTTTTATCTACTCAACCGGATTCTGATCTGTGGAACCGGTACACAAAAATCAACATATAAAAGAGTAGAAATCGATCTTGGTTAATCATTTTGTGTGCTTAACTCAGTGGTACAATTGTGGCCAATTGTTTGAGTTGTTTGGGCCACACCACTGAACCTAAAATCAACTCACTAAGTAGCTTCCCCTTAAGGTTTCCAATTTAGGTTAATACCAGACACTCCACTTTCCTTTTGAGTGATCTTCATCCGTGCTTGAAAACCTGGTTTGCTGCAAACTTGATTGAATTAAACCTAATTCTAAACCCTAAAAGCTACTTAAGCAAGATTTGAACCCTAAAATCTACTCATCACAAATAATATTGCTTGAAAATCCTAGTTGTGCACGCACTCACACATTCTCAATTGATCATTAAGGGCACAACCCATTTTAAGGCCCACCACATTCCATAAGCACTACAATCCCAGGCCTAAATAAAATCAAGTAGACGTTGGCCTTAAGGACTAATTCGCTCTTTAGGGTCTAGTCTGAGATTGTTTATGGTTAACCTATTTGTACTGATCAATCTGATGAATAGCTAGGGGAGTAGCATCAAACGACCGTGGCTGGGGGTACACTAGGAATCGGAGGCTCAAGCTGAAGGAAGAACCTTCTCCCCAGTCCCCCCTTCTAACTGGTTGGATTGAGCAAATGCAAGTAGAGTAAATTGTCTATAATCTTAAGGCGGGTTCTGAGAGTCTATAGATCCTTAGGCTACCCCACTTAAGGACAGGACTGTTTTGTTCTGCTGCAAGGTTCTTATCCCCAGTCCTTCCAACCTTTTCCTGGTTTATGCCAGGAAGGAGGTCATTGAATCCCCGATTGGAAGGACCACTAGAGTATTCTAGGTGGCATAGATTGGATTTTTACCAAATTGATCCCATGGCCAATCAACAGCCTCCTTTGCCGTAGGATCCACAGGAGGTATTTCGAAGGTAGCTAGAACAAATGCAGAGATTGCAAGAATGGTTCTAGAGAATGCAGGGCGCTCATCCCTTGAAGGATTTTTATGATCCTTCAAATTATGGGGAATGTCCCAGCATCCAGATTCTTGCCAGAGATGTAGAAATGAAGCCCCAGGTGTTAAGCCTAATTAAACGTTTCCATGGGCTTGGCTCTGAAGACCCATTTCAGCACTTGGAGGACTTGACCACTTTGGTCCAGACCACTAAGGCATGAAACGTGAATGAGGAGCAAATGATCATGAGGCTCTTCCCACACTCTCTTAGGGATAAAGCCTCTCCTTAGTACAGGACTATAGGAAGGCCAATTGCAACTTGGAATGATTTGAAATCGACCTTTTTGAAGAAATTCTTCCTTATCGGACGTACCAATGCTTTGAGACAGGCATTTACTACCTTTACCCAACGGCCAGGGGAGTAGTTTTATGTTGCATAGGAGTGATTCTAGGACTTATTGTGGAGGTGTTCACACTACGAGGTGCCGAAATGGCAACTCATGCAGATCTTCTACCATGGGTTGACTGAGCAACTCAGAAATCACGTGGACACTTCCTGCAGAAGCAATTTCCTCAACAAAGATGCAGATAGCACGCACTATTTGTTTAAGGAGATGAGCGAGAATTAGATCAATCATGCCTCCATGGATACCTTTAACTGGTCCCAATAGCCCAGATCGAATGTTAATGAAGTCCACGACACTCATTCATTCGATATGGAATTGATTTGTAATAAACTTGATAAGGTGGACTTGGTTGCTAACAGAATGGAGGAGCAGATGGCTAGAAACTCAATGATCAACTCTCGATCCACACAATCCCTGAATTTGGGATTCCATTAATCGCGAGCTCCTTCTGGATGGGAGTTCATGAATCAACTTGATGCCGCTCAACCTGTGAGTCAGCATTATTCGGAACACCATGGGTTCCAAACTGGGGCCTTTGATCCCAGTTTCTCTAATCCCTCCCTTTCTTTCTCTCCATCCTCACCCTATGAGGATGTCTATGCTATACAGGAGAATGTTAGGTCCAACCCTTACTCCAATGCTTATAATTCGGGTTGGAGGAACCACCCTAACTTCTCCTAGAAAAACCTGGGGTAGCAGACCCAATTCCGACCCAACAACTATGCTCCACAATGACCAATGGGTCAGGGCCATGTTTACACTCAACTACCTTCGAATCAGGTCAATCAGCTAGTTTGGAATGCCCGTCAACTGATAGGGCAGGCTGATTTGAATAGACAAATGGTAGAGATGCAAGGATCTATGCTCTAGCTCATGCAACAAATGAAAACCTCACTGGGCAACTTGCAAAATGGGTTCATTGCTAATTCTCATCAACCCGGTTCTCTACCATCTCAACCCGTGCCCAACCCGCATAATATCCAGAATCTGGGCAATCAAGACCATGGGTACGGGAACCAGAGGGACCCACACACACATGCTTAGGTGGTTGAGTAGGGTCCTTCCTCTTCTTCTTCTTCCTCAAATCAAATGTTTTTAGCTAATGAAGCCCCTCCAATCTTTCCTAACCCTCCCCAAGACCCAAACCCATATGCATCTGCTAATTCTATTACTTTGAGGAGTGGTAAACAAACTCAGGATCCACAACCACACTATTCTGATTTACTAAATTCTAAAGAGCCTAAGGAGAGAAAAGGAGAACTCTGGAGAAGAAATCAAGGCTCAGGAACCTAATTCCGAAGATCTGACTCATGTTCCTCTTCCTGAGGCCTTGATTAGATCAAGGAAGAAGAAGTCTGTTGATAGTAATGAGGAGCTTCTGAATATTTTCAAGAATGTTGAGATCAATATCCCACTCCTTGACGCTATCAAACATATACCAGCTTATGCAAAATTTTTGAGGGATTTATGTACAAAAAAGCGTAAGTCGAGAGAATCAGTTCCGAGGAAGGTGGTACTCTCCGAGCAGGCTAGTTCTGTTATCTTGCACCACCTCCCTCAGAAAAAGAGAGATCCAGGTGCTCCTTTGATTTCTTGTGTCATTGGAGATTACACAATTGATAGAGCAATGCTGGGTCTAGGTGCATTGATTAACCTAATTCCAACTTCTCTTTACGAGAAGTTCAGATTAGGTGAACTTCGGCCGACTTCAGTAACGCTGCAGTTAGTAGATCGTTTGGGCATAAATCCGTGAGGCGTTATTGAAGATGTTATTGTCAAGGTTAATGATTTCTATTTTCTTGTAGATTTCCTTGTCCTTGACATGGATGTACCTGAAAATCTGAGGAACATGCCCATCATTCTGAAGTGTTCGTTCTTGGCTATCGCCAAGGCGAACATTAATTATGAGAGAGGTAGCATGGAAATTGCCTTTGGGGATCAAAGAATGAAATTGGATATTTTTAAGGCAATTAACAAATTCGTGGATTGTGGATTTATTAAGGGACTTGAGGATGATAACATGAATATTGAAACTTGTATGGTGGTTTTTGCATTTGAAAGTTCTTGCTCTAATGTTGATTTGGACCCGCAATCCTCTATGGCAAACCCGCCACCTTCTGAAGAGGTTATTGATTTTGCTCACTCTCAACCTCTTCCTCTTGATGAGTCTTCATTAGCATCTTCCTTACCTTCAATTATCACCCTACCCTAGCTTGAACTGAAACCATTGCCTGAGAATATGAAATATCAATTTTTAGGACCACATAAGATGCTCCCTATGATTATCAGTGCTAAATTAACAAAGGAGCAGGAGATTAAACAGATTGAGGTCCTAAAGAAACATAAGGAGGCAACTGGTTCGACCATTCATGACCTTAGGGCGATCGAGCCATCTTATTGCAATCACATAATATTTTTGGAAGATGGATCCTGCCCTTCTTGCTAGATGCAAGGGAGATTAAACCCAAATATGTGAGAAGTGGTCAAGAAGGAGATTATCAAGTGGCTCAATGCAAGAATCATTTATCTGATCTCTGATAGTCCTTAGGTAAGTCCCATGCAAATTATTCACAAGAAAGTCGGGATTACTGTTGTGACTAACGAGAAAGGAGAATCTGTCATAGCTCGTTCAGCTTCCTCTTAGAGAGTTTGTATTGATTATAGGAAGCCGAACACAACCACAAAAAGGGATCATTTCCCTTTGCCTTTTATTGATCAAATCCTTGAAAGACTAGCTGGGTAGAAGTACTTCTGTTTCCTTGATGGCTACTCGGGATACAACCAAGTCCCTATCCATCCCGAGGATCAGGAAAAAATGACTTTCACTTGTCCCTACGAAACCTTTGCTTTCCATAGGATGCCATTCAACTTATACAATGCACCTGCGACTTTTCAAAGGTGTATGCTGGCCATATTCTCTAACATGGTGGGAGAGTTTATGGAAGTCTTCATGGATGATTTCTCTATTTTTGGAGAATCGTTTGACTCTTGTCTAGCTAATCTTGAAATGATTCTTAAACGATGCATCGAAACAAAACTAGTCCTTAGCTAGGAAAAGAGTCATTTCATGACACAAGAAGGCATCGTCTTGGGTCATGTAATCTCTGAATGGGGAATCGAAGTGGACAAAGCTAAGGTTGATGCTATCGCTAAACTTCCTCCTCCCACATCTATCAAACAAATTTGATCATTTCTTGGTCATGTGGGATTTTACAGGAGATTCATCAAGGACTTTTCAAAGGTTGCTCGTCCTTTGAGCAATCTTCTCGCCAAAGAAACACTGTTTGATTTCGACGAATCATGTTGTAAGGCATTTTATTTTCTTAAAACAACAGTCACTTGTGCTCCGGTGTTGCAACCACCGATTTGGACAACCCCATTTGAGATAATGATCGATGCTTTTGATTACACGGTAGGGGCTGTTATGGGTCAGAAGATTGACAGGAAGCCCTCTGTCATCTACTACGCTAGTAAAGCTCTGGATGAGGCCTAGAGGAATTACACTGTTACTGAGAAGGAATTACTAGCTGTAGTGTTTACTTTGGAGAAATTTAAGGCTTATCTCTTAGGGTCTCACGCCATCATATATACCGACCACTTGGCCTTGAGACATCTCTTGGCCAAAAAGGATGCCAAACCCTAGCTTATTTGATGGATTCTTCTGCTTCAAGAATTTGATCTTGAAATCAAGGATAAATCCTGGGTATAGAATTTGGTGGTGGATCATTTGTCAAGACTTTTGAGTGATTCTTCTCGTTCGAACATTCCGATTGCTGATACTTTTCCGGACGAGACCATCCTTACAGTTTTAGGTGTTCAAACCCCCAGGTTTGCTAACATCGTAAATTATTTGGCCATTGGTCAAATCCCCCAGGATTGGACCAAGTAACAATGGGATAGACTCAAATCTGAGGCCAAATATTACTTATGGGAGGACCCTGAACTGTACCGCATCAGCTCTGATCAGATTATTCACTGATGCATTCTGAAGAACGAATTAAAGAGTATACTTGAGTTCTGCCATGCATCTGCGTGTGGTGGACACTTCTCTGGGAAAAAGATAGCTGCAAAAATTTTGCAATCTAGATTCAATTGGCTGTCTTTATTCAAGGATGCTTAGGATTTCTCAAGGTCATGTTCCCAATGCCAGACACTTGGGAGAATAACTAAGAGAGGCATGATGTCTCTAAACCTGATTCTCCCCATCAAAATCTTCGACGTTTGGGGCATCGATTTCATGGAACCATTCCTCCCTTCATTTAGACATTAGTACATTCTCAATCGCTGTTGATTACATGTCCAAGTGGATCGAGGCTATTCCCCCCCTATCCAATGACCATAAGGTGGTCATCAATTTTGTCAAGAAGAATATCTTCATCCGGTTTGGGATTCCGAGGGCTATCATCAGCGATGGTGGCACTCATTTCACTAATGCCCAGTTCAATAATTTGCTGGCAAAATACGGGGTTAATCACAAAATCTTCACACCTTACCATCCCCAGACGAATGACAAGCTGAGATCTCCAATCGGGAGATCAAGAATATTTTGCAGAAAATGGTTAGGCCTGATCGCAAAGATTGGACTCAAAAGCTTGAGGACGCTCTTTGGGCCTACTGTACAGCATATAAAACACCCATCAGCATGTCTTCGTTTCATCTGGTGTATGGAAAGGCATGCCATTTACTTGTAGAAATTGAACATAGGGCATTCTGGGCAATCAAACAATGTAATCTAGATCTGAGTTTAGCCGGGAAGACCAGGAACCTCCAACTATTTGAGTTGGAGGAGCTTAGAAATGACGCGTACGAGAATGCCAAAATCTACAAGGCTCGGACCAAAGCTCTTCATGACTAATTGATTTCCTGCAAGAGCTTTGAGGCAAACCAAAAAGTCTGGCTCTTCGATTCTCGACTTAAGCTCTTTCCCAGCAAACTTAGGTCGAAATGGAATGGCTTGTTCATTATCGACTAGATATTTCCAAACGGGGCAGTTTAGATCTCCGACCAAAAGATGGGTAATTCATTCAAAGTCAATGGTCAACATCTGAAGCCTGTTATTGACCGTACTATTCCAGAACCCGTCTCAGACACGGTTGCTCTAGCTATGTTGTGACTTCTTTGGCTAGACTATGCCTAGCTGACAGAATTAAACTCAGCAGTTGTACAGTCTGACTAAGAGTTGACCCGAGCTTCATATTCAAGTGATATCTTCTGTATTCTACCCTTCCTTTCATGTCTTTTATTCTCAATGCGGACATTGCATTAGCTAGGCATGAGGGGGTGGATTCATTTCTGAATCATTTTGCTAGCTCTACGGAATTCTTGTAAATTCTACTTATTTTCTTCTATATACATAAAAAAAAGTTGAATTAGGAAGGAATACTTGGACATTAGGAACTTTAAATCTTAGGAAATATTACAGTAGGATCTGAACACTAAGACCCTTCAGGTCTTTGGGCTTAATCATCTCGGGTATCCACTAAAATATGGATTTGTTTATCGAGTCCTCGCCATCCTGAATTCTATTTTAATTTGATTAAATAAGTTCGGGTGATAAGTACATGACTTATCAACCCGCCCTCTGATTTGTGGAAACTTTAAGTCTAAGCATCTACACACTATTCGTCACCGACTCGTTGTTCCGCAGTTTTAACAGAAATTGGGTAGCTAATGAACATTCTAGGGTATATGATAGGCAAGTTATCATGGGTAACTGCCCATAGGTAGGTTGTCCAGTGCCCAATCATAGGACCACTCTCTTCTTGCTGCCTTTAGGTAAATCTTAGACCAGGAAGCTACCTACTTAAAAAAAAAAAGAAAATTCAAAAAAAAAAGAAAAGGAAAAAAAAAGAAAAGGAGAAAAGAAACAAAAAGAAATAAAAGAAATAAGCCACACTTCGCCGCACGAGTATGGTTAGCAAGTTTTCGATGGTAACAGCTCATCGATTAGTTGTTCAGAATCCAGCTCAAGAAATGCACTACAAATTCCAAAACACTTAGGAAGAAGTGGAGAAGTAGAATAAGACAGGGAGATATACACTGAATTCACCCTTGTGTTGATCCCATAAGAAAATAAAAGTAGGGTGAAAGCTACTGGTCGTATAGATACACCTTCAGGCAGATTTCTTTCTAAGGTCACCTAGGGTTGTAGAAACATGAAGTCTGTTCTGATTTTCGATCAACAAGTCTATCACATTCACAAAAAGATGCTTAGAACTTAGGGTTCTCATCAAATCTTGGGTGGGTTGAGTGGCCGTAGAAAGCCACTCTGTAACCCTAAATTCAAAAATACAAAAAAATTAGAAAAGAAGAGAAAGAGAGAAAGAGATCTTTCTTTAAATAAGGTGAGTGATTGAGGTGATTTACATTTTGGCAGATACCTGGGTATTGTTGTGTCTTTGAAAGTTCAGGTCCTAAGTAAAAATTTCTTAATGTTGAAAATGATTGTGCCTGAGTAATCCAATCTAAGTCTTTTATAAATAGCATGTAGTTTTCGTTAGGGACTAGCAAAAGATAGGCATGGCGGTGTGATGTGCATACATCTGATTAACCTAAAATGTCTATTAATGCAAGTTCTTAGTGTCATATTAGCATTATACATTGTAAATGTTGCATAGCATGCATAATCATGCATTTTGGTCAAGTTGTATAAATTGTATAGTAATTGTCTCTTTTCTTTGGCCAGGGATAGGACAACTTATTAATTGAGGCCTCAGATCGAAGATCCAACTTTATGGATCTGATCGGAGCAACGATTGGAGTTCAACGACCTCAAGATCGCCCTGATCGGACATCCGTAGCACCAAATAAAGATTGAGGAATCCTAAAGATCAAGGGACAAGATGGTACCAATCCACACTTCAGACGACAAATTCGACCGCACGGATGGGTTTGGATTGATGATTTTAGCCCAAAGCGTGAAAATCGATCCAATCCGACATCCATGGCACCACCTGCAACTCACAGAAGATGGACAATCAAGATGGCGCCACGTGGTGCCATCTCAGCCGCCCAAATCGGCCCAGCCAAATTTGCAAGATCGCCGCACCCTTTCTCTCTCCTCAACCAGGCGATAGATCTGGGCAGTTGGATTACCATCCAACAACCACGGCCACTTGCGCACAAAATCATCCACTCGCCTTAAGAGGAAGTGTAGCGTAGCAGGCAGGCGCCTCTTTGGGAGCGAAGGGTGCACGTTCGAGTCGTGCTCCGCTTCAAATCAAGATAAGCATGGGCGTAGGCACAATTTAGCCACACAATCTTCATCGAGCGGCTTTGAAAGGAGCAATGTGGCACTATCTCAATGCGTCCAACTCCCATGCACGATTGCACGTCGCCCTGGAGGCACGATCGAACGTGCAGGCGTTAGAGGCGTTGAAGAGGAGCAGGCGCATGCTTTCTAAGCCATCCGATCTCTTTATCGGACGACTAGGAGCCTTTGAACATGCGAGAGTATTCAGGGGATTTAGTGACGTTTAAATACATCACTAAAAACCCTGAATTATTATTTTTAAGAATGAAATGGCCAAATTGCCCTCAACTCTTGCAACTATAAAAGAAGACCCCTACCCTACGTAATTCTCATCCCTTCCTTCTCCTCTCTCCCTCTCCAAATCTTAAGAGAAGCTTGTCTTACACCTGGGATGCTCCTCAAGAGCTAAAACCAAGTTTTCACCCTCGTTCCGAAAGTGGATCCCACGACGGCAATGACATGCTACCTCATTCCCCTTCTTCTGACTTCGTCCTGCTTCTTCTGGCCTTGTCCTCATTTTCCAGGCATCACCTCCGTCCAACTCATCCTCTAAGCATTCGTCGACAAGGATAACTTCTCTCTCCTTTCTTTTATCGCTTTCTAGAGTAGAATTTCTTGGTTTCAAGTTGTAACAATTTCGTACTTTCTAGTGTAACCATTTCCCGCTTTCTTAGTTGTAAAACATTATTCAAATATCAAGTGATTGTTCTTTCTCTTTCTCTCTCTCTTATTGTTTATATTGCTTCCATTGTGATTATTTTGCCTTTCAAACAAAATAACAAAAAAAATATAACTGTGGATTTTGAGATCGACGTAACCTCCCTGTGTTCGACTTGGAACTTCTTTACAAAATTTCTTTATAAATTTTATCTGTTGAATGGATTTCTTCGCAACTTGATCTACAACAACGGGTTTTCGAATCCAACAACGAATGTGTGGTTTTCCATCATCAACACTAGTTATCCTAAGGATGTGAATGCACTCTAGGGTTACACTAGAAATGAGTCTTACTGCAACACTTACAACCCTAGATGGCGCAACCATCCTAACTTTGGTTGGTCAAGTCAGAAACCCACCCAGGGTCCTAACTTGACTAAGCTAAACACTTATGAGCAACCTAGTATGTACACACAACTGCGCACATACCAGCCACAACCTACTCAGGAAAACCAGCCCACTAATCCGAGCCTAGTCCTCAAAGAAATGAGAGAGATGAACCTAAGACATAAGGAAGAAATTAATCAATTGAGGACAGAATTGATGGGACTGTTAGACCTGCTAGTTGATGTTAGACAACACGGGATGCTGCCATCCCAACCCATCCTAAACCCAAGGAACTTCAATAGGGTTAACCAGCACAACACACAGGAGCAACAAGCACACCTAATTCAACTTGCTCCCTAATACCCACCAGGTTTTGTTAACCCTAACCGAACGTAAGCTCAACCCATTTTGCAAAACCCACCTTTCCCTTCTAACCTTAATGCACATGCCTGTGTTGTCACTTTGAGAAGTGGGAAACAAATCCAAGATCCTTCTACATCAAAATCTTACCAAGATCTTGAGTCTGAATCTGACCTAGGAGACCAAACTAATCTAGAAAACAAGACTCAGTATTTGAATACTCATGATTTTTCACAAGCACCTTTTCCTGAAGCCTTGATCAAACCCAGGGAAAAGAAAACCAACTAATCTAAGGAGGGGCTTCAGATTCTAAAGCAAGTCCAGGTGAACATAACACTCCTTGAGGCTATTGAGAACATCCCGGCTTATGCAAAATTTCTGAAGGAAATATGCACATCGAAACACCAGGCCAAATCATCAAAAAGGGTCATGATTTCTAAACAAGCTAGTGCCATCATCCTAAATAAGCTCCCTTCTAAAAAGAAAGATCTAGCGACCCCCTTAATTTCATGTGAAATAGATGGGTTCATCCTGGATTGAGCCTTACTGGACCTTTGTGCCTCCATCAACTTAATCCCCAAAGAATTATATAAAGATTTGAATTTAGGCCCCTTGCAACACACTGAAGTGACTCTTCAGCTTGCTGATAGGTCAACCAAAATTCCAAAGGGCCTTCTACAAAATGTGATTATAAAAGTGAGGGATTTTGACTACCCTATGGAATTCCTTGTTCTAAATATGGAGGCATCAGAAAACCTGAACCACACCCTGATAATCTTAGGGAGACCTTTCTTGGCCACTGCCAAGGCTCTAATCAACTGTGAGACAGGGATTATGCACATCACCTCTGGAATGAAAACTTGTCAACTCAATATCTTTAATGCTACCCAAAAGAATAAGGTGAATTTTGGTTCCATTGAGCTTGTAGGAACAGTTGAATAAGTTTTGGCAATTCACACTAAAGATGATCCAAGTCCTACCAAAGCTCAAGACCAACATGAATGGAAAAAAGGGGATGTACTTGAGGATAATTCTGATCTACCATCTCCCATGGAAAACCAAATTGAACAGGACATTAGTGAGATTGAGAAACTCCTGGGAGTAACTTATGATGAATTAGATGATAATATAAAGAATCCTCAATACATCCACCCTGAAATTCAAGAACTTTTGAATTCTAAAGGAGTTCAAGAAAATGAGCAATCTAAGAACATGAACCAGGAAGTAACCTCAGAAGAAGAAGTTCAACACATAAAGGACTGGGAAAGAACTTATAAGCCAATTGGTTCCAATGAATTGCTTGACTTAGAAGAAGTGACTTTGGATGAGGAAGAGGAAATTTCTTATGAAGATTTTGATGAATTCCACACAACTCTACCTTTGCCCTCATATGACCTAGAGCCTGGAGAACTCATGATTTCTGATATCAACTACCGATATGAGGATCCTTATGATTCCGATTTGGGACCAGATCTAAATCTCAATCATAATCTTGATCCAGACCCTATTCCACCTCTTCTTGATCTTTGGAACTGGATTAACGAATAGGCTTTGCATCCTAAACCACATACACCTGACCCTATTCCATATTTCAAATCTGAAAGACTTTTTGGGGTAGGACTGCAAAAGTTATTACTAATCTTAAATTCCCCTGCAACAGTTATTACTTCTCTTAACCCACAGTACTGAACTACATATTTTTCAATTTAAGTCCGGAAAGTGACGTTAAACTTAGCGTTGGCTGGAGGCAACCCAGTACTCTGTACAGGTAGCTCTGCATCCTCTGCATCCATGCTGACCTGGATTAACAAGCACAGTCAAGTGATATGCCCTGTTGCTTATTATATTTTAATTTTCATGCATACATTTCAATGAGATCATTGTAATGAATAGGCATGGGGGGTGGACATTGCATGTCTTATTTTTACATTAAAAAAAAATTGCATTTCGGCATAAAGAATTTTTATTAAGTTTTTATTAGGGATTTATTCTTAAGTTGATTCCTAAGTTTAGAATTCAGTATAATTTCACACTTACACGTAGAATTTGCAATGGATCTTCTGTGAAGACCGATAAACATCTTTAGTTTGTCGAGAAGAAGCAATGCTTCTTCACCTAAACCCTTGGACGGTAATTAGGGAGTCAGGCAAACTATCTTCTAACAAATTTACCAAACAAGTGTGAGGTGAGAGTAGAAAGTCTACTAGTGCTCTAAGGCTAGTATGAGGAATCTTAAACTCTGGATAATGAGATAATGATACTCAGAGTTAGGCATAGTTTTCACTCTCAGTTTCTACATACAAGTTCTTAGTGCGAATCTCTTGAGAGCCACCACATAAGGCAAATACGCAAAGAGCGGGTTCTGATAAAACTAGGACTGAGGTGGATGGTCACGGCCATCTTTTACAGAATTCTCGACTGAAGGAGGGTATTAATGTCAAGGTTAGAAATACATTGTCCTATCAATTCCCTTCTCGGTGCCGAGAATAGGCACTTCCACCAAATAAGCCACCCAATATCCTCTTGAACACTCACAATCCCAAATAATGTCTCGTAAATAAAAGTTTGTATGCTGCGTTGCATTAGTAAATATTTGGATACAAAAAAAAGAAAAAAAACAAGAAGAAAAAAAACTATATACATAGAAAAAAAAACTTTTGAAAAGAAAAAAAGAGAAAGAAAGAGTTTATGAGTTAGAATGTATTTCAAGTGTAATGAGACAACAACACCTACCACCCTCACGATCTACCAAATAGACCCTTAACCTACTTTTGTCTATTTCTGGCCACCTGAATATAGGCTGAGGAATTCTAACTTAGTCTTAGAGTTATCAAAACTTAATCAAAGTGTTAATGCCAGGAGAGACTATCAAATATACTGATAAATCTGGTGAGATTGTGAGCTCAAAAAGAAAGAAAAGAAAATAAAAGATGAGAAAAAGAAAAAGAAAATGAAAGAGAAAGAAAGAGAGAGAATGAGTACAAAGGAACTAAAGAGAGTATAGTTTCTCGTCTCTCTCTGAGTTGAATTATTTCATAATCTAGAAATATAGGTTCTAAACTAGTAGTCTATATGTAGTACCAGATGAATGTGAGCCACCAAATATAAATCCACATTTCAATCTTCTACCTAAGCCAACAGTCGAGGCTGAATATACAGGTTACTTTATAACCCCGAGGGAAGAAGTTTGCCTATCCCAATAGATTTTTACTAAGGGTCAAGTACAAGCTTGAGATGAGGATTGGCTTTCACTTAGATCCATTGCATAGGCTACAACAAAATACAATCATGATTATCTGGATTACAAAAGCTTCAGATGAAAACAAAAGACACAAACCTCTAGTCAAACTCTTGATAAAAATTACGCATTTAAGACCACTTTGCATTTGGTCTTGCATTTGCTAGGGACTAGAAAGATTTAGGCATGGGGGTGTGATTACACAGTAATCATGCAACCTAAATCACCTTAATTAAGCTAAATTCTAGCATAACTTAGGAATAATGCATTCATAGGCATCATAATTTGCACAATAGCTAGTTTATTAGTCATATAGATAACATCATCATTTTATGACCTAAAATCATCACAATTTTAATCGCAGATGATTCAAAGCCGCATATTTCATATCAGATTGGACAGATCTGATCAGAACGACAATGGGAGTCTAACGCTTTTGAAATCGTCTCAATCTGACAACTAGGGCATCTTATGCAGTCAATAAAAGAATGGAGATCATAAAGCCAAAGGCAAAGATCCGAGCCTTAGATGAAGAATCCAACTACACGGATGAATCCAGATCGACGATCGTAGTCCACCAACGAAAAAATCAACTTGATTGGAGGTCTGTAGCTCCAAATACAAGGAAAAGAAGATGGACGGCCATGACGGAGCCACGTGGCACCATCATAGTCACTCCCTCACCACTGCTCCATCTAGGAAGGCCACCCTCGCACGCTGTGGGCTGTAGGATCTTCATCCAGCGGCCACGAGCATGCCATGTTTCCTATCTAGCTGGATAAGAATAAATAGATACAAAGAGGAAACTATAACAAAACTTGCACGTAGTGCATTGGCTCATGCGCTTGCCCTAGAAGTGAAGCTCGTAAGTTCAAAATCACTTGAGCACTAAATCAGGAAAGCGTTGAGCAAGTGTGTGATTGGCTGTTGGATTAGCAATGGTGCATGCAGGTGCAACCACGTGGTGTTATCAGAGCACACCGCTGCCGAACACATGATGCCATGCGATTTTTGAAACATAAATGCGAGATGCGTGCCTGCGTGAGCCGTCCGATCGTGAGATCGGATGGCTGAGGATGAGGAGCTCAGATTGAGCGAGCGACAAGGGGGAAAAAGAACAGAATGTGTGTGGAGGAGCGGGAGCCATCCGATGGCGATCTGAAGGCCGAGAAGCTACCACGTGTCAAGCCTAGGTTGAATCCAAGCATTTTAGGCGCAAATGAAGGTGTTTTTAGGCTAGATCTGATCCGTTGATCTCCCGATCAACAGATCTCATCAAATAAGAATTGCTACACAAGATAAAGAGGCTAAATGCCCACTTTACCCCTAATTAAATCTATAAAAGAAGGCCCAGGACCCCTCAGTTGAAGCATCTCTCTCTCTCTCATCAACTTCAGATACAACTCTTCCACCTTCTCTACAACTCTCCATCCCTTTGCAACTACGCTCCGACCTTCATCCCACTGCTCTGGATTTGAGGTGCTGCCACACCTCGCGCAAGCATCCTACAAGCAACATCGTCTCTCTGCCTCCTTCTATCTCTCTCTCTATCTCTCTATCTCAATCTATCTATCCATTTATTTCTAGTAGCATTCTCTATTGTGAAAACTCTATTTTAGTTGCAATAAAATTCTGATCTTCTGAATGCATATATCTGATTCCTATACATATATAAATTTCTATTTAGAAGAAGTTCTATTGAAATGCTTCTGCATAAATTGCAATTGCCTCCTTGCGAATGACCCGGTACTCACCGATTTTATAAATATTATTTGTTAACGTGTTTCCGCACTATACTACAATTGAAATAATATTTTAAATGTGAATTACACGTTGAACAATGCATTCCAGATGATGAGCTCAATGATGTAATCGCATTCTATCATGACCAGGCCTACGGTGGCCATTATTCTAGGCGTAAAACCACAGCGAAAATCCTCCAGTGTAGGCTCTTTTGGCTCACAATGTTCAAAGATGCACAATCTTGTTGTAGGGCATGTGCTCGTTGTCAGACCCTTAGCAACATGGGCCCACGCGATATGATGCCCTTGATCCGATCAATGTGTGTGTGATCTTTGACATTTAGGGAATTGATTTCATGGGACCCTTTCTAGGATCCAATAGCTTCAAGTACATCTTACTTACAGTTGGCTATGTCTCAAAGTGGATTCAAGTCGTCCCCACCAGAACAAATGATCATAAAGTTGCTCTTCAGTTCATCCAGGAGAACATCTTTTCCAGATTTGGGGTTCCAAAGGCCATCATCAGCAATGGTAAGGTCCCATTTCGTGAAGTGCACTTCCAGTCCCTAATGAAAAAGTACAGGGTGTCATATCATATCTTGACTCCTTGTCACCCCAAACCAATGGATTAACTGAATTATCTAATCGGGAGATCAAGAAAATCCTTCAGGTCACTATTCGGCTTGACAGGAAAGATTGGTCTACCCACCTTCCGGAAGCGTTGTGGGCCTATAGGACCGCCCATAAGATCCAGTTCGGAATGTCTCCGTTTAGATTCGTGTACAGGAAGGCATGTCACCTCCCTATAGAAATGGAGCACAAAGCCTACTAGGCAATATGGAAGTGCAATCTAGATCTCATGAAGGTTGGAATCCACCGACAGTTGCAAATGAGCGAGATCGAGGAACTACATAATGATGGGCATGAGAACTCGCGTATCTACAAAGAGCGGGGCAAAGCCTTCCCTGATAGGCACATTTCACGGAAATCCTTCCATCCTGGTTAGAAAGTGTTCTCTTTGATGCCAAACTCAAGCTCTTCCCAAGAAAGATAAGATCGAAGTGGATTGGACCATTACTTGTGTTTAACGGGAAAAATCAATGTTTAAAAATCAATGCATCGTAGTATAGTTGAAATCACTCGAAAACAAATAGATTTTATTACTCGAAATTGTAAGTCTGAGGTCAAACACAGGAAGCAAATTGGGGTTTAAAAATCAAGAGCACAACTTTTGAGAAATTGAATATGCAATGTAAATCAGAGTTGTAATGCAAAAAGACAATGTATGTAAAGAGAACAAAAAATGGACGTCTGATTTTGTGAATCAGACGTCTGATTGCACAGTAAAAATACACCAACAATTATGTCGTCTTGTGCTATTTCCTAGCATTACCAGTGCATATTAGGTATTCATTGTCGCCTTTGTAAAAATACATGCATGCATGCATTTATTTGAGAGGGGAGGAGAGTGAATAAAATGGCCTTGTAATTGACAAATTCTTCAAGTGCTGCCTTGCAAAATTTCCATCTTCATTTTTATTTCTATTTGATTTTGACTTTCTTCTCCACGGTTGCAAGGCATGGTAGCTTCTTCCTCGCGCCATGCTCTGCAACAGCTCTCCCTACCAGTCGCATGCAAGCCACTCCCTGTCAGCATGCACAGCCATGCATAGCCAGGGCATGGCTGTGCTTGCTTTCTTCCTATTTAAAAAGTGCACGGCTTTCTTCTTTGAGGAGATCCTGGTCCACACAAAAAGAAACCCAACACACAGCAGCTTCCACCCTTCCAGGCCATCTCCTCCCCTCTCCCTCCATACGCAGCCTCTCCTCCTCTGAGGAGCCACGCTGCGAGCAGGAGCACCTCACAGTGGTGCACAACCACCATTGTGAGTCCCACCACTGCCCAGCTCATCAAAAATCCGGTGGGCGTGGTGGTTCTCTTCCCTGTTTCCTCGTTCCAAGCCAACCCCGCCATTGCCACAGGAGCTTCAAGCTTTGAAGCTCAACCGGCCACCGCTCGCCCGCACGCAAGCTCAGCAGTAGCAATAAGGCGCTGGCCACCGTGCGCCCTGTCGCGAAGCTCCACTGCACATGCCAGCAGGCCGCCCGTGCCCCTCTCCACACGCCCTGTCGCGAACTTCCGCCCGCAGCCCAGCTGGCACAGACCTTCCGCACGCGCGCCAGCTCACGCAGTGACTCCCGCACTCACGGAACTGGGCACAGGCAGTCGCACGAGCTAACTGCACACTGTAGCCACTGTTCACGCGTTTCAGTGGAACACTGTGGCTACAGTGTGGTGACCGGTAAGTTTCTCACTTTTCCGGTCACCCGACACGCCGCTACAGGCCCCAGCCCACGCCCGCGTCTCTCCCCGCGCCCGCTCCAGCACTTGCATCCGCGTCTCTCTCCACTCCCGCACCTATCTACACGTGCCCGAGCCTTTGCCAGCTTCTTCATGCTCGCACCCACCTCACCACACAGTGCAGTGCGTTGCGGTCCCTTCCTCCCATGCCTGCTCCCTCCTGCGTGCATGCACGTCTGCACATGCCTACGCGCCTGCGCATGTGCGTGGACCACCAGATGACGCTTGGAGGCTGCAGAAGGCTTAACTCACCGTTTCTTCACTCAGTAAATGTCCTCTCTCTCGCTCTCTCTCTCTCACAGCACTCTCTCACTCCCTCAGCAGACACATACACACACACACTCACACTCTCGCAGACACATACTCTCACATATACACTACTATATACTTATATATATATATGCATATATATATTTATATCTATATATATTTATATACATATATATATGTATACATATATTAGTACCTATATAACTAAGTATAAGTATATATACATACATATATATATACATATATATACACATATATTTATACATATATATATAGATGTATATCTATCTACATATATCTATATATATAGATACTTATACTAATATATATATGTACATATACGCATATATATAACTATATACATATATTACTATATATATACATAGCTATATCTATATATATAGTTATATATGCATACATATATATACAATTATATATATATACATATACATATATCTATCTATACATATATTTACATATTTATATATATATATATATATATACATACATATATATACAATTATATATATATATACATATACATATATCTATCTATACATATATTTACATATCTATATATATATATATACACATATATAGCTACATATACACTTATATAATTATAACTATATATATATATACATATAGTTATATATTTATATATATACATACATATATATATGTTTTCATATCACCTACCATACGTTGTATCGTGGGAATATCTGCACCAGTTGCTGATATTCCCTGATACACGTGTACAGAAAGCGTGTTCGCACTCATCTTCCACCAATCCACCTTACACTCCACCTGGCACTTCGTCCTGTTGGTTGCGCCTTTCTAGGCGATGACCGACTCGACATCGTGCTACACACCATCTCCACCTCCACCCTCACCCCTTTATACTTATATAATATATACATATATATATACTATATTTACTTTATTTCTACTTCTCTTTCCTGCCAGTAAAAAGATAAAAAAAATATACAAAAGAGAAAAGATAATCCTTGACTTGCAGGTACTTAGTCTTGCATATAGCAAGATAAGTTTTGGGAACCCTAATTAGGCTCAAAGCCAAGAACCTAATTTTGAGGGTGTACCTCAAGGATAAAAATTATCAGAGAAAAATATTAAATAGAAAAACACCAAAAGCATAATAAACAAACGGAAGAGATTCGTTGTAGGAAAGACGTAGAAACTGATTCACTTCTAATCCCACTTCCCTGAGTTCGACCATGGGCCTAAAAGTGACCAAGATAAAATCAAGTAGGCCAGGTAAAAAATTTTGTAAAGAGATGGTTAGGCTCAATTTAGGTTAACCACTATACTCATTACAACGATAAAATCATCATATTAACACAGCCTAACCGGGCCTGACCATACATCCTTTTTAACGTCTTAAACTTAGGGCTGCTACAGTGCTTTATTTCTCTTCCTTCTCTCTTCTTCTGATCTGTCTCTGTTCTTCTTTGGCGACTTCCATTCTTCTTTCTTTCTTTCTTTCCTTCTATTCTCAGTCTGTGCCTTTTCTTTCTGCCTTTAGCTTTGGTTTCTTCTCTTTCTCTTTTAGTCCTTCAGCTTCTTCCTCTCCATTCCTTGCCTTCTCCTTAGCGTTCGCTGGCTTCAGCCCTCTTCTTCCTTGGCTTCTTCTTCTCTTTCCCTGTGAGAGAGCAAAACCTACCCCTACCCGCCCTGCAATCTCTCTTCCTCTTTCTCTCTTAGGCTCACTCTCCCAGAGCCATTTCTCGGGTAATCGGGTCAGGGACGTGCGCCTGGGACTAGGCCCACAGATGTGCGGTGGTGGGTGAGGAGTGTAGGTCGGGTATAGAGGTTAGGCCAAGTCCGTGAGGATCGGGTCACTGACAAGGCAGTGAGAGGGCGAGTGGGACCTCACCCCGTGGTCAAGTGGCGATAAGCTATATTCACTTTTTTAATTTATCCTACTACGTCCACTTGACAGCTTCCGAGGTGGGTCTATGTTGTCCCTCCTTCCTTCGCGAGCACCCGTAGCAGGAGTCTCCCTAAATACAGTAGCTACGTGGGGCTTCAGTGCCAATCGCTCGCCCGGAGTTGTGCGCAAAGGGATTCCGCACACCTGGGACCTGTAGCCTGGAGCGAGGAGACCTGGAGGAGGCTTGCAAGCATGTCCTCACGGTCATTAATGGCAGTAGACCTTCAACACCTGTAAACAGGAAAATGGCCTTGCGGCCTTGTTAGAAAGCTCAGACAGCTTCGCCTAGACAAGGCGAAGGTAGTGCGGGGATCAGCGTGGCATGGGGTGGCCAGAGCGTGCGTGCCTAGGGCACCCTGTATGTGTGAAAGTGGGTGTGTTCGGGGGGCATTCTCAGGGCTTAGCGCTATGAGTGGAGTGAGGGTTTAGGGTCAGTGAAGTGTGGCGATGCTTATAGGGTGGTTGGCAAGGCAGATGGAGGCGTGGAGTGGCAGGGACGCCTCACTGGAGGTCTAGCCGGAGATGAGGAAGGTGCGGGTGATAGTGTGCGTCGAGGTGTGTTTTGAAGAAATAAAGAGAGAAAAATGATGGGAACAGAGAGAGAACTTAGCTAAGCATGGATAGATGAAGGGGGATGCAAAGATGGCGGCCGGCTCGTATTGTCATCGCCGGAGACGAAATACTTAGTGGAGGAGGACGACGATGATGAAGGGGCTGCAGGGACATCGGCAGGTGCGGCGCGACGCAGGTGAAGAGGAGGAAGAGAACCCTGCCACTGGTATTGTGGAAGAGCGACGAGGGAGAGAGAGGGGGGTCACCGGAGCTTGCTGTGTTACTGACCGGAGGGGAAGAGACGAAATAGAGGGTTTCTCAGGCCAATTTCAAGCTTAAAGGATGCGGAGGGCTTTGGGTTTGCTTTTATTGGCTCTGGAGGAAGGTTTCTCATTTGGAAGCCAAGCTTCCAAGCTCGGCAACCTCGCCGGAGATGGAAGGTCAAATGTGACCTGAATCTCTCATGCATTTACATGAGAGATTGGCTAGCAAAACAAGCTTGGAATTGTGTTCAAAATGGAGGAGATTTCTCAGAGAATCTCCCTTTCAATTTTGAAGGGGATTCTCTGAGGAATCAGGCAGATCTTTCCCTCGAACCTCGCCGGAGTAGGATTCCCTCCGCTAAAATGGCTGAGGGACCTAATTGCAAAGAACGAAGATAATGATAGGGGGCTTTCTATAGAAGTTTTCAAAAGTTAGGGGTAGAAATGTAATTGGGCTAGAACTGTTTGTAAAGTAGGTCAAGGTGTATTCCCCTTGGGTTTGACCACGTTTGACTAGGAAATTTACATAAAAGCCTAATTTAGGGCAAATATTTATTTGAGACCCCAATTTAGGTCAAAATTTATTCTAAGAGACAAATTGAAGGTTCTAAATCCTAGAGAATATTTTTCCATTATTTCTAGAGGGTTTAGGTGAATATTATCTGGACCAGAACCTTGTTAAATTAAGTGGGTCTATTTTAGGTTTACAAGAAGTCATTTAATTCCTAGAATTCACATGAACCCTTTTCTGTTTAACCAACCCACTTTTTATCTTGTTAAGATCATTTGACATGTGTTTAGCCAATGAGAAAACCCGTTGTTGTACTACAATGGTAAAATTACAGTTTTACCCCATATTTCTTGCTTTTCTCTCAACATGGTTATTCATTGAGTTAGGACCTCCAGTTGGTTATGTAGGAGCTTTTATTCTCTTTTCTAGGTCAAAATGAGCTAGTTAGGGCTCATGATGGTGTTCCTATCATACCCTCATGCCTATCTTTTGCTAGTCCCTTAGCAAAATTTTAAGGTTTTAAATTCTATTCTAGACCATGAGTTCCCTGATGTTCACAAATTACGTTGAGTGCTTTTTTCTTTTGATTAGGTTAGAATGCCGATAGTAGGCCTAGTGGTACTCAAGTACCAACCAAGATCCGGACCTGAACAGCTTTAGCCTCAGTCCTCTGCGAAGGTTTTTAAGGCCTACAATAACTATCCTAAGGTTTGTTGGACTCTACGGTTAAAGTACCCGTGCTTGTAACGTATTTTAGCCTTGATTCAGTTTTCAATGCATTTTTTGTAAGAGAGAGACAGAGGATCTTTCTGTTTGGAGAGTTTTCTCTTTGTTTTCTTTTTTATTTCTAGTTTCGAATTGGCTTCTCAACACGGTCTGTATCGGATTCCTCGTCCCCATCATCAATCCTCAAAGGGTCCTTGGCAATCGATGCTTCGTGATAGCATCGCCCATGGAAACCCCCAGAACCCTGGCTTTCGAGATTTTAAGATAATTCTGCCTATGGCGTTCTGTAGGTAAATCTAGACCCTGGCAATCGACATTTTGTGATAATGCCGCCCATGGCATTTAAACCAGCACAGGGTGCTTACATGCCCTTGGTAGGATATGCAAATATCCTAGGAGACAAGTACCGAGGAGACGATCTGTTATTATGCATCTTCGAGGGAAATTTCCCGCCTCTCCGCACCAAAAACTCGTCCAAATCAACTTGTGTTGATTGGTTGCTCCTAATCTAAGCTACTTTTTCAGAACACTTAAACGCTTTTGCGTGATTTTGATAGTTATGCGCACTGAACTAGACTGTGTGTAGATTGGGGTGCTTAGGTTACCGAGTCTTGCAAACCAAAGGTTAGTTAACGAGGCTGAATACTCCCTAAGCCTTATAACAAATACTTAAGCTTCACATTTTCCCCAACCTCTTGAGAACTATCCAGATCTTAGTGGATACTTGAATTTTTAAGCCTAAGAGTCTAGCCTAAGAGGCCTAAGATCAGCGTTTCTACTAATCTGTTTTGTGCCTCTTTAGCACTTTTTCCTTCATTTTTCTTTTTCTTGATATGGTCTAGAACTTCAATTAATCCCCTAATTCCTTACTAATGACTACCTCTTTTTTTTCCTTTCATTTTGTGCTCCTTTTTTGACATTTTTCACTTTTCCCCTTTTTCTCCTCATGATTTGTGTGGCCTCAAAATTTTCTCTCCCCTCAGAATTTTTTATTCATTTTCAAGACTTTTTTGATTTTTTTTGGTGCTTTTGTGTTATGTGATTTTTTTGTTCAAACCTTTCTTGTGAGATGAGTTTTCATGGTGTTTCACACTTTCATACCCCCCCATGCCTACGATTTGCAATGTCCCTATTGTAAATTAGGTGGGTTCAAATTCAGCTTAGATCATTCATTAGAACATGTTTTGGGTAAGCAAACAAGTCGAAGTGACTGTTGCGAACGATTTCTAAACTTGTGTACGGGTACCTGAGGTTGGGTCGGCTGTTCTAATGGATGAACCCTAAAGTGCAATATGAATTAAGCATAGGAATGTCAAGAAAGGTTTCAGGTTTTTCAAGAATGATGGGTTGCCTCCCGTTAAGCGCTGAGTTTTACGCCATCGGCTGGGCGTAATGAGCTTAGGGAGAATGGAGGGTAAAGGCTATCTCAACCAAATTTGTATCGGTCAAGTCAATGAACAGTTTGAGTCTCCAACCGTTCACGACGAAAGGTTCTAAATCGTGGCTTACTGGACTGATCCCAATGGCTCCATTTCGAAAGATTCGTCGATGAGGTAGGGTCCGATCCATTTTGATCGTAGCCTTCTTGGGAATAGTTTAAGCTTAGCATCAATGAGTAGGACTTTTTGACCAGAGTGGAAGATATTTTTGGATATGTGCTAGTCATGAAAGGTCTTAACCCGCTCTTTGTAAATTCGCTAGTTCTCATACGTGTCATGGTGTAATTCATCGATCTCGCTCATTTGAAGCTTTCTGTGGGTTCCTGCCTTAGAGAGATCTACGTTGCAATTCTGTACTGCCCAATAAGCTTTGTGCTCCAATTCTACAGCAAGGTGACATGCCTTCCCATACACCAATCTGAAGGGAGACATGCCTAATTGGGTTTTGTGGGTGGTCCTATAAGCCCACAAAGCTTCCGGAAGTCGGGATGACCAGTCCTTCCTGTCAGGTCGAGCAGTAACTTGGAGGATTTTCTTGATCTCCCAATTTGATAGCTCAGCTAAACCATTAGTTTGCAGGTGGTAAGGAGTAGAGATTCGGTGCGACAGTGACCTGAACTGAGCATTAGTGAAATGGGTGCCCCCATCAGAAATTATAGCACGTGGAATCCCGAACAATGAAAAAATGTTCTGATACATTTCGACACATAGTCAACAACGAGTAAAATGTTCTCGAAGCTATCCGAAACAGGGAAGGGTCCCATAAAATCAATCCCCCATATGTTGAAGATTTCGCATACAAGAATCGGCTGTAAAGGCATCATATCACAGTGGCTCATGTTGCCCAAGGTCTGGCAACGAGTGCATGCCCTATAGTGATATTACGCATCTTTGAAAATTGTGGGCCAATAGAAGCTGCATTGGAGGACTTTTGCTATGGTTTTATGACTTGAAAAATGTCCACCGCATGCCTGGTCATGGCAAAAGGATAATATGTCTTGAATTTTTGCTTCCAGGATACATCGTTGAATAATCTGATCAGCACCGATGCAGAAAAGATATGGGTCTTCCCAGAAGTAATACTTGGCATCGGAAAGCAATTTGTCCTTCTTAGCCTTCGGGCAATCGGACGGGATCTGATGTGATGCTAGGTAGTTTACTGTATCAGCAAACCATGGAAGCCCTATATTGATAGTCAGAAGGTGCTCATCAGGAAAATGTTCCGTGATGGGTCCGAAAGGGTCAATGATCTCAGAAGGCAGGTGGGATAAGTGATCGGCTACCACATTCTGTTTTCCCACTTTATCGTGAATCTTTATGTCAAACTCTTGAAACAGTAATATCCAACGGATTAATCAAGGTTTCGCATCCTTCTTCGCAAGGTGATGCTTCACAGTTGTGTGATCCGAGTAAATGATAACACGGGAGCCCAAGAGATAAGATCTGAATTTTTCCAGGGCAAATACTACGGCTAGCAGCCCTTTCTCAGTAACTGTGTAGTTACACTGAGCCTCGTCAAGTGTCTTGCTAGTGTAATAGATGACCATGGGTTTCCCGCCAATTTTCTACCCAAGTATCGCTCCTACAGCGAAATTAGATGCATCGCACATGATCTCAAAGGGTTGAGACCAATCAGGGGACTATAGGATTGGGGCTTGGGTAACTCGATCATGGAGGATTTCAAATGCTTGAGTGCATTCCTTGGAAATTTTGAAAGGTACATCCTTAGAAAGTAGAGTGGTCAGGGGCATGCGATATTTGAGAAATCAAGAATGAATCGATGATAAAAATTGACGTGCCCCAGAAAAGATCAGATGTCCTTGATCAAGCTAGGCATAGGGAGTTTGGAAATCAAGTTCACCTTGGCTCGATCGACTTGGATGCCCTTTTCTGATATGAGATGTCCCAGGACAATTCCTTTAGGCACCATGAAATGGCTCTTTTCCCAGGAAACAACCAGATTCACGTCAATGCACTGCCTGAAGATTTGGACCAAGTGCTAGAGACAATCATCGAATGATTCTCCGAATACTAAAAAGTCATCCATGAAGACTTCCAGATAATCACATACCATATCTGAGAATATTGCAAGCATGCACCGTTGAAAAGTAGCGAGTGCATTGCAGAGACCAAATGGCATCCTTTGAAATGCGTACATCGCTAACGGGCAGGTGAAAGTGGTCTTTTCTTGGTCCTTAGGATGGATTGCCACCTGGTTATAACTGAAGTACCCATCCAAAAAGTAGAAGAACCTAGTTCTCGCTAGTTTCTCGAGGATCTGATCAACAAATGGTAGTGGGAAATGATCCTTCTTCGTGGAGGAATTGAGTCTTCTGTAATCAATGTAGACTCTCCATGAGTTCGCTACACGGGTCAGTATGACTTCTCCTATTTCAGTCCTGATCACGGTGAGTCCTGCCTTCTTAGGCACAACCTGGATTGGACTCACTCACTGACTGTTGGAGATTGGGTAGATGATCCCTACATCAAACCACTTGATGATCTCCTTTTTCACAACCTCCTACAGATTAGGATTCAAATGTCTTTACATTTCATGGGAAGGTCGTGTGCCCTCTTCAGTGTAGATATAGTGTGTGCAATAAGAGGGGCAGATACCAGTCAAATCATCGAGAGTCCATCCAATGGTTCTACAATGTTGCTAGAGAATAGTAATCAGATGGGATTCTTGGTCTGGTGTGAGTCTGGAGTTGATAATAGCAAGAAATGTTTGATTGGAACCCAAAAAGACGTACTTTAGATGATCGAGAAGAGGCTTGAGTTCCAGAACGGGGTTATCAGTAGCAACAGGCAGTTCAGGGTGTGTGTCAGGAGCAAGGGAAGGAGTTATGAGTGTATCTAAGTTAGATTCGGACTCCTCTGATTACAGGTTTTGATCCTCTTGTGGTTGATCGGAAGTAATCAGGTTGTCCTTAATATATGATTCATCAACCACGGCCATGACATCACATATCTATTCTATAACTCCACAATTAATCCCTTGTTGGGCCTTAAAGATGTTAATTTTCAGTGTCTGGTTCCTGAATTTTAGTTCAATTTTCCCCTCCTCATAATTTATATTGGCCCTAACAGTGGCCAGAAAGGGTCTCCCTAGTATAATTAGTGTATCCCTTGGGTTTTCTGGAGAATCCATATCTAAGACTATGAAATTCACCGGGAAATAGAAATCCCATACCCTAACGATGACATCCTCGAGTACTCCTTTAGGTGACTTAATAGATCGGTTAGCTAACTGCAATGTCACCTCTGTCAATTTAAGCTCAGATTCCTCAAGGTGGCCAAGAAGGGATGTAGGTATTAGGTTTATGGAGGCACCTAAATCTAATAAAGCTCTGTCGAATTGGGTATCACCAATGGTACATGGAATCAGGGGAGTACCTGGGCCTTTTTCCTTAGGTAGGAGTTTGCTCAAAATTACAGAGCTAGCTTGCTCTGACAGTACGATTGGACTCCCACTTTTGGTTCACGACTTACGCTTATGTGTACATACATCCTTCAGAAATCATGCATAAGCCGGTATGTGGGTGATTGCATCCATCAAGGGGATGTTTATATGGACTTGTTCAAAGAGCTTGACCAGATCCTCCTTAGGAGCCACGGGTTTGTTTGTCCTCTTTCCCTTGGTCAAGGCCTCGGGAAATGGAACCTTGGTTGGTTCCTCTAGAATAGGTCTAGGTTCTTGATCTAGGACAGGGGTGTCCAAGATAACTATCCTAGGGCTTGGGTTACTACCAGGTTGAGAGTGGGTTGGATAAGGTGGGTTTTGTGTTGCTTTACCACCACAGCTTGTTATAGAATTCAGTCTTGCCTGGTTTTGGTTTAGGGCTGGTAAAATAGGTGGATGTTATTGAAATCCCACATAAGATGTCGAAGCTTCCATCCCATCGGGTGATGGAACAGAAGGGGTCTAGTAAATCATGTGGGCTTTGCCTGGATTTAGGTTCATAACATGCCTCTGGTTCGGCACGTTATTTGGATTCGGTAGAGGTTGCGAGGAGAGTGTGCCAGGTTGGCAGGAATTCTCCATCTGGGTGAGTTGATCGCGAACCTCTGTGATCTCATCCTTGTACCATTTTTGCATAGCCGCATTCATCTTCTGAATGTCAGCCATAGTCTGAAGGACAAGAGTCATTTGATCTGCTTGGGTTAGCCCAGATTGATAGGTGGGGTTGGGCCGAGGCTAAGGCGGTTTATATGGGCGAGGAGCTTGTGGACGAGGTTGATATGGTGGTCTTTGATTCTGATTATTTTCTGCCTGATAAGATGATTTTCACTTTCGAATAATGTGAATAAGATGATTTGACGTTTTAGTAACAAAGTGGTGGAAAATCACTTAACAAAACAATTAAAATTAAAATTAAACCACTCATAGGAGAGCAGGTCGTGTCCACAGGGAGCCAATGACTTATTTAAACTCGCAATTAGGTGGAAATCAACTTCGCTGAAATATTCATCAAATCAAACAACGCCTATGTAGCTTTGAATGTAAACCTTAAATTTATGGAGAAGCTAATGGGTGTTAATGTAGTTTTTACATAAGAAAATTATCCATGTGTAAGAGTATGCCATGTACTTTTCACTTGCATGCATACTAAAATGTAATTCAAAATTAAATACAATGCGCATATAGATGAATAAGAAGGCTTAACAATTCCCTAGAAGCATAAGCATGAAGGCATAAATTCACCACAATTTAATTAACCAAATAAATCAAGAAAATGATTGTGGAAATGTCAATTCCTGTAAATAGAAAAGCAAGTAAAAATAGAGGATTATACCTCTCTTCTCCTCGCACATGGGAGAGAGGCTCATTCGAGGAGCTACTCCTACATGAGGTCAACCGAAGCAAGGCCTTCGTGGTGGTGGCGGTGGCACATCATGAGATGGCTTGGGTCAGCTGGATGGAGGAGAGAAGCAGCGGCAGCAAAGGCGGTTGCTGCTGCTCTTGCGCACGCTAAGGCTGGAGGGCGCACGGTGGGTGCTGCAGGCAGCGGCGTGGCGAGGTGCGTGCAAACGAAGAGTGGTGTGCGTGGGCTGGAAGTGGGCACACGTGCCTGTGGGTGTGCAGTAGGGCTGAGGGTGTGCTGACTGGAGGTGCGGGCGGCGGTTGAGGCGTAGGGGAAGAAAAACGTGCACTGCAGCTGGAAGTTGGCACATGCGCCTACTGCGATGGAGGTGCAGTGTGTGTGGGTGGTCTACTGCAGAAGATGAAGCGCACTGAGGTGAGGCACGCGCGGTGGCGTGCTCGACAGGGGCTGAGGCATGGGGAGGGGGTTGCAGCTCTGTGTGCTGCAGCAGGCGTGGTGATGGTTCTTGGGGCGTGCAGCAGCTAGGATCTATGTCTGGAAGGGAAAATGTAGCACGATGATGCAGGGACTCTTGGCGGTGTGGACTATCACGCCACACACCCATGGTGGTGGAGTCACACTGCTACGGTTGAGGCCGGTGGTGAGGAGTGGATGAGAAACGAAGTTCTCTATGAAGTGAGGAAAAGGGGTGGTGGCCTCCTCCTGAACAGTAGCCATTCCTCCTCCTTTGTAGCCACAGCTACAAAGATTTGAAATCCAAAAGGCCACCGTCGAGTCAATGCTAGACGAGTGAGTGCGTAGGAGGCAAGGATGCAGCGATTACCTCCAAAGGAGAAGAAAAAAAGAATAATAAAATAATTAGGATTATTTATACATAGCTCAACTTCTATGTTAAATAAAATAGTGTATGTAATGCACCTAATTAATTAACTAATCAAATGTATGCAATCCTAGGTTAATTCTAAATGCATGAATTATGCACTTAAGCTAAAAATATGAATTAATTTATTTACATCCTAATGTATGCTATCTAAATGTTAAAATTAACTTAATGTCTAGACATTTAAATACTTAAATAGCCCATAAATATGGGCAAATCAAATACTCCCATGCCTAGTTTTTGCTAGTCCTTAGCAAATCCAAGCTAAAACCTGGCACTCCAAGTAGACTAACCAACCCAAACAATCTTCCTTTAGAAACATGTTAAGTTCATACTTTAGACCTAAGGTTCCCAAGTAGTTGCTAAGTTACAAACTAGGTTGGCTAAAGAAGAGTTGCAGGCACAAGTTTCCCTTATTTCTAACTCTACCCTAAGGTTTATTGATCCTTGAGATTAAAGCATCCGTGCATTTAAATTGGTCTGAGTTATTTGAGGTTGGTATGATTGCCAACATAAAAAGGAAAAAGGATTTATATATATATATATTTTTTTTTTTTATTCCTCTAAGTCTAACCTTGGATCAGCTATCAACACGATCTGTGTCCAATTCATTGTCTCCATCACCGTACCTCGAAGGGTGCTTGGCTTTCGATGCTTCGAGATAGCACCGCCCATAGCAACCCCAAGAACTCCTGGCAATCGACACTTCGAGATAGTATCACCCATGGATTTCTTAAGTAAATTCAGGCCTGCAGCAATCGGCACTTCAAGATAGGGCCGCCTATGGTACCTAAACCTCACAATGCGCTTACATGCCCCTAGTAGGATGGATATCCTAAGAGACAAGCACCGACGAGGTAATATGTTATCATCGCATCCTCAAGGTGAGTATATACTCCACCTCTCCTGCGCCAAGAACTCTTCCAGTCAAATTGTGTTTTTAAGCCTCTCCTGACTCAAAACTAAGGGATCCAAATTTCTTTTAAGAAAGGAATTAAGGTGATCACTTACTTACACAAGACCAAGTGTGTGAAATTTGGATACTTGGGTTACAAGGACTCGTAAACCAAACGGTAGAACAAGACTCTAGGTACTACCCCACCTTTTAACTCAATCCCTAGCTTTCCTTCATCAACCTCTTGAGGAATGGTACGCAACTTAACTCCTACTTAAGTTTTTAAGTCCACAAAGGATCCTAAAGGTCTAAAGCTAGTAGCTCACTTAGCTTCTAAAGTTTGACCCTGGAATCAACTTAGTCTAACCTAGAGTTCTGATTTGCTTAAGAATGTAGGGCCCAGCCAGTTAAGCTCAAAAATTTTTTATTATTTTTTTAATGCAATATGCATGAATGAATGCAAAATGTAGACATGCTATAAATAGATGCCTCAGGTCCTCTCCCCCATGCCTAGTTCAAACAATGTCCTCATTGGAAACAAAAACATTTAAAGGAAGATATTACTTGAGGCGGAGAATGGTAGGAGCTAAGGCTCCTCAAGAGTGACCTCGCCAACCAGATGGTCATCCAAAGTAATGTATGGTTTTAACCATTGACCATTGATGATAAAGGGAGTTACTGAAGAGGAAGGGCTTTTAATCTCCACAGCTCCATGTGGAAGCACTTCAGTTATTATGTAAGGCCCATCCCAATGAGATTTTAATTTCCCAGAAAAAAAGCTTAAGTCTGGAATTGAAAAGCCAGACTTGTTGGTTGGGCTCAAAGGTCTTTCGAAGTATATACTTATCATGTAAGACCTTAGTTCTCTCTTTATAAGCTTGAGAGGTGTCATAAGCATCATCCTCAACTCCTCAAGCTCACTTAATTCCAGAAGTCGTGCCTTACCTACCTTTTCTAAATCCATGTTAACACTTCAAATAGCCTAAAATGTCCTATGTTCCAGCTCAACAAGTAAATGTCATGCTTTCCCATACACAATCCAAAATGGAGATGTACCCAAAGGGGTCTTATAGGCCGTTCGATACGCCCACAAAGCATCATTGAGCTTTTGGGACCAGTCTTTCCTATCAGGTCTAACGGTCTTTTCTAAAATATTTTTTATCTCCCTATTCGACACTTCAACCTGGCCACTCGTCTAAGGATGGTAAGGGGTAGCGACCTTGTGAGTCACTCCCAGACTCCTGATTAGCCGATTAAAGTGGTGGTTTCGGAAATGTGGTCCCCTAACACTTATAATGGTCTTGGGGCAGCTGAAACGAGATATTATATTTGCCTTCACAAATTTCAAAACCACAAAGTGGTCATTTGTGCACGTAAGAATGGCCTCTATCCATTTAGAGACATAATCAACTGCCACCAAGATATATTCATAACCATGGGACGAAGGGAAGGGACTCATAAAGTCAATTCCCCACACATCAAAAATTTCAACAGATTAAATAGGGTGTTCAAGCATTTCATTCCTCTTCCCAATCATTCCAGTCCGTTGACATCTAATACAGGCCTTAACAAAATTATGAGAATCCTTAAATAACGAAGGCCACCAAAAATCATACTGGAGAACCTTAAAAGCAATTTTCTTAGTGCCAAAGTGTCCTCGACAATGATGTTCATGGCAAAAACTCAGCACACTTTGGTGTTCCTCTTTAGGTACACATCGTTTCAATACTTGGTCTTGTCCAATTCTAAATAATTCAGGCTCTTCCCAATGAAGGTGTCTCGCTCAAGAGCCAGGAGTTTCTCCAGTGACCAAGTAATTTATGGTATCAGCATACCAAGGTGAAGTTGGTGTTACCACCATAAGTGCTTCATCAGGAAATGTCTCGTGGATGTCTCCGAATAGAGAGTCATTAACTGGAAGGCAAGACAGGTGGTTAGCCACAACATTTTCTACTCCTTTCTTTTCACGTATCTCCAAGTCAAATTCTTGAAGGAGTAGGATCCACCTAATTAGACGTGGCTTAGAATCTTTCTTAGTAATGAGATGTTTCACTGCCTCATGATCAGTGAATATAACCACCTTACACCCAAGAAGATAAGACCTAAACTTCTCCAGAGCAAAAACTACAGCTAGTATTCTTTTTTAGTGATGGTGTAGTTTTGCTACAGTTCGGTTAAAGTCTTGCTGGCATAATGTAGCACATGAGGTCTTCCCTTAACCCTTTGTCCAAGGACTGCTCCCACTGCATAATTCGAAGCATCACACATCAGCTCAAATGAGAGTGTCCAATCAGGAGCTCAGAGAATAGGCGCAGAGATCAAGGCCTCCTTCAAAGTTTGAAAGGCCTCGGCACACTTTGAATCAAAATTGAAGGAAGATTCCTTCACCAACAAGTCACAAAGTGCCCTAGAAATTTTACTGAAATTTTTAATAAAGCACCTATAAAAGCCGGCATGGCCTAGAAAGGATCCAATCTGTTTGACATTCGTGGGCAATGGGAGTATAGAATCAATCTTGGCTTTATCTAGTTCCAATCCTCACTCGGACACAACATGCCCAAGTACGATTCCTTTCTGTACCATGAAATGACTTTTCTCGCAGCTGAGGACTAAACTAGTTTCCTTACATCGCTTCACCACATTCTCCAGGTGCAGGAGACACTGGTCGAAAGACGAGCCATAAATGGAGAAGTCATCCATAAATACTTCAACACACTCGTCAATCATGTCAGAAGAAATGGACATCATACACCTTTGGAAGGTTGCAGGGGCATTACATAATCCAAACGGCATACGCTTGAATGCAAAAGTACTGTAAGGACTTGTGAATGTCGTCTTCTGCTGTTCATCACGGAAGACTACAACCTGGTTCTACCCAGAATATCCATCGAGAAAGCAATAGTACTTATTCCATGCCAATTTCTTGAGAATTTGATCAATAAAAGGCAAGGGAAAGTGATCCTTTTGGGTAGCAGTGTTCAGCTTGCGGTAATCAATACAGATCCTCCATCCAGTTAGGGTCTAGTGACAACTTGTTCACCTTGGTCATTAAATTCCACAGTAAATCCTGCCTTCTTTGGCACCACATGAATAGGACTTACCCATTTACTATCAACAATGGGATATATGATCCCAGCATCCAACCACTTCAGGATTTTATTTTTAACCACCTCCCTCATATTAGGGTTCAGATGTCTCTGCATGTCCCTAAATGGCTTGATGGAATCATCAGTATAAATGTGGTGCATGCAGAGTGTAGAGTCTATACCCTTAATGTCAGCAATGCTCCACACAATAGCTTCCTTATGCTTAGACAAGCATTCAATCAGGGCTCCCTCCTGTGCCTCAGATAGCATAGTCGAAATGATAATGGGGAGCGTATCATTGGCACCTAGGAAGACATACATGAGAGTGTCAGGGAGGGGTTTCAACTCAAGGTTGGGGGCTTGTATGGTTAAGGGTTTCATAATAGATGTCCCCATCTTAGGTAGCAGATCTACTTTGGGAAGAGATGATGGGGGAAGAGACTCAGAAGAAACACCTAGCAACTCCTCAAGTTCTAGTATATCCCCTTCACATTCCTCCAAGAGATGGGAATGCTCATTTAGCATGACATGCTGAAGGGGGTCATCACATAACATTGTTGGGGTTGCCTCTTCAATTAGGTCATCTATCACCTCAACTTGAGAACAATCCTCAAGCCTGGCTTGTTTGTAAGCATCAAACACATTAAGTTGGATTTTCCTACTCCCAAAGCCCATTTTCAATGCCCCAGTATTGCAATTGATTGAAGCATGCGAAGTTGCAAGGAAGGGGTGGCCCAAAATGATGAAAGGTTTGGTTGGCTTGTTGGTAGGGTCAGTGTCCAAAATTCCCTGTGGTATCTTAAGTGATCGATCAACAACTTGAAGGATTACTGGGCTAGGCTTCAGATTGCCTCCCCCAAGTTGTTCATACACGTAGCTCGAAAGGATGTTCACCCTCGCACCCAGATCAAGTAGAGCCTTATCAATCTGTAAGTCACCAATAACCACTGAGATGTATGGGGCTCCTGGGTCCTTAAGTTTCGGGGGTGTGCCATGTTGAACAATTGAGCTAACAGAATCAAGCATGACAACTTTTGATTGGACCTGTTTCCAAGATTTCCTCTTTTTCGTGCACAGGTCCTTTAAAAAGCAGGCATAAGACGGAATCTACCTGATAGCTTCAAGCAAAGGCAGGTTAATTTGCACTTACTTGAAAGTTTCCATGATCTCATCCATCTTATCTTTGGCTCCAGATGAGCCAGCAAAAGTCTGCCTAGAGATGGATAAGCTCTCTAGAAAGGGCACTCTCAATCTCTGGGTGGAAGGGTTGTCATGTCGAGTAAGGGGTGGAACGGGGGCAACTTCTTCTGGTCAGGTGATTTCAAGTGGAAAAGATTTGGGCAAGTCTTCTCTAGTGGGGGTGAAAGTTGGGGTGGATGGTTTTTCAGGGGGTAAGACTATAGGAGCATTGGCTTTGGAAATTTCTTTCCCACTCCTCAGAATAGTCACTGCCTAAGCATGCTCCCTAAAGACAATCCCTTTTCCTTTAGGATTCTCCTCAATAGCACTGGGGAGCTTCTTAGTTTCCCTTTGTCTAACGGCTTCAACAAGGTGTCCTATCTATGATTCATCTCATGTATAGCCTTGTCATGAGATTGGATGATGGCACTTTGACTTTCTTGCAAAATTCTCAACATTGCCTTCAATTCATCCATCTTAGAGGTCTTAGGTTGGGCAAAGGTCTGAGGTTGGTTCATTTGATGGTTTTGAAAGGATTGTGGTTTATAATTCCCTGAATTTGAGACATTTCCTTGTCTCCATGAAAAGTTTGGGTGGTTCCTCCATCCCTCATTATAAGTGTTGGAAAAAGGGTTATTACGAGGTCTAGGACAGAACCTTGAGCGGCATTCAGATCCGCCTGTACAAGCTCAGGGAATTGGGAGGCCAAGTGGTAATCCACAGTGGTGTGCGTATTGCCTTGGCAAATGGAGCATTCAGAAGCTTAGGATGTGGAGGTGTTAGATACGAATTGGCTTGGGCTCGACATAAGCCTTTCCATGTTTTGATTCAATAATTTAATCTGATAGGCTAAATTCTAGGTGTCCCTTGCCTCTTTCGCCTCCAACTTTCTTTGCATGAGAGTGGGTTTTCTATCCATGTAGACAGAATTCAAGTGAGTAGAATTCTCACTCAAAGTATCAAAAAGGTTCCAAGCTTCATCCTCAGTCTTAGATAGAAAGGTTCCTACATAGGCACCATCCACAGTTTGCCTATGCAAATCATTAAGTCTGGTGTAGAACCTTTCAACCAGTTGCCACTTAGGCACCTGGTGATGTAGGTAACGTCTCAACAAGTCATTAAAGCACTCCCACGCATCATGGAAAGCTTCCCCATCCTTTTGAACCAAACTCATAATTTCCCTCCTAAAGTGATTTGCTTTGCTCATGGGGAAGTACTTCTTCAAAAACTCCTTCTTCAGGGCATCCCAAGTGTTAATATCATCAAGGGTGTGATACCAATACTTGGCTTTGTCCTTGAGGGAGAAGGGAAAGAGGGTCCGCATTTGAGCATCATTAGTAACGCCCTGTAACTTCACCATGGAACAGACCTCGGTGAATTCCTTTATATCCCTGTAAGGGTCTTCACTAGCAATACCATAAAAGGAGGGCAGCAAGGATATGGTACTGCTTTTGATATCATAAGGATTGTCCCCTCCAAGTTTACATAGTGCAGGGCCAGCTAGATTGGTTGGAATGAAATATTCCTTAAGGCTCCTTTAACCAGCCATTTCTTCCCTTGGAAGGCTTCTTCTTGAGATTCTTTCAGGTTCAGGATCAAACACAAGTTGTCTCCTAAGAGAATGCCTACCAAGCATGCACTACAAACACAATTCAAAAGGACTTGTTCGATCTTTACAAATATAGTCTTTTGACTTTAGTTCAAATTGTAGGTGACAAAGAAAGTTGCCCAGTCAATTATGCGCCTATTGTCGACCTTTGAAATGCCTAAAAAGACCTAGTTGGAGCTTAGGTGTTCTTCCCTAAATCTCAAATGGTAGAGCAACTCCAAAGACGGAAGATCGAGGGATGCAAGTAGGCCTAAGCCTTTCTTTGAAGCTGTGCTTTCGCGGTGCTTCTCAACTACCCCCAAAAATCTGTGATAGGGTATCCCCCTCTTTGGATTTACAAAACCTTTGATCTCAAGTTCCGAACACTTCAGAATCCAATGGTAGGAGCGCTCTTGTCCTAGTAGTTCCAAGACTTAGGAGTGTCTAAATGCATGCCATGGTGCAAGAGATATAAGTGTGCATACATCGCAAAAGATTTTGAATTCTAAATCGCACGCCACATTTGAAAATCAAGTCCTTGATTTTTAAATGTCTCTTCTTTAATTAGTCATTCTCAAAAATTAAATGTGACCACTTTATTAGATCTCTTCAAGATAGATTATGTGGTCTAAAAATTAATCCAAATGCACTTGCATGACAGGTAAAAATGCAAAGTTAGAAGTGCATACCTGATTCCAGCATTCTTCATGCAATATGCAAGACAAGAATTAGATCTAGATGCTGCTCATTCAGTCCTAAATGATTGGACCTAAGGGCAGGCAGCTTCTAGTAGGTAGATCGTGTTTTTTTTTTTTTATTTTTTTTTAGCTACTTATGCACAAACAAATTAAGGATAAACAACCACAAAATAAAATAAAAACCTAGATCTAAAGGAAAGGGAATAGGCTTCCGAAAATTATCCACCCAACACGGGCCTAAAACAAAATCGGGGAACAAACCCCTAAAAATGTACCCCAGAACAAGGGTCTCAAACCAAATGTGCAATGAAAATTAAGTTCTAAAGTCTTAATCCTACTCTAATCAAATCAATGACTAAATGTGCGGAGGCGATAGACACATCCTCGTCCTTCCCCTCCTGGTAACCTGGTTCCGTGCAAGGTGGCTCAAACAATTTCTCCTCTGGCGACATCAAGGGTCGCCACTCACGATGGCTAGTGTGATTGCGAGTCGTAGAATGTGTGTCGCAGAACATTGCACTCGCATCAGAAAAAAAATCCAAAGTTCAATATGATTCAAAATTTAAATCAATGTGAACGAATGAATGAATGAATGCGATTTAATTAAGCCTATTGCCTCCCCGGCAACGGGGCCATTTGATAAGATGATTTTTGCTTTCGAATAATGTGAATAAGATGATTTGTCGTTTTACTAACAAAGTGGTGGAAAACTGCCTAGCAAAATAACTAAAATTAAAATTGAAACCACTCACAGAAGAGTGGGTCATGTCCACAGGCAGTCAATGACTTATTTAAACTCGCAATTAGGTAGAAATCAAGTTCGCTGAAATATTCGTCAAATCAAACAACGCCTATGTAGCTATGAATGTAAACCTTAAATTTACGGAGAAGTCAAAGGGTGTTAATGTAATTTTTACGTCAGAAAATTATCCATGTGCAAGGGTATGCCATGTACTTTTCAATTGCATGCAAACTAAAATGTAATTCAAAATTAAATACAATGCACATAGAGATGAATAAGAAGGCTTAACAATTCTCTAGAAGCATAAGCATGAAGGCATAAATTCGCCACAATTTAATTAACCAAATAAATCAAGAAAGTGAATGTGGCAATGGAAATTCCTATAAATAGAAATGCAAGTAAAAACAGAGGATTATACCTCTGTCCACCTTGCACATGGGAGAGAGGCTCATTTGAGGAGCTACTCCTATAAGAGGTCGGCCGAAGCGAGGCCTTCGCGGCAGTGGCAGTGGCGCGTCACGAGATGGCTTGGGCCAGTTGGATGGATGAGAGAAGCAGCGGTGGCAGAGGCGATTGCTTCTGCTCTTACGCACACTGTGGCTGGAGGGCGCATGGCGGGTGCTGTAGGCAGCAACGCGGCGAGGTGCAGGCGCACGCAGAGTGGTGTGTGTGGGCGCGGGGAGGAGGTTGCAGCTCTGTGTGCTGCAGCAGGCGTGGTGAGGGTGCTTGGGGCGTGCAACAGCTGGGATCTGTGTGTGGAAGGGAAAATGTAGCACAGTGATGCAGGGACTCTTGGCGGTGTAGGCTGTCATACCACATGCCCACGGTGGTGGAGTCGTACTGCTGTGGTTATGGCTGGTTGTTTGTACGCTTTTGTGCGGGTTTTAAAGAGAATATCACATTGTAGTATAACCGACAAAACATTCAAACAAATATAGAGAATTTTATTACTCGAAAACTAGAGTCTCCGAGGTTGAACACAGGGAGCAATCTCAGTACTTTCAAAACCAAAGAATGCAACTTTTAAATGAAAGTAATTGATTAAAAGAGAGAGTTATATAAAAGGAATTTCTAAAAGAAAACAGAATTGGACGTCTGATTTCTATATCAGACGTCTTAAATGTAATCTTCTTTCTCTCTTCTGCCTTCTTCTTCTTTGTCTTCTCTGCTTCTTTTCTTGCGAAGGCTTCTTCTTCCTGCCTTTGTTCCTCTCTTGTCTTCCTTTTCATTTTGGGCTTTTCTACAGTCCTTCCTTCTCTTAGATCTCTGCCTTGCTCAGCTTCTTTTCTTCAGAGTTCCCTGTGCTTTCCTTCGAAGTTTTCTCCTTCCTTGGTCTTCTTCCTTGTCCTTGTTTCTCTACGAAAGCTTCTCCTTCTTTCTCTGCTACACAGCCTCTTCTTCCATCTTTTCTTCCCTTGCTGCAGTGGCTAAGTGTTCGCTTCTTCCTCTGCTCCTTATTTCCTGAGCAAACCACAGCCAATGCAAAACCTACCCCCGTCCCTCTACCCAAACGTCTCTCTCTTTCTCTACAAATCGCTCAAGGACGCTCTCCCAGAGCCACACGGGTAATCGGGTCGGATTCGCACCCGGGACCAGGCGCACCTGTAGGTGGGTGATGCGCGAGGAGTGCGTAGGTTTGGGCTGGGTCGGATCCCGCCAAATCCGCTAGGTGAAACCGCGGACGAGGCAGGAGTGGGTCAGGTGAGGGACCTCACCCCTGTGCTTTAGGAGGCGGTTAGCATAAAGCACAAAAACAATTTAAACCATACCTGAGCGTTGCATTTCCACGATGTGGGACTATCTGATCTGTCCCAATTCCACGTGCGCCTGCAGATCTCTCTTCGTGCTATGGCCAAGGCTGGGAGCTTCACAGCGTGACTTGCTGGCCCTAAGGGCTTCGCAACACCTGCGTGAACCTGCTGCGCCTGGAACCTGGGAGATCTAACACCTGGAGCTGCAGCGAAGCTGCTTGCTGCTTCAACCGTCAATGGCGGCAGGAGCTATAGCCTGTCATACACAAGCACGGCCTGTTGGCTCAGTCAGACTAGCTGGGCACCTTCGCCGTGGCACGGCGAAGATGATGCGCGGTGCTGCAGGTCGCAGGATGGCCTAGGCGTGCATGCCTAGGTCAACCTGTGGCCGAAAGTGTGGGGTTGTTCGGGGGACTGTGGTGGAGGTGTAGAAGGATGATGGATGGGTAGAAGTTGCTCCTGGTGGTGAGGCGGAGCTTACGAGAGGGTTGGCGAGCCATGTGGAGGGGCGGAGTGGTGGGAGCGGCTCGCCGGAGATCGGTCGGAGGAGAGGAAGATGGAGGTGTTCAGGCACTGTCGGGGGGTAATTAGATAAAATAGCAGGGGGAAAGGAGAGAGGAGAGGATGGAGAGGGTATCTGGAGTGATCTGGAAGGAAGGGAGGCAGCGGAGTGGATGGCATGTAACTGCCGTCGTCGGGGAAGAAGAACCCTGAGGGAGGGAGCGGCGACGAAGACGAGGTCAGGGGCACGCGCGCCTGGTACTGTGCGACGTGGAAGGAAGTGGCGAAGTTGACTCTGCTGCTGGTATGGCAGCTGAGCGACGAGAAGGATGGGAGGAGGTTGCCGGAGCTTGTGGGTCTCTTGGCCGGAGATGGGAGGGAGGGAAATTTGGGGGAATCTCCATCAAAATCAAGCTGAGGATCTGCGGCCGGGTCTGGGGAGCCTTTTATAGGTGTTGGCCGAACCTTCAAGCGCGTGGAGATCGCGCAATCAATCTCTGTCGGCTCGTCGGAGATGGAAAGAGGGTGGATATCCAAATCTCTCGTGCATTCGCACGAGAGATTGGGTTCACACCAGAGATTGCAATTGGCTTTAGAAGGAAGGGAATTCCTCAGAGAATCTCCCTTCCATTTCTGGGAGGGAATCTCTGAGGCATTGGGGAGGAATCCCTCTCTAAACCTCACCGGAGATCGGTTCTGCCCTAACAATGGCGGCAGGACTTGATTGCAAAGGTGGCGACGAACTTAGGGGGCTTCCTGCAAAGATATTCAAAAGATAGGGACTAACTTATGATTTGGGTGTACTAAATTGCAAAGTAGGTCAAGATGACCTCCCCTTGAGTCCAAATTTTGGTATAAACCTAATTTGGACCTAAGGAATATAATGGTGAAGTTGGATTTTAGGTTTGACCTCGTCTGACTGGACATTTTGCGTAAAAACCCAAATTAGGTCAATTAACGTGCTAGGACCCTAATCTAGGTCAAACTGGGTTCCAAAGGTCAAATTGAGTGTTCTAAACCCTAGAGGATATTTTTCCATGATTTTTAGAGGATTTACTTGATTTTTATCCTGACCGAAACCTTGTTAACTTAAGTGGGTCTATTTTAGGGTTATCTAGTGTCATTTAATTCCTAGATTGCACATAAACCCATTTTTGATTGACTCAACCCACTTTTTATCTCATTTAGCCCATTTGACATATGTTTTGCCTCTGAGAAATCCCGTTTATGCACTGCAATGGCAAAATTGCAGTTTTAACCTTTATTTCATGTTTTCTTCTCAGAGCACTTATTCCTTCAGTTAAGCGTTCTTCTAGGTTATGTAGGAGCTTTTATCTTCTTTATTGGGTCAAAATGAGCTAGTTATGGCTCATGATAAGGTTCTCATCATACCCCCATGCCTAGCTTTTGCTAGTGCCTTAGCAAAATTTCAAAGTTTTAACTTCTGTTTTAGACCTTGAGTGTCTGTCAACAATCATGATAAGTACTTCTCCTTTTCTTTTGTGATTAGGTAAGAATGCCGACAATAGGCCTAGAGGTACTCACGTACCAACCAAAATCTGGACCTGACCCACTTTAGCCTCAGTCCTCCGCAAAGGTTTCTACGGCCCATAGAAACTAACGTAGGGTTTGTTGGACTTCGCGGTTAAAGCACCCGTGCTTGAGACATTTTTTAGCCTAGGTTCAGTTTTGTAGTGCATTTTTTGTAAGAGAGAGATAGAATATTATTTGTTTGGAGAGCTTTTCTCTCTCTTTTCTTTTTATTTCTAGCTTCGGATTAGCTTCTCAACACGGTCTGTATCGGATTCCTTATCCCCATCGTCAATCCTCAAGGGTCCCTGGCTTTCGAGATTTCGAGATAATCCCACCCATGGCAACCCCCAGAACCCTGGCTTTCGAGATAATTCCGCCCATGGCATTTCGTGGCCGAATTCAGACCCTGGCGATCGACATTTCGTGATAATGCCACCCATGGTATCTGAACCAGCAGAGTGCTTACATGCCTCCAGTAGGATATTTAAATATTCTAAGAGACAAGCACCGAGGAGACGATATGTTGTTACGCATCTTCGAGGGGAATTTCCCACCTCTCCGTGCTAGGAACTCGTCCAAATCAATTTGTGTTGATTGGCCACTCCTAATCTAGGTGACTTTTTCAGAACAATAAACGCTTTTCGCGTGATTTGGATGTTTATGCGCACTGAACCAGACTGTGTGTGGATTTGGGGTGCTTAGGTTACCCAATCCCGCAAATCGGAAGTCAGTTAACGAGGCTGAATACTTCCTAAGCCTTAGACCTAATACTCAAACTTCGCATTTTCCTCAACCTCTTGAGGATTGTCCAGATTTTAACGGATACGTGAATTTTTAAGCTAAAGATTCTAGCCCAAGAGGCCTAAGACCAGCATTCCCGCTAATCTCTTGTTATGTCTCCGTAGCACTTTTCTTTTTTCTTGATTTGGTCTAGAACTTCAGTTAACCCCTTAATCTTTTACTAATGACTATTTCTTTTCATTTTCATTTTGTGCTCCTTTTTGTCATTTTTCTTTCTTTTCCTCCTCTCATTTGTATGACCCTGAATTGTTCGTCCCCTCTATCAAGTCTTTTTTTTTTCTTTTTATGAAACCCTTTCTTGATATGAATTTTCTGACATTTTGCACTTTCATACCCCCCCATGCCTAAGATTTGCAATGTCCCCATTGTAAATTAGGTGGGTTCGAATTCAGCTTAGTTCATGCATTAGGACAGGTGTGTGGTGAGTGAATGGGTCGAAGTGACTTGTTGCGAATGATTTCTAATCTCGGGTAGGTATACCTGAGGTGAAGTTGGCTGTTCTAATGGATGAACCCTAAAGTGCAATATGAGTTCTGCACAGAGATGTCATAAAAGGTTTCGGATTTTTCAAAGAATGACGGGTTGCCTCCCGTTAAGCGCTGAGTTTTACGCCATCGGCTGGGCGCAATGAGCTTAAGAGGAATGGAGGGTAAAGGATGACTCAGCCAAATCTATATTGGTCATGTCAGTGAACGACTTGAGTCTCTGACCATTCACGACAAAGGGTTCAGAATCGTGGCTGAGTGGGCTGATTTCAATAGCTCCATTTCTGAAGATTTGTCGGACTAGGTAGGGTTCGACCCACTTGGATCATAGCTTTCCTGGGAATAATTTGAGTCGGGCATCAAAGAGTAAAACTTTCTGACCAGGATGAAAGATCTTTCTAAAAATGTATTTGTCGTGAAAAGCTTTAACCCGTTCTTTGTAAATTTGCGAGTTCTCATACGCATCGTGGCGTAATTCATCGATCTCGCTTATTTGAAGTCTTCTGTGGGTTCCAGCCTTAGAAAGGTTTAGATTACAAGTCTGTACTACCCAATAGGCTTTATGCTCCAACTCGACGGGGAGGTGACATGCCTTCCCGTACACTAGTCTGAAGGGAGACATTCCTAATTGGGTCTTGTGGGCGATCCTATAGGCCCACAATGCTTCCGGAAGCCGAGAAGACCAATCTTTTCTATCAGGTCAAACAGTAACCTGAAGGATCTTCTTGATCTCTCAGTTAGATAGCTTAGCTAGACCATTAGTTTGGGGGTGGTAAGTAGTAGAGATTCGGTGTGATACCCCGTATTTGGTCATCAGTGACCTGAACTAAGCGTTTGTAAAATGGGTCCCTCCATCGGAAATTATAGCCCGTGGAATCCCGAACCTTGAGAAAATGTTTTGATGAAGGAATTTTATAACAACTTTATGATTGTTGGTTCGGGTCGGAATGGCTTCTATCCACTTGGAAACATAGTCAACTGCGAGTAAGATGTATTCGAAGCCATCCGAGATCGGGAAGGGTCCCATGAAATCAATCCCCCAAATATCAAAAAATTCGCATACCAAGATCGGTTGTAGAGGCATCATGTCTCTATGGCTCATGTTGCCCAGAGTCTGGCAACGGGAACATGCCTTACAGTGATCGTATGCATCCTTGAAAATTGTGAGCCAGTAAAAGCCACACTGGAGGACTTTTGATGCGGTTTTATGTCTTGAAAAATGTCCACCGCATGCTTGGTCATGGCAGAATGAGAGTATGTCTTTGATTTCTACTTCCGCGATGCACCGTCAAATTATCTGATCAGCACCAATGCGGAATAGATACGGGTCTTCCCATAGGTAATACTTGGCATTGGAACGCAATTTGTCCTTTTTGGCCTTCGGCCAATCAGGCGGAATCTGATGTGATGCCAGGTAATTAACTATATCAACGAACCATGGAAGACTCGTACTGATAGTCAAGAGGTGCTCATCAAGGAAATGTTCTGTAATAGGTCCGGAAGGGTCAATTATTTCAGAAGGAAGGCAAGACAAGTGATCAGCTACCACATTCTGCTTTCCCACCTTGTCGCGAATCTCGAGGTCAAATTCTTGCAACAGCAAGATCCATCGGATTAATCAAGGTTTCGCGTCCTTCTTTACAAGGAGATGCCTCACAGCTGTGTGATCCGAGTATATGATAACACGGGAACCCAGAAGGTATGATCTGAATTTTTCCAGGGCAAATACTACGGCCAGTAGCTCTTTCTCAGTAACCGTATAGTTACGCTGAGCCTCATCCAGTGTTTTGCTGGCGTAGTAAATGATCACAGGTTTCCCGTCAATTTTCTACCCCAGAACCGCTCCTACAGCGAAATCAGATGCATCGCACATGATCTCAAAGGGATGAGACCAATCAGGGGACTTTTGGATCGGGGCTTGGGTGACTCGGTCACGTAGGATCTCAAATGCTTGAGTGCATTCCTTGGAAATTTTGAAAGGTACATCCTTGGATAGAAGATTGGTCAGGGGGCACGCGATTTTGGAGAAATCAGGGATAAATCGACGGAAAAAACTAACGTGCCCCAAAAAAGATCGGATGTCCTTAATCGAGCTAGGCATAGGGAGCTTGGAAATCAGGTTAACCTTAGCTCGATCCACTTGGATGCCTTTCTCCGAGATTAAATGTCCCAGGACAATTCCCTCAGGCACCATGAAATGGCTCTTTTCCCAGGAAAGAACCAAATTCACCTGAATGCATCGCCTGAGTATTTGGACCAAGTGTTGGAGGTAATCGTCAAATGATTGTCCAAAAATTGAAAAGTCATCCATGAAGACTTCCAGATAATCACCTACCATATCAGAGAATATGGCAAGCATGCACCGCTGAAAAGTTGCGGGTGCATTGTAGAGACCGAATGGCATCCTTCGAAACGCATACGTCCCGAAGGGGTAGGTGAATGTGGTCTTTTCTTGGTCCTCTGGATGGATTGCCACCTGATTGTAACTGGAGTACCCGTCAAGAAAGCAGAAGAACCTACTTCTCGCTAGTTTTTCGAGGATCTGATCAATGAACGGTAGTGGGAAATGATCCTTCTTCGTGGAGGAATTGAGTCTTCTATAGTCAATGCAGACTCTCCACGAGTTAGCTATTCGGGTTGGAATGACTTCTCCGATTTCAGTCGTGATAATGGTAAGTCCTGCCTTTTTAGGCACCACTTGTATTGGACTCACCCAACGACTGTCGGAGATCGGGTAGATGATCCCTACATCTAACCACTTTATGATCTCCTTTTTCATGACCTCTTGTAGATTAGGGTTTAGGCATCTTTGCATTTCTCTTGAAGGTCGTGCACCTTCTTCTGTGTAGATTCGATGTGTGCAGTATGAAGGGCTTATACTAGTCAAATCATCGAGAGTCCATCCAATGGCTCTACGATGTTGCTGGAGAACAGAAATCAAATGGAGTTCCTGGTTAGGTGTGAGTCGAGAATTGATAATCACAGGAAACGTCTGATTTGAATCCAAAAAGACGTACTTCAGCTGTTCAGGAAGGGGTTTGAGATCCATGACAGGGTTGTTAGCAGCAGCGGGTGGTTCGGGGTTTGTATCAGGAGCAATGGTAGGAGTCATAGGTGTGTCTAGATCATGTTCGCACTCCTCTGCTAGCGGGTTTTGATTCTCCAGTGGTTGATCAGGGGTAATCAGGTTGTCCTCTATATGCAATTCATCAACCACGGCTCTGACATCACATATTTCCTCTATAACCGCACAATTAATCCCTTATTGGGCCTTGAAAATGTCAATCTTCATGTTTTGTTTCCCAAATTTTAATTCTATCTAGCCCTCTTCCCAGTTTATGTTGGCCCTAGCAATGGCCAAGAAGGGTCACCCTAATATGATTGGTGTGTCCCTTGGGTTCTTAGGTGCATCCATGTCCAGTACTATGAAGTCCACTGGAAAATAAAAATCTCGTACCCTAACAATGACATCCTCGAGTATTCCTTTGGGTGACTTGATGGATTGATCGGCTAACTGCAATGTCACCTCAGTGGGTTTAAGTTCAGATTCTTCAAGGTGGTCAAGGAGGGATGTAGGTATTAGATTTATGGAGGCACCTATGTCTAGTAGGGCTCTATCAAATTGGGTTTCACCAATATTACAAGAAATCAAGGGAGTTCCTGGGTCTTTAGCCTTGGGTGGGAGTTTGCTCAAGATGACAGAGCTGGCTTGCTCTGACAGTACGATTGGATTCCCATCCTTGGTTCGCGGCTTACGTTTAGGAGTACATATGTCTTTCAAGAATCTTGCGTAAGCCGGTATGTGGCGAATTGCATCCATCAACGGGATGTTTATCTGGACCTATTCAAAGAGCTTGACCAGATCCTCCTCGGGAGCCACGGGTTTGGTTATTCTTTTTCCTTTGGTCAAGGCCTCAGGAAATGGGATCCTAGTTGGTTCCTCTAGGATAGGTCTAGGTTCTTGATCTGGGACAGTAGTATCTTGGATAACTATCCTAGGGTCTTGGCTATTATCAGGCTTGGAGTGGTTCGGATAATGTGGGTCTTGGGTTGTTCTACCACTACGTGTTGTTACAGAGTTCAATCCAGCCTGATTTGGGTTAGGTAGGAGGGGTGGCTGCTGCTGAAATCCCGCATACGATGTTGAAGCTTCCATCCTGTCTGGCGATGGAGCAGTAGGGGCCTGATAAATCACATGTGTTTGGCCTGCATTTGGATTCATAACGCGTTTCTGGGTTAGCACGTTATTTGGGTTGGGCAGAGGTTGCGAGGGAAGGGTACCAAGTTGGTGGGAATTTTCCATCTGGACCAGTTGGTTACGAACCTCTGTGATCTCGTCCTTGTGCTATTTTTGCATTGCCACATTCGTCTTTTGAATGTCAGCCAGTGCTTGAAGGATAAGAGTCATTTGATCCTGGTTTTGCCCGGATTGTTAGGTGGGATTGGGCTGAGGCTGAGGCGGCTGAAATGGACGAGAGGCTTGTGGATGGGGTTGATATGGTGGTCTTTGAGAATTTCCCGCCCACTGAAAGTTAGGATGATTTCGCCATCCAAGGTTGTAGGTATTGGAGAATGGGTCATTCTGGATGGCGTTGAGGTCCTCGCAGTTCTTAGGAACCTCGGGAAAGTCAAAATACGAGGGTTCAGAGTTCCCCCAACTCGAGTAGAGTGGATCGGAGGTCACTCCGGTCCGAGAGGCAGACTGGGGTGGATATGGGTCCATCCCCTTGGCAGATTGGTGATATATGTTTTGCACAGTTTCCCTTGCCAGAGGAGGTCATGCAAAAGAGTTTTGCGCAGAGGTGGCTTGCTGCAAATGTCGAGTTAGCTCGTCCACCTTCTTTTCTATGATAGAAACCTTGTCCAACCGACTGGCCATCAGTTACAAGTCGACAAAAGTGGATAGGTCTTGCATCTCATGTGTCCCTCTTAGATTCGTCGATGCGCGGGCATTCGTCCTGTCGAATAAGCCCATGGAGTCATTATTTATGGAGTTCTCGCACATGTTTTCGAGAATCTCCCACACCGTGTCCTTGTGTTGACCCATGATGTTTCCTCCGCACGTTGCATTGATGAATAAATGAATATCTTCACGGAGTCCCTGGTAAAAAGACTGGACTTGTTCCCACTTAGGAACTCCGTGATGAGGGCACTTTTACATGAGATCTAAGAATCGATCCCAAGCTTCATGAAGAGGTTCTCCTATTTGTTCAGTGAAATGAGTGATCTGGTGGCGCAAGGCATTCATCCGGCCAACGGGGAAGAATTTTTTCAAAAATTCGGACTGCAGTTCCTCCCATGTGTTGATCGGACGGGTCTGAGTCTGATACCAGTGTGCGGCCTTGTCCATGAGGGAGAACAAAAATATTTTCATGAGTAGGATATCCCAATTTTGTACATCTGACCCGAAGGTCTGGGCCAGATGCTTGAGTTGTTTAATGTGTTGGAATGGATCCTTAGAGTTAAGCCCATGGAACTTTGGTATGGCATGAATCATATTGGGCTTCAGTTCAGAATCAGGACCTCCAATCAGGATTCGTACTCGAGGTTCGATCGCCACCGCAGCGGGATTATAGTGATCTCGCATCATAGGTCACTGCGGTGGGTTTACAATGTTCTAAAAGGGATCGTTAAGGCGTTGAAGTTGGTGTTCAAGGTTATTCTCCTCTTCAATGGGTTGTGCCATGATGGACGAAGGAGAATCGGGGTCTGAATCAGATGAAAGATTTATATAGTGGGGTTGCTGCACAAACAAGGGCGTCGAGGCTTAGCCTCGACGAGAGTGGATTTCTAAAGGAGGTCTTAAGGGTGGCCTTAAGGACCTCCTACCGAACATGCACCGAAGGATGTGATGAGATTTAGAAGGTGCTGGACCCAATCAAGACACCCAAAAATGGTTGGGTGACTATAGAGGTTCGGGGCAGATGGACCCCTGGATCAAAAGATCGTCCACCTGAGAAATACCTGGGCAGCCAGAGAGGGAAAGTCCCGCAAAGACCCCTACACGGTAGAGCGTCCCCACGAGTTACAGAGTTTCCCCCACCCGACCTCTCTTGTCACTGTGGTTCCAGGTAGACCAGAATGGGGACCTTGACCTCTTAAGTCTACCTTTTTTTACTTTAAGATCAAGGTGCTTAATGTTCCACTTGAACTTTTAGGTATTTTTAGTGAAAAAGTGACCTAATTTTAAGGTTGGTTGACTCAAGGGATCAACTTCACCTCTTGTTCCTTTGAGAGTTTTTAGGTCCTTTTCTTTTATGGTTCAAATGGATTAACAGCCTGATTTGCTTAGGGTTCCTCTTGTATAGATCTTTTCAAACACGGTTTAGGCACACCTCTTTTTGGAAAAATTTATTTCTTTGTTTAAGAGAAGATGTGTCTCTAAAAACCCTAGCTTTGCAATCCCTAACTTGGCTCTAGTGGGTCCAATTTAGTTGCCTCAGAAACTAGCACCTAGGGCTCAATCAAGAAAGTTTTAGCCCTAGTTGCCTTAGTTGGATGAACAGACAAAAATGTGTTGAAATGAAAATCAGGCAACTTGATGAGTTACTAAATATGAAACAGGTAGCCCTAAATTGATTTTTTTTCTTCTTTTTTCTTTTTAGATTTTGAGAGGGTTAAGATGGAGGGCTTATGGAAATTACCTGTTCCTTGGAGAGTCTGTTGTGCAGTTATTGTTCATTCCTTTCTTTTTTGCTTTCCCTGCTTGAACACAACAAAAGAGAGAAGTTAGGTCAAATATTGGATAGAAAAGTTGTGTTCATACGCTTTTGTGTGGGTTTTAAAGAGAATATCACGTTGTAGTATAACCGACAAAACGTTCAAACAAATATAGAGAATTTTATTACTCGAAAACTAAAGTCTTCGAGGTCAAACACAGGGAGCAATCTCAGTACTTTCAAAACCAAAGAATGCAACTTTTAAATGAAAGTAATTGATTAAAAGAGAGAGTTATATAAAAAGAATTTCTAAAAGAAAATAGAATTGGACGTCTGATTTCTATATCAGACGTCTTAAATGTAATCTTCTTTCTCTCTTCTGCCTTCTTCTTCTTTGTCTTCTCTGCTTCTTTTCTTGCGAAGGCTTCTTCTTCCTGCCTTTGTTCCTCTCTTGTCTTCCTTTACATTTTGGGCTTTTCTGCAGTCCTTCCTTCTCTCAGATCTCTGCCTTGCTCAGCTTCTTTTCTTCAGAGTTCCTTGTGTTTTCCTTCGAAGTTTTCTCCTTCCTTGGTCTTCTTCCTTGTCCTTGTTTCTCTATGAAAGCTTCTCCTTCTTTCTCTGCTACACAGCCTCTTCTTCCTTCTTTTCTTCCCTTGTTGCAGTGGCTAAGTGTTCGCTTCTTCCTCTGCTCCTTCTTTCCTGTGCAAACCACAGCCAATGCAAAACCTACCCCTAACCCTCTACCCAAACGTCTCTCTCTTTCTCTGCAAATCGCTCAAGGACTCTCTCCCAGAGCCACATGGGTAATCGGGTTGGATTCGCACCCGGGACCAGGCGCACCTACAGGTGGGTGATGCGTGAGGAGTGCGTAGGTTTGGGTTGGGTCGGATCCTGCCAGATCCGCGAGCTGAAACCGCAGACGAGGCAGGTGTGGGTCAAGTGAGGGACCTCACCCCTGTGCTTTCGGAGGCGGTAAGCATAAAACACAAAAACAATTTAAACCATACCTGCGCGTTGCCTTTCCACGATGTGGGACTATCTGATCTGTCCCAATTCCACACACGCCCGCAGAGCTCTCTTCGTGCTACGGCCAAGGTTGGGAGCTTCGCAACGTGACTTGCTGGCCCTGAGGGCTTCGCAACACCCGCGTGAACCTGCTGTGCCTGGAACCTGGGAGATCTGACACCTGGAGCTACTGCGAAGCTACTTGCTGCTTCAACCGTCAATGGCGGCAGGAGCTACAGCCTGTCATACACAAGCACGGCCTATTGGCCCAATCCAACTAGCTGGGCACCTTCGCCGTGGCACGGCGAAGATGATGCGCGGTGCTGCAGGCCGCAGGATGGCCTAGGCGTGCGTGCCTAGGTCAACCTGTGGCCGGAAGTGTGGGGTTGTTCGGGGGACTGTGGTGGAGGTGTAGAAGGATGATGGATGGGCGGAAGTTGCTCCTGGTGGTGAGGCAGAGCTTGCGACAGGGTTGGCGAGCCGTGTGGAGGGGCGAAGTGGTGGGAGCGGCTCGCCGGAGGTCGGTCGGAGGCGAGGAAGATGGAGGTGTTCAGGCACTGTCGGGGGGTAATTAGATAAAATAGCAGGGGGAAAAGAGAGAGGAGAGGATGGAGAGGGTATCTGGAGTGATCTGGAAGGAAGGGAGGCAGCGGAGTGGACGGCGCGTAACTGCCATCGTCAGGGAAGAAGAACCCTGAGGGAGGGAGCGGCGACGAAGACGAGGTCAGGGGCAGGCGCGCCTGGTACTGCACGACGCGGGAGGAAGTGGCGAAGCTGACTCTGCTGCTGGTATGGCAGCTGAGCGACGGGAAGCAGGGGAGGAGGTCTCTAGAGCTTGTGGGTCTCTTGGCCTGAGATGGGAGAGAGGGAAATTTAGGGGAATCTCCGTCAAAATCAAGCTGAGGATCTGCGACCGGGTCTGGGGAGCCTTTTATAGGTGTTGGCCGAACCTTCAAGTGCGTGGAGATCGTGCAATCAATCTCTGTCGACTCGCCGGAGATGGAAAGAGGGTGGATACCCAAATCTCTCGTGCGTTCGCACGAGAGATTTGGTTCACACCAGAGATTGCAATTGGCTTTAGAAGGAAGGGAATTCCTCAGAGAATCTCCCTTCCATTTCTGGGAGGGAATCTCTGAGGGATTGGGGAGGAATCCCTCTCTAAACCTCGCCGAAGATCGGTTCTGCCCTAACAATGACGGTAGGACCTGATTGCAAAGGTACCGACGAACTTAGGGGGCTTCCTGCAAAGATTTCAAAAGATAGGGACCAAATTGTGATTTGGGTGTATTAAATTGCAAAGTAGGTCAAGATGACCTCCCCTTGGGTCCAAATTTTGGTATAAACCTAATTTGGACCTAAGGAATCCCATGGTGAAGTTGTATTTTAGGTTTGACCTCATCTGACCAGACATTTTGCGTAAAAACCAAAATTAGGTCAATTAATGTGCTAGGACCCTAATCTAGGTCAAACTTGGTTCCAAAGGCCAAATTGAGTGTTCTAAACCCTAGAGGATATTTTTCCATGATTTTTAGATGGTTTAATTGATTTTTATCCTAACCAGAACCTTGTTAATTTAAGTGGGTCTATTTTAGGGTTATTAAGTGTCATTTAATTCCTAGATTGCACATAAACCCATTTCTGATTGACTCAACCCACTTTTTATCTCATTTAGCCCATTTGACCTATATTTTGCCTCTGAGAAATCCTGTTTATGTACTGCAATGGTAAAATTACAGTTTTAACCTTTATTTCATGTTTTCTTCTCAGAGCACTTATTCCTTCAGTTAAGCCTTCTTCTAGGTTATGTAGGAGCTTTTATCTTCTTTAATAGGTCAAAATGAGCTAGTTATGGCTCATGATGAGGTTCTCATCACCGGTGGTGAGGAGTGGATGAGAAATGAAGTTCTCTACGTAGTGAGGAAAAGGGGTGGTGGCCTCCTCTTGAACGGCAGCCATTCCTCCTTCTTTGTAGCCACAGCTATAATGATTTGAAATTCAAAAGGCCACCGTCGAGTCAATGCTGGACGAGTGAATGCATAGGAGGAGGCAGAGGTGGAGCGGTCACCTCCAAAGGAGAAGAAAAAAAGAATAATAAAATAATTAAGATTATTTATACATAACTCCTTAACTTCTATGTTAATTAAAATAGTTTATGTAATGCACCTAATTAATTAAATAATCAAATGTATGCAATCCTAGGTTAATTCTAAATGCATGAATTATGCACTTAAGCTAAAAATATGAATTAATTTATTTACATCCTAATGTATGCTATCTAAATGTTAAAATTAGCTTAATGTCTAGACACTTAAATACTTAAATAGCCCACAAATATGGGCTAATCACCACCCACAGGAAGTTGGGATGATTCTGCCATCCAAGGTTATAGGTATTAGAGAATGGGTCATTCTGGATAGCGTTGAGGTCCTCGTAGTTCTGAGGAACCTCAGGATAGTCAAAATACGAGGGTTCAGAGTTCCCCCAACTAGAGTAGTTCTTATCGGAGTTTCCTCCGGTCTTAGAGTCAGACGAGGGTGGATACGGGTCCATCCCCTGAGAGGATCAGTGATAGATGTCATGCATGGTTTCCCTCCCAAGAGGTGGCTGTGCAAATGGGTTTTGTACAGAGGTGGCTCACTGCAGATGTCGTGTCAGCTCATCCACCTTCTTCTCTATGATAGAGACCTTGTCCAATCGACTAGCCATCAGTTCTATGTCAACGGATGCGGACAAGCCCTACGTCTCATGTGCTTCCCTTGGATCCGTTGATGCAGGAACATTCGTCTAGTCGAATAAGCCCATGGAGACATTATCGATGGAGTTCTCGCACATATTCTCGAGAATCTCCCACACAATGTCTTCGTGTTGACCCATGATATTTCCTCCACAGGTTGCTTTGACAAATAAGCTAATATCTTCACGAAGTCCCTGGTAAAAAGACTAGACTTGTTCCCATTTAGGAACTCCATGATGGAAGTACTTTCGCATGTGATCCAAGAAATGGTCCCATGCTTCGTGAAGAGGTTCTCCAGATTGCTGGCTGAAGTGTGTGATCTGGTGGTGGTTACCGTTCTCAACAATGTTAATTAAGTTACTTATGCTTAATTATGTGCAAAAGAAAGTAACTTAAGTCAACTTAAATTTATGTCAATTAAGTAGCATAGGGTCAAGTCAACCTAACATTTTAGATTTTATTTCTTTTTAACTGGTTGAGTCTAGGTCGTTCACTAACAGGCATAACTTAATTGAAATTCACCATTAAATCTAAGCTACTTATGGGAATTATAATTAAATTTACTTTAAGAACATGAATTTTGCTTAAGGATTTCTAATCAGAAGAATATGCAAAATTCCATAAGGAAACACATTTACACAAATGATCTTCTTTTACAAACAAGTAAACATGTTTATTTCTTTTAATCTCTTTTATTTACAAGAGATTAAGGCAAGAAAAATAATTCTAATGAAAATAAGCCTTATTACAACATTAAGCTCAAAAGAAATTAATAAAATGCAAGAAATTAAACCACTAATTTTTCTTCTTTTTCTTCAGCCTCTTCCTTCTCTTCTTTTTCTTTTAGCTTTCTCCCTTTCTCTCTCACTTCTCTTTACTTTTGTCTTAATCTTTCTCAAGCTCTTCTCTTATGCACCTATTCTTCTCTTTCTTTTCTTTCTTCTTACTCTGCTTGTTATTTTTCTTTAGCCTTTATGCCTGTCTACCTTTCTTTTCTCCTTACGAGCTCTCCCCTTCTCCTTCTCTTCCTTTACATCCTTTCTTCTTCTCCTTCTCTTCTGAACCTTTGCATCCTTCTCTTCTGAACCCTTGCAGATCTTCTGAATCGAACCGGTTTGACACTTTGAATCAAAAATTAGGCTTTTTGTTGACACGTCTTGATCGTGTTTTAACAATTAGTTACACCGTAGTATAGGTGACCAAGCGTTGTCAACAAATAAAAGTTTATTACTCGAAAACCTAAGTATCTGAGGTCAAACACAGGGAGCAATTGGAATTTATTACTAATCTCAAGAATGTAATTGAACACTTAATTACTCAAAAAATAATTCAAAATATATAAATGCACGAGTTTAAAAGTGAATTGCAGCAAAAAGAAGGAATTTGGATGTCTGATCATAGGAGCAGACGTCTTAAAAGATGTTTCCCATGTTCTTCTTCTTCTGATTTTCTTCCTTTCTTCTTTGTGCTTCTTCTTTCTTCTCTACAGTTGCCTTGCTTCTTTCTTCTTATTTTCCTCTTTCTTCTACCTTGCTTCTTTCTTCTCCTGCAGTATCTTTCTCCTTTTCTCTTCGGGTCTTCTTCTCTTTGGCTCTACTTTCTCTTCTCCTTCCTTCCTTGGTTCTATTTCCCTTTCCTTCAGCTTCTCTTCTTCTTCTACTTGTCTTTACCTTTCTTTATTTCTTCTTCAGTTCCTCTTCTCTTTTTCCTTCGCCTCTTCCCTCTGCCTTGCCTTTCACTTTTTCCTCTACGAAGGCTTCCTTCCTTCTTCTTTTCCTTTGCTAGCGGCGGCTAAGTGTCAGCTTCGCTTCTCCCTTCTGCCTTCCATGCACAAACCAAAGAGGAGCAAAACCTATCCCTCTACCCACACTTGCGTCTCTCTCTCTGTGTATATCACTCTTCAGCACGCTCTCCCAGAGCTGGGTAAATGGGTCGGGTCGTGCGGCTTGGTCCAGGTGCACTAGCGTGGGTGTGGTGCGTGAGGAGTGCTCAGGAGGGTGTCAGGTCGGGTCGCCAGATCCATGTGGTGAGCTCACGGACAAGGCAGTGAGTATAGGTGAGGGACCTCACCCCAAGTGTAATCGGAGGAAACAAGCGCATAGCATAAAATCAATTTAGCCCACTCCAGCACCCTACAGCTTACTGAGGTTGGACTATTGTTCCACCGTTCTTTCGCGCGCACCTGCAGGAGACCGTGCTTCAATTGCAGCACTGTAGGCTTTGCGACGACACTTGCTGGAACAGATGACTTCATGAGGCCTCCCCGAGTTAGCTGGACCTGGGCTCCTAGTGCATTGCAGGCTGGGACGAGCTTGCGACCTCCTCGAGTCATCGTTAATGGCGGCTGGAGTGCGAAACCTGCTATACACAGAAAGAGCCTTACGGCTTAATCAAACCACAGGAGCACCTTCACTGTGTCACAGCGAAGGTGAGGCGCTACGTGGCAAGCTGCGGGCTGGCCTAGGCTTGCCTACCTAGGTCACCCTGTGGCCGACCGGATGGGTTTGGTCGGGGGGCTGTTGTGGCAGTGTAGAGGGTCTGTGGATGAGTGGAGGATGTTCAGTGAGGTGAGGCGGAGGTTATGCGATGGTCGGCGAGATGTGTGGGGTTGTAGAGTGATGGGAGCATCTCACCGGAGGGTGGCCGGAGATGAAGAAGATGGTGGTGGACAGCGACGGTCGAGGGGCGTTTGGTGAAATAAGATGAGGGAAATGAAAGAGGAGATAGAGAAGACTAGTTCTAACCTAACTAAAGGGATGAAGGGGGCGAGAAGGCAACTGGCAGTACCTGCTGTCGCCGGAGAAGAAAGCGTCCAGTGGAGGAAGACGGCAGTGACGACGGAACTAGGGAAGCGCACGCGGGTTTTACGCGACGTAGAGGAGGATGAGGAGGATGGCTCTGCCACTGGTTTTGTGGCAGAGCAACGAGGAAGAGTAGGGGGTCTCGTCGGAGCTCGCTGGACCCCTTGGCTGGAGGGGAAAAAGAGGAAATTGATGTAGAATTCCGGCCAAGTTGAGCTGAGGAGGTGCGATCGAAGATGAGGGTTAATTTATAGGCACAGGCAGGGACTCCTGTGCTTGGAAGCCAAAGCTTCCAAGCACGGGAATCCTCACCAGAGATGGAAATAGTTAAGGGACCCAAATCTCTCGTGCGTTTGCACGAGAGATTGGGTGCAAATCAGGGATCACGATTGAGTTTAGATGGAAGGGAATTCCTCAGAAAATCTCCCATCCAAATTTGGGAGGAGATCTCTGAGGAATCAGAGAGTATTCCCTCTCTATTCCTCGCCAGAGTAGGATCTCTCCCCAATAATGGCAGAGGGACCTTCTTGTAAGAGTGGCGAGGAAGCTAGGGGGTGTATACAATGGCTTTCAAAAGATAGGGACCAAAATGTAATTGGGTGTACTAATTTGCAAAGTAGGTCAAGATAACCTCCCTTTAGGTCAAAATTTTGGTACAAACCTAATTTGGACCTAAGGAATCCAATGGTGAAGTTGGATTTTAGGTTTGACCACATTTGACCAGACATTTTGCATAAAATCCCAAATTAGGTCAATTGATGAGCTAGGACCCTAATCTAGGTCAAACTAGGTTCCAAAGGCCAAATTGAATGTTATAAACCCTAAGGGATATTTTTCCATGAGTTTTAGAGTGTTTACTTGATTTTTATCTTGATCGGAACCTTGTTGAGTTAAGCGGGTCTGTTTTAGGGTTACGAGAAGTCATTTAATTCCTGGATTGCACATGAACCCATTTCTGATTGCATCAACCCACTTTTATCTTATTTTGACCATTTGACCTATGTTTTGTTTCTGAGAAATCCCGTTTATGTACTGCAATGGTAAAATTACAATTTTAACATTTATTTCATGTTTTCTTCTCAAAACACTTATTCCTTCAATTAAGCCTTCTTCCAGGTTATGTAGGAGCTTTTATTCTCTTTATTATGTCAAAATGAGCTAGTTATGGCTCATGATGAGGCTCTCATCATACCCCCATACGTAGCTTTTGCTAGTCCCTTAGCAAAATTATAAGGTTTTAACTTCTGTTCTAGACCCTGAGTGTCTGTCATCAGTTATGATAAGTGCTTCTCTTTTTCTTTTGTGATTAGGTTAGAATGCCAACAATAGGCCTAGAGGTACTCAAGTATCAACCAAAATTCGGACCTGACCTACTTTAGCCTCAGTCCTCCGCAAAGGTTTTTAAGGCCCACAGAATCTAACCTAGGGTTTGTTGGACTCCACGGTTAAAGCACCTGTACTTGAGACATTTTTAGCCTAGGTTCAGTTTGCAGTGAGTTTTTGTAAGAGAGAGACAGAAGATTTATTTGTTTGGAGAATTTTCTCTCTCTTTTCATTTTATTTCTAGCTTCGGATTGGCTTCTCAACAAGGTTTGTATCGGATTCCTCATCCCCATCATCAATCCTCAAGGGTCCTTGGCTATCGATGCTTTGAGATAGCACCACCCATGGCAACCCCCAGAACCCTGGCTTTTGAGATTTCGAGATAATCCCGCCCATGGTGTTCCGTGGCCGAATTCAGACCCTGGCGATCGACATTTCGTGATAATGGCGCCCATGGTATCTGAACCAGCAGAGTACTTACATGCCCCCTGTAGGATATTTAAATATCCTAAGAGACAAGTACCGAGGAGATGATATGTTGTTATGCATCTTCGAGGGGAATTTCCCACCTCTCCGTGCCAGGAACTCGTCCAAATCAACTTGTGTTGATTGGCCGCTCCTAATCTAGGTGACTTTTTCAGAACATTGAAATGCTTTTTGCGAGATTTTGACTTTTATGCGCACTGAACCTGACTGTGTGTGAATTGGGGTGCTTAGGTTGCCAAATCCCGCAAAATGAAGGTCAGTTAACGAGGTCGAATACTTCCTAAGCCTTAGACCTAATACTTAAGCTTTGCATTTTCCCCAACCTCTTGAGGATTATCCCAATTTTAGCGGATACGTGAATTTTTAAGCTAAAGAATCTAGCCCAAGAGGCCTAAGACTAGCGTTCTTGTTAATCTCTTTTTATGTCTCCTTAGCACTTTTCTTTTTCTCTTTTCTTGATCTGGTCTAGAACTTCAGTTAATCCCTTGATCTTTTACTAATGACTATTTCTTTTTCTTTTTCATTTTGTGCTCCTTTCTTGGCATTTTTGCTCTTTTTCTCCTCCTTATGATTATGTGGCTCACAAAATTTCCTCCCTCCTCCATTTTTATGTTCTTTTTCATAATTTTTAAAATTTTTCTTTCTGTTTTTGACATATGTGAATTTTTTTGTGAGAATCCTTCTGACTTTTTCTTAGTTCTGTATGTATGCACTTTATCACTCCCCCATGCCTAAGTTTTGCAATGTCCTCATTGTAAATAGAGGGTGTGAAATAGTATTGAGGTCAGGGACTTAGAACAGGATACATCGAATGGGTGAACGGGTCGGAAATGACTGATGCAGATGATTTCAAGCTCTGGTACGTGTACCAGAGGTGGGCTCAACTGTCTAAGGCTGAACTCAAGGTGCAATGGACGTGGAGTACAAACGGATAATCAGATGGGTCTCTGTTTTTGGAATGACAGGTTGCCTCCCGTTTAGTGCTAAATTTGATGCCTTCAACCGAGCGGAAAATGGAGTGGAGAGGGAGCGGTCAAATAAGAGAAATTTTGTAAAACAAGAACCTTAATTAAGAGCCTGGTTGGTACAACCAGGTGCTTGTTAAGATCAGTGGGCTAATGATGCAGCCCAAACTAAATCAGTCTAGTGGGTTGATAGATGTAGATCAACAGATGCAGAACCCACCATATGCAATGTGGCTCGGATGGATATGGAAGTGCAAACTCAGGTTCTGTTCGTCGCGCTTTTGTGCGGTTTGTTAAAAGATAATATCGCGTTGTAGTATAGCCGCTAAAGCGTTCAAAACAAATAAAGATTTTTATTACTCGAAAATCGGAGTATCCGAGGTCGAACACAGGGAGCAATCTCAGTACTTTGGAAAACCCAAGAATACAACTGTTACATGCAAATATAATTGATTCAAAGAGTTTTTAGAAAAAGTAGAATTAGACGTCTGATTTATGTATCAGACGTCTTAAATGTGATCTTTCTTTCTTTCTTCCTTCTTCTCCTTTCTGCTTCTGTATCTTTCCTTCTGATTTGCCGTTTTGATCTCTTTGCAATCTTCCCTTGTCCTTCTTCTTCTTCTCTGCGAAGACTTCTAATCTTTCTGCTTTCCTTCTCCTGCGAAGGCTTCTTTCTTCTTTGGCTTGCTTTTCCTTCTTCTGCAGCGGCCAAGTCCTTATGTGATCAGCCTGCCTGCACAGGAGCAAAACCTAACCCTTCTCCCTCTACCTGCACGTCTCTCTCTCTCAAGCAATTCACTCTGACCTGCTCTCCCAGAGCCACAGGCATTAATCGGGTCGGATCGTACCCGGGACCAGGTGCACCGGGAGGTGGTGTGATGCGCGAGGAGTGCGTAGGCTTAGGTCGGGTCGGATCCGCCAAATCCGCGTGGTGAGGCCGCGGACGAGGCGGGTGGGGTCAGTGAGGGACCTCACCCCTGTGCTTACTGAGGCGATGAGAATATATCACAAAAGAAATTTATAGTGTACCTGAGGTTTGTAATCCCACGATGTGGGACTAAACCTTTCAGCCTTCCCTCATGCGCGCCCGCAGACTCTCGTGTGCAATCGCCCACGCTGAAGGCCCTGCTGGTGCTCCTTGCTGAACTCAGTCACCTCGCGACACTTGCGAGAGCCTGCTGCACCTGCCGCCTGGGAAGCCTGACGCCTGCTGCTGCTCCAAGCTTCCTGCTGCTTCGGCTATTAATGGCGGCCGGGGCGTTCACCTGCGATTCCACAGAATGGCCTATTGGCCCAATCAGAACAGCTGGAAACCTTCGCCGTAGCACGGCGAAGGCGGTGGGTGATGCTGCAGGTTGTCGGTTGGCCTAGGCGTGCGCACCTAGGTCAACCTGTGGCCGGAGATGGTGGGTTGTTCGGGGGGTGGTTATGGAGGTCTGGAGTGGCAGTTGTGGGGTGGAGCGAGTTCCTGGTGGTGAGGCGGAGCTCACGAGGTGGTTGGTGAGCCGTGTGGAGTGGCGGAGTGGTGTGGGCGGCTCGCCGGAGTGCGGTCGGAGGCGAGGAAGATGAAGGCGGTTAGGTACTGTCGAGGGGTAATCAAGTAAAATAGTTGGGGGAAAAGAGAGAGGAGAGGATGGAGAACGTATCTGGGGTTGTCTGGAGGGAAGGGAGGTGGCGGAGAGGACGGCTCGTAACTGCCGTCATCGGGGAAGAAAGACCCTGAGGGAGGAAGCGGCAACGAAGACGAAGTCAGAAGCGTGCACGCGGGGTACAGCGCGACGCGGGAGGAAGCGGCGGAGAGGACTCTGCTGCTGGTATGGCAGCAGAGCGACGAGAAGGAGGGAAGGAGGTCACCGGAGCTTGTGGGTCATTTGGCCGGAGATGGGAGAGGGAGGAATTTGGAAGGGATCTCCGTCAAAATCAAGCTTAGCCTCTTCGGCCGGAGTTGTGGGTTCTTATATAGGCGCTGGACTGGGTGTGCAGGGCGTGAAGGGCGCATAATTGCCTGAGGTTGGTCACCGGAGATGGAAAGGAGTTAGGATACCCAAATCTCTTGTGCGTTCGCACGAGAGATTGGGTTCACACCAGGGATCGATATCGGTCTTAAATGGAAGGGAATTCCTCAGAGAATCCTCCTTCCATTTCTGGGAGGGAATCTCTGAGGGATTAGAGAGCAATCCCTCTCCGAACCTCGCCGGAGCTCGGTTCTGCCCTAGCAATGGCGGCAGGACCGGTTTGCAAAGGAGGCAAAGAACCTAGGGGGTTCTCTGCAACGGTATTCAAAAGATAGGGACCAATTTGTGATTTGGGTGTACTAAATTGCAAAGTAGGTCAAGATGACCTCTCCTTAAGTCCAAATTTTGGTACAAACCTAATTTGGACCTAAGGAATCCAATGGTGAAGTTGGATTTTAGGTTTGACCTCGTTTGACTGGACATTTTGCGTAAAAACCCAAATTAGGTAAATTAAAGAGCTAGGACCCTAATCTAGGTCAAACTAGGTTCCAAAGGCCAAATTAAGTGTTCTAAACCCTAGAGTATGTTTTTCCATGTTTTGTAGAGGGTTTACTTGCTTTTTGTTCTGATCGGAACCTTGTTAATTTAAGCGAGTCTATTTTAGGGTTACCAAGTGTCATTTAGTTCTTAGATTGAACATGAACCCATTTCTGATTGACTCAACCCACTTTTTATCTCATTTATACCATTTGACCTCTGTTTTGCCTCTGAGAAATCCTGTTTATGTACTGCAATGGTAAAATTGCAGTTTTAACCTTTATTTCATGTTTTCTTCTCAGGGCACTTGTTCCTTCAGTTGGGCCTTCTTCTAGGTTATGTAGGAGCTTTTATCTTCTTTATTGGGTCAAAATGAGCTAGTTATGGCTCATGATGAGGCTCTCATCATACCCCCATGCCTAGCTTTTGCTAGTCCCTTAGCAAAATTTTAAAGTTTTAACTTCCGTTCTAGACCCTGAGTGTCTGTCAACAATGATAAGTGCTTCTCCTTTTCTTTTGTGATTAGGTGGGAATGTCGACAATAGGCCTAGAGGTACTCAAGTACCAACCAAAATCCGGACCTGTTCCACTTTAGCCTCAGTCTTCTGCAAAGGTTTCTACGGCCCACAGAAACTAACCTAGGGTTTGTTGGACTCCGCGGTTAAAGCACCCGTGCTTGAGATATTTTTAGCCTAAGTTCAGTTTGCAGTGCGTTTTTTTTTTTTTTTTTTGTAAGAGAGAGATAGAAGATTTATTTGTTTGGAGAGCTTTTCTCTCTCTTTTCTTTTTATTTCTAGCTTCAAATTAGCTTCTCAACACGGTCTGTATCGGATTCCTCGTCCCCATCATCAATCCTCAAGGGTCCCTGGCTTTCGAGATTTCGAGATAATCCCGCCCATGGCGTTCCGTGGCCGAATCCAGACCCTGGCGATCGACATTTCTTGATAATGCCGCCCATGGTATCTGAACCAGCAGAGTGCTTACATGCCCCCGGTGGGATATTTAAATATCCCAAGAGACAAGCACCGAGGAGACGATATGTTGTTACGCATCTTCGAGGGGAATTTCCCGCCTCTCCGCGCTGGGAACTCGTCCAAATCAATTTGTGTTGATTGACCGCTCCTAATCTAGGTGACTTTTTCAGAACATTAAACGCTTTTCGCGTGATTTGGATGTTTATGCGCACTGAACCAGACTGTGTGTGAATTTGGGTGCTTAGGTTACCGAATCCCGCAAACCGGAGGTCAGTTAATGAGGCCGAATACTTCCTAAGCCTTAGACCTAATACTCAAGCTTCGCATTTTCCTCAACCTCTTGAGGATTATCCAGATTTTAATGGATACGTGAATTTTTAAGCTAAAGGTACTAGCCCAAAAAGCCTAAGACCAGCGTTCCCGCTAATCTCTTGTTATATCTCCGTGGCACTTTTCTTTTCTTTTTCTTGATTCGGTCTAGAACTTCAGTTAACCCCTTAATCTTTTACTAATGACTATTTCTTTTCATTTTCGTTTTGTGCTCCTTTTTGTCATTTTTTCTTCTTTTCCTCCTCTCATTTGTATGACCCTGAATTGTTCCTCCCCTCTATCAAGTCTCTTTTTTTTTTTTTTTTTTTGTGAAACCCTTTCTTGATATGAATTTTCTGACATTTTGCACTTTCATAGCCCCCCATGCCTAAGATTTGCAATGTCCCCATTGTAAATTAGGTGGGTTCGAATTCAGCTTAGTTCATGTATTAGGATAGGTGTGTGGTGAGTGAATGGGTCGAAGCGACTTGTTGCGAACGATTTCTAATCTCGGGTAGGTATACCTGAGGTGAAGTCAGCTGTTCTAATGGATGAACCCTAAAGTGCAATATGAGTTCCGCATAGAGATGTCAGAAATGGTTTCAGGTTTTTCAAAGAATGACGGGTTGCCTCCCGTTAAGCGCTGAGTTTTACGCCATCGGCCGGGCGCAATGAGCTCAAGAGGAATGGAGGGTAAAGGATGACTCAGTCAGATCTATATCGGTCATGTCAATGAACGGCTTGAGTCTCTGCCTGTTCACGACAAAGGGTTCAGAATCGTGGCTGAGTGGGCTGATTTCAATAGCTCCATTTCCGAAGATTTGGAGGACTAGGTAGGGTCCGACCCACTTGGATCTTAGCTTTCCTGGGAATAATTTGAGTCGAGCATCAAAGAGTAAAACTTTTTGACCAGGATGAAAGACCTTTCTAGAAATGTGTTTGTCGTGAAAAGCTTTAACCCGTTCTTTGTAAATTCGCGAGTTCTCATACGCGTCGTGGCGTAATTCATCGATCTCGCTCATTTGAAATCTTCTGTGGGTTCCAGCCTTAGAAAGGTCGAGATTACAGGTCCGTACTGCCCAATAGGCTTTATGCTCCAATTCGACGGGGAGGTGACATGCCTTCCCGTACACTAGTCTGAAGGGGACATTCCTAATTGGGTCTTGTGGGCGGTCCTATAGGCCCACAATGCTTCCGGAAGCCGAGAAGACCAATCTTTTCTATCAGGTCAAACAGTAACCTGAAGGATCTTCTGGATCGCTCGGTTAGATAGCTCAGCTAGACCATTAGTTTGGGGGTGGTAAGGAGTAGAGATTCGGTGTGACACCCCGTATTTGGTCATCAGTGACCTGAACTGAGCGTTCGTAAAATGGGTCCCTCCGTCGGAAATTATAGCACGTGCAATCCCGAACCTTGAGAAAATGTTTTGATGGAGGAATTTTATAATGACTTTATGATTGTTGGTTCGGGTCGGAATGGCTTCTATCCACTTGGACACATAGTCAACTGCGAGTAAGATGTATTCGAAGCCATCCGAGGTCGGAAAGGGTCCCATGAAATCAATCCCCCAAATATCAAAAATTTCGCATACCAAGATCGGCTGTAGAGGCAACATGTCTCTATAGCTCATGTTGCCTAGAGTCTGGCAACGGGAACATGCCTTATAGTGTTCGTATCCATCCTTGAAAATTGTGGGCCTGTAGAAGCCACACTGGAGGACTTTCGATGCGATTTTATGTCCAGAAAAATGTCCACCGCATGCCTGGTCATGGCAAAATGAGAGTATGTCTTTGATTTCCACTTCCGTGACGCACCGTCGGATTATCTGATCAGCACCAATGCGGAAAAGATACGGGTCTTCCCATAGGTAATACTTGGCATCGGAACGCAATTTGTCCTTTTTGGCCTTCGACCAATCGGGCGGAATCTGATGTGATGCCAGGTAATTAACAATATCGGCGAACCATGGAAGACTTGTACTGATAGTCAGGAGGTGCTCATCAGGGAAATGTTCTGTAATAGGTCCGGAAGGATCAATAATTTCAGAAGGAAGGCAGGACAAGTGATCAGCTACCACATTGTGCTTTCCCACCTTGTCGCGAATCTCGAGGTCAAATTCTTGCAATAGCAAGATCCAGCGGATTAGTCGAGGTTTCGCATCCTTCTTGGCAAGGAGATGCCTTACAGCTGTGTGATCCGAGTATACGATAATACGGGAACCCAGAAGGTATGATCTGAATTTTTCCAGGGCAAATACTACGGCCAGCAGCTCTTTCTCAATAACCGTATAGTTACGATGAGCCTCATCCAGTGTTTTGCTGGCGTAGTAAATGACCACAGGTATCCCGTCAATTTTCTGCCCTAAAATCGCTCCTACAGCAAAGTAGATGCATCGCACATGATCTCAAAGGGTTGAGACCAATCAGGGGACTGTAGGATTGGGGCTTGGGTGACTCGGCCACGTAGGATCTCAAATGCTTGAGTGCATTCCTTGGAAATTTCGAAAGGCACATCCTTGGAGAGAAGATTGGTCAGGGGGCGCGCGATCTTGGAGAAATCAGGGATGAATCGACGGTAGAAACCGACGTGCCCCAAAAAAGATCGGATGTCCTTAATCGAGCTAGGCATAGGTGATGAGTGGCTACTCATCATAGCTAAAAGGCCGAAATTAAGCTAGACACTAAGCAAAACAATATCAAATTAACACATAAAAAGGGTTAAGTGTGGGAATTAAAGAAAAGACCTAAAACTTTTAATGTGTGTTAAAACCTCCTAATTAGGTCACAAAAATGAGATATTCTGAAAACTAAAGAACAAATGATGATCCATGCATCAATTGAACACATAAACAAGTTTGAAAAGATAAATCAGAAGTAAAATCAATGTCTTAAATGTTCAATTAAGCACATGTAAAAATTTGAAAGCAATTGGACATCATTTAGGCTTAGAAATAAATAGATTACAATTAGGTCCTTCATGCATTACATTTCTACCCTTCAAAACTCCTTCTTGGACCTTTTTGCAAGCCGCAGGGACCCTTCTGTATGACTGCAAGGCCCTTCCAGTTATAGTTCTTTTCACTTTTGGACCTGCACGCTATTCTTCTACCCCTTCGTTTAAGGGTCTTCCTGCAAGTTTTCCCTCATTTCAGAGAGAAGCCTGTGTTCTTCACGCGCACTATAGCACGCGAAGAACACAGCCATTCTCGACCGTCCATCGCACTTTTGATCTCGATCTGCGGCTGGAATCAAATGGAACCTTCGCGCGATTCGGTGCGTGCGTTCACCTCTCTTCCCAGATCTCATCTGACGGTCAGATCTCTCTCTTGACTCGCCGCGCGCTCTACCCATCTCATCCTCACCGCCGGCCTAATTTTGATTAACCTCACCCTTGCGGTGATCTCAGTCACTGAGCTGCTATTTAAGCACCTCAGTGGTGTCGCGCGCAAAGGATCGCTCCCTCCTACATCTCTTAGCGATCAATTCTTCCACTCCAGTCTCTCCTCCTCATCTAGACCCTGATTTCACAGCCACCGGCTGTGGAATCATCGCCTGCTCTCGACCCTCCTCGTCGCTAAGGATCTCGTAGCACCTGAGGACGACCCTGGAGTCTCACTAGCAGACTCTTCCCTCCGCTGGAGTCACCCTCCTCCTTTCTTCCTCCTTAGCCACCGGCTAAGGACCCATAGGTCCCATTCTTCCTTTTAGTTTAGTTTTTAATTCTGCAAAAGTAGTGTTAGATTTAGTTTGCAGTAGTTTAGAATAGATTTAGTTTTAATTGTTAGTGTTTAATGTTAGCTGTAGTTAGATTAGTCTTAGGAGTAGAATTAGTATTAGATCCCCTCCCTCACCTCCTCTGATCAGTCCAGATCAGAGGGGAAGAATCATCTGTTCACTGTTCAATTTATCTCCCTCTTCATGTTTTGTTTTTCCCATCATCCAGATTCTGATTCTTGTTTTTTTCCTTTTAACGACGAATTTTTCATCAATCACCCACACATCCTGACCCAATTTCAGATCTGATGGCGCACTGCCTCAGATCTGAAAGTGGCGTCACAAGCACCATTTGGGGCTTCTCACTCACTCCATTTGTTTCACAAAAGCCCCTCTGTTTTAAATGGATTGCCTCAGTTTGTCAGAGCACTTTTGATTTGGATTTTAAAGGATTTTTACTCTCTGAAATGTTTTGACAGATCTGACAAATTGAAAGGATTTTTGGTTTTCATTGTAGGCAAGGATTCTGAGAAGTTCTCTGGTGACAGAGAACCAATCAGAAGAGCCTTTCATAATTCTGTTTATACTTTGTTTTGAATGCATTCGCCAGCTTCCATTAAATTTCCTTAATGCATTCTTAGTCTCTTTTTGCTATTTCAGAACTGCCATGCACTATTTGTGTTGATGATCATTTCTGTATGGTGATTCTCTAACCTAAGGAGTTTTCCATACTCCTTAAGGTTGCAAGAAACTGGGATTGTGTTTCTTTGGTTTTAATTGATCGAGCTAAGTCTTCCTTCATGCTGTCTATGGCATTAGGAAGACTAACTCAATGCCATTTGAGTTTTGATCTGAAAGGATGCTTCTGATAAGGTTTTTCCTAATGAGTATTTGAGCTGAATTTACATGAGATTTTCGTGAGATTTAAACCCCTTTCAGATTTGGATTTCAACTCTGTAAATTGTAGTTTGTTTTGAATTTAATCTTACTCCCAGTTACACAGCAATATGCTGCATCTAGCAGCTACATTCCCCTCTTCTCTAAACTCCCTTCTTCTCTAAATTTCCCTCTTCTCTGTAGAATACTTCCCCCCTCTTCAAGTGGACTAACTGCAGCAGCAGTTAGCCATTTGACAGTGGCTTAAGCCACTGCCACTGTAAACAACAACACTAAAACAGCACATTCTTCTTTTCTCCATCTCCTCTGACAGTAGCTGCGGCTGCTGTCTAAACTCAAATAAAAAAAAATCAATCAACTCTAATTCCCTAACTTTATACAAAAGCCTAATGGCATAGACTTATTTTAAAACTATAAATATACCCATTCATAGTATTATAACTATAACTATAGCATATCAGTTAGATTCATAGTTATACTGTAAATATGTATAAAACCTGTACAGAAATTCCTATACATATGTAATCTATGTAAAAATATGTATATATACTAATCTAGTATGTATGTATTTACTGATTTATGTATATATGTATGTACAGATTTATATTTACTGATTTAGTAGCTAAGTTAATAAGTTAGAGCAATAATCAAGTAAATAAATCTATAAACTTGGGAATATATATATATATTAAGCAATTTAAGTTAGTCAAAGTATAATTATACCTAGTATAACTTACTGTAACTTAGTTTTAATTATAAACTACACAGAATTGCTATTTTAGCCTAAATAAAACATAAATAAATTCGTAAAAATACAATAAAAATATGTATTAAATACTTAAGTATGTAAGTTAAAACTGTTTAAGGTCAATTAGACCATTTACTAATTATTTTATAAGTAATTAACTATTTAATCACCTAAATCAACCTGTATAATCAGCCTAGTTTAGCGAATTTATTTGTATAGTAAAAATATTTAAAATTCAAAATTAATTAATCAATTATGTAGTATTATGTAAATATTTTATTTACCATATTTTATTTTATTTTTTTTTATAATTTATGGCCCCCAAATCGAGGGCCAAAAACGCACACAGACGCAGCTGCGTCTGGTTTCCAGCGCACGATGTGGCGCTGGAATAGCGCCACATCGTGGGCTGCAAACGAAACGCAGCATATAAATATAATTTATGTTATATGTTAACCAGTCGTCAAGGCGCAGGGCGCCCGAAGAACTGCATGCATTGTCTGGTCCGATAACCCGATTTGTAGTGAACTCTGATATGTGATGTACGTGTGGGGCTGGGAGCCCGAGCGTGCGAGTATGTCTGGCGTTGGGCTGAGGCCCTGGGCTGATACGAAAACGTAATTAAGCACCTAATCTGAGATTAGGGCGCGCTTAGTAGAGGTCTGGTCCCACCCCCACCAGGGTGCTGTGTATCCCTCGAAAAGCACGCCCGCTAATTAAACACATTTTACACTAAGGACTCTCCACCGCAGCCTCTGAAATACCGCACAGAATGAAATTGAAAGGACAGACGACTTAAAAGGAGGAACACACGAACAGTACATACAGCAGTAGAATAAGTAATATACATACGTATAAGTAAACCCACATAATTACTAACAGAATAAAATGACACTATAAATGTCACTAAAGACCTCAGTTTGCTTCTTTAGGTTGTATATAGTGTTTTCTGAGATTTAGCGACGTTTATATCTGTCACTAAAACTGATATATATGTCACTATAAATAAATGACTAGTAAGTTAAGTTTTTACACTATGGTATCCTAATGTAGTATAAACTAACATATTAGTGTTAATAGTATAATTTGTAAATACATAGTTTAGAGTATAATAATAGATTGTTTGATGCTTGTTCATAGTTAGTATTTTTTTGCAAGCACTTCTTAGTAACTAGGTAAATAAAACATTCATTCATTCTTTAAATGTAAAGTTTCTTTTTGAATAAGAAGACAATTTTGGAGATAATCAAAGAGTGACCAAATTAAATTCAATAAATTGCCTCCTAGAGAACGACCTGGAACAAAACTAGTAAAAATTAGATAAATAAGCAAATGATAATAATGGTTGTAATGACTGGTACTCACCCATACTCACCACTATACGACATCCTTAATGTTATATTATACACCCTATACTACAACGACATGATCAACAATTATTACCAACAAACATTTACAACAACCATTTTCACAACCAGCATTATTTTGGCGCCGCTGCCAGGGAGCATCGGTGTCAACAACAACCATTTTTACATCATCAATAGGGAGCTTGGAAATCAGGTTAATCTTAGCTCGATCCACTTGGATGCCCTTCTCTGAGATTAAATGTCCTAGGACAATTCCCTCAGGCACCATGAAATGGCTCTTTTCCCAGGAAAGAACCAAATTCACCTCAATGCACCGCCTGAGTATATGGACCAAGTGTTGGAGGCAATCGTCAAATAATTGTCCAAAAACTGAAAAGTCATCCATGAAGACTTCCAGATAATCACCTACCATATCTGAGAATATGGCAAGCATGCACCGCTGAAAAGTTGCAGGTGCATTGCAGAGACCGAACGGCATCCTTCGGAATGCGTACGTCCCGAAGGGGCAGGTGAATGTGGTCTTTTCTTGGTCCTCTGGATGGATTGCCACCTGATTGTAACCGGAGTACCCGTCAAGAAAGCAGAAGAATTTATTTTGCTGCTAGTTTCTCGAGGATCTGATCAATAAATGGTAGTGGGAAATGATCCTTCTTCGTGGAGGAATTTAGTCTTCTGTAATCAATGCAGACTCTCCACGAATTAGCTATTCGGGTAGGAATGACTTCCCCGGTTTCAGTCGTGATGATGGTAAGTCCTGCCTTCTTAGGCACCACTTGCGTTGGACTCACCCAACGACTGTCGGAGATTGGGTAGATGATCCCTGCATCTAACCACTTAATGATCTCCTTTTTCACGACCTCCTGTAGGTTAGGGTTTAGGCGCCTTTGCATTTCTCTTGAAGGTCGTGAGCCTTCTTCCGTGTAGATTCGATGTGTGCAGTATGAAGGGCTTATACCAGTTAAATCATCTAGAGTCCATCCAATGGCTCTACGATGTTGTTGGAGAACAGAAATCAAACGGAGTTCCTGGTCAGGTGTGAGTCGAGAATTCATAATCACAGGAAACGTCTGATTTGAATCCAAAAAGACGTATTTTAGATGTTCAGGAAGGGGCTTGAGTTCCGTGACAGGATTGTCAGCAGCAGCGGGTGGTTCGGGGTTTGTATCGGGAGCAATGGTAGGAGTCATAGGTGTGTCTAGATCATGTCCGCACTCCTCTGTTAGCGGTTTTTGCTTCTCTAGTGGTTGATCAGGAATAATCAGGTTGTCTTCTATATGCAGTTCATCAACCACGGCTTCGACATCACAAATTTCCTCTATCACCCTGCAATTAATCCCTTGATGGGCCTTGAAAATGTCTATCTTCAGATTTTGATTCCCAAATTTTAATTCTATCTGGCCCTCTTCGCAGTTTATATTGGCCCTAGCAGTGGCCAAAAAGGGTCTCCCTAATATGATTGGTGTGTCCCTTGGGTTCTTAGGTGCATCCATGTCCAGTACTATGAGGTCCACTGGAAAATAAAAATCTCGTACCCTAACAATGACATCCTCGAGTATTCCTTTGGGTGACTTGATGGATCGATCGGCTAACTGCAATGTCACCTCGGTGGGTTTAAGTTCAGATTCTTCAAGGTGGTCAAGGAGGGATGTAGGTATTAAATTTATGGAGGCACCTAGGTCTAGTAGGGCTCTATCAAGTTGGGTTTCACCAATTTTACAAGAAATCAAGGGAGTTCCTGGGTCTTTAGCCTTAGGTGGGAGTTTGCTCAAGATGACAGAGCTGGCTTGCTCTGATAGTACGATTGGGTTCCCATCCTTGGTTCGCGGCTTACGTTTAGGTGTACATATGTCTTTCAAGAACCTTGCGTAAGCCGGTATGTGGCGGATTGCATCCATCAACGGGATGTTTATCTGGACCTGTTCAAAGAGCTTGACCAGATCCTCCTCAGGAGCCACAGGTTTGGCTGTCCTTTTTCCTTTGGTCAAGGCCTCAGGAAATGGGATCCTAGCTGGTTCCTCTAGGATAGGCCCAGGTTCTTGATCTGGGACAGTAGTATCTTGGATGACTACCCTAGGGTCTTGGCGATTATCAGGCTTGGAGTGGTTCGGATAGTGTGGGTCTTGTGTTGTTTTACCACTGTGTGTTGTTACAGAGTTTAATCCGGCCTGACTTTGGTTTGGGTTAGGTAGGAGGGGTGGCTGCTGCTGCAATCCTGCATAAGATGTTGACGCCTCCATCCCGTCTGGTGATGGAGTAGCAGGGACCTGATAAATCAAATGTGCGTGGCCTGGATTTGGATTCATAACGCGCCTCTGGGTCGGCACGTTATTTGGGTTGGGCAGAGGTTGCGAAGGAAGGGTGCCAGGTTGGCGGGAATTTGCCATCTGGGCCAGTTGGTTGCGAACCTCTATGATCTCGTCCTTGTGCTGTTTTTGCATTGCCGCATTCGTCTTTTGAATGTCAGCCAGTGTTTGAAGGATAAGAGTCAGTTGATCCTGATTTTGCCCGGATTGGTAGGTGGGATTGGGCCGAGGCTGAGGCGGCTGATATGGACGAGGAGCTTGTGGGCGGGGTTGATATGGTGGTTTTTGAGAATTTCCTGCCCACTGAAAGTTAGGATGATTTTGCCATCCAGGGTTGTAGGTATTGGAGTATGGGTCATTCTGGATGGCGTTGAGGTCCTCGCAGTTCTGAGGAACCTCAGGAAAGTCAGAATACGAGGGTTCAGAGTTCCCCCAACTCGAATAGAAGGGATCAGAGGTCACTCCGGTCCAAGAGGTAGATGGGGGTGGATATGGGTCCATCCCCTTGGCAGGTTGGTGATAGATGTTTTGCACTCTTTCCCTTGCCGGAGGAGGTCGTGTAAAAGAATTTTGTGCAGAGGTGGCTTGCTGCAAATGTCGAGTTAGCTCGTCCACCTTCTTTTCTATGATAGAGACCTTGTCCAACCGACTGGCCATCAGTTCCAGGTCGACAGAAGTGGACAGGTCCTGCGTCTCATGTGTCCCTCTTAGATTCGTCGATGCGGGGGCATTCGTCCTGTCGAATAAGCCCAAGGAGTCATTGTTTATGGAGTTCTCGCACATGTTTTCGAGAATCTCCCATACCGTGTCCTCGTGTTGGCCCATGATGTTTCCTCCACATGTTGCATTGACGAATAGACGAATATCCTCACGGAGTCCCTGGTAAAAAGACTGGACTTGTTCCCACTTAGGAACTCCGTGATGGGGGCACTTTCGCATGAGATCTAGGAATCGATCCCAAGCTTCATGAAGAGGTTCTCCCGGTTGTTGAGTGAAATGAGTGATCTGGTGGCGCAAGGCATTTGTCCGGCCAACAGGGAAGAATTTTTTCAAAAATTCAGACTGTAATTCCTCCCATGTGTTGATCGGGCGGGTCTGAGTCTGATACCAGTGTGCAGCCTTGTCCAAGAGGGAGAACGAAAACATTTTCATGAGTAGGATATCCCGATTTTGTACATCTGACCTGAAGGTCTGGGCCAAATGCTTGAGTTGTTTAATGTGTTGGAATGGATCCTCAGAGTTAAGCCCATGGAACTTCGGTATGGCATGAATCATATTGGGCTTCAGATCAGAATCTGGTCCTCCAATTGGGATTCGTACTCGGGGTTCTATTGCCACCGCAGCAGGATTATAGTGATCTCGCATCATAGGTCGCTGCGGTGGGTTTACAAAGTTCTGAAAGAGATCGTTCAAGCGTTGAAGTTGGTGTTCAAGATTATTCTCGTCTTCAATGGGTTGTGCCATGATGGGAGAAGAAGGAGAATCAGGGTCTGAGTCAGATGAAAGATTTATGTGGCGGGGTTGCTGCACAAACAAGGGCGTCGAGGCTTGGCCTCGACGAGAATGAATTTCTAAGGGAGGTCTTAAAGGTGGTCTTAAGGACCTCCTACCGAACATGCACCGAAAGATGTGATGAGATCAGAAGGTGCTGGACCCAATCAAGACACCCAAGAATTTTTGGGTGACTATAGAGGTTCGGGGCAGATGGACCCCTGGATCAGAAGATCGTCCACCTGAGAAATACCTGGGCAGCCAGAGAGGGAGAGTCCCGTAAAGACCTCTACACGGTAGAGCGTCCCCACGGGTTACAGGGTTTCCCCCACCCGACCTCTCTTGTCACTGCGGTTCCAGGTAAACCAGAATGGGGATCTTTACCTCTTAAGTCTACTTTTTTTTTTATTTTAAGATCAAGGTGCTTAATGTTCCACTTGAACTTTTAAGTATTTTGAGTGCAAAAGTGACCTAATATTAAGGTTGGTTGACCCGAGGGGTCAACTTCACCTCTTGTTCCTTTGAGAGCTTTTAGGTCCTTCCTTTTATGGTTCAAATGGATTATCAGCCTGATTTGCTTAGGGTTCCTCTTGTATAAATCTTTTCAAACACGATTTAGGCACACCTCTTTTTGGAGAGTTTGTTTCTTTGTTTTAGAGAAGATGTGTCTCTAAAAAACCCTAGCTTTGCAATCCCTAACTTGGCTCTAGTGGGTCCAATTTAGTTGCCGTAGAAATTAGCACCTAGGGCTCAATCAAGAAAGTTTTAGCCCTAGTTGCCTTAGTTGGATGAACAGATAAAAATATGTTGAAATGAAAATCAGGCAACTTGATGAGTTACTAAATATGAGACAGGTAGCCCTAAGTTGATTTCCCTCCTTTTTTTAGATTGTGAGAGGGTTAAGAGAGAGGACTTATGGAGATTACCTGTTCCTTGGAGAGTCTGTTGTGCAGTTGCTATTCTTTCCTTTTTGTTTTGCTTTCCCTGAATGAACACAGCAAAAGAGAGAAGTCAAGTCGGATATTAGATAGAAAAGTTGTACTCAAAAGTTTTAAAAGTGCCCGTTGCTCCCCGGCAACGGTGCCAAAATGTTCGTCGCGCTTTTGTGCGGTTTGTTAAAAGATAATATCGCGTTGTAGTATAGACGCTAAAGCGTTCAAAACAAATAAAGATTTTTATTACTCGAAAACCGGAGTATCCGAGGTCGAACACAGGGAGCAATCTCAGTACTTTGGAAAACCCAAGAATACAACTGTTACATGCAAATATAATTGATTCAAAGAGTTTTTAGAAAAAGTAGAATTAGACGTCTGATTTATGTATCAGACGTCTTAAATGTGATCTTTCTTTCTTCCTTCTTCCCCTTTCTACTTCTGTATCTTTCCTTCTGATTTGCCGTTCTGATCTCTTTGCAATCTTCCCTTGTCTTTCTTCTTCTCTGCGAAGACTTCTAATCTTTCTGCTTTCCTTCTCCTACGAAGGCTTCTTTCTTATTTGGCTTGCTTTTCCTTCTTCTGCAGCGGCCAAGTCCTTCTGCGATCAGCCTGCCTGCACAGGAGCAAAACCTAACCCTTCTCCCTCTACCCGCGCGTCTCTCTCTCTCAAGCAATTCACTCTGACCTGCTCTCCCAGAGCCACAGGCATTAATCGGGTCGGATCGTACCTGGTACCAGGCGCACCGGGAGGTGGTGTGATGCGCGTGGAGTGCGTAGGCTTAGGTCGGGTCGGATCCGCCAAATCCGCGTGGTGAGGCCGCGGACGAGGCGGGTGGGGTCAGTGAGGGACCTCACCCCTGTGCTTACTGAGGCGATGAAAATATATCACAAAAGAAATTTATAGTGTACCTGAGGTTTGTAATCCCACGATGTGGGACTAAACGTTTCGGCCTTCCCTCACGCGCGCCCGCAGACTCTCGTGTGCAATCGCCCACGCTGAAGGCCCTGCTGGTGCTCCTTGCTGAACTCAGTCACCTCGCGACACTTGCGAGAGCCTGCTGCAGCTGCCACCTGGGAAGCCTGACGCTTGCTGCTGCTCCAAGCTTCCTGCTGCTTCGGCTGTTAATGGCGGCTGGGGCGTTCACCTGCGATTCCACAGAACAGCCTATTGGCCTAATCAGAACAGCTGGAAACCTTCGCCGTAGCACGGCGAAGGCGGTGGGTGATGCTACAGGTTGTCGGTCGGCCTAGGCGTGCGCGCCTAGGTCAACCTGTGGCCGGAGATGGTGGGTTGTTCGGGGGGTGGTTATGGAGGTCTAGAGTGGTAGTTGTGGGGTGGAGCGAGTTCCTGGTGGTGAGGCGGAGCTCACGAGGTGGTTGGCGAGCCGTGTGGAGTGGCGGAGTGGTGTGGGCGGCTCGCCGGAGTGCGGTCGGAGGCGAGGAAGATGAAGGCGGTTAGGTACTGTCGAGGGGTAATCAAGTAAAATAGTTGGGGGAAAAGAGAGAGGAGAGGATGGAGAACGTATCTGGGGTTGTCTGGAGGGAAGGGAGGCGGCGGAGAGGACGGCTCGTAACTGCCGTCGTCGGGGAAGAAAGACCCTGAGGGAGGAAGCGGCAACGAAGACGAAGTCAGAAGCGCACGCGCGGGGTACAGCACGACGCGGGAGGAAGCGGCAGAGAGGACTCTGCTGCTGGTATGGCAGCAGAGCGATGAGAAGGAGGGAAGGAGGTCGCCGGAGCTTGTGGGTCGTTTGGCCGGAGATGGGAGAGGGAGGAATTTGGAAGGGATCTCCGTCAAAATCAAGTTTAGCCTCTTCGGCCGGAGTTGTGGGTTCTTATATAGGCGCTGGACTGGGTGTGCAGGGCGTGAAGGGCGCGTAATTGCCTGAGGTTGGTCGCCGGAGATGGAAAGGAGTTAGGATACCCAAATCTCTCGTGCGTTCGCTTGAGAGATTGGGTTCACACCAGGGATCGATATCGGTCTTAAATGGAAGGGAATTCCTCAGAGAATCCTCCTTCCATTTCTGGGAGGGAATCTCTGAGGGATTAGAGAGCAATCCCTCTCCGAACCTCGCCGGAGCTCGGTTCTGCCCTAGCAATGGCGGCAGGACCGGTTTGCAAAGGAGGCGAAGAACCTAGGGGGTTCTCTGCAACGGTATTCAAAAGATAGGGACCAATTTGTGATTTGGGTGTACTAAATTGCAAAGTAGGTCAAGATGACCTCTCCTTAGGTCCAAATTTTGGTACAAACCTAATTTGGACCTAAGGAATCCAATGGTGAAGTTGGATTTTAGGTTTGACCTCGTTTGACTAGACATTTTGCGTAAAAACCCAAATTAGGTAAATTGAAGAGCTAGGACCCTAATCTAGGTCAAACTAGGTTCCAAAGGCCAAATTAAGTGTTCTAAACCCTAGAGTATGTTTTTCCATGATTTGTAGAGGGTTTACTTGCTTTTTGTTCTGATCGGAACCTTGTTAATTTAAGCGGGTCTGTTTTAGGGTTACCAAGTGTCATTTAGTTCTTAGATTGCACATGAACCCATTTCTGATTGACTCAACCCACTTTTTATCTCATTTATACCATTTGACCTCTGTTTTGCCTCTGAGAAATCCCGTTTATGTACTGCAATGGTAAAATTGCAGTTTTAACCTTTATTTCATGTTTTCTTCTCAGGGCACTTGTTCCTTCAGTTAGGCCTTCTTCTAGGTTATGTAGGAGCTTTTATCTTCTTTATTGGGTCAAAATGAGCTAGTTATGGCTCATGATGAGGCTCTCATCAGGTTCAGGCTGAGTCGAATCAGCCTGGTCAGAGTAAGGTTCCGAAAAATAATCAGTGTATGGTGTGGAAACCCTACAGGGGTGATCAAAGAATGATGGCTCCTATTTTTCATTCTGATCAATACCCGATACCTGGTATAGATATGGAGTTGAATCATCTGTAAATGGCTCAGTGAGAGGTGAATCAGAATAGAAATTGAGTCCAGTCGCAAGTCGGGGTAGCGAACGTGTTTTGATTGGTTCTGTATATGTGGAGTAGGTGGCTTCAAAGAGAATTGGTTTATTATAATCAGGAAGCAGATTTTCTCCGATGTTATGGTCAGATTCGAAATCGTTGTAGAGTTTGCGAAAATCAAAATCTGAATGAGATTCAAGATCATGAGTTCCACCATAGAATAACTCATATGCTGTATCTTTAGTAGCCTAACTGGGGTCTAGCCTAGATGTTAATTCTGAGCTTAAAAAGATGTCCTTATCTGGTAGAGGCTCAGGTTCTAAGCTGGTAGGGCAGATCCAATTGAAACCCTACTCGTCCAACTCCTCAGTTTCTATATCGTAGATTGGCATGACTTCCGAAAAATCAATTAGTTCCTCTGAGGATGTTGGTAAGGGATATTCATCAAATAGAGGCCCAAAATCATATTCTTCATTGAAAGGTTGATCTTCTTCATATGGGGCCTTGAAATCTTCCCAATAGGTTTCAGATCTAAATTCTGGGCTTAGGGTGTGAGTTGAATTACTAGAATCTAGATCTGAATAACCTTCGAGGGTCACCTTATTAGAATAAGGGACTGAATTTACACCCACGAGAGGTTTAGTTCTACTCTCATTATTGCAGGAGTTTTGGGATTCTAAGTCTGGTGAATCATGGTCTAGAGTGGGCTCAACATTATGTTTTCCTACATTTGGAGCTTCCCAACCTTCTTCAATATCAGGCACATTGTACTCTATCTGGGTTGGGAATCCACAACCATTTTGTGCCTCAAACCCGAGATCAGATTGATCCTCGATGTTGTCCCAAGATGGTTCATCCTCTGTTTGTGGTATATACGGGTACTTCTGATCAATAATTTATTTTACTAATCTCATTATCTCTTCCCATTTTTCAAGATCATCTTGGTATCCAAAGTTGAGGATTTGTCATACATTGAAGGTATTCAAGATTGTGCAGTTTTTCTATCTCAATGTACCCTGTGATGAGCAAGTCACGGGTTGATCCTTTTGTAGCTTTTGCCAATAGTACTTGCGCACAAGTTATGATAAAGGTTGTGGTTGTTGGGACATCAACCTGAATGTTTTCTACTGGTGTTGAGGTTTTGTCTTCTTTCTCATAGAATTTTAGGGCATCCTCAATCATCCTATCTCTCATGGATCTCCGATATTCAGGTTTCTTGAATGGTAGTCCTAAATGGTGTGGCTGCATATTTGAATCAGGTGGTGGAATCAAGATGTAGAATAAGAGTTTGAATCAAGGTGTAGAATCAAGTTATGAAGCGATTAGATTTGAATACGAGTCCCACTGAAAATGTGTGTGTGTGATCTAAAGAGAAAAGATGAGGGACTGGAGATGTTTTTGACCCAATCAAGACATACAAAGGCGTTTGGATGACTATGGAGGTTCGGGGTGGATGGTACCCCTGAATTGGAAGGTCGTCCACCTGAGAATTACCTGGGCAGCCAGAGAGGGAGAGTCCTGCAAAGACCCCTACACAGTAGAGCTTCCCCACGGGTTACAAGGTTTCCCCCACCTGACTTCTCTTGTCACTGAGATTCCAGGTAGACCAGAATGAGGACCTTGACCTCTTAAGTCTATCACTTTTATTTCAAAGGTGGTTTAGGTTTCTCACTTGAACTTTAGATGTTTCGATGTTGTGACCTAATTTAGAGGTTGGTTGACCCAAGGGGTCAACTTCACCTGACCTGTCCTATAGATGGCAGAATGATTCTAGGCTTGGGACCAAAAGATCACCTAATTTGACTCCCAGTTTATTAAGTCCAAGATTTTAAGATTCAAGTGATTTTAGAGCTCAATTTTTCTTAGGGTTTGTCTTGTTAAGATCTCTTCAATCAAGAGCTTGGGTAGCACACTAATGCGGGAGGGTTCATTTCCTTTTATACAGGCATGTGTGAACTAGCACTCCAATACCCTACTGTAGAAACCCTAATTTGGTTCTATTTGCAATCATCTTTTGCACAAAAATTCTCTTTGGACTTAAAAGCAAGAAGTGTGTTGTCCACCGAGATTAAGCGTGATTTCTATTAGGCAAATGAATTTTGTGGGGTGGAATCTAAAAAAATCACTCCAACTTCATGACGATTTGAAAATTTTTCACAAAATCAGGAAACGTTTGCCTTAAAAATGGTGATTACTATAGAAAGAAGGCAATTGATTCCTAAATTAATTTCTTCCTTTTTTCTTTCAAAGCTTAGGGGATAGTTTAAGGAAGAAAAGAAATTACCTGCCCTGGAGTGGTTGACTTACGGGAGGGATCTTCTCGTGAAATACTTGCAAGATCAAAACAAAGCAAAGTAGGGCAAGTTAGTGTTCAATATGATAAAAAGAATGTAGAGACTAGTGATAAATTGCGCGTTGCTCCCCGGCAACGGCGCCAAAATGTTGACACATCTTGATCGTGTTTTAACAATTAGTTACGGTGTAGTATAGGTGACCAAGCGTTATCAACAAATAAAAGTTTATTACTCGAAAACCTAAGTATCCGAGGTCGAATACAGGGAGCAATTGGAATTTATTAGTAATCTCAAGAATGTAATTGAACACTTAATTACACAAAACTTAATTCAAAATATATAAATGCACGATTTTAAAAGTGAATTGTAGCAAAAAGAAGGAATTTGGACGTCTGATCATAGGATCAGACGTCTTAAAAGATGTTTCCCTTGTTCTTCTTCTTCTGATTTTCTTCCTTTCTTCTTTGTGCTTCTTCTTTCTTCTCAGCAGTTGCCTTGCTTCTTTCTTCTTACTTTCCTCTGTCTTCTGCCTTGCTTCTTTCTTCTCCTGCAGTATCTTTCTCCTTCTTTTCTCTGCGTGTCTTCTTCACTTTGGCTCTTCTTTCTCTTCTTCTTCTTCCTTCCTTGGTTCTATTTCCCTTGCCTTCAGCTTGTCTTCTTCTTCTGCTTGTCTTTACCTTTCTTTACTTCTTCAGTTCCTCTTCTCTTTTTCCTTCGCCTCTTCCCTCTGCCTTGCCTTTCTCTTTTTCCTCTGCAAAGGCTTCCTTCCTTCTTCTTTTCCTTTGCTAGCAGCGGCTAAGTGTCAGCTTTGCTTCTCCCTTCTGCCTTCCCTGCACAAACCAAGGAGGAGCAAAACCTATCCCTCTACCCACACCCGTGTCTCTCTCTCTATGTATATCACTCTTCAGCACGCTCTCCCAGAGCCAGGTAAATGGGTCGGGTCGTGCGGCCGGGTTTAGGCTCACCGTTGTGGGTGTGGTGCGCGAGGAGTGCTCAGGAGGGTGTCAGGTCAGGTCGGGTCGCCAGATCCATGTGGTGAGCTCACGGACGAGGCGGTGAGTATAAGTGAGGGACCTCACCCCAAGTGTAATCGGAGGCAACAAGCACATAGCATAAAATCAATTTAACCCACTCCAGCACCGTACAGCTTACCGAGGTGGGACTATTGTTCCACCGTTCTTTAGCACACACCCGCAGGAAACTGTGCTTCAATTGCAGCACTGCAGGCTTCGCGGTGACACTTGCTGGAACATATGACTTCGCGAGGCCTCCCCGAGTTAGCTGGACCTGGGCTCCTGGAGCATTGCAGGCTGGGACAAGCTTGCGACCTCCTCGAGTCACTGTTAATGGCGGCTGGAAAGCAAAACCTGCCAGACACAAAAAGAGCCTTGTGGCTTAATCAGACCACAGGAGCACCTTCGTCGTGTCATGATGAAGGTGTGGCGCTAGGTGGCAGGCCGTGGGGCGGCTTAGGTTGCCCTGTGGCTGGCCGAATGGGTTTGGTCAGGGGGCTGTTGTGGCGGTGTAGAGGGTATGTGGATGATTGGAGGATGCTCAGTGAGGTATGGCAGAGGTTATGCGATGGTCGGCGAGACATGTGGGGCTGCGGAGTGATGGGAGCGTCTTGCCGGAGGGTAGCTGGAGATGAAGAAGATGGTGGTGGACAGCGGCGGTCAAGGGGCATTTGGTGAAATAAGATGAGGGAAATGAAAGAGTATATACAGAAGAGTAGTTCTAACCTAACTAAAGGGACGAAGGGGGCTAGAAGGCGGCTGGCAGTACCTACTGTCGCTGGAGAAGAAAGCGTCCAGTGGAGGAAGACGGTAGCGACGACGAAGCTAGGGAAGCGCACGCGGGTGTTGCGCGACACGGAGGAGGATGAGGAGGATGGCTATGCCACTGGTTTTGTGGCAGAGCGACGAGGAAGAGTTGGGGGGCTTGTCGGAGCTCACTGGACCCCTTGGCCGGAGGGGAAAAAGAGGAAATTGTGGTAGAATTCTGGCCAAGTCGAGCTGTGGAGGTGCGGCCGGAGATGAGGGTTAATTTATAGGCACAGGCAGGGACTCCTGTGCTTGGAAGCCAAGCTTCCAAGTGTGGGAATCCTCGCCAGAGAGGGAAACAGTTAAGGGACCCAAATCTCTCGTGCGTTCGCACGAGAGATTAGGTGCAAATCAGGGATCACGATTGAGTTTAGATGGAAGGGAATTCCTCAGAGAATCTCCCTTCCAAATTTGGGAGGAGATCTCTGAGGAATCAGAGAGTATTCCCTCTCTATTCCTCACCGGAGTAGGATCTCTCCCCAATAATGGCAAAGGGACCTTCTTGTAAGAGTGGCGAGGAAGCTAGCGGGGTGTATGCAATGGCTTTCAAAAGATAAGGACCAAAATGTAAATGGGTGTACTAATTTGCAAAGTAGGTCAAGATAACCTCTCTTTAGGTCCAAATTTTGGTACAAACCTAATTTTGACCTAAGGAATCCAATGGTGAAGTTGGATTTTAGGTTCGACCACGTTTGATTGGAAATTTTGCTTAAAAACCCAAATTAGGTCAATTGATGAGCTAGGACCCTAATCTAGGTCAAACTAGGTTCTAAAGGCCAAATTGAATGTTCTAACCCTAGGGTATATTTTTCCATGAATTTTAGAGGATTTACTTGATTTTTATCCTGATCGAAACCTTGTTGAGTTAAGCAGGTCTATTTTAGGGTTACGAGATGTCATTTAATTCCTGGATTGCACATGAACTCATTTCTGATTGCATCAACCCACTTTTTATATTATTTAGACCATTTGACCTATGTTTTGTCTCTGAGAAATCCTGTTTATGTACTGCAATGGTAAAATTGTAGTTTTAACCTTTATTTCATGTTTTCTTCTCAGAACACTTATTCCTTCAATTAAGCCCTCTTCCAGGTTATGTAGGAGCTTTTATTCTCTTTATTAGGTCAAAATGAGCATGTTATGGCTCATGATGAGGCTCTCATCACTTTTGATTGGCGGCTTGGATCGGTCAAGGATACACAGCACCCCTCTCAGGGTGGGACCAAACCCTACTAGGTCCAAGCCTAGTTTTTATTTGGTTTGATTTGTTCCGTTTCGCATAGTCTCAAGCCCATCCAGCTCATGGCCTCCCAGGCCACATGCACACACCCTCACGGGCCCACACTCGCACGCCCACAGGAACGCACACACTAGGCACACGCACCGCACGTGCCCACACACACACCCATATGCTCATGTTTTGTCATGCGCCCTACGTTGTCGACTGAAGTGCCTTAAACACAAATCACTTTTATACCAAGGCGACAGCTTCAGTTCCACCGATGTGGGACTAAATATACCCCTCTCGATCCAAATTTCATATGATCATTCTAGACCGCTCAAAGCTCCAATCCGAGCAAATGAAGGCTTGCTGGAAAGCTCTTAAGTTGTTGTACACAATTGGAGTATCAATATGATACTCAACGAAGGTTTAGCTCTTCGATTTGAAGGGTGAATGGACTTGGTTCACTACAGCCATCTTGCCTACAGAATGGAGTTTTGGCTCTAAAGTCCTACAGAATGATATTTGACCTCCAGATGAGGTGTTGAATAGGTTGAGAGAGTGTTTCCATGGTTGTTGGTGAAGGTAGTGAACTCTAAGAAGCTTCAGAAATGTTATGAAGCTAAAAAGCTTCGCCAGTAAGCTTCTGAACTTGAATTCAAGTTCTGAAAGGTCCAACAGATGACTAAAGACCTATTTAATCAAATCAAACAACCTCTACAGGTTGTTAAGAAACTATCTAGGTAGATTATCCATTTAAATCTCATCACAATCCTACTATCGCCAGTTTGGGTTCAAAAACAACCCAAACAAAATAGAAATCAATTTCCTTCATAAAATCAATCAGAGGTCATCCAAATTGCATTTGAATCATTTACAAACATCACAGGAATAGATTGGATTCCTCAATTTGTCTGATTGAATCCTAAATCCAAGAATAAGACTTTAAGTTGACCGTGAAGCCTTGAATTTTGACTTTCTAAATTTAACCATTTCAGATGAAATTAATGCCTTAGTCATCTTCTCTTTAACCTCAGGAATGGATTCAGAACCTCAGATGGCTGATTCAGTTAAGATTCCTAGGGTTCCAAGCCTGTCGCCTGATATTCTAGAAGAGTTTGTTTGACAGAACAAATCGAAGTTTATCACATAGATTGACACAATGGAATAGTCTCAATGCAAGTTACCGATGCTTCTAGATCTTTTAAATGAGACTTAACCCTAACTATCAGTCTTCTCCAACTCTGCCGAAGTTGAAGAAGACAAAGATCTAGCAGAAGCACCAGGCATTAAAACCTCAAATAAACTGCTTCAGCATGATCAATGAACTTCAAATCAACGATCTGGAGCTTCACACTAAGTTCTATGGGCTGAAGAGCTCTTCTAACTCGTCGGAGCTCCGGTAAGTCCAAAAAAAGGCTAAAATGTACAAACAATATGAAAACGTGCCATTGATGATCTAAATCACTTCCTGAGGTCACAAGGAACCTCATGAACAAATTAATTCCTTCAATTATCCATTAAATTGAAAATTAAGCAGTGAATTCTTAGTAAACAAGTTTTGAATTTGATTAGGCTCAGGACATGTTTTCCCACTCAGTTGAGTTCAGAAAATAAGTCAAAATGTTGTTGCGCTGGTTTATAGGTGGATAATTAATGATCTGAAATCCTCCTGAGCAGCCATTGATAGCGAGCTCAGGAGATTAAATTAAATTGGGCATTTAAGTTATAGATGGTAATTACTTAAATTAAAGTGAGGATAGGGACCCTTGAGTGATGGTTAGGTGATGGAGGGCCCAGTGAAGGTGGAGTAAGCTCAACCACTTCCACCATGGACAGTGGAAGCAGTTGTTGGAGGTCTAGGTGGTTTAGACGAATAGATGATCAATTTAGTGATTAAAAGTGGTAGAAATGTTCATGAATGATTTAAGGTGATAGATGACTTAAAAAGACAAGATATTGCTCCTGACAAACTCAACGAGCTTGCCGGAGCTGGAGAAGATGAATGAGAAACTAACATTACAAATACCTAATCTACCTAACTAACTACTATAACTAATTTACTTACCTTATCTACTGTTACCTGGATGAAGGAGGTAGAAGATCTCCGTTGATGGTTCATAACAGAGGAGGAAATCAAAGGGTTGAAGAAAGAAGTCCGGCGGGCGTTTGTGAAGTGAAGCAGAGGAACTCCTAGTCAGCATTGCATCAGGAGACTTGGCTGACGTCGGCGGAGATCTAGAGCGATCAAAGATTGATGGAGGAAGCAGACTAAAGTCATCGGAGTCTGGAGAGAATAGCCTATTGGTTAGCTCAGTGAAGAAGAGGGAAGGGAGGTAACTTAGTGAAAATCGAGGGTGTGGAGGGGTATTTATAAGTGGTGGTAGTTGAGAAGGAGGTTGTATCTGGACGGAGAAGAGGCTAGAAGTGGAGTAACCACTGGCATCTTCTCCGATGCCGATGAGGTTATCCACAACCTTAAAATAGGATTGTAGCTTCATCCTAACTAGTGGATGAAAAGGAGATTGTGAGCACAAGCTCCAGGTGCTTGGAGAGGAAGGAATGACGTCGAATATGCAGTGATCAGACGGTGGAAGCACCTCCTATCATCAGCCGTCGAGGAGGCCGAAGAAGGAAAGAACAAGAAGTAGTTTTCAGGGACTTATTTGTAATGAATGTTGAGGACCTAAGTGAAGAATAAGGACTCGATTGAAATAAAATATAAGGACTAAAATGTAAACTAAGGTTTTCAAGGTTTATTTTAAGTTAAATCTTTTTCAACTTTTTATATATGATTATAAATAAGGCAATTATTATATTTAGACCTTGAATTTATATTTTTGGCCTTTTTATCTTAATTTATTTAATTAAGTAATGTTACTTAAGTTATTACATACTTATATATAATTTGTACTTAAGCTAGTTAACACATTAATTAGATAAATTATTGATAATATTTCGAGTCTAATTATTAATTAAGTTATTTACAATATTAATTGGATAATAATATAACATTTTTAACTTATTTTAAGGTCATTTACTATTTATCCCTTATTTAATAATTAACCCATATCTTTACATATTTCTCGCTAATTAACTAGGAAGACTAATTAATTAGGAGTAATTAGAGACCATGATGAGCTTGTCATCATACCCCCAAGCCAAAGTTTTGCTAGTCCCTAGCAAAATTAACTAGAAATATGATGATTTAAAGCACTTGGGTTTAAATTAATATATATAATAACCAAGTAGAAGAATGCTTAGGTCAGAATTAATTTTTTTATATTTAATATAAATATAAATATATAGCTAATATATAGAGCATTTTGTGAAAATTTCCTTACTTAGACTTAAAACTCAAAGCATCTTTAAAACACACTTTATTAAAAATAGAGTTGTTAACAAGAATTTTATCAAAATTCTTTGTAATCATTCTTAACCCTTAAAATCTTAGAATTTAAAGTGTTTTAAGAAAACAAAACCCAAGAGTTGGAAATTAAATTTTAACTCAAAAACTCAATAGACTTAAGTTAATCCTTTGTTTATGAAATTTGATTTCTATCAATCTAAGTTTATGCAAATTAGCTAGATATTCATCATTAACCAAATTTAGAGTAATAAAACTTTAATCTGCCAGCCTACAGCACTAAGGACAGACTTCTAGACATAGGATTTTGTTAATCCTTCTCCTTTAGGTCTCAACTGCAAATCCTCAAAACCCGATTTCTTAGGCTTCATTGCCCAATACAAAGGTTCAGTAGCTATGATTTTAAAACATTCATGCTTGTGAGGAGAGTTGTCCTAAAGGCATCCAAATTTGCAAAAATTCAAATCTTAAGACATCAATTTCCAATCCAGATTATTCCAATTCAAGCTTTTGTCTTGGCCTTACTCAAGTTTGGTTGCTTTCTTCTCACCAGTTTTCTATCCCGAGGTTAACACTTTTGTATATATCTCCCCGGTGGACCACTGGGTCTCTTATTCCTAATTTTTATCTCCATTTTTTTTTTCAACTTTTTTTATAGGTTAGAACACCCTTATGTAGCGAGGTGTTCTTTTATTTGATGGAAGGATGGGTAACATCTATTTATACCGAGATGCTTTATTTTTATGGAAAAACTGCATAAGTACCCATTTGTAGTGAGGTACTTAACTGTAGGGTGTTTTATTTTATTTTTTTATTTTTCCCCCCTTCTCATTTTTCTTACTAACTTTATACTCCAAATCCTTTTTCTAGGTGAGTGGCACATCCTTCACACTTTCAAGAACCGCCCCACGGAAATCCTTAGACTAAAGGGGATTTAGAATTGATCTCTTAACTTCTATGTTTTTGTGGTCTCAGATGCCATCAAGACAATTCTATGTGCGTGATTTTGGATGCTTAGGTTACTTAGCTCTCAAACCAGAGCTTGGACAACAAAGCCATTCACTCTCAGGTTCTTTAAACTTTTAGTTTCCTCCTATAGGATCTGTCAAGACAAAAACTCACCAAGTCTAGCCAAATGTCCTTTAGTTGTTTAAGCTAACTATATCCTGATAGACTTGAAGGCTAAGATTCTACTAACTCTTTACTTAATTAATTCTAAATATCTCGCCTTTTTACTTAACTTGATGATAAAATCAAATATTCAAAAAGCAAAAAGATTACTTAATCTAATTGATTAAAAAGTTACAATTTAATTCCAAAACTTAAGTTTTAAACTTAATACACCTTAGTTTCTTAATTTTAGGGTAAGAATAGAAAAAACAAAGCCTTAAGATTTAAGGATTCTAATTCAAATAAAATCCTATTTTAAGATTTTGCAAATAAAAGTGTGTTTTTACAAAATGTTATAAGTAAAAATCTAAATAAGGATTTAATGCTCTTATATATATACTATATATTATTCTTATTTCTGATCTAAAAGAAAAATTAAGCTCTTAATTATTGATACAAATATATATTTTTTCTTTTTCTTTACTTCACTCTAGATGTAAACACCACTTTTATTATTTTTAGAATTTTTCAATTTTCAAATTTTTGTATTTCTATATTTTTGTTTTTATGTGTTATAAAATTTTCCAATTTTATGAATTTTTCAAAATTTTTCAAATTTTTATTATATTTTTTATTTTGAAATATTTAGAATTTTTGGTATTTCCTTTTTTTAAAAAAATTTTGTGGGTATTTAAATTTTTGTGTTTTTTTTTATATTTTCTCTGCAAATACACTTGAAGTGAAAATTTCACTTCACACCCTGTCAAGCTAAGATTTTACAATGTCCTCATTGTGAGAAGGGTGAAAAAATATTACACTTCATTTAGTGTTGGGTGATGGAAGGAGTTGGATAGAGGAGATCAAAGATCTCTATGCGGGCGATTTCAATTCTTACCAAAAGTCAAAATGGACAGTTGGACTAATTGATGGTAATCAGTGTAAGATGAAGTGAAAAACCAGAAAAGTGTATAGGAAGAGAAAAGTGTAGAAGGTAGGAAACAGCTATGTACAATATGATAAGTTTTACGCTTTTAACTAGGCATAAACCCTAGTAAAGAACTCCTAAAAAGAATATGCATGCTAAAAACAAAGGAGTTATGGAAAAATTGGTTCAAGAAAAATAGAAAAAAGAGATAAAACCACCTGATAAAAACTCATCTTGATATTGCTTAAAATAGATCTTGCAGAACCAAAATCAGATTCCTATAAAAAATCTTAGAAAGATTTGAGCGAATCTTATGAAGATCATATCCGATTTAGGTTGAGATGTAAAATATTAAAGATTGTGGCAATCTAAGAAAAAATTTCAACCAAGTTCAGAAGATCAGTAGAGTCAATTCTGATTCTCAATAATAGGTGGATCATTTTGATATAATAAAGGCTGCCGATGCGAGTTTGGTGGATTATTTTCAGGAAGTACACAAGACAGGTTTTGATTAGAATCAAAGGCCTGATTAATAAAATGTACTTGGCCCTGATGTTGCCTATGGTTTTGTAGATTCGTAGGATTCAATTGGCTGAGATGGAAGAGTACCTGGCTGACGAGATTCAGCTCAAAGCATGATTTGATTTCGTAAATCAGCCAATTCTACCTTACATTGCCTTTGAATCTCAGCGAGAGCTTTAGCATTTTGTCGCTAACTCTCTGTAACAACTCTCAAACTCTGATCGAGCTGCATATCTCTAATCAGCCCAGAGTAATTATGCATACTCATGGAATTAGGCCTCACATTTGGTTGCTGAGAAGGCAATGATGATGAGTTTAGGTGGGTCTGGGTTTAGGTGGGTTTGATTTGGATAATTTGGTCTTTGATTTTGATCAACCCAAGAGAAATTTGGGTGGCTTCTCCATCCAGGATTATAGGTATTAGAATAAGGATTTGATCTTGGAATGTTTTCTTGGATGGCATGTAAACTAAAGAGATATGGTGTGTTTTCTGCAACAGGAAAGGGTAGGGAAAAGGGTGGGAAAGATTATGGGACAAAGGTCCCTCCTTTGGTTGGTGCAGGAGTAGATAGAAAACCCAAGGAAGATGGATCTCTAGAATCCAGATTATTAACAAATTCCCTCCCCGTGGGAATTTGAGGAAAAGGTGAATGCGTGGGATTTTGTGCAGCAAGTAGAGGTGTAAGAGTTTTCATAGTATTTTGGACCTCATCAAGATGCTTTGCTACGATGTTGACTTTGTCCAATTTTTCTGCAATAATTTCTAAATCCTTTGAACTGGACGGATTACCGATCTCGTGAATGCCATTATGCGGATTTTGATGTGTTGTATTCGTGCCTTGCATAAATTGCGACAAGGATGCATTGTTGATCGAGTTTTCTACCATCCCTTTAAATAATTCTGAAGTGGATTCTGTGTTGCGATTGAGAAAGTTCCCTCCACAAGAGGCATCGTCTAGATTGTGAATGCTTTCTTGAAATCCATAATAGAAGATATGCATTAGTTTCCAACGAGGGATGTCATGATGTGGACATTTCCTTTGTAATTCATGAAAGTGTTCCTATGCTTCATGAATTGGTTCTCCTTGATTTTGAATAAAAGTTGTGATTGCTTGCCTTAAAGCATTCGTTCGACCAATAGGAAAGAATTTTTTCACGAATGCAGTTTCGAGTTCAGCCCAAGTTGAGATTGGTCTTGCAATAGTTCTATACCAATATGCAATTTATCTTTAAGGCTAAAAGAGAACATTTTCATGAGTAGGATTTCCCTATTTTGATTTCAAGGTCCAAGAGTTTGAGATAGATTTTGAAGATCTTCAATATGTTGAAATGGATCCTCGGATGCAAATCCGTGAAAATGTGGGATTAGACCTATAATATTTGGCTTTAATTCTGAGCCATTTTCCCTAATGGAAATCCTAACATTAGGCTCTACTTGTGCATTAGATGGATTATAGTAGTCTCGGAGTAGAGGCCTAGGATGAGGGATCAGTAAATCAAGAAGGTCAAAACCTACCTCAGGTTGAGGTGGAGGACCGGCTTCAAGATTTTGCAAGTTATTTAAAGCAGCTACCAAAAGATTGATTTGGTAATTTTGTTCAAGCATTCTAAGGTTCTGGTTTGGGAGCGCCTCATGAATATCAAAAGGTGGCATATCTCCTTGACTAGAAGAAGGGATCTTGGGATTCTTATTCTACAATTGACCCAAAGAAACAGATGAATCAGACAAGAATTTAATTGGTTGCTTAGCTGCAACCGACTTAGGCGCACCTATCAAAGGAGTTACAAGAGGCAGTTTCAAGGATCACCTCCTGTGCATAAAACAAAAAGAATGTGCAAAGGCACACTCACACCACTAAAAACAGCGGCAACAAAACCTGCAAAATAGCGCAAAAAAGTGGGTGTTTCTCTTCTTTCAAAGGAAAGAAGAGTCTTAGAATATGCAAAATACTTTGGATGCAAACAAGTATAGTATCAATATCAAAATACGCATCCTAACCCATATCTACGCAAGTGCATATCCTTAAAGCTCAAAGGCCTAAGGTCTTGGATCAAGATCACTCACACTGGCTCCCCAGGGCTCTAATAGTGAGACAGACTTGTTGATCTTCGACCAAAGCCCTAAGAGGTGCAAAGTGGAGAGATAGAAAATTAGACTTGTGTGACTCTAGTGATCGTGCTATGTGTACGATAGCATGCAACAGATGATAGCGATAGAACCTGCATGCATTCTGCAAATAGATTTAAGTCACAATTTTTATTATCCTCCTTTTTTTACTTAATCTTTTCACAAATATGATAGAAAGAAATAAAGTGGCCGCTTTTAAGTATTTTCAACAAAGAATATGTGGTCATGATATTAACTCCCAAATAGGGATCTACGCGATTTTTCGCGTGTTTTCCCACTGATGCGAGAAAAATAGTAGAAAACTTTTTCTGAGTCAGATCGTAGAGTTACTAGCAGATGAATGTATTCCTAAGAGTGTATGAATATAACATGCTGCTGCTAGTCAGAAAATATTTTTAATTCTTTTACTAACTAAATGCAACAATACAAACTAAACTAGAGACTAAGAAAAGAATACTTACAATGGTATGTGTAGTGAAAAACAAAACAGAAAAAGAAAACCTGCCTTCTTTCCTGAGAATACCTACAGAGGTAAACTTGAAAAGAAGATAGAAAACAAAACAAAAGAAAAACTAATTAGTACAAAATAAGTAAAAATAGTAATAATGGCGAATATAATTACAGTTACCTCCCTGGCAACGGCACCATTAAAATGGTGGTTATCTTTCACAACATAGTTAATTAAGTTAATTATGCTTGATTATGTTCAAAAGAAAGTAACTTAGGTCAACTTGAATTTATGTCGATTAAGTAGTATAAGGTCAAGTTAACCTAACATTTTAGATTTTATTTGTTTTTAACTGGTTGAGTCGAGGTCATTCACTAGGAAGAATAACTTAATTCAAATTCACCATTTCATCTAAGCTACTAACGGGAATTATAATTAAATTTACTTTAAGAACATGAATTTTGCTTAAGTCTTTCTAATTAGAAGAATATGTAAAATTCCATAAGGAAACACATTTACACAAATGATCTTCTTTTACAAACAAGTAAACATGTTTATTTCTTTTAATTTCTTTTATTTACAAGAGATTAAGGCAAGAAAAAGTAATTCTAATGAAAATATGCCTTATTACAACATTAAGCTCAAAAGAAATTAATAAAATGCAAGAAATTAAACCACTAATTTTTCTTCTTTGTCTTCTGCCTCTTCCTTCTCTTCTTCCTTTTCTTTTACCTTTATCCCTCTCTCTCTATCTCTTCTCTTTACTTTTCTCTTAATCTTTCTTGAGTTCTTCTCTTATGCACCTATTCTTCTCTTTCTTTTCTTTCTTCTAACTCTGCTTGTTATTTTTCTTTAGCCCTTATGCCTGTCTACCTTTCTTTTCTCCTTATGAGCTCTCCCCTTCTTCTCCTTCTCTTCGTTTACATCCTTTCTTCTTCTCCTTCTCTTCTAAACCTTTGTATCCTTCTCTTCTGAACCCTTACAGATCTTCTGAACTGAACCATTTTGACCCTTTGAATAAAAAATTAGGTTTTTGATTTGCGGCTTGGACCAGTTGGGGATACACAGCACCCCTCTCAGGGTGGGACCAGACCCTACTATGTCCAAGCCTGGTTTTTATTTGGTTCGATTTATTTTCGATTCGCATAGTCTCGAGCCCATCTGGCTCATGACCTCCCAGGTCACATGCACACACCCTTATGGGCCCACACTCGCACGTCCACAGGCACACACACACCTGGGCACGCGCCTACACACACACCCATATGCTCATGTTCTTTCATGCTCCCTACACTGTCGACTGAAGTGACTTAAACACAAATCACTTTTATAATAAGGTGGCCGCTTCAGTTCCACCGATGTGGGACTAAATATACCCCTCCCAGTCCAAACTTCAGATGATCATTCCAGCCAGCTCAGAGCTCCAATCCGAGCAAATGAAGGCTTGCAAAAAAGCTCTTAGGTTGTTCTAGATGATTGGAGTATCAATTTGATACTGAAGGAAGGTTTAGCTCTTCGATTTGAAGGGTGAAGGGACCAGGTTCAATATGGCCATCTTGAGTGCAGAATGGAGTTTTGGCTCTAAAGTCCTACAAAATGACATTTGACCTCTAGATGAGGTGTTGAATAGGTTGAGAGAGTGTTTCCACGACTGTTGGTGAAGGTAGTGAACTCTAAGAAGCTTCAGAAAGGTTATGAAGCTAAAAAGCTTTTCGCCAGTAAGCTTTAGAACTTGAATTCAAGTTTTAAAAGGTCCAATAGATGGCTAAAGACCTATTTAATCAAATTAAACAACCTCTACAGGTTGTTAAGAAACTATCTGGGCAGATTATCCATTTGAATCTCGTCACAAACCTACTGCCGCCAGTTTGGGTAAAAAAATAACCGAAACTGAACAGAAATCAATTTCCTTCATAAAATTGATCAGAGCCCATTCAAATTGCATTTGAATCATTTATAAACATCACAGGAACATATTGGATTCCTTAATTTGTCTGATTGAATCTTAAATCCAAGAATCATACTTTAAGTTGACCGTGAAGCCTTGAATTTTGACTTTTTAAATTTAACCATTTTAGATGAAATTAATTTCCTTAGTCATCTTCTCTTTAACCTTAGGAATGGATTCAAAACCTCAGAAGGCTGATTCAGTTAAGATTCCTAGGGTTCCAGGCCTGTCACCTGAGATTCTAGAAGAGTTTGTTTGATAGAAAAAATCAAAGTTTATCACATAAATTGACACAATGGAATAGTCTTAGGGAAAGGTACTGATGCTTCTAGACCTTTTAAATGAGACTTAACCCTAACTATCTGTCATCTCCAACTCTGCCGGATTTGGAGAAGACAAAGATCTAACAGAAGCTCTTTTGACTCGTCAGCATGATCAGTGAACTTCAAATCAGAGATCTGGAGCTTCACACTAAGTTCTATGGGATGAAGAGCTCTTTTGACTTGTCGGAGCTCCGGTTAGTCCAGAAAAAGCTAAAATGTACAGACAATATGGAAACGTGCCATTGATGACCTAAATAGCTTCCTGAGGTTACAAGGAACCTCAGGAACAAATTAATTCCTTCAATTATCCATTAAATTGAAAATTAAGCAGTGAATTCTCAGTAAACAAGTTTTGAATTTGATTAGGCTCAAGACCTATTTTCCCACTCAATTGAGTTGACAAACAAGTCAAAAGGTAGTTGCGATGGTTATAGGTGGATAATTAATGATTTGAAATCTACTTGAGCAGTCATTGACAGTGAGCTCAGGAGATTAAATTAAATTAGGCATTTAAATTATAGATGGTAATTACTTAAATTAAAGTGAGGATAGGGCCCCTTAAGTGATAGTTAGGTGATGGAGGGCCCAATGAATGTGGAGTAAGCTCAACCACTTCCACCATGGACAGTGGAAGCAGTTGGTGGAGGTGGAGGTGGTTTAGACGAATAGATGATCAATTTAATGATTAAAAGTGATAGAAATGTTCATGAATGATTTAACAAGGTGATCGATGACTTAGAAAGACAAGAGATTGCTCCTGACAAGCTCAACGAGCTCACCGGAGCAGGAGAAGATGAATGAGAAACTAACATTACAACTACCTAATCTACCTAACCAACTACTATAACTAATCTACTTACCTTATCTACTGTTACCTGGATGAAGGAGGTAGAAGGTCTTCGTCGATGGTTCATAACAGAGGAGGAAATCAGAGGGTTGAAGGAAGAAGTCCGGCGGGCATTTGTGAAGTGAAGCAGAGGAACTCCTAGTCAGCACTGCATTAGGAGAATTGGCTGACGTCGGTGGAGATCCAGAGTGATCAAAGATTGATGGAGGAAGACGGAGGAAGAGGAGGAAAGTCGCTGGAGTTTGGAGAGAATAGCCTATCAGTTAGCTCAGTGAAGAAGAGAGAAGGAAGCTAACTTAGTGAAAATCGAGGGTGTGGAGGGTTATTTATAGGTGGCAGCAATTGAGGAGGTTGTATCTGGATGGAGAAGAGGCTAGAAGTGGAGTAACCACTGGCATCTTCTCTGACACCGGTGAGGTTATCCACAACCCTAAAATAGGATTGTAGCTTCATCCTGACAAGTGGATGAAAAGGAGATTGTGAGCACAAGCTCCAGGAGCTTGGAGAGGAAGGAATGACGTCGGATATGCGGTGATCAGACGGTGGAAGCACCTCCTATCATCAGCCGTCGAGGAGGCTGAAGAAGGAAAGAAGAAGAAGTAGTTTTCAAGGACTTATTTGTAACGAATGTTGAGGACCTAAGTGAAGAATAAGGACTCGATTGAAATAAAATATAAGGACTAAAATGTAAACTAAGGTTTTCAAGGTTTATTTTAAGTTAAATCTTTTTCAACTTTTTATACATGATTATAAATAAGACAATTATTATATTTAGACCTTGAATTTACATTTTTGACTTTTTTAGATTAATTTATTTAATTAAGTAATTTTACTTAAGTTATTACATACTTAGGTATAAATTGTACTTAAGTTAGTTAACACATTAATTAGATAAAGTACTGATAATATTTCTAGTTCAATTATTAATTAAATTGTTATTAATATTAATTGGATAATAATATAGCATTTTAAACTTATTTTAAGGTCCTTTACTATTTATCCCTTATTAATAATTAACCCATATCTTTACATATTTCTAGCTAATTAACTAGGAAGACTAGTTAATTAAGGGTAATTAGAGACCATGATGACCTTCTCATCATCTGGTGGCGTAAGTCATTAGTCCGACCAACTGGGAAGAACTTTTTAAAGAATTCGGATTGCAGTTCAACCCATGTGTTGGTTGGACACATCTGAGTCTGATACCAATGAGCTGCCTTGTCCATGAGAGAGAAGGAAAACATCTTCATAAGATGAATATCCCAGTTTTGTACATCTGACCTGAAGGTCTAGGACAAATGTTTGAGTTATTTGCTATGCTGGAAGGGATCCTCGGAATTAAGCCCATGAAACTTTGGAATAGCATGCATCATGTTGAGCTTGAGTTTAGAATTCGGACCTCCAGCCAGGATTTGGACTTGAGGTTCAATCACCACCACAACAGGATTATAGTGATCTCGCATCATAGGACGCTACAGTGGGTTCACAAAGTTTTGAAATAGATCATTCAGGCATTGGTGTTGGTGTTAGGGATTATTCTCTTCTTCAACTGGTTGTGCCATGATGATAGAAGAAGGAGAATTTGGTTCTAATGAATCGGAGGAGATGTCTATGTGGTAGGGTTAATGCACAAACACGGATGTCGAGGCTTGGCCTCGGTAGGAGTGAATCACCAAAGGAGGTCTTAAGGATGGTCTTAAGGACCTCTCACCAAACATGCATTGATGGTTTGGAGGAGAGTAGAATGTGCTGGACCCAATCAAGACACCCAAAAATTTGGATGACTACAGAGGTTTGGGGTGGATGATACCCCTTAGTCAGAAAAGCCGTCCACCTAAGAAATACCTAGGCAGCCAGAGAGGGAGAGTCCCACAAAGACCCCTACATGGTAGAGCATCCCCATGAGTTACAGGGTTTCCCCCACCCAACCTCTCTTGTCAGTGAGATTCTAGGTAGAGCAGAATGGGGACTTTAACCTCTTAAGTCTACCACTTTTATTTAAGATCAAAGGTGCTTAGGATTTCACTTGAACTTTAGATGTTTTGAGTACAAAAGTGACCTAATTTTAAGGTTGGTTGACCCAACAAGAGGTCAACTTCACCTATTTGTCCTTTGAGAAGCTTTATGTCCTTTCTTTTAGGATTCAAGTGAAATTAAGAGCTTGAATTTTAGGGTTTCTCTTGAATAAGTCTTTTCAATCAAGGTTTAGGCACACCTCTTTTTGGAATAGTTGATTCTTTGCTTAGAAAGATGTGTCTCTAAAAACCCTAAATTGGAATCCTTGATTTGGCTCTAATTTTGGTCCAATCTAGTTGCCATAAATATGGTATCTAGGGCTCGATCAAGAATGTGGTAGCCCTAGTTACCTTAAATGGATGCACAAATCAATATTTGTTGTTGAAATCAAAATCAGGCCACTTTGGTGACTTAGCTAAATATGGAAAGCAGGTACCCCTAATTGATTTTTATCTTGCTTTTCCTCTTCAGAACGAGGGGTCAAGAGAAAAGGTGAATCAGAGATTACTTGCCCCAGGTGTGTTTGCTATGCGGTCGTCTTTTCTTGAATTTTTTCACCTAAAACAATCACAACAAAAGAGATGTATCACATTAGTATCAAATCAGAAATTGTGATCAAGATTTCTAAATCGCCCGTTGCTTCTCGGCAACGGTGCCAAAATATTTAACGAGCGAAATCAATGTTTTAAAATCAATGCGTCGTAGTATAGTTGAAATCGCTCGGAAGCAAATAGATTTTATTACTCGAATTGTAAGACTGAGGTTGAACACAGGGAGTAAATTGGGGTTTAAAAATCAAGAGCACAACTTTTGAGAAATTGAATATGCAATGTAAATTAGAGTTGTAATGCAAAAAGACAATGGATGTAAAGAGAAAACAAATATTGGACATCTGATTTTGTGAATCAAATGTCTTAAACTTAGGGTTGCTACAGTGCTTTATTCCTCTTCTTTCTCTCTTCTTCTGATCTGTCTCTGTTCTTCTATGGCTACTTCCTTGCTTCTTTCTTTCTTTCTTTCCTTCTATTCTCAGTCTGTGCCTTTTCTTTCTACTTTTAGCTTTGGTTTCTTCTCTTTCTCTTTCAGCCCTTTAGCTTTTTCCTCTTCAGTCCTTGCCTTCTCCATCCTTAGTGTTCGCTGGCTTCAGCCCTCTTCTTCCTTGGCTTCTTCTTCTCCTTCCCTACGAGAGAGCAAAACCTAACCCTACCCGCCCTGTGATATCTCTTCCTCTTTCTCTCTTAGGCTCGCTCTCAAAGAGTCGTTTCTCGGGTAATCGGGTCGGGTACATGCACCTGAGACCAGGCCCACCGGTGTGCGGTGGTGGGTAAGGAGTGCAGGTCGGGTATACGAGTCAAGCTAGGTCCACAGGGATCGGGTCATAGACGAGGCAGTGAGAGGGCGAGTGGGACCTTACCTCGTGGTCAGGAGGTGATAAGCCATATTCACTTTTTCAATTTATCCCACTAAGCTCGCTTGACAGCTTCTGAGGTGGGACTATGTTGTCTCTCCTTCCTTTGAGAGCACCCACAGCAAGAGTCTCCTTGATTGCAGCAACTATGTGGGGCTTTAGCGCCAATCGCTCATCTGGAGTTATGCACGAAGGGATTCCGCACACCTGGGACCCGTAGCCTGGAGTGAGGAGACCTGGAGGAGGCTTTCAAGCAAGATCCTCATGGTCGTTAATGGTGGTAGACCTTCAATACCTGTCAATAGGAAAACGGCCTTGCGGACTCGTCAGAAAGCTCTGACAGCTTTGCCTAGACACGATGAAGGTAGTGCAGAGGTCGACGTGGCGTGGGGTGGCCAAAGCGTGCATGCCTATAACACCCTGTGTGCATGAAAGTGGGTGTGTTCGAAGGACTGGGGGCTTGGTGTGGTGAGTGGAGTGAGGGTTTAGGGTCAGTGAAGTGTGGCGATGCTAATGGTGTTGTTGCCGAGGCCGATGGAGGAGTGGCGTGGCGGGGATGCCTCGCAGGAGGTCTGGCCGAAGATGAGGAAGGTGAGGGTGATAGCATGCGTAGAGGCATGTTTGAAGAAATAAAGAGAGAAAAATGATGGGAACAGAGAGAGAACTTAGCTGAGCGTGGATAGATGAAGGGGGATGCAAAGATGACAGCCGACTCGTATTGCCGTCACCAGAGACGAAATACTCAGTGGAGGAGGACGGTGACCATGAAAGGGCAGCAGGGATGTTGGCTGGTGTGGTGCAATGCAGACGAAGTGGAGGAAGAGAACCCTGCCACTGGTATTGTGGCAGAGCGACGAGGGAGAGAGAGGGGGGTTGCCAAATCTTGCTGAGTTACTAATTATGCAGCAATCATAGGTCTTAATTGACCTAGATTAGGCTAGAACTTAGCATAAGTGAGGGAAATTCATACACGCATACGCATTATCTGCATCCTTACTATTTTACTTTAGCTATGCATAAAATAATGTTATAATGTGCTGATTAAGTGCATTATGTCGATTGCAGGCAATAAGCAGATTTGGAGCAAGATCTAAAGCTGGATCTGGAATAACGAGAGTTGTAGCAGAGCTGTAGTAGAAGGCTTAGTTTAGATATAGGAACAATAATGTAAGGGGATTAAAGGTTTGCTATTCTATTAAGTAGGAATAAAGTAGTAAAATGTGAAGAGCATAGGTCCATCCTAGCCCTAGGATAGCCTAGAGACTTTCCCAAGCCTTAGCCACCCTTAGATTAGGTCACAACACCCTAGGAAGCCTTAAAACCCTAGTTCCAACCCTTATCTCGACGTCCAGATAAGTTATAAGACGTCCAGGACTCTTAGCCATCTCCCGCACACCTTAAACCCACTTCTGCAGTGTTATTGGACATCCAGACACTTTGTCAGATGTCCAATTTCCGCAGAGTACCCAAAACAGAACCTTGATTTCCCCTGACACAAATTGGACGTCCAGAACTGAAGTCTGGACTTTTGATTTTTGAGTATAATTCATCTGATCCTATTATTGGATGTCTGATACTGGTCTCTAGTCCCTGTTTTGAGATTCAAGTCTTGATCTTGGATCTCTAGCTCCCTAGACCTAATCCCAACCACATAGGAACCTAAATTAAGGTGTCCTAACCCTAGTACATCACCTCTAGACGTACCTAAGGACCTAATTAGGTCCTCACCAAACCCAATTGACTTAGATCAAAGTCAAGTACCTTCACCTAAGTCAATTGGACTCATTGAGTCCAATTGAGCTTAGATCTCAACCCACACAAGTTCAATTGGACCTAGTGAGAGTCCAATTGACCTAAACCCAACCTGATTGAGTTATGTCACCCTCAATTAGGCTCACACTCGTTCAATTAAACTTAGGTTAAGTTTAATTGCATTTCCACCTTAGTAATTAGGGTTTGTAACCATAAATCAAGACCTACACCTACACAAACCCCTTAGGACCTACCCTAAGCCACCTAGCCACATAGAGCATGACCAGACACACACACACACAAGCACACCCATTCAAACACACACTTCTCTAGAGTTCTCTGGAGCTCTCTCTTGAGATGGTGCCACCTCTTGGTTGCCAAATTTAGCAACCAAGAGGCATTCAAATTGAGATCCACAATTTTTGGATCTCAAAGACCACCTCCACCCTCATGTGGCCGGCCACTCTTGAACTCTCTCTAGAGAGTTCCACACCTCTTTAGACAGAAGCCATTGGGTCTATAAAAAGACCCCATGGACGGCCAAGTGCACCCATTCACATCCTTGGCTTCCATTGGCACCACTCACTCCATTGGTGCCATTCACTCCACCTCCACTTAGCTAGCCACTCCACCTCCACGAGCTCACTACCACCACCATGGAGGACATCATGCTGGGATGCTGGATCACTCCTCCCTCTCTCCAAGGGTCAGCCTAAGCTACATTGGCAGCCCCTCATTCTCCTCCCGGCCACTCCAAGGCCATCGGGGACCACCCCTGAATGCCCTCTATTCTTCTAGATTTAATTCATGCTCTCCATAATTTTATTGCTTTTACTACTGCTTAATAGCATAGTCTTACTTCTCCCCCAATGATGCATGTGAAATCCCCCCCATCGATTCTTGTATGCAATCATTTTTTGGTAGCTAGGTTTCATTTTCAAGCATTTATGTACAATCTTTCCTCTAGATTCCTTATGCAAACAACTCCCCAATGAATGAATGAAAATGCATTTATAGATATATATATATCTTTATGTGTTTGAAATCACCACGAGATTAATAATTATCGTATTTGTATGATTTAAGTGCTTGTTCTTTAACTGTCTATCCATTACGCACCGGCATGTCGTTTCCCGAGGATAGTGAAAATCTAACAATAGATGCTTTCTCCATAAATAGTCACCACCTCACTATAATTGTGTGCACAGAAACTCACACGTTCACCTTCGTAATTTATTTGACGCATGTGCATGTGATCCGAGTTAATAACAGAAGTGGTGAAGTTTTAGTTAGGAGATTGGAAACCGGCATGCGTCTTTAAATGAAGTAGAGTAGTAAAAAGATCGATTTTAAAAGTGAAAGCAATGCCTCCCAGAGACAAATGACCAGGATTGAAGTCTCTTAATTTTTGTAAAATAATATGTTTGTTGGGTCGTACTTCGCGACTATACTACGACACTTTTTTCTATCAAAAACACGATCTATGTATGATCGACAAATGGCGCCGTTGCTGGGAAGGCAACATCATTTTCTATGATTTTGATCTTTTAAAACATCATTGACAAATTTGCCTCTGCTTTGTTTTTTGTGCAAGAAAAATGGGATCTGCGCACACAACGAGTGTGGAAAATAAATCCAGGTGCACATCACTGTAATTTTAGATTAGGTTTTACTTACTGCAATTTCCTTTGAAATTTGTTTTTACTCATTGTCACAAAAAAAATAAAAAAAATACAAAAAAAAAATTTCAAAAAATCTAGATTAGGGTTCCTTTCGAATCTTAGGTTAGTTTGAAAAAAAAAAGAAAAACAAAGATATTTTCTTTGAATCTTTTCAAAAAACTTCTTTTTGAGAAAAAAAACATACAAAAGTTTTGAAAAAAAAATATTTTTGGTGGAAAGCTTAGATTTTAAGTTTGAACCTCTTTAAAATCTTTTCTACCATCTTCTGATTTTCGGCCAGATTTCAAGTCTAAATTAAAAATTTGATTGCCGAAAAACTAACAAGCAAAAAATTTGGAAATTCTGGACAAACCTTCATTTTCAAACCATCTTTCAAAATCCACCATTCTTTTGAAAAAATTCCAAGTATACAATTTTTGAAAATAGGCGAAGTGCACAAGGGTCAGACTAACCTCGATTCAACATTTTTCAAATTTCAAAAAGCGATTCCGAGTAATTTGCAAATCTATTTTGAATAAAAATGGTGAGGTTTGAAATAAGATCTCATTGTCTTTATTTTCCATATTTTTCCTGAATTTTTGAAGGTCATTTGATACTATGTCAAGGCAAAAAACTGACTAGGGGTCAAAGTTCCAAATTTGACCCCCTGGTATTCAAAATTCCCTAAAAAATTGGTTGAAATAGTAAAAATTCTAAAAAAATATTCTCTAAAAACCTAACTGAAAAAAAATCTACACACAAAATTTCAAATTACTTGGATTCCAATTATTATCAGAGAACAAACATTACTTTTGTGGTCTGCTGAAATAGAGAAAAACCTAGAAGTGCATGCAATTTAGGTTGAATCTTTAGGGTTACAACTAGAGACAACACATTGGGCTAGCCTAGACTTAATCAAGTCTAGTTAGCCGGTGAGCTTGGTCACCTTGTGGGCCACTCACCATAAACCCCACTGAAGAAAACGGGTTAAAAATTAATTTTAAAACACGAAATCAACCCGAGTTCGTTGTCATACTACTTGGTGCTTTTAATCTCTCTTGCCAAACCTGGTGACTAAGTCTGCGGGGTAGTGTCAAGAGACTGCAGCTCGGGGGTCAGCAGAACTGGAGGCGTAAGCTAAAGGAAGAACCTTCCCCTTAGTCCCCCCATAACCAGACTGGCTGGGTTAGCTTGAGAGGCAGGAATCACTTTTAGTCGGCTGAACGACGAACTTACCTTTAGGAATTCAAATTTCTTACAAAAAATATGGTCACCTGATCTATAAGGACCATTTGATTGACAGGGCCTTAGCCTTGTGCTGCTTGGCTACACCAACCCAGGGGTTGGGTGGTGTATACAAGGAAGGAGGTCACTTTGACCTCGCTTGGTTGGACCTTGGGAGCCACTCCCAAGGAGGTGAGTCACCTCGCCCGAACCATCTTCTCCCCCCCTTTCTTCTACTGCAAGAGCCACCATGGCAAATCCTGGATCTGGACCTAATCAGGATCCAGAAGAGCTGGACCCACGAGCTTATCTGAGAGCTCGGGTTACTGAATTAGCTCAACCTTGGGATCAGAACCCAAGGTGGCGAAGACGACTTTTCGCTTCACCTGATCCTTCTCCTTGGGTTACCAAAATGGTTAACCCATATCCTAACCCTGGATATTATGATCCATACCAGTCGGTTCCTCAAGGGACTGCATCTTATAACCCAGGATATGGATTTCATACTCCTGCTTCTCACCCATGGAACATGGGTAGACTTGATTCACCCCCTGGAACCCCTGAAGAGTTATGGTGCATATGTGGCTGCATTCTAGAATATAGAGAGCTATAGCGAGTGATAAGGAAAAGGCCGCATCCTATCTACACGAAATCCAGGCTATCATTGAGCTGAACCAAAGACAAAGCTGGATTCTTCATCGACAAGTTGGGATGGAGCTTCGTTGGGAAACAGCAGAGATAACAAGGCTAATGAGACAAAATCGGGAAACTCAAGAACTACTACTTTTGAGATATCAAGTGGAAAATAGCCTTGAAGACCTCGAGGAATCCGAAACGATTATGCTGAAAGGACACATAGAAGATTCTCGAGAGCAGATACTAGAATATCACTCAGGGAAAAAGAATCTAGCGTGGAGATGAGATAGGAGCAGGAAGTATGCCAAATGGGTTCATCTGAAATTGACGAGGAAAGGACAGATATCTCCAGGACTAAGCAGCAATCAGATTATCCTGAACCCTAGGAAACACCTTTCGGGTTAGATAACCCAATCGAGACAAGGGAAGTAGATCCAATTGAGGATATGGATCTTGAGGCAAGCATTTCATGCAACACTATTGATTAGCCTAAGCCACTTACCATTGTAGGTGAACCTGTGCTAGAGCCAACACCTTCTGATCTGCACTCTTCTTCTTTCACCTACATCCCTAATTCGAATGCTAGAAATTCTGAGATGACACTTTCTATCCCTGATCCTGACATCCGAAAACCAGAAGTAGATATGGATAACTTGAACGAAGAAATAAACATGCTACCCGAGGCAGGAATTACTGAGGAGCGCAATGCATATGAGGGTGAAGCTTCAAGTAGAATGAGCTGGGGATGCACCTACCATCCTAGTCAATGGCTCGACCCTGAGCCTGAAGAGTCAACCTCCGATAAATCAGAGATGAATACTGATGAGGATGAAGTAATTTCTAATGAGGATTTCAATGACCTCCCCACAGATTTTCTACTTTCACGAATACCCCCGTATGACCCAGAGCCTGGAGAGGGCATGATCTTTGATGTCAATTATCATTATGAGGATCCCTATGACTCAGATTCTAGTTCTGAGATACATTTTGATCTACTCCCTCAGCAACTTCCTGCTGAATTGTGGGACATGATAAATCAGCTAAATCAATATCAGGGTCCCCCCTCTGATTATCCTCTATTTTCCACCACCACTCCACACTTTCTTATAGCTAGACTTGTTGAAGTAGGGGGTGCACAATCAGCTGGTTCGCATCTCTGGACCACTGATTCTGGGAGCATACGAGCATATCTTTCTCTTAATCTCAGCTGTCTCCTATGCTAGAAATGACACATCTGATTGAGTTTTCGCCTAGCTGGAGGCGTTAAACTCAGCACGTATAGATACCATTCACTCCACATTTCACCATCATCTATACATAACCATTTTTATACATAGCATATTTTTCTTTTAGCATATTTCCCTTTTGTATATTGCATGTTAACAGGTTGGCCGGTACTGAATCAGGAGCAATTACAAGTGATTTCTACCCATTCTCCCCCTGCAGTATTTATTTTCTTTTATATTCATGCATGAGGACATGCAAGAACTTAGGCATGGGGGATAGATACAAAAAAATTGAAAAATTTTTATGCCAAAATTTATAAAAACCTCATAGCTACATGTAAAATGTACTTTAGGACCATAAATAAAAGAACAACCGACTCCACCTCCAATGCTCGCATTGGAGCTAGAAATCTTTCACAACAGCCACTTCCGACTGACCCGCTCACCTTTTGTTCTAAATTTACGGTCAAGCTGATTGTAACCCGATATGGGAAATTCACGAAGTACAAATTATACGAGGTTACGTGTTTATAGCATATATACATATTGCAATCATGAATAGGATTATTTTATTAAGAGAATGCATTAGGGATTTTATCCTCTAGTCGATTCTTGTAATCTGGAATCCAATACAACTTTTCGCACACACATAGAATTTACAATGGATCATGGTGAAGGCTGATAAACATCTTCAGTCTATCGAGAAGAAGCAGTGCTTCTTTTCCTGAACCCTTGGACAGTGTTTTGGGAGTCAGGCTGATTTTCTTCCAAAAATCCACCAAATAGTGTGAGATGAGAGTAGAGTGTACTGGTGCTCTAAGATTAGTGCGAGGAATCTGGACTCCTAGATAATTAGGTGATAATACTCTGAGATTAGACATAGGTTTCTCTCTCGGTTCCTGCGTATACATTTTTGTGTGAAATTTTGAGAGCCACCAAATAAGGCAAATACACGGAGAGCGAGTTTTCATAAAACTAGGGCTAAGGTGGATGGTTATGACCATTCTCTATGGAATCCTCGGCTGAAGGAGGGTATTGATGTCAAGGTCAGAAATACACCATCCTATCCATCTTTCCCGGTGACATGAATAAGCACTTCCACCAAATAAGCCACCCAATGTCTCTTGAGTACTACCAATCCCTAATAATGCCTCCTCAATAAAGTTCATGGATGTATGCTAGTTGCGTTATGTTGAAAAAAAAAGAAAAAGAAAAAAATATGATGATGAAAAGAAAGAAAAATTGAAAAAAAAAGAATGAATATTTAGTGTGTATTTCATCAAGGCAATACCACAAAATAAAATTGAGATCCACCAAATATGGCCCTAACCTATTTTTCTTGTGTTTCTGACTGCCCAAATACTAGCTGAGGAATTCCGACTTAGTGTTAGGGTTATGAGAACTCAATTAAAGTGTTGATGCCTAGTGAGACCACCAAATACAGGTCATATGAGTGAATCTGGTGAAGTTGTGAGCTCTAAGAAAGAAAAGAAAAGGAAAAGAAAAAGAGTAAGAGAGAATAGATACAAAGGAATCAAAAGGGAGCATAGTTTTTCTCGTCTTTCTCTGAGTCAATTTACTTAGCAATCCGGGAATCTGGATTCTATAGTACTAGTCTCTATGTAGCACCAAGTGAGAGTGAGCCACCAAATATATAATCCTTTCCCTCAGAGATTCTCTACCTAAGCCTAAAGTATGGGTGGAATTCATAGAATATCTTGAATACCTCGAGCGAAGAAGTTCGCCTATCCTGCTAGAATTTTTACTAGGGGTCAAGTACAGACTTTAGAGGTGAATCAATTTTTCACTCAAATCCGTTGCAAAAGCTACATAGCCGCAGTTTCACGATTGTCTGGATTTCTAGAGCATAGGATGAAAACAAAAAGGATAAAAATCTCTACGCATACACTTGATAAAATAATCAATCCCTTAGGGACCCTTTTTGTAATTAAAGTAGTCTTGCATTTGCTAGGGATTAGCAAGATTTAGGCATGGGGGTATGATTGCGCAGCAATCATAGGTCTTAATTGACCTAGATTAGGCTAGAACCTAGCATAAGTTAGGGAAATTCATACACGCATATGCATTATCTGCATCCTTACTGTTTTACTTTAGTTATGCAAAAAATAATGTTATAAAGTGCTGATTAAGTGCATTATGTCTATTACAGGCAATAAGCAGATCTGGAGCTGGATCTGGAGCAGGATCTGAAGCTGGATCTGGAATAACGGGAGTTGTAGCAGAGTAGGAGCAGAAGGCTTAGTTTAGATATAGGAACAATAATGTACGGAGATTAAAGGTTTTCTATTCTATTAAGTAGGAATAAAGCAGTAAAAAGTGAAGAGCTTAGGTCCATCCTAGCCCTAAGATAGCCTAGAGACTTCCCCAACCCTTAGCCACCCTTAGATTAGGTCACAACACCCTAGGAAGCCTTAAAACCCTAGTTCCAACCCTTATCTAGACGTCTTGATAAGTTATAGGACGTCTAGGACCCTTAGCCATCTCCTGCACACCTTAAACCCACTTCTATAGTGTTATTAGACGTCCAGACACTTTGTCAAACGTCCAATTTCTGCAGAGTACCCAAAATAGAACCTTGATTTCCCCCTGACTCAAATTGGACGTCCAGAACTGAAGTCTGGACTTCTGATTTTTGAGTATAAGTCGTCTGATCCTATTATTGGATGTTAGATACTGGTCTCCAGTCCCTGTTTTGAGATTCAAGTCTTGATCTTAGATCTCTAGCTCCCTAGACCTAATCCCAACCTCATAGGAGCCTAAATTAAGGTGTCCTAACCTTAGTACATCACCTCTGGACCTACCTAAGGACCTAATTAGGTCCTCACCAGACCTAATTGACTTAGATCAAATTCAATTACCTTCACCTAAGTCAATTGGACTCATTGAGTCCAATTGAGCTTAGATCTCAACCTACACAAGTTCAATTGGACTTAGTGAGAGTCCAATTGACCTAAACCCAACCTGATTGAGTTATGTCACCCTCAATTAGGCTCACACTCATTCAATTAAACTTAGGTTAAGTTTAATTGCATTTCCACCTTAGCAATTAGGGTTTGTAACCCTAAATCAAGACCTACACCTACACAAACCCCTAAGGAACTACCCTAAGCCACCTAGCCACATAGAGCATGACCACACACACACACACACACACCCATTCATGCACAAACTTCTCTAGAGTTCTCTAGAGCTCTCTTGAGATGGCGCCACCTCTTGGTTGCCAAATTTAGCAACCAAGAGGCATTCAAATTGAGATCCATAATTTTTCGATCTCAAAGACCACCTCCACCCACATGTGGCCGGCCACTCTTGGACATTCTCTAGAGAGTTCCACACCTCTCTAGAGAGAAGCCATTGGGTCTATAAAAAGACCCCATGGATGGCCAAGTGCACCCATTCACATCCTTGTCTTCCATTAGCACCACTCACTCCATTGGTGCCATTCACCCCACCTCAACTTAGCTAGCCACTCCACCTCCACGATCTCACTACCACCACGGAGGACATCATGTCGGGATGCTAGATCACTCCTCCCTCTCTCCAAGGGTTGGCCTAAGCTACATTGGTCGCCCCTTATTCTCCACCCGACCACTCCAAGGCCATCGGGGACCACCCCTGAATGCCCTTTATTCTTCTAGATTTAATTCATGCTCTTCATAATTTTATTGATTTTATTACTGCTTAAAAGCGTAGTCTTACTTCTCCCCTAATGATGCATGTGAATTCCCCCCTATCGATTCTTGTATGCAATCATTTTCTGGTAGCTAGGTTTCATTTTCAACCATTTATGTACAAGCTTTCCTCTAGATTCCTTGTGCAAACAACTCCCTAATGAATGAATGAAAATGCATTTATATATATATCTTTATGTGTTTGAAATCACCACGAGCTTAATAATTATCGTATTTGCATAATTTAAGTGCCTGCTCTTTAACTATCTATCCATTACGCACCAGTGATGAGAACCTCATCATGAGCCATAACTAGCTCATTTTGACCTAATACAAAGGATAAAAGCTCCTACATAACTCAAGGAAAGGCTTAACTCAGAGAATTCTGAGTTTAAGGAGAAAACAAGTCATAAGGGGTAAAAATGCAATTTTACCAGTATAATCTGCATACAGGGTAATTCAGGGTCCAAACATAGGTCAAAGCAACTTAATAAGAATAAAAGTGGGATGAGATGATCTAGAAAGGGCTACAGCAATTCCAAGGAACTAAATGATAATCTGTAACCCTAAAACAACCCACTTCAATTCACGAGGTTCAAGGCAAAGTAAAAATAGAATAAACCCTCTAAAATTCATAGAAAAATAATCTCTAGGGTTTAGAACCATCAATTTGGCCTTCAGAACCCATTTTGACCTACATTGAGAACCATGCCCAATTAATAACTTAATTTGGGTTTTCGCATAAATTGACCGGTCAAACAAGGTTTAATATAGAAATGAAATTCACCATCAGATTCCTTAGGTCCTAATTAGTCATGTATAAAAACTTGAGCCTAAGAAGAAACCTCCTTGACCAACTTTACACTTTGGTCCTCATATATTTACTTTTTGGCCCTCAACTTTTGAACCCTCGTATTTTGGCCCCTAACTCTCCTTCGTTCTTTGCGTTCAGGTCCCCCCTGCAAAACCTGCCAGCACCATGCTCCGGCGACCTTGCGCGGAGCATGGCGCCGCGCAGGGTGAGGGGGAGAGCCTAGCAAGTAAACCGGGGGTGCCCTGCGTCGTCAGCCGTCGCAGGGACACCCCCCTGGTCGCTGTAACCCACCATACCGGCCGTGCGAACGTACGGACGGTATGGGTTTCCATCTCCGGCGTCCTCCGGCGAGGGAGGCACATCGTCTCCCTCCGCCTTCCTCCCTGATTCGGTCCCTATAAATACCCCCGTCGCTCCACCGTTCTTCCCAGCTCGGATCTGACGGAGAAAACCCCCAACTTTCCTCTCCTCTCACTCCGGCAGACGCCCACCAGCTCCGGCGGTTCCTCCTCCACCTCCTCTTCGCTCTGCCGCAATACCAGCAGCAGAGACTTCTTCCCCTGCTCTTCCCGCGCCACGCCGTACCCAGCTGGCGCATCTCCGGCCCTCTGCTCGCCGCCGCCCCTTCCCCTGGGCATCTTCTTCTCCGGCGACAGTCGATACGACTGTCGCCCTGCTCTGGCCCCTTTCGTCTCCATAGCTAGGTCAGAACTCCTCCCCATCTCCCCCTCTTTCTTTTCCTCACTGTCTTTTATTTGATTAAACCCTCAACCGCTCCTGTCCACCGTCACCCCCTTCGTCTCCGGCCAAACTCCGGCGAGACGCTCCCATCACCCCAGCAACCCACACGCCTCGCCGACCACCGCAGAACCTCCGCCTCCTCACCCTGATCAATCCCCGCCCTTCCACTTCCCCCACATCAACCTCTGCAACCCCACTGAACAAACCCATCCTCCGACCCACAGTCCGACCTAGGGCAGCCCTTGCACGCCGCCCCACCCCTTGCCACCACCCACACGAGCTTCGCCGCACTCTGGCAAAGCTCCCGGCACCTTCTGATTAGGCCGAGAGGCCATTTTGCTGTGAACAGGCCACCCGACCTCCGCCGCCATTGCCGTGCAGAAGGAGCTGCTTCCGCCTGCCGCTGCAGGCGTGCCACGCCCAGATTCGACTCCTAGGCCTTGCGAGGCATTTCGACAAAGCATCAGGCTCGCAGCTGGGGAGAAGGCTTCGCGTGAAGCCGCAATCGCCCGCTGCTTTCTCCGCTGCGGGCGGTCAATTAGGGTGGGACATTTAGTCCCACCTCGGAAAAGTCTGAAGAGGTGCAGCGGTTTAAAGCGAAAAAGTGCTGGAGGCTTACTGCCTCAGCACACGGGGTGAGGTCCCCTTCACCCGCCCGGTTACCCGGTCTCGTCCGCGCTCACGCCCCGCGGATCTGACCCAACCCGACTTAGACTGACCTGCACTCCTCGCCCACCACGCACGCCGGTGGGCCTGGACCCGGGCGCGACCCGTACCCGGCTACCCGGCAGCTCTGGGAGAGCTATCCTATGAGCGGATTCTGTGAGAGAGAGACGGAGGGGCGGGGGGGTAGAGTAGGTTTTGCCCTCTGACGTAAACTCTGAAGTGTGCAGGCACAGGTGAAGAAGAAGGTCCGCAGAAGAAGAAGGAAGCTGAGGGAGACATTGTAGCAACAAGCGGTTTAAGTCGTCTGATTGGAAAATCAGACGACGTCCTGAAGGGAAAAGAAGAAAGGAGAGACGACGTCCTGACAGGAAAAAGAAAAGAAGAAAGAAGGAGATCTGAAGAACAACAGAAGAAGGCGAGGCAGAGGAGAACACAGGGAAGAACTCAAAGAAGAAGAGCAGGAACAGCTGAAGGAAGAAGAAGAACATCACCACTGCAGAAGAAGAACATCACCACTGCAGATAAAGAAGAAGAGGATAACAGAAGATCTGAGACGAGGAGAAGCAAAGAGAAAAGAAGAAAAGACAACAAATTCTTTCTCTCTTTCTTTATTTTTTGTAAAAGAAACATGTATATCTCTAGAATACAACTTGCTCCCTGAGTTCGACCTCGGGAACTCTTTTATTTTCCGAGTAAAAAATTTTATATATTTGAAATGTTGGCAATAACTGGCTATACTACAAGGCTATAACAATAAAACCCGGTTGCCGTCAGCGTTTCAACCAGCATGTCGTTTCCCGAGGATATTGAAAATCTAACAATAGACGCTTTCTCCATAAATAGTCACCACCTCTCTAGAATTGTGTGCACAGAAACTCACATGTTCACCTTCGTAATTTATTTGACACATGCACATGTGATCCGAGTTAATAACAGAAGTGGTAAAGTTTTAGTTAGGAGATTGGAAACCGGCGTGCGTCTTTAAACGAAGTAGTGCAGTAAAAAGATCGATTTTAAAAGTGAAAGCAACGCCTCCCAGAGACGAACGACTGGGACTCAAGTCTCGTAATTTTTGTAAAATAATATCTTTGTTGGATCGTACTTCGCGACTATACTACGACACTTTTTTCTATCAAAAATGCGATCTATGCATGCTCGACAGTTACTGACCAGAGGGGAAGAGTCAAAATAGAGGATTTCTCAAGCCAATTTCAAGCTTAAAGGACGTAGAGGGCCTTGTGTTTGCTTTTATAGGCTATGGAGGAAGGTTTTGTGCTTGGAAGCTGCATGGTAACCTCATCGGAGATGGAAGGTCAAATGAGACCTGAATCTCTCATGCATTCACATGAGAGATTGGGTACCAAATCAAGCTTGGAATTGTGTTCAAACTGGAGGAGATTTCTTAAAGAATCTCCCTTTCAATTTTGAAGGGAATTCTCTGAGGAATCAGCTAGATCTTTCCCTTGAAACCTCGCCGAAGTAGGATTCCCTCCGCTATAATGGTGGAGGGACCTAATTGCAAAGAACGAAGATAAAGATAGGGGGTTTCTACAGAAGTTTTCAAAAGTTAGGTGTATAAATGTAATTAGGCTGGACCTGTTTGGAAAGTAGGTCAAGGTGAATTTCCCTTAGGTCAAAATTTTGGTACAAAGCTAATTTGAACCTAAGGAATCCAATGGTGAAGTTGCATTTTGGGTTTGACTATGTTTGACTGGGCAATTTATGTAAAAGCCTAATTTAGGGTAAATATTTATTTGAGACCCCAATTTAGGTTAAAATAGGTTCGAAGGGCCAAATTGAAGGTTCTAAACCCTAGAGAATATTTTTCCATGAGTTTTAGAGGGTTTATGTGAATTTTATCCAGACCAGAACCTTGTTAAATTAAGTGGGTCCATTTTAGGGTTACAAGAAATCATTTAATTCCTAAAATTCACATGAACCCTTTTCTGTTTGAACCAACCCACTTTTGATCTTTTTATGACCATTTGACCTATGTTTAGCCCATGAGAAATCCTGTTGTTGTACTGTAATAGTAAAATTGCAGTTTTACCCCTTGTTTCTTGCTTTTCTCTCAGCATGGTTATTCATTGAGTTAGGAGCTCAAGTTGGTTATGTAGGAGCTTTTGTTATCTTTCTTAGGTCAAAATGAGCTAGTTAGGGCTCATGATGGTTTCCCATCACCTTGTTTGATGAGTATTCGGAAACGGAGCTGTCGAAATCAGCGAACTCAGCCATGACTCAGAACCATTTGTTGCAAATGGTCAAAGACTCAAACCATTCCTCAAACTCACCGATTCGAATCTGGCTGTAGTATCTTTTTATCACCATTCTCCCTGAGATACATAGCACCCAACTAATGGCATTAAACTTGGCACTTATCCAGAGGCAACCTACCATTTTGAAAAACCCGAGACTCTTCTGACCTATCTTTTTGCTGAAATCTTATTTCACTTTAGGGTTCATCCATTAGAATAGCCGACTCCACCTTCGATACATGTATCAGAGCTAAAAATCATCTGCAATAGTCATCTCGACCCATTCGCCAACCACCAAACCTATTCTAATGTATGATCTAAGTTGAACCCGAACCTACCTAATTTACAATGAGAACATCATAAATTTCAGGCATGGGGGTTATGAAAGTACAAAATGCTGTGAAATTTGTTTCATGGAGGGGTTTCATCCAAAGAAAAATGAGAACGAAGAAAAGAGAGGCCAATTTTGAGCTGAATTGAAAAATTTAAGGGGAAAAAGAAAAGAAAAGGAGAAGGAGCAATCAAAAAGAAAGAAAATGAGATAGTCCCTTAAGATTGAGTATGGATTTACCTAAGTTCTAAGCTAGATCGGATGATGAATTAAGACCTGGAAGCCTAAAACTTAGGAGATTAGTGACGAGTATCGACCTTAGGCCTCTTGGGCTTGTTTTAGGCTTAAACACTCACGTATCTATTAAGATCTGGATTAGTCCTCAAGAGGTTGAGGAAAGTGCGAGGATAATATATTTAGTCTAAGGCTTAGGAGGTCTCAGTCCCATTGCCTACCCTTTGGGTTATGGGACAAGGTAACCTAAGCACCCAAAATTCACACACTAGCCTGGTTCTGTGCGCTTAGTGGAGAAATAATGCCAAAAGTTTTCTATTCTAAAAAAATCATCCCGAAGATCTAGCATAGGAGCAGCTTGAAGACACAAGTTGATTAGACGAGTTCCTGGTGTGGTGAGGTGGAATGAAAAATACTCCCATGGAAGATGCGTAATAATATATCATCTCCTCGGTGCTTGTCTACTAGGATCTTTAAATATCCTACCAGAGGCATGTAAGCACCTTATGCTGTTTCAGGTGCAATGCATGTGATTATCCCAAAATGTTGATTATCAAGGCTCGAATTTAGCTATAGAACACCATGGGCGGCACTATCATGAAGTGTCGAAAGCCAGGGTTCTAGGGGTTGCCATGGGAAGTGCTGTCCCAAAGCATCGAAAGCTAAGGACCCTGCGAGGATTGATGGTGGGGATAAGGAATCTAATACAGACCGTTTTTAGAGCTAATTTGATGCTGGATTTTGGGGAATATAAAAAGAAATGAGAGAAAACTCTCAAAATGAAAAATCCCTCTCTATCTATCTTACCAAAAATGCACTGGCAAATTGAACCTGGACTCACTATAAATACACATGGGTGCTTTAACCACTGGGGTCAACGAACCTCTGGCAATTTTTGTAGGCTTTAGAAACCTTCGCGGTAGACCCAAGACTAAAGTTGGTCAGGTCTTGATTTTGGCTGGTACTTAAGTACCTCTAGGCTGATTGTTAGTAATTTAGTCTAATTTCTTGAGATGTGGTTTAGTAAGGCATCCCAACGGTTTCATCCAGTTTAGAAATCAAGTTTGGTCCGTAGGATTTTGCTAGGGACTAGCAGAGGCTAGGCATGGGGGTATAATGGTAATACCATCATGGGCCCTAACTAGCCACACTTAATCAGGTTTGAAGGATGAAAGCTCCTACCTAATCATCTGAGGGTCACAACTCTGCATCATCCTGATTTAAGAAGAGAGTAGGGAATTATGGTTAATTCTGTAATTTTAATAGCATATCACAAACACAGGTTAACCACAGGGTCACTTAAGGGTTAATTGAAAGTCAAATGAGCACAAAAGTCTAAAATGTGGGTTAACACTGATAGAAATGGGGTTTCATGCTTTTCGAGGGTGAAAACAACACCAAAATCTTAATTATAAACCCACTTGACTTAAAGAGGTTTTAGTTAAGATAAAATTAATCTTAACCTCTTAAAATTCATAGAAAAATATTCTAAGAGGTTTGGTGTCCTTGGTTTGACCATCTGAACCTATTTTGACTTAGAATAAAGTTTCGGACAAAAATTTACCCTGATTTAGGCTTCTGTGCAAATTTCCCAATCAAATGTGGTCAAAACTCAAATCCAATTTGACCATTAGATTTCTTGTATCCAAATTAGGTTAACACCAAAATTTGGGCCCAATCATAGTCCATTTTGATGTAGTTTGCATTTTAGCCCTAAAAACTCAAATTCTTACATTTAGCCCCTCAGGTTTCAAGTTTATTACTTTTTGATCCCTAACTTTCTAATCGTTTTGGAGAAAAGACCCCTTCTGCCATGTATGTGAATGCGAGCTCCACAATTGACTTTGAGCAAAGATTCCTCGCTCATTTCTTGCTCAAATCTCTCTAAATTTGGAGAGAATGTTCCCAAATTGATCCTTTACAGGTTGGACCATGTCTCAAGATCGACTAGCACCAAAATCTCGCTGACAAAGCTTGGAAATTCCAAGTTTGCAGACCAAGTTTGAATCTAGAATAAATTGCTCGAATTGACTCCTTAAGGGCCTAAAGAGGTCCTATTTGAACCCCTCGAGTCTATGCCTTCCACCTCAGCCAGTTTGGATCTTCTTCCTTCTCCGGCCATCGCTACTTCCACTCTAGGAACCTTCTCCAATTATCTCCCCTGACCGTCCAAGTATCAAATTGGTCATCGCGTGTCTCTCCGACCAAAGAGAAAGCGCTTCGGTCCTCTTCTTACTTGCTGACACCTTGTCGTCGAATCCATTTTCTTCGTGTCCAGTCGGTCAACGTCGGACGTCACCACCTCTTTCGATCCTCCTAAGCCCCCTCAACTCCTTCCTTTCCTTCTCTAGAACATGCCTATCTCCTTAACCCTCACTTTCAACCACTGTATCACTCTTACACCTGTCGTCTTCCCCAACTTCGATGTGTACTCCGACGAGTTTAAGCTGCCACTCCACTCCACCAAATTGCACGCTTCTACATCTAGAAGCATCGCCACACTTCACTCATCAAAAGACCTAAAGAAATTTGGGGCTTTAATCACTTCATCACCTCAGTGAACGCACCTACTTAGAGTCGTCATCTCCAATGCCGGCAAAGCACCACTCACCTCCAAACTCCACGCAACCATCACCACTGCACTCGCCTTAGCCCGGCGAAGTTCGTGAGAGTATTTAATCGAGTAGTAAGGTCATATTTTCCCTTTTCAGGTCTAATCAGAGTGTCGTCACTACCACCATCTTCTCTGGTTACGTTCGCCCATCTCTGACCCTCACTCGACCAGCTACGGCCCTCAATCGAAACAGACCTCTCCGCTGAAGCCAACCAGGCCCTTCATTGGGCGATGCAACACCCAAAGCAGTAGCAATTGCTCGAGAATCCACCAGTAGCTTCTTACATAAGCAACCTCTAGATATAGTCCCACATCGGGTGGGAATAAGCTGAAACACACATAAATTGAATCTGTGCACAGGGCTATCTCCCTCGACACATGGGGGTTGAGGTCCCCTATGCACGCCCCTATGTAGAACCTCACCTGCACCCACATGCACATAGGTCTGGGTTGAATCCGTTTACTTAGTTACAATTTACCTGGGTCTAAGAGAGAAATCTGAGGGGTGTTTTTGCATCATCGCCTTGGGATTTGTGCCCCCCTCCTTAGTACTTAGCCATTCTGAGGCTTATGTCCTCATGCAGTTCTGCTGGTACCTTAGTTCTTGTAAGCCTCTAAGGATAAGCTATCTGAGCCTTAATTGTACCATCTGACTTGGTGTTGTGCTTGGTTCTGATAATTGCTGAGATATTTGATTAAAATTACTGTTGATTTATTTGAGTTTAAGAGCTTAAATTGTAGGGTTAAATTTGGTGGTTCAAACCACCATTTTTACCCTTTTTTTTCGTAGTTTGATACTTGTAATACATTCTTGACATATATTGCATATCTTTTTGATTCACTTGTATTATTATTCTCGATAATTATGATTAGTGATTGATTTGCTATAATTGCTCCCTACGAACAACCTCGAACTCGTTCTTATTTTCGAGTACTTATAAATTCAAATGCTTGATGGTAACACCATCATGAGTCATAACTAGCTTTAATTAGTCATAATTAAGTGACAAGTGCTCCTACATATTCGCCTGAGAGTCATTATTCCAGTCAGATCCACTTTGAGAGGACATAAATTAGAGTTAATTCTACAGTTTTAGCATCACATCATGAAAGCAGAGTAACCACGACATTTTCCAGGGGTTAATCTAAGGTCAAATAATCATTAAAGTCAAATAATTGGGTCCACACAGACAAAAATAGGGTTTCATGCATTTGAGAACCAATATAGCATCCAAAACCCTCATTTTAGACCTGCTTAAATTATAGAGGTTCTGGTCAAGATAAAATTCATCTAAACCTCCTACAATTCATAGAAAAATATTCCTTGAGGTTTGGTACCCTTGATTTGACCATTTGAATCTTTGAGCTTAAATAGAGTCAGACAAATTTTTTCCCTAAGTTGGGTTTCTATGCAAATTTTCCAATCAAACTTGGTCAAAAATGAAATTCAAATTCATCATCAGATTTCTTGGATCCAAATTAAGTTTGTACCAAAATTTGGGCCCAATCAAAGTCCATCTTGACCTAGTTTGCATTTTAGTCCATTTAAACTCCATTTCTCTCAATTAAGCTGCTAACTTTCAAAATATTTGTAATTAGATCCCTAACTTTATCGTCGTTCATGCATAAAGGTCCTTGCCACTATTAGTGTGAATAGAGATCCTCCACTGAGATTTGAGCGAGATTTTCTCGCTCGATTCTCAATCAAATCCTCCCAAAATTGAAAGGGAGAATCCTTGAGAGGTCCTCTATTGATTCGACTAGGTCTTGGACCTTGATTTGCACCAGATTCCTCATGCGGATGCTCACAATCTCAAGGACCCTCTTCCTTGAGTTTTTGAGCTCGCCGAGCTTCCTTCCTTATTTGAAAGCCATCTTGTGGCCTTTAAATAGGCTCCTCTTCATACCACACTCCCTAGAAAGGTTTGAGAATAAATTCCATCTTCAACTCCTTCCCCAACCTTCTCCAACCTAGCATCGGTGAGCACTCTCGACCTCCTTCCTCTAGCCACTAGATTGACAAATCAAGCGATCGTCCTACTTCACCTTCCTCCACTCCTCGCTATGCATAGTAGGAGTTCCTTCCCCCATCATCGCCGCCGTCTTCCCTCAACAGAGATTTCACCATCTCTGGTGTTGACTAATCACAGCCGGCATCTCTCCTCATCCCCTTCGTCCTTTAGCTATGTAAACTCCTTCCTCTCCCTTTCCCGAACCTTCCTAGCTCCTTCCTTGCTTGTTTTGATTAACAACCATCACTATCTCCCTCTATCTTCTCCACGGCCAACGAAGCTCTAGTGAGCTCGCTTGGCCAATGATTGTGCAACTCACTCAACTCAGAAATTAAGTTAATTTCACTTAATTAAGAGTAGAAAATTTCACTTAGGTTAACTCGAAATTGTGTCGGTTGTGTAGTATAGGGTCGAATTAACCTAACATTTTAGAAAGTTTTACTGGTTGAGTCCAAGTCGTTCACTCGGAGGTATAATCTTTTCTACATTCACCAATTTTCTTCTATTTTCCTTTATAAGTTTAGGAGGTATAACTAGGTTGATTTTAAAACATGAATTTTGCCAAAATATTTAAATTATAAAGAATATACAAAATTCCATATGAAAAACATATTTACTCAAATGATGTACTTTATTAACAAGTAAACATGCTAGTTTTCCAATTTTATTTCAAAAGAAACTAAGGCAATTAAAAGTTGTTCCATTAAAACATGCCTTATTACAATTATTAAGAAAAAAAAGAAATTAAAATGATGCAAGAAAAATAAATTATCCTTTTAGTCTTCAGCCTCTCTCTTCTTCTCCCTTTCTTTCTCTTCTTTTCCTTTATTTTTATTCTCTCTCGAGCTCTTGTCTTATCTCTCTTCTTCTGTTCCTGCCTTTTCCTTTTATTCTCTATCTCGAGCTCCCTTCTTACCTTTCTTCTTTTGTTCCCGCCTTCTTCTCTTCCCTTAGTCTTCTTTTGCCTGTGCTCCTTTCTTTCCTTTGCTTCCTTAGCGCCTTCAGCTCAACCTTAGCTTTAGCTTTTAGTACTTAGTCATCAACTGCTCTGCTTCTCTTTTCCTTTCCTTTAATCCATCAGTTGAATCGGGTTTTTTTTTTTTTAGCCAAAATTTATTTTTTTTACAGTGAGGCCCTTTTGAGGATACACAGCACCCTGAGATCAAGGTGGGACCAGACCCTACTCGGTCCCCACCTAATCTCAATTAGGTTCGATTTCAGTTTATTTCATTTCGATCCATAATATCAAGCCAATCCAGCTCAACCCAGCATCCTAGGCCTCGCCCTCCCAGGGCACACTCGCTCACGCCCACTCAGACACACACCCGTAGGCACACAAGCCACACACACACATGCACATGCTCAGAATGTTCAGAATGTTCAGATCGGTAACCGGTGCGCCGAACGCTGATGACTGAAGTGCCGGGGTAACAAAATCATTTTATCCCCATGCGTGCGCTCAGAAACTGACGATGTGGGACTATCTTAACCCCTTCCAGACCCAACTTCAATTGATCATAACTTCCTACTGAGAGCTTCGTTTCAAGTAATTTAAAGTTGGTTAGAAAGCTCTAAAGTAGATCTACACAATTGCAGGGTCAATTTAAGGTTTAGAGGATGTTTTCCTCTTTAATTTGAAAGATAAAATCAAGGGTTCCTACAGGTTATTTACCACCTAGAAATAGTTTTAACATCTACAACATCCTCAGATGGACATTTCTCTCTTATTTAAAGGTCTGTACAAGTTCTACAAATGATTCCGCATCTGTTAGAGTAAGTTTTAAGCTCTCAAGACCTTCAGACAATGTGCAGAAGGTTTAAGCTTCTCCGAAAGCTTTAGAGATCAAAATTTTCAGACTGAAATGGATGAAAAAACACAGAGAAACATCTCCGATCAACTTAAACTAGTTCTAAGAGTTGTAATTGACTTATCCGTCTAGGATTCAAGTTCAAATTTCAATAAAATGGCACTTCTATTAGTTTGGGTTCGAAATTAACCCAAATTGACAGAGTTCAAATTCTCACACAATAAATCATCTGAGCTTACTTTATTCTCTCTCAAATCATTCGAAAAGATCTCAGAATCCATTTAATCTCATCAATTCCTCAGATTGAGCTTAGATCTCCATAATCAAACTCAATTTGACTATGGAGGCACAAAAATTTGACTTTCTGTTAAAAACTTCTCCACAGGAAATCAAAGCCTGGAATAAAGTCTTCTCAACCTCAGGAACTTATTCAGATCTTCAGATAAGCGTTCTGATCCTGATTTCCAGGATTTCAGGCTCACCGACTGAGGTTGAAAAGGTGTGTGTTCGTCAGAGCCAATTAGAGGTTGTTATAGTATTCTAAGGGTTTAAGCAGCTTTAGTGCATTGCACCGAAGCTTCTAGGATCTTTAAATGCTTCTTATATCTCTTTATCAGACTTCTCCAACTCCATCGGAGTTGGAGAAGATGAACTTCATTCTACAACTCCAGACACTTAATCCTCAAAGAATCATCCTCAGAGCAATCAGTGATCCATTTAATATCATTCTAGAGTTTCTCAACGAATTCTAAAGGCTGAAGTACAAATTTGGCTCGCCGGAGCTTGTCGAATCTCCAGTGAGTTCGAAAGATGGCAAAATTGTGTACAGATTGTTAAAACTTACCATTTTTAATCTAAAAAGGATCCTGAGGTTTCAAGGGACCTCAGCATCACATTTAATTCCCATTTTGTTCATTAGAGTTAAGATTTGACAGTGAATTCATTTCTTTAAAAATCTGATTTGAATTAAGCTCAAGACTTGTTTAACCACTTGATTGAATGGTTAAAACAAGTCAACAAGTGTTTATATTCATAAATATATATTTAATTTAGGATTTGAACTACTCCTGAGCCACCATTGACAGCGAGCTTAAGAGCTTAATTAATATTGGGCATTTAATTTATATGTGGTATTTATATGCATTATAGTGTCGATTAGGGTCCATAAGTGGTGAATAGATGATGGAAGACCCTATGAAGGTGGAATTAAGCCTACTACTGTCACCATGGATAGTGACAGTAGTCGGTGGAGGTGAAATGTGAATTAGGCGATTAGATGATCAATTAAACAATTAACTGTGCTAGAAGTGATTGTGAGGGTTAAATGAAGGTGGACAATGAGTGAAAAAGACAAGATTAAAGCTCTGGCAAGCTCAAGGAGCTCGCCAGAGTCAGAGAGGATGAAACTGAAATTCTAAAGTTACATCTAATCTAACTAACTACCTACCTAACTAAGCTAGCCTACTCCTACTCCTACTCTTAATCTATTGTTACCTAGACGAAGGGGTCAATAGGGTTCTGTCGAAGGTTCATAGTGGACGACGAAATCAGAGGGTGGAAGAAAGATCTCCGGCGGGCGGATTTGAGGTGTAGCAGAGGATTCCTTGGGTCGGCGCCTGTGTCAAAGATGCGACAGACCATGGTGGAACTCCTCGGCTAATCATAATGAATGGAGGAAGTTGAAAAATGAAATGGAAAGTCACTGGAGATTTGGACGAATAGCCTATTGGGTCGGCTGTAGTGTTAGAAGAGGGAAGGGACCCAACTTGAGTAAAATTTGAGGGGTGAGGGGGTATTTATAGCAGTTGGCGACGCAGAGAATGGCAGGGTCTGGCTGAAGAAGGAGCTTGAAGGGCTTAACCTCCGTCGTTGTCTCCGACAACGGTGAGGTTATCTGCCACTGGAAAATAGGATTTCCAATTAATCCAGACCGGTGGAAGAAGAGGAGGTGGTGAGCGCAAGCTGCAAGAGCTTGGACAAAGAAGAATGATGTCGGCAGGGAGGTGATTGTGCGATGGCGTGACTCTCTACTGCCAGCCATTCATTTGGCTGAAGAAGAAGAAGAAGGAGGTAAGGGACTTATATGCAATAAAACTTAAGGACCTATGTGAGAAATAAGGACCCGATTGTAATGAATTTTAAGGACCAAATGTAAACTTAGGTTTTGAAGGTTTATTCTAACTTAGATCTTTTTCAACTTTTTATATATGTTAGTAAATAAGGTAAATATTATGTTTTCACCTTGAATTTACATTTTTGACTTTTTTAGATTAATTTATTAGATTAAGTAAAATTACTTAAGTTATTATATACTTAGGTATACATTATGTTTAAATTACTTATCTTATTAATTAAGGGAATGATTAACAGGATTTTGAGTCCAATTATTAACTAAATTATTAATAATGTTAATTGAATGATAAAATGTAATTTTAAACTTATTTTAAGGTCCTTTACTAAATATCCCTTATTCTATAATTAACCCTTATATGTTCAGAACCTTAACTAATTAACTAGGAAGACTAGTTAATTAGGGGTAATTAGAGATCATGATGAGTGTCTCATCATACCCCCTAGCCAAAGTTTTGCTAGTCCCTAGAAAAATTATCTAAGACTATGATGATTTAAAGCACTTGGGTTTAAATTGTTATAAATAGTAACTATGTAGAGGAAAGCTTAGGTCAAAAATTTTTAAGTTTAATATAAATGATTAATCTAAAGAGCACATGTGAAAATTTTATTATTTAGATTTATACTTATAACATTTTCAAAAAAAAACACTTAGAACAATTTGTAAACAAGAATTTTACTCTGAATTAGAATTCTTCAAAAATCTCTTTAATCTTTGTAACTATTCTTAACTCAAATTAAAATACAAAGTGCTTTAAGAAAACAAAACTTAAGGATTGAGAATTAAATTTTAACTCAAAAACTCAAATAGATTTAAGTCAATTCCTTGTTTATGATATTTGACTTTTATCAATGTAAGTTTAAGCAAATTAACCAGATACTCATTATTAATCAAACTTAGAGTAGTAAAACTCTAATTTACCAGTCTACAACACTAAAGATTAACTTCTAGACCTAGGATTCTGTCAATTCTTCTCCTTTAGGTCTCAGCTTAAAATCTTCAAAACCCAATTTCTTAGGCTTCATTACCCAATACCAAGGTTCAGTAGCTATGATTTTAAAACATCTGTGCTTAGTGAAGAGAATTGCCCTAAAGACATCCAAAGTTGCAAAAATCCAGATCTTAAGACATCATTTTCCAATCCCAATTATTCTAATTCAAGCCTTTGGCTTGGCCTTACTCATGTTTGGTTGCTTTCTCCTCACCAGTTTTCTATCCCAAGGTCAACACTTTTTGTGTATATCTCCCCGATGGACCACTGGGTCTCTTATTCCTAATATTTTTTTCTCCATATTTTTTTTTCTCTTTTTCTATAGGTTAGAACACCCATTTGTAGTGAGGTGTTCTTTTTATTTGATGGAAGGAAGGGTAGCATCCATTTGTAACGAGATGCTTTTATCTATTATGGAAGAACTGCATAAGCACCCATTTTTTACAAGGCACTAACTGCAGGGTGTTTTATTTATTATTATTATTATTATTTCTTTTCTTTCTCTTTTCCCCCCTCCTCATTTTTCTTACTAACTTTATTCTCCAATTCCTTTTTCTAGGTGAGTGGTACATCCTTCACCCTTTCAAGAACCACCCCGCAGAAATCCTTGGACTAAAGAGGATTCAGAATTAGTCTCTTAACCTCTGTGTTTTCGCGGTCTCAGATGCCAATAAGGCAATTCTATGTGTGTGAATTTAGATGTTTAGGTTAATTAGCTCTCAAACTAGAGCTTGGACAATAAAGCCCTTTACTCACAGGTTCTTCAAATTTTTAGTTTCCTCCTATAGGATCTGTCAAGACAAAATTTACCAAGTCTAGTTATTTATCTCTAGCCTGTAAGTCTTATAAACAAAAATTCTACCAACTCTCTATTTAATTAACTCTGAATATCTGACCTTTTTACTTAACTTTATGATAAAATCAATTTTTCAAAAAGTAAAAGGATTACTTAATCTAATTGATTAACTTCAAAACTTAAGTTTAAATCTTAACACACTTAGTTTCTTAATTCAAGTAAGAATAGAAAAACAAATCCTTAAAAGATTTAAAAGATTCCTAATTCAAATAAAATCTTGTTAAAAATTTTAAACACAAAAGTGTGTTTCTACAAAATGTTTAAAGTAAAATTCTAACTAAGAATTGAATGATCTTAAATACTTATATATATTCTATACACATTTTAAACTTTTGACCTAAAAAAAAATTAAGCTCTTAATTATAATATATATATATTCTTCTTATTTTCTTCTTTATTAAAATGAATATTCCCCTCTTATTATTTTTATGAATTTTCATTTTCAAATTTTTGTATTTATATATTTTTATTTTTATGTATATAAGATTTTTCAATTTTTATGATTTTGTTCAAAAATTTTTCAAATTTTTATGAAATTTTTTATTTTTAAAAATTTTTTTTGTCATTTTTATTTTTTTAAATTTTGTGGATATTTAATTTTTATGTGTTTTTATTTTTTAACCCACACTTAAAGTGAAAATTTCACTTCAACACCCCTCAAGCTAAAATTTTACAATGTCCTCATTGTAAGAAGGGTGAAAAGATATTACACTTCTTTTAGTATAAGGTGATCGAAGGAGTCGAATAGAGGAGATTAAAAATCTCAGTGCAGACGATTTCGTTTCTGACCAAAGGTCAGAGGATCAGTCGAGCTAAATGAAGGTAATCAATATGAAATATGAAATGAAATTTTAAAGTAAGTGTAGAAGAAAATCAAAAAGGGTAAAAATAGGAAATAGCTATATACAAGTGTTAAGTTTTACGCCTTCAGCTAGGCGTAAACCTTAGTAAAGAACTCCTAAAAAGAATAGGTATATGATAAAAATAGAGGAGTTATGAAAGAATTAGATCAAAAATAGAAAAATAGATTAAAGACCACCCAATCAAAACTCGTCTTGATATTGCCTAGAATAGATCTCGCAGAGCCCAAAATTAGATTCTCGTGAAAATCTCAGAAAGATCAGAGTGAATCTTGTGAAGATTAGATTTGATTTAGGTTGAGATGTCGAATGTTTAAGATTAAGGAAATTTAAAAGATGATTCCACCAAGTTCAGAAGATCAGCAAAATCAGTTTTGATTCTCAGGAATAGGTGGGTCATTTTGACATTATTTTCATAAAGTACAGAGGATGGGTTATGATTAGAATCAAAGGCCTAATTAAGGAAATGGACTTGGCCTTGATTTTGCCTAGGATTTGGCAGATTCCTAGGATTCGGAATTGGCTGAGATGGAAGAGTACCTGGCTAACGAGACTCAGCCAAAAGCGTGATCTGATTTTGTAAATCAGCCAACTCTACCTTACATTGCCTATGGATCTCAGTGAGAGCTTCAGCATTTTGTCACTGACTCTCTGACACAGCTCTTAAAATTTGATCTAGTTGTGTATCTCTAATAGGCCTAGAGTAATTCTGCATACTCACCAGGTTAGGCCTTAAATCTGATTGTTGAGGAGGCAATGGAGGTGGATTAAAATGGGTCTGATTCGGATAATTTGGTCCGTGATTTTGATTTGGATCAGCCCAAGAAAAATTTGGGAGGCTTCTCCATCCAAGATTATAGGAATTTGAATAAGGGTTTGGTCTTGGAATATTTTCCTGGATGGCGTGTAAACCTAAAAGATACGGCGTGTTTTCTGCAACAGGAAAGGGTGGGGAAAAGGGTGGGTAAGATTGTGGGACAAAGGTCCCTCCTTGGGTTAGTGAAGTAGATAGAAAACCCAAGGAAGATGGATCTCTAGAATCCAGTATATTCACAAATTCCGTCCCCGCAGGAATTTACGAAATAGGTGAATACGCGGAATTCGTAGCAAGTAGATGCGTAAGAGTCTTCATTGTGTTTCTAACCTCGTCGAGATGCTTTGCTACGATATCGACTTTGTCTAGTTTTTCTGCAATAATCTCTAAATCCTTTGAACTGGACAGATTACGGATCTCGTGAATGCCCTTATGCGGATTTTGGTGATTCGTATTTGCGACCTGCATAAATTGCGACATTGATGCATCATTGATCGAGTTTTCCGCCATCCCTTCAAATAATTCTGAAGTAGATTCTACGTCACGATTTAGAAAATTCCCTCCACAAGAGGCATCGACTAGATTGCAAATGCCCTTTTGTAAACCATAATAAAAGATGTGCATGAGTTGCCAACGAGGGATGTCATGATGTGGACATTTCCTTTGCAATTCATGAAAATGTTCCCACGCTTCATGAATTGGTTCTCCTTGGTTTTGATTGAAAGTAGTAATAGCTCGCCTTAAAGCATTGGTTCGACCAATTGGAAAGAATTTCTTCAAAAATGCAGATTCAAGTTTATCCCAAGTTGATATTGGTCTTGCTATAGTTCTATACCAATAAGCTGCTTTATCTTTAAGGCTAAAAGAGAACATTTTCATTAGTAGGATTTCCTTATTTTGATTTCGAGGACCAAGAGTTTGGGATAGATTTTTAAGATCTTCAATGTGTTGAAATGGATCCTTGGATGCAAATCCATGAAAGTAGGGGATTAAACCTATAATGTTTGCCTTTAATTCTGGATCATTTTCCCCAATAGGAATCCTAACATTAGGCTCTACTTGTGCATTAGATGGGTTATAATAATCTCTAAGTAGAGGCCTTGGATGATGGATCGGTAAATCAGGGATTTCAAAACCCGCCTCAGGTCGAGGTGGAGGACGGGTTTGAAAAGTCTGTAAATTATTCAAGGTTGCTGTTAATAAATTGATTTGTTTTGTTTGCTTTAGCATCCTAAGATTCTGGTTTAGGAGTGCCTCATGAACATCAAAAGGCGGCATCTCCCCCTGACCAGAAGAAGGGATCTCGGGATTAAGATTCTGCATTGGATCCATAGAAGTAGATGGATTAGACGGGAAAACCATTGGTTGCTTATCTGTAACCGGCCTAGGATCACCTGTCAACGGTGGTGCAAGAGGCAGATGCAAGGATTGCCTCCCATCCATAAACAGAAAATAATGTGCAAAGGCACACACACACCACTGATAAGAAAATAGTGGCACAAAAAACTCGCAAAATAGTGAAAAAAATGCGGGTTTTGCTCTTCTTTGAAAGGAAAGAAATTCATAAGATATGCAAAGTAACTTGATGCAAACAAATAGAGTAACAGTATCAAAATACGCATCCTAATTCGTGTCTACGCAGGTGCGTACCTTAAAGCTCAAAGGTCTAAGGTCTAGGATCGAGACCTCTCACTACTGGCTCCCCGGGGCTCTAGTAGTGAGACAGACTTGTTGATCTTCGACCAAAGCCCTAAGAGGTGTAAAGAGGAGAGATAGAAAAATAGACTCGTGTGACTCTAGTGATCACGCTGCGTGCACGATAGCATGCAACAGACGATAGCGATTGAAAAACCCGCATGCATTTCTACAAGTAGATTTAAGTCACAAATTTTACTTCCTCTTTTTAGTTAATCTTTTTCAAAAATATATCAATCTAAACTACAATGGTCGCTTTTTATATCTTTTCAAACAAAAATATGTGGTCTTTTCAATATCTCAGAGGACAGGGATCTACGCAGGTTTTCTTGTATTTTCCCGTTGATGCGAGAAAAATAGTTTAAAGAAATTCCCGAGTTAGATCGTACTAATACTAGCAAGATAATGCACTCCTAAGAGTGTATGCCTATGTATATGCTATTGTTAGTTAGATAAAAATGTATTTTTGTATTTTTTTAATTTTTTAATGGAACAACACAAAAGATTAAGAAATACTCACAAAATCAAAACCAGTAACAAAATCCCGCCTTCTTCTGAGATTACCTGTAGAGGCAAGCCTGGAAAGAAGATAGAAAAATAAAAACAAAAATAAAACAAAGCACACTAATTAGAACAAAAGTTAGTAAAAACAAAAATATATTTACAATATACCTCCTAATTATACAACTAATCCAACTAAATTTTTAGTGAATTAAGGGATTACCTCCCCGGCAACGACGCCATTAAAATAATCGTGCGGCTCACTCAACTCAATAATTAAGTTAATTTCACTTAATTAAGAGTAGAAAATGTCACTTAGGTTAACTTGAAATTGTGTCGGTTGTGTAGTATAGGGTCGAATTAACCTAACATTTTAGAAATTTTTATTGGTTGAGTCTAGGTCGTTCAATGGAAGGTATAATCTTTTCTACATTCACCAATTTTCTTTTATTTTCCTTTATAAGTTTAGGAGGTATAACTAGGTTGATTTCAAAACATGAATTTTGCCAAAATATTTAAACTATAAAGAATATACAAAATTCCATATGAAAAACATATTTACTCAAATGATGTACTTTATTAACAAGTAAACAGTTTTCCAATTTTATTTCAAAAGAAATTAAGGCAATTAAAAGTTTTTCCATTAAAACATGCCTTATTACAATTATTAAGAACAAAAAGAAATTAAAATGATGCAAGAAAAATAAATTTTCCTTTTAGTCTTCAGCCTCTCCCTTCTTCTCCCTATCTTTCTCTTCTTTTCTTTTATTTTTATTCTCTCTCGAGCTCCTGTCTTATCTCTTTTCTTCTGTTCTTGCTTTTTCCTTTTATTCTCTATCTCGAGCTCTCTTCTTACCTTTTCTCTTTTGTTCCTGCCTTCTTCTCTTCCCTTAGTCTTCTTCTTTTGCTCGTGCTCCTTTCTTTCCTTTGCTTCCTTAGCGCCTTTATCTCAACCTTAACTTTAGCTTTTAGTACTTAGCCATCAACTTCTCAGCTTCTCTTTTCCTTTCCTTTAATCCATCAGTTGAACTAGGTTTTTTTTTGTTTTTAACCAAAAATTATTTTATTTGCGGCGAGGTCCTTTCGAGGATACACAGCACCCTGAGATCAGAGTGGGACCAAACCCTACTTGGTCCTCTCCTAATCTCATTTAGGTTCAATTTCGGTTTATTTCCTTTCAATCCAAAATATCAAGCCAATCCAGCTCAACCCAGCCTCCCATGCCTTGCCCTCCTAGGGCACACTCGCTCACACCCACTCGGGCGCACACCCGTAGGCACATAAGCCACACACACACATGCACATGCTTAGAATGTTCAGAATGTTCAGAACGATAACCGGTGCACCAAGTGCTGACTACTGAAGAGCCAGGGTAACAAAATCATTTTATCCCCATGCGCACGCTCAGAAACTGACAATGTGGGACTATCGTAACCCCTTCCAGACCCAACTTCAATCGATCATAACTTCCTACTCAAAGCTTCGTTTCAAGTAATTTGAAGTTTGTTAGAAAGCTCTAAATTAGATCTACGCAATTGCAGGGTCAATTTAAGGTTTAGAGGATGATTTCCTCTTCAATTTGAAAGATAAAATCAAGGCTTTCTACGGGTTATTTATCGCCTGGAAATGGTTTTAACATCTACAAAGTCCTCAGATGGACTTTTCCCTCTTATTTAAAGGTTTGTACAAGTTCTACAAATGATTCTGCATCTGTTAGAGTAAGTTTTGTGCTCTCAAGACCTTCAGATAGTGTACAGAAGTTTTAAGCTTCTTTGAAAGCTTCAGAGATCAAAATTTTCAGACTGAAATGGATGAATAGACATAGAGAAACATCTTTGATCAACTTAAACTAGTTCTAAGGGTTGTAATTGACTTATCTGGGCAGGATTCAAGTTCAAATTTCAACAAAATGGCACTGCTGTTAGTTTGGGTTCGAAATTAACCCAAATTGACAGAGTTCAAATTCTCACACAATAAATCATCTGAGCTTACTTTATTCTCTCTCAAATCATTCAAAAAGATCTCAGAATCCATTTATTCTCATTAATTTCTCAGATTGAGCTCAGAACTCCATAATCGAACTTAGTTTGACTGTGGAGGCACAAAAATTTGACTTTCTGTTAAAAACTTCTCCATAGGAAATCAAAGCCTCGAATAAAGTCTTCTCAACCTCTGGAACTTATTCTGATCTTCAGATAAGTGTTCTGACCCTGATTTCTAGGGTTTTAGGCTCGTCGCCTGAGGTTGAAAAGGTGTGTGTTCGTCAGAGCCAATCAGTGGTTATTATAGTATTCTAAGGGTTTAAACAGCTTCAGTGCATTACACTGAAGCTGCTAGGATCCTTAAATAATTCTTATATCTCTTTATCAGACTTCTCCAACTCCGCCAGAGTTGGAGAAGATGAACTTCATTCTACAGCTCCAGAGACTTAATCCTCAAGGAATCATCCTTAGAGTAATCAGTGATCCATTTAATATCATTCTGGAGTTTCTCAATGAATTCTAAAGGCTGAAGTATAGATTTGGCTCATCGGAGCTCGCCGAAGCTCTGGTGAGTCCAGAAAAAGGTAAAATTGTGTACAAATTGTTAAAACTTACCAATTTTAATCTAAAAGGGATCCAGAGGTTGCAAGGGACCTCGGAATCACATTTAATTCCCATTTTGTTCATTAGAGTTAAGATTTGACAGTGAATTCATTTCTTTAAAAAATTGATTTGAATTAAGCCCAGGATTTGCTTAACCACTCGATTGAACGATTAAAACAAGTCAACAAGTGTTTATATTCATAAATATATGTTTAATTTAGGATTTGAACTGCTCCTGAGCTGCCATTGACAACGAGCTCAGGAGCTTAATTAAGATTGGGCGTTTAATTTATATGTGGTATTTATATGCATTATAGTGTCGATTAGGGTCCATAAGTGGTGAATAGATGATGGAAGACCCTATGAAGGTGGAATTAAGCCTACTACTATCACCATGGATAGTGACAGTAGTCGATGGAGGTGAAATGTGAATTTAGCGATTAGATGATCAATTAAATGGTTAAATGTGCTAGAAGTGATTGTGAGGGTTAAAGGAAGGTGGACAGTGAGTTAAAAAGACAAGATTAAAGCTCTGGCGAGCTCAATGAGCTTGCCAGAGTCAGAGAGAATGACATTGAAATTCTAAAATTACATCTAATCTAACTAACTACCTACCTAACTAATCTAGCCTACTCTTACTCCTACTCCTACTCCTAATCTACTGTTACCTGGACGAAGGGGTCAATAGTGTTCCGCCGAAGGTTCATGGCGGACGACGAAATCAGAGGGTGGAAGAAAGATCTCCAGCAGGCGGATTTGAGGTGGAGTAGAGGATTCCTTGGGTCGGTGCCTGTGTCAAGGACATGGCAGACCATGGTGGATCACCTCGGCTAATCAGAATGAATGGAGGAAGTCGGAAAATGAATTGGAAAGTCACCGGAGTTTTTGACGAATAGCCTATTGGGTTGGCTGCAGTGTTAGAAGAGGGAAGGGAGCCAACTTCAGTAAAATCTGAGGGGTAAGGGGGTATTTGTAGCAGTTGGCGGTGAAGAGAATGGTAGGGTCTGGCCGAAGAAGGAGCTTGAGGGGCTTAAACTCCGTCGTTGTCTTCTACGACGGTGAGGTTATCTCCCACTGAAAAGTAGGATTTTCGGTCAATCCAAACCGGTGGATGAAGAGGAGGTGGTGAGCGCAAGCTGCAAGAGCTTGGACAAAGAAGAATGATGTCAGCACGGAGGTGATCATGTGGTGGCATGACTCTCTGCCACTGGCCGTTCATTTGGTTGAAGAAGAAGAAGAAGAAGGAGGAATGGGACTTATATGTAATAAAACTTAAGGAACTATGTGAGAAATAAGGACCCGATTATAATGAATTTTAAGGACCAAAATGTCAACTCTGGTTTTGAAGGTTTATTCTAAATTAGATCTTTTTCAACTTTTTATATATGTTAGTAAATAAGGTAAATATTATGTTTTCACCTTGAATTTACTTTTTTGACTTTTTTAGATTAATTTATTAGATTAAGTAAAATTACTTAAGTTATTATATACTTAGGTATACATTATGTTTAAATTACTTGTCTTATTAATTAGGGGAATGATTAATAGGATTTCGAGTCCAATTATTAACTAAATTGTGAATAATGTTAATTGAATGATAAAATGCCATTTTTAACTTATTTTAAGGTCCTTTACTAAATATCCCTTATTCTATAATTAACCCTTATATGTTCATAACCTTAGCTAATTAACTAGGAAGACTAGTTAATTAAGGGTAATTAGAGATCATGATGAGTGTCTCATCAGCCAATACATGCCACCAATCACCTAGATGAACTTGCCTTAGAAGCTAATTTTGGCAGATTCTTTGATGCTTTTGAATGATAATCTGATTTCGTAGAACCTTTATTTCCTGACAATTATTAGCCAATCTACGACCTCAGCATCTATGAGCCGTTCCTTGATTCTAACTTTGAGGTCCCTGATCCCAAGATCATTGATTCAAAATCATGTTCCATTGAGTTGGAATCATTCTGTTATGATCTTCAGGAATCAAAAATAGTAAGTGCTGAGAGTGTCCACAATACAGAGTTCAAATCTTTCACTGACTTAGAATTCCATGATCTTATAAACACTCTCTAGTCATTTACATTTGATTTGAATGAACATCAAGAAGACTCTCTAGATGAACCTATCTTTAAATCACTTATAGAAGATCCCTCTCTGCACCTAGATTTTGAAAAAACCACATCTTCTGATCCGCATACAAAGCCTTCCACGATTTGATCCCAACCCCGACCCGCTACCAGAATCAACTTCTGTTCTAATTTGCCTCTCACTGATCCGGTTGCATATGATTCACCTCTAGCTTTTGATCGGGTATTAGATATTAGTAAGATCGAAAATCACTTCTTATCCATCTCTGATCTCTCCTGTAGGGTTCCTACATCCTCTACAGATCATTTTCTTTTAAGGATCCCTACTCTGATTAGTCTGAGCCAACTCAGCCAAACCGTGGATTGTCATTTCTGACAGAGCAATTTTCACTTTGAATAATTAATATTAAGATAATAAATCGTTGTAGCACAAAAGGTGGTGGAAAATCTCTTAATCAAAGATTAAACAGATATGAATTTAAACCACAATAAAAGATGTCGTATCCACAGGGAGGAATAGACCGATAAATTCACGAGTAAAGGAATACGCAGTTCGCAAACTCTTCTGCAACTTTAATGTGAGGAATATGCTATTTTAAATGAAGCTTGCAATTTTCTTCAAGGTTTAGGGGTATTTATACAGTTTTCACATCAAGAATTAAGCTCCAAAAATATGTGTTTGATGCATGTGTAATGGCTTATCATTTGAATTCAATTTTCATGCAATTCTGATTTGAAATTCAAGGTAGAATCATGCACATCACACAAGTAAAATAATTTCAGGAAAATCTGAGTGCATCAGTGCAATGTGACCTAAATAAAATATTAATATAAAAGTGGCAATGGCATTGAATGTAATTATTAACGGAAACAAAATCAGAGGATTTCTCTTCTCTCCTCCTCGCGTGTGCGGCCGTGCACGGTTGGCTGTGAGAGTCGGCGGGGAGGTGCGGCTCGACGAGGGCTACGCAATGGCGGTGACGTGGTGGCTGGAGGTGGCCGGCGGCTGCCGGCGGGTGGAGGAGGGCCAGCGGCCTGTTGGGGGAGGAGACAAATGTGCGTGGATGCACGGGTGTCCTGCTGCTGCAGCCACACGGCTGGGTGCGCGCCTCACGTGCTAGGCTTTGGTGGTAGCGCTGGAGTGGGCACCTACAGGGGCAGCTAGAGATGGGCCTACTGTGGCGAGGGCTGTTTGGAAAGAGATGGCGCTGGAAGGGGGGTGCACGCTGTGGTGGCTGGAGAGGCGCGGGCCTGGCAGAGGGGAGCACCAGGTGCTGGAGAGGCGCTGGTTGCGGTGCGGGCGTTGGAGGCGCGAGCGGTCTGCAAAGAGGAGCACTAGGCGCTGGAGAGGTGCTGGCTTGAGGTGGTGCTGGAGGGGCACAAACACCTACGGGTGTGGGTTTTGTGCGGGTGCGTGAGTGGTGCAGCGCCTTCAGTGAAGGGCGTTGGAGGAGCGGGCATGCTGCGGTGGAGAAGGTGCAGTGCCTGCGGGCCTAGCAGGGGTGCGGGTGAGGCGAGGCGGGTGCCTACAGGCTGCTTGGTGAGGGCGCGGGTGGGGTGGTGCACCTGCACAGGCCTGCAGGCAATGGGCAGCTGCGGTGGGCTTTGTGCGGGTGCGTGAGCGGGTGCCTGCAGGGGCGGTTGGAGATGAGCGGTGGAAGACCTAGTGCACAGTGCACATAGTGGTTGCATAGTTCCTCGATGATCTCTCTCCTCCTATGCTCCTCCTCCTCTTAACTCCTCTCTTCCTCCCTTCCCGGAATTTTCAAAATCGCCATGCTATTTTTGGCCGACGGCTGTTGAGGGTGGCCAGAAGATGCGGAAAAACATGTCACCAGTTGTTTGTTGGGGAAATTTATTCCCTAACTCGTTATTTCTAAATATCATTCCTGCCCATAAAAAATAACAAAATCATTACATATTAAGTTATAGAATGTTATAAAACTTAAATCATGATGCATGCAAATATTCTATAACTTAATGTAGTTATTAACAAACCTAAAAGGTAAGATTAAAGTTACTTAGGCATAATACTAATCCATTAAAATGGACTCATCAAATACTCCCTTGCCTAAGATTTGCTAGTCCCTAGCAAAAATGAAAAATAAGAGAAGTAATCAGAAGATTTCTTCTTTTCTTATTTCAAAACTTTAGAAATCCAGACAAATGTGAAGTGATGATAGCCTAGGTAACCGATGCAAGTGAAAAAGCCAATTAGCATTGGGAGTTCATACTACACCCTTAGTAAATATTTCTGCCGGGATAGACAACTACTTCCCTCGGGGATAAAACAGAAGATAATCTGTAATTTGACCCTGACTTTTGGCTTAGGTAGTAGATATCGAGCAGAATGGATTTGTATTTGGTGGCACACACTCATCTGGTGCTACATGTAGTCTAGCACTACAGACTCTAGATCTCTAGACTAGTAGAAAAGTCAACTCAGAGAGAGGCTAAACAACTGTGCTCTCTTGATGTCCCTGGGTGCTCACTCTTTTCTTTCTTTCTGAGATCACTAATCTCGCCAGATTTAGTAATTGTACTCACTGTTTGGTGGCCTCACATGGCATCAACATTTCAATTAAAGTCTTAACAACTCTACAACTAAGTTAGAGTCCTCAACCAGTATTCGAGCGATCAGAAATACTAGATGGTAGGTATGGGTCATATTTGGTGGAACGTGATAGGTGTTCTGTTGCCTCAGAAATAATGTTACATTATAACTTGGACCCCTTTTTTTTTCTTTTCTTTTCTTTTTTTTCTCTTCTTTTCTTTTTTTTTGTTTCTTTTTTTTATTATTGTTTCTTCTTGTTTTTGTTTCTTTTTCAATCAACACAATACGATACAGACTTTTATTTATGAGGCATTATTAGGGATGATGATGGTCAAGAGAAAATTGTGTGGCTTATTTGGTGGAAGTGCCTATTCTTAGCATCAGGAAGGAATGGATAGGACAGGCATATTTCTGACCTTTGACACTATTACCCTCCTTCAGCCGAGGACTCTATGAAGGACGGTCATAACCATCCACCATCGTCATAGCTTTATTAAGACTTCATCTCTGTGTATCTACCTTATTTGGTGACTCTCAGGAATTCACACAAATTACGCACACAGGACCAGAGAGTGAAAACTACACCTAACTCTGAAGTATCCTCATCTAATTATCCAAAACTTAAGAGTCCTTGCACTATACTTAGAGCACCAGTAATCTCTCTCCTTTCTTCTCACAAATATGAGGTGGATCTACTAGAAGATAGTATGCCTAACTCCCTATGATTTGTCTAAGGGTTTAGTAGATTACAAATGCTTATTAGTTTTCCTCAAGGATCCATTACCCAGTCTACGTGCACGTGAAATAAATGTACTAGATTCTAAACTTAGGAAATGATTCAAGAAGATAAACCTTCGATGACAAGGGTATTCTGCTAGGGACTAACCCATTTGCTCAAGAAAAGAGAATTTTTTTTTATATGCATGCAAATATTTATAAATGCTATAAACATTCTCAGGTTATACCCCCCTATGCCTAAGACTGACAATGTCCTCATTGGAAAAATGTAGACATAGAAGAAGATCACCTGAGGAGGAGAGTGGGAGGAGCTAAGGCTCCTCAAGCTGAAGTGCATCCAAAACCTGGCCATCTGAAAGAGTAATATACGGTTTAAGTCGCTGGCCATTTACGTTAAAGCTCGCACCTGAAATAGGGTTCCTAATCTCTACAGCTCCATGAGGGAAAGTATTAATAACAACGTATGGCCCATCCCAGCGGGACTTGAGCTTTCCAGGAAATAATTTAAGTCTAGAATTGAAAAGCCAGACCCACTGGTTTGGCTCAAAAGTCTTTCTAATGATGTGCTTGTCATGGAAGACTTTTGTACGTTGCTTGTAAGCTTGAGAAGTTTCATAAGCTTCATTACGAAGCTCCTCAAGCTCACTTAATTTTAACATACGTGCCTTTCCCACTTTATTCAGATTCAAGTTAACATTTTTAACAGCCCAATAAGCTTTATGTTGTATTTCCACGGGAAGGTGGCACGCTTTTTCATAGACAAGACGGAAAGGAGACGTGCCCAAGGGAGTCTTATACACAGTTCTGTAGGCCCAAAGAGCATCATTTAGTTTTTTAGACCAATCCTTCCGATCAGGCCTGACAGTTTTTTCTAAAATTCACTTAATCTCCCTATTAGACACTTCAACTTGTCCACTCGTTTGGGGATGACAAGGTGTGGCTATCATGTGGTTGACTCCCAAATTTTGGAGTAGTCTTGTGAAGTGTACATTCTTAAAGTGAGGTCCTCCATCACTTATGATCATCCTTGGGCACCCATATCGAGAAATGATATTAGCCTTAACAAAGCCCAAGACCACGGAATGGTCATTAGTTCGAGTGGGTATGGCTTCTAACCATTTCGATACATAGTCTATATCCACAAGGATGTATTCATATCCAAAGGACACAGGAAAGGGACCCATGAAGTCAATGCCCTAAATATCAAAGATTTCAATAGGGAGGATAGGTTGTTGGGGCATCTCATCCCTTTTTCCAATGGTTCCCATCTGCTGGCAACGTAGACATGTGCCCACATACATATGTGCATCTCGGAATAATCTGGGCCACCAAAAGCCAGACTGAAGAACCTTATGGGCAGTCTTCTTCCCACTAAAATGTCCCCCACAATTGAGGTCATGGCAGAAACTCATAACACTTCTTTGTTCTTCGTCAGGGATGCAACGGCTAAAAAGCTAGTCAGGGCCTATTCTAAAAGGCTTGGGTTCCACCCAGTGATAAAATTTAGTGTTGGTGAGAAACCTGTCTCGTTTCTGCCTATCCCAAGTATTGGGGGCAACGCCTGTGACCAGATAGTTCACTATGTCAGTGAACCAAGGAGTTTTAGCTTCCATGGCCATCAAAGACTCATCAGGGAAAGTCTCTTGAATACCGCCAGTAGGGTTTGATGCCTCAATAGGGATCCTAGACAAATGGTTTGTTACCACATTCTCAACTCCTTTCTTGTCTTTAATTTCCAGGTCAAATTCTTGGAGTAGCAAAATCCAACAAATTAGACGAGGTTTGGTGTCCATTTTAGCCAGAAGATGCTTTAGGGCAGAATGATCAGTGAACATTACAACCTTGGATCCCAAAAGATAAGAATGAAACTTTTCCAAAGCAAATACTATAGCAAGTAATTCCTTTTCAGTGACTGCATAGTTTTGCTGAGGATCCATAAGGGTCTTGCTAGCATAATGCAGCACATGAGGTTTGCCATCAACCCTTTGACCTAAGACCGCTCCCACTGCAAAATCAGAATCATCGCACATAAGCTCAAATGGAAGGGTCCAATCTGGTGCTTGGAGAATCGGCGTGGTAATGAGGGCTTTCTTCAAAACTTGGAAAGCCTCACCACATCTATCATCAAAATCGAAGGAGACATCCTTCTCTAATAGGTCACAGAGTGGCTTAGAGATTTTACTAAAATCTCTAATGAAGCGCCTATAAAATCCAGCATGGCCAAGGAAAGATCTAACCTGGAGAACATTGGCAGGAAATGGAAGCTTAGAGATGGAATCGATTTTTGCGGTGTCCACCTCTAATCCTCTCTCAGAAACTATATGGCCTAACAAAATGCCCTACTGGACCATAAAGTGGCTTTTCTCCCAGCTAAGCACCAGCTTTGCCTCTTCGCAACGGGTTAAGACTTTATCAAGGTACTAAAGGCATAGGTGAAATGATGAGACATAAATGAAGAAGTCATCTACGAAAATTTCAATGAACTCGTCGATCATATCAGAAAAGATAGCCATCATACAATGTTGGAAAGTGGCAGGAGCATTACATAACCCAAATGGCATTCGACGGAACGCAAAAGTACCATACGGACTTGTGAAGGTGGTACGCTCCTGATCATCAGGAAAGATGGCTATCTGATTGTACCCAGAGTACTCGTCAAGAAAACAAAAGTACTTGTTCCCTGCCAATTGTTCCATAATTTGATCGATAAACGGTAAGGGGAAATGATCTTTCTGGGTAGCTGTGTTTAAATGACGGTAATCAATGCAGACCCTACAACCAGTTGAGGGTCTAGTGGTTACCAGTTCTCCTTGGTCATTCTCCTCCACAGTGATTCCTGCCTTTTTGGGAACTACGGGAATAGGACTAAACCATTTACTATCTGAAATGGGATAGATAATCCCTGTATCCAGCCATTTCAGAATCTCCTTTTTAACAACCTCCCATATATTTTGATTGAGCCTTTTCTGCATATCTCTGAAAGGCTTCACAGACTCGTCCGTGTATATATGATGCATGCAAAGAGAGGGATCAACACCCTTAATATCAGCAATTGTCCAGGCAATTGCTTCCTTGTGCCTTTGTAAACACTCAAGCAAAACTCCCTCCTGCAATTCAGATAATGCAGATGAGATAATAACGGGGAGCGTGTTATTAGGGCTAAGGAAAGCATATTTCAATGTGCTCGGGAGGGGCTTCAACTCCAATTCAGGAGCCTTTTGGATTGAGGGTTTTAGTTGAGATGTCCCTGCCTCAGGCAGCGGATCTACCTTCACAGTCCAGGGTGGGGACTGAGACTTAGTGTGTATCCCTAGCAACTCTTTTAATTCAGGCATTTCCCTTATAGTTTCTTTAATAATCGAGGGATGGTTCTTAGATATGACCTTCTGAAGGGGATCTCTACATAAGAGTGCTGGAGTAGTCTCTTCAATTATTTCATTAATGACCTCAATCTGAGAACAATCTTCAAATCCGGGTTGCTTGTAAGCATCAAAAACATTCAACTGGATCTTCTTTTCCCAAAGCCCAATTTAAGTGCCCCAGATCTACAATTTATAGAGGCATTGGCTGTGGCCAAGAAGGGGCATCCCAGAATAGTGGACAACTTCGTGGGCTTATTAGATGGGTTAGTATCAAGTACCAGAAAGTCAACGAGGAAGAAGAAATCCTCCACTCTCACAAGGACATCTTCCAGCAATCCCCGCAGTGTCTTAAGTGATCTGTCTGCAACTTGGAGGATTACTGGATTAGGCTTTACCTTGCCTCCTCCCAAAAAGTTGTAGACAGAGCTCGGTAGAATGTTCACCCCCGCGCCCAGATCGAGCAGAGCCTCATCAATGTGTTGGTTACCTATAACCACTGAAATATACCGGGCCCCTGGGTCTTTCATTTTGGGGGTGTTCCATGCTGGAGAATTGAGCTAACATGGTTAGGCAGGATGACCTTGGTTTGGACCTGTTTCCTAGATCGGTGCTTCTGGGTGCATAGGTCCTTCAGATACTTGGCATAGGATGGAATCTGTTTAATTGCTTCCAACAGAGGCAAGTTAATCTGGACTTGCCTAAAGGTATCCATAATCTCTTCCGTCCTATACTTGGCTCCAGACGAGCCAACAGAAGATTCCCCAGGAGCAGATAGACGCTCTAGATAGGGCACCCTCATCTTCTGGGTAGAGGGGTCGTCATGCGGGAAAGGGGTGGTGGAAGGACGACATCCTCATTGTGGGTGATTTTGTGTGAGGGAGAGTAGTGTGGCTCTTCCTCGGTGGAGATGGAAGTCAGGTTAGGTGTGGAAGGGGAATTCTGAGATGTAACCATAGTGTTATCAGGCTTGTCAATCTTTTTTCCACTCCTCAACACGGTCACTGCTTGGGCATGCTCCCTGAATACAACCCCCTTGCCTTTAGGGTTCTCAGAGGAGCTAGGCAGCTTCCCCGGATCATGTTGCCTAACTGCCTCAGTAAGATGACCAATTTGGGATTGCATATCAGTAATCATCTTATTCTGAGATTGGATAACCATATTCTGATGCTCTTGCATTGCTTTCATCATGGCCTTCAGTTCATCCATCTCAGAGGGCTTATTCGGAGGAGGGTTTTCATAGGAATATTGGTATATGGGCTGGGGTGGTAAGGGTCTTGTATTCCCTGAGTTAGAAGCATCACCTTGCTTTCAAGAAAAGTTTGGATGGTTTCGCCACCCTGGATTATAAGTATTGGAATAAGGGTTATTGCGAGGGGGCGGAAACCTCAGGGAATTGATTTGCCTGATGGCACTCCGCAGTGGCATGCATTGTGCTTTGGCAAATGGAGCATTCTCTTGAAGCCTGAAAAATAGAGGCTGCTTGCGGGTTCATGTCGGGGTTTGCTAAAAGCCTATCACAGTTTTTATTCAATAGTTGAATCTGATAAGCCAAATCCTGAGAAACCCCAGCTTCATGGGCCTCTATCTTCCTCTGCAAGATTGATGGTTTTCTTTCTTGATAGGCAGAGGATAGATGTATGGAGTTGTCACTTAATGTTTCAAATAATGCCTAGGCTTCATCCTCAGTTCTGGTCATGAAGGTTCCTACACAGGCTGCATCAATGGTTTCCCTATGCCTTTCAGATAATCCGTTATAGAATCTTTCGACCAATTGCCATCTTGCCACTTGATGGTGGGGGAATAACCTAAGAAGGTCATTAAAGCATTCCCAAGTCTCATGAAATTGCTCCCCTTCCTGTTGAGTAAAACTCATAATCTTTCTTCGGTAATGGTTGGTTTTACTCATAGGAAAATACTTTTTCAAAAATTCTCCCTTAAATGTGGCCCAATCATTTACCCTTGCATCGAGGGTATGATACCAATGCTTGGCCTTATCCTTTAGGGAGAAAGGAAATAGAGTCCTCATCAGGGCTTCATCAGTAAAGCCCTGGAGCTTCACCGTGGAGCAGACCTCGGTGAATTCCTCCAAATGTCGGTAGGGGTCCTCCCTAGTAGTACCATAAAAAGAGGGCAATAAAGATATGGTACTGCTCTTGACCTCATACGGATTATTCCCTGCCGGTCGTCTTAGTGCTTGTGCAGGTTGGCTAGTTGGAATAAAATAGTCCCTTAGGGTCCTTTGTTGATTTGCACCTTGCTCAGCCATTCCTTCCTTTTCCTCTCCTAGGTGAGCTCTCCTAAGAATTCTCTTAGGCTTAGGATCAAACACTAGACTACCCTCAAGAGAGCATCTACCAAGCATAAAACACAATTTAGGTTCTTATTAAGTAAGTGATGCCTCCACTCCAAGGATAAGTCAAAAGATCAAGACTTATCCCTCCATTCCCACGTAAGTGGTATAAGAGGGGTGTGAACTTAAAATCTTAACCTTCTTTATTGCGGAGGTTGAATTAGTTAATATAAATGGCCAAACAAGTTTTTCACTGCAATTACGTGCCTTAATTCAACCTTCAAGTGCCCTAGGACCTATACTTTGCTTGGATGATACTCCCAGGTGATCAAGTGAGAAGTTACTCCAAGGACGAACAAAGGGATGCAAGTAGAGCGAACCCTTCCTTTGAGGCAATGCATATGCGGTGCCCCTTAACTACCCTTTTGTTCCTTTAAGGGGTGTCCCCCTCTGTGGAGTATCAAAACACTTGGTCAAAAGATAGTATCACCACCACCACAAAGCATAATAGGAGGGTTTGGACCGATAAAGAGAACGGTGCCTATAGCCTTAAGGGATGGAGCCTTAGTGTGGTGCCTAATGTGCGTGCTCAGTGTCAGAAGTGTGCAACACACCACAAATCTTTGTAATTTCTTTTGAAATCGCAGACAAGTCCCTTAGAATCAAATCAAATGTGAATTGCTTTTAGGGTTGAATCTGATTTTCAATCCCACTTTTAGTTATGTGACCACTGAATTAGTAAATTCAAACAACTTGGTAGTCTTGAATTTTAATTTGAATGCAAATGCTTGAACAGGAGGTGGATGCAAAAGTTAGAAAGGTATACCTATCTCCAGCAATCTTCGTGCTAATATGCTTGCAATGCAATAATAAGATCTAATGTTCTGCTCAATCACCCCTAAATACGCGCACCTAAGGGCATGCAACTTCTAAATAGGCTGCTCGATATTTTTTTTGTTGGTTTTAAAGGCAGGTAAGAAGAAAATAGAATCACGCATGCAAAAGAAAATAATGTAAGCCCTAGTAGCTAAAGAATGTCAGGACAAACCCCCAAAAATTCAGCCCCAATTACTACAAGGGTGAGAAGATAGAATTAAATTTTGTGACGATGGAGAATCTTTTGTGAAAGCAGGATCTGGGTCTCCTACATCTTTTCCTCGTGTGGCTTAGCTTGTGGTTGCTGTCACCGCTCTGTTGCACCTCGTTGCCTCATCAGATTCCTCACATAATAAAAAAAAATGAAAATTGATTAGAAAATTGCGCAACACAGAATATTCAAAAAAATAATAACGTGGGCTTATTGTGTCTGTTGCCTCCCCGGCAACGGCACCAATTTGACAGAGCGATTTTCAATTTGAATAATTAATATTAAGATAATAAATTGTTGTAGCATAAAAGGTGGTGGAACATCTCTCAATCGAAGATTAAACAGATATGAATTTAAACCACAATAAAGGACATCGTATCCACAGGGAGGAATAGACCAATTAATTCACGAGTCAAGGAATGCACAGTTTGCAAACTCTTTGGCAACTTTAATGCGAGGAATATGCTATTTTAAATGAAGCTTGCAATTTCCTTAAAGGTTCAGGGGTATTTATGCAGTTTTCACGTCAAGAATTAAGCTCCAAAAATATGCGTATGATGCATGTGTAATGGCTTATCATGTGAATTCAATTTTCATGCACTTCTGATTTGAAATTCAAGGTAGAATCATGCACATAACACAAGTAAAATAATTTCAGGAAAATCTGAGTGCATCAGTGCAATGTGACCAAAATAAAATATTAATATAAAATTGGCAATGGCATTGAATGTAATTATTAATGGAAACAAAAACAGAAGATTTCTCCTCTCTCCTCCTCGCGTGTTCGGCCGTGCATGATTGGTTGTGAGAGTCGGTGGGGAGGTACGGCTCGACGAGGGCTTCGCAATGGCGGTGATGCGGTGGCCGGCTGGCAGAGGAGGGCTAGCGACCTATTGGAGGAGAAGGAGACAGCCACGCATGGATGCCCGGGTGTCCTACTGCTGCAGCCGCGCGGCTGGGCACGTGCCTCGGGTGCTGGGCTCTGGTGGTAGCACTGGAGTGGGCGCCTACAGGGGCGGCTGAAGATGGGCATGCTGGTGGCGAGGGCTGTCTGTAGAGGGGAGCACCAGGCACTGGAAAGGGATGGTGTTGGAAGGGGGTGCGCGTTGTGGTGGCTGGAGAGGCACGGGCTTGGTAGAGGGGAGCACCAGGTGCTGGAGAGGCACTGGCTGCGGTGTGAGCACTGGAGGCACGGGGGGTCTGCAGAGAGGAGCACCAAGCGCTGGAGAGGCACTAGCTTGAGGCAACGCTGGAGGGGTGCAAATGCCTGCAGGCATGGGTTCTGTGCGGGTGCGTGAGCGGTGCAGCACCTTCAGTGAAGGGCGTTGGAGGAGGGGGCTCGCTGCGGTGGAGAAGGTGCGGTGCGCCTGCACAGGCCTACAAGCGATGGGCGGCTACGGTGGGCGCTGTGTGGGTGCGTGTGCAGGCACCTACAGGGGTGGCTGGAGATGAGCAGTGGAAGACCTAGTGCACAGTGCACATAGTGGTTGCGCGGTTCCTCGATCATCTCTCTCCTCCTGCGCTCCGCCACCTCTTAACTCCTCTCTTCCACCCTTCCCAGAATTTTCAAAATCCCCTTGCTATTTTTGGCCGGCGACTGTTGAGGGTGGCTGGAGGATGGGGAAAAACATATGCCACCGGTTGTTTGTTAGGGAAATTTATTCCCCAACTCCTTGTTATTTCTAAATATCATTCTTGCACATAAAAAGCAAAAAAAACATTACATATTAAGTTATAGAATGTTATAAAACTTAAATCATGATGCATGCAAATATTCTATAACTTAATGTAGTTATTAACAAACCTAAAAGATAAGATTAAAGTTACTTAAGCATAATACTAGTCCATTAAAATGGACTCATCAATTTCCACATCCATTCAAGCCATAAAGTATCGAGTTGGTTCCACATCTATTGATTCACATCCATCAACCCACTAGATTGATCGGGTTTGGTCTGCATATTGTTCGTATGCTTTTGTGAGGGTTTTAAAGAGAATGTCACGTTGTAGTATAACCGACAAAGCGTTAAAACAAATAAAGAGTTTTTATTTCTCGAAAATCGGAGTATCCGAGGTCGAACACAGGGAGCAAATGGAATTCACTACTAATCTCAAATGTAATTGAACACTCTAATTTACTCAAAACTTTAGTTCAAATATGAATGTATGCAGTTAAAAGTAATTATGACAAAAGAAATGAAATTGGATGTCTGATCTTGTGATCAGACGTCTTAAAAGTGTTATTCTTCTCTTCTGATATTTCTTTCTCTTCTTTCTCTGCAGTCTCTCTTCTACCTTCTTCTTCTTCTTCTTCTTCTTCTTCTGCGAAGGCTTCTCTTTCTTCCTTGGTCTCTGTTCTTCCTTCTCTTCTCTGCCTTGCTCAGCTTCTTCTCTTGTAGTCCTTCTTTCTTCCTTCTCTTCTCTGCCTTGCCTTCTTTCTTCCTTCTCTTCTTCTTCCTCGCGGCTAAGTCTTTCTTCCTCAACGTTCAGCCTACCTGCACAGAGCAAAACCTACCCCTTTCCCTCTACCCAAACGTCTCTCTCTCTTTGCAATTAGCTCAAGGACGCTCTCCCAGAGCCACGGGTATTCGGGTCGGATCTCGCACCTGGGACCAAGTGCACCGGCAGGTGGGTGATGCATGAGTGCTCAGGTTAGGGTCAGGTCGGATCCCGCCAGATCTGCGAGGTGAAACCGCGGACGAGGCGAGTGGGTCACGTGAGGGACCTCACCCCTGTGCTTTCGAAGGCACTAAGACAATATCACAAAAACAATTTATGGCGCAGCTATGTTTTGCGTTTCCACGATGTGGGACTATCAAGCCTCTGCCCCACTCTCGCGCTCGCCCGCAGAGCTTTCTTGGTGCAATTGCCAAGGTTGCAGGCTTCGCAGTGCCCCTTGCTGGACTCGATCGCTTCGCACTGCTCACGTGAATCTGCTGCACCTGAAGCCTAGAAGACCTGATGCCTGGAGCTGCTTTGGAGCTTCTTCAACTGTCGTCAATGGCGGCAGGACCGTCGATACTATCAAACACCAATACGGCCTATTGGCCTAATCAGACCAGCTGGGCACCTTCGCCGTGGCATGACGAAGATGGTGCATAGTGCTGCAGGCCGTGGAATGGCCTAGGCGTGCGGGCCTAGGTCAACCTGTGGCCGGAAGTGTGGGGTTGTTCGGGGGACTGTGGTGGAGGTGTAGAAGGATGATGGATGGGCAGAAGTTGTTCCTGGTGGTGAGGCAGAGCCTCTGAGTTGGTCGGCGAGCCGTGTGGAGGGGCGGAGTGGTGGATGCAGCTCGCCGAAGGTCGGTCGGTGACGAGGAAGATGGAGGTGGTCAGCGTCGGTCGAGGAGGAGATTCAATGAAATAATAGGGGGAAAGAGAGAGGGGAACACGGGGAGTAGTTCTAACCTAATTGTAGGGACGAAAGGAGACGGAGGGTGGACAGCTGTACCTGTTGTCGCCGGAGAAGACGCTGCCCAGTCGGGGAGGACGGTGGCGACGACATGGCTAAGGCGGCGTGCGCGGGTGTTGCGCGACGCGGAGGGGAGTCAGGAAGATAACTCTGCCACTAGTTTTGTGGCAGAGCGAAGAGGATGGGAGAGGGAGCTCACCGGAGCTTGTTGGACACTTGGCCGGAGAAGAAAGAGGCGAATTGGGGGTGGAAGTCCAGCCAAGTCAAGCTAAAGATGAGCGACCGGAGGTGTGGGTTCTTTTATAGGCACTGGGCCGTGCTTTCAGAGCGTGGAGGGCACGCCTATTGCCTCTGATGGCTCGCCGGAGTAGGAAAGAGGTTAAGATACCCAAATCCCTTGTGTGTTCGCACGAGAGATTGGGTTCACACCAGAGATTGTGATTGGCCGTAGATGGAAGGGAATTCCTCAGAGAATCTCCCTTCCATTTCTGGGAGGGAATCTCTGAGGAATCAAAGAGTAATCCCTCTCTAAACCTCGCCGGAGCTCGGTTCTACCCTAACAATGGCGGCAGGACCTGATTGCAAAGGTGGCGAGGAACTTAGGGGGCTCTCTGCAATGATTTTCAAAAGATAGGGACCAAGTTATGATTTGGGTGTACTAAATTGCAAAGTAGGTCAAGATGACCTCCACTTAAGTTCAAATTTTGGTATAAACCTAATTTGGACCTAAGGAATCCAATGGTGAAGTTTAATTTGAGGTTTGACCTTGTTTGACTGGATATTTTGCGTAAAAACCCAAATTAGGTTAATTGAAGAGCTAAGACCCTAATCTAGGTCAAACTAGGTTCCAAAGGCCACATTAAGTGTTATAAGCCCTAAGGAGTATTTTTCCATGATTTTTAGAGGGTTTACTTGATTTTTATCCTGATCGGAACCTTGTTAATTTAAGCGGGTCTGTTTTAGGGTTACCAAATGTCATTTAATTCCTAGATTGCACATAAACCCATTTCTGATTGACTCAACCCACTTTTTATCTCATTTAGACCATTTCACCTATTTTTTACTTCTAAGAAATCCCGTTTATGCACTGCATTGGTAAAATTGCAGTTTTAACCTTTATTTCATGTTTTGTTCTCAGAGCACTTATTCCTCCATTTAGGCCTTCTTCTAGGTTATGTAGGAGCTTTTATCTTCTTTATTGGGTCAAAATGAGCTAGTTATGGCTCATGATGAGGCTCTCATCATACCCCCATGCCTAGCTTTTGCTAGTCCCTTAGCAAAATTTCAGGGTTTTAACTTCTGTTCTAGACCCTGAGTGTAAGTGCTTTTCTTTTTCTTTTGTGATTAGGTAGGAATGCCGACAATAGGCCTAGAGGTATTCAAGTACCAACCAAAATACGGACCTGTTCCGCTTTAGCCTCAATCCTCCGCAAAGGTTTCTAAGGCCCACAGAAACTAACCTAGGGTTTGTTGGACTCCGCGGTTAAAACACCCGTGCTTGAGATATTTGTAGCCTAAGTTCAGTTTGCAGTACATTTTTGTAAGAGAGAGATAGATGATTTATTTGTTTGGAGAACTTTTCTCTCTCTTTTTTCTTTTATTTCTAGCTTCGGATTAGCTTCTCAACACGGTCTGTATCGGATTCCTCGTCCCCATCATCAATCCTCAAGGGTCCCTGGCTTTCGATATTTCTAGATAATCCCGCCCATGGCAACCCCCAGAACCCTGGCTTTCGAGATTTCGAGATAATCCTGCCCATGGCGTTCCGTGGCTGAATTCAGACCCTGGCGATCGACATTTCGTGATAATGCCACCCATGGTATCTGAACCAGCAGAGTGCTTACATGCCCCCAGTAGGATATTTAAATATCCTAAGGGACAAGCACCGAGGAGACGATATGTTGTTATGCATCTTCGAGGGGAATTTCCCGCCTCTCCACGATGGGAACTCGTCCAAATCAACTTGTGTTGATTAGCCGCTCCTAATCTAGGAGACTTTTTCAGAACATTAAACGCTTTTGCTTGGTTTGGATGTTTATGCGCACTGAACGAAACTGTGTGTGAATTTGGGGTGCTTAGGTTACCGAATCCCGCAAACCGGAGGTCAGTTAATGAGGCCGAATACTTCCTAAGCCTTAGACCTCATACTCAAGCTTCGCATTTTCCTCAACCTCTTGAAGATTATACAGATTTTAATGGATACGTGAATTTTTAAGCTAACAATCTAGCCCAACAGGCGTAAGACCAGCGTTCCCGCTAATCTCTTGTTATGTCTTCTTAGCACTTTTTCTTTTATTTCTTTTCTTAATCTGGTCTAGAACTTCAGTTAATTCCTTAATTTTTTACTAATGACTAGGTTACTAAAACTCAAGCCCAGTAGATTCCTTACCTAATCCTTGGCTCAGATCTTTGCTCATTTACATTCTTTCTGGAGAACATGTCAAGCTAGTACATCCTCAGGTAGAATGGTGAGTGTGGATTGATGCCTGTACTTTTAGTCTCACCATTCAAGGGTTTGAACTAATAATGTTTATATCCTTTAAAACCCATCTTGCTTTGGAGGATCCTTATTATCCTCCACTTATTCCATTTCCGGAGGTCCTTTTTCATTTTCCTTTTGTTATTCCTAGACCTCCCCAAGTAGCCAACGAGGTTTTCTGCTTTCATAACTTCTTATGAGAATTTGGGATTACGTTGCATCATCAGCTCGCCAACATCGGTGGCTACCTATTTTCTAGGCCCGCGCTGTTACGCATATTTTTAGGGCCTAATTTTTTCTACCTGGAACCAGACTTACAGGTTCCTTATAAGTCTGGCTGTTGACAGAAAATGCAGTGCTTGTTGGGAGGCAACCTAGCATTCTGAATAACACCGTCGTTAGGTGATTTCTTTCCTTTCTCCCCCTATTTTAATTTTACAATGAGGACATTGTAGGATTTAGGCATGTGGGGTGCATTCTGCATTCTAGTAAGTATTCATGCATTTAGGTTAGCATATAAAAAAAATTCTCTTTTCTTAAGCTGAATGGGTTAGTCCCTAACAAAATATCTTTGTCATTGGAGGTCTTTCTTCTTGAATTATTCCTTAAGTTTAAAATCTAGTACATTTGCTTCACGTGCACGTAGACTGGGTAATGGATCTTTGAAGATAGTCAGGCATACTATCTTGTAGTAGATCCACCTCATATTTGTGAGAAGAAAGTAGAGAGATTACTGGTGCACTAAGTCTAGTGTAAGGACTCTTAAGTTTTGGACAATTAGATGATGATACTTTAGAGTTATGTATAGTTTTCGCTCTCTGTTCCTATGTGTGTACTTTATGTGAATTCCCGAGAGTCGCCGAATAAGGCAGATACAAAGAGATTGAGTCTTAATAAAGCCATAACTATGATGCATGGTTACGACCGTCCCACATAGAGTCCTGGGCTGATGGAGGGTAATACTGTCAAAGGTTAGAAATGCGCTTGTCCTATCCATTCCTTCTCGGTGCTGAGAATAGGCACTTCCACCAAATAAGCCACACAATATCCTCTTTACCATCATCATCCCTAATAATGCCTCATAAATAAAAGTCTGTATCGTGTTATGTTGATTGATAAAGAAAGAAAAAGAAAAAAAAAGAAGAGCAAACAATTATATTCAAAAAAAAAAAAGAGAAGAAGAAAAGAGAGAGAAAAGAAATCGAAAAAAAAAGTCCAAGTTTATAACTTTATCTTTGTAACATTGTTTCTGAGGCAACAAAAACACTTATCGCGATCCACCAAATATGACCCATACCTACCTTTCAGTATTTCTGATCGCTCGAATGCTTGTTGAGGACTCTTAGTTGTAGAGTTATTAGGACTTTAATTAAAGTGTGAATGCCATGTGAGGCCACCAAACAATGAGTACAATTACTAAATATGGCGAGATTTGTGATCTTAGAAAGAAAAGAAAGAAAAGAGTGAGTGCCAAGGAACATCAAGAGAGCATAGTTGTTTAACCTCTCGCTGAGTTGATTTTTCTAATAGTCTATAGATCTAGAATCTATAGTACTAGATTACATGTAGCACCAGTTGAGTGCGTGCCACCAAATACAAATCCATTCAACTCAAGATCTCCTACCTAAGCTAAAAGCCGAGGTCAAATTAAAGATTATCTTCTGCTTTATCCCCAAGGGAAGTAGTTGCCTATCCCGATAGAAATATTTACCATGGGTGAAGTACGAACTCCAAATGCGAATTGGCTTTTCACATGGATCTGTTACCTAGGCTATTATCACTTCACATTTGTCCGTATCTCTAAAGTTTTAAAATAAGAAAAGAAGAAATCTTCTGATTACTTCTATTATTTTTCATTTTTGCTAGGGATTAGCAAATCTTAGGCATGGGGGTATTTGATGAGTCCATTTTAATGGACTATTGTTTTGCCTAAGTTAACTTTATTTTTACATTTTATGTTTGTTAACAACTACATTAGGTTATAGAAGGGGTGCATGGATCATTACTTGAGGTTACATCTATTCTATCGGATTTTATAACTTAGTATGCAATTATTTTATGTTTGATTGTTGTAGGAATAATGTTGGAAAAGAACACGGGGGTGAAATAAATTTCCCCCAACAAACAGCCGCCTCAACTGAGCCTTCCTCAACCTCCAGCCAGCCTCAACACCTCCTCAACAGCAGCAGGCCAAAATTTGTAAGGGATTTAAAAATCCCTTGACTTGCGGATGGGGGAGGGGATACAAGAAGCTCTTGGGAGGAAGAGAGGGGACTTGGTCTTCTTCTTCTCCCCTTAGGGGAGACCATCGTGAAGTTACTGCTTGGACTGTGGGGAGAGCGCGCACTGTGCGCACAACATCCACCGCCCTCCACCGCCTGCCCACCCACCAGTGCCTTCACCTCCCACCTCACGCCTGCAACCGCGTGCATTACCACAGTCCCACCGTGCATCCTGCAGGTGCACCTGCACTTACTTCCACCGCCTACCTACACCACACCAAGCAGCCTCCAGCCCCCACTACAAGCGCGCACTGCTCTAGCCTCTTCCACCGCGCTGCCTTACTATAGTGCTCATAGCCTCACCGCACGCCCTGCAGGCGCCGCACCAAATGCCTGCAAGCGCCCACGCCAGCATCCAATCCTGCAGGTGCGCTGCACTAGCGCCCACTGATTAGCCCATGTGTGTAGTATATTTAAGTATTTAAGTGCCTAGACATTAAGTTAATTCTAACATTTATTTAGCTTACATTAGGATGTAAATAAATTAATTCATATTTCTAACTTAATTACATAATTCATGCATTACATTCATAACTAAATGCATTTAGAAGTAACTTAGAATTGCGTTCATTTAATTAGTTAACAAATTAGGTGCATTGCATGCATTGTTTTAATTTAACATAGAAGTTAAAGGCTTATGCATAAATAACCATAATATTTTATTCTTTTATTTTTTTCTCCTTTGCACAGGTAACTCCTCCGACTTCGGCTCCGCCTCCTCCTCCTGCGCATCACATTTACGCTACGCCATTTTGAATTTGAAACGAAGGCCGTGGCTACAAAAGGAGGGGGGCTGCCTTGTACGTGGAGACACCGCCTGCCCATCACCGTGCACCCGCTCTCACTGTGGTCTCCAAGGCCAAGCTCCACCACACCGTGGGCTGGCGAGGTGACAGCTCACCGCACCAATCCAGTGGGCTTGGCCATCACCGTGTTTCTTCTTCATCAGCCTCGTGTGTTCCTCAGCACCTCCATGCCTACATACCCCGCCCGCACCTTCATCTCCAATCCACCGTGCGCCTTCACCAGCCAGGAGCACTTCCAGCCTGCACGCACCTTCGCATGCGGTGGGCACGGCCAGCAGTACGCGACCATCACCTCATCGCCCTACAGAAACCACGCATGCAGTAAGTGCTCTTCTGGCTTCCCGTGCAGCTGCACGCACTTACCCACCAGCGTGCAGCACCATCCACAGCTCCACCGTGCGAACTCATCTCCTGCAGCACCGCCATCCCCGCGCACGTCCTTGCTGCATGCACCATCCTCCACACTCCAGCCCCTAGCGCATGCCCACCAGCTCCCCTCGGCGAGCCTCACCTCCTGCAGCAGCACCACTCCAGCCCACACGCGCCCCTGCAGCTCACCTGCAACAACAAATGCCCTCCAGCCACGCGCACTTCCGCTGCACTCCCTGTAGCACGTCGTCAACACTTGCAGTGTGCGGCCAACAGTAGCATCAGCTGCGGCCTTCAGCGCTTCCTCGCGTGCAGCCTGCAGCACGCAGCAACAGCAGCTGTGGCCGAGCTCAGCTACACCCACGTGTGTCTACACGACTTGCACGTTCACCACGTGAACCTCCTTCAACAACCACTAGAACCCACCACCACCGTATCTTCGTCCGTCCACCTCGGGGCACCTCCCACTTCGCCGCAATCGCCATCACGGAGCCCTCGGTCTAGAGATCCTCCTCCGAGCTTCACACCTCCGGCCATTCCCTCCTCCTCATGCAAGGACAAGGGGAAGAAGTTCCCCTGTTTTGCTACAGTGAAAGCCTCTATTAATGTTTAAATTCTATGCCATTGTCAACTTTTATTGTTATTTTATTAAGCTGCATTGCAAAATATATCCTTTAGTTATGCAAAATTGCCATTTCAGCATGTTCTCTTGATGTTTTCTTAATCTGAAGGTAGATTTGGCTCGATTCTCGTCGAAACTAACTATGAACATATGTTTCTAACCGGTGCTAGTTTAAATATGTCATTGCCTCCCTGTGGGTATGACCTGCTCTTCTACGAGTGGTTACTTTAATTATTGATTAGTCGATTTTTCCACCACATAGAACTACAAATGATGAATCATTTTATGTGACAAACGAATTTAAAAGTGAAGTATCGACTCGTCAAATGGCGTCGTTGCCGGGGAGGCAACAGGCGCAATAATTTCACCTGATTTTATTTTTGATTATTTCTCATTGCACAATGATCTGACCATTTATTATTTTTTCTGTGCAAGAAATTTGTGCAAGGAATTAGAGAGAGGCGAGTGCAACGATCGGCGACACATATTCTAGGACTCGCAATCACACTAGCCATCGTGAGAGGCGACCCTTGATGTCGCCAGAGGAGAAATTGATCGAGCTACCTTGCAAAGGAGGGGAAGGACGAGGACGCGATGATCATCTCTATACATTTAGTCGCTCATTTGATTAGAGTAGGATTAAGATTTTAGAATTAATTTTTCATTGCACATTTGGTTTGAAACCCTTGTTTTATGGTATATTTTGAGGGGTTTGTTCCCTGATTTTGTTCTAGGCCCGTGTTGGGTAATTTTTGGGAGCCTATTCCCTTTTCTTTAGATTTAGGTTTTTAGTTTATTTTGTTGATTATTTACCTTTATTTGCTTGTGCATAAGTAGTAAAAAACTAATAATAATAATAAAAAAATGAGCTGCCTGCTAGAAGCTACCTACCCGTAGGATGAACCATTTAGGTCTGTATGAGCAACCTCTAGATTTATTTCTCTGCATTGCGTGCATTCTCGCATCGTTGATTGCTGGAAGCAAGGTACACATTCTCTTACTTTGCATCCCATTCTTGATCATGCATTGCATTTGGACTTAATTTGAAGACCACATAATTTGCCTTGAAGCGATCTAACAAGTGGTCACATATATTCTTGAAAAAGAACTAATTAAAGGAGGGACATCTAAAAATCAAGGACTTGATTTTCAAATGTGGTGTGCAATTCAAAATTCAAAATATTTTTGTGGTGAATGCACACTTATATCTTTTGCACTACGGCACGCATTTAGACACTCCTAAGTCTTGGATTGACTAGGACAAGAGCCCTCCTACCGTTGGATTCTGAAGTGCTCAGAACTTGAGATCAAAGGTTTTGTAAATCCAAAGAGGGGGATACCCTGTCATGGATTTTTGGGGGTAGTTGAGAAGCACCACGAAAGCATAGCTTCAAAGGAAGGCTTAGGCCTACTTGCATCCCTCGATCTTCTGTCTTTGGATTTGCTTTACCATTTGAGATTTAGGGAAGAATACCTAAGCTCCAACTAGGTCTTTTTAGGCATTTCGAAGGTTGACAATAGGCGCGTAATTGATTTGGCAACTTGCTTTGTCACCTACAATTTGAACTAAAGTCAAAAGCCTAAATTTGTAAAGATCGAACAAGTTCTTTTGAATTGTGTTTGTAGTGCATGCTTGGTAGGCGTTCTCTTAGGAGACAACTTGTGTTTCATCCTGAACCTGAAAGAATCTTAAGAAGAGACCTTCCAAGGGTAGAAATGGCGCTGTCAAAGGAGCCTTAAGGAATATTTCATTCCAACCAATCAAGCTGGCCCTGCACTACGTAGACCTGGAGGGGACAATCCTTATGAGATCAAAAGCAGTACCATATCCTTGCAGCCCTCCTTTTATGGTACTACTAGGGAAGACCCTTACAGGCATATAGAGGAATTCACCGAGGTCTGTTCCATGGTGAAGCTATAGGGCATTACTGATGACGCTCAAATGTGGACCCTCTTTCCCTTCTCCCTTAAGGACAAAGCCAAGTATTGGTATCACACCCTTGATAATATTAACACTTGGGATGCCTTGAAGAAGGAGTTTTTGAAGAAGTACTTCCCCATGAGCAAAACCAATCACTTTAGGAGGGAAATTATGAGTTTTGTTCAAAAGGATGGGGAAGCGTTCCATGATGCGTGGGAGCGCTTTAACGACTTGCTGAGACTTTGCCCACATCACGAGGTGCCTAAATGGCAACTGGTTGAAAGGTTTTACATTGGACTTAATGATTCGCAAAGGCAAACTGTGGATGGTGCCTGTGCAGGAACCTTTGTAACTAAGACTGACGATGAAGCTTGGAACCTTTTTGATACTTTGAGTGAGAATTCTATTCATTTGAATTCTGCCTACATGGATAGAAAGCCCACTCTCATGCAAAGAAAGTTGGAGGCGAATGAGGCAAGGGACACCCATAATTTAGCCTATCAGATTCAATTATTGAATCAAAACATGGAAAGGCTTATGTCGAACCTGAGTTCATTCGTATCTAACACCTCCACATCCTAAGCTTCCAAATGCTTAATTTGCCAAGGCAATACACACGCCACTGTGGATTGCCACTTGGCCTCCCAATTCCCTGAGCTTGTCCAGCAGATTTGAATGTTGCTCAAGGGTTATGTCCTAGACCTCGTAATGACCCTTTCTCCAACACTTATAATAAGGGATGGAGGAACCACCCAAACTTTTCATGGAGACAAGGAAATGTCTCAAATTCAGGGAAGTATAAACCGCAATCCTTTCAAAACCATCAAATGAACCAACCTCAGACCTTTGGCCAACCTAAGACCTCTGAGATGGATGAATTGAAGGCGATGTTGAAAACTATGCAAGAAAGTCAAAGTGTCATCATCCAATCTCATGACAAGGCTATACATGAGATGAAATCGCAAATAGGACACCTTGTTGAGGCCGTTAGACAGAGGGAAACTGGGAAGCTCCCTAGTGCTACTGAGGAAAATCCTAAAGGAAAAGGGATTGTCTTTAGGGAGCATGCTCAGGCGGTGACTATTATGAGGAGTGGGAAAGAAATTTCCAAACCTAATACTCCTATAGTCTCACCCTCTAAAAAACCATCCACCCCGACTTTCAACCCCACCGGAGAAGACTTGCCCAAATCTTCTCCGTTTGAAATCACCTCACCAGAAGAAGTTGCCTCCGTTCCACCCCTTACTCAACATGACAACCCTTCCACCTAGTGATCGAGAGTGCCTTCTCTAGAGCACTTATCCACCTCTGGGCAGACTTCTGCTGGCTCATCTGGAGCCAAAGATAAGACAGATGAGATTATGGAAACTTTCAAGCAAGTGTAGATTAACCTGCCTTTTCTTGAAGCTATCAGGCATATTCCATCTTCTTAAAGAACTTGTGCATGAAAAAGTTGTAATCTAGAAGACAAGTCAAATCAAAAGTTGTCCTGCCTGATTCTGTTAGCTCAATTGTTCAACATGGCACACCCGAAAAACTTAAGGATGCAGGAGCCCCATACATCTCAGTAGTTATTGGTGACTTACAAATTGATGAGGCTCTACTTGATCTGGGTGCAGGGGTGAACATCCTTCCAAGCTACGTGTATGAACAACTTGGGGGAGGCAATCTGAAGCCTAGCCCTATAATCCTTCAAGTTGCTGATCGATCACTTAAGACACCACGGGAAATTTTGGAAGATGTGCTCATAAGAGTGGAGGATTTCTTCTTTCCCGTTGACTTCTTAGTTTTGGACACTGACCCTACCAACAAGCCAACCAAACCCTCCATCATTTTGGGCCGCCCCCTCCTCGCAACTTCTCAAGCTGCAATCAATTACAATACTGGGGCATTGAAAATGGGCTTTGGGAATAGGAAAATCCGGCTTAATGTGTTTGATGCTTATAAACAAGCCAGACTTGAGGATTGTTCTCAAGTTGAGGTGATAGATGACCTGATTGAAGAGGGAACCCCTGCAATGTTATGTGATGACCCCCTTCAGCATCTCATGCTAAATGAGCATTCCCATCTCTTGGAGGAATGTTAAGGGGATATACTAGAACTTGAGGAATTGCTAGCTGTTTTTGCTGAGTCATCATTTCTGCCGAAGGTAGATCTGCTACCTGAGATGGGGACATCTATTCTGAAACCCTCAACCAGACAAGCCCCCGACCTTGAGTTGAAACCCCTCCCTGACACTCTCAAGTACGTTTTCCTAGGTGCCAACGATACTCTCCCTGTTATCATTTCGGCTGTGCTATCTGAGGCATAGGAGGGAGCCCTGATTGAATGCTTGTCTAGGCACAAGGAAGCTATTGCTTGGAGCATTGCTGACATTAAGGGTATAGACTCTACACTCTGCATGCACCGCATTTATACTGATGATTCCATCAAGCCATTTAGGGACATGCAGAGACGTCTAAACCCTAATATGAGGGAGGTCGTAAAAAAGGAAATCTTGAAGTGGTTGGACGCTGGGATCATATATCCCATTGCAGATAGTAAATGGGTAAGTCCTATTAATGTGGTGCTAAAAAAGGTAGGCTTTACTGTGGAAATCAATGACCAAGGTGAACAAGTTGTCACTAGACCCTCAACTGGATGGAGGGTCTGTATTGATTACCGCAAGCTGAACACCGCTACCCAAAAGGATCACTTTCCCTTGCCTTTTATTGATCAAATTCTCGAGAAATTGGTAGGGAATAAGTACTATTACTTTCTCGATGGATATTCTGGGTACAATCTGGTGGCTATCTTTCCTGATGACCAGGAGAAGACGACATTCACGAGTCCTTACGGTACTTTTGCATTCAGGCATATGCCGTTTAGATTATGTAATGCCCCTGCAACTTTCCAGCGGTGTATGATGTCTATTTTTTCAGACATGATTGACGAGTGTGTTGAAGTGTTTATGGATGACTTCTCCATTTATGGCTCGTCTTTCGACCAGTGTCTCCTGTGCCTGGAGAATGTGTTGAAGCGATGTAAGGAGACTGGTTTAGTCCTCAGCTGGGAGAAAAGTCACTTCCTGGTACAGAAAGGAATTATACTTGGGCATGTCGTATCCGAGCAAGGTTTGGAAGTAGATAAGGCCAAGATTGATTCTATTTCCAAGCTCACATTGCCTACGAATGTCAAATAGATTAGATCCTTTCTGGGCCATGTCGGCTTTTATAGGCACTTTATTAAAAATTTTACTAAAATTTCTAGGCCACATTGTGACTTGTTGGCGAAGGAATCTTCCTTCAATTTTGATTCAAAGTGTGTCGAGGCCTTTCAAACTCTCAAGGAGGCCTTGATCTCTGTGCTTATTCTTCAAGCTCCTGATTGGACACTCCCATTTGAGCTGATGTGTGATGCTTTGGATTATGCAGTGGGAGCAGTCCTTGGACAAAGGGTTGAGGGAAGACCTCATGTGCTGCATTATGCAAGCAAGACTTTAACCGAACCTCAGCAAAACTACACCATCACTGAAAAAGAATTACTTGCTATAGTTTTTGCTCTGGAGAAGTTTAGGTCGTATCTGCTTGGGTTTAAGGTGGTTATCTTTACTGATCATGTGACAGTGAAACATCTCATTGCTAAGAAAGATTCTAAGCCACGTCTGATTAGGTGGATCCTACTCCTTCAAGAATTTGACTTGGAAATACGTGAAAAGAAAGGAGTAGAAAATGTTGTGGCTGACCACCTGTCTCATAATGACTCTCTTTCTGGAGACATTCGCGAGAGATTTCCCGATGAAACTCTGATGGCGGTAACACCAACTTTACCATGGTATGTAGATACTGTAAATTAGTTGGTCACTGGACAAACTCCTAGCTCTTGGGATGAGTGGAAAACAAAGAGATTCATTTCCCAAGCAAGATATTTTCATTGGGAAGAGCCAGAATTATTTAGAATTGGATAAGACCAAGTATTGAGACGTTGTGTACCTGAAGAGGAACAACAAAGTGTGTTGAGTTTTTGCCATTAACTTCATTATGGAGGACACTTTGGTGCTAAGAAAACTACTTTTAAGGTTCTCCAGTCCGATTTTTGGTGGCCTTCATTATTTAAGGATTCTCATAATTTTGTTAAGGCTTGTATTAGATGTCAAGGGACTGGAACGATTGGGAAGAGGAATGAAATGCCTCAACATCCTATTCAATCTGTTGAAATTTTTGATGTGTGGGGAATTGACTTTTTGGGCCCCTTCTCGTCGTCCCATGGTTATGAATATATCTCGGTGGCAGTTGATTGTCTCTAAATGGATAGAGGCCATTCCTACGCACACAAATGACCACTCTGTGGTTTTGAAATTTGTGAAGGCCAATATCATATCCCGTTTCGGCTGCCCCAAGAACATTATAAGTGGTGGGGGACCTCATTTCTGAAACCACGAATTCAATCGGCTAATTAGGAGTCTGGGAGTGACTCACAAGGTTGCTACCCCTTACCATCCTCAGACAAGTGGCCAGGTTGAAGTGTCGAATAGGGAGATTAAAAATATTTTGGAAAAGACTGTTAGACCTGATAGGAAAGACTGGTCCCAAAAGCTCGATAATGCTTTGTGGGCATATCGAATGACCTATAAGACCCCTTTGGGTACTTCTCCCTTTCGGATTGTGTATGGGAAAGCATGCCATTTACCTGTTGAGTTGGAACATAAGGCACTTTGGGCTATTCGAAGTGTTAACATGGATTTAGAGAAGGCGAGTAAGGCACGACTTCTGGAATTAAGTGAGCTTGAGGAGCTGAGGAATGATGCTTATGACACCTCTCAAGCTTATAAAGAAAGAACTAAGGTCTTGCATGATAAGTTTATACTTTGAAAGACCGTTGAACCCAACCAACAAGTTTGGCTTTTCAATTCCAGACTTAAGCTTTTTCCTGGCAAGTTAAAATCTCATTGGGATGGGCCTTACATAATCACTAAAGTATTTCCGCATGGAGTTGTGGAGATTAAAAACCCTTCCTCTTCAGCAACTCCCTTTATCGTCAATGGTCAACAGTTAAAACCATACATTACTTTGGATGGCCATCTGGTTGACGAGGTTACTCTTGAGGAACCATGGCTCCTACCATTCTCTGCCTCAGGTAATATCTTCCTTTAACTATTTTTGTTTTCAATGAGGACATTGCTTGAACCAGGTGTGGGGGAGAGGACCTGAGGCATTTTGTTTATATCATGTCAACATTTTGCATTCATAACAAAAAAAGAAAAAGTTTTGAGCTTAACTGGCTAGGTCCTGCATTCTTAAGCAAATCAGAACTCTAGGGTAGACTAAGTTAATTCTACGGTCAAACTTTAGAAGCTAAATGAGCTACTAGCTTTAGACCTTTAGGGTCCTTTGTGGACTTAAAAACTTAAGTAGGAGTTAAGTTGCGGACCATTCCACAAGAGGTTGAGGAAGGAAAGCTAGGGTTTGAGTTAAAAGATGGGGTAGTACCTGGAGTCTTGTTCTACATTTTGGTTTACGGGTCCTTGTAACCCAAGCATCCAAATTTCACACACTTAGTCTGGTGTAAGTAAGTAATCAACTTAATTCCTTTCTTAAAAGAGATTTAGTTCTCTTAGTTTTGACTTAGGAGAGGCTTGAAAACACAATTTGATTGGAAGAGTTCCCAGTGCAGGAGAGGTGGAGTATATACTCACCTTGAGGATGCGATGATAACATATTACCTCCTCGGCACTTGTCTCTTAGGATATCCATCCTAATGGGGGCATGTAAGCACATTGTGCGATTCAGGTACCATGGGCGGCCCTATCTTGAAGTGCCAATTGCCATAGGCTTGAATTCGCTTAAGAAATCCATGGGCGATACTATCTCGAAGTGTTGATTGCCAGGAGTTCTTGGGGTCGTTATGGGTGGTGCTATCTCGAAGCATCGAAAGCTAGGCACCCTTCGAGGTATGGTAATGGGGACAATGAATCCAACACAGACCGTGTTGATAGCTGATCTGAGGTTAGACTTAGAGGAATATAAAAAAAAAAAATCCTTTTTCCTTTAACTCAAATAACTCAGACCAACGCACATGTACAGATGCTTTAATTTTAAGGATCAATAAACATTAGGGTAGAGTCAGAAATTAGGGAAACTTTTTCCTGCAACTCATCTTTAGCCGACCTAATCTGTAACTTAGCAACTACCTAGGAACCTTAGGTCTAGAGTATGAACTTAATATGTTTCTAAAGGAAGATCGATTGGGTTGACTAGTCTACTTGGAGTGCTAGGTTTTACTTGGATTTGCTAGGGACTAGGAAAAACTAGGCATGGGGGTATTTGATTAGCCCATGTTTGTGGGCTATTTAAGTATTTAAGTGCCTAGACATTAAGTTAATTCTAGCATTTATTTAGCTTACAGTAGGATGTAAATAGATTAATTCATATTTCTAGCTTAATTACATAATTCATGCATTGCATTCATAACTAAATGCATTTAGAATTAACTTAGAATTGCATTCATTTAATTAGTTAACCAATTGGGTGCATTGCATGCATTGTTTTAATTTAACATAGAAGTTAAGGGCTTATGCATAAATAACCATAATATTTTTTCTTTTATTTTTTTCTCCTTTGCACTGGTAACTCCTCCGGCTTCGCCTCCGCCTCCTCTTCCTACGCATCACATTTACGCTACTCCATTTTGAATTTGAAACGAAGGTTATGGCTACAAAAGGAGGGAGGCTGCCTTGTACGTGGAGACACCGCCCGCCCATCACCGTGCACCCGCTCCTTACTGTGGTCACCAAGGCCAAGCTCCACCACACCATGGGCCGGCGAGGTGACAGCTCGCCGCGCCAATCCAGTGGGCATGGCCATCACCATGTTTCTTCTTCATCGGCCTCGCATGTTCCTCAGCACGTCCGTGCCTACATAGCTGCTCGCACCTTCATCTCTAATCCACTGTGCACCTTCACCAACCAGGAGCACTTCCAGCTCGCGTGCACCTTTGCGTGCGGTGGGCATGGCCAGCAGCACGCGACCATCACCCCACCGCCCTGCAGAAACCACGTGTGCAGTAAGTGCTCCACCGACTTCCCGTGCAGCTGCATGCGCTTACCCGCCAATGTGAAGCACCGTCCACAGCTCCACCATGTGCACTCATCTCCTGTAGCATTGCCATCCCCACGTATGCCCTTGTTGCGTGCACCATCCTCCACGCTCTAGCCCCTAGCGCACACCCACCAGCTCCCCTCGACGCGCCTCACCTCCTGCAGTAGTGCCACTCCAGCCCACATGTGCCCCTACTGCACACCTGCAGCAGCTAACGCCCTCCAGCCACGTGCACTTCCGCCGCACTCCCTGCAGCACATCGTCAATGCTTGCAGCGTGCGGCCAGCAGCAGCAGCAGCTATGGCCTTCAGTGCTTCCTTGCATGCGGCCTACAGCACGCGACAATGGCAGCTGCGGCAGAGCTTAGCCGCACCCACGCACGTCCGCACGGCTTGCGCATTCACCGCGTGAACCTCCTTTAGTAGCCATCGAAACCCACCACCACCGTACCTCCATCCGGCCACCTCGGGGCACCTCGCACTTCGCCACGTCCGCCATCACGGAGTCCTCGGTCTAGAGATCCTCATCCGAGCTTCACACCTCTTGCCATTCCCTCCTCCTCATGCACGGACAAGGGGAAGAAGTTCCCTTGTTTTGCTACAACAAAAGCCTCTATTAATATTTACATTCTATGCCATTGTCAACTTTTATTATTATTTTATTAAGCTGCATTGCAAAATATGTCCTTTAGTTTTTCAAAATTGCCATTTCAGCATGTTCTCTTGATGTTTTCTTAATCTGAAGGCAGATTTGGCTCGATTCTCGTCGAAACTAACTGTGAACATATGTTTTTAACCGGTGTGAGTTTAAATATGTCATTGCCTCCCTGTGGATACGACCCGCTCTTCTGTGAGTGGTTATTTTAATTATTGATTAGTTGATTTTTCCACCACATAGAACTACAAACAATGCGTCATTTTATGTGAAAAATGACTTTAAAAGTGAAGAATCGACTCATCACCCGTAGGCAGCAGCCACCTGCAAGCGCCCACGCCACAGCCATGCCCTTACACTACTCGCGCGTGCCCTTGCAAGCACCCGCCCTCTCCACTCACCGCACTTCCATAGCACGCAAAGGCACGCACTTCAGACCGCACAGCCCCTCCTCTTCATCATCTTCTTCCTCTCCAGCGGCCCTGCAAGTACCCAAAGCCCTGCCCGCAACAGCGTGCCCACAGTAGCCACGTGCCTACAGGTAGTGCAGCGCAGCCACGCACACCCATGTGCCATGCCCACAGCAGCCGTGCAGCCACCTGCCAGTGACAGGCCGATGCTCCTCTCCCCCAATCGGTTGCCTTCGGCCACCTCCGGCCACCACATCACCATCATCACGTAGCCCTTGTCGAGACATGCCTTCCCGCCGCGTAGGTCCTCCAACGAAGCCTCCTCGAGTGCACAAGGAAGAGAGAGGAAGTTTCCTTTATTTTCTCCCCAATTAGAATTTACATTGCATGCCAATGCCATTTGGATATTATTATTTTATTCAGGTTACATTGCACTGATGCACTTATAGTTTCATTAATTTACTTTACTTATGTTATGTGCATCATTCAACATTGAAATTTAAAACAGATTTGCATGCAAATCAAATTTAATTGATATGCCATTATGCATGCATCATATACATATTTTTGGGAGCTTAATTCCTAATGTGAAAATTGCATAAATAGCCTTGAAATTTTAAGAAAATTGCAAGCTCCATTTTAAATAGCATATTCCTCTCATTGAAGTCGCGAAAGTGTCTACAAATAGTATATTCCTCTACTTGTAAATTTATTAGTTCTATTCCTCCCTGTGGATGCGACATTTTTATTGTGGTTAAATTTCATATTTATTTTTGATTGAGAGATTTTCCACGACATAAAACACAACGATATATCACTTTATTGCTATCATAAATAAGTGAGAATCCCTCCGTCACCAACCAGCGCTAAGTTTAACATCATTTTTCGGACCAAAACCCAAAAATAAATAAAGGAATAATCAAATTAGTGGGTTGAGCTAGGAGATATGATGATTGGGGCACAAAATCATGTACCTGCAGATGTAGACTAGGAGATGGTGAGACCCATCCCTAAGGGACGGTAACTCTACAACTGGTGCATCACGCATGCCCACATATTTTCATCCATAGTTTGTCGGGCATGCAGATGAGGGTTCAGTTTCGAAGGATGCAACCTAAATCCAAAATTTTGGGCACCATAGATGTAGGCTAAATAATTAGCTTGCTGCCCTTTGAAAATCCAAGCAATAAAATTGTTAAAAATCAGCTCGCATCCGGGTTGTAACAGCTTGAAATCCATTGGGTCCTTAAGGGAACCCAAAATCTCATCAGGGACCTTAAAGTCAAAAATAAGATTTCTCTTAATATAAAAATTCATCTCTCCATACCAAATCATGGTTTTCATGTTTGATTCCTCTATATTATTGGGCCTCAAAATAATTTGTTTGTCTTCAACCTCTTCTAATTTACAATCGGATTCCAAAGTTGAAGTAGAAGTAGAGCCAATGAAAATATCATTATCTAAATCAGACTCGGAATCATGACTTTTCCCCTCTTCTAAACTTGGGATGGGGTCTTCAAGCAATTCAACATAAAAAATCTCACAATCAAATTCCCAAGCCCCATCTTTTGAAAATGTCTCTATAATGGAACCAATTCCAATAGAAGCTTGGTTAAATATAGAGTCATTAACCCCAATTTTTAGATTTTATGACTCAATCTCAACCATTTCACTATCTTGATGCTTGTCATCCTCCCCAAAATCTTGATCCAAGGGTTTCAAATCATTGTCTAACTTAAGGGGGATGGGAAAATCAACCTTGGACTTAATTGTTGAGGTCAATCTAGGTTAATCCAATCAATCACCTTAGGCCTTCTTCCATTAATTCCAAGAATGGAGTTTCCTCAATGAAAGTTTTTTTGCCCTTCTCATCCAATTGTTGGAGTGCATCAATCAATTTTTGTCTATCCTTAATCAACTTTTGATTATGTTAGTACATCTTGAATTGAAGTTTATAAATGGTTGATTGGGTTCCACCTTGGGTTGAATTTGGGTTGGACCTATTGGTTGATTTGAGTGCTCCAAGGTTCAAAGGTTGGGTTTGAGTGGGCTGAGGATAATTATTTCCAGTGTTTCTAACCTCACCCAAATCATAATATCCATCATCTGAGTCATTATCTTTGGACAAAGATTGGTTCCAGTCAAGGTTGGAGCTAAAAGAAGAGTTTGCACAAGGAGGGTCATAATCAAGATTTGAATACCTAGGGTAAGGATTGTTTCCTTGTGTAGGTGTTGTGGGGCTATCCCAATGTTGAACATCAGACAACTACGCTATCGGAATCGATTTTGAAAACCCGTCGTTGTAGTTTGAGTAGAGAAGAAATTCATTCAACAAATAAAATTTATACCGAAAAATCTATAAAGAAATCCCAGGTCAAACTCAAGGTGGCTACGTCAATCAAAATTCGCAATTATACTTTTTTTTGTGTTTTTGTTTAAAGGGTGGAATAATCACAATGAAATGGAATCAATATAGACAATAAGAGAGAGAGAGAGGGAAAACATTCACTTGATATTGCAAAATGTTCGTACAACTAAAAAAGAGAGAAAAGATTACACTAGAAAGCGAGAAATTATTACAACTAGAAAGTAGGAAAATTCTACTCTAGAAAGCAGGAAAAAGAATGGGAGAGAGAAGTTATCCTCCTCGACGATCGCTTGGAGGACGAGCCAGATGAGACAATGCCTGGAAGAGGAGGAACGGAGTGGGAAGAAGGAGGTCGAAGCAGGAGGAACGAGAAGGAGGCAGCACGTCGTCGTCGTCGCAGGATCCGCTTCTGGAATGGGGGCAAAAACTTGATTTTAGCTCTTGAGGAGCATCCCGGGTATGGGACAAGCTTCTCTTGAGCTTTGGAGAGGGAGAGAAGAGGAGGAAGGGATCAGAAATCCATATGGAGGGGGTCTCCTTTTATAGTTGCAAGGAGTGGGGGCATTTTGGACATTACAACTTGAAAAACATTAATTCGGGACCTTTAGTGATGGATTTATCCAACACTAAATGCCTGAACGTAGCCAACATGTGTGTCGCTCGCGCGCCCCCTCTCCTCTGTGCCCTTCAACGCATGTGCACGTTCGCGTGCTCTCAGCCATCCGATCAAGAGATCTTAAAGTGGCTACGCTTGCACCGCACACCCAAGTGCAATCACCCGTAAGCGTCGCGCGTCTGATCGCGCGTGGGCACTATCTCTCTCTTTCCGCCACTGGATCTTCATCGCGCAGCTCTAATCGTGTGCCCATGCACTACGGATGCGGGCTCGATCGCGCATCGCACGCTGGCGTAGCGTGCTCGACCGCTACGCTGCTGAGGTGAGTTTTTTGCGTGGAGGTTTATGGTGTGAGCGTCCGTGGCCGTTGGATGGTGATCCAATGGTATAGATCCATCACGTGGGTGAGGAGAGAGAGAGGGCCTGGTGGTCTTCCAGATTGGTTGGGCCAATTTGGGCACTTGATGTGGCTCCATCTTGGTCGTCCATCTTCTGAGTATTGTAGAAGGTGCCACGGGTGTCAGATTGGATCGATTTTCATGGCATTAGGCTGCGATCGTTGATCTGAACCCATCCGTGTGGTCGAATTTGTCATCTATGGTGCGGATTAACACCATCTTGGCCATTGCTCTTTAAGGCTCCTCGGTCCCTATCTGGTGCTACTGATGTCCGATTAGGGTGATCTTGGAGTCATTGAACTCCAATCGTCGCCCTGATCAAATCTGTATGATTGGATCTTCAATCCGATGTCCCGATAAAAATTCGCCCTGTCCTTAACCATAAATTACTATATAATTTATACAACTTGATGTAAATGCATGATTATGCATGTTATGCACTATTTACAATGTATGATGCTAATGTGACACTAATAACATGCATTAATAGAAATTTTAGTTTAATCAGATGTATGCATATCACACCACCATGCCTATCTTTTACTAGTCCCTAGCAGAAACTACATGCTATTTATAAAAGAATTAGATTGGATTACTTAGGCATAAGTCATTTTCAACATTAAGAAATTTTTACTCAGGATCTGATCTTTCAAAGACACAACAGTGGCCACGTATTTGCCAAAATGCAAACTACCTCAAGCCCTCGCCTTATTCAAAGAAAAATCTCTTTTCTTTTTCTTCTTTTCTATTTTTTTTGGATTTTTGAGTTTAGGGTTAAAGAGCGGCTTTCTACGGCCACTCAACCCACCTAAGAATTGATGAGAACCCTAAGTTCTAAGCATCTTATTGTGAATGTGATAGACTCGTTGATCGATAATTAGAATGGACATCGAGTTTCTACGCCTCTAGGTCACCTTAAAGAGAAAGTTCTGCTTTAAGGTGTATCTTTACGACTGGTAGCTTTCTCCTTACTTTTATTTCTATGGGGTCAACACAAGGGTAAGTCCAGTGTATATCTCACTGTCTTATTCTACTTCTCCGCTACTTCCTAAGTGTTTGGGGAATTTATAGTGCATTTCTTGAGTTAGGTTCTGGACAACCGGTCGATGAGCTGTTACCACCGACAACTTGTCAGCCATACTCCTGCGGCGAAGTGTAGCTTATTTCTTTTATTTTTATTTTTTTTCTTTTCTTTTCTCCTTTTCCTTTTTCTTTTTCTTTTCTTTTTGACTTTCTTTTTAAGTAGGTGGCTTCCCTGGTCTAAGATTTACCTAAAGGCAGTAAGAAGAGAGTGGTCCAGTGACTGGGCTCCAGAAAATCTACTTATGGGCTATTACCCATGATAACTTGCCAGCCATATCATCCTAGAAGGTTCATTAGCTACCCAATTTCTGTTAAAATTGTCAAACAACGAGTCAGGGACAAGATAGTGTGTAGATGCTTAGACTTAAAGTTCCCTCAAATCAGAGGGCAAGTTTATAAGTCGTGTACTTATCACCCAAACTTATTTAATCAAATTAAAATAGAATTCAGGATGGCAAGGACTCGAAAAATAAATTCACATTTTAGTGGATACCCAGGCTGATTATGCCCAAAGACCTAAAGGGTCTTAGTGTTCAGATCCTATTGCAATATTTCCTAAGATTGAAAAGTCCTAATGTCCAAGTATTCCTTCCTAATTCAATTTTTTTTTCTTTCTTTTTATGTATATATCAGAATAGAATTTACAAGAATTTCACAGAGCTAACAAAATGATTCAGAAATTAATCCACCCCACCATGCCTAGCTGATGCAATGTCCACATTGAGAATAAAAGACATGAAAGGAAGGGTAGAGTATGGAAGATATAACCTAAATATGAAGCTCGAGTTAGCTCTAAGTCACACTATACAACTGCTGAGTTTAATGCCGTCAACTAAGCGAAGTCCAGCCAAAGACATCACAACATAGCTAGAGCAACCGTGTTTGAGATGGGTTCTGGAATAGTAAAGTCAATAACAGGCTTCAGATGTTGTCCATTGACTTTGAATGAATTACCCATCTTCGGGCCAAAAATCTAAATAGCTCCATTTGGAAATATCTGGCTGATAATGAATGGGTTGTTCCATTTTGACCTAAGTTTGTCGAGAAAGAGCTTAAGTCAAGAAGTGAATGGCCAGACCTTCTAGTTCGGCTCAAAGCTCTTGTGGGAAATCAAATGGTCATGTAGAGCTTTGGTCCAAGCCTTGTAAATCTTGGCATTCTCATATGCATCATTTCTAAGCTCCTCCAACTCAGATAGTTGGAGTTTCCTGGTCTTCTCGGCTAAACTCAGATCTAGATTGCACTGCTTGATTGCCCAGAATGACCCATGATGAATTTCTATGGGTAAATGGCACAACTTTCCATACACCAGAAGAAATGGAGACATGGCGATGGGTGTTTTATGTGCCGTACAATAGGCCCAAAGAGCGTCCATAATCTTTTGAGTCCAGTCTTTGCGATCAGGCCTAACCATTTTCTGCAGAATATTCTTGATCTCCCGATTGGAGATCTCGGCCTGTCCATTCGTCTAGGGATGGTAAGGTGTGGAGATTCGGTGATTAACCCCATATTTTGCTAGCAAATTACAGAACTAGGCATTAGTGAAATGAGTGCCACCATCACTGATGTGGCCCTCGAAATCCCGAACCTGCTGAAGATGTTCTTCTTGACGAAATTGATGACCACCTTGTGGTCATTGGTTCGGGTGGGAATCGCCTCGATCCATTTGGACACGTAATCAACAAAGACGAGAATGTACTGATGTCCAAATGAAGGGAGGAAGGGTCCCATGAAGTCGTTGCCCCAAATGTCGAAGATTTCTACAGGAAGAATCGTGTTTAAGGGCATCATATCTCTCTTAGAGTGAATGGCATTGGGAACACGACCTCGAGAATTCCTGTGCATCCTTGAGTAAAGATGGCCAATAGAATCTAGATTGCAAAATTTTTGCAGCCATCTTTTTCCCAGAGAAGTGTCCACCACATGTAGATGCATGGCAGAACTCGAGTATATTGTTGAATCCGTTCTTCGGAATACATCGGTGAATAATCTGAATAGAGCTGATGTGGTACAGTTCAATGTCCTCTCAGAAGTAATATTTGGCCTTACATTTGAGTCTATCCCGTTGTTGCTTGGTCCAATCCAGGGGGATTTGACCAATGGCCAAATAATTAACAATGTCAATAAACCACGGGGTTTAGATGCCTGAAACTGTAAGGATGGTTTTGTTCGAAAAAGTATCAGCAATCGGAATGTCCAGACGAGAAGAATCACTCAGAAGTCTTGACAAATGATCCGCCACCACATTTTGTACCCCAGATTTATCCTTTATTTCAAGATCAAATTCTTGAAGCAGAGGAATCCAACGAATAAGCCAGGGTTTGGCATCCTTTCTGGCCAAGAGATGTCTCAAGGCCGAGTGGTCGGTATATATAATGACGTGAGACCCTAAGAGATAAGCCCTGAATTTCTCCAAAGAAAATACTACGGCTACTAATTCCTTCTCCGTAACAGTGTAATTCCTCTGGGGCTCATCTAAAGTTTTACTAGTGTAGTAGATAACAGAGGACTTCCTATGAACTTTCTAACCCAAAACAACCCCGACCATGTAATCAGCAGCGTCGGTCATGATCTCAAAAGTGGCTGTCCAAACCAGCGGTTGCAATACCGGAGCACAAGTTACTACCCTTTTAAGAAAATCAAATGCCTTACAGCATGATTTATCGAAATCAAACGGCATTTCTTTAGCGAGAAGATTGCTCAGAGATGAGCAACCATTGAGAAGTCCTTAATGAATCTCCTGTAGAATCCCACATGACCAAGAAATGATCGAATTTGTTTAACAGATGTGGGAGGAGGAAGTTTAGTGATAGCATCAACCTTAGCTTTATCCACTTCAATTCCCCGTTTAGAGATTACATGATCCAAGATGATGCCTTCTTGTGTCATGAAATGACTCTTTTCCTAGCTAAGGACAAATCTTGTTTTGATGCATCATTTAAGAATCATTTCAAGATTGGCTAGGCAAGAGTCAAATGATTCTCCAAAAATAGAGAAATCGTCCATGAAGACTTCCATAAACTCTCCCACCATGTTAGATAATATGGCCAGCATACACCTTTGAAAAGTTGCAGGTGCATTGCATAAGCTGAATGGCATCCTATGGAAAGCAAAGGTTCCGTAGGGGTAAGTGAAAGTAGTTTTTTCCTGATTCTCGGGATGGATAGGAAGTTGGTTGTATCCTGAGTACCCATCAACAAAACAAAAGTACTTCTACACGGCTAATCTTTCCAAGATTTGATCAATAAAAGGCAGAGGGAAATAATCCTTTTTTGTGGCCATGTTCAACTTCCTGTAATCGATACAAACCCTCTAAGAGGAAGTTGAATGAGTTGTGACAGATTCTCCTTTCTCATTAGTCACAATGGTAATCCTGGCTTTCTTGGGAACAATCTGAATGGGAATTACCCAAGGACTATCAAAGATTGGATAAATGATTCCTGCCTCCAGCCACTTAAAAATCTCCTTCTTGACCACTTCTCGTATATTTGGATTTAATCTCCTCTGCTTCAAGCAAGAAGGGCGGGATCCATCGTCCAAAAATATTCTGTGATTGCAATAAGATGGCTCGATCCCCCTAAGGTCATGAATGGTCCAACCAATTGCCTCCTTGTGTTCCTTCAGCACCTTAATTAGTTTAATCTCCTGCTCCTTTGTTAATTTAGCAATGATAATCATAGGGAGCATCTTACGTGGTCCTAAAACCTGATATTTTAGATTCTCAGGCAATGGTTTCAGTTCAAGCTGGGGCGGGTTGATGATTGAAGGTAAGAAACATGCTGATGAAGGTTCATCAAGTGGAAGAGGTTGAGAGTGAACAAAATCAATAACCTCTTCAAAAGATAGCGGGTTTGCCATAGAGGGTTGCAGGTCCAATTCATTATCAGAGGAGGAACTTTCAAATGCAGAAACCATCATACAAGTTTTAATATTCACATTATCATCCTCAAGTTCCTCAATAAATCCACAATCCTCGAATTTATTAATCACCTTAAAAATATCCAATTTCATTCTTTGATCCAAAAAGACGATTTCCAAGCTACCGCTTTCACAGTTAATGTTGGCCTTGGCAGTAGCCTGGAATGGACGCCCCAGAATGATAGGCATGTTCCTCAGATTTTCAGGTACATCCATGTCAAGGACAAGGAAATCTACTGGAAAATAGAAATCCTTAACCTTAACAATAACATCTTAAATAATGCCTTGCAGATTTATGACTGAACGGTCTGCTAGCTGCAGCGTTACGGAAGTCGGCCGAAGTTCACCTAATCCAAACTTCTCGAAAAGAGAAGTCAGAATTAGGTTGATGGATGCACCCAGATCCAGCAGTGCTCTATCAAAAATGTAATCTCCAATGACACAAGAAATCAAAGGAGCACCTGGATCTCTCTTTTTCTGAGGGAGGTGGTGCAGGATAACATAACTAGCCTACTTAGAGAGTACCACCTTCCTCGGAAGAGAGTCTCCCAACTTATGCTTCTGTGTACATAAATCCTTTAAAAATTTTACGTAAACCGGTATATGTTTGATAGCATCAAGGAGCGGGATATTGAACTCGACATTCTTGAAAATATTTAGAAGCTCCTCATTATAATTAATATACTTCTTCTTCCTTGATCTGATCAAGGCATCAGGAAAAGGAACATGAGTCGGATCTTCGGAATCAGGTTCCTGAGCCTTGATTTCTTCTCCAGAATTCTCCTTTCTCTCCTCAGGTTATTCAGGATTCTGTAGATCAGAACAGTGTGATTGTGGATCCTGAGTTTGTTTACCACTCCTTAAGGTATCAGAATTTGCGGATGCATACGAGTTTGGGTCTTAGGGAGGGTTAGGAAAGATTGGAGGGACTTCATTAGCCAAGAACCATTGATTTGCATAAGAAGAAGAAGAGGAAGGACCCTATTCATCCACCTGAGCATGTGTGTGTGGGTCCCTCTGATTTCCGTACCCATGGGCTTGATTGACCAGATTTAGAATATTTCGAGGGTTGGGTATAGGTTGAGATGGTAGAGATTCGAGTTGACGATAATTAGCTATGTGCCCAGTTTGCAAGTTGTCCAGTGAGGTTTTCATTTGCTGCATGAGTTGGAGCATAAATCCTTGCATCACTACCATTTGTCGATTCAAATTAGCCTGCCCTACGGGTTGACGGGCATTCCAAGTTAGCTGATTGACCTGATTCGGGGGCAACTGAGTATAGACATGACCTTGACCCAATGGTCATTGCAGAGCATAGTTGTTGGGTCGGAATTGGGTCTACTGCCCTGGGTTTTTCCAGGAGAAGTTACGGTGGTTTCTCCAACCAGGATTATAAGCATTGGAGTAAGGGTTGGATCTAACACTCTCCTGTACGGCACAAACATCCTCATAGGGTGAGGATGGAGAGAAAGAAAGGGAAGGATCAAAGAAACTGAGATCAAAGGCCCCAGTTTGGAACCCGTAGGGTTCCGAATAATGCTAGCTCGTAGGTTGAGCCACATCAAGTTGATTCACGAACTCTCGACCAGAAGGAGCTCGCGACGAAAGGAATCCCGAATTCTGGGATTGAGTGGATGGAGAGTTGTTCATTAGTTTCCAGCCATCCACTCCTCCATTCTCTTAGCAACCAAGTCCACCTCATGAAGTTTATTACAAATCAATTCCATATCGAATGAATGAGAGTCGTGTACTTCATTAACATTCAATCTGGGCTGCTGGGACTGATTAAAAGTATCCATGGAGGCATGATTGATCGAATTCTCGCTCATCTCCTCAAACAATATGTGTGCGCTATCTTCATCTTTGTTGAGGAAATTGCTTTCACAAGAAGTGTCCACGTGATTTCTGAGTTGCTCAATCAACCCGTGGTAGAAGATCTGCACGAGTTGCCATTTCGGCACCTCGTGGTGTGGACACCTTCGTAATAGGTCCTGGAATTACTCCCAGGAAACATGAAACTGCTCCCCGACCGCTAGGTAAAGGTAGTAATTGCCCGTCTCAAAGCATTGGTACATCCGATAGGGAAGAATTTCTTCAAAAAGGTCGATTTCAACTTATTCCAAGTTGCAATTGGTCTTCCTATAGTCCTATACCAATGAGCGGCTTTATCCCTAAGAGAGTGGGGGAAGAGCCTCATGATCATTTGCTCCTCATTCACGTTTCACACCTTTGTGGGCTAGACCAAAGTGGTTAAGTCCTCCAATTGCTGAAATGGGTCTTCAGAGCCAAGCCCATGGAAATGTTTGATCAAGCTTAGCACTTGGGGCTTGATTTCTATATCTCCGATAGGAATTTGGATGCCGGGATGTTCCCCAGAATTTGAAGGATCATAAAAATCCTTCAAGGGCAGAGCACCCTACATTCTTTGGAACCATTCTTGCATTCCCTGCAATTGTTCCAGCTGCCTTCGAAATACCTCTTGTGGATCCTGAGGCAGAGGAGGCTATTGATTGACCATGGTATCAATTTGGCCAAAATCTAATCTATGCCTCTTAGAATACTCTAGTGGTCCTTCTAATTGGGGAGTCAATGACCTTCTTCCCAGCATAAACTAGGAAAAGGTCGGAATGACTGGGAATAAGAACCCTGTAGCACAACAAAACAAGCCTGTCCTTAAGTGAGGTAGCCTAAGGATCTATAGACTCCCAGAACCTGCCTTAAGATTATAAATGATTTACTCTACTTATGTCAGCTCAATCCAACTAGTTAGAAGGAGGGATTGGGGAGAAGGTTCTTCCTTCGGCTTGCACCTCCGGTTCTTAGTGTACCCCTCAGCTGTGGTCGTTTGATGCTACTCCCCTAGCTAGACATCAGATTGATCAGTACAAGCAGGTTAATCATAAATAATCTCAAGCTAGGCCCCGAAGAGCCAATCAGTGCTTAAGGCCAACGTCTACTTGATTTTATTGAGGCCTAGGATTGTAGTGCTTATGGAATGTGGTGGGCACTTAAAATGGGTTGTGCCGTTAATGATCAATTGGGTATGTGTAAGTGCATGCACAACCAGGGTTTTCAAGCAAGATTATTTGTGATGAGTAGATTTTAATGTTCAAATCTTGATTAAGTAGCTTTTAGGGTTTAGAATTAGGTTGATTTCAATCAAGTTTGAGGCAAACCAGGTTTTCAAGCACGGGTGAAGATTGCTTTCCTTTAAAAATCAGAAATAAAGTGAAGTGCCTGGTATGAACCTAGATTGAAAATCCTAAGAGGAAGCTACATGGTGAGTTGATTTTAGGTTAAGTGGTGCAGCCCAAACAACTCAAACAATTGGCCACAATTGCACCACTGAGTTAGGCACATAGAAATGATTAACCTAGAATGATTTCTACTCTTTTATGTATTGATTTGTGTACTAGTTCTATAGATCTAAATCCGGTTGAGTAGAAGAAAATCAATTAGGTTAAGTGTATTAAATGTGGGTGTATGTTGTGTGTATGCTGAATTACCCCACAAAAATATCTTTTTGTTTGTTTATATGCAAGGGTGAAATGTGAGTGAAAATCCAAATAACCAAATTAATCCTAGAATTTATGCAAACACCTAGGTTAATTGGAACTTGAATTTAATGTGATGAAATGAAATCTATGGAGGGGGAAGAATGGGGAACACTTACTGTCGTCTAAAACTACACTTTAATCTACCGCTTGACGATTCCCTAATAGAGGTATCTGCAAAATAATAGACATGAGATAAAGCAAGTTAGAAGATAGTAAAGTGCGTGAAATCCGAAAAGATCAGAAAATCGTTGCCTCCTCGGCAACGGCGCCAAAATGTTGAACGTCGAACAACTATGCTATTGGAATCGATTTTGAAAACCTGTCATTGTAGTTCGAGTAGCGAAGAAATCCATTCAACAAATAAAATTTATACTGAAAAAACTATAAAGAAATCTCGGGTCAAACTCAGGGAGGCTACGTTGATCAAAATTCGCAATTATATATTTTTTTGTATTTTTGTTTAAAGGGCAGAATAATCACAATGAAATGGAATCAATATAGACAATAAGAGAGAGAGAGAGAAAGGGAAAACATTCGCTTGATATTGAAAAATGTTCTTACAACTAAGAAAGCGAGAAAAGATTACACTAGAAAGTGAGAAATTATTACAACAAGAAAGTAGGAAAATTCTACTCTAGAAAGCAGGAAAAAGAGGGAGAGAGAAGTTATCCTCCTCGATGATCGCTTGGAGGATGAGCTGAACGAGACAACACCTGGAAGATGAGGAACGGAGCGGGAAGGAGGTCGAAGCAGGAGGAATGGGAACGAGGTAGCCCGTCGTCATCGTCGCGGGATCTGCTTCCAGAACAGGGGCGAAAACTTGATTTTAGCTCTTGAAGAGCATCCCGAGTGTGGGACAAGCTTCTCTTGAGCATTAGAGAGGGAGAGAAGAGAAGGAAGGGATTAGAAATCCATATGGTGGGGGTCTCCTTTTATAGTTGCAGGGAGTGGGGGCATTTGGACATTACAACTTGAAAAACATTAATTCAGGACCTTTAGTGAGGGATTTATCCATCACTAGAGGCCTGAATGTGGTAGACGCATGAGCCGCTTGCGTGCCCCCTCACCTCCGTGCCCTTCAATGCATGCGCACGTTCGCGTGCTCTCAGCCATCCGATCAAGAGATCAGACTGCTTAAAGTGGCTATGCCAGCGTCGCACACCCACGTGCGATCACGCGTAAGTGCCGCGTGTCTGATCATACGTGGACGCTATCGCTCACTTTCCGCCGCTTGATCTTCATCGCGCGGCTCTAATCGTGCGCCCACATGCTGTGGATGCAGGCTCGATTGCTCGTCGCATGCTCAACCGCTACATTGCTGCAGTGAGTTTATCGCGTGGAGGTTTTAAGGCACGAGCATCTATGGTCATTGGATGGTGATCCAACGGTCTAGATCCATTGCATGGGTGAGGAGAGAGAGAGGGCACGGCGGTCTTCAAGATTGGCTGGGCTGGTTTGGGTAGCTGAGATGGAACCACGTGGCTCCATCTTGGTCATCCATCTTCTGAGTATTGTAGAAGGTGCCACGGGTGTCGGATTGGACCGATTTCATGTCGTTTTGCTATGATCGTCGATCTGAACCCATTTATACTGTCGGATTTGTCATCTGTGGTGCGGATTAACACCATCTTGGCCCTTGCTCTTTAAGGTTCCTTGGTCTCTATCTGGTGCTACGGATGTCCGATTAGGGCGATCTTGGAGTCGTTGAACTCCAAGTGTCACCCTGATCAGATTCGTACAGTTGGATCTTCAATCCGAGGTCCCGATAAAAAGTCACCCTATCCCTGACCATAAATTACTATACAATTTATACAACTTGATCTAAATGCATGATTATGCATGTTATGCACTATTTACAATGTGTGATGCTAATGTGACACTAAGAACATGCATATAGATATTTTAGGTTAATCAAATGTATGCACATCACCCAACAAGTGGGTGGAGTGGGTTGGGCGAAATTGGGATAATCAATGTGGGGATTTTGGGAATATGATGGATATCCTAGGTATAAGGGTTCTGAGGCGTATCCCCAACTACGGCAGTGGTGATCGCAGGTAGACTGTGGATAAGGTCTACTTGGGTATGAGTGGGAATCATGTTGGGGATAGTTTTGATAAGAGGTAGGATAATCATTGAAATCCATGATTTAGAACAAAGGAAAGGGATGAGAAAAGAATTAAGATGAGAGAATTAGATTGACCCCTAGCCAAAAAATTCAAGCAAGCAATTCTAACCTTTGGGGACTCCATCTAGGGGACCTAATCCTACCACTAATAGGTAGATCGAATCAGCTCAGTCCTTAAATTACCTAGCGACCCAGATTAAAGGGAACCTTAAGAGAACCTGCTCGGTGGACCCACATAAAAGGTTGATGTGGTTACCACACCATCCGATCTTAGCAGTGGTTGCCCTAGGTAGATAAGGTCCTAACATGAGTTCAACCTAGCCTAAATATACTGGAATAATTAAATCCAACCTAGTGGGTGCATCTAGTCTTTTTTAAGGTTAGGTAGAATGTGCTCAAGGAATGTGATGGAGCGCTGTTTAATGGGTTTGTGCCCCTTAGAGATAGATTTCACAAGTGAAGTGCACAATCAAGGGGTTCGCAAGCAATTTTTATAGTGAAGTGAATTTTAATGTTCAATTGCTTGTATAAGTGTATTTTATGGTTTCGTAGTTAGATAAATTCAAACAATGTTCTGATGGAGCACAAAAAATAGCTTTTCTAAATCCCAAAATTTTTGAGATGGATTTCCTTTAAGGATATGGGATGCAAGCATGCTTTATCATAATGTTGAAGCCCTAAAGTTAGAAAATTGCCTATATGATCCAATTAAGTCCAAATCAAGTAAGATGGTGTGGCCTAAATAATGCAGCTAATTGGTCCAACTGCACCACCAACTAGGTACTCAAAAAATATTTTTTCTAATAATTTTAATGCACACTTTCTATATTTTCTAGATTAAAGTGTACTAGGTTTCTGCAGTTCATTTTGACCCCTAGTTAGTGATCAAATATTCCATGCAATCAAACATGCAAGAATATTTTTTTTAGATTTTTTGAAGATTCTATATTATAAAAAAAATCCAATGCAATAAATATTAGTTAAATAGCATATATAAAAATTCTACTGATTTTTGAAAGTCTCAAAAATCAGGAAAAATAATAGATCTGATAGTACCGTAGTCCGCAAAATTTTCAGAAGTATCTATTGATTAGATTTGCACGTAATTTAGCTATGTTGATCCTAACTTCAATTCCCACATCCAGTAGAAATTTCAAAATTTTTGAGCCTGTAAAATATGGAAAATGATTTTTGAGTCTCGAAATTAATTTCAGTATGAATTTATAGGAGGTGGTTTTTTTTTATTTTCAAAAGATAATGCCCAACAACAAGAGGTAATTTTTTTTTTATGAGGAAAGAAAAATACTTCTAACCCTAATGATCAAGCAAAGCACCTAATTTTAATTTTTTTTCTTTTTTTGGAAGAAATTCTAGCTTTAATCTGAGATACGAGTACTTACGTCAGACCACCAACTCGTAATTCTTCCTTTGTCTCATTCCTTCTCAAATTTCCATGCTTCTTGCACACACGCAATCAACAAAAATAAAGCAAGCTAGGAATCTTAAATAAGCACACACAAGAAAAGCTTCAAGAATATCTCCATTGCCTCCCCAGCAACAGCACCATTTTGTTCGTCGCAAATCACATAAAAAGAAGTTATCGTTGTAGTTACAAATCATGCCGAAATAAAATAAATTTATATATTAGAATATGGTAAGTCCTGAGTCATTCGCAAGTAGGCAAAATGAGAATCTTGAAACCTTTCACAATTATTATTGGCTAGAGTAGCAGGCAATATGAAGCAAGATATCACAAGAATACTGATTTTATTGCTACTATCAAAGAGTTTCACAAATTGAATCTATATAATGGATTTCGATAAGAATAAGAGCGTAAGAAAATAGAGGGAAAGGAGAGAGATGCAAAGCCACTTATGGGATGCTTGTATCAAGTTCCAGCAGAGCTTCAGATCCAAGGCACCAGGAAGAAGACTGGAAAGAGAGATGCTGCAGAGAGAGGCAGACGTGCACTTTGGTGGCCTAACAATTATACTAAGGCTAATTATTCTATCTCTAGGTATCTAAGTTATGTTCTAAAGGGTAGTCGCTAGGTCATTTTATAGAAAAGTAGGTGGCTTCCTATTGGTTGATCTAGAGTGCCTAGGATCACTAATTTGGATGGTTTAGATTTAATCAAAAGTGATGCCAAAGATTGGTTGAATAGGGACCTTAGGATATATGTTGTAGAACTAGGATAGGATGAGGGTTTTCTAAAAATAGGCAACCTAGGTTGGTGGCTAACAAGAGATAAAATCTTGGCCATCCACTAACAGATAAAATCTTCTTAAGTTAGCACCAACTTAAGAGGATTAGGCTAGGAATTTCATGGGCCTTATGTGGGTACGGTTAGGGCTAGGTTTTGTAGACATAGGTTGTAAGAATAGGTTCTAAATTAGGTTAGGTTGACCTTAAGTCTAGTGGGTTGGGTCCAAATAGTTTCCATGAACCAAAATGACTTATACTAAGTCAATTAAGTGAGCTCATTGATCTAAATAGGTTTTACGAATAGGGATTGGTTCTAGGGTAGGTTAGATAGGTTCTTGGATAGTAGGACAACTCTATGGATAATGGATTAGGATCATGGATAATGCTATCCATGATTTTGGGTTTTGAGCTTAATTATCCAATTTAAGCTATCCTAAGGATAGGAGTTGGGATAAGGGTATGCTATGGTTCTAAGGGTAGGGTTAGGTTATCCTAGTCCCTCTCTCTCTTCTTCTTTAATTGGATCTTCATTTCTTCCTTAATGAAGTCTTGGTCTTCAGCCAGCTCCTAACTTTGTAGCTTTATCTTCTATCCCACTTTTATTCTGCATGGCTCCAAGTCATTCTACGTCTTTTACCTACATTATTTAAAAAAGACTAGACTTAGATAATTAGGCCTAAAATAAACACAATGCACATGATATGCATGCATGATCTAAAAGCAATATTCACATTCTAAATGCATGATATTACTAAGGAGCTAACCCTAGATTAAGCAAATTAGGGTAATAAATTAAGTTGTTATCAGAGCACAAGACCTACTAGGTAGTAAGAAATTATAATTTGGTTCTGATGGAGGCTAGAATCCACCTCCGTTTGCAAATGATTAAGATCGATGAACTACTCAATGAAGCGTATGAGAACTTGCGTATCTACAAGGAGCAATTTAAGGCCCTTCACAATAAGCACTAATGGGAACACCATCATGAGCCCTAACTAGCTCATTTTGACCAAGAAAGAGAACAAAAGCTCCTACATAACCAAATGAAGGGCCTAACTCAAGGAATAATCAGTTTGAAAGAAAAGCAAGAAATAAAGGGTAAAACTGTAATTTTACCATTACAGTATAACAATGGGATTTCTTAGGGGCAAAACATAGGTCAAATGGTCTTAACAAGATAAAAAGTGGGTTGGTTCAAACAGAAAAGAGTTAATGTGAAATCTAGGAATTAAATGACTTCTTGTAACCCTAAAATAGATTCGCTTAATTTAACAAGGTTCTGGTCAAGATAAAATTCACCTAAACCCTCCAAAATTCATGAAAAAATATCCTTTAGGGTTTAGAACCTTCATTTGGCCTTCCGAACCTATTTTGACCTAAATAGGGGTCCTAGTCAAACATTTGCCCTAGATTTTGTTTTTGTGTAAAATACCTAGCCAAACGTGGTCAAACCTAAAATCTAACTTCTCCATTGGATTCCATAGGTCTAAATTTGGTTTATACCAAAATTTGTACCTAAGGGGAGTTCACCTTGACCTACTTTGCAAAATAGTCCAACCCAATTACATTTAATCTCCTAGCTTTTGAAAACCATTGCAAAGACCCCCTAGCTTCGTCGTCGTTCTTTGCAATTAGGTCCCTCTACCTTTATAGCGGAGGAGTCCTACCATGGTGAGGATTCAAGGGGATTTCTCCCTGATTCCTCAGAGACTCCCTCTCAAATTGGAAAGGGAGATTCTTTGAGGAATTCCCGATCATATAATGCAATTTCAAGCCCGATTGCCACCCAATTTCTCATGCAAACGCATGAGAGATTTGGGTATCTCACACATTCCATGTTCGATGAGGATACTCGTGCTTGGAAGCTTGCCTTCCAAGCACAAGTCCCTCTACCTGTGTCTATAAATGCTCCCCCTGACCCTGTCATTCGAATTCAGCTTGGTTTGGCCAGAGACAACCCCTCGAATTCGTCTCTTCTCCTCTGGCCAGACATATAGCGAGCTCCGGTGACATATTCCTCCTCGTCTAGTTTCTCCGCCACAAAAACAATAGCAGAGTTGTCTCTACCTCCATCGTCCGTGTCGAGCCATACCTGGCACGCATCTGCATCCTTTCATCATCGCCGCCCCCTTCCAACTGGACCTTCCTACCTGGTGGTAGCAGGTATGCGTCGCTCACCATCTCGCCCCCCTTCATCCTTAAACTAGGTTAGGTATCTTCCCCTCTCTCTACTCTTTTATTTCACCCTCTTTATTTCCCAAAACACCCCTCGACCATTGCATACCACCACCATCGTCTCTACCTCCGGCAGACCACCGGCGAGGTGCCTCCGTCACTCCACGCATCCATCCACCACACAAAGCCCCTCAAAAGCTCTGCTCCTTCCACTGATTATATTCCCCCTCTCCATCGATCGCCACATACTCCACATTCTTCCCCTGAACATACCCATCACCACAGCCACAGAACATCCCAGGCACGCACGCCCGGGCCGCCCCACGCCATGCCATCAACCGAGTCACCTTCGCCGTGTCGCACGTGACCTAGGCACGCACGCCCAGGCCATTTTTCTTGAGAGCAGGTTCTTGCCTCCGCCGCCATTGGATCAAACGTGAAGCTTGCTCGCAAGCTCGAACCAAGCGACTTCACTCTAGGCATACAGGTCCAGGAGGCACGGAATTGTCACATGCACATTTCCAGCTACGAGATTGGCTTCCCGGACCACTGCAATTGCTGCGATTGAGCAAGGCACCTCCTGTGGGTGCATGCAAGGCAGATGGGACATTTAATCCCACCTCCAGTGCTTTGGAGTAGGTGGGGTGGTATACGATGAATTTGTGTCAGGGGCTTATCGCCTCCTAACACGGTGTGAGGTCCCCTTGCCCTCTCACGGCTCATCCACAAGAGAAAGTCAAGGCAGAAAGAAGAAGAAGGAAGGAAGAAGAAGGAGAAGTTAGAGAAGAAAAGAAGCCAACGACAATGGAAGAACCAAAGCCAAAGAAGAAAGAAGGAAGGAGAAAAGCCAGAGAAGAAAGAAGAGAAGCCAAGAAGAATAGGGAAGAAAAGAAGAGAAAGAGAAGAAAAATCCAAAGGGAAGAAGCAAAAGAAGAATGACAAATCGAACCTTTTTAAGACATCTAATTCCATACTTAGACGTCCAATTTATCTTTTATGCTACATTTTATTATTCATATACTCCTACTTTACATTATGAATTAGGTTTTGAGTAATTTCATGTGTTCAAATTGCATCTATTATTAAGATTAGTGCATGAACTCCATTTTCTCCCTATGTTCGACCTTGGACTTAAAATTTGAGTAATAAAATTTATTTTTTTTGAACGCTTTTTCAACTGTACTACAACGTGACCTTTTTTAAACCTGATCAAGCGCTCTTCAACATTTTCATGCCGTTGCCGAGGAGCATCGCGTAATTCATCACTAGTCTCTACATTATTTTGATTATATTTGAGCACTAACTTGCCCTATCTATTTTGCTATGATTTTGCAAGGTATTTCACGAGGAGATCTCCCGCACAAATCAATCACTCCAGGGTAGGTAACTTCTCTCTTCTTCCCTAAATCCGTCTCCTAATCCTTGGAAGACAAAAAGGAAGCAATCAATTAGGAATCAATTACCTTATTCTCTTTAGTAATTATCATTTGTAGGCAAAGTTTCCTGATCTTGTGAAAATTTTTTTCACATCTTACAAAGTTGAAGCAATTTTTAGAGATCCTACACGATAAATTCTTGTGCCTATTAGAGATCACACTTAATTTCTGAATCTCCACAGACTGCACACTTCTTGTTTGAAGTCCAAAGAGAACTTCTGTGAAAAATCAAAGAGGATTGGAAATAGAACCAAATTAGGGTTTCTATGGTAGTGTTTTGGAAGTGCTAGTTCACACATGCTTGCATAAAAGGAAATAAACCCACCCGCATCTGTGTGCTACCCAAGCCCTTGATTGAAAGGATTTAACCAAAAAAGACCCTAAAATTGAGCCCTAAAATCACTTGAACCTTAAAAACCTTGGACCTAATAACCTGGGAGTCAAATCAAGGTGATTTCTAGGTCTTGACCTAGAATCATTCTACCATCTTTAGGATGGGTTAGGTGAAGTTGACCCCTTTTTGGATCAACCAACTTTAAAATTAGGTCACAAAACCAAAACATCTAAAGTTCAAGTGGAAACCTAAGCACCTATGATCTGAAATAAAATTAGACTTAAGAGGTCAAGGTCACCATTCTAGTCTACTTGGAATCTCAGTGACAAGAGAGGTCGGGTGGGGGAAACCCTATAACCCGTGGGGATGCTCTACCGTGTAGAGGTCTTTGTGGGACTCTCCCTCTCTGGCTACCCAGGTAATTCTCAAGTGGACGACTTTCCGATCAAGGGGTATCATCCACCCCAAACCTCCATAGTCATCCAAACATTTTTGGGTGCCTTGATTGGGTCAAAAAAACGTCCAGTCCCTCATCCCTTCTCTTTAGAGCACACACATAGAGTTTCAAGTGGGATTCTCTATTCAGATCTAATCACTTCACAACTTAATTCTACATCTTGATTCCACCATCTGATCCAAATATGCAGCCTGATTACTTAGGATTACCATTCAAAAAATCTGAATCACAGAGATCCATGAGAGATAGGATGATTGAGGATGCCCTTGAATTCAATGAAATTGAATACAAAACCTCAACACCAGTAGAAGACATTCAGGGTAATGTACCAACAACAACTTTCATCATAAACTGTGCCCAAGTACTATTGACAGAAGCCACAAACAGATCAACCTGAGACATTCTCATAATAGGATACATTGAGATAGAAAAATTGCACAACTTTGAATACCTTCAATGCATGACAAACCTTGTACTATGGGAACAATACCAAGATGATCTTGAAAAATGGGAAGAGATGATGAGGTTATTGAAACAAATTATCGATCAAAAATACCCGTACAAGCCCCAAACAGATGATGAACCATCTTGGAACAGTATTAAGGATTAATCTGATTTCCCAAACTCTGGGTTTGAGGCACAGAGTTGTTGTGGATTCCCTACCCAGATAGAGTACAACATGCCTGATCTTGAAAAAGGTTGGGAAGTTCCAATTGCAGGAGAACACAATGTTAAGCCAACCCTAGACAATGGATCACCAAGCATAGAATTCCAAGACTCCTGCAATGATGAAATTAGAACTAAACCTCTTAAGGGTGTAAATCCCACCCCTTATTCTGATAAGGTGACCTTCGAAGGTAATTCGGACCTAGATTCTAGTAAGTCAATCCACATCCTCAGCCTAGAATCTGGATCTGAAACTTATCGGGAAGATTATGAGGCCTCGTATGATGAAAATCAAAGTTTCAATGAAGAGTATGATTCTGGGCCTTTATTTGATGAATATCCCTCTCCAACATCCTCAGAGATTCAGATTGATTTTTCGGAAGTCACGCCAATTTAAGGTATAGAAACCGAGGAGTTGAACAAGTGGGGTTTTGATTGGGTCTTTCCTACAAGCCTAGAACTTTAGCCTAGACGAAATAAGAAAAACTTTTTGAGATCATATAGGTTAAACCCAAGTCAGGCTGCTAAGTCTACATCATGTGATTTACTCTGTGGTGGAACCCATGATCTCGAATCTCATTCAGAACTTGATTTTCGCAATATCTCCGACAATTTCAAATCTTACAATGCTTTTGGAGAACCTTTGTTTCCTAAATACAACAAGCCAATCTATGACCTCAGCTCACATGATTCATTCTTGAACTCCGAGTCTGAGGTCCTGGTTCCTGAGATCACTGAAGTAAGTTTAGGTTCCAGTGAGATGGAATGATTTCTTTTTGACCCTCAAGAATCAAAACTAGAAAATGCCGAGAGTGACTGCAACCTGGAGTTTGAATCTTTTCTCGACTCAGATTTCCATCATCCTATACACACTCTTTTGGCATTCACTTTCGACTTTGAGAGCTACTATGAGGACTCTATATATGAAACCACCTGTAACTCCTTTCTAGAAGAGCCCTCATACACAATTCTCATTGCAGCCACCTCTTCACACATACAGAACCTAGCCAAACCCATTTTCAACCCCGACCTGCAACCAGACTCAATTTCTATTTTGATTCCCCTTTTAATGAGCTGATTGCAAATGATTCAACTCCACATCTATACTGAGTATCGAACATTGATCAGACTAAAAACCATGCTCCATCACTCTTTGATCACCCCCGTAGGGTTTCCACATCATTTACTGATTATTTTACGAATCCCTACTTTGACCAAGCTGATCCAACTCTGCCAAAACCTGAATTTTCACTTCCACATCCATCCGAGCTCCAAAGCATATGGTGGGTTCCACATCTCTTCATCTACATTTATCAACCCACCATATTGATAGGGTTTGGGCTACATCATTAGCCTATTGATCTGAACAAGCACCTGGTTGGACCAACCAGGATCTTAATCGAGGTGCTTGTTCTACAAAACTCTGCTGATTTGACCACTCCTTCCACATATCATTTCCCACTCGGCTGAAGGCAATGAATTTAGCACTTAATGGGAGGCAACCCGTCATTCCAAAAACTCGTGATCCGTCTGATCATCCATCTGTACTTCACATCTATTACACCCTAGGTTTAGCCTTAGAACTTTCAATCCCACCTATGGTACATGTACCAGAGCATGAAATCGTCCGCATCAGTCATTTCCCGACCCTTTTCACCCACCTGACAAATCCTATTCTAAGTCCTTGAACCCAACACTATTTCACGCTCTCCGTTTATAATGAGGACATTGCAAAACGTAGGCATGGGGGGGTGGCAAAGTGCAAACATACAAAAATCAAGAAAAGTCCGAAGGATTCTCACGAAAAATTACATATGCCAAAAATACCAAAAAAAATAGAAATTTGTGAAAAAGAACAAAAAATTTGGAGGGAAGAAAATTTTGAGGCCATATAGACATGAGGAGTAAAAGAGCAAAATTCCAAAAAGGAACACAAAAAGAAAATGAAAAAAGAGATAGTTAATAGTAAGAGATTAAGGGATTAATCAAAGTTCTAGACCACATCAAGGAAGAGAAAAATAGGGAAAAGTGCCAATGAGACACAAAAAGAGATTAGTAGGAATGCTGATCTTAGGCCTTTTGGGCTAGACTCTTAGGCTTAAACATTCAAGCATCCACTAAGATCTGGATAATCCTCAAGAGGTTGGGGAAAATGCGAAGCTTAAGTATTAGGTATAAGGCTTAGGGAGTATTCAGCCTTGCTAACCGACCTTCAATTTGCTAGACTCGGCAACATAAGCACCCCAATCCACACACAGTCTGGTTCAGTGCGTATAACTATCAAAATCACGCAAGAGTGTTTAAATGTTCCGAAAAAAAGTTGCCTAGATTAGGAGTGACCAATCAACACAAGTTGATTTGGATGAGTTCCCGATGCGGAGAGGTAGGAAATTTCCCTCGAAGATGTGTAACATATCGTCTCCTCGGTGCTTGTCTCCTAGGATATTTACATATCCTACCGGGGGAATGTAAGCACCCTGCTGGTTCAGATACCATGGGTGGCATTATCACTAAATGTCGATTACCAGGGTTTGGATTTGGCTACAGAACGCCATGGGCGGGATTATCTCGAAATCTCAAAAGCCAGGGTTCTGGGGGTTGCCGTGGGTGGTGCTATCACGAAGCATCGATTGCTAGGGACCTTTGAGGATTGATGATGGGGACGAGGCATCCGATACAGACCGTGTTGAGAAGCTAATTCGAAGCTATAAATAAAAAGAAAAGAGATAGAAAACTCTCCAAACAAATAAATCCTCTATCTCTCTCTTACAAAAAAAAATGCACTGCAAATAGAACCAAGCCTAAATTATGTCTCAAGCACGGGTGCTTTAATCGCGGAGTCCAACGACCCTTAGGATAGTTCCTGCGGGCCTTAAAAACCTTCATGGAAGATCAAGGCTACAGCTGGTCAGGTTAGGATCTTGGTTGGTCTTGAGTACCTCTAGGCCTACTATCGGCATTCTAACCTAATAAAAAAGAAAGAGAAAAGGCACTCATAATGAATTGTGAAAGAAACTCATGGTCTAGAACAGTAGTTAAAACCTTAAAATTTTGCTAAGGAATTAGCAAAAGCTAGGCATGGGGTACGATGGGAACACCATCATGAGCCCTAACTAGCTCATTGTGACCTACAAAAGAGAACAAAAGCTCCTACATAACCAAATGAAGGGCTTAACTCAAGGAATAATCAGTCTGAAAGAAAAGTAAGAAATAAAGGGTAAAATTGTAAGTTTACCATTACGTATAACAATGGGATTTCTCAGGGGCTAAACATAGGTCAAATGGTCTTAACAAGATAAAAAGTAGGTTGATTCAATCAGAAAGGGTTAATGTGAAATCTAGGAATTAAATGACTTCTTGTAACCCTAAAATAAACTCACTTAATTTAACAAGGTTTTGGTTAGGATAAAATCCACCTAAACCCTCTAAAATTCATATAAAAATATCCTTCAGGGTTTAGAACCTTCAATTTGTCCTCTGGAACCTATTTTGACCTAAATAGGGGTTCTAGTCAAACATTTGCCCTAAATTAGGTTTTTATGTAAAATGCTCAGACAAACGTGGTCAAACCTAAAATCCAACTTCACCATTGGATTCCCTAGGTCCAAATTAGGTTTATACCAAAATTTGGACCTAAGGGGAGTTCACCTTGCCTACTTTGCAAAACAGTCCAACCTAATTACATTTAGACCCCTAACTTTTGAAAACCATTTCAAAGACACCCCTAACTTCTCATCATTATTTAAAATTAGGTCCCTCCACCATTATAGTGGAGGAGTCCTACTCCGACGAGGATTCAAGGGGGGATTGCTCCCTGATTCCTCAGAGACTCCGTCTAAAATTTGGAAGGGACATTCTATCAGGAATTTCCGATCATATGAATGCAATTTCAAGCCCTGATTGTCACCCAATCGCTCATGCGAACACATGAGAGATTTGGGTATCTCTCACATTCCTTGTCCAGCGAGGATACCCGTGCTTGGAAGCTTTCCTTCCGAGCATAAGGCCCTCTGCCTATGTCTATAAAAGCTCCCCCAGACCTTGCCGTTCGAATTCAGCTTGGTTTGGCCAAAGAAAACCCCTTAAATTCATCTCTTCTCCTCCGACCAGACATCCAGCGAGCTCCAACGACATATTTCTCCTCCTCTCGTTGCTCTGCCATAAAACCAGTGGCAGAGTTGTCTCTACCTCCGTCGTCCGCGTCACGCCATACCTGCGCATGCGTCTACATCCTATTCATCATCGCTGCCCCTTCTAACCGGACCTTCATCTCCGGCGGCAGTAGGTACACGCCGACCTCCATCTCACCCCCCTCCATCCATAAACTAGGTTAGGTATCTTCCCCTCTCTATACTCTTTATTTTCCCCCTCTTTATGTCCCAAAACACCCCTTGACCACAGTAGACCACCACCATCGTCTCCACCTCCAGTAGACCACTGGCGAGGTGCCTTCGTCACTCCACACATCCATCCACCTCACCAAACCCCTCAGAGTCCCCACCACCTTTCATTGATCATATTTCCCCTCTCCATCGACCGCCACACACTCAACATTCTTCCCTCGAATAGACCCATCACCACGACCACAGAACGACCTAGGCACGCACGCCTAGGCCGCCCCGTGCCATGCCGCCCACCGAGTCACATTCACCATGTCACGGCGAAGCCCCCTGTGTGATATAATGAGGCCGCGAGTCCATTTTCCTTGAGAGAAGGTTCTTGCCTCTACCGCCATTAGAGAAGACGTGAAGCTTGCTCGTAAGCTTGAACCAGGCGAGTTCGCTCCAGGCATATAGGTCCAGGAGGCATGGAATTGTCACATGCACATTTCCAGCCAGGAGATAGGCTTCCCATACCACTACAGTTGCTGCGATTGAGCAAGGTACCTCCTGCGGGTGCGTGCAAGGCAAGTGGGACATTTAGTCCCCCCTCGGGTGTTTTGGAGTAGGTGGAGTGGTATAAGATGAATTTGTGTCAGGGGCTTATCTCCTCCTGACACGGGGTGAGGTCCCCTCGCCCACTCACGCCTCGTCCATGCCCATGCTACGTGGACCTGGCAGCCTGACTCGTTTACCCGAGCACTCCTTGCGCATCACCCACATCGGTGCACCTGGTCCCAGGTGCGTTGACCTGACCCGTTTACCCAAGAAAGGCTCTGGGAGAGAGAGTCCGCGAGGGAGGGTAGGGGTTGGTTTTGCACTTTCTTACAGGGAAAGGAAGAAGGAAGAGGACCCTGAAAAGCAAGCTAAGGAAGGAAAAGCAAAAGGAAGAAGAAGCTGCAGAAAAGAAGAAGGCTGAAGAGAAGGCACGGTTGAGGAAGAAGAAGAGCTAAAGGCCAAAGCTAGAGAAGAAGGGAGAGAAAGTCAACGCAGAAAGAAGAAGAAAAAAGGAAGAAGAAAGAGAAGTCAGAGAAGGAAAGAAGCCAACGACAAAGGAAGAACCAAAGCCAAAGAAGAAAGAAGGAAGGAGAAAAGCCAGAGAAGAAAGAAGAGAAGCCAAGAAGCACAGAGAAGAAAAGAAGAGAAAGAGAAGAAAAAGCCAAAGAGAAGAAGCAAAAGAAGAAAGACAAATCAAAACTTTTTGAGACATCTAATTCCATACTCAGATGTCCAATTTCTCTTTTATGCTACATGTTATTATTCATATACTCCTGCTTTACATTATGAATTAGGTTTTGAGTAATTTTATGTGTTCAAATTGCATCCATTATTGAGATTAGTGCATGAACTCCATTTGCTTCCTGTGTTCAACCTTGAACTTAAAATTCGAGTAATAAAATTTATTTATTTTGAATGCTTTTTTGACTGTACTACAATGCGACCTTTTTAAAACCCAATCAAGTGCTCTAAACAAGCACATCTCATGAAAATCTTTCTATCCTGATCAAAAAGTGCTTCTATTCGATGCCCGACTCAAGCTCTTGCTAGGAAAACTAAGATCAAAATGGACCAAACCTTTTCTAGTCTAAAGGGTCTTTGGAAATGGAGTAGTCGAAATCAGTAAACTCAGTCACGACTCAAACTCTTTTGTAGTGAATGGTCAAATACTGAAACCATTCATTGTGTATACCGATTCAAATTTGGTCGTTGAATATTTTGATCGACATTCCTCTTGCACTGCATTGTGCCCAACTGATGGCATCAAACTTAGCACTTAATGGGAGGCAACCCATTTTTGAAAAGCCTAAGACCCTTATTATCCTTTTTGAGTTGCATCCCTATTGCACTTTAGGGTTCATACTTTAGAATAGTGAAGCCCACTTTCGATACTCGTATTGGAGCTTGAAATCATTCACAATAGTCATCTTGACTCAATCACCCACCCTTGTGAAGCTATTCTAAAAAATGTACTAAGCTGAATTTGAACCCACCTAGTTTGCAATGAGGGCATTGCAAAACTTAGGCATGTGAGGGTAATAAAGTACAAAATGACTCAAAATTTGATTCTTTTGAAGGGTTCTCACTCAAAAAAGAAAGGATGAAAGGGGAGGATACTTTTGAGCTGAATTGCAAATCTATATGGAAGAAGAAGAGGAGAACAACACAGAGAGAAAAGGATCAAAACAAAAATTGCATTCGTCCCAGTAGTTGAGAACGGAATAGTACCTTAGTTCTAGGTTGGATCGAATGATGAATTAAGCCCTGAAGTGCTATAGAAAAGGAGACAAGTGAGGGATATCAACTTTGGGCCTCTTGGGCCTGTTTGGGCTTAAACATTTAAGTATTCTTTCAGATTTGAACTATTCCTCAAGAGGTTAAGGGAGTTGCGAAGCTGATGTATTAAGTCTAAGGCTTACGAATTATTCAACCTCGTTGTTTGACCCTTAGTTTGCGGGACTTGGTAATCTAGGCATCCACATCTCCCACACTGGTTTGGTTCAATGAGCTTAATGAAGAAAAATGCCAAAAAGTGTTCTGTTTTGAAAAAAAAAAGATTTCTTAAAGATCTGGCATAGGAGCAGCTTGAAAATATAAGTTGATTAGAGGAGTTTCTGCCACTGAGAGGAGTAAATACTCCCCTTGAAGACGTGTTATAACATATCGTCTCCTCGACACTTGTCTCCTTGGATATCTTGATATCCTAAAGGGGGCATGTAAGCGTCTTGTGCTGGTTCAGGTGCATGGGTGGCATTATCCCAAAATGTCGATTGCTAAGGTTTGGATTAGCTACACTATCACAAAGTGTCAATTGCCAGGATTCTAGGGGTTACCATGGGCGGTGCTATCCCAAAGCATCGATTGCTAGGGACCCTTCGAGGATTGGTGATAGTGATGAGGAATATGATACAGATCGTGTTAAGGGCCAATCTGATGTTGGATTTAGGGGAATCACAAGAAAATACAAAAAGAGATTATCAAAAATATCTCTCTCTATTTTGAAAAGTATGTTGACAAGTTGAACCTAGACCTTACTATACGAATGCATGGGTGCTTTAACTGCTAGGATCAGCGAACCTCTAAGAAGATTCTGGGGCCTTAGAAACCTTTCTTGCAAACCCAAGGCTTTGGCTGGTCAAGTTCGTATCTTGGATGGTACTTGAGTACCTCTAGGCCTAGTGTTGTTATTTTAAATTAGTCTCTAGTGGTGCGGCACGATAAGGCATCTTGACAATAAAATGTAGCTAGGTGACCTAGTCTGTTCCATAGGATTTTGCTTAGGACTAGCAAAAGTTAGTCATTGGGGTATGATGGTAACACCATCATCTACCATAACTAGCTTAGTTTAGTCTAATTTTAGTGATAAATGCTCCTTAATAATCATTAGAAGAGCGTAATTCAAGTATGAGTTGAATTTGAGAAGAAAAGAAATTCCGTTAATTCTACTGTTTGAATGGGAGATCACAAATTTAGATTAACTAAGGGGAGAATCGGTGCCTAATTTATGGTAAATGAACTTAAATTTCTAGGAAGTGCACTTAAACTAATTAAATCAGGGTTTTCTGAAATTTGAGGATTAATTTATTAAGAAAACCCTAATTACAACCTTACCTCAATTGAAAGGGTCTTGGTGGAAATAAATATAATATAAACCTCTTAAAAATCATTGCAAAATATTATATAAGGTTTGGAACCTTCATTTTTATCAAAGGAACCAATTTTGACCACAAATAGAGACCTAGGTGGGAAATTACTTCATTTCAGGTTACAGTGTAAATTATCCAGTCAAACTTCATCAAAACCCAAATTTAAGGTCACCAATAGATTCCTTAGGTCTAAATTAGGTTACCCCTAAAGTTTGAGCCCAATCAGAGTTCATCTTGACTTAGTTTACATTTTATCCCAGTTATCTCCATTTATTACATAGACTCACCTTATGTTTCGATTTTCCTTTCAATCAAGTCCTTTCCTTCTTCTTCATCCAAAAGAGGTATATGTAGTAGTCCATGAGCCCAAATCATGTGAATCTTTGATTCAGAAATTGGGCCATCAAATCTTCTCCAAATCCCACCAAAATTGGTAAGATTGCTCACGAGAACAAGCCTTTTTGATTGACCAAGATCTCGAGCTCTGATTTTGAGTCAATTGCTGCCGGGAGCTCAAGATACCCAAGATCTAACTTTTCGAAATTGCAAGTAATTCTTGTGAATTCAAAGCAATTCTGAGCCAAATCTCTTCTATATAAGTGCTTGGGTGTTCCCAAGCACAAATTAGTTGAGAATTGGCCATAATTTCTTCTTCCTCCACACCTCCTCCACTCTCGACTCTGGCGGCCTTCTCATTCTCCTCTGTCCGTGCATGCTATGGCCAAAATAACATCACTATCCTCTTTGAACTCTAGCAAGCCAAAGCTAGGTCACTTGAACCCTTTCGTCATCGCTGTTTCCATCATCGGAGCATTCATCGTCACCACGTTCAGCTGGCCAATGCAGGACATAATTCTCCCTCAATCATCCAATTTAGGTAGTCCTCTTTCTTCCCCATCTCCCATAGATTAGTTTAGGAACTTTAAACGTAGGAATTAACCTAGCTTGCTCGTTGTTCCTCTTCTTCTCCACGATTGGCGAAGCTCCAGCGAGCTTAAACCCAATCACCATGCCGCCTCCCACCTCGTCACTTGATTGCACAATAATCATAGGACCTAATCTACCTGAATTAAGTTCGATTCTAGCATAACTTAGGAACAATGCATGCATAAGTATCATAATTTGCATCATAGATGATTGGTTAGCTTTATAGATAATAATGTTTTATACTCTAAAAGAGAGACAATATTAATTGCAAATGGTTTGGGGGTGCAGATGATAGATCAGACCATACGGATTTGATCAGGATGACGACGGGAATCCAACACTTCTGGAATCATCTTAATCAGACTTCCATAGCACCACATTCAGCTCGTAGATGATCAGAGGCCAAGAAGCAAGATAATAGAGATCCAAACCTCAGATGTCAAATCCGACCACACAGATGGATTCAAATTAATGATTGTAGTCCAACACCATAAAGATCAACTCGATCAGGGCCTTGTATCACCAACTACAAAGGCAACAAGATGAACGGTTAGAATGGTGCCACATGGCACCATCCCAACGGCTCACCGTCACACTCCAACCTTTGAAGGAAAAATGTGGGTGGTAGGGGCCACGTGATGGGAACACCATCATAGGCCCTGATGGCCACTTTTAGTCAGGATTGAAAGGTAAATGCTCCTACGTAACCATCTGAGGGTTATAACTCCACATTATTCTGTTTTGAGAAGAGAACAAGAAAGTAGGGTTAATTCTGTAATTTTAATAGCATATCATGAACACAGAATAACCACGGGGTTTGTCAGGGGTTAACTGATGGTCAATTGAGCATTAAATACTAATAAGTGGGTCCATGCAGACAAAAACGAGGTCTCATGTATTTCGAGAATTAAAATAGCACCCAAAATCCTAATTTTTGACTTGCTTACATTACAGAGGTTATGGTCAGGATAAAATTCATCTAAATCTTCTAAAACTCATAGAAAAATATTCATTGAGGTTTGGTACCCTTGATTTGACTATATGGGCCTATTTTGATATTAAATAGATCACAGATAGCATTCTACCTTAATTTGGGTTTCTACACAAAGTACCCAGGAAAACTTGATCAAAATTATAATGCAACTTCACCATCAAATTTCTTAGGTCTAAATTAGGTTTGTATCAAAATTTGGACCCAATCAGAGTCCATCTTGACCTAGTTTACATTTTAGTCCATTTAAACTCTAATTCTCTCAATCAAGTCCCTAACTTCTGAATTTCCTGCATTTAGCCCCCCAACTTTGTTATCTTCTATGTAGGAAAGTCCCTTTCCACCATTAGAGGTCAACTGACCTCCAAGAAGCCTTTGACCGCACCAAAACCTACTCAAATCATCATCAAATCCCACCATCATCAAATCCCACAAAATTTCTTAGGATTGATGTTTACACTATGGGGAATTGATTGGAATTGATCTTCACTTCCAAATCACAAGGAAAACCTCATGCGACCGTATGAGATTTTTGGGTAATTTTTCTTCCATTGCAAGCCTTGTATGAGCCCTTTCCTTGTCTAGAGCTTGCTCAGGAGCTCTATATAAAGCTTCGGAACTCAAAGCTAAGCTCCTTAGTGAAGATTTAAGCTGGAAAAACCCTCTCTTCCACAATTCCCAGTTGTCCGCACCTTCATCTCCGGCGAGCCTCTTCGTCCTCTTCGTCGAGCTGGCCAATGGTCAAATTGATCGGCTTAACAACTTCCCATTGTCCTCACGACTGACGCTGACCAAAGCATGACCGCCATCTCCCTCTCCTTCCTCGCCGCCATGTCATCGTCCCCTTCACCTTCTCCGGCTCTAGCCTATCATAGCCGGTAGCATCTGCCTGCTATCTCCCTCTCTAACTCTCTCTCTTCCTCTCCCCTTATTGTAGCTTCCTAACTCCTTCCTTTCATTTTTCAACTGTTGACACACCCGCATGATCTTCATCTTCCTCCACTCTAGCAATGCTCCGACGAAGCTCTCTACTTGCTACACTACACCAAACTGCTTGCCACCAGTCCCTACACCTTCGTCATCCCTTGCTCGCCAAAACCCCTCAAGAAATTGAGGGGATTGGCCACTCAATACCTCCACTGAGAACCACCTTCTCAACCTCGCCAGCACACCACATGCACCCTCACTCCATGAAATCACCACCAATGAACTCGCCGTTCATCGATGATCCTTCTGACCTTTTCTGACGTAGCCGGGAGCCCATGTTCTCTATTTCAGGTCTTTGCCGTTGCTCCGCCACAACCACCATCATCTTCGACCTCGGCTGCAGATCTCTAGCCATATTCTTTGTGGCTTCCACTCCCATGTCGTGTAGCCCAGCTCCAGGTTCATTCCTAGGCCTCCAATTGAAGCCTTCAGCTATGTCTATGACCTCAATTGGTGGTGTCACATCCTCAGGTGCTGTGCAAAGAACGCTCGATTGGATAGTCCCACATCGTGAAGGAACGAAGACTTGAAGGCGCATATAAGCAAAAAGTGGCACTGCCTGTTTTCCTTCGAACACAAAGGTCAGGTCCCCTACCCCACGTCCCTGCACACGCTACGCATCACGCGCTTGTCCACACCCTCGCTCGCGCTCACACCTTGTGGGTCTGGGTGGTGGATTCGATTAACAGATATGTAGGTTTGGTCCAATTTTGTGCTTGGGAAGAGAGAAAGATAATATGAGAGAGACGGGGGTGGGTTTTGTTACCTAGGGAATTGAGCCTTCCCCTCTCTCTATACTTAGCGAGATTTGTGAGGACCTTGAGCCTCTGCTATTGCTATTGTGTTGTTGAGGCTCTTGAAGGAGAAGAGCCTTGTGCTTCTCTTCAGAAGGGTCCTTGAGCATCTACTGTTAAGGCATCTAAAGCCTTTAGCCTATCGTCTGAGGCCCTCTACTGGTTACTATTGAGATATTTAAAGTGCCTAATATTGATTGTGGTTTGAGATATTTAGGTAGTTGTGAGCTTAAACTTAAATGGTTAATTTGGTGATTCAAATCATCATTTTAACTCAATCATTTTGCACTATTCTTCTGATTTTATTGGAATATCATTCAGAGTGTTATTGATTTCAATTGCATGTATTTCTTGTAATTGGTGAATTGAAATTGCCTCTTTGCTCCCTATGAATGACTCGAACTCTACATTCTGAATCTGAGTTTATAATTTTAAATGATTTGAGCGATTTTGTCCTATACTACAATGCATTTCCTAAACAACAATGATTTCGCCTAAACATTTTGGCGTCGTTGCTGGGGAGCAACGCGCAGTTTGATTTAATTAATTACAATTTCTGATACGATTCTAACCTATTCTATAAGATTTATTGTGATTATGCGAGGCACGCTTGAGAAGATCAGGTGCACGACAACTACTCCAGGGGCAGATAATCTTGTTTCCTACTTCTTGAGCCCCTATTTCTAGAAGGAATTAAAAGGAGGAATCAATTTGGATCAACTCACATTCCTTATTAGACTTAATCACTTGAGTTGCCTGATTTGATTTCTTTTAGACATCCCCTTCCAAAATTCTGCACCTACTAAGGATTTAAGGTGCCTAAGGCTATTCGCCTTCTTGATTGAGCCTTAGGTGCCACATTTGGAAAAAATTAGACTTGGACAAGAGCTAAATTAGGGTTTCTATTTTTAGGGTTTGAGGAAAACACACTTGCCTGAATTAAAAGAAATTGATTTCCCGTATTGCGTGTCACCTAAATCTTGTTTGAATTGACCTAATCAAGAAAATTCTAAAAGAAAGCTCTAACATTCACTTGAATCCTTAAAACTTGGGACTTACTAACCTGCTTGCAAACCACTTAGGGTGATTTTGGGTTTATTACCCAACTCATCCTAAACTCTAGGGTAGGTTAGGTGAAGTTGACCTACCTTGTGGGTTAACCAACCTTCAAATTAGGTCACAAATCACAAATTAACTCTAAAGTTCAAGTGAAATTCAAAGCACCATAATTCAGGATTAAAATTGGTAGACTTGAGGAGTCAAGTTGCTCATTTTGGTCTACTTGGATTCTCAGTGACAAGGAAGGTCGGGTGGGGGAAACCCTATAACCCGATGGGATGCCCTATCATGTAGGGGACTTTGCGGTGCTCTCCCTTCTGAGTTACCCAAGTACTTCTTGAGTGTGTGATTTTTTGATCAAGAGGTATCATCCGCCTCGAACCTTCTTAGTCATCCAAAAATTTCTTTGGGTTCGTCGATTAGGTCCGTTACACCTTCTATTCCTTATCTGGCTCATTAGTGCATGTTTGGGAGGAGGTCCTTAAGACCACCCATCAGACCTCCATTAGTAGTTCATTCTCGTCGAGGCCAAGCCTCAACTCACTTGTTTGTGCTACCTTTCGATCATATTGATATCTCTTCCAATTCTTCTATTTCTGAGCCCAGATCTCCTTCGACTATATCCATGGAAAATCAAGAAGAAGAACCTAATCTCTAAATCAACTACAATGCCTCAACGATCTATGTTAGGCATTCATGAACCCACCGCAGCGTCCTATGATGCAAGATCATTACAATCCCACTGTGGTACCAATCGAACCTGGAGTTCAAATCCCAGCTGGATGATTTGATACTGAACTCAAGCCCAATATGCTTCATGCCATCCCCAAATTCCATGGGCTTAACTCCAGAGATCCTTTCCAACACATCCAACTGTTGAAACATCTTGCTCAGGCCTTCGGGCCACCTATTCAGAATTGTGATATCTTGCTCATGAAGATGTTCCCTTTCTCCCTCATGGATAGGGCAACCCACTGGTAACAAACTTTGACCCGTCTGATCAACACTTGGGTTGAACTCCAATCTAAATTCCTGAAGAAATTTTTCCTGGTTGGTCGGACAAATGCTTTATGGCACCAGATCACACACTTCACGCAAAAAATGGGAGAACCACTTCCTAAGGCATGAGATCGCTTTTTGGATCTCATGCAGAAATGCCCCCATCACGGAGTTCCTAAATGGGAACAGGTTTAGTCTTTTACTAGGGACTCCATGAGGATATTAGACTCTTTGTCAATGCAACCAGTGGTGGCAACATCAACGGTCAGCATGAAGATACCATTTGTGAGATTATCGAGAATATGTGTGAGAACTCCATAAATAATGAATCTATGGGTATGTTCGACTGGACGACTACCCATGCATTGACAAACACATGGGGGGTACATGAGACTCAAGGTTTGTCTGCATCCGTCGATCTAGAACTAATGGTCAGTTGCCTGGATAAGGTCTCTGTTATCGAGAAGAAGGTGGATGAATGATTCGACATCTGCAGACAGCCACCTCAGCACAGCATAAAACATTTACGTAACCTCCCTCTGATAGGGAGGCTATGATAACATTTATCGCCACTCTCACCAAGGAATAGACTGATATCCACCCCTATTTTATCTTGGTTTCAGAGGAAACTCCAGAACTACCTGCTCTAGTTGGGGAAACTCTAAACCCTCATATTCTGACTTCTCTGGAGTTCCTCAGACCTGCAAGGATCTCCACACCATCCAGAATGATCTATTCTCTAACACTTATAACCCTGGATGTCATAATCATCCGAACATTGCTTGGTCAGGGAATAATCAAAATCTGAGATCTTAATTCCAGCCCCGACCATAAGCTCCATGCCTATACCAGCCTGCTCAGCTTAGGCCCAATCCAAATTATCAATTCAGGCCATCAAGGGAAGATCAAATGACTCTGATTCTATAAACCTTGGCTGATATTCAAAAGACTAATGAGGCTATGCAAAAATAGCATAAAGATGAGATCACAGAGGTTCAAAATCAGCTTGCACAGATGGTGAATTCTCGCTATCCTGGTGCACTTCCATATTAGCCTCTACCAAATCCGAATAACATGCTGAATCAGAGGCATTCTATGAACTCGAATCAAGGCCAAGTTCACTATGTTTACCAGGCCCCTTCTGCTCCATCACCCAATAGGATGGAGGCTTTGACATCATACCTAGGATATTAGCAACAACCACCACCTCTGCCAACTCTGAACCAAAACTAGGTGGGACTAAATTCTGTTACCACTCGTAGTGGCAAGTTGACTCAGGATCCACCTTATCCGAGCCACTCTCAGCCTAATAGTTTATAACCTAACCCTAGGTTGGTTATCTAAGACGCCCTTATCCCAGATCCAGAACTTGAACCAATCCTAGAGGAACCTACAGAGGTTCCATTTCCTGAGGCCTTGACCAAAGGAAAGAGGAAACCCAAACTCATGGCACTTGAGGAAGATCTGGCCAAGCTCTTTGAGTAAGTCCAAATAAACATCCCCTTGATGGATGTGATCCGCCACGTATTGGCATACACAAGATTTCTTAATGATTTATGTACACCAAAGCGTAAGATGTGAAGCAAAGATAGGACTCTGATCGTATTGTCTGAGCAAGTCTGCTTGACCTTTTTGAGTAAGCTCCTGTAAAAAGCAAAAGATCCTACACCCCTTTTATTTCCAGTAAGATCGATGATCTAGAATTTGATTGAGCATTGTTGGATTTAGGAGCCTCGATAAACTTGATACCCACATCCCTATTAGACCATTTCGAGGAAACTAAGCTCAAATTGACTGAGGTGACTTTGTAGTTAGTAGATCGATCAATCAAGTCACACAAAGAAATTCTCAAGGATGTTCTTGTACGAATCGGTGATTTCTATTTATCGGTGGACTTCATCATGTTAGACATAGATACTACTGAAAATCTGAGAAATACATCAATCATTTTAGGGAAACCATTCTTAGCCATAGCTAGGGCAAATATCAATTGCAAAGATTGCTAGCTCGAGTTAAAATTTGGGAACCAGACATTAAAGATTCATATCTTTAAGGCCCAGAAATGAAGAAACTGTGGGGTAATCAAGGAAGTATGTGACATTAGTTCTATGGTTGAGGATCCACTTGTAAAGGAAGACCCGATTATCTCTGACCCTCAACCCCGAGAAAATTCTGACCCACAGATAGGGGAGCTCGGAGCTGATCTAGATTCACCCTTAGCTCCCACTTTATCTTTTGAGGTCCATCCTGAACCCCCACCTGCTACTCATAACCCGGTTATATAGTTGAAACCCCACCCAGATCATCTAAAGTATGTGTTTTTGCGCTCCAATCAAACGTTTCTTGTGTTTATCAATTCCTGACTCACATCTGATTAGGAAACAAAGTTGATTTCTATTCTCCAACAGCATTAGAGAGCCATCGGATGGACTCTCGATGATCTGACTGGTATTAGTCCCTTCTATTGCACACACCGTATCTACGCTGAAGAGGGCTCATGACCATCTTAAGAGATGCAGAGAAGACTCAATCCGAATATGTAGGAGGTTGCTAAGAAAGGGATCATTAAGTGGGTAGATGCTGGTATTATCCACCCGATCTCTAATTACCACTAGGTGAGCCTAATCCAGGTGGTGCCTAAGAAGGTAGGCCTTGTAGAATCTTCCTACCAGGAGGGGATGACGTAATAAAATGCAGAATAGAATATAAACAATCTCACAAAAAAAATCAATCACACAATGTGCACAATTATTTTTAGGTGGAAACCCAAACCGGGTGGAAACCACCACTTAACCCTCTCGAGTTAGGATTTTCCGATCAACCAAGTTGATCAAATCCACTAAACGAATCACTTAAACGAGGGTGATTCAACCTCAATTACACCCATGCTACAAGTGTGAGGGCAGCATTCCTCAACCCCTTTTCTTCACGAGAAGGATTTTGTCCCACGAAGGAGACGGGAATTCGCAAAGCGAATACCCAACCAAATAACAAAGTAAAATAACAAGTATAGTCCTATAGAGCCAACAAAGATTTAAACCTGGCTTCTATAGGAATTAGGAAACTCCCCTTTGCAAGGAGTGCATCTAATCGATGACGCGGGTGCGTGAGCCACGCGATGGCGCAACGTCGCTCTCGTGAACTACGGCGGGAGAGAGGGTGCGCAAAGGCTTGATGCTCTCAAGATGTAGAACTTGAGCTTGGAGAGCAAGAGCTTCTTTAGGACACAAACGAGTAGAAAGTGTGTTGCTTGGGTGTGTCTTGTGTATCTAGGTGTGTCTAGGTGTGCAAGAGGTTCCTCTCTATTTATAGAGGCCTTAGGAAAGCTTTGGAAGGCTTTGGAAAGCTTCCATAGCCGTTGGGTGCAAAGCCCAAGAGAATCAGGCTGAAATCAGGAACAATGATTGCACTGATAGGGTTATCAGATGTCTGATCCTGGCATCAGACATCTAGGAAACCATTTTAAGACGTTTGAAAATAAGGTCAAACGTCTGATTTTATGCAAGTTTCTTCCTGACTAGAATCAGATCTAAACAGGGTTCAAGTGCAAGTCCATCAGACGACATATAGGACGTCTGGCACTATGTCTAGACGTCGGGAAACCTACTTTTTCATGGGAATGGATTTCCAAGAGTTCTAACGGCTAGAAAATCTCTGAGAAGAGATTTTGGGTCAGCCGAAGCAAAACGATCATTTATCAGACGTCTGGAAAGGCTTAAGGATGTCTGATAAGGCTCTAGTGTTTGTTAAGCCAGCCAACGGTCCACTAATTGGACGTCTGGAAAGTCCATCAGACATCTTCTAAGATGTCTGGACTAAGGTCTAGACGTCAGATTTCATCAGACAGACCTAACTAAGTCCAGCCTAAATGTTATCAGACGTCTGAATCAACAGTCAGACATCTTAAAACACATTATCAGACATCTGATGTTGGAATTAGACGTCTGAAAAAGCAGTTTGAACCCTATATTGGTTTTCTTCTGATGTTGGAATTAGACGTCTGAAAAAGCAGTTTGAACCCTATATTGGTTTTCTAAGTTCTCTACAGAAAACCTAAGTATCCTAGGGTTGTGTCGGTGTTCCTACAACTACTGTTAGGGTACTTTGAGGCTCTTTAACATGATGTTCTAAGGAACAAAAAGAGCAAGGAATTAAAGATAAGAGTACATGAAAGAAATAAGCAGACTTCTATCCTATTCTTCTTGTCCTTCCTTCTTCAATCTATCGCTCCTCGCGAATCTCCTCTGTTTTCCATCAAGCTCCTCCAATCCATCCTAGATGCAAGCTCGAACTCCGTCTAATTACGTCTTCATTTGTAATTTGCCTGAAATCTAAGACTTCAAGTGCAAATGTTAAATGACACGTGTTTTGTTATCATCAAAACAAACGATTGCGGTGCTCTAGCACCAACAATCTCCCCCTTTTTGATGATGACAAAACCATAAATAAGAATGCAAAAAAAATCCTCCCACTTTTTGACATTATCAAAAAGGTTTGACTGATTTTAAATTTCCTATAACTCCCCCTTGAAACATGCTCTTCTATGAATTTCTTTTAACAAAAGTAATGTCCTTCCCCTTTTTGTAACAACAAGATAGCTATTATTTTTCTCTCCCTTACTAAAGCAAATTTAGCTAACTTACACCTCCCCTTTAAAAATTGACAATTAGCTCATAATTTTTTAACTCCCCCTATCTAAATGCTAATAAAAAGATAGGGTAAAGAATTTTTACCTCACCTACCATGGCCAATAAAATGGCCCAAATGGTGGTGGTGGATGCCACATCGGATGGGGCTCCCATCCGTAGCATGGAGGCCCGGGCATTGGTGTCGGTCTCCAGTCTGGTGGTCGACGTGTGGCGGGTCCATCATTTGTTCGCTGTCTCGTCAGTCTTCTTGTTCTCCTCCTTGGTCTATTCCTTAGTTCTCCCAACTCGAGTTGACCAGCCTGGAGCTTGTAGGTCCAGTCCTTTGTGTTGTAGTTATCCCTGAAACCTACAAAACAAGATTCCAATTCTTTCTTTGGTATCCAAGTGAGCTTGGATCCAGATCTGTTAGCGGGTCTCCTTGACAGAGATCCTTTCTCAACCTTAGGACTATAAAAATTATCTACTTTGTTGATTAATTTGTTGGAGTTTTCCCTAAGACATGCAATTTCTTTTTCTATAATATGCATCTTAGTCTGTAAATCAGAAATTTCTAACTTTAAACTAACATTTTCTTCAATCAATTTAATATTTTCATTGATTAAATTTTTATTTTCTAATAACAGGTTATTATCCTTAGGACTAGTTTCTATGTCCTTGAGTTATTTTTCTAACCTATCATTTTCATTTTTAAGAAAGCTAAGGTTCTTTTTAATGCTTTTGTTTTCTATTCTTAATGATTTACTAACATCAAATAGTTCATTAAAAGCTTCTTGTAAATCGAAATTTACCTCGTTGTCTGAGTCGCTTCTGCTTTCACCGTCGCTATCACTTTCTCTAGCCATGAAACCAAAGCAAGCGGATTCTTCTTCTATAGACTTTTCTTCTTCTTCTTCCTCCAAGCTCGAATCATCCCAAGTGGCTTAGAATGCCTTCTTCTTAGATTTTTTCTCCTTTTCCTTCTTCTTCTCCTTTTTGAGAAGAGGGCATTCTGGTCACAGATGCCCTTTCTCGTTGCAATGGTAGCAATGTCTCGGGCTCTCCTTCTCCTTCTTCTTTGATTCCCTACACAACTTGGAAAACTTTTTAAGTAAAATTTTAATGTCTTCGTCGTCGGAACTTACCTCGCTATCCGACGTGGCTCTAAAGGCAAGAGTCTTCTTTGGTTTAGGCTCCGGTGTATCCTTCTTCTTCTGCTTCAGCTTAGTCTTGTAGGCCATTAGATTGCCTAGGAGATCTTCCATGTTGAACTCCTCCACTTCGTTCGCCTCCTCGATGGCGGTGACTTTCTGTTCCCACTCCGGTCCAAGGGAACGAAGAAGCTTCCCTTGAAGCTCCCCCTTGATGAAAGTCTTCCCTAAAGCTTTCAAATTATTTACAATTAGAGTGAACCTAGTGTTCATCTCACTTAAAGATTCGTTAGGCTTCATAGAAAAAGATTCAAATTCTTGTGAAAGTAAATTAATTTTAGAAGTTTTTACCTTAGAGGTCCCTTCGTGAGTTACCTCAAGTGTGAGCCAAATCTCATATGCGGTGGCGCATTGCGAGATTCTGTTGAACTCCTCCAGGCTGAGCGCACAGTACAACGTGTTCATTGTTTTCGCGTTGAGCGAGAGTTCTCGGATCTGCTGCTGCGAGTATCCTACGGTGGATTTTTCTGGGATGTCGAAGGGGGTCTCGCACCTAGCCCAAATTGTGAAGTTGGTGGCTTGAAGCCATGTCTTCATCCGCAGCTTCTAGTAAGGGTAGTTGCTCCCGTCGAAGAACGGCGAACGAGTCGTAGACTAGCCCTCGAAAATTCTACTCGCGGAACTGCTCCCCTCCATGATCTTCTTGCTGGGTGTTACTCCGAATAGCAAAAACCTACTCTGATACCAATTGTAGAATCTCCCTACCAGGAGGGGGTGATGTAATAAAATGCGGAATAGAATATAAACAATCTCACAAAAAAAATCAATCACACAATGTGCACAATTATTTTTAGGTGGAAACCCAAACCGGGTGAAAATCTCCACCTAACCCTCTAGTTAGGATTTTCAGATCAACCAAGTTGATCAAATCCACTAAACGAATCACTTAAATGAGGGTGATTCAACCTCAATTACAACCACGCTACAAGTGCGAGGGTAGCGTTCCCCAACCCCTTCTCTTCACGAGAAGGATTTTGTCCCAGGAAGGAGACGGGAATACGCAAAGCGAATACCCAACCAAATAACAAAGTAAAATAACAAGTATAGTCCTATAGAGCCCACAAAGATTTAAACATAGCTTCTATAGGAATTAGGAAACTCCCCTTTGCAAGGAGTGGGTCGAATCGATGACGTGGGAGCGTGAGCCACGCGACGGTGCAACGTCACTCTCGTGAACTACGGTGGGAGAGCGGGTGCGCAAAGGCTTGATGCTCTCAAGATGTAGAACTTGAGCTTGGAGAGCAAGAGCTTCTTTAGGACACAAAAGAGTATAAAGTGTGTTGCTTGGGTGTGTCTTGTGTATCTAGGTGTGTAAGAGGTTCCTCTCTATTTATAGAGGCCTTAGGAAAGCTTTGGAAGGCTTTGGAAAGCTTCCATAGCCGTTGGGTGCAAAGCCCAAGAGAATCAGGCCGAAATCAGGAACAATGATTGCACTGATAGGGTTATCAGACGTCTGATCCTGGCATCAGACGTCTAGGAAACCATTTTAAGACGTTTGAAAATAAGGTCAGACGTCTGATTTTATTCGAGTTTCTTCCTGACTAGAATCAGATCTAAACAGGGTTCAAGTGCAAGTCCATCAGACGACATATAGGATGCTGGCACTATGTCTAGACGTTGGGAAACCTACTTTTTCGTGGGAATGGATTTCTAAGAGTTGCAACGGCTAGAAAATCTCTGAGAAGAGATTTTGGGTCAGCCGAGGCAAAACGGTCATTTATCAGACGTCTGAAAAGGCTTAAGGACGTCTGATAAGGCTCTAACGGTCATATCCTCTAGTGTTTGTTAAGCCAGCCAACGGTCCACTAATTGGACGTCTGGAAAGTCCATCAGACGTCTAGACTAAGGTCTGGATGTCAAATTTCATCAGACAGAGCTAACTAAGTCCATGCTAAATGTTATCAGACGTCTGAATCAACAGTCAGACATCTTAAAACACATTATCAGACGTATGATGTTGGAATTAGACGTCTGAAAAAGCAGTTTGAACCCTATATTGGTTTTCTAAGTTCTCTACAGAAAACTTAGGACTACTGTTACGGTACTTTGAGGCTCTTTAACATGACATTCTAAGGAACAAAAAGAGCAAGGAAATAAAGACAAGAGTACATGAAAGAAATAAATAGACTTCTATCCTATTCTTCTTGTCCTTCCATCTTCAATCTATCGCTCCTCGCGAATCTCCTCTGTTATCCATCAAGCTCCTCCAATCCATCCTGGATGCGAGCTCGAACTCCGTCTAATTACGTCTCCATTTGTAATTTGCTTGAAATCTAAGACTTCAAGTGCAAATGTTAAATGACACGTGTTTTGTTATCATCAAAACAAATGATCGCAGTGCTCTAGCACCAACAGGGCTCGCCGTTATTATGACTGAATCTAGAGAGACCGTCCCGGCTTGCATTGCAAATTCATGAAGAGTCTTCATAGACTATCGGAAACTGAATGCCTCCACGAAGAACGATCATTTCCTACTTCCATTCATTGATTAAATTCTCGAGAAACTAGTGGGAAATAGATTTTTCTGTTTCTTAGATGGTTACTCTGGATATAATCAAGTGGCAATTCATCCAGAGGATCAGGAAAAGACCATTTTACCTGCCCCTATGGTACGTACGCATTTCGTAGGATGCCGTTTGGGATATGCAATGCACCTGCCACCATTTAGCGATGCATACTAGCCATATTCTCATATATGGTAGGTAATTACCTTGAGGTCGTCATGGATAACTTCTCGATATTTAGTGAATCTTTTGATGAATGCCTCCTGCATTTATTATAGATCCTTAAAAGATGTGTTGAAGTGAACCTGGTTCTCTCCTAGGAAAAGAGCCATTCATGGTTCTTGAGAGCTTCGTACTTCGACATCTCATCTATGAGAGAGGTATCTAGGTTGACCGGGCTAAGGAAAATTTAATTTCCAAGCTACCTGTGCCTAAGTTGGTTAAAGACATCAGATCATTCCTAGGGCATGTTTGATTTTATCGTCAATTCATACCTTATTTTTCTAAGATCGCATTCCCCTTGATGAATCTCCTCTCGAATGACACACCTTTTGAGATATCAAGTGAGTGCATTCACTCATTTGAGATCTTGCGTGATCGAGTCACCCAAGCACCAATCTTGCAATCTCCTGACTGGTCTCATCCCTTCAAGCTCATGTGCAATGCGTCTGACTACACAGTAGAAATGACGCTGGGTCAAAAAATTGATGGGAAACTAGTGGTCATGTATTACGCCAGCAAGACTTTGGACGAGGCTCAGTGTAATTACACTATTACAAAGAAAGTGCTGCTGGCTGTAGTGAGGCACCGCCTGGGTTCCCATGTCATCATATACTCTGATCACACTGCAGTGAGGCACTTACTTACAACGAAGCCGAGATTAATTAATTGGATCTTGCTATTGCAAGAATTTGATCTTGAAATTTGCAACAAGGCAGGAAAGCAGAATGTGGTACCTGACCTTTTGTCTCGCCTTCCCTCTTCGGTCATTGACCCATCCAGACCTATTACTGAGCACTTTCCGGATGAGCATCTCTTGGCCATTAACGGACTTCTTTAGTTTGCCGACATTGTGAACTACTTGGTTATGGGGAAAGTCCCGCCAAATTGGTTGACTTTCAGGCAGGACAAGCAGATTTCAGATGCCAAGTATTATGGCTTGTGATGGAAGTGCGCATCAGGTATTAGAATTCGAGGTTTGGATAACCCATCATCATAGCTCGCAAAACTCGTCTATCAAATGAAATTTGCAATCAAAACTCGAAAAGTGAGTCCTGGGTTGAACACGGGGAGGCAAACGTTTGGTATTGAAAATCCGCATTTCTCTTTTATTTCCTTTTATCGTTTTTATCTTTTATAATTTTTTTTAGAATTTTTTAGGAAGCAAGAGATCAGATCGACAATTGCTTATCTAGCTAATCTACTTGCAAATATAAAAGAGAGAGAAAAACAATCATCTATTTATCAACGAATGTTTATTACACTACGAAATCGAGAAAAATCTACACAACGAAAGTGTAAAAAGATAGAATGAGGTGAGAAAAATCCCCCTTGACGGTTGCTTGGAGGATGACTTGCTCTGACGTTGCTTGGAGAAAGGTGGCCAGGACAGAGCCAAATGACGGAGGGTAGCGCAGGATGTTATATGATGAGAACCTCATCATGAGCTATAACTAGCTCATTTTGACCCAAAAAAGAGAATAAAAGATCCTACATAACCTAGTAGAAGGCCTAAATGAAGGAATAAGTATTCTGGGAAGAAAACATGAGATAAAGGCTAAAACTGCAATTTTACCATTGCAGTACATAAATGGGATTTCTCAGAGACAAAACATAGGTCAAATGGTCTAAATGAAATAAAAAGTAGGTTGAATAAATCAGAAACGGGTTCATGTGCAATCTAGGAATTAAATGACATTTGGTAACCCTAAACCAAACCCGCTTAAATCAACAAGGTTTCGGTCAGGAAAAAAATCAAGTAAACCCTCTAAAAATCATGGAAGAATATCCCCTAGGGTTTAGAACACTCAATTTGGCCTTGTGAACCCAATTTGACCTAGATTAGGGTCCTAGCTCATTAATTGACCTATTTTGGGTTTTTATGCAAAATGTTTAGTCAAATGTGGTCAAACCTAAAATCCAACTTCACTATTGGATTCCTTAGGTCAAAATTAGGTTTGTACCAAAATTTGGACTTAAGGGGAGGTCATCTTGACATACTTTGCAATTCAGTACACCCAAATCATAATTTGGTCCCTATCTTTTGAAAATCATCGCAGAGAGCCCCCTAACTTCCTTGCCACCTTTGCAATGAGGTCCTTCCACCATTATTGGGGCAGAATCCTGCTCCGACAAGGATTAGAGAGGGAATACTCTCTGATTCCTCCGAGATCCCTTCCCAGAAATGGAAGGGAGATTCTCTAAGGAATTCCCTTCCATCTGAGGCCAGTCTTGATCCCTAGTGTGAACCCAATCTCTCATGCGAACGCATGAGAGATGTGGGTATCTACCCACTTTCCTTCTCCGGTGAGCCGTCAGTGACGGATATGTGCCCTCCAAGCTCTGAACACATAGACCAATGCCTATAAAAAAACCCCCAAACCCGACCGCTCATTTTAAGCTCGACCTAGCCGGGGTTTCACCTCAGATTAGTCTCTTCCTTCCCGACCAAGGTACCCAGTAAGCTCCGGCGAGCTTTCCTTCCTTTCCTCTTTGCTCTACCACAAAACCAGTGGCAGAGACTTCTTCCTGATTCTCGTCTACGTCGCGCAATACCCGCGCACGCTGCCTCAGACCCATCGTCGCCTCCGTCCTCCCTCCACTGGGCATCTTCTTCTCTGGCGACAGCAGGTACAGCCATTCGCCTCTCTACCCCCTTCGTCCCTACAATTAGGTTAGAACTACTCTACAACTTCCCCTCTTTCTTTTCCCAATTCTATTTCAACTGATTGCCCCTCGACAACGCCTGTCCACCATCATCTTCCATCCCTCCGGCAACCCTACGGCGAGGAGCCCCCGTCGCTCCGCAGCCCCACACGTCTCGTCGACCGTCGCAAAAGTTCTGCCTCACCACACTGAACACACTTTGCCCCTCCACTGCCATGCTACACCTCCACAACGCACCCCCGAACTCACCCATCCATCCGACCACAGAGCGACCTAGGCACGCACGCCTAGGCTGCCCCGCGGCCTGCCACCTTTCCCTTCACCTTCGCCGTGACAAGGCGAAGGTCCCCCGGTGATCTGATTAAGCCGAGAGGCTCGTTTCATGTCTGACAGTTCTCAAGCCCCTGCCGCCATTGACGGTGACTCAAAGAAGCTCCAAGCTCGCTCCAGGCTTCAGGACCGCAAGGCTTTAGGTGCAGCTCACTCGGGGAAGCACTGCGAAGCTATCTGACCAAGCAAGAGGCGCTGCGACGTCCGCAGCTGTGGCAATTGCAGGAAGGATTTCTGCAGGCGCGCGCGCGAGAAGGCAGCAACCAATAGTCCCACATCGGTAACTTACAAAGCACTAGCATGCTTTATATTATTTTTGTGATATCTTTTTATCACCTCCAGTCACACTTGGGGTGAGGTCCCTCACCTATCTCACGCTGCCTTGTCCGCGATTTCACCATGAGGATCTGGCTTGATTCGACCCGACCCTGAGCACACCTCGCGCATCACCCACACATCGGTGCGCCTGGTCACAGGTATGTTATCTGACCCATTAACCCGGCTCTTGGTGAGCTTCCTAGGAGTGGTTTACAGAGAGAGATACGCGCGGGTGTGGGTAGAGGGTTAGGTTTTGTGCTTTACTGTGTTTGTGCAGGGAAGGAAGGAGTGAAGTGAACACTTGGCCACTGCTAGCAAAGGGAAGAAGAGAAGGAAGCAGAAGGCAAAAATGAAGAAGGAAGGAAGCCAGTGAAAAGAGAAGGAAGAGGTGAAGGAAAAAGAGAAGAAGTATAGAAGAGCCAAGGAAGAAGAAGCCTTCGCAGAAGAGAAAGAAGCAAAGGCAGAAGAGAGACTGCAGAGAGAGAGAAATATCAGAAGAAGAAGAATAATGAAAGGAAGAGGAAAATACTTTTAAGACGTCTGATCTTGTGATCAGACGTCCATTTTTACTCTTTCCTGGGTTACTTTTTAAATGCATTTGAATTAAACTTTTGAGTAAATTAGAGTGTTCAATTACATTTGAGATTAGTAGTAAATTCTGATTGCTCCCTGTGTTCGACCTCGGATACTCTGATTTTCGAGTAATAAAAACTTTTATTTGTTGACGACGCTTGATCACCTATACTACGATGCAATAACTGTTAAAACACGATCGAGTACCGCGCGTCAATATTTTGGTGCCGTTGCCGGGGAGTAATGTGCAATTTACCACTAGTCTCTACATTCTTTTTATCATTTTGAACACTAACTTGCCCTACTTTACTTTGTTGTGATCTTGCAGGTATTTCATGAGAAAAGCCCTCCTGCAAGTCAGCCACTCCGAGGTAGGTAATTTCTTTTCTTCCTTAAATCATCCCCTAATCCTGAAAAGACAAAAGGAAGAAAATCAATTTAGGGATCAATTGCCTTCTTTCTATAGTAATCACCATTTCAAGGCAAACATTCCCTAATTTTACGAAATTTTTTTCAAAACTTCTGGAAGTTGGGGCGATTTTCTTTTAGATTCTATCCCACAAATTCATGTGCCTAATGGAAATAATGCTTAATCTCTATGGACAACACACTTCTTGCTTTCAAGTCCAAAGAGAATTTCTGTGAAAAAGAAAAAAGGATTGGAAATAGAACCAAATTAGGGTTTCTACAGTAGGATCTTGGAGTGTTAGTCACACATGCCTGCATAAAAGGAAATAAACCTTCCCGCATCAGTGTGTCACCCAAGACCTTGATTGAAGAGATCTTAACAAGACAAACCCTAAGAAAAAAAAGAAGCTCTAAAATCACTTGAATCTTAAAATTTTGGACCTAATAACCTAAGAGTCGAATCAGGGTGATCACTAGGCTCCAAACCTAGAATCATTCTGCCATCTATAGGACAGGTCAGGTGAAGTTGACCCCTTGGGTCAACCAACCTCTAAATTAGGTCACAACATCAAAATATCTAAAGTTCAAGTGAGAACCCTAAAGCACCTTTGAAATACAAGTGGTAGACTTAAGAGGTCAAGGTTCCCATTCTGGTCTACCTGGAATATCAGTGACAAGAGAGGTCGGGTGGGGGAAACCCTATAACCCGTGGGGACGCTCTATTGTGTAGGGGTCTTTGCGGGACTCTCCCTCTCTAGCTGCCCTGGTAATTCTCAGGTGGACGATCTTCTGATCCAGGGGTACCATCCGCCCCGAACCTCCATAGTCACCCAAACATCTTTGGGTGTCATGATTGGGTCAAAAACATCTCCAGTCCCTCATTTTTTCTCTTTAGAGCACACACACACACATTTTCAATGGGACTCGTTATTCAGATCTGATCGCTTCATAACTTGATCTTGATTCAAGCTCTGATTCTACATCTTGATTCCACCACCTGATCCAAATATACAGCCAAACCACTTAGGACTACCATTCAAGAAACCTGAATATCAGAGATCAATGAGAGATAAAATGATTGAGGATGCCCTGAAATTCTATGAAAAAGAAGAAACCACAACACCAATAGGAAACATTCAGGTTGATGTCCCAACAACCACAACCTTTATCATAACTTGTGCCCAAGTATTATTAGCAGAAGCCACAAAAGGATCAACCCGTGACTTGATCATTACTGGATACATTGAGATAGAAAAACTACACAATCTTGAATACCTTCAATGTATGACAAATCCTCAACTTTGGAAGCAACACCAAGATAGTCTTGAAAAACTGGAAGAGATACTGAGATTAGTAAAACAAATTATTGACCAAAAGTACCCGTATATACCACAAATAGAGGATGAACTATCTTGGGACAACATCGAGGATAAATCTGATCTTGGGTTTGAGGCACAAAATGGTTGTGGATTCCCAACCCAGATAGAATACAATGGGCCGGATATTGAAGAAGGTTGGGAAGCTCCAAATGCAGGAAAATACCATGATGAGCCCATTCTAGAAATCCAAAACTCCTGCAAGTATGAGAGTAGAACTGAACCTCTCGAGGGTATAAATTTCATCCCTTATCCTGATAAGGTGACCCTCGAAGCTTATTCAGACCTAGATTCTAGTAATTCAACCCACATCCAAAGCCTAGAATCTAGATCTGAAACCTATTTTGAAGATTTCAAGGCCCTATATGAAGATCAATCTTTTAATGAAGAATACGATTTTGGGCCTTTATTTGATGAATATCCCTCGCCAACATCCTCAGAGGAATGAATCGATTTTTCAGAAGTCATGCCAATCTACGACACAGAAATTGAGGAGTTGGACAAGTGGGGTTTCAATTGGGTCTACCCTACTAGCTTAGAACCTGAGCCTCTACCAAATAGGGACACCCTTTTAAGCTTAGACGTAACATTTAGGCTAGACCCCAGTCAGCCTGCTGAATCTACAACATATGATTTATTCTATGGTGGTGGAACTCATGATCTTGACTCTCATTCAGACTTTGATTTTCGCAAACTCTCTGACGATTTCGAATTTGACTATAACATCGGAGAAAATCTGCTTCCTGATTATAACAAGACAATTTTCTTTGAAGCCACCTGCTCCACATATACAGAACCAATCAAAACCCATTCTCTACCTCGACCCGCAACCGAACTCAATTTATATTCTGATTCACCTCTCACTGAGCCGTTTGCAGATGATTCAACTCCATATCTATATTGGGTATCAGGCATTGATCAGACCGAAAAATAGGAGCCAACATTCTTTGATCACCCCTGTAGGGATTCCACACCTTACATTGACTATTTTTTGGAACCCTACTCTAACCAGGCTGAGTCGACTCAGCCTAAACCTGAGTTTTCACTTCCATATCCATTTGAATCACATTGCTTATGGTGGGTTCCGCATCTGTTGATCTACATCTATCAACCCACCAGACTTATTAGGTTTGGGCTGCATCATCAGCCTACTGATCTCAACAAGCACCTGGTTGGACCAACCAGGCTCTTAATCAAGGTGCTTGTTTTACAAAATTCCATTGATTTGACTACTCCCTCTCCACCCCATTTTCCGCTTGGCTGAAGGCATTAAATTTAGTGCTTAACGGGAGGCAACCCGTCATCCCAAAAATAGAGACCTGTCTGATTATCCGTCTGTACTCCACGTCCATTGCACCTTGAGTTTAGCCTTAGACAGCCGATCCCACCTCTGGTACACGTATCAGAGCTTGAAATCGTTCGCATCAGTCATTTTCGACCCATTCACCCACCCGATGTATCCTGTTCTAAGCCCCTAACCTCAACACTATTTCACACCCTCCGTTTACAATGAGGACATTGCAAAACTTAGGCATGGGGGGTTGATAAAGTGCATACATAGAGAACCAAGAAAAAATCAGAAGGAATATCACAAAAAAAAAAAATTCACATATGTCAAAAACACAAAAAATTGAAAAATTATGAAAAAGAACAAAAAAATGGGGGAGGGAGGAAATTTTGTGAGCCACATAATCATAAGGAGGAGAAAAAGAGCAAAAATGACAAAAGGAGCACAAAATGAAAAAAGAAAAAGAAATAGTCATTAGTAAAAGATTAAGGAATTAACTGAAGTTCTAGACCAGATCAAGAAAAAAAATAAAAGAAAAGTGCTAAGGAGACATAACAAGAGATTAGCAAGAATGCTAATCTTAGGCCTCTTGCGCTAGATTCTTTAGCTTAAAAATTCATGTATCCACTAAAATCTGGATAATCCTCAAGAGGTTGGGGAAAATGCGAAGCTTAAGTATTAGGTACAAGGCTTAGGAATTATTCGGCCTTGTTAACTGACTTTCGATTTGCGGGATTCGGTAACCTAAGTACCCCAAATTCACACACAGTCTGGTTCAGTGCGCATAAATATCGAAACCACGCAAAAGAGTTTAATGTTCTGAAAAAGTCACCTAGATTAGGAGCAGCCAATCAACACAAGTTGATTTGGATGAGTTCCCAGCGCGGAGAGGTGGGAAATTCCCCTCGAAGATGAGTAACAACAGATCGTCTCCTCGGTGCTTGTCTCTTAGGATATTTAAATATCCTACTAGGGGCATGTAAGCACTCTACTGATTCAGATACCATGGGTGGCATTATCACGAAATGTCGATCGCCAGGGTCTGAATTCGGCCACGGAACGCCATGGGCGGGATTATCTCGAAATCTCGAAAGCCAGGGTTCTGGGGGTTGCCATGGGCGGGACTATCTCAAAATCTCGAAAGCCAGGGACCCTTGAGGATTGATGATGGGGACGAGGAATCCGATACAGACCGTGTTGAGAAGCTAATCCAAAGCTAGAAATAAAAAGAAAAGAGAGAGAAAAGTTCTCCAAACAAATAAATCCTCTATCTCTCTTACAAAAATGCATTGCAAACTGAACTTAGGCTAAGAATGTCTCAAGCATGGGTGCTTTAACCGCGGAATCCAACAAACCCTTGGTTAGTTTCTGTGGGCCTTAGAAACCTTTGCGGAGGACTGAGGCTAAAGCAGGTCAGGTCCGGAGTTTGGTTGGTACTTGAATACCTCTAGGCCTATTGTCGGCATTCCGACCTAATCACAAAAGAAAAGGAGAAGCACTTATCATGATTGTTGACAGACACTTAGGGTCTAGAATGGAAGCTAAAACCTTAAAATTTTGCTAAGGGACTAGCAAAAGCTAGGCATGGGGGTATGATGAGAGCCTCATCATGAGCCATAACTAGCTCATTTCGACCCAATAAAGAGAATAAAATCTCCTACATAACCTACTAGAAGGCCTAAATGAAGGAATAAGTATTCTGCGAAGAAAACATGAGATAAAGGTTAAAACTGCAATTTTACCATTGCAGTACATAAATGGGATTTCTCATAGACAAAACATAGGTCAAATGGTCTAAATGAAATAAAAGGTGGGTTGAATCAATCAGAAATGGGTTCATGTGCAATCTAGGAATTAAATGACATTTGGTAACCCTAAACCAGACCCGCTTAAATCAACAAGGTTTTGGTCAGGAAAAAAATCAAGTAAACCCTCTAAAAATCATCGAAGAATATCCCCTAGGGTTTAGAACACTCAATTTGGCCTTGTGAACCCAGTTTGACCTAGATTAGGGTCCTAGCTCATTAATTGACCTAATTTGGGTTTTTATGCAAAATGTTCAATCAAACGTGATCAAACCTAAAATCCAACTTCACTATTGGATTCCTTAGGTCAAAATTAGGTTTGTACCAAAATTTGAACCTAAGGAGAGGTCATCTTGACCTACTTTGCAATTCAGTACACCCAAATCACAATTTGGTCCCTATCATTTGAAAATCATCGCAGAGAGCCCCTAACTTCCTTGCCACCTTTGCAATGAGGTCCTTCTGCCATTATTGGGGCAGAATCCTGCTTCGGCAAGGATTAGAGAGGGAATACTCTCTGATTCCTCCGAGATCCCCTCCCAAAAATGGAAGGGAGATTCTCTGAGGAATTTCCTTCCATCTGAGGCCAGTCTTGATCCCTGGTGTGAACCCAATCTCCCGTGCGAATGCACGAGAGATGTGGGTATCTACCCACTTTCCTTCTCCAGTGAGCTGTCGGAGACGGATACGTGCCCTCCAAGCTCTGACCACACAGCCCAATGCCTATAAAAGAACCCCCAAACTCGGCCGCTCATTTTCAGCTTGACCTAGCCAGGGTTTCACCTCAGATTCGTCTCTTCCTTCCCGACCAGTGTACCCAGTGAGCTCCGGCAAGCTTTCTTTCCTTTCCTCTTCGCTCTGCCAAAAAACCAGTGGCAGAGACTTCCTCCGGATTCTCCTTCGCGTCGCGCAATACCCGCGCACGCTGCCTTAGACTCGTCGTGGCCGTCGTCCTCCCTCCACTGGGCATCTTCTTCTACGGCGACAGTAGGTATAGCGGTCCGCCTCTCCGCCCCCTTCGTCCCTACAATTAGGTTAGAACTACTCCACAACTTCCCCTCTTTCTTTTCCCCATTCTATTTCAATTGATTGCCCCTCGACAATGCCTATCCATCGTCATCTTCCATCCCTCCAGCAACCCTCCGGCGAGGCGCCCCAATCACTCCGCAGCCCCACACGCCTCGTCGACCGTCGCAAAAGTTCCGCCTCACCACACTGAACACACTTTGCCCCTCCACTGCCACGCTACACCTCCACAACGCACCCCCGAACTCACCCATCCATCCAGCCACAGAGCGACCTAGGCATGCACTCCTAGGTTACCCCACGGCTTGCCACCTTGCCCTTCACCTTCGCCGTGACAAGGCGAAGGTCCCCCGGTGATCTGATTAAGCCGAGAGGCTCGTTTCATGTCTGACAGTTCTCAAGCCCCTGCCGCCATTGATGGCGACTCGAAGAAGCTCCAAGCTCACTCCAGGCTTCAAGACCGCAAGGCTTCAGGTGCAGCTCACTCGGGGAAGCACTGCGAAGCTATCTGACCAAGCAAGTGGCGCTACGACGTCCGCAGCTGTGGCAATTGCAGGAAGGATTTCTGCGGGTGCGCGCGCGAGAAGGCAGCAACCAATATTCCCACATTGGTAACTTACAAAGCACTGGCATGCTTTATATTATTTTTGTGATATCATTTTATCGCCTCCAATCACACTCGGGGTGAGGTCCCTCACCTATCTCACGCCGCCTTGTCCACGATTTCACCACGCGCATCTGGCTCGATCCGACCTGACCCTGAGCACACCTCGCGCATCACCCACACATCGATGCACCTGGTCACGGGTATGTTATCCAACCCGTTAACCCAGCTCTTGGTGAGCTTCCTGGGAGTGGTTTACAGAGAGAGATACGCATGGGTGTGGGTAGAGGGTTAGGTTTTGTGCTTTGCTGTGTTTGTGCAGGGAAGGAAGGAGTGAAGCGAACACTTGGCCACTGCTAGCAAAGGGAAGAAGAGAAGGAAGCAGAAGGCAAAAATGAAGAAGGAAGGAAGCCAGTGAAAAGAGCAGGAAGAGGTGAAGGAAAAAGAGAAGTATAGCAGAGCCAAGGAAGAAGAAGCCTTTGCAGAAGAGAAAGAATCAACGACAGAAGAGAGACTGCAGAGAGAGAGAAATATCAGAAGAAGAAGAATAATGAAAGAAGGAGGAAAATATTTTTAAGATGTTTGATCTTGTGATCAGACGTCCAATTTTACTCTTGCCTGGATTACTTTTTAAATGCATTTGAATTAAACTTTTGAGTAAATTAGAGTGTTCAATTACATTTGAGATTAGTAGTAAATTCCGATTGCTCCCTCGAATACTCCGATTTTCGACTAATAAAAACTTTTATTTGTTGATGACGCTTGATCACCTATACTACGACGCAATAACTGTTAAAACACGATCGAGTTTCGCACGTCAACATTATCATGGCGAGGATCGTCTTCCTGAAGGGCGGTGTGAGGACAGCCACGGGATGCTCCATGAATGGGGATGAGGGGAGGGAAAACTATTTGATTTTCTACTCTGGAGGAGCATCCCGGGCTTGAGACAAGCTCTCTTTAGAGCCTTGTACGTGGTGAGAGGAGGGAAGGAGGAGATGGTTTGGAATGGTGGTGGGTATGTCATTTTATAGTGGAGGAGGAACAAATTTGCATATGGGTCATTACTAACATCCGTAAACGTCACCATAGATCCCTACAGCTATCATTGAAGATCCGCCACTCAATTCCTCTTGTTGGCTCGCATAGACAATTAGTGACAGCTACAAGCGTCACTAAAGGCTTGCGTCAGTGAAGATTTGCTCGCTGCTCATGCTCCGCTGGTGAGCGCATCACGCGCTCCTTGTCACACAGGCACGCTTGCGTGCTGTCACTGTGCTGTAAGCAGCTACGCTGCCTCGAGCTGCTGCTTTGCAGCGCTCCCGTGTGTGCGCATGCATTCGTGCTTTGCTACTGAGCCACGTCTCAAGCGTCCAATTCAGGGTGTAGCAGGTTTTGAACCTGCGCCCTCTCTTTGTGAGGTGCCTTCACAACCAATGTGCTGTGACCAAGAGTTGTTGTGAAGAAGTTTTTACGGTGCGTGGTGGAGAAGAATCCTCAGCCGTTGGATCGAGATCTAATGGTTAAGAATGGGTGATGCCTTGATGCAGAGTGGGTGTTGGTCGATATTGGGTGGCCTGGATGGTGCCACGTGGTACCATCTGGGCCATCCATCTTCTTTCTGTTGTAGAGGGTGCCACGATGCTCAAATCGAGATGATTCCCACGTTGCCGGACTACAATAGTCACTCTGGATCCATCCGTACAGGTCGGATTTTCCATCCGAAACCTGTATGGATGTCGCATTACCCCCTGGCCGTTGATCTTCCTAGGATTTCCTATGATGCTATGGGACTCTGACCTAGTCGATTTAGGATGCGTTAGACTCCGATCGTTGTCCTCATCAGATCCGTACGATTCAATCATCCATAAGAGGCCTTGAAATAAATCTTCTTATCTCCTGATGATGTGAACATGTTTATATTACATAAAATGTCTATTTATGCGTGTTCTTAAGCATAGAATTGCATAACATACTATAAATATTGCATAACATGCATCATCTTGCATTTACATTAGTCTAAATAAAATGGATGTTAATTGTCTCCTTTTATGGTCAGGGATAGGGTGACTTTTTATCAGGGTCTCGGATCGAAGATCCAACCATACGGATTTGAGCAAAGCGACGATTGGAGTTCAACGACCCCAAGATCGCCCTAATCGGATATCCGCATCAGATAGAGACCAAGGAACCATAGAAGATGAAGGGCCAAGATGGTGTTAATCCACACTTCAGACGACAAATCCGACTGCACGAATGGGTTCGGATCGATGATCATAGCATAACGATGCGAAAATCGACTCAATCTGATACCCGTGGCACCATCTACATCACCCAAAACATGGATGACCAAGATGGCGCCACGTGGCACCATCTCGGCTGCCCAACCAGCCGCACGCACCCGCTAAAGCACTTCGCGCTAGCGCTTCTCCGCCGTTGAATCAAGATCCAATGGCTGCGAGGCGCGCATGCTTGAGTTAAGCACTCTACACAAACATGCTCGCAGCGCGTTGGTCGAGTGCCTTAACGAGGCGAGGAGGCGAGGGATTGAGCCCCCACATGCATCAAATTGGAGCAGGCGTGCAGGCGTGATTGACCGCGTGATGAAGATCCAACAGTTGCGCATGGCCGATAGCGCCCACGCGCTATCTGACACCTCGCGTGACGCAAGATCTCACATGCAAGGCGTGCGATTGAGGCATGGCGAGGAGCACTCTCAGCCGTTTGATCTCACGATCGAACGACCAAGATCTGTTGGACGTGGATGTGGTTGAGGTGCGGGGAGGCAAGCAGGCATGCGTGCGTCGCCGACGAAGGCCATGTTTAGGCCTTTACTGACGGATTTATCCATCACTAATGGTCCTGAATTAATGATTTTCAAGATGTAATGACCAAAATGCCCTCACTCCTTGCAACTATAAGAGGAGACCCCTCCATATGAATTTTTTGTCCCTTCCTTCTCTTCTCTCCCTCTCCAAAGCACAAGAGAAGCTTGTCCCACACCTGAGATGCTCCTCAAGAGATAAAGTCAATTTTTTGCCCCATTTCGGAAGCGGATCCCATGACGACGACGATGTGCTGCCTCGTTCTCATTCTTCCCGCCTCAACCTCCTTCTTCCCACTCCGTTCTTCATCTTCCAGGCATCGTCTTGTCCGGCTCGTCCTCCAAGTGATCGTCGAGGAGGATAACTTCTCTCTCCCATTCCTTTTTCCTACTTTCTAAAGTAGAATTTTCCTGCTTTACAGTTGTAATAGTTTCCTTGCTTTCTTGTGTAATTTCTTGCTTACTTAATTGTACAAACATTTTGAAGTATCAAGTGAATGTTTTCTCTCCCTCTCTCTCTTATTTTGATTGTTTATAGTGCTTCATTTCATTGTAATTACTTCACTTTTTAGCAAAAATAGGAAAAAAAATATAGTTCGGAATTTAGATCGACGTAGCCTCTCTGAGTTTGATCTAGGATTTCTATTCTGATATAAATTGTATTTGTTGAACCCGAGTTCTTCGCTTTTCAAACTACAACGACAGGTTTTCAAAACCAAATTCGATGGCGTAGTAACCCGTCGCTTCAACACCTGACCATAAAAAGGACCTAATTAACCTAAAATTTATACAACTACTCTAAATGAAGAATGATGCATGCTATGTAATATTTACAACATAAAATGCAAATCTAAGCCTAGGAACATGCATGATTAGGCATTTTAACCTAAATAGATGTGTCTATATCATACCCCCATGCCTATCTTTTGCTAGTCCCTGGCAAAATTAAGCTACATGCTATGTATAAAGATAAAATTAGGATTGGATTGCTTAGGCCGAAGTCATTTATTAATAACAGAAAATTTCAACTAAGGTCCTAAACAACGAAAACTCAACAGTACCCAGGTGTGTGCTAAAATGTAGACCGCCTAAGTCCTCATCTTATTTGAAAATGGAAGATACACTTTTTTTATTTTTCATCTTTTCTTTTCTTTTTTTTTTGAACTTTTGGAGTTTGAGAGTTCAGGATAACTTTTTACGACTACCTGACTCGGCCAAGACTCGAAAAGGACTCTAAGTGCTAAGCATCTAGTGAAAAGAGTGAAAGACTGACAAGGCGGCAGTTAAAATGGACTTCGGATTTCTACAACCCTAGGTAACCTTGCCTAAAGGATTATCTTTCTGAATTGTTGCTTTCTCCCTACTTTTATTTATGGGGTCAACACAAGGGCGAACCCAATGTATATCTCCTTGATTTATTATACTTCCCCGCTTCTTCCCTAAGTGTTTTGGGAATTATTGTGCATTTTTGTGAGCTGGGCTTTGGACAACTGACTAATGGGCTGTTACCTACGGCAACTTGCTAGCCATACTCATGCGGTGAAGTGTGGTTTTATCTGTCTTTTTTTTTTTGCTACTTTTTCTATTTTTTTTCTTTTCTTTTTTTTTATGTAGGTGGCTTCCCTAATCTAAGATTTACCTAAAGGCAGTACGACAAAAATGGACTTGTGGCTGGGCTCTAGACAACCGGCTGATGAGGTGTTACCACCGACAACTTGCCAGCCATACCACCCTAGATGATTCATTAGTTAGCCAATTTTGGAAGAAACCACCGGACAGTGAGTGCAAAAAGTGTGTAGATGCTTAGGCTTAAAGTCCCCTCAAATCAGAGGGTGGGTTGATAAGTCGTATACTTATCACCCCAATTTATTGACCAATTTAAAGTAGAGTTACTTGGCGAGGACTTGAGACTAAGTCCACATTCGAGTGGACACCTGGGCTAATTAAGCTCGAAGACTTAAAGAGTCTAAGTGTTTAGGTCCTCTCGTATCATTTCCTAAAGTTAATAGCTTTCAAATGCCTAAGTTCACTTCTAATTCTTCTTGTTTTTTTTATTTTTTTGAATTTTCTTTTTAAAAAAAGAATTTAAAAGAAATTCTACAGACTTAACAAATAATTTCAAGATAAAGTTTCCACCCTCCCATGCCTAAATGGTGAAATGTCCTCATTGTAAAAACAAAGACATGAAAGGGGCAAAGTAAACAGAATATCACCTGAATTTTGTGACAACCCAGTTAGCTCCGTAGAGAGAAGAGAGTACACATACGTGCTAAGTTTAATCCTTTCAGCTAGGCGTAATATACAAACAAAGAAGAAATTAGGAATTCACAAGTGCGGGTCAGAATCAAAATTAAAAGATTAATCCTTCGACCCACCAGCAGAAGATGTCCACAGACGTGGACCAAATTATGATGCAAACCCATGCCCCAGGGTCTATTGGTTTTAAGGTTCTGGGTGAAAATCACCCAGAACCTAAGATTGCTGTGTTTGCAGGGCCGAGCCTGTGGTGTGGTGGTGTGCAACCCAAGACTAAAGTGGAGGAGAATGGGTAGATTTGTTTGACTTGGTTCAAAAGTCCACTTAACGTTCATCTTAGAAAAATAATCAGTTATTTCGAGCTTGGGTTACACGTGAAAGATATCGTAAGGGTCTTGGTAGAAAGTACGTGGTTTTAGGTCAACAAGAACCCTTAAATCCAAACTCATATTTCCCTCAGTGGTAGCTTCCCAGATTTTTATTTCCCACTTCCTATCCTCCAACATCAAGTGTTTGGGCTTTGGGACCTCTAGCATATCATTCACCCAATATGATTTACCCAAGTCCAGAAATCATGGATAACTTAGAATTGACTTGGGACAATGATTTCCAAATTAAAATCAATCCCTTCAGGGTGTGGTTGAGGAATGGGGCTACTGATTGAATCTTCTAGTAAATGAGGATTCGAATCCTCCAAGTTAGCCTCAATCGAATCCAAATCTTCAATGAATGGGCTATCAAATGCTTCATCATGCTCCTTGAGCTTGTTTGTCTCACTAAAATCATCTTCCTTAAGCTCAAATGAGACTTCACTAAGAGATTCTTCACCCTCAGAGTCAAAAATTCATGATCCTCATTTATATATGTCTCAAAATCGATTGTCATTTCTTGGTTCAAAGAGACATATTTTTCCTCTCTCCCTAACTTGGGGATCTCAGGTGAATCAATCGATTCATCCTCAATGGGTTGCTCTAGCCCAACCTGGTCATCCTCAATTTCAGAAAATGAATCCCCCCCAATGGGCACCTGAGCGGGTTCAGACATTGGCTCTCCTAAAGGGGGTTCATCTTGAGAATCATTCCAAGATTGGACTAGGGCAACCACAAATTTCATCCTCAACCTCGACAATTTCCCAAGAAGAAACTCACCCAGGTCTCTATCCCTAACATTTTGGAGCAAATCCAATAGCAAACTATTATGTTCATCAATCATTTTGATCATAGGGTCCAATGCTTCAGTGCATGGTGTTGGCTGAGCATCTAAAGATTGTATAGTGTTCCTCAAATTAGCCAACACCCTATCCAAGATCTGGTTCACCTAAACCGACTAGTTCAATTCAGGTTTGGGTGGGTTTGGGTTAAATCTAAGGGAGTCAAGATGTTGAGGTTCTTGGGTCCCTCCCTAAAAGCAGGTCATTTCAGGCTGTTCAAAGAATGGAGGTGACCTATGTTCAACATAATTTTCGGGAGGGTAGGTGTTATAGTCATCATATCCTTCCTTATTGTAGATCGGGTTGGTTTGCTCATCAAAGGATGGAGATCTACAATCATTATAGCTCTAGGAAGGATAGTAATCATAGTCTTATTATCTAGGGTTAGACCCTAGACATTGAGGTCCGGATTCATATCCCCAATCAAAGTTATCCTGGCTAGTGGATGGGTAATTACAAGTCAAGTCGGGATAGTGATCATCTTAGGGATAAGTGGTGGTAGGAGGATAGGATGTGAAATGAGTGGAGGATGTGCAAGGATACATGGTAGAATAGGAGGGAAATCAGAAGATAGAAAGGAGCCATACAATACAAATAATCAACCTTGTCCTTAGGTGGGTTAGCCTACAGACCTACAGACTCCCAGGACCCATCATGAGATTATAAACGATTTGGTCTACTTTTATCCGACCAATCCAACTAGTTAGATGGAGGGGCTGGGGAGAAGGTTCTTCCTTTGGCTTGCGCCTCCGGTTCCTATTGTACCCCCGAGCCACGATCGTTTGATGCTACTCCCCTAGTTGATTAATCAAAAAAAATCTCAATCAGAGCCCCGAAGAGTGAATCAATCCTTAAGGCCAACGTCTACTCAGTTTTAATTAGTCTTGGGATGATTGTGCTCTTGGAATGTGATGGGCCCTTTAGTTGGGTTGTGCCCTTAATGGTTGATTCAAATGTGTGTGCGTGCACAACTAGGGTTTACAAGCAAGGTTATTTGATGATGTGTCTTTTAGGGTTTAGCCTTGTTTAAAAGCTTTTAGGGTTTAATTCTTAGGTTGGCTCAATCAAGGTTTCATAGAACACTCCAAGTTTTGAAAGCACTAGTGATAATATATTCCTTTAGAAGTCAAAAATAATATGTGGAGTGCCTGGTTCAGCCCTAAGAATCCCTAAGTGGCAAGCTACTTGATGGATCGCTTTTATCTTAAGTGGTGCAGCCCAAATAGTTCAATCAATTGGCCTATTGCACCACTTAGTTAAGATACATAGAAATGTTTGACCTATTTAGATTTCTACTCACTTATTTGTGTGTTGAGTTAAGTGTACCGGGTCCACAGGTTAGATCCTGGATAAGTAGTAGAATCGATGTGATTGTGCACCTTAGGGTGAGAAGTTGTGGGTGTTAAGTGTGTAGCTTTTAGAAAATCCCACAAGAGAAGAGTGTTTTTTTTATTTTTTTATATATGTTGGGGTGAGATGAGTGGAGGTGGCAAACAAACAACCAAATCTATCTTAGAGTTTATAAAAAGCACCTAAGTTGATTTGGGATTGAGTTATAGGTTATGGAATGGAAACTAGGGTGGGGACGGTGGGGATAAAACATACAAAACTCTTTAACTGCACTTTACTCCGATCTATCTGCTTTGGCTCGCCTTGGAAAGGTACCTGTAATCACTGAAAGAAAGGAGCAAAGTAAGCTAAAAAGTTAAGTAAGGTGGAAAAACGTGAGAAAAATCAAAGAGCATTGCCTCCCCAGCAACGGTGCCAAAATGATGGAGGTGTGCTTCGCGTATTAGAATTTGGGGTTTTGAGGACCCATCGTCGTAGCTCGCAAAATGCATCTATCAAATAAAATTTATAATTGAAACTTGAAAAGTGAGTCCCGGGTAGAACACGAGGAGGCAAATGTTTGGTTTTGAAAATCCACGTTTCTCTTTTATTTCTTTTTGTCATTTTCATCTTTTATAATATTTTTTATAATTCTTTAGGAATCAAGAGATCAGATAGACAATTGCTTATCTAGCTAATCTACTTGCAAATATAACAGAGAGAGAAACAATGATCTATTTATCAACGAATGTTTGTTACACTACGAAAGCAGGAAAAATCTACACTACGGAAGCATAAAAAGATAGAATGAGGTGTGAGAAATCTCCCTCGATGTTTGCTTGGAGGATGACTCACTATGACATCACTTTGAGGAAGGTGGTGAGGAGAGGGATGTAGGAGGATGGAGCCAGAGGATGGAGGGTGGGGTAGGACGGCGTTACTGGGGGGATTTTCTTCCCAAGGGCGGTGAGAGAACGACCATGGGATGCTCCACAAATGGGGATGAGGGGAGGGAAAACTATTTGATTTTCTACTCCAAAGGAGCATCCTAGGCTTGGGACAAGCTCTCTCTAAAGCCTTGGAGATGGTGAGAGGAAGAAAGGAAGAGATGGTTTGGAATGGTGGTGGGTAGGTCATTTTATAGTGGAGGAAGAACAAATTCGCATCTAGGTGATTACTGATGTCTGTAAACGTTTCTACAGATCCTTGCAGCTGTTGCTAAAGATCCGCCCTTCAATTCCTCATGCTGGCACGCATAGACCATTAGTGACAGTTGCAAGCAACACTACAGACTTGCATCGCTGAAGATCTGCCCGCTGCTCATGCTCCCCTGGCATGCACATCGCGAGCTCCTTGTTGCACGTGCATGCTCGCGTGCTGGTGCTGCATTGCCTTGCACTGCTGCTTTGCTGCACATGCGTGCTTTGCTACTGTGTTGCATCTCAAGCGTCCAATTGAGTGGGCAGAGGGTTTCAAACCTATGCCCTCTCTTTGTGAGGCGCCTTTATAACCAATGCTCTGCGGCCAAGAGTTGTTGTAAAGATGTTTTAAGGGTGCACGATGGAGATGAATCCTTAGCCATTTGATCAAGATTGAACGGTTGAGAATGGGTGATGCCTTGATGAAGAGTGGGTGCTGCCCGGTGTTAGGAGGCCTGGATGGCACCACGTGGTGCCATCTGGGTTGTCCATCTTCTTTCTATTGCAGAGGGTGCCATGGTGCTCAGATCTAGATGATTCCCATGTTGCTGGACTGTGATCGTCGCTCCAAATCCATCCGTATGGTTGGATTTTCCATCCAAAACCTGTATGGATGTCGCATTGCCCCCTGGCCGTTGATCTTCCTCGGACTTCGTATGACGCTACGAGACTCTGATCTAGATGATTTCGGAGGCGTTAGACTCCGATCGTTGTCCTAATCAGATCCATATGATCCGATCATCCATCCGAGGCCCTAAAATAAATCTTCTCTCTTGACCATAAAAAGGACCTAATTAACCTAAAATTTATACAACTACTTTAAATGCAGAATGATGCATGCTATGCAATATTTATAACATGAAATGCAAATCTAAGCCTAGGAACATGCATGATTAAGCATTTTAACCAAAATAGATGTGTCTATATCATCTAGGAAGATCTATATCTTTTCCATATCGGTAATGACCAAGTGATCCGTAGATGCATTCCCGACAATGAGGTCAATGACGTAATCTCATTCTGTCTTGACCAAGCCAGAGGTGGCCATTACTCTAGACATAAAACTGCAATGTAGATCCTCTAGTGTGGGTTCTTTTGGGCAAAAATGTTCAAAGATGCATAATCCTATTGTAGGGCATGTGCCCGTTGTCAGACCCTCAACAACATGGGCCAGCGAGATATGATGCCCTTGAATCCGATCACTATGTGCGAAATGTTTGACATCTGGGGAATTGATTTTATGGGACCCTTTCCATGATCTAATGGCTTCGAATCATCTTACTTGCTGTTGATTACGTCTCTAAATGGATCGAAGTTGTCCCCACCAGAACAAGTGACCATAAGTTGTTCTTTGGTTCATTCAGGAGATCTTTTCCAGATTTAGGGTTCCAAATGCCATTATCAGCGATGGTGGGTCTCATTTCACCAGTGTGCACTTCTAGTCTTTGATGAAAAAGTATGAGGTGTCGCATCGTATCTTGACTCCTTATCACCACTTGACTAATGGATTGGCTGAATAGTCAAATCTGGAGATCAATAAGATCCTTCAGGTCACTGTTCAGCCTGACAGGAAGGATTGGTCTACCCACCTTCCGAAAGCCTTGTGGACCTCTAGGACCGCCCAGAAGACTCAGTTAGGAATGTCTCCCTTCAGCCTCATGTATGGGAACACATGTCACCTCCCTATAGAAATGAAGCATAAAGCCTACTGGGCAGTACAGAAGTGCAATCTAGATCTTATGAAGGCCTAAATCTACCATCGGTTGTAGTTGAGCATCATCGAGGAACTACGCAATGATGCATACGAGAACTCGTGGATCTACAAAGAGCAGGTGAAAGCCTTCCATGACAAGCACTTTTCATGAAAATCCTTCCATCCTGGTCGAAAGCTATTACTCTTCAATGCCAAACTCAAGCTCTTCTTAGGAAAACTTAGATCAAATGGATTGGACCATTCCTTGTGAGATGAGTATTTGGAAATGGAGCAATCGAAATCAGTGAACTCAGTCATGAATCAGAACCTTTTGTCATGAACGGTTAGAGACTCAAACCATTCTTTGAACTCACCGACTCGAATTTGGCTGTAGTAACTTTTGATCTCCATTATCCATGAGCTTCATTGCACCCAGCTGATGGCGTTAAACATAGCGCTTAACGGGAGGCAACTAGTCATCTCTGAAAAACCCGAAACCTTTCTAACATATCTCTTTGCTGAATTCATATTGCACTTTAGGGTTCGTCCATTAGAAAAACCCACTCCACCTTTGATACTTGTATCAGAGCTAGAAATTGTCCGCAACAATCATTTCGACCCATTCACCACCCACTGGTTCTAATGTACAATCTAAATTGAGCTCGAACCTAGCTAATTTACAATGAGGACATTGTAAGTCTTAGGCATGGTGTGCATTAAAGTGCAAAATGCTGTGAAAATCAATGCATGGAAAGGTTTCATCAAAAAAAAAAAAGAGGAAAGGAGAGGTCAATTTGACCTAAATGAAAAGAGGAGATGAAAAGAAAAGAAAAGAAGAAAAAAAAAGAAAATAAAGAAGCAATCAAAATGAAAAGAAAGCATCCCTTGAAATTAAGTATGGAACTTACCTAAATTCTAGGTTGGATCAGATCATGAATTAAGACTTAGAAGGCGAAAACTTAGGATATTAGTCATTGGTACTGACCTTAGGACTTTTGGATCTGTTTCAGGGTTTAAACACTCACATATTATTAAGATCTGGATTAGTCCTCAAGAGGTTGAGGAAAGTGCGAGGCTGATGTAGTAGGTCTAAGGCTTAGGGATTACTTGGCCCTGTTGCTTGTCCTTTGTTTTGCAGGACTTGGTAATCTAAGCACCCAAAAATCACACACTTAGTCTGGTTCAGTGCATTTAATAAAGAAAATCATGCCAAAAGTGTTCTGTTATGAAAAGACATCTCAAAGATCTAGCTTAAGAGCGACTCGACAACACAAGTTTATTGGACGAGTTTCCAGCACGAAGAGGTGGGAAATTCCTCTCAAAGATGTGTAATAATATATCATCTCCTCGGTGCTTATCTCCTAGGATATCTAAATATCCTATCTTTGGCATGTAAGCACCTTGTGTTGGTTCAAGTGCCATGGGTGGGATTATCTCGAAATGTCAATTGCCAGGGCTTGAATTTATCTACAGAGCACCATGGGTGGTAGTATCCCAAAGTGTCGAAAGCCATGGTTCTGGGGGTTGCCATGAGCGATGCTATCCTGAAGCATCGAATAACAAGGACCCTTTGAAGATTGTTGGTGGGGACAAGGAATCCGATACAGACTGTGTTTATGGCCAATTCAAGGCTAGATTTAGGGAAAAATAAAAACAAAAGAGAGAAAACTCTCCAAATAAAAAATCCTTCTCTATCTCTCTTATAAAAGTGCACTAGTAAACTGAACTTGGACATGTTACATTTAAGCACGAGTGCTTTAACTGCTGGGGTCAATGAACTTCTAGGTAGTTTTTGCAGGCCTTAGTAACCTTTGCGGTAGACTTGGGCTGAAGTTGGTCAGGTCTAGATCTTGGCTGGTACTTGAGTACCTCTAGGCCTATTATTGGTATTTTGATCAGATTTCTAGAGATGCAGCTTAGTAAGGCACCTTGATGGTTACATCCAACCTAGAAACCTAGTTTGATCCATAGGATATTTACTAAGGGACCAGCAAAAGCTAGACATGGGGGTATGATGAGAACACCATCATAGGCCCTAACTGGCAACTTTTAGTCAGGATTGAAAGGTAAATGCTCCTACATAACCATCTGAGGGTTACAACTCCACATTATTATGTTTTGAGAAGAGAACAAGAAAGTAGGCTTAATTCTGTAATTTTAATAGCATATCATGAACACAAAATAACCATGGGGTTTTCACAGATTAACTAAAGGTCAATTGAGCATTAAAGACTAATAAGTTGGTCCATGCAAATAGAAACGGAGTTTCATGCATTTCGAGAATCAATATAACACCAAAAATCCTAATTTCAGACTCGCTTAAATTACAGAGGTTATGGTTAGGATAAAATTCATCTAAATCTCCTAAAATTCACAAAAAAATATTCCTTGAGGTCTGGTATCCTTGATTTGACCATATGAACCTATTTTGACCTTAAACAAAGTCATAGAAAGAGTTCTATCCTAATTTGGGTTTCTATGTAAATTACCCAATCAAACTTGATAAAAATTGAAGATAAACTTTACCATCAGATTCCTTGGGTTTAAATTATGTTCGTATGAAACTTTGGGCCCAATTAGAGTCTATCTTGACCTAGTTGGCATTTTAGTCCATTTGAACATTATTTCTCTCAATCAAGCCACTAGCTTTTGAATTTCTCGCATTTAGCCCCCCAAATTTGTTTTCTTCCTTTCTAGAAAGTCCCTACCACCATTAGAGGTCAACGGACCTCCAAGAACCTTTGACCGCACCTAAACCTACTCAAATCATCATCAAATCCCACCAAATTTGGTGGGATTGATGTTCACCCTATGGGGAATTGATTGGGACTGATCTTGGCTTGGTGGGATTGATGTTCACCCTATGGGGAATTGATTGGGACTGATCTTGGCTTTCAAATCACAAGGAAAACCTAGTGCGAATGTAAGCCTTTCTGGATAATTTTCCTTCCATCGCAAGCCTTGTATAAGCCTTTTCCTTGCCTAGAGCTTGCTCAGAAGCTCTATATAAATCTCCAGAACTCGAAGCCAAGCTCCTTAGCAAAGTTTTAAGCTGGAAAAACCCTCTCTTCCTCAACTATGGCCATCTGCACCTTCGTCTCTAGTAAGCCTCTCAATCCTCTTTGTCGAGTTGGACAATGGTCAAATAGACTAGCTCGACATCTTCTCCTCGTCCTCGCGACCATTGCCAACCAAAGCATGGCCGCCATCTCCCTCTCCTTCCACATCTCCATGTCGCCATTGCCCTCACCTTCTTCATCTCCAGCCTATCATAGCCGGTAGCATCCTCATGCTATCTCCCACTTTAACTCTCTCTCCCTCTCTTTCTCTCCCCTTACTGAAGCTTCCTAACTCCTTCCTTTCCTTTCTCAACCGTCGAAATGCCTGCATGATCTTTGTCTTCCTCTGCTCTGGCGACGCTTCTATAAGCCCTCCGCTTACTCCACTGCACCAAACCACCTGCCACCAGTCCCTACACCTTCGTCGTTCCTTGCCCACCAAAACTCGTCAAGAAATTGAGGGGATTGGCCAATTAATACATCCACCGAGAACCACCCTTACCACACCACCTTCTCTACCTTGCCAGCACACCACACGCACCCTTACTCCTCTAAACCACCACCAACACACTCGTCGTTCATCGATGATCCTTCTGAGCTTCACTGATGTGGCCGCAAAGCCGTGTTCTCTATTTCAGGTCTTCGTCATCACTCTACCACCTCCACCATCATCTTCGACCATGACTGTAGATCTCCAGCCATATTATTCTAGGTTTCCACTCCCATGTCGCACGGCCCAGCTCTAGGTTCATTCCTAAGCCTCCAATTGAAGCCTTCAGCTATGTCTTCGGCCTCAATTGGAGTTGTCACCTCCTTAGTTGTTGCGCGAAGAATGCACGGTGGGATAGTCCCACATCGTAAAGGAACGAGGACTTGAAAGCACATATAAGCAAAAAGTAACACTACCTGTTCACCCTCGAACACTGGGGTTAGGTCCCTACTCCACACCCCTACACATGCTATGCATCATGCTCTCATCCACACCCTCGCCCGCGCTCATGCCTCACAAGTCTGGTTGGTGGATCCGGTTACCCGATATGCGAGTCTGGTCTGATTTTGGGCTTAGGAAGAGAGAAAGAGAATCTAAGAGAAAGGGGGGTTGGTTTTGCTACCTCAAGATTTAAGCCTTCCACTCTCTCATTACTTAGCAAGATTTGTGAGGCCCTTAAGCCTCTATTGCTGCTGCTGTGTTCTTGAGGTTCTTGAAGGAGAAGAGCCTTGTTCTTCTCTTGAGAAGGGCCCATGAGCATCTTCTGTTAACGCGTTGAAAGCCTTTGGCCCATCATCTGAGGCCCTCTACTGGTTACTATTGAGATATTTAAAGTAAAGTGCCTAATATTGATTGTGGTTTAATATTGAGATATTTAAGTAGTTGTGAGCTGATGTAAACACAATTACACTACTTAAAATGTCTATTTTTGCATGCTCTTAAGCATAGGATTGCATTTCATGATATAAATATTGCATTACATGCATCATCTTGCATTTAGAATAGTTTGAATAAAATGGAGGTCAATTGTCTCCTTTTATGTGCTTGGATAGGGCAAATATTTTATCAGGGCCTCGGATCAAAGATCCAACCGTATGGATGTGATTAGGGCGACGATTGGAGTTCAACGACTCTAAGATCGCCCTAATCAGGCATCCGTAGCATCAGATAAGTGACCCGGGAACCCTAGAAGATCAAGGGCCAGGATGGTGTAAATCCACACTTCATATGATAAATCCGACCGCACGAATGAATTCGGATCGACGATCGCAGCCCAACGACACAAAAATCAAGTCAATCTGACATCCGTGGCACCATCTACAACTTCTAGAAGAAGGACGGCCAAGATGGCACCACGTGGCGCCATCTCAGCCGCCCAAACGGCAGCTTGCATTTTGTGAAGGCCCCCCGCCCGATCGCTCTCCGCCGTTAGAAGGAGATCCAATGGCTGTGGTCGCTCTCGCTTAAAAGCGTCCGCGCGACCATTTGGTCCGCATAGCACAGCGGCGACGCAGCCGCGGGCGAAGCAGAGGTCGCGGGTTCGAGCCGCGGTGACGGGGTGGAAGGTGCGGGCGAGCGGGCACGGACGAGCGTCAGATGAAGATCCAACGGCTGAGCGCGCTCAATCAGGACGACGCGCGATTGGATGCCCGCGCGTAACGCGCGATCGCACGCGGGCGGGTGCGCTACGCAGCGGGCGCGGACGCGATTTAAGCCGTCCGATCTCGCGATCGGACGGCTGAAAAGTGGCGAACGTGCATGGCCGTTGAGTACGCGAGTAGGCGAGGAGGCGCGCGTGAGCCGGCCACTACACCCACGTTGGGGCTTTAGTGACGGATTTATCCGTCACTAAAGACCCCTTATTTATTGTTTTGAAGTTATAATGTCCATTTTGCCCCCACTCCTTGCAACTATAAAAGGAGACCCCCTCCATACGAAATTCTCATCCCTTCTTTCTCCTCTCTACCCCTCCAAAGCTCTAGCGAAGCTTGTCCCACACCTGGGATCCTTCTCACGAGATAAAGTCCAATTTTCGTTCCCCTTTGGAAGTGGATCCCGCGATGACAACGGCGTGCTGCTTCGTTCCCATTCTTCTGCTTCGTCCTCCTTCGTCCCGCTTCGCTCTCCTTCGTCCAGGCATCATCCCGTCCAGCTCGTCCTCCAAGCAACTGTCGAGGAGGATTTCTCTCTCCCTATTCTTTTTACTGCTTTCTAGTATAGATTTACTGCTTTCTAGATTAATCTACTTGTCCTCCAAGCGACCGTCGAGGAGGACATTTCTCCCTCCATTCTTTTAATGCTTTCTAGAGTAAATTTATCGCTTTGTAGAGTAATTATTTTATGCTTTCTAGTTGTAATGAACAATCTCTTCAATGCAAAAATTCCTTGTTTATTCTACATCTCATTTTGATTTCTCTGTGTAATATTCTCTTTCTCTCTTACCCTCTCTCTCTTCTATTTATTGTAAATAATTAGATAGTTCTAAATTGAATTATTCTGTAACAAATAAAAAGAAACGCGTAGTTTTTAAATCAAACGTCCACCTCCCTGTGTTCGACCTGGAATTTTAATTTCGATATAAATTTTATTTGTTGAATACGAATTCTTCGCTTTCGAACTACAACGATAGGTTTTCCAAAACCAAACACGTTAGCTTAGGTTTGTAGCATTCAACATTTTGGCGCCGTTGCCGGGGAGGCAACGATCTTTGATTTCTCTTCACGTTTTGTAACTTACAAATCATTTACCTCACTTTTCTCCTTTCTTATTGTAATTGCAGGTACTCTTTTGAGGCAAGCAAAAGCAGTAGATTGGAGTAAAGTGCTGTGGAAGGTTTTGTAAGTTATCCCCCATTCTTTCCCCCTCCATAGATTTCATTCGCCACATTGAATCCAAATTCCAACTAACCTAGGTGTTTGCATAAATCCTAGGAATAGTTTGGTTGTTTGGATTCTCACTCACATTCATTCCACCTTCATTTATATAAAAAAAAAAAAAGCAAAAAGATAATTTTGTGGGGCAATTTTCAACAAATACACAATGTACACCCACATTTAAAGGCACTTAACCGAATTGATTTGTTTCTACTCAACCGAGTTCTGATCTGTGGAATCGGTACACATAAAAGAGTAGAAATCATTCTAGGTTAACCATCTTTGTGTGCCTAACTTAGTGGTGCATTTGTGGCCAGTTGTTTGAGTTGTTTGGGCCGCACCACTTCAAATAAAATCAACTCATCAAGTAGCTGCCAATTAGGTTCAACTCTTAGGGATTTACCAGGCACTCCACATTCTTTTTAAGCTTTAAATGAAAACATCTTCACCTGTGCTTGTAAAACTTGGTGTGCCAACGAAACTTGATTGAAAACACCTAAAGTTGAATCCTAAAAGCTACTAAGTAAGATTTGAATCTTAAAATTCACCACATCAAAAACAATCTTGCTTGAAAACCATTGGTTGTGCACTCACACATGAATCAATCAATCATTAAGGGCACAACCCATTTAAAGGGCCCATCACATTCCAAAGCACATTCAAACCTAGCCCTAAATAAAATAGAGTAGACGTTGGCCTTAAGGTTGGACTCGCTCTTCAGAACCCAGAACGAGATTATTTTCGATTAGTCTGTTTCTACTGTTCAATCTGATGTCTAGCTAGGGGAGTAGAGTCAAACGATTGCGGCTGGGGGGTACACTAGGAACCGGAGGCGCAAGCCGAAGGAAGAACCTTCTCCCCAGTCCCTCCTTCTAACTGGTTGGATTGAACCGACAGAAGTAGATTAAATCGTTCCTTTATCTCAAGACGGGTTTTGAGAGTCTGTAGGTCTGTAGGCTAACCCATTTAAGGATAGATTTGATTGTTTGTATTGTAGGGCGCCTTTCTTCCTCCCGAGTCTCATGAATCCTTCCACATATTTCACACATTCCCGCTCTTTCCCTCCTGTTGTGAATTATCCTCAACATGACGATTATCCCAACTCGTATTGTAATCAACCATCAGTTAGTTGGGATAATTCAGATTGGGGATACAATTCCGAACCCCCGTGTTTAGGGTCTAACCTTGAATACTTTGATTCTGATTTCTATCCTTCTCAGAGCTACATCGATTATCGATCGTCTTCCTTTCATGCACAACCTAATACGATCTACAATCAAGAAGGATACACTGATCCTTACCCATCCTCTAATTTCACTGCCTTTAGGTCATCACCATCTTTTCAACAATCTGAAATGACCTATTATCAGGAAGGGTATAACGAATCTCAATTCGTTAATTCCTCTGCATTGATGTCAAACCCGCCCAACCCTGAACCAACTCATTTGGTTCAGGTTAATCAGGTTCAAGATAAGGTTCTGGCTAACTTGAGGAATATCATTCAATCTTTAGAAGTTCAGCCAATACCTTGCATTGAGAGATTGGAACCCCTGATTGAAATAATTAATGATTTAAACAAGTCTTTGTTGGATTGGCTCCAGGATGTTAAGGATAAGAACCCGGGTGAGTTTCTACTTGGGAAATTAGCAAAATTGAGGATGAGATTCGTGGTTGCTTTGATTCAATCTTGGAATAATTCCCAGGATGAACCCTCTTCAGGAAAGCTAATGATAGAACCAGCTCAGGCACCTGTTGGGGGGGACAAGTGTTATGAGGCTGACTAGATTGAATTAAAGCAACCAATTAAGGATGATTTGATTTCTTCACCTGAGATCCCTGAGCCGGGTTACAAGGAAACGCATGTCTCCTTGGAACAGAAAGTGACAACTAATTTTGGGACATACATTGATACGGATCTTGATGGTGAAGATTCAAGTTGCGAAGTCTCACGCGAGTTTTCTGAACACGATTTCTATGAGGCAATTGGGCCTGAGGAATCTGATAGATCATTTAATAGCCCAATAACTGAGGAAACTGATCTTATTAGGGCACACATTACGGATCCAGAATCGCATTTTCTGGAAGAATCAATTCAATGCCCTGATTATCAGTTACACCCTGTTGAGCTTATTGATGATTCTAATTCTGAGATAATTAGACCCAAGTCAATTTTGATTCTGCCACATCATTTAGACTTGGAGATTTCAGACGGGGTGATGAATATACAAGAGGTCCTGGAATTTGATATGCTGAATGAGGAGGATAGGAGCTGGGAAGTGTTGATTTGGGAAATTAATTTTGGAGGAAATGGTAGATTGAGTTGAAGGGTTCCTTTTAAGCTGAAACTATTAAATCAGAACCCTTACGACATTTGTTTCAAGGATGTCAAACCCAAGCACACATTCAACGATTATCCTTTTGAGCTTCAATTCTCTGTAACCCGACTTTTTGGTCTTGGATTGCATCCTCATAAATCGCAGGCCCGACCCCGCTTGCATTCTGATTTTAGGTTTTGGGTAATTTTTATCCAGAACCTAAGATATTCTCGATTATGGGGTGTGGGTCTGCACCACAATCTGGTCCACATCTGTGAACCTTTGCTGACAGGTCAGAGGATTCTTTTGTTCATTCTGATTCTAACCTGCACTTGTGATTTCTTCATTTCTTTTCTTTGTATAGTGTGCCTAGTTGAAGGCACTAAACTCAGCACTTATACAGTTCTTTTTCATTTTCATCTTGGAGCCGACCTGATATTCATGCAATTCAGGTGCTTTCTTCGCTTTTCCACTCTGTTTTATGTCTTTTTAATACAATGAGGACATTGCATTAGATAGGCATGGGGGGGTGGATATTTATCTCCAAATTCATTCGTCAGCTCCGTAGATTTATTTTATTTTGATTAAAAAAAGAAATCGAAACTAGGAAAGAGAATTTGGGTTTAAGAAAATTTTCAATCTTAGGAAAAACTATATTAAGATCTGAACACAACGACCCTTCAGGTCGTTGAACTTAATCAGCCCGTGTATCCACTAAAATGTGGATTTGTTTTTCGAGTTCTCGCCAACTTGAATTTTCTTTTAATTGGAGTAAATAAGTTTGGGTGATAAGTACACGACTTATCAACCCACCCTCTGATTTGAGGGAATTTCGAGTCTTAAGCATCTACACACTTTCTTTGCACTGACTCGTTGTTCAGCGATTTTTACGGAAATTGGATAGCTAATGAACCTTCTAGGGTGATATGGCTGGCAAGTTATCGTGGGTAACAACTCATAGGTTGGTTGTCCAGAGCCTAGTCACTGGACCTTTCTCTTTTTCCTGCCCTTAGGTAAATCTTAGACCAGGGAAGCCACCTATTTAAAAAAAAAAAAAATCAAAAGGAAAAGGAGAAAAGAATAAAAAGAAATAAGCCACACTTCCCCGCACGAGTATGGCTGGCAAGTTGTCTGTGGTAACAGCTCATCGACCGGTTGTCCAGAACCTAGCTCAGAAAATGCACTAAAAATTCCCAAAACACTTAGGAAGAAGTGGAGAAGTAGAATAAATCGGGGAGATATACACTGGATTCACCCTTGTGTTGACCCCGTAAAAAAAAAAAAAATAATAATAATAATAAAAGTAGGGAGAAAGCTACCGGTTGTAAAGATACACCTTTAGGCAGAATTCTTTTTGAGGTCACCTAGAGGTGTAGAAATCCGAAGTCTGTCTTAATTGCCGGTCAACGAGTCTATCACAAATCACAATAAGATGCTTAAAGCTTAGGGTTCTCATAAAATCTTGGGTGAGTTGAATGGCCGTAGAAAGCCACTCTTAAACCCTAAAATTTGAAAATCCAAAAAAAAAATTAGAAAAGAGTAAAAAGAGAAAAAGAAATTTTTCTTTGAATAAGGTGAGGGCTTGAGGCGGTCTACATTTTGGCTGATACCCGGGCGCTGTTGTGTCTTTGAAACCTCAGTTCCTAAGTAGACAATTTCTTAATGATTGAAAGTGACTCAGGTCCAAATAATCCAACCTAATTCTTTTATAAATAGCATATAGTTTTTGCTAGGGACTAGCAAAAGATAGGCATGGGGATATGATGTAAACACAATTACACCACTTAAAATGTCTATTTTTGCATGTTCTTAAGCATAGGATTGCATTTCATGATATAAATATAGCATTACATGCATCATCTTGCATTTAGAATAGTTTGAATAAAATGGAGGTTAATTGTCTCCTTTTATGTGCTTGGACAGGGCAAATATTTTATCAGGGCCTCGGATCAAAGATCCAACCGTATGGATGTGATCAGGGCGACGATTGGAGTTCAACGACTCCAAGATCGCCTTAATCAGGCATCCGTAGCATCAGATAAGTGACCCGAGAACCCTAGAAGATCAAGGGCCAGGATGGTGTAAATCCGCACTTCAGATGATAAATCCGACCGCACGGATGAATTTGGATCGACGATCGCAGCCCAACGACACAAAAATCAAGTCAATCCGACATCCGTGGCACCATCTACAACTTCTAGAAGATGGACGGCCAAGATGGTGCCATGTGGCGCCATCTCAGCCACCCAAATGGCCGCTTGCATTTTGTGAAGGCCCCCCACCTGATCGCTCTCCGCCGTCAGATGGAGATCCAACGGCTGTGGTCGCTCGTGCTTAAAAGCGTCCGCGCGACCATTTCGTCCGCGTAGCGCAGCGGCGATGCAGCCGCGGGCGAAGCAGAGGTCGCGAGTTCGAGCCGTGGTGAGGGGGTGGAAGGCGCGGGCGAGCGGGCATGGACGAGCGTCAGATGAAGATCCAACGGCTGAGCGCGCTCAATCAGGACGACGCGCGATTAGATGCCCGTCCGCGCAATCGCACGCGGGCGGGTGCACTACGCAGCGGGCGCGGACGCGATTTAAGCCGTCCGATCTCATGATCGGACGGCTGAAAAGCGGCGAACGTGCATGGCCGTTGAGTACGCGAGCAGGCGAGGAGGCGCGCGAGAGCCGGCCACTACGCCCACGTTGGGGCTTTAGTGACGGATTTATCCGTCACTAAAGACCCCTTATTTATTGTTTTGAAGTTATAATGTCCATTTTGCCCCCACTCCTTGCAACTATAAAAGGAGACCCCCTCCATACGAAATTCTCATCCCTTCTTTCTCCTCTCTACCCCACCAAAGCTCAAGAGAAGCTTGTCCCACACCCGGGATGCTTCTCGCGAGATAAATTCCAATTTTCGTTCCCCTTCGGAAGTGGATCCCGCGACGACGACGGCGTGCTGCTTCGTTCCCGTTCTTCTGCTTCGTCCTCCTTCGTCTCGCTTCGTTCTCCTTCGTCCAAGTGTCGTCCTGTCCGGCTCGTCCTCCAAGCAACCGTCGAGGAGTATTTCTCTCTCCCTATTCTTTTTACCGCTTTCTATTATAGATTTACTGCTTTCTAGATTAATCTATTCATCCTCCAAGCGACCGTCGAGGAGGACATTTCTCCCTCCATTCTTTTAATGCTTTCTAGAGTAAATTTATCGCTTTCTAGAGTAATTATTTTATGCTTTCCAGTTGTAATGAACAATCTCTTCAATGCAAAAATTCCTTGTTTATTCTACATCTCATTTTGATTTCTCTATGTAATATTCTCTTTCTCTCTTACTCTCTCTCTCTCTTCTATTTATTGTAAATAATTAGATAGTTCTAAATTGAATTATTTTGTAACAAATAAAAAGAAATGCGTAGTTTTTAAATCAAACACGTTAGCGTAGGTTCGTAACCGTTCAACATGAGCTTAAACTTAAAGGGTTAATTTGGTGATCAAATAACCATTTTAACCTAATCTTTTTACACTATTCTTCTAATTTTATTGAAATATCATTCAGAGTGTCATTGATTTCAATTGCATATATTTCCTGTGATTGGTGAATTGAAATTGCCTCTGTGCTCCCTGCAAATGATCTCATACTCTACTTTTGGAATTTGAGTTTATAAATTTAAATGATTTGAGTGATTTTGTCCTATACTATAACGCATTTCCTAAACAATGACGATTTTACCCAAACACCATGTCACCCTCTCCATGCATCCTTCATCAAAGAAGAATGCATCTCAGCCATTGGATCTTCATCCAATGGCTGAGAGTGACCACGCTTGAAAGGAAAAACGTGACCCAAACGTGCACACAACATGATGGTTTCAATGCTTGCATGCAAGCAAGCGGCTCTCGATCGAATCTCATAGAGTGTGAAATCGAAGAGGCGGTGTGCGCAGATGCAATTGGGCAGTACGTTGATGATCGAAGGGCGAGTGGTGGGCTGCGTGGTGCATAGAGGGATTCTAGATGAGGCAATTTGGATGAACGTGCTTGATCACACACGGGTGGACACGCTGATAGGCGTGTGAGATGAGGTGGTACTGTGATGAGTTTAAGCCGTCTGATCATGAGATCGAACGGTTGAAATGGAAAGTGTGAACACGCATGCTGAAGGGTGAGAGGCGGCGAATCAGGTGGCTCGGTGGTTGACACGTGGTGCCATCTGGTGAAATTCTCATGTATAAGGCACGATAGAGCTTGTTTTGAGGTGCGATATGATCCGTTGATCTCCCTAGCGACAGATCTGATCGTACCAAAGGTGTTGCACTATTTTGTGGTCCTAAATACCTATTTTGGCCCTCATTGAAGCTACAAAAAGAGCCCCATAGCCCCCAGTTGTGAGGTAACTTCCACCAGACACATCTCCAGCCTCTCTCCCTACAGTCTCTCTCTCTGGTCTTCTTCCCAACACACTAGATCTAAAGTGCTGCCACACTTCGCACAAGCATCCCACAAGCAACTCCGTCATCTCCCCCACAATGTCTTCTTTTAGCCTATTCTCCTATTTAATGAGACATTTTCTTTATCAATAAAATGTTTAATCAATATCATGAATGCCCATCTATATATACATATATGAATATATAAATATTTGCTTAGAACGTCTTTGCAAAAAGCTTTTGTACAAAAATTATGTTTTACCTCCCTATGAACGAGTGAAGACTCACCAATTCTGATTTATAAATTTATTTATTTCGATGTGATTCACACTACAATGATATAAATAATATTTTATGCATTTCATGATGAAAAAGTTGGCACTGTTCCCGGGGAGGCAACGGAAATTTTTAAAATTTTTCTTTCTAGTGCTTATTTGGGATTTCTAACCTGCTTTATTTTTTTTGATTTCGTGTGTGTAGGAAACGCAGAAATCCAAGAAGAAACGCAACAACGAAAAAATTGTAGGTTTCTAATCTCAGGTAAGTACTTGTATCTTAGAATAGGTTAGATTTTCTTTTGAAAAGAAAAAATAAAAAATTAGTTGTTTTGCTTGAACCTTAGGATTGGTATTTATTTACCTTAAAAAGAAAATCTCTTGTTGGTGGGAATCAACAAAACTACTTCCTATATTTTCAGGTAGAAACAAACTCTCATCTTAAAAATTCAATTTCCAAAAATTCACACTTCCAAAAATTCTAAAATTTTTATAGATATTGGTTTTGAACTCAGGAACAACATATCTAAATTTCGTGTCATCTTGAGTTATGTAAAAATTTTAAAAAATTGCGAACTGAGCTACTATCAAATCTATTATTGTTTCGGATTTATCAGAATTCAAAAAATCATAAGAATATTTATAAAACTCCAATTTATTTATGACTTGTTGCGTTACATTCTTATGATAATAAAGAATCTCAAAAAATTCCGAAAAAAACATTTGGTGCACATTTGATTACACAAAACATCCAATCATTAACTGGGGGTCAAAATAAACTACAGAACCCCCATACACTTCAAATATGAAAAAAAAAGAAAATGTGCATCAAAATTCTTGAAAATTTTTTCTGAGTGCCTAGTTGGTGGTGCAATAGGACCAATTGATTGCATTGATTGGGTTGCACTACCTTACTTGCTTTAGACTTAAACCGAATCATTTAGCATTATGTGCTCTTAGGGTTTTACATTAAGGTAGAGCACACTTGCATTTCCATACTGGGACTTGTAAAACTTCTTGTGTGCCTCATCAGAACCATTGTTTGAATATATTTACTCAAGTGAAACATAAAATTCAGTAATACAAGCAATTGAACATTAAAATTCACTTCACATAAAAAAATTGCTTGTGAACCCCTTGCCTATGCTCTTCACACTTTGAAAATCAATTTTAAGGGAAACACCACCCTAATGTCCATCATATTCCAAAAGCACCTCAAGCCTAAGCCTAAAATTAAGTAGACATGCCCTAAGTAAGACTAATCGGCTTGGTAACTTGAGATTAGATTGGGCTAAGGTCAAGGCCTTTTCTACTTGGACTCACTGGTGACAAGAAAGGTCAGTGTGGTACCTTCGTTAACAATTAGTTGTGTCCCACTGTACAGGGTGTCCTAGGGGTCCCACCCCTCTGGCCAGCCAAGTAATTCAAGAGTTGATCTAACCTAGTCATATTTTGGGAAGCCAAGATTAGTTCTAATTAGGGCTTACACTCTAAGGATTAGCTCAATTATTTGTACTGTGAGGCGGGGATTCTCTCATCCATCTTCTCTCTTCTGGTACATGGGTGCTAGAAGGCCTTTGAACCTTGATTTGGTGCCACTTTTAGAGAGTAATCTAAGGAGAAAACCCAAATTTTCTGTGCCTAAATCCTTTCCCATGGGTAATCACCATGAGGAGGAACTGATTAAGGAAGAAAACTTGGACCCATACTCTTTTGCTTCCCACTATTTCTCCTTTTCCCCTATCCCAACCCATCCCTTACTCCAACTTCTTTAGGATGGGAGAACCCTCCTCAACACCCGAGACTTGATTGCCTTGCCGACAGCTCATATTCCCTGGGTATATCCAGGACTACCTCATCCTTATGGAATTACACAAAAATTTCTGGATATTAAGGATCTCTACAATCTCAAGAGACACCCACCATACAAGACCAGCACATAATTGGCATGACCAACTATCTTGACCAGACTCATCTCTCCCCTGGTCAAGGATATGCCTCATAATCCCAATACCTAGGATATCAATCCTATCCACGAAATCACTTTGCAAATTATCCCAATTCCACCCAACCCACTCCACCCACTTATTGGGATAACCCTAAATAACCCAACCAAGGATATGATTCTTACCCTAGGTACTCAAAGGATTGATATTCTGATTTGACTGAGGGTAGAAATCTTGGAAATTATTATCCTCAGCCCACTTAAACACCTGGCCATTGCGGTAATCCTTAGATTACCCAATTGCTCCAAGTATTCCAAGAGTTGAGAGAAGCTAATAAAAGAAATATAGATAACCTAACCAAAGAACTTAATAGAATCCGGAAGCACAACATGATAAGCCTGGTCAGAGTGTGCCACAAGTTGGTGCTAAGCCACTTAAGGTTGAGGATCCAACCTTAAGTATGACATCTTATCCATTCCCAACCTCTACATACACCGAGCCCACCTACCAACCCTGTGATTATCCAGAATAGATCCTACCTAGACCTATAGCTAAAGTAATAGATAATTTTGATATCCCAAAGATTGACTTTGAGGAGGAAGACTCACCCGAGGATCTAAATCTTGATTCAGAACCTGAATTACAATCATTCTATCTTGAGGAACAAATCTCTTGTAAGCCTAAGTACAAATCCTTTATGTCAAAAGATGCACAATTGGACCATGCAGATGATTCGGATTTGGATACCTCAAAAATTTTGGATGAATCGGAACAAGATTATGAAGAGCCCATCAAGAAGATAGAAGGATTAGGGATAATGACACTCCTAGTTAGGCATGGTTGGATGATTTTGTTATGATTTTTCTGAGGATTATCATGACCAGATGTGCTTAGATGATTCGATATCTAGATTCGACAATACTAATCATTCTAAGATATTCCATATAGAAGTCGAATCTGCTTTCACTTCTGTATCAGCTAATTTGCACCCTTCTCTTCCCATCCACCAAAGTCCTGAGGAAAACCCTGACTCTTATCCCTAACATCTCAAGACTGAACAAAACAGACAATCCCCTTATGCAAAAGATGTTCAAGAGATTGCAGAATTATTGGGGATGACTTATGATGATTTATCTGAGGAATCAAATAATTTAACTGAATCATTGAATTTTGAGGAAGTTGATTGATTGATGAGAAACAAGAAGACATTCCCGTAGAAGATGTAGTTCAAGAGAAAGACAATTGGGATCAAATTTATAATCCTACTCAAAAATTAACAGAGCTAAAAGAATGTGAGGCCTTGATTAATCTAGATTTTGATCTTACTCCCCTTAGGGAACTGATTCTAAGGAGTAATGAATTTTCGCCCATTGCATTTGAGGTTTTGCATCATGAATTAAGACAAGATTTGGGTGACTTGTATGAGATTTTTTATCACCCTAGGAATGAGCTCGAGGATACTGATATCCAGCATGATTTGGGTGAATCTGAAACTATTGAGATGGACCACTAGATTTTATTTGACTCACCTACTCTACATCCATCCACACCTGACTTGACCTATGAAGTGGTTCCTTATACTATTTCAGACTACACCACTTGGGTTCCTCATTTCATTTCCCATCACTTTCAGGACCCGTATGCTTTATTCCCCACTGACTACTCTTTATCCACCTCATCTGCCTTACTTATGCACCACTTCTTAGGGTTGCCACTATCTACTTTCCACTCTGGCACCCGCACTTATTTTTCTCTCTTTTGTAGCACCTGGTTGCAAATAATTCTAAGCCCATTTATTTTATTTTTTCGAACTTTTGGGCTTGGTATTCACCATCAGCTCCACATATGTGGATCATTGATTCTTAGGCCGCAAGATCATATCTTCATATTAATCCTGACTCAACCCATTAATTTAATCATTCATTTTTTAGTTTAGGTCTGGCAAATGATGTTAAACATAGTGATGGCTGGGAGGCAACCCAGTACTCTATACAGGCATTTTTCATTTTGACCAATCAAGCTGCCTGGATTAACAAGCTTAGTTATGTGATATCCCCTCCTCTCACTTATTACATTTTGATTTTTCTACATACAATTCAATGAGGACATTGTAATGGATAGGCATGGGGGGATGGACATTGCATGTAGTATTTTTATGTCAAAAATAAAAAATTGCATTCATGCTTAAAGAATTTTTATCAACAAGGTTTTATTAAAGATTTATTCCTAAGTTGATTCCTGAAATTAGAATCCAGTACAATTTCACACTTACACGTAGCATTTGCAATGGATCCTCTATGAAGACCGATAAACATCTTTTGTTTGTCAAGAAGAAGCAATGCTTCTTCTCCTGAAGCCCTAGATAGTAACTAGGGAGTTAGGAAAATCATCTTTTAGTAGATCCACCAAACAAATGCAAGGTGAGAGTATAGAGACTACTGGTGCTCTAAGGTTAGTATAAGGAATCTTAGTTTCTGGGTAATTGGATAATGATACTCAGAGTTAGGCATAGTTTTCTCTCTTGGTTCCTATTTATAAATTATTTGTGTGAATTTTTGGAGAACCACCAAATAATGCAAATATGCAGAGAGTGGGTTCTAATAAAACTAAGACTAAGGTAGATGGTTACGACTGTCCTTTATGGAATTCTCGTTTGAAGGAGGGTATTAATATCATGGTCAGAAATACACTGTCCTATTCATTTCTTTTCCGGTGCCAAGAGTAGGCACTTCCACCAAGTAAGCCACTCGATATCCTCTTGAAGACCCTCAATCCTGAATAATGCCTCGTTATAAAAATGTGCATGGGTGTTGCATTATGTTGTGTTGGTAGAAATAATTTTAAAGAAAAAGAAGACAGAAAAGAAAGAAAAAGATAGAAAAACAAAAAAAAAGAGAGAGAAATATATATATATATATAGAAAAAAAAGTGTTAATTGTGTTGTGTTTATTCCATGTTTAGCACATTGAGGCAATGACACTCATTCCCTTTACAATCCACCAAATACAACCTTGACCTACTTTTCTCTATTTCTGACCACGTGAATACAGGTTGAGGAATTCTGACTTAGTCATAAGGTTATCAGAACTTAATCAAAGTGATAATGCGATGAAAGGCCACCAAAAGTATTGACAAATCTGGTGAGATATTGAGCTTAAACGAAAATGAAAGAAAGAAAAAATAGAAAAAGAAAGAGAGAATGAGTACAAAGGAACTAAAGAGAGCACAGTTTCTCTGCCTCTCTTTGAGTTGAATTATTGAATAAGTTTGAAAATCTAGGTTCTATAGTACTAGTCTATGTGTAGCACCAGAGGAGTGTGAGCTATCAAATACAAACCTACTTGAGTTAGACATCTTCGGCCTAAGCCGAAAGTCAGGGCTGAAATTACAGACTATTTTGCAACCCTGAGTGAAGAAGTTTGCCTATCCCAATAGAATTTTTACTTAGGGTCAAGTATGAGCTTTAGATGTGGATTGACTTTCACTTGGATCCGTTGCACAGGCTACAACACAACACTTTCACGATTGTCTGGGTTTCTAAAATTTTGGATGAAAATGAAAGAAATAAATCTCTAGCTGAACTCTTGATAGAAATTAGTCATTTAGGACCACTTTGCATTTACCCTTGCATTTGCTAGGGACTAGCAAGATTCAGGCATTGGGGTGTGATTGTACAGCAATCATATGACCTAATCTACCCGAATTAAGTTAGATTTTAGCATAACTTAGGAATAATGCATGCATAAGCATCACAATTTGCATCACAGATGATTGGTTATCTTTATAGATAATAATGCTATTTTATGCTTTAAAAAAGACACAATATTAATTGCAGATGATTCGGGGCCACAGATGATAGATCAGACCATACGAATCTGATCTGGCTGATGACGGGAGCCCAATGCTTTCAAAATTATCTTGATTAGACTTCCATAGCACCACATCTAGCTCATAGAAGATCAAAGGCCAAGAAGCAAGATAGAAGAGATTCAAACCTTAGATGTCAAATCTAACCACACGGATGGATCTAGATCAACGACCGCAGTCCAACGGTGCAAAGATCAACTCGATCGGAGCCCTGTAGTGCCAATTATAAAGGTAGGAAGATGAACAGTTGGAATGGTGCCATGTGGCATGATGAGAGCCTCATCATGAGCCATAACTAGCTCATTTTGACCTAATAAAGAAGATAAAAGCTCCTACATAACCTAGAAGAAGGCTTAACTGAAGGAACAAATGCTCTGAGAAGAAAACATGAAATAAAGGTTAAAACTGCAATTTTACCATTGCAGTACATAAATGGGATTTCTCAGAAGCAAAACATAGGTCAAATAGTCCAAAGTGGGTTGAATTAATCAGAAATGGGTTTATGTGCAATCTAAGAATTAAATGACACTTGGTAACCCTAAAACAGACCCGCTTAAATTAACAAGGTTCCAGTCAGAATAAAAATCAAGCAAACCCTCTAAAAATCATAGAAAAACATCCTCTGGGGTTTAGAACACTTAATTTGGCCTTTGGAACCTAGTTTGACCTAGATTAGGGTCTTAGCTCTTCAATTAACCTAATTTGGGTTTTTACGCAAAATGTCCAGTCAAAAGAGGTCAAACCTAAAATCCAACTTCACCATTGGATTCTTTAGGGCCAAATTAGGTTTGTACCAAAATTTGGACCTAAGGGGAGGTCATCTTGACCTACTTTGCAAGTTAGTACACCCAATTCACAAAGAGGTCCCTATCTTTTGAATATCCTTGCAGAGAGCCCCCTAGGTTCCTCGCCTTCTTTGCAAACCGGTCCTGCCGCCATTGCTAGGGCAGAACCGAGCTCCGACGAAGTTTCGAGAGAGATGGCTCTCTAATTCCTCAGAGATTCTCTCCCAGAAATGGAAGGGAGATTCTCTGAGGAATTCCCTTCCTTCTAAAGCCAATCAAATTCGCTGGCGTGAACCCAATCTCTCGTGCGAACGCACGAGAGATGTGGGTATCTTTCTTCCTTCCAACTCCGGCGAACCGGCTGACCTAATTGCGCGTCTTTCACGCTCTGATAGGAGCGGCCAGCACCTATAAAACACCCCTCGGACCCGGCCACTCATCTTAGGCTTGATTTTGACGGAGATCCCCTCCAAATTTCTTCTCTCCCATCTCCGGCCAAACAACCCACAAGCTCCGGCGACCGCTTTCCCTCCTTCTCGTCACTCTGCTGCAATACCAGCAGCAGAGTCCTCTCCGCCTCTTCCTCCCGTGGCGCGCTGTACCCTGCGCGCAAGCTCCTGACCTCATCTTCGTCGCCGCTTCCTCCCCCAGGGTCTTTCTTCCCCGACGACGGCAGTCACGAGCCGTCCTCTCCACTGCCTCCCTTCACTCCAGACAACCCCAGATACGTTCTCCATCCTCTCCTCTCTCTTTTCCCCCTGTTATCTCCCTTGATCGACCCTCGACAGACGCTAACCACCTCCATCGTCTTCGCCTCCGACCGCACTCTGGCGAGCCACCCACACCACTCCAGCCCTCCACACGGCTCGCCAACCACCTCGAAAGCTCCGCCTCACCTCCAGGAACACACTCCACCCTCCCACTGCCACTCCAGCCCTCCACAACCACCCCCCGACCAACCCACCATCTCCGGCCACAGGTTGACCTAGGCACGCACGCCTAGGCCGACCTGCGGCCTGCTGCACTGCCCACCGCCTTCGCCGTGCCACGGCGAAGGTCTCTATCTATTCTGATTTGGCCGAGAGGCGCGTTTTGTGTACGACAGGATTCGAGCTGCTGCCGCCATGGACAACCTCTGATGAAGCTCCCGCGAAGCTCCAGGCACCCGGTCTTCCAGACTACAGGTGCTGCATACTAACGAAAGTGTCGCAAGGTGAACGAATCCAGCCGAGGAGCGCTAGCAGAGCCAGCAGCTGCGGGGCAATCGTACGACGAGGTTTCTACAGGTACGCGTGAAGGTGAGACCAGATAGTCCCACATCGTGGGATTGCAACCGGCAGGTACCGTATAAGTTGTTTTTACGCTTTATTCTTATCGCCTCAGTAAGCACAGGGGTGAGGTCCCTCACTGACCCCACCCGCCTCGTCCGCGGCCTGACCACGCGGACCTGGCGGATCCGACCCGACCTAGACCTACGCACTCCTCGCGCATCACTCACCTGCAGGTGCGCCTGGTCCCGGGTACGATCCGACCCGATTGAGACTGTGGCTCTGGTAGAGCGGTTAGAGTGAATTGCTTGAGAGAGAGACACGCGCGAGTAGAGGGAGAAGGGTTAGGTTTTGTTCCCTGTGCAGGCAGGCTGATTGCAGGAGAAGGACTTGGCCGCTGCAGAAGAAGGAGAAGCAAGACAAAGAAGAAGAAGAAGGCAACGAAGAAAGGAGAAGCAAGACAGAAGAAGAAGAAAGAAAGAAGTCTTCGCAGGAGAAGAAGGAAAGCAGAAAGGTTAGAAGTCTTCGCAGGAGAAGAAGAAGAAGGACAAGGGAAGATTGCAAAGAGATCTGAAAGGCAAAGCAGAAGAAGAAAAAGAGAAAGAAAGATCACATTTAAGACGTCTGATACATAAATCAGACGTCTAATTCTATTTTTTTTACATCTTTCTTAAAAACTCTTTGAATCAATTATATTTGCATTTAACAGTTGTATTCTTGGGTTTTACAAAGTACTGAGTTTGCTCCCTGTGTTCGACCTCGGATACTCTAGTTGTTCGAGTAATAAAATTATTTGTTTAAACGTTTTGTCGGTTCTACTGCAACGTAATACGCCTTTAAATCCGCACAGAAACGTTGACAACATTTTGGCGCCGCTGCCAGGGAGCAACGGGCACTTGTAAAGCTTTTGAGTGCAACTTTTCTATTTAATATCTGACTTAACTTCTCTTTTGTTGTGTTCAATCAGGGAAAGCAAAACAAAAAGGAAAGAATAGCAACTGCACAACAGATTGGAGCAGGTAATCTCCATAAGCCCTCTCCCTTAACCCTCTCACAATCTAAAAAAAAAAAAAGAAAAAAAAAAAAGGGGAGAAGTCAACTTAGGGCTACCTGTCTTATATTTAGTAACTCATCAAGTTGCCTGATTTTCATTTCAACATATTTTTGTCTGTCATCCAACTAAGGCAACTAGGGCTAAAACTTTCTTGATTGAGCCCTAGGTGCTAAATTCTAAGGCAACTAAATTGGACCCATTAGAGCCAAGTTAGGATTGCAAAGCTAGGGTTTTTAGAGACACATCTTCTCTAAAACAAAGAAACAAACTTTCCAAAAAGAAGTGTGCCTAAACCGTGTTTGAAAATATTTATACAAGAGGAACCCTAAGCAAATCAGGCTGATAATCCATTTGAATCATAAAAGGAAGGACCTAAAAGCTCTCAAAGGAACAAGAGGTGAAGTTGATCCCTCGAGTCAACCAACCTTAATATTAGGTCACTTTTTGCACTCAAAATACTTAAAAGTTCAAGTGGAACATTAAGCACCTTGATCTTAAAATAAAAAAAAGGTAGACTTAAGAGGTCAAGATCCCCATTCTGGTCTACCTGGAACCGCAGTGACAAGAGAGGTCGGGTGGGGGAAACCCTGTAACCCGTGGGGACGCTCTACCGTGTAGGGGTCTTTGCGGGACTCTCCCTCTCTGGCTGCCCAGGTATTTCTCAGGTGGACGATCTTCTGATCCAGGGGTCCATCTGCCCCGAACCTCTATAGTCACCCAACAATTCTTGGGTGTCTTGATTGGGTCCAGCACCTTCTAATCTCATCACATCTTCCGGTGCATGTTTGGTAGGAGGTCCTTAAGACCACCTTTAAGACCTCCTCTAGAAATTCATTCTCGCCGAGGCCAAGCCTCGACGCCCTTGTTTGTGCAGCAACCCCACCACATAAATCTTTCATCTGATTCAGACCCTGATTCTCCTTCTTCTCCCATCATGGCACAACCCATTGAAGAGGAGAATAACCTTGAACACCAACTTCAACGCTTGAACGATCTCTTTCAGAACTTTGTAAACCCACCACAGTGACCTATGATGCGAGATCACTATAATCCCGCTGCGGTGGCAATTGAACCCCGAGTACGAATCCCAATTGGAGGACCCGATTCTGATCTAAAGCCCAATATGATTCATGCCATACCAAAGTTCCATGGGCTTAACTCTGAGGATCCATTCCAACACATTAAACAACTCAAGCATCTGGCCCAGACTTTCGGGTCAGATGTACAAAACCGGGATATCCTACTCATGAAAATGTTTTCGTTCTCCCTCTTGGACAAGGCCGCGCACTGGTATCAGACTCAGACCCGCCCGATCAACACTTGGGAGGAATTACAGTCCGAATTTTTGAAAAAATTCTTCCCTGTTGGCCGGACGAATGCCTTGCGCCACCAGATCACTCATTTCACTCAACAACAGGGAGAACCTCTTCACGAAGCTTGGGATCGATTCCTAGATCTCATGCGAAAGTGTCCCCATCACGGAGTTCCTAACTGGGAACAAGTCCAGTCTTTTTACCAGGGACTCCGTGAGGATATTCGTCTAATCGTCAATGCAACATGTGGAGGAAACATCATGGGCCAACACGAGGACACGGTGTGGGAGATTCTCGAAAACATGTGCGAGAACTCCATAAACAATGACTCCTTGGGCTTATTCGACAGGACGAATGCCCGCGCATCGACGAATCTAAGAGGGACACATGAGACGCAGGACCTGTCCACTTCTGTTGACCTGGAATTGATGGCCAGTCGGTTGGACAAGGTCTCTATCATAGAAAAGAAGGTGGACGAGCTAACTCAACATTTGCAGCAAGCCACCTCTGCACAAAACTCTTTTGCACGACCTCCTCTGGCAAGGGAAACAGTGCAAAACATCTATCACCAACCTGCCAAGGGGATGGGCCCCTATCCACCCCCGTCTACCTCCCAGACCGGAGTGACCTCCGATCCCGTCTACTCGAGTTGGGGGAACTCTGAACCCTCGTATTCTGACTTTCCTGAGGTTTCTCAGAACTGCGAGGACCTCAACGCCATCCAGAACGACCCATACTCCAATACCTACAACCCTGGATGGAGAAATCATCCTAACTTTCAGTGGGCGGGAAACTCTCAAAAACCACCATATCAACCCCGCCCACAAGCTCCTCGTCCATATCAGCTGCCTCAGCCTCGGCCTAATCCCACCTACCAATCTGGGCAAAATCAGGATCAACTGACTCTTATCCTTCAAACGCTGGCTGACATTCAAAAAACGAATGCGGCAATGCAAAAACAGCACAAGGACGAGATCACAGAGGTTCGCAACCAACTGGCCCAGATGGCAAATTCTCGCCAACCTGGCACCCTTCCTTCGCAACCTCTGCCCAACCCAAATAATGTGCCGACCCAGAGGCGCATTATGAATCCAAATCCAGGCCACGCACATTTGATTTATCAGGCCCCTACTACTCCATCACCAGACAGGATGGAGGCTTCTACATCTTATGCAGAATTTCAGCAGCAGCCACCTCTCCTACCTAACCCAAACCAAAGTCAGGCTGGATTAAACTCTGTAACAACACGTAGTGGTAAAACAACACAAGACCCACATTATCTGAACCACTCCAAGCCTGATAATCGCCAAGACCCTAGGGTAGTCATCCAAGATACTACTGTCCCAGATCAAGAACCTGGACCTATCCTAGAGGAACCAGCTAGGATCCCATTTCCTGAGGCCTTGACCAAAGGAAAAAGGACAACCAAACCTGTGGCTCCTGAGGAGGATCTGGTCAAGCTCTTTGAACAGGTCCAGATAAACATCCCGTTGATGGATGCAATCCGCCACATACCGGCTTACGCAAGATTCTTGAAAGACATATGTACACCTAAACGTAAGCCGTGAACCAAGGATGGGAATCCGATTGTACTGTCAGAGCAAGCCAGCTCTGTCATCCTGAGCAAACTCCCACCCAAGGCTAAAGACCCAGGAACCCCCTTGATTTCTTGTAAAATTGGTGAAACCCAACTTGATAGAGCCCTACTAGACCTAGGTGCCTCCATAAATTTAATACCTACATCCCTCCTTGACCACCTTGAAGAATCTGAACTTAAACCCATTGAGGTGACATTGCAGTTAGCTGATCGATCCATCAAGTCACCCAAAGGAATACTCGAGGATGTCATTGTTAGGGTGCGAGATTTTTATTTCCCAGTGGACTTCATAGTACTGGACATGGATGCACCTAAGAACCCAAGGGACACACCAATCATATTAGGGAGACCCTTTCTGGCCACTGCTAGGGCCAATATAAACTGCGAAGAGGGCCAGATAGAATTAAAATTTGGGAATCAAAATCTGAAGATCGACATTTTCAAAGCCCAACAAGGGATTAATTGCGGGGTTATAGAGGAAATTTGTGATGTCAAAGCCGTGGTTGATGAACTGCACATAGAGGACAACCTGATTATTCCTGATCAACCACTAGAAAATCAAAAACCGCTAATAGAGGAGTGCGAACACAATCTAGACACACCTATGACTCCTACCATTGCTCCCGATACAAACCCTGAACCACCTGCTGCTGCTGACAATCCTGTCATGGAACTCAAGCCCCTTCCTGAACATCTAAAATATGTCTTTTTGGATTCAAATCAAACGTTTCCTGTGATTATCAATTCTCGACTCACACCTAACCAGGAACTCCGTTTGATTTCTGTTCTCCAGCAACATCGTAGAGCCATTGGATGGACTCTAGATGATTTGACTGGTATAAGCCCTTCATACTGCACACATCGAATCTATACAGAAGAAGGCTCACGACCTTCAAGAGAAATGCAAAGGCGACTAAACCCTAACCTACAGGAGGTCGTGAAAAAGGAGATCATTAAGTGGTTAGATGCAGGGATCATCTACCCGATCTCCGACAGTCGTTGGGTGAGTCCAACACAAGTGGTACCTAAGAAGGCAGGACTTACCATCATCACGACAGAAACCGGGGAAGTCATTCCTACCCGAATAGCTAATTCGTGGAGAGTCTGCATTGATTACAGAAGACTAAATTCCTCCACGAAGAAGGATCATTTCCCACTACCGTTTATTGATCAGATCCTCGAGAAACTAGTGGGAAATAGATTCTTCTGCTTTCTTGACGGGTACTCCGGTTACAATCAGGTGGCAATCCATCCAGAGGACCAAGAAAAGACCACATTCACCTGCCCCTTCAGGACGTACGCATTTCGAAGGATGCCGTTCGGTCTCTGCAATGCACCTGCAACTTTTCAGCGGTGCATGCTTGCCATATTCTCAGATATGGTAGGTGACTATCTGGAAGTCTTCATGGATGACTTTTCAATTTTTGGACAATCATTTGACGATTGCCTCCAACACTTGGTCCATATACTCAGGCGGTGCATCGAGGTGAATTTGGTTCTTTCCTGGGAAAAGAGCCATTTCATGGTGCCTGAGGGAATTGTCCTGGGACATTTAATCTCAGAGAAAGGCATCCAAGTGGATCGAGCTAAGGTTAACCTGATTTCCAAGCTCCCTATGCCTAGCTCGATTAAGGACATCCGATCTTTTTTGGGGCACGTCGGTTTCTACCGTCGATTCATCCCTGATTTCTCCAAAATCGCGCGCCCCCTGACCAATCTGCTTTCCAAGGATGTGCCTTTCGGAATTTCCAAGGAATGCACTCAAGCATTTGAGATCTTACGTGACCGAGTCACCCAAGCCCCAATCCTACAGTCCCCTGATTGGTCTCAACCCTTTGAGATCATGTGCGATGCATCTGACTTCGCTGTAGGAGCGGTTTTGGGGCAGAAAATTGACGGGAAACCTGTGGTCATTTACTACGCCAGCAAAACACTGGATGAGGCTCAGCGTAACTATACGTTTACTGAGAAAGAGCTGCTGGCCGTAGTATTTGCCCTGGAAAAATTCAGATCATACCTTATGGGTTCCCGTGTTATCATATACTCGGATCACACAGCTGTGAGGCATCTCCTAGCCAAGAAGGACGCGAAACCTCGATTAATCCGCTGGATCTTGCTGTTGCAAGAATTTGACATCGAGATTCGCGACAAGGCGGGAAAGCACAATGTGGTAGCTGATCATTTATCCCGCCTTCCTCCTGATATTATTGATCCGTCCGGACCTATTACAGAACATTTTCCTGATGAGCACCTCCTGACTATCAGTACAAGTCTTCCATGGTTCGCCGATATTGTTAATTACCTGGCATCACATCAGATTCCGCCCGATTGGTCGAAGGCCAAAAAGGACAAATTACGTTCCGATGCCAAGTATTACCTATGGGAAGACCCGTATCTCTTCCGCATTGGTGCTGATCAGATAATCCGACGATGCGTCACGGAAGTGGAAATCAAAGACATACTCTCATTTTGCCATGACCAGGCATGCGGTGGACATTTTTCGGGACATAAAACCGCATCGAAAGTCCTCCAGTGTGGTTTCTACTGGCCCACAATTTTCAAAGATGCATACAATCACTGTAAGGCATGTTCCCGTTGCCAGACTCTAGGCAACATGAGCCATAGAGACATGATGCCTCTACAGCCGATCTTGGTATGCGAAATTTTTGATATTTGGGGGATTGATTTCATGGGACCCTTTCCTACCTCGGATGGCTTCGAATACATTTTACTCGCAGTTGATTATGTTTCCAAGTGGATAGAAGCCATTCCGACCCAAACCAACAATCATAAAGTCGTTATAAAATTCCTTCATCAAAACATTTTCTCAAGGTTCGGGATTCCGCGTGCTATAATTTCCGACGGAGGGACCCATTTTACAAACGCTCAGTTCAGGTCACTGATGATCAAATACGGGGTGTCACACCGAATCTCTACTCCTTACCACCCCCAAACTAATGGTCTAGCTGAGCTATCTAACCGAGAGATCAAGAAGATCCTTCAGGTTACTGTTCGACCTGATAGAAAAGATTGGTCTTCTCGGCTTCCGGAAGCATTGTGGGCCTATAGGACCGCCCACAAGACCCAATTAGGAATGTCTCCCTTCAGACTAGTGTACGGGAAGGCATGTCACCTCCCCGTCGAATTGGAGCATAAAGCCTATTGGGCAGTACGGACCTGTAATCTCGACCTTTCTAAGGCTGGAACCCACAGAAGATTTCAAATGAGCGAGATCGATGAATTACGCCACGACGCATATGAGAACTCGTGAATTTACAAAGAACGGGTTAAAGCTTTTCACGACAAACACATTTCTAGAAAGGTCTTTCATCCTGGTCAAAAAGTTTTACTCTTTGATGCTCGACTCAAACTATTCCCAGGAAAGCTAAGATCCAAGTGGGTCGGACCCTACCTAGTCCGCCAAATCTTCGGAAATGGAGCTATTGAAATCAGCCCACTCAGCCATGATTCTGAACCATTTGTCGTGAATGGGCAGAGACTCAAGCCGTTCATTGACATGACCGATATAGATTTGACTGAGTCATCCTTTACCCTCCTTTCCTCTTGAGCTCATTACGCCCAGCCGATGGCGTAAAACTCAGCGCTTAACGGGAGGCAACCCGTCATTCTTTGAAAAACCTGAAACCGTTTCTGACATCGCTATGCGGAACTCATATTGCACTTTAGGGTTCATCCATTAGAACAGCCGACTTCACCTCAGGTATACCTACCCGAGATTAGAAATCGTTCGCAACAAGTCGCTTCGACCCATTCACTCACCACACACCTGTCCTAACACATGAACTAAGCTGAATTCGAACCCACCTAATTTACAATGGGGACATTGCAAATCTTAGGCATGGGGGGGTATGAAAGTGCAAAATGTCAGAAAATTCATATCAAGAAAGGGTTTCATTCATAAAAAAAAAAAAAAAAAAGGACTTGATAGAGGGGAGGAACAATTCAGGGTCATACAAATGAGAGGAGGAAAAGAAAGAAAAATGACAAAAAGAGCAAAAATAAAGAAAGGAGCACAAAAGGAAAAGAAAAAGAAAAAGTCATTAGTAAAAGATTAAGGGGTTAACTGAAGTTCTAGACCGAGTCAAGAAAAAGAAAAGAAAAATGCTACAGAGATATAACAAGAGATTAGCGGGAACGCTGGTCTTAGGCCTCTTGGGCTAGATTTTTAGCTTAAAAATTCACGTATCCGTTAAAATCTGGACAATCCTCAAGAGGTTGAGGAAAATGCGAAGCTTAAGTATTAGGTCTAAGGCTTAGGAAGTATTCGGCCTCGTTAACTGACCTCCGATTTGCGGGATTCGGTAACCTAAGCACCCAAATTCACACACAGTCTGGTTCAGTGCGCATAAATATTCAAAACACGCAAGAGCGTTTAATATTCTGAAAAAGTCACCTAGATTAGGAGCGGCCAATCAACACAAGTTGATTTGGACAAGTTCCCAGCGCGGAGAGGCGGGAAATTCCCCTCGAAGATGCGTAACAACATATCGTCTCCTCGGTGCTTGTCTCTTAGGATATTTAAATATCCTACTGGGGGCATGTAAGCACTCTGCTGGTTCAGATACCATGGGTGGCATTATCACGAAATGTCGATCGCCAGGGTCTGAATTCGGCCACGGAACGCCATGGGCGGGATTATCTCGAAATCTCGAAAGCCAGGGTTCCGGGGGTTGCCATGGGCGGGATTATCTCGAAATCTCGAAAGCCAGGGACCCTTGAGGATTGATGATGGGGACGAGGAATCCGATACAGACCGTGTTGAGAAGCTAATCCAAAGCTAGAAATAAAAAGAAAAGAGAGAGAAAAGCTCTCCAAACAAATAAATCCTCTATCTCTCTCTTACAAAAAAAAAAAAACGCACTGCAAACTGAGCGTAGGCTAAAAATGTCTCAAGCACGGGTGCTTTAACCGCAGAGTCCAACAAACCCTAGGATAGTTTTTGTGGGCCGTAGAAACCTTTGCGAAGGACTGAGGCTAAAGCAGAACAGGTCCAGATTTTGGTTGGTACTTGAGTACCTCTAGGCCTATTGTCGGCATTCCTACCTAATCACAAAAGAAGCACTTATCATAACTAAGGACACTTTGGGTCTAGAATGGAAGTTAAAACTTTGAAATTTTGCTAAGGGACTAGCAAAAGCTAGGCATGGGGGTATGATGAGAGCCTCATCATGAGCCATAACTAGCTCATTTTGACCTAATAAAGAAGATAAAAGCTCCTACATAACCTAGAAGAAGGCTTAACTGAAGGAACAAGTGCTCTGAGAAGAAAACATGAAATAAAGGTTAAAACTGCAATTTTACCATTGCAGTACATAAACGGGATTTCTCAGAAGCAAAACATAGGTCAAATAGTCCAAAGTGGGTTGAATTAATCAGAAATGGGTTTATGTGCAATCTAAGAATTAAATGACACTTGGTAACCCTAAAACAGACCCGCTTAAATTAACAAGGTTCCAGTCAGAATAAAAATCAAGCAAACCCTCTAAAAATCATAGAAAAACATCCTCTGGGGTTTAGAACACTTAATTTGGCCTTTGGAACCTAGTTTGACCTAGATTAGGGTCTTAGCTCTTCAATTAACCTAATTTGGGTTTTTACGCAAAATGTCCAGTCAAAAGAGGTCAAACCTAAAATCCAACTTCACCATTGGATTCTTTAGGGCCAAATTAGGTTTGTACCAAAATTTGGACCTAAGGGGAGGTCATCTTGACCTACTTCGCAAGTTAGTACACCCAAATCACAAAGAGGTCCCTATCTTTTGAATATCCTTGCAGAGAGCCCCCTAGGTTCCTCGCCTTCTTTGCAAACCGGTCCTGCCGCCATTGCTAGGGCAGAACCGAGCTCTGACGAAGTTTCGAGAGAGATGGCTCGCTAATTCCTCAGAGATTCTCTCCCAGAAATGGAAGGGAGATTCTCTGAGGAATTCCCTTCCTTCTAAAGCCAATCAAATTCGTTGGCGTGAACCCAATCTCTCGTGCGAACGCACGAGAGATGTGGGTATCTTTCTTCCTTCCAACTCCGACGAACCGGCTGACCTAATTGCGCGTCTTTCACGCTCTGATAGGAGCGGCCAGCACCTATAAAACACCCCTCGGACCCGACCACTCATCTTAAGCTTGATTTTGACGGAGATCCCCTCCAAATTTCTTCTCTCCCATCTCCGGCCAAACGACCCACAAGCTCCGGCGACCGCTTTCCCTCCTTCTCGTCACTCTGCTGCCATACCAGCAGCAGAGTCCTCTCCGCCTCTTCCTCCCGCGGCGCGCTGTACCCTGCGCGCAAGCTCCTGACCTCATCTTCGTCGCCGCTTCCTCCCCCAGGGTCTTTCTTCCCCGACGACGGCAGTCACGAGCCGTCCTCTCCACTGCCTCCCTTCACTCCAGACAACCCCAGATACGTTCTCCATCCTCTCCTCTCTCTTTTCCCCCTGTTATCTCCCTTGATCGACCCTCGACAGACGCTAACCACCTCCATCGTCTTCGCCTCCGGCCGCACTCCGGCGAGCCGCCCACACCACTCCAGCCCTCCACACGGCTCGCCAACCACCTCGAAAGCTCCGCCTCACCTCCAGGAACACACTCCACCCTCCCACTGCCACTCCAGCCCTCCACAACCACCCCCCGACCAACCCACCATCTCCGGCCACAGGTTGACCTAGGCACGCACACCTAGGCCGACCTGCGGCCTGCTGCACTGCCCACCGCCTTCGCCGTGCCACGGCGAAGGTCTCTATCTATTCTGATTTGGCCGAGAGGCGCGTTTTGTGTACGACAGGATTCGAGCTGCTGCCGCCATGGACGACCTCTGATGAAGCTCCCGCGAAGCTCCAGGCACCCGGTCTTCCAGACTACAGGTGCTGCATACTAACGCAAGTGTCGCGAGGTGAACGAATCCAGCCGAGGAGCGCTAGCAGAGCCAGCAGCTGCGGGGCAATCGCACGACGAGGTTTCTGCAGGCGCGCATGAAGGCGAGACCAGATAGTCCCACATCGTGGGATTGCAACCGGCAGGTACCGTATAAGTTGTTTTTACGCTTTATTCTTATCGCCTCAGTAAGCACAGGGGTGAGGTCCCTCACTGACCCCACCCGCCTCGTCCGCGACCTGACGACACGGACCTGGCGGATCCGACCCGACCTAGACCTACGCACTCCTCGCGCATCACACACCTGCAGGTGGGCCTGGTCCCGGGTACGATCCGACCCGATTGATACTGTGGCTCTGGTAGAGCGGTTAGAGTGAATTGCTTGAGAGAGAGACACGCGCGGGTAGAGGGAGAAGGGTTAGGTTTTGTTCCCTGTGCAGGCAGGCTGATTGCAGGAGAAGGACTTGGCCGCTGCAGAAGAAGGAGAAGCAAGACAAAGAAGAAGAAGAAGGCAACGAAGAAAGGAGAAGCAAGACAGAAGAAGAAGAAAGAAAGAAGTCTTCGCAGGAGAAGAAGGAAAGCAGAAAGGTTAGAAGTCTTCGCAGGAGAAGAAGAAGAAGGACAAGGGAAGATTGCAAAGAGATCCGAAAGGCAAAGCAGAAGAAGAAAAAGAGAAAGAAAGATCACATTTAAGACGTCTGATACATAAATCAGACGTCTAATTCTATTTTTTTTACATCTTTCTTAAAAACTCTTTGAATCAATTATATTTGCATTTAACAGTTGTATTCTTGGGTTTTACAAAGTACTGAGTTTGCTCCCTGTGTTCGACCTCGGATACTCTAGTTGTTCGAGTAATAAAATTATTTGTTTAAACGTTTTGTCGGTTCTACTGCAACGTAATACGCCTTTAAATCCGCACAGAAACGTTGACAACATGGCACCATCCCAACAGCTCACAGTCGTGCTCCAACCTCTAAAGTAAAAACATGGGCCGTTGGATCGACATCCAACTGCCACAAAGGGGCCATGTCACCCTCTCCGCATGCCCTTCATCAAAGAATAATGCATCTCAGCCGTTGGATCTTCATCCAATGGCTAAGAGTGGCTGCGCTTGAAAACCAAAATGTGACGCAAATGCGCACACAGTGCATTGGTCTCAACGCTGCCATGCAAGCAAGCAGCGCCCATGTGAATCGCATGGAACGTGAAATCGAAGAGCTGGTGCATGCATATGCAATTGGGCCATACGATGACGATCGAAGGGTGAGCGCCAGGCTGCGTGGCGCACGAAGAGATGCTGGATGAGGCAGTGTGGATGAATGCACAAGATCACGTGCTGGTGGATGCACCGATAGACGAGGGAGGAGAGGTGGTGCTGCATTGAGTGTCACGATCAGACAGCTAAAATTGAAAGCACACGCCTATGCTAAATGGCAAGAGGCAGCAGATTGAGCGGCTTGGTAGTTGACAGGTGGCATCATCTAGTGAAATCCACAGGTATAAGGTATGATAGAGGTTGTTTTGTGGCACAATTTGATCCATTGATCTCCCAATCGACGGATCGATCGTACCTAAGGTGTTGCATGATTTTAGGGGCCTAAATACCTATTTTGCCTTTCATTAAAGGTATAAAAAGAGCCCTAGAGCCCCCAGTTCAGAGGCAACTTCCACCAGACACATCTCAAGCCTCTCTCCCTGTAGTCTCTCTCTAGTCTTCTTCCTAGTGCTCTAGATCTGAAGTGCTACCGTACTTCGCACAAGCATTCCATAAGCAACTCCGTCATCTCCACCACATTCTCTTCTTCTTTTAGTTTATTCTTCTATTTTATGAGACATTTTCCTTATCAATAAAATGTTTATTCAATCTCATGAATGCCTATCTATATATACATATATAAATATATAAATATTTGCTCCCTGCGAATTACATTTTGCCTCCCTGCGAATAACTTTGGACTTACCAATTTTGATTTATAAATTTATTTGTTTCGACATGATTCATACTACAACGATAGAACTAATATTTTACATGTTTTGCAATGAAAGCCACTAACCGCACAAGCACCGCAAGGATGTAGTGAGCAAAAGCCCTCAAGAAATTGAGGCTTTTGACCCACCAATCCTCTAGCTAGACAACACCTTTGCACACCACCTCCGGCACATCTAGTCGACCTCTCCAGACCAGCACACAACAAATCACCGCCACCACCACCTTCGTTGTGTCACGACGGAACCTTTTGGGCATCTAATTGGGGCTAAAACGCCATATTCGTGTTTCAGGTGATCGTTATCATCGTCATGTTTTTCGACATTGTCAACATCATCCGATGAGCAATCGGCCAAGGATTCACCTTCATCTCATGTAGAATCAACGTGGGAGCCCTTCTATTCCATTGGATTCGAGATCCAACAGCCATCGAGCTCCAATTGATCTACATGGCCCTCCCTGCAACTTGCATCAAAGCACGAAGGAAGGAGTGGGACTCTATAGTCCCACATCATGGAATCAGAGGCTTAGACTCGGGCTCATAAGGGAATTAATACATCGGCTATTCGCTCATGATATAAGGGGTTAGGTCCCCATACCACTCAAGTGCACACACACCCACACACACGTGGGTGTAAACCGATCTTGAGCTGGGTTTGGTCTAATTTGTGCTGGAGCTTTGAACATGTAGAAAATATTTTTTCATACTTTTTCCTAAATTTTTGATTTTCATAAGAATTTAGTGCACAAATTTCAAGTCAATAGGATTGTATAAAAATTCCTGTGATTTTTTGAAGTCCAAAAAATTAGGAGCAATAGCAAATTTGATATCAGTTCAGCTAGTGAATTTTCAAAATTTTTATATAACCCAGAATGGCACAAAATCTGGATATGTTTTTCTTGACTTCGAAACCCACGTCCAATAAAAAGTTTACAATTTCTAGACGTGATAATTTTTAGGAATTGAATTTCTAAGATGAGAGTCTGTTTTAGCCTGAAAATATATGAGGTGGTTTTGTAGATTCCCACCAACAAGATAGATTTTTTTTTTCAAAAAGAAAGCAAATAGTAACCTAAGTTTCAAGCAAAGCACCTATAGTTTTTTTGGATTTTTTTTTCGAAAGGAAATCTAACCTAAGATAGGATACGAGTACTTACCTGAAGTTCGAAACCTGCAATTTTCCTGTTGGTGTGTTTCTTTTCGGATTCCTGCACTTCCTACACACAAAATCAATGAAAATAAAGTAGGTTAGAAACCTCAAATAAGCACTAGGGAGAAAAGCTTCAAAAATTTCCGTTGCCTCCTCTGCAATGATGCTAATTTGTTCATTGTTAGATGCATTAAACGATGTTGTATTGTTGTAGTTGCAAATCATGTCAAAACAAATAATATTTATAGATTTTTCATAGTCGTTTGCATGGAGGTAAAACATGTTTTTTATGTGAAAGCTTTTCACAAAGTTGTTCTAAGAAAAAAAAAATATTTATATATGTATATATAGACAAGCATTCATGAGATCAGATAATCATTTTATTAATCAGGAGGATGTCTCATAAATCCAATGTAATTGAATAACATGAAATAGAAGAATAAACTATGAAGGAGGAAAAGGAGAAGAGAATGTGGTGGAGATGATGGAGTTGCTTGTGGGATGCTTGTGAGAAGTGCAGCAGCACTTTAGATCCAAGGCACTAGGAAGAAGGCCAGAGAGAAGTTGCAGAGAGAGAGGTTGGAGATCTATCTGGTGGGAGTTACCTCTCAACTGGGGACCCTTGGGCTCTTTATATAGCTTTAATGAGGGGCAAAGTAGGCATTTAAGCCCCCAAAATCATGCAACAACCTTGGGTTGATCAGATTAGTCAATCGGGAGATCAACGGACTAGAACATGCTCGAAAAAACCTTCCCAAATGACTTATATGCATGGATCTCTCCTCAAGTTGACACATGGTGCACTCAGCGCCCTTGATCAGCAATCGCATGGCTTTGATTTGCTCTCACCCGCACCACATTCGCTTTTCAATTGCAAATGCTGAAATCGGGTAATTGCTCCACGCTCGATCCTTAGTCATCTGATCTCGCGATCGGATGGCTAAAAAGCACTACGCCCATCGCCTTTGAATTCCAACAATGCATGCACATGCTTTTGGTTGTGCGTGAACACGCACGTGGCCATCTGATGCTCTCTAGAGTGCTATGCCTAGGCATCCGCACCGTCAATTGGAGATACAATAATGCGATTTCATCTGCACTCCGCCGCCTTCTAATTTCATGCACCAAGTGGTTAGAATGCGCATCATTCTCTCTTGTGTGGGTGCACTCTTCACTCTGCTACACGGACATTTTGTCCTACTTGCCATTTCATGTGCATCCATCATCAGTCGTTGGATGGAGATCCAATGGCTAAGCTTGATCTTCCTTGATGAGGCATGGCTGGAGTGGCAACATGAGCGCATCATGGCCGTTGGATGACGATCCAATGGCCTACAACGCACAAAGGGAACCCTCAAAGATTGGAGCAGTGCTCTAGGACGACTGTGATGGTGCCACATGGCACCATTGTGGCAGTCCATCTTTTCTTCTTTGTAGATCATGCTGTAGGCCTTCGATCAAGATGATTTTTGCATTGTTGGACTACAATCATTGATCCAAATCCATTCGTGCGGTCTGATTTGGCATCTGAGGTCCAGATTTCCACCTCTTTGTCTCTTTGTCCTTGCTCTTTTGCGGACTCCGTAGAATGCTATAGGAGTTTGATCAAGGCAATCTTGGAAGCATTAGGCTCCCATCATCGTTTTGAGCAGATCCGTATGGTTCGATTTGTCATCTGCAACCCTGAGTTCTTTGCAATCAATATCATAGTTCTTTTAGAGCATAAAATGACAGTATTATCTATAAAGCTACCAAACTAACTACTATGAAATTATAATGCTTATACGTGCATTATCTCTAGGTTATGCTCGAATCTAACTTAATTCAGGTAGATTAGGTCGTATGATTACTATACAATCACACATGCATTAAAAAAAATAGTACTTGTACAAATATGAGAAAACAAATAAACATAACATAAAATAGAAAAAAATTCATCAGTGTTTCCCCTATATTATGGAGATTTTCCCAAATCCTATATACAGAAAATATCAACTTGATATTTAAAAACAAAATCGTGGGCACACCCCACTTCTTATGCACAAAAATAGTCAAAAGTAAATCGAATCATAACTTTGGTTTTAATGCAGATAATTAAAAGTGAAAATGTAGAGCACTTGAATCATATAGTCTAAAAAACATAAATCTTTTCATAACTTAGGTATTATTCTTTTCTCATCTCCTTTTCATTTAATTTCTTAATCCTTTTCATAACTTAACACTTCTCCTTAATTATCATTTGTGATGTTAAACATTGGACTTATAATATTAAACATTAGGTTTCCTTTTTCAGTGATTGCTTCTCATGTAGTGAAAGATTGCAATGACATTTTCATCCTTATCCTAGGTTCTTGATATCTAGCCTTGCATGTGCAATTATACCCAAAAAGGAATGATTGTCTTTAAATCGTAGTGAATGACTTTTAACCTTTTTCTCATGAAGTTATAAATAGCATGCCACTTTTCAACATAATATTAAAAAGAGAATGGTATAAAAGATAATTATACCTTATATATCAATATCCATTTCACCTGGACCAACTTCACATTCTCGTGGATGTTCCTGATAAGCTTCTGCTTCAAATTTAGGTTTGACATCTTTTTGCGCATCATAATAATCTTGTGAAATTGTTCGGATGTGTATAATCCATCCATTTCAAGTGTTGTTAGTAATGTAGAAGACTTGAGATACATGGCATGCCAATGTGAATGATTTTGAAGAATGAAGAATTCGACAATTCTTATTCAAACTAATAAAGCCATGATTCTTGCCATGTTTGAAGCCAAGACCTTCTTTTAACATGTCAAACCAATTGCACTTGAAAATGACAACTCTATGATCGTATCTAAAGCTCATCTCATCAATCTTTTCGATTTGTCTGCAGTAGCCATCACAACTAGTGCTCAAATCGTAACTAACAACACTAGCATGCTGCATAGACTTCGCATCATCAATGGATTTTACTCTGAACCTGAATCAATTTATAATGTAACCCAAATGGTAATGCCCATAATTCAACGTTGGATTGGCTATTATGTCAAAATCCTCTACCCATCGTCGGTTGTTATATTCTTTCATTTGAATAATGCATTCTTTAAACTGTTGTATCGCTTTTGTCGAGTTTTAGGGAATGCGCATTGTAGTATGATCAACAAAAACATTACCACATTTAAATTTGTAAAGTGCTCAAAAACATAAATTGAGTCTGAGGTTGTTCGTAGGGAGAAAATATGGAATCACATGCTAATCACAATTAGTAATAATGAGCACAATCAGTTAAACACAAGAGATAATCAATGAATAATAATCTACTCAAAATGATATTCAATTATAACAATAGTATCTCAAAAAATCAATGGGATAAAAAGAAGAATAGAACCCTAAAAATGGTGATTTAAATCACCAAGGATATCCCTCACGTTAAGCACATATTAAAGCATTCAATATCTCAACATTGGTTTTGAACCACTTAATTCTCAAATAGCCATGTCAGATAAGTCCACAGTACCAATTAATCCCATAGAACCTTCAATTAGACATCAGACCCTGAGGTTAGATGACTTAATCGTTCAAAGCACAGCCAAGGCACAAGGGTGCCAAGCACAGAGAAGAAGCCTACCTCGGATGCGAAGTGTTAGGCATGTAAGGGTACATGCATCTCAAGGCAAAACCTACCCCTACCCTCCTCAGATTTCCTCTCTTTTCCCTTTATTCAGAAAAGGGCATAGGGTAGTTGGGTATACAGATAATCGGGTCGTGGGTCCAGGCTCACGGGGCATGGTGGTGAGCGAGGAGTGGAGAGAGGTGAGCAGGGACCTCACCCCCGAGTGTCGAGGCACACAACTATGCACAATTTCCTTTTATTCATGGTTGTGCTCTTGTAGCGAACGATGTGGGACTAAGTCCCCTTCTCCTTCCTTGCGTGAAGTTGATGTGAGGATCTGGGCAATTGCTGCTTCTATGGGTGTTGCTTTGCCCAATCATGGACCTAGTTGGCTTCAGCAAAGAGTTCCGCAGCCGATGGGGGTCGAAGAAGAGCTGGAGGAGGTCAGATGGTGGTTGTCAAGAATGGAGAAGATGATAGCGAAGATGGATCTCTGATGATTGCCTGAAATCATTAATACGGTGGATGAGGTCCAATTAAGATGCTCATGAGCATCATCGGAGCACAGTGAGTGTGGTGGCAGTGTTCCCGTGGTGGTTGGGAGTGTGTGGAGGTGTGATGGTGCCAAAGATGATGACTGTGAGGTGGGCCAATTAGTGGGGCTGTGGAGTGGATGGACACCCAATAAAGTTAGGGCTTTTGGTGGTGAAGTTGAGGTGGAGCTTTTGGGAGTGGTGATGAGGCATTTGGTGGTGTGTAGCAAGTGCGCAGCTTTATCGAAGGTGGAGAAGATGGAGAGGGAGATGAGTGAACGGTCGAAAAAGGATTGTAAGGTGGTAGATGTTTGCTAAGGAGAGAGAGGAAGGGAGAAGACCTACTCTAACGACTGAAAGGGGAGGAATTGTCACTAGCTTTGATTGGCCAACGTTGGGGATAATGAATCCTTCGGTGGTGAGAACGATGACGAAGATAAGGGTTGGAGAGCTTCTATTGTGATCGGCGAGAAGCGGATGAGGTCAAGGAAGGGGGATTGGCCAATTTGGCCGTTGGTCAGTCTAAGGAGGACGTCGAGGAAGGTCACCGAAGCTACGGTTGGAGGTGATCGAGGAAGAAGAGGAAGAGGCTTCTTGGCCTGGAACTGAGCTAAGGATGCTAAAACCAAAAGGAACCTTTATAGAACTTGAACAAGCTCAGTTTCGGAAGATTCATTGCGGATTCAATTCTACTTGATTTGGGTTTCCTTGTGGATTTCAAGAGCTTCGCCTAAGCTCTATGGTGCGAGATCCATGATCCTAATTAGAGGATTCCTTGTAATGTGAACATCAATCTTACCAAATTTGGTAGGATTTGGAGTTGATTTGATGAGGTTTTTGTTGGGTCAAAGTAGCTGCTTAGGTTGTTTGGCCTAGCAATGGTGGCAAGGACCTAACTGTGAAGAATATGAAGAAGTTGGGGATCCATTTGCATTGAAATCGAAAGTTAGGGGTTTTAGTGAAGAAATAGAGATCTTAGGGACTAAATTGCAAATTACTTCAAGATAGACTCTGATTGGGCCAAAATTTTAGTACGAACCAAATTTGAACCTAAGGAATCTGATGGTAAAGTTGGATTTGAGTTTTGACCACGTTTGACTGAGAATTTGCACAGAAGCCTAAATTAGGGCAAAATCCCTTCTGAAATTCTATTCTAGGTCAAAATAGGTTTAGATGGTTAAACCAAGGGTATCGAACCTCTTAGAATATTTTTCTATGAATTTTAGTTGATTTGTATGAGTTTATTCTGACCATATCTTCTTCAATTCAAGTAGGTCAGAAATTATGATTTTGTATGCTATTTTTGTTCTTGGAATGCGTGAAACCCCATTTCTAACAATGTTGACCCACATTTTGGACTTTTGAGCTCATTCGACCTTTATTTAACCCCTGAGTGGCCATGTGGTTAATTTATGTTTGTGGTGTGCTGTTAAAATTGTAGAATTAACCTCATTTTAATGTTTTCTTCTCAGAATGGATTTACGTGGAATTACTATCCTTAGGCAATTATTCAGGAGCATTTGTCACTTTATTTCAGCTAATTCAAGTTATTTTTGGTTAATGATGGTGTTACCATCATACCCCCTTGCCTAACTTTTGCTAGTTCCTAGTAAAATCCTATAGAATGAACTAGACCATACTTTGATATTCAGATGCCTGATTTGCACCTCTTTAGAAGTTAGATTAGAATTATAACAAGGGACCTAGAGGTAGTTGATGCGAAAAATCACGTGATTTGTAATTAGGGTTTTTAAAGTCGTTGTAACACTCGAAATTACATACGCTTTTAAATTTATATTCCTAGATAGGGGAGTATCTACGGTCGTCCAAGGAGGCAAGTTGCAAATCAAAATCCCTTGCTTGAAAACACGAAAATCACCTTTTTTTTTGGTCATTTAAATATATACTTTTTATGGATTTTTTAAATAGTAGGAATACTTGGATTTTGTTGGTGAAAGAGACTAACACCTATAATTACTATGCTAACAATTAGGTGACAATTAATTCCTCTCCCTAAGATCACTCTAAGCACGTGGAGGTCTGGAGTAATTAGGGAGAGGGAGTGAAAAGTGTTAAAAAAACAAAGTAATATAATGCGATAAAGATTGCGAAAGGAAAGCAACTTTAAACTAGGACCAAAAACTATTTTACAAGGAACCCTAATAGAGGAAAGCTTTTACTACAACTATCAAGGTACAACAAAAATGAAATAAAATTAACGGTTCTGATGATGATGATGGTGATGAAGAGGTGGAGGTTTCTTGCTCCAAGCCTGGTAGCTCCCAGGCTTGAAAAGAGTCCTCCAACTCCTTCCTTTTAAAGCTCCTTCAGATGGTGTCCTCAAAGGTGGAAGCTACCACCTTCAGTTCTCCTCGTCCAAGGGTGGACGTCCACCCTAGGTCCTTTTCCTTTGTCTGGCTGTCCTCTTTGAAGTAGAATGGCTCTCCTCCTTGGCATGGCACAAGTTGAAGAGAGTGGGGAGATGAAGGCACCAAAGGGGCAGGTGATGTGCCCCCTTAATCTTCTTCTCTACTCCTTCTTCTTGGCCGTAGGTGTAGGTGGGTATAGGTAGAATAAAATACTAATGGAGGATGAAGAAAATGTGGGAAGTTAGCAAACTAATGGAAGGGGGGCAAAGGTGGTTCTTGCAATGGATGGCTAGGATAGGATATGAGGAGTAGTTGGGGATCCTAGGGCTAAGGATGAATGCTGCCACCTATGGGGTGCCATCGGGGGTAGCTATGGCTTTGGTGTCGTTTAGAATTGGCCCCAAAATGGGCCTTCTAGAAAGCTATTAGGTGGCGCCACCTTAGGGTTCTAGAAGGGGGGTATGTGGATGGCTCGGATGGGTTATGTGGGTAGGTGTAGGGTGGATAAAGGGGCTGAAAGTTGGTGCCAAAAGGGAGGTGGTTAGGGTTAGTTTTGGCACTAAATTTTGGTGTTTCTTGTGGTTAGTTGAGGGGTGAAAGGTGGTGAAGTGGTGGCACCAAAATGAGTAGGGTGGAGCTAGCTTAAGCAGCCTTAGGTGGACTTGGAGTGGAAGGATATGTAGGTGGAGTTAGGGTTTGGTTTTTGGTGCTAGGGAGGTGGATGCTAGATAGGCTAAGTTAAGCTAAGGTAGCTTACCTAGCTATGGAGTAGAGGAGGAGGCAATAAGAGCTAGGGTTTGTGGAGAGGAGTTGGACAGAAGACATCTGGATCTGAATTAGTGCTGGTAGATGCTGAAGAGGTTAGCATGGAGCTACTCTAGCTGGCTTAGCTTGCTAGTTCTTTGCTAGCTGCTAAGCCAAGCTAAAGTGAGCTGGCTTTTACTGAATTGAGCTGAGGTGAGCTGGGTCTAGTGCTTCCGGGGAGGATCAAGCTGGTTGAGGCAACTAAAGTAGCTTAGCTCAACTGAGTTGAGCAAAGCTGAGTCCCCAAGAGTTGGACTTGAGCTTCCTAAGCTGGAGTGAAGTCATCTTCAACTGGCTGGAGTTGAGTGGAGCTGGATGTAGCTGGACCTGAGCTAGGGTAAACTCCCGTCAACTCAACTGAGGTAGCTAGAGCTCCTTGTGGATAAATGGAAGCTAAGATGAGCTAGACTTAGCTAAGTTGAGCTGGATCTAAGCTGACTTAAGCTAGGGTGAGCTAAGATGTGCTGTCTTGAGCTGCCATTCAGCTGAGATGAGCTGAATGGAGCCAGGATGAGCTAACTCTAATTCATGTGAGATGAATTCCAGCTATGGTGAGCTGGATTAAGTTGAGTTCTAGCTGGTGAGAGCTTCTCCTTCACTAGTTGCCTTCTTGAGTGCTAGGGTTTAAGGGATCTGGCAATCTGTTTATACCTAACACTCACAAAAACACATCAAAAACATAATAAAAAATGCAATGCATGCCTAACCTAATTTATGCTTAAATGCAACCCAAAAACTCAATTGCGAAGCAAAATCCTGAAAGCTAGGTTTGTTTTAATGAATAAGAATAATGAGAAACTAGCATTTATCACACCCCCATGCTTATCTTTTGCTAGTCTCTTAGTAAAACTTTCATTTTTTGGAAAATGGAATTTTTGGGAAATCTAATTTTTTCGAATTTTGAGGAGAAAATGATTAAGGGACCTCGGTTGATCTAAACATAAGAGGCACGGGATTTGTCAAATATAAACATTGGGATTTATTTTTGGATCCAAAAATTAGACAAAACGGGATCAATATATCCTCTAGAAAATTCACAAATTAACCCCTTGTTAATTCAGATGACTTGAAATTTCTATTTTTAGGATTTTTCTGGCTCTTGAATCTGATTCACAACTTGCAATATCCTTTAAAATCTTGTGTTCGTGCTTGTGAAAAGCCAACATTTATAAGGGCATGTTTTTGGTTTAAAACTTTTTTTTTCTCCCCCATGCTTATTGTTAGATTAGTCTTACAACAGATGTGTCTGGATCATCATTCCCGTTACGAATCCTTGAGGGAGCTCTGGTGCCAGTACTTCGGAATAGCACTGTCCATGACACCACCCAAGAGCTCACAACCCTAAAACACAATGCGGTGCAAAGGGGTGCTCCAAGCAAACTCAAACTCTTGCTTCGACATTATAGGTAGAGCACCGTCCAAGATACTTGAGCTGCTAAAATGCGCTTTAATGCTCCATCCACAGATATGAAATGTAGATATGGAGCAGTGCCGAGGCGGTAACATATTGACATCACGTCCTCAAAGGAGGCATATTCCTCCTTCTCGGTGGTTGGAACTCAAACCAATGATTTGCTTTAAACTTTTACTAAGTTCAAGCAAGGGAGTTTTTCTGATTTTTAGTAGTTTTTATTTGTTGGCTTGTGCGTGAAATTTGACACAGGTTTTTGAATCAGAAACTAAGCCAGATACTTTTCATATTACAAAAGAGGATCAAGTCACCTGAACTATCATCAGTTCAGGTGGAATTTTAGAGAAGGATATCTGATCTAGTCTAAAAATAGACCCTGAAATTCTAATGACCAGATCCGCATCCTCATCCCTAGTTTGTTAAAGATTAAATCCCTTTGTACCAAAAGTGAGTTTTTCAACCTTTAGTCCTGATTTAAAAATTCTTCCTCAAAATGTTTTCAAAATTTTTATTTTTTTGGGTATGTGAGAAGGAAAATAAAATAACTAAAGAAAAATGCATGTTTTTCGATTTTGAAAATCCTAAATCAATCATCAAATTTTTAAGAAACACCCCCACATACTTAAGATATGCAATGTCCTCATGCATTAAGAGGGAAAAGGGATCACCTTAATGAAGAGCGGTCGAGTTTAGGATGGTCAAAACCTGGAAAAAAAAAGGGAAAAAGGAAAGCAGGAAAAATGATGGGTTACCTCCCATCCACTGCTATCTTTTACACCATTCAGTAGGGTGTGAAGGTATGCACTGAAGACGGAAAATCATGTAAATAGTTGGACACTTGGATTCCCGCATAAAATGTGCCTTCTTCTAGATCCCTAGAAAATTAATTAGAAGCAATATTAGGATCAAAGTTGGATGGAAAATGATAAGTGTAGCCCGAGTCTGGCCATGGTTTTAAATCAGGTTGGATGCCAAACTCAGGCAAGTCTAGTGGTAGGTCCATGGGAAAGGGGTCAGGGAAGAAATTGGGAGGATTTGGTGAAGTTAGTGTGGAAGGATGGGGTGATGGAAGAGTGGGAGGGTCAGGGTAATCATGGTGTACATCAGGAAGGGTTTTTTGGTCAAGACAAGTTTCCATATCATAGATTTCACCGACCACTGATTCTGAATTGAAGTCCTCAAAAAGATTGTGATCGGTAAGGTTGTCTATCAACATTGTCTCCTCCACCATATTGGAAATTTCTGTATCTGATTCCTCAAAAAAGTTATTATCATGGAATCTCTTGGAGGACTTGAAAATATCTAAAGTGATATCCATTTTGCCTGTGTGGCAATTGATATTTGCCTTTGCAGTGGCCAAAAAAGGTCGTCCAAGGATTATTGGGGCATTCAATAAAGATTCGAGTACCTCAATGTCAAGGACCAGAAAGTCTACAGGGAAGACACAATTTTGGACCTTAACCAAAACATCCTCAATAATCACACGAGGTTGAATTGTATATTGGTCGGCTAATTGCAGGGTAACCTCGACGGGTTTTAATCCACTGATCTGAAACTCTTCAAATAAAATAGTGGGAATGATATTAATCGAGGCACCAAGATCAAGGAGGGTGAGATCAAAGGTAGTATCATCAATAATTACTAAAATTAAAGGCGCCCCCAAATCTTTCATCTTAGGAGGCAGCTTGCTCTGTATGACAGAGCTTATTGTCTCCAAAAGATGTACCTGTCCTAGATTTTTGGCTTGCCTTTTAGGAGTACATATGTCCTTCAAAAATTTGGCGTAGGCAGGTATATATTTGATGGCATCTAAGAGAGGAATATTGATTTGAACTTGCCAAATAGATCCATGAGTTCTTCTATGGTGGGCTTAGACTTCATTTTTCTATTGATGGTGGGGTGGAGAGCTTGTGGAAAAGAGAAAGTGATGGGAACACCATTATGAGCCCTAACTATCTCATTTTGACCTAGAAAAGAGAACAAAAGATCTTATATAAGCAAGTGAAGGGCCTAACTCAAGGAATAACTAGTTTGAAAGAAAAGTAAGAAACAGAGGGTAAAACTGCAATTTTACCATTGCAGTACAACAACGGGATTTATCAGGGTCTAAACATAGGTCAAATGGTCTTAACAAGATAAAAAGTAGGTTAAATCAATCAAAAAAGGGTTAATGTGAAATCTGGGAATTAAATGACTTCTTGTAACCCTAAAACAGACCCACTTAATTTAACAAGGTTTTGGTTAGGATAAAATTCAAATAAATCCTCTAAAATTTATGGAAAAATATCCTCTATGATTTAAAACCTTCAATTTGACCTTTAGAACCTATTTTGACCTGAATAGGGGTCCTAGTCAAATATTTTCCCTAAATTAGGTTTTTTATGTAAAATGCCCAGTCAAACATAGTCAAACCTAAAATCCAACTTCACCATTGGATTCCTTAGGTCTAAATTATGTTTATACCAAAATTTGGACCTAAGGAGGCTTCACCTTGACCTACTTTGCAAAACAGTCCAACCCAATTACATTTATGCCCCTAGCTTTTGAAAACCCTTGCAGACACCCCCTAGCTTCCTCGTCATTCTTTGCAATTAGGTCCCTCCACCATTACAGAGGAATCCTACTCCAATGAGGATTCGAGGGGGATATTTCCTTGATTCCTCAGAGAATCCCTCTCAAATTTGAAAGGGAGATTCTCTAAGGAATTTCCATTCGTAGACCCCAATCATGAGCTTTGATTTCCACTCAATCTCCCATGCAAATGCATGAGAGATTTCGGTATCTCTCGACCTTCTAAGTCCGGCGAGGTTGCCGTGCTTGGAAGCTTGCCTTCCAAGCACAAGGCCCTCTACTCGCGACTATAAAAGAGACCCCAGATCCTCCCATTCATCTCAAGCTTGTTTTGGCCTGAGAATACCCCAAACTTCCTCTCTTCCCCTCCAGCCAAAAGGCCCAACAAGCTCCGGTGACTCCTCCCCCTTCTTCCTGTCACTCTGCCACCAATCCAGTGGTAGAGTTGCCTCCGCCTCCATTCGCGTCACGCCACACCTGCACTCGCGCTTATCTCCCTCTCGTCGTCGCTGCCTCTCTCTCTGGGTTTTCATCTCCGACGATGGCACATACAAGCCGTCCGCCTCCACTGCTCCCCCTTCATCCATCACCTCGTAGATAAGTCCCATTCCTCTACTCTTTCTTTTGCCTTTATCTATTTTTGATTTCATGCCCCGACAACCACATATCACAGTCACCTTCTCCACCTTCGGCAGACCACCGGTGAGGTGCTCCAGCCATTCCACGCACTCACCCACCTCGCCAACCACCTCGAAAGCATCGCCTCATCCCACTGATCATTTTCCCCCTCTCCATTAACCTCCACAACCTCCACACACCCCCCGAGACACACCCAACTCCACAGCCACAAAACGACCTCGGCATGCACGCCTAGGCCATCCTGCACCACGCCAACACCTAGGCTACCTTCACCGTGTCATGGCAAAGCCTTCTAAGTGATCTGACAAGGCTATGAGGCCATTTTCGTGTCAACAGGTACAGGCGCCCTGCCTGCCATTAAAGTGAGCTTGAAGGAGCCTGCAAGCTTTAGCTTTGGCCCTAGGCATCAGGATTCCAGGTCCCAGACACACGGTTTCCCTTTACGAACAACTCACACCCTACAATTGGAGGCCAAAGCACCTGCAGCCTCTGCGATTGAGTGAAGATTTGCTGCAGGCGTGCGTGAGAAGCGGGTGGGACGTTTGGTCCCATCTCGAAAGTCTGTGAGCAGGTGGTGCGGCATAAATTGAAAATGTGTCGGGGGCTTATTGCCTCCTGACACGGGGTGAGGTCCCACTCACCCACCACACCTCTTCTGTGACCGATGCCTCCGCGAACCTGGTGCTCGACCCGACTACTCGAGCACTTCTCGCCCACCACACACCCCAGTGGGCCTAGTCCCGAGCACGTTGACCCGACCTGTTTACCCGCGAAAGGCTCTGGGAGAGCGAGCCTAAGAGATAAGAGAGAGAGGAGAGTTTGCGGGGAGGGTAGGGGTTTGGTTTTGCTCTTACAGGGAAAGGAAGAAGAAAGAGGAAGCTAAAGGAGAAGCCAAGGAAAAGAAGCTAAGTAGAAGGCACGACTGAAGAGAAGGCAAAGCTGAAAGAAATAAGAAGAGCTGAAGACCAGAGCATAGAGAAGAAGATAAAGAAGGAAGGAGAAGGAAGCCTCAAAGCTAAAGGAAGAAGATAAGCAGAATCTAAGAAGGCTCGGCTGAAGTCAGAAACAAAGAAAGACAAAGAAGAAGCTAAAGTCAGAAATCAGAGAAGAAAGAAGGGCCAGAGAAAGCTCAAGATAGAAAAACAAGAAGAGAGATTGAAAACGCACTATCTGATTTTTACATCCATCTTTATATTTTTTGAGCTTCTATATACATTGAGATTATTTTTCTTGCTTCATAATTTTGATTGATCATTACATTTTATAAATTTGAAAGTTGTGTTAGTTTTTAAGTCCCAATTTGCCTCCTATGTTCGACCTTGGATTCATATTTTTCGAGTAATAAACTTTCATTTGTTTTCAAAGCTATTTTGGCTATACTACGATGCAATTATGATAAACCCTATTTCGCTTCAACAAACATTTTGGTGCCGTTGTCGGGGAGCAATAGGCAATTTAGAAACCTTGATCATAACTTCTGATTCAATACTAACTTGATCTATTTCTTCTATTGTGATTATTTTAGGGTAGGAAAAGAAGATAGCCGCACAACAACCACACCAGGGGTAGGTAATTTCTCATTAGCCCTCTCTCTTAATCCCTTCAACTTTGAAAAGGAAAAACAAAGAAAAAAAATCAATCTAGGGCTACCTACTTTCTATATCTAGTAAGTCACCAAAGTTGCCTGATTTTAATTTCAACACATTTTGAATTGTGTATCCATTTAAGGTAACTAGGGTTAGCACCTTATTGATTGAGCCCTAGATATCATCTTTGTGGCAACTAAATTGGACCAATTAAAGATAACTTAAGGATTGCAATCTAGGGTTTTTAGAGACACATCTTCTCTAAGCAAGAAGCAATTTTTTTCAAAAAGAGGTGTGCCTAAGCCTTGATTGAAAAAACTTATCTAAGAGAAACCCAAAAAAATCAAGCTGCTAAGTCACTTGAATCTTAAAAGAAATGACTTAAAAGCTCTCATAGGACAAAGAGGTGAAGTTGACCCATTGGGTCAACCAACCTTGAAATTAGGTCACTTTTGGCACTCAAAATATCTAATGCTCAAGTGGAACCCTAAGCACCTTGATCTTAATTAAAAGTGGTAGACTTAAGAGGTCAAGGTCCCCATTCTGGTCAATCTGGAATTTCAGTGACAAGAGAGGTCGGGTGGGGGAAACCTTGTAACTCGTGGGGACGCTCTACCGTGTAGGGGTCTTTGTGGGACTCTCCCTCTCTGGCTGCCCAGGTATTTCTCAGGTGGATGGCTTTTTCTGACTAAGGGGTATCATCCACCACAAACCTCTATAGTCATCCAAATTTTGTGGGTGTCTCGATTGGGTCCAGCACATTCTAATCTCGTCTAATCCTTCAGTGCATGTTTGGTTGGAGCCTTTAGAAATCCACTCTCGCTGAGGCTAAGCCTCGATGCCCGTGTTTGTGCAGCAACCCCACCACATATACCTCTCCTCTGATTCATTAGAACCAAGTTCTCCTTCTTCCATCATGGCATAACCAATTGAAGATGAGAACAACCTTGAACACCAACTTCAGCGCTTGAATGATCTATTCCAGAACTTTGTAAACCCGCCGCAGTGTCCTATGATGAGAGATCACTATAATCCCACTGCGGTGGCAATCGAGCCACGAGTCCAAATCCCAGCTGGAGGTCCTGATTCTGAACTCAAGCCCAACATGATTCATGCCATTCCAAAATTCCATGGGCTTAACTCCGAGGATCCCTTCTAACACATCAAACAACTCAAACATTTGGCCCAGACCTTCAGGTCAGATGTACAAAATTGAGATATTCTGCTCATGAAGATGTTTTCCTTCTCCCTCATGGACAAGGCTACTCATTGGTATCAAACTCAAACACATTCGATCAACACATGGGTTCAACTACAGTCTAAATTTTTGAAAAAGTTCTTCCCCATTGGCCAGACAAATGCCTTGCGCCACCAGATCACTCACTTCACTCAACAATCAGGAGAACCTCTTCATGAGGCATGGGACCGATTCTTGGATCTCATGTGAAAGTGCCCCCATCATGGAGTTCCTAAATGGGAACAAGTCCAGTCCTTTTACCAGGGACTCTGTGAAGACATTTGATTATTTGTCAATGCAACCTCTGGAGGAAACATCATGGATAAACACAAAGACACGGTGTGGGAGATTCTCGAGAATATGTGCGAGAACTCCATCAATAATGACTCCATGGGCTTATTTGACTGGACGAATGCCCGTGCATTGATGAATCCTAGGGGAGCACATGAGATGCAGGGCCTGTCCGCATCCATCGACTTGGAATTGATGGCCAGTCAGTTGGACAAGGTCTCTATCATAGAGAAGAAGGTGGACAAGCTGACTCGGCATCTGCAGTGAGCCACCTCTGCACAAAACTCATTTGCACAGCCACCTCTTGCGAGGGAAACTATGCAGAACATCTATCACCGATCTTCTCAGTGGATGGACCCGTATCCACCCCCGTTTGACTCCAGGATCGAAGAGACCTCTGATTCGATCTATTCTAGTTGGGGGAACTCTGAACCCTCATACTCTGATTTTTCTAAGGTTCCTTAGACCTGCAAGGACCTCAATGCCATCCAGAATGACCCATTCTTCAATACCTATAACCCTAGATGGCAGAATCATCCCAACTTCTTATCGGCAGGAAATACTCAGAATCAAAGACCACCTTATCAACCCCGTCTAGAAGCTCCTCATCTATATCAACCGCCTCAGCCTTGGCCCAACCCCACCTATCAATCAGGGCCAAACCAAGTAGATCAAATGACTCTTATCCTTTAAACTCTAGCTGACATTCAAAAGATGAATGCAGCAATACAAAAACAGCATAAGGACGAGATCATAGAGGTTCGCAATCAACTCACCTAGATGGTGAATTCCCGCCAACCTGGCACACTCCCTTCACAACCTCTGCCAAATCCAAATAACGTGCCGACCTAAAGGCACGTTATGAACCCAAATCCAGGCCATGCCCACATGATTTATCAGGCCCCTGCTATTCCAGCACCCTACGGGATGGAAGCTTCGACATCTTATGCAGGGTTTCAACAGTGGCTACCTATTTTACCAACTGATGAGAACCTCATCATGAGCCCTAACTATCATATTTTGACCTAAAAAAAAGAGCAAAAGCTCCTACATAACTAGGCGAAAGGCTTAATTCAAGGGATCACTAATCTGGGAAGAGAACATGAAATAAAGGGTAAGACTACAATTTTACCATTATAGTGCATCAACGGGATTTCTAAGGGTCTAGACATAGGTCAATTGGACTTAACAAGAGAAAAATTAGGATGGTTCAGTCGGAAAAGGGTTATTGTGAAATTTAAGAATTAAATGACATTCTGTAACCCTAAAACAAACCCACTTAAATTCACAAGGTTTCAGGCAGGATAAAAATCTATTAAACCTCTAAAATTCATGGAAAAATATCCCCTAGGGTTTAGAACCTTCAATTTGGCCATTGGAACCTGTTTTGACCTAGATTGGGGACCAAGCCCAATATTTCAACTAATTTAGGTTTTCGTACAAAATGTCAAGTCAAACGAAATCAACCCTAAAATCCAAATTCACCATTAAATTTCATAAGTCCAAGTTAGGTTTGTACCAAAATTTAGACCTAAGGGAAGGTCATCTTAGCCTACTTTGCAAAATGGTCCACCCAATTATTTTCTAGCCCTTTGAAAACCCTTGCAAAAACCCCCTCAACTTTCTGTCACTTTCTTCATTTAGGTCCCTCTGCCATTGCAGTAGGGACCCATACCTCCGATGACGTTTCAAGGCATTTTTCTTCTCTTTTCCCCAGGGAGCGGCTCCCAGATTTGAAAGGGGAGCTCTCTACGAAGCCCCCTACCTCATGAGCAGCTCCCCATGCCCTGAATCACCCCATACCTCTCGTACGAACGATCGAGAGGTATGGGTTCCACTCCGGCCATGCCTCCGGTGAAGACTTTCACCTGCCTCCTTGCGACTCTTTCCTCTGCCCATGCCTATTTAAGCAAGCCCAAATCCCTCCGTGACTTCTAAGCCTATTTTGGCCGAAGAATTCCCCCCAATTTCGTCTCCTCCTCCTCCGGCCATCTACATGCAGGCTCCGACGACTCTCCCTCCTTCTCGTCGCTTTTCCACTGTACCAGTGGCAGAGTCATCTTCGCCATGCTCCTCCGCATCCTGCCATACCCACACATGCCACTCTGACCCTGACCTCGTTGCCATTATCTCTACCTCAGGGACATCTTCTCCGACAGCAGCAGATACGTACTGTTCTTCTCCTTCGACTCCCCTTCGCTCCAATAACCATAGATAGGTTCCTCTCCCCCTCCCCTTTATTTCCCCTATCTCTATTACTATTTTTATCCCCTCGATGCCGCAGACCACCACCATCGTTCCCATCTCCGACTAGACCACCGACGAGGTGTTCCCACTGCTGCATGCCTCCATCCACCTCGCTAGACCCCTCAAAATCTCCGCCACCATCCACTGAGCACTTTCCCCATCTCCACTGCCCGCCACACACACTCCACACCTCCACCGAACAACCCCACACCCACAGTCACAATCCGACCTAGGCATGCACGCCTAGGCCATTCTGAGCCACACTGTCCCCCGCCTCACCTTCACCGTGATATGGCGAAGGTTTTCCTACAGTTTGACAGGGCTGTAAGGATATATTCGTGTTGACAGGTGTCGACCCCCACTCTGCCATTGAAGCTCGAGTGTGCTTGCTTGCCGCTTCGCCCCAGGCTACTGTGCTCCAGGCGAACGAGTCCAGGCGGTGCGGGATGGTCTCACGCACGCATCCAGACAAGTGAGAGGCCTAAGGAGGCATCACTGCAGCAACAATTGGGTGAAGTTCTTCCCTACGGGCATGCGAAGAAGAGGGTGGGACATTTAGTCCCACCTCAGAAACTCAGGCACGCAGTAAGTGCTTTTTATTATTTTTGTGCTTTTAGCTCTTCGCCTCCAGTACACGGGGTGAGGTCCCTCACCCACGTATGCCCGCCTCATCCGCGACCACTCCTACGCGGACCTAGCTAACCCGTTTACCTTGCACTCCTCGCGCACCACCCACACCGGTGCACCTGGACCCAGGCGCTCATAACCCAACCCGTATACCCTATTGTCTGGCTCTGAGAGAGTGAAGAGAGAAATAGAGAGAGAGGGACGTGAGGAGGGTAGGTGCTAGGTTTTGCTCCTGTGTGTGTGCGTAGGGAAAAAGAAGAGGAGTAGTTGGAGAAGAAGGAAGGAGAAGGCGAAGCTGAAGAAAAAGAAAGAATAGAAGAGGAAGCAGCCGTGGAAGAAGAAGAAGAAAGCGGAAGGCAAAGAGGAAGAAGACTGCAGAGGCCGTGGAAGAAGACTGTAGAGGCCAAGGAAGAAGATGAAGACTTAGCCGCAGGAAGACAAAGAAGAGAAGGAAGAGAGAAAGTAAGGGTAGAAGAAAGGCAATGTAGGAGCGGAAGAACGAAGAAGAAGAAGCCGGGAGGAAGTCGCAGAAGAAGAAGAGGAGTAGCTGAAGTCAAAGGAAGAAGACAGGAAGGAGCCCCAGCCAAAGCTCAAGGCAGCAGAAGAAAGAAAGAGAAAGTACTGTAGCATCTGTCAATTAAGGTGTCTGATTCACAGAATCAGACGTCTAGAAAGAGAGAGAGAAGTAGGAAGAAAAAAAAAAGACATTTATTTTTGCATTTTCTCTCTCTAGTTTTAATACACATTGGATTGCATTCTTATTATCTTTTGAGTAATTTGAAATTATGATTTCTATTTCTAAAATACCAATTTGCTCCCTGAGTTCAACCTCAGAAGTTTTAAATTTCAAGTAATAAAATTAGTAATCATTTTCGCAGTGATTTCAAATATACTACAGTGGATATCTTTTTAAAACACGATCTCGTCGCGAAGGGCGATTATTTTTGACGCCGTTGCCTGGGAGCAACAGGCATTTTAGAAGCATTAATCACATCTTCTTATCCATTACTAACTTAATTTCTCTCTTTTGTTGTGTTTGTTGCAGAGGAAAGAAAGTCAAGAAGAGAAAAGTAGCCGCACAACAACCACACCAAGGAACAGGTAAACTCGTATTTGCCCTCTCTGTTAATCCCCTCATAATCCAAAAAGGAAAAACAAAGAAAAATCAATCTGGGGCTACCTGTTTCTATATTTAGTAATTCACAAAAGTTGCCTGATTTTTAATTTCAACATAATTTTTATTGAACATCCACTTAAGGTAACTAGGGCTAAGACCTTCTTGATTGAGCCCTAGGTACCAATTTGTGAGGGAACTAAATTGGACCAAATAGAGCCAACTTAAGGATTACAAGCTAGGATTTTAGAGACACATCTTCTTCTAAGAAAAGAATCAAAAATTCCAAAAAGAGGTGTGCCTAAGCCTTGTTTGAAGAGACCTATCCAAGAGAAACCCTAAGCAAATCAGGCTCTTAATCTACTTGAACTCTAAAAGCAAGGACCTAAAAGCTCTCAAAGGAACAAAGTGGTGAAGTTGATCCTTTGGGTCAACCAACCTTTAAATTAGGTCACTTTGCACTCAAAAAGGTTTAAAGTTCAAGTGGAACCCTAAGCACCTTGATCTTAACTAAAAGATGTAGACTTTAGAGGTCAAGGTCCCCATTCTAGTCTACCTGGAATCTCAGTGATAAGAGAAGTCGGGTGGGGGAAACCCTATAACCGGTGGGGAAGCTCTACCATATAGGGGTCTTCGCAGGACTCTCCCTCTCTGGTTTCCCAGGTAATTCTCAGGTGGACGACATTTCTAACTAAGAGGTATCATCCAACCCAAACCTCTATAGTCACCCAACATATTTTGGGTGTCATGATTGGGTCCAGCACATTCTAATCTCATCCAAGCCTTCAGTGTATGTTTGGTAGGAGGTCCTTAAAACCTCCTTTAGAAATCCACTCTCCCCGAGGCCAAACCTCGATACCCTTGTTTGTGCAGCAACCCCACCACATAGACCTTTCCTCTGTTTCAGAACCAAGTTCTCCTTCTTCTTCCATCATGGCACAACCTATTGAAGAAGAAAACAATCTTGAGCACTAGCTTCAGTGCCTAAATGATCTCTTCCAAAACTTCATGAACCCACCGTAGTGTCCCATGATGCGAGATCATTATAATCCCGCTACGGTAGCAATCGAGCCTCGAGTCCGAATCCCGGCTGGAGGTCCTGATTTCAAACTCAAGCCCAATATGATTCATGCCATGCCAAAATTCTATGGGCTTAACTCCGAGGATCGATTCCAGCATATTAAACAGCTCAAGCATCTGGCCCAGATCTTCAGGTTAGATGCACAAAACCAGGATATTCTGCTCATGAAGATGTTTTCTTTCTCCCTCATGGACAAGGTGCTCATTGGTACCAAACTCAAACTCGTTTGATCAACACATGGGATGAACTTCAGTCCAAATTTTTGGAGAAGCTCTTTCTTGTTGGTCGGACAAATACCTTGTGCCATCCGATTACCCATTTCACCCAACAGACGGGAGAACCTCTTCATGAGGCATGGGACCAATTCTTGGATCTCATGCGAAAGTGCCCCCATCACAGAGTTCCTAAATGGGAACAAGTCCAGTCTTTTTCCCAGGGACTCCAGAGGACATTCAATTATTCGTCAATGCAACTTGCAGAGGAAACATCATGGGTCAGCATGAGGACACGATGTGGGAGATTCTCGAGAACATGTGCGAGAACTCCATCAACAATTACTCCATTGGCTTATTCGACCAGGCAAATGCCCGTGCTTCGACGAATCAAAGGGGAGCACATGAGATGTAGGGCCTGTCTGCATCTGTCGACTTGGAGCTAATGGACAGTCTGTTGGATAAGATCTCTATCATAGAGAAGAAGGTGGATGAGCTAACTCAGCATTTGCTTGAGCCACCTCTGTGTAGAACTCTTTTGCACGGCCAACTCTCGCGAGGGAAACTGTGCAAAACATCTTTCACAGATCTTCTCAAGGGGTGGACCCGTATCCACCCTTGTCTGACTGCAGGACCGGAGGTACCTTCGATCCGCTCTATTCTTGTCAGAGGAACTCTGAAACCCCATACTCTGACTTTCCTGAGGCTCCTTAGACCTGCGACGACCTCAATGCCATCCAAAATGAACCATTTTCCGACACCTACAACCCTGGATTGCGAAATCATCCCAACTTCTAGTGGGTGAGAAATTCTTAGACACAAAGACCACTTTATCAACCCCGTCCATAAGCCCCTCATCCATATCAACCACCTCAGCCTCGACCCAACCCCACCTATCAATCTGGGCCAAACCAAGATCAACTGTCTCTTATCCCCCAAACACTGGCTAACATTCAGAGAACGAATGTGGCAATACAAAAACAACACAAGGATAAGATCACAGAGGTCCGCAACCAACTTGCCCAGATGGCGAATTCCCACCAACCGGGCACACTTCCTTCGCAACCTCTACCAAACCAAAAAATGTGCCGACCCAGAGGTGTGTTATGAACCCAACTCTAGGCCACGCACACACGATTTATTAGGCCTCTTCTGTTCCGTCACTTGACGGGATGGAAGCTTCAACATCTTATGTGGGATTTCAACAGCAGCCACCCATTTTACCAACCCCAAACCAGAACCAGGCAGGATTAAACTCCGTAACAACCCGTAGTGGTAAAGCAACCCAAGACCCACCTTATCCAGACCACTCCAAGCCTGGTAGTGATCCAATCCCTAGGATAGTTATCCAGGATGTCCCTATCCTAGATTAAGAACCTGGACCTATTCTAGGGGAACCAACCAAGGTTCCATTTCCCGAGGCCTTGCCCAAAGGAAAAAGGATAACCAAGCCCATGACTCCTGAGGAGGATCTAATCAAGCTCTTTGAACAGGTCCAGATAAACATCCCCTTGATGGATGCAATCTGCCACGTACCAACTTATGCACGAATTTTGAAAGACGTGTGTACACCCAAGCGTAAGCTGCGAACCAAAAGTGGGAGTTCAATCATACTATCAGAGCAAGCCAGCTCTGTAATCTCGAGTAAACTCCCACCCAAGGCAAAAGACCCAGGCACTCCCCAGATTTCATGTAAAATTGGTGAAACCCAATTTGATAGAGCATCGCTAGACTTAGGTGCCTGCATAAACCTAATGCCTACATCCCTCAACCATCTTGAAGAGTCCGAGCTTAAACCGACAGAGGTGACATTGTAGTTAGCTGATCGATCCATCAAGTCACCTAAAGGAATACTTGAGGGTGTCATTGTTAGGGTATGGGATTTCTACTTCCTAGTAGATTTTGTAGTTCTAGATATGGATGCACCTGAGAACCCAAGGGATACACCGATTATACTAGGGACACCTTTTCTGGCCACTGCTATGGCTAACATAGGCTATGAGGAGGGCCAAATAGAATTGAAATTTGGGAACCAAACTCTTAAGATTGACATCTTTAAGGCCCAACAAGGGATTAACTGCGGTGTTGTAGAACAGATATGTGATATCAAAGTTGTGGTTGATGAACCGCATATTGAGGACAACCCGATTATCCCCAATCAACCACAAGAAGATCAAAACCCACAATTAAAGGAGTCTGAACCTGATCTAGATACACTCATAACTCCTACCCTTGTTCCTCACATACACCCTGAACCACCTGCTGCTGCTGATAATCCCGTCTTGGAACTCAAGCCCCTTCCTGATCATCTGAAATATGTCTTTTTGGGTTCCAATTAGACGTTTCCTGTGATTATAAACTCCAGACTCACACCTGACCAGGAATCCCATCTGATTACTATTCTCCAGCAACATCGTAGAGCCATTGGATGGATTCTCGATTATTTGACTAGTATCAGCCCCCCTTATTGCACACACCACATCTATTCTGAAGAGGGCACATGACCTTCGCGTGAGATGCAGAGACGTTTGAACCCTAATCTACAGGAGGTCATGAAAAAGGAGATCATTAAGTGGTTAGATGCAGGGATCATCTACCCGATCTCCGACAGTCAATGGGTGAGTCCAATCTAGGTTGTGCCTAATAAGGTAGGGCTCACCACCATCACGACTGAAACCAGAGAGGTCATACTGACCCGTATAGCCAACTCATGGAGAGTCTACATAGAATACAGAAGACTCAAGTCTTCCACAAAGAAGGATCATTTCCCACTACCGTTTATTGATCTGATCCTCGAAAAACTAGCAGGAAATAGATTCTTCTGCTTTCTTGATGGGTACTCTAGTTATAACCAAGTGGCAATCCATCCAGAGGACCAAGAGAAGACCATGTTCACCTGCCCCTTCGGGACGTACGTGTTCCGAAGGATGCCTTTCAGTCTCTGCAGTGCACCGGTGACTTTTCAGCGGTGCATGCTTGCCATATTCTCTGATATGGTAGGTGATTATCTGGAAGTCTTCATGGATGACTTTTTAGTATTTGGGGCATCGTTTGATGATTGCCTCCAGCACTTGGTTCAAATACTCAGGCGATGTACTGACTTGAATCTGTTTCTTTCCTGGGAAAAGAGCCACTTCATGGTACTTGAAGGGATCATCCTGGGACATCTGATTTCGGAGACGGGCATCCAAGTTGATCAAGCCAAGGTTAACTTGATTTCCAAACTCCCTATGCCTAGCTCGATTAAGGACATCCGATCTTTTCTAGGGCACGTCGATTTGTATCGTCGATTCATCCCTAATTTTTCAAAAATTGCATGCCCCCTAACCACTCTTCCCTCCAAGGATGTACCTTTTGAAACCTCCATGCAATGCACTCAAGATTTGAGATCCTTCATGAATGAGTTACACAAGCCTCGATCCAACAGTCCCCTGATTGGTCTCAACCCTTTGAGATCATGTGCGATGCATCTGACTTCGCTGTAGGAGCGATTTTGGGGTAGAAAATTAACGAGAAACCCATGGTCATTTACTACGCTAGCAAAACACTTGACGAGGCTCAACGTAACTACACTGTTACTGAGAAAGAGCTGCTAGCCAAAGTATTTGCCCTAGAAAAATTTAGATCCTATCTCCTGGGTTCCCATGTTATCATCTACTCGGATCATGTAGCTGTAAGGCATCTCCTTGCAAAGAAGGATATGAAACCTCGATTAAATAGATGGATCTTGCTATTGCAAGAATTTGACCTCGAGATTCGTGACAAAGCGGGAAGACAGAACGTGGTAGCTGACCACATGTCCTGCCTTCCTTCTGAGATCATTGACCCTTCTAGACCCATCACGGAACATTTTCCAGATGAGCACCTCCTGACTATCAATACAAGGCTTCCATGGTTTGCTGACATAGTAAACTACTTGGCATCACATCAGATCCCGTCTGATTGGCCGAAGGCCAAGAAGGACAAATTGTACTCTGATGCCAAGTATTACATTTTGGAAGACTCGTATCTATTCTGCATTGGTACTGATCAAATTATCCGACAGTGTGTCATGGAAGCGGAAATCAAAGACATACTCTCTTTCTGCCATGACCAGGCATGCGGTGGCCATTTCTCTGGACACAAAACCGCATCAAAAGTCCTCCAGTGTGGCTTTTACTGGTCCACAATCTTCAAGGATGCATACAATCACTGTAAGGCATGTAACCTTTGCCAGACCTTGGGCAACATGAGCCACCGAGATATGATGCCTTTACAACGGATTTTGGTATGCAAGATTTTTGACATTTAGGGGATTGATTTTATGGGACCCTTCCCTATCTCGGATGGCTTCAAATACATTTTTTCCGCTGTTGACTGTGTCTAAATGGATCGAAGCCATTCTGACCCGAACCAATGATCACAAAGTTGTTTTCAAGTTCATACACCAAAAGATCTTCTCACGGTTCAGGATTCCATGTGCAATCATTTCTGATGGAGGGACCCATTTCACAAATGCTTTATTCAGGTCACTGATGACCAAATACAGGGTGTCACACTGAATCTCTACTCCTTACTACCCCCAAACTAATGGTCTAGCTGAGCTATCAAACTGAAAGATCAAGAAAATCCTCCAGGTTACATTCGACTTGATAGGAAGGATTGGTCGTCTCAGCTTTCGGAAGCTTTGTGGGCTTATAGGACTACCCACAAGACCCAATTAGTCATATCTCCTCTCAGGCTGGTGTATGGGAAGGCATGTCACCTCCCCGTTAGATTGAAGCATAAAGCCTATTGGGCAGTACAGAACTGCAACTTAGATCTTTCTAAGGCTGGAACCCACAGAAAGCTTCAGATAAGTGAGATTGATGAATTACGCCTCGATGCGTATGAAAACTTGCGAATCTACAAAAGAGCGGGTTAAAGCCTTTCATGACAAGCACATATCTAGAAAGATTTTTTATCCTGGTCAAAAGGTTCTACTCTTTAATCCCCGACTCAAATTGTTCCCAGGAAAGCTTCGATCTAAGTGGATCGGACCTTATTTAGTCCGATGAATCTTTGGAAATGGAGCCGTTGGGATAAGTCCACTCAGCCATGATTCCGAACCCTTTGTCATGAACAGTCAGAGACTCAAACCATTCATTTACATGACCAATACAGATTTGGTTGAGTCATCCTTTATCCTCCATTCTCCCTGAGCTCATTACGCCCAACCAATGGCGTAAAACTCAGTGCTTAACGGGAGGCAACCCGTCATTCTTTGAAAAACCCAAAACCTTTCCTGACATTTCTTTGCTAAATTCATACTGCACTTTAGGGTTCACCCTTTAGGACAGCCGACTACACCTCAAGTACCCGTACCCGAGTATAGAAATCGTCTGCAACAATCACCTCAACCCATTCTCTCACCAAACACTTCTCCTAATGAATGAACTAAGCTGAACTCGAACCCACCTAATTTACAATGGGGACATTGCAAAACTTAGGCATGGGGGGGTATGAAAGTGCAAAATGCATGAAAACTCATATCAAGAAAGGTTTCAACAAAAAAAATCACATATCTAAAAAAAAAAAACTAAGAGGGAAAATTTTTGTGAGATATACAAAATAGGAGCAAAAGAGAAAGAGCAAAAGGAGCACAAAATGAAAAAAAAGAAAGAGATAGTCATTAGTAAGAGATTAGGGGATTAACTGAAGTTCTAGACCACATCAAGAAAAGTAATGAAAAAGTTCTAAAGAGACATAAAGAGATTAGTAGGAATGCTGACCTTAAGCCTTTTTGGCTAGACTCTTAATACCTGCTAAGATCTAGATGATCCTCATGAGGTTGAGGAAAATTTAAAGCTTAAGTATTAAGTCTAAGGCTTAAGGAGTATTCGGCCTCATTAACTGACCTTCGATTTATGGGACTCGGCAACCTAAGCACCCCAATCCACACATAGTCTAGTTCAGTATGCATAACAATCAAAATCATGCAAAAGCGTTTTAATGTTCTGAAAGTGTTGCCTAGATTAGGAGCAGCCGATCAACACAAGTTGATTTGGACAAGTTCCCAACGCGGAGAGGCGGGAAATTCCCCTCGAAGATGCGTAACAACATATCGTCTCCTCGGTGATTGTCTCTTAGGATATTTACATATCCTACCTGAGGCATGTAAGCACTCAGCTGGTTTAGATACCATGGGTGGCATTATCACAAAATGTCGATTGCCAGGGTCTGGATTCGGCCACAGAATGCCATGTGTTGGATTATCTAGAAATCTCGAAAACTAGGGTTCTGGGGGTTACCATGGGCGGTGCTATCATGAAGCATCGATTGCCAGGGACCTTTGAGGATTGATGATGGAGACGAGGAATCCGATACAGACCGTGTTGAGAAGATAATCCAAAGCTAGAAATAGAAAGGAAAGAGAGAGAGAACTATCCAAACAAATAAATCCTCTGTATCTCTCTTACAAAAATGCACTGCAAACTGAACCAATGCTAAATATGTCTCAAGCACGGGTGCTTTAAACACAGAGTCCAATAAACCTTAGGGTAGTTCCTGCGGGCCTTAAAAACCTTCGCGGAAGATTGAGGCTGAAGCTGGACAGGTCCGAATCTTGGTTGGTAATAGAGTACCTCTAGGCCTATTGTCGGCATTCTGGCCTAATCATAAAAGAAAAAACACTTATCATAACTAGTGAAAGAAATTCACGGTCTAGAACAGAAGTTAAAACTTTAAATTTTTGCTAAGGGACTAGCAAAAGCTAGTCATGGGGGTATGATGAGAACCTCATCATGAGCCCTAACTAGCATATTTTGACCTAATAAAATGAACAAAAGCTCCTACATAACCAAGAGAAAGGCTTAATTCAAGGGATCACTAATCTGGGAAGAGAACATGAAACAAAGGGTAAAACTGTAATTTTACCATTGCAGTGCATCAACTAGATTTCTAAGGGTCTAGACAAAGGTCAATTGGACTTAACAAGAGAAAAAGTGGGATGGTTTAGTTAGAAAAAATTTATTGTGAAATTTAAGAATTAAATGACATTCTGTAACCCTAAAACAAACCTACTTAAATTTGTAAGGTTCCAAGAAAAATAAAAATCTATTGAACCCTCTAAAACTCATGTAAAAATATCCCCTAGGGTTTAGAACCTTCAATTTAGCCATTGAACCTGTTTTGACCTAGATTGGGGACTAAGCCTAATATTTGACCTAATTTGGGTTTTTATGCAAAATGTCTAGTAAAACAAGGTCAAACCTAAAATCTAACTTTACCATTCGATTCCTTAGGTCCAAATTATTTTTTTATCAAAATTTGGACCTAAGGGAAGGTCATCTTGGCCTACCTTGCAAAATGGTCCACCCAATTACATTCTGGCCCTTAACTTTTGAAAACCATTGCAAAAACCCCATCAACTTTTCATCACTTTCTTCATTAAAGTCCCTCTACCATTTCAGCAGGGACCCATACCTCCGACGAGGTTTCGAGGCTTTTTTCTCCTCGTTTCCCTAAGGAGCAGCTCCCAGCCTTGAAAGGGGAGCTCTCTGCGAAGTCCCCTACCGCATGAGCAACTCCCCATGCCCTGAATCTCCCCATACGTCCTATGTGAATGCTCGAGAGGTATGGGTTCCACTCTGGGCATGCCTCCAGCGAAGACTTTCGCCCACCTCCTCGTGACTCTTCCCTCTGCTCGTGCATATTGAAGCAAGCCCAGATCCCTCTGCTTCTTCCAAGCTTGTTTTGGCCGAAGAATTCCCCCCAATCTCATCTCCTCCTCCTCCGGCCATCTGGCCGCAGGGTTCGACAACTCTCCCTCCCTCTTCTCATCGCTCTACCACAGTACCAGTGGTAGAGTCATCTCCACCGTGCTGCTCCGTGTCGTGTCGTACCTACGCGCACCCCTCCGACCCCGTCCTTGTTGCCATTATCTCTACCTCAGGGCAGTCTTCTCCGACAATAGCAGATACGCATCGTTCGTCTCCTTCAACTCCCCTTCACTCCAAACACCATAGATAGGTTCCTCTCCCCCTCCTCTTTATTATCCCTATCTCTATTGCTATTTTTATCCCCTCGACGCCGCAGAGCACCACCATTATTCCCATATCTGAGTAGACCACCGGCAAGGTGTTCCCACCGCTGCACGCCTCCATCCACCTTGCCAGACCCCTCAAAACATCCGCCACCATCCACTAAGCACTTTCCCCATCTCCACTGCCCATCACACACACTCCACACCTCCACCGAACAACCCCACACCCATGGTCACAGTCCGACCTAGGCACACATGGCTAGGCCGTTCTGAGCCACACTGACCCCCGCCTTACCTTCGCTGTGATACTGTTGTCAACGTTTCTGTGCGGATTTAAAGGCGTATTACGTTGCAGTAGAACCGACAAAACGTTTAAACAAATAATTTTATTACTCGAACAACTAGAGTATCCGAGGTCGAACACAGGGAGCAAACTCAATACTTTGTAAAACCCAAGAATACAACTGTTAAATGCAAATATAATTGATTCAAAGAGCTTTTAAGAAAGATGTAAAAAAAATAGAATTAGACGTCTGATTTATGTATCAGACGTCTTAAATGTGATCTTTCTTTCTCTTTTTCTTCTTCTGCTTTGCCTTTCGGATCTCTTTGCAATCTTCCCTTGTCCTTCTTCTTCTTCTCCTGCGAAGACTTCTAACCTTTCTGCTTTCCTTCTTCTCCTGCGAAGACTTCTTTCTTTCTTCTTCTTCTGTCTTGCTTCTCCTTTCTTCGTTGCCTTCTTCTTCTTCTTTGTCTTGCTCCTCCTTCTTCTGCAGCGGCCAAGTCCTTCTCCTGCAATCAGCCTGCCTGCACAGGGAACAAAACCTAACCCTTCTCCCTCTACCCGCGCGTGTCTCTCTCTCAAGCACTTCACTCTAACCGCTTTACCAGAGCCACAGTCTCAATCGGGTCGGATCGTACCCGGGACCAGGCGCACCTGCAGGTGTGTGATGCGCGAGGAGTGCGTAGGTCTAGGTCGGGTCGGATCCGCCAGGTCCGCGTGGTCAGGCCGCGGACGAGGCTGGTGGGGTCAGTGAGGGACCTCACCCCTGTGCTTACTGAGGCGATAAGAATAAAGCGTAAAAACAACTTATACGGTACCTGCCGGTTGCAATCCCACGATGTGGGACTATCTGGTCTCGCCTTCACGCGCGCCTGCAGAAACCTCGTCGTGCGATTGCCCCGCAGCTGCTGGCTCTGCTAGCGCTCCTCGGCTGGATTCGTTCACCTCGCGACACTTGCGTTAGTATGCAACACCTGTAGTCTGGAAGACCGGGTGCCTGGAGCTTCGCGGGAGCTTCATCAGAGGTCGTCCATGGCGGCAGCAGCTCGAATCCTGTCGTACACAAAACGCGCCTCTCGGCCAAATCAGAATAGATAGAGACCTTCGCCGTGGCACGGCGAAGGTGGTGGGCAGTGCAGCAGGCCGCAGGGCGGCCTAGGCGTGCGTGCCTAGGTCAACCTGTGGCCGGAGATGGTGGGTTGGTCGGGGGGTGGTTGTGGAGGGCTGGAGTGGCAGTGGGAGGGTGGAGTGTGTTCCTGGAGGTGAGGCGGAGCTTTCGAGGTGGTTGGCGAGCCGTGTGGAGGGCTGGAGTGGTGTGGGCGGCTCGCCGGAGTGCGATCGGAGTCGAAGACGATGGAGGTGGTTAGCGTCTGTCGAGGGTCGATCAAGGGAGATAACAGGGGGAAAAGAGAGAGGAGAGGATGGAGAACGTATCTGGGGTTGTCTGGAGTGAAGGGAGGTAGTGGAGAGGATGGCTCGTGACTGCCGTCGTCGGGGAAGAAAGACCCTGGGGGAGGAAGCGGCGACGAAGATGAGGTCAGGAGCTTGCGCGCAGGGTACAGCGCGCCGCGGGAGGAAGAGGCGGAGAGGACTCTGCTGCTGGTATGGCAGCAGAGTGACGAGAAGGAGGGAAAGCGGTCGCCGGAGCTTGTGGGTCGTTTGGCCGGAGATGGGAGAGAAGAAATTTGGAGGGGATCTCCGTCAAAATCATGCTTAAGATGAGTGGCCGGGTCCGAGGGGTGTTTTATAGGTGCTGGCCGCTCCTATCAGAGCGTGAAAGACGCGCAATTAGGTCAGCCGGTTCGCCGGAGTTGGAAGGAAGAAAGATACCCACATCTCTCGTGCGTTCGCACGAGAGATTGGGTTCACGCCAGCGAATTTGATTGGCTTTAGAAGGAAGGGAATTCCTCAGAGAATCTCCCTTCCATTTCTGGGAGAGAATCTCTGAGGAATTAGAGAGCCATCTCTCTCGAAACTTCGTCGGAGCTCGGTTCTGCCCTAGCAATGGCGGCAGGACCGGTTTGCAAAGAAGGCGAGGAACCTAGGGGGCTCTCTGCAAGGATATTCAAAAGATAGGGACCTCTTTGTGATTTGGGTGTACTAACTTGAAAAGTAGGTCAAGATGACCTCCCCTTAGGTCCAAATTTTGGTACAAACCTAATTTGGCCCTAAAGAATCCAATGGTGAAGTTGGATTTTAGGTTTGACCTCTTTTGACTGGACATTTTGCGTAAAAACCCAAATTAGGTTAATTGAAGAGCTAAGACACTAATCTAGGTCAAACTAGGTTCCAAAGGCCAAATTAAGTGTTCTAAACCCCAGAGGATGTTTTTCTATGATTTTTAGAGGGTTTGCTTGATTTTTATTCTGACTGGAACCTTGCTAATTTAAGCGGGTCTGTTTTAGGGTTACCAAGTGTCATTTAATTCTTAGAGTGCACATAAACCCATTTCTGATTAATTCAACCCACTTTGGACTATTTGACCTATGTTTTGCTTCTGAGAAATCCCGTTTATGTACTGCAATGGTAAAATTGCAGTTTTAACATTTATTTCATGTTTTCTTCTCAGAGCACTTGTTCCTTCAGTTAAGCCTTCTTCTAGGTTATGTAGGAGCTTTTATCTTCTTTATTAGGTCAAAATGAGCTAGTTATGGCTCATGATGAGGCTCTCATTAGATACGGCGAAGGTTTTTCTGTGGTATGACAGGACCATAAGGCCATATTCGTGTTGATAGGTGTCGATCCCCTCTCCGTAATTGAAGCTCGAGCGAGCTTGCTTGCTGCTTCGCCCCAGGCTGCTACGCTCCAGGAAAACAAGTCTAGGCTGTGCGGGATGGTCTCGTGCACGCATCCAAACAAGTGAGAGGCCTAAAGAGGCATCACGGCAGCAGTAATTGGGCGATGTTCTTCCCTACGGGCGAACGAAGAAGCGGGTGGGACATTTAGCCCCACCTCGGAAACTCAGGCAGGTGGTAAGTGCATTTTATTGCTTTTGTGCTTTTAGCTCTTCGCCTCCAGTACACGGGTGAGGTCCCTTGCCCACGTATGCCCGCCTCATCCATGACCACTCCTACGTGGACTTGGTTGACCCGTTTACCCTGCACTCCTCATGCACAACCCACGCCGGTGTGCCTGGACCCAGGCACACATAACCCGACCTGTATACCCTATTGTCTGGCTTTGAGAGAGTGAAGAGAGAAATAGGGAGAGAGATGCAGGGAGGGTAGGGGCTAGGTTTTGCTCCTATGTGTGTGCGTAGGGAAAAAGAGGAGTAGCTGAAGAAGAAGGAAGGAGAAGGAGCAGCTGAAGAAAAAGAAAGAACAGAAGAAGTAGCCGCAGAAGAAGAAGAAGAAAGAGGAAGACAAAGAGGAAGACTTCAGAAGGCAAGGAAGAAGAAGTTGAAGACCTAGCCGTAGGAAGACAAAGAAGAGAAGGAAGAGAGAAAGCAAGGGTAGAAGAAAGGCAAATTTGGAGTAGAAGAAAGAAGAAGCCAAGAGGAATCTATAGAAGAAGAAGAGGAATAGCTGAAGTCAGAGGAAGAAGACAGGAAGTAGGAGCCGCAGCCAAAGCTCAAGGCAGCAGAAGAAAGAAAGAGAAAGTACTGTAGTATCCGTTAGTTAAGGCATCTGATTCAAAGAATCTGACGTCCAAGAAGAAAAAGAAAGAAGAGAAAGAAGCAGGAGGAAGAAAAAAAGAGAGAGAAGAAAGACATTTATTTTTGCATTTTCTCTCTCTAGTTTTTATATACATTGGATTGCATTCATATTATCTTTTGAGTAATTCGAAATTGTAATTTCTATTTCTAAAATACCAATTTGCTCCTTGAGTTCGACCTCGGAAGTTTTGAATTTTGAGTAATAAAATTGATAATCATTTTCGCGGTGATTTCAAATATATTACAACGGATACCTTTTTAAAACACGATCTCATCGTGAAGGGTGATTACCAACCCCAAACCAAAACTTGGCAGGACTAAACTCCGTAACAACCCATAGTGGTAAAGCAGCCCAAGACCCACCTTATCCAAACCAATCCAAGCCTGGTAGTAACCTAAGCCCTAGTATAGTTATCCAGGACACCCCTATCCCAGATCAAGAACCTGGACCTATTCTAGAGGAACCAACCAAGGTTCCATTTCCCGAGGCCTTGACCAAGGGAAAGAGGATAACCAAACCCGTGGCTCCTAAGGAGGATCTGGTCAAGATCTTTGAATAGGTCTATATAAACATCCCCTTTATGGATGCAATCCTCCATGTACCGGTTTACTCATGATTTCTAAAAGACATGTGTACACCCAAGCATAAGCCGCGAACCAAAAGTGGGAGTCTGATCGTACTGTCAGAGCAAGCCAGCTCTGTAATATAGAGCAAACTCCTACCTAAGGCTAAAGACCTAGGTACTCCCCTGATTTCATATACTATTGGTGATACCTAATTAGACAGAGCCTTATTAGATCTAGGTGCCTCCATAAACCTAATACCTACATCCCCCCTTGACCACCTTGAAGAATCTGAGCTTAAATCGACTGAGGTGATGTTGTAGTTATCTGATCAATCCATTAAGTCACCTAAAGGAGTACTCGAGGATGTCATCATTAGGGTACGGGAATTCTACTTCCTGGTGGATTTTATAGTCTTAGATATGGATGCACCTGAAAACCCAAGGGATACACTGATTATACTAGGGAGACCTTTTTTGGCCACTGTTAGGGCCAATATAAACTGTGAGGAGGCCTAAATAGAACTGAAATTCGGGAACCAAACACTGAAAATTGACATCTTTAAGGCCCAACAAGGGATTAATTGCGGTGTTATAGAACAAATATGTGATGTCAAAGCCATGGTTGATGAATCGTACATTGAGGACAACCTGATTATTCCCGATCAACCACCAGAAGATCAAAACCTGCAAACAGTGGAGTCTGAACCTGATCTAGATATGCCCATAACATGTTCCCTTGCTCCTGACACACACCCTGAACTGCCCGCTGCTGCTGAAAACCCTGTTCTGGAACTCAAGCCTCTTTCCGGCCATCTGAAATACGTCTTTTTGGGTTCCAATCAGATGTTTCCTGTGATTATCAACCCCAGACTCACACCTAACCAGGAATCCCATCTTATTACTGTTCTCCAGCAACATCGTAGAGCCATTAGATGGACTCTCGTTGATTTGACTGGCGTCAGCCCCTCTTATTGTGCACACCATATCTACACTGAAGAGGGCACACGACCTTCGCAAGAAATGCAGAGACGTTTGAATCCTAATCTGCAGGAAGTCATGAAAAAGGAGATCATTAAGTGGTTAGATGCAGGGATCATCTACCCGATCTCCGACAGTTGGTGGGTGAGTCCAATCCAGGTTGTGCCTAAGAAGGTAGGACTCACCGTCATTACGATTGAAATCGGGGAAGTCATACCTATCCATGTGGCTAACTCGTGGAGAGTCTACATTGATTATAAAAGACTCAATCCCTCCACGAAGAAGGATCATTTCCCACTACCGTTTATTGATCAGATCCTCGAGAAACTAGCGGGAAATAGGTTCTTCTGCTTTATGGATGGGTACTCCGGTTATAACCAAGTGGCAATCCATCTTGAGGACCAAAAAGGACCACCTTCACCTGCCCCTTCGAGACGTACGCGTTCCGAAGGATGCCGTTCGGTCTCTGCAATGCACCCGTGACTTTTCAGTGGTGCATGCTTACTATATTCTTAGATATGGTAGGTGATTATCTGGAAGTCTTCATGGATGGCTTTTTAGTATTCGGAGCATCATTTGATGATTACCTCCTACACCTGGTCCAAATCCTTAGGTGGTGCATTGACGTGAATCTGGTTCTTTCCTGGGAAAAGAGCCATTTCATGGTGCCTAAAGGAATTGTCCAGGGACATCTGATTTTAGAGAAAGGCATCCAAGTAGATCGAGCCAAGGTGAACTTGATTTCCAAACTCCATATTCCTAGCTCGATCAAGGGCATCCGATCTTTTCTGGGGCACATTGGTTTTTACCATCGATTTATCCCTGATTTTTCGAAAATCGTACGCCCCCTAACCACTCTTCTCTCCAAGGATGTACCTTTCAAAATCTCCAAGGAATGCACTCAAGCATTTGAAATCCTCCGCGACCGAGTTACCTAAGCCCCAATCCTACAGTCCCCTGATTGGTCTTAACCCTTTGAGATCATGTATGATGGATCTGATTTCGCTGTAGGAGCGATATTAGGGTAGAAAATTAACAGGAAACCCATGGTCATTTATTACGCTAGCAAAACACTTGACGAGGCTCAGCATAACTACACAGTTACTGAGAAAGAGTTGCTAGCCATAGTATTTTCCCTGGAAAAGTTCAGAACTTTTATCCTAGGTTCCTATGTTATCATCTACTCGAATCACACAGCTGTGCGGCATCCTTGCAAAAAAGGATGCAAAACCTCGATTAATCCACTGGATCTTGCTGTTGCGAGAATTTAACCTTGAGATTCGCGACAAAGCAGGAAAATAAAATGTGGTAGCTGATCACTTGTCCCGCCTTCCTTCTGAGATCATCAACCTTTCCAGACCCATCACGGAACATTTTTCTTTTGAGAACCTTCTGACTATCAATATAGGACTTCCATGATTTTCTGATATAGTAAACTACTTGGCATCACATCAAATCCCGTCCGATTGGTCGAAGGCCAGGAAGGACAAATTGCTTTCTGATGCCAAGTATTACTTCTAGGAAGACCCGTATCTTTTCTGCATTGGTGCTGATCAGATAATCCGACGATTTGTCACGGAAGCAGAAATCCATGGCATACTCTCTTTCTGCCATGACCAGGCATGTGGTGGGCATTTTTCAGGACATAAAATCGTAGCAAAAGTCCTCCAATGCAGCTTCTATTGGCCCACAATTTTCAAGGACACATACAATCACTGTAAGGTATGTACCCATTGCCAAACCTTGGGCAACATGAGCCATCGTGATATGATGCCTTTACAGCCGATTCTGGTATGTGAAATTTTTGACATTTGGGGGATTGATTTTATGGGACCCTTCCCTATCTCGGACGGCTCCGAGTACATTTTACTCGCTACTGTCTATGTGTCCAAATGGATCGAAGCCATTCTAACCGGAACCAATGATCATAAAGTTGTTATCAAATTCATTCATCAGAACATCTTCTCACGGTTCGGGATTCCTCGTGCTATAATTTCTGACGGAGGGACCCATTTCACAAATGCTCAGTTCAGGTCACTGATGACCAAATATGGGGTGTCACATTGAATCTCTACTCCTTACCACCCGCAAAATAATGGTCTAGCTGAGCTATCAAACCAAAAGATCAAGAAAATCCTCCAGGTTACTGTTCGACCTGATAAGAAGGACTGGTCATCCCGGCTTCTGAAAGCTTTGTAGGCTTATAAGACCACCCACAAAACCCAATTAGGTATGTCTCCCTTTAGATTGGTCTATGGGAAGGCATGTCACCTCCTCATCGAATTGGAGTAGAAAGCCTATTGGGCAGTACAAAACTGCAACCTAGATCTTTCTAAGGCTGGAACCCAAAGAAAGCTTCAAATGAGCGAGATCGATGAATTACGCCATAACACGTATGAGAACTCACGAATTTACAAAGAGTGGGTTAAAGCCTTTCACGACATGCACATATCTAGAAAGATCTTTCATCCTGATCAAAAAGTCCAACTCTTCGATGCTAGACTCAAACTATTCCCAGGAAAACTGCGATCAAAATGGATCGGACCCTACTTGGTCTAACGAATCTTTGGAAATGGAGCCACTGAGATCAGTCCACTCAGCCACGATTCTGAACCTTTCAACGTGAACAATCAGAGACTCAAACCGTTGATTGATGTGATCGATACATATTTGGCTAAGATATCCTTTACCCCCCATTCTCCCTGAGCTCATTGCACCCAGCCGATGGCGTTAAACTCAGCACTTAACGGGCGGCAACCAGTCATTCTTAAAAATTTTGAAACCTTTCTTAATATTCCTATGCTGAATTCATATTGCACTTTAGGGTTCATCCATTAGAACAGTTGACTCCATCTCAGGTACCCGTACACGAGTCTAGAAATCGTTCGCAACAATCACCTCGACTCGTTCGCCCACCCAAAACCTATCCTAATGATTGAACTAAGCTGAATTCAAACCCACCTAATTCACAATGGGGACATTGCAAATCGTAGGCATGGGGGGTATGAAAGTGCAAGACATCATGAAAACTCATCTCACAAGAAAAGGTTTCAACAAAAAAAATCACATATCAGAAAGAAACACCAAAAAAAAAACTTGAAAAAGAATAAAAAAAATTGAGGGGAAGAAAATTTTTGATGTCATACAAATCATAAGGAGAAAATGAGGAGGAAAAGAGCAAAATGACAAAAAAAAGGAGCACAAAATGAAAAAGAAAAACAGAGTCATTAGTAAGAAATTAAGGGATTAACCGATGCTCTAGACCACATCAAGGAAAAGAGAAAAATATAGGAAAAAGTGCTAATGAGACACAAAAAGAGATTAGTAGGAATGCTGATCTTAGGCCTTTTAGGCTAGACTCTTGGGCTTAAGCATTCAAGTATCCATTAAAATCTGGATAATCCTCAAGAGGTTGAGGAAAATGCGAAGCTTAAGTATTAGGTCTAAGGCTTAGGGAGTATTTGGCCTCGTTAACTGACCTTTTGTTTGCGGAACTCAGTAACCTAAGCACCCCAATCTATACACAGTCTGGTTCAGTACACATAACTATCAAAATCATGCAAAAGCGTTTAAATGCTCTGAAAAAGTTGCCTAGATTAGGGGCATCCGATCAACACAAGTTGATTTGGATGAGTTCCCAGCGCGGAGAGGTGGGAAATTCCCCTCGAAGATGCGTAACAGCATATCGTCTCCTTGGTGCTTGTCTCCTAAGATATTTACATATCCTACTGGAGGCATGTAAGCACCCTGCTGGTTCAGATGCCATGGGCGGCATTATCACGAAATGTTGATTGCTAGGGTCTGAATTTTGCTACAGAATGCCATGGGTGGGATTATCTTAAAATCTCAAAAGCCAGGGTTCTGGGGGTTGCCATGGGTGATGCTATCATGAAGCATCGATTTCTATGGACCATTGAGGATTATTGATAGGGACGAGGAATCCGATATAGATCATGTTGAGAAGCCAATCCGAAGCTAGAAATAAAAAGAAAGGAGAGAGAAAACTCTCCAAACAAATAAATCCTCTGCCTCTCTCTTACAAAAAATGCACTGCAAACTGAACCGAGGCTAAAACATGTCTCAAGCACGGGTGCTTTAATCGCAGAGTCCAACAAACCACAGGATAGTTCCTGGTGGCGTTAAAAACCTTCGTGGAGGACCGAGGCTAGAGCTGGTCAGGTCCGGATCTTGGTTCGTACTTGAGTACCTCTAGGCCTACTATCGGCATTCTAACCTAATCAAAAAAGAAAAAGAAAAAGGAACTCATGGTCTAGAACAAAAGTTAAAACCTAAAAATTTTGCAAAGAGACTAGCAAAAGCTAGGCATGGGGGTATGATGGGAACACCATCATGAGCCCTAACTAGCTCATTTTGACCTAGAAAAGAGAATAAAAGCTCCTATATAACCAAGTGAAGGGCCTAACTCAAGGAATAACTGGTTTGAAAGAAAAGTAAGAAACAAAGGGTAAAACTGTAATTTTACCATTACAGTACAACAACAGGATTTCTCAGGGGCAAATATAGGTCAAATGATCTTAACAAGATAAAAAGTGGGTTGGTTCAATCAGAAAAGGTTTAATGTGAAATCTGGGAATTAAATGGCTTCTTGTAACCCTAAATTGACCCACCTAATTTAACAAGGTTTTGGTTAGGATAAAATTCAACTAAACCCTCCAAAATTCATGGAAAAATATCCTTTAGGGTTTAGAACCTTAAATTTGGCCTTTAGAACCTATTTTGAACTAAATAGGGGTCCTAGTCAAATATTTGCCCTAAGTTGGGTTTTTATGTAAAATGCCTAGAAAGACGTGGTCAAACCTAAAATCCAACTTCACAATTGGATTCCCTAGGTCTAAATTAGGTTTATACCAAAATTTGGACCCAGGGGGAGTTCACCTTGACCTACTTTGCAAAATAGTCCAACCTGATTACATTTATGCCCCTAGCTTTTGAAAACCCTTGCAGACACCACCCTATCTTCCTCGTCGTTCTTTGCAATTAGGCCCCTCCGCCATTACAGCAGAGGAATCCTACTCCAGTGAGGATTCGAGGGGGATATCTCCTTGATTCCTCAGAGAATCACTCTCAAATTTGAAAGGGAGATTCTCTGAGGAATTCTCATTCATATGAACCTAATCATGAGCTCTGATTTCCACCCAATCAATCTCTCATACGAACACATGAGAGATTTGGGTATCTCTTGACCTTCCAAGTCCAGCGACGCTGCCATGCTTGGAAGCTTTCCTTCTAAGCACAAGGCCCTCTACCTGCGACTATAAAAGAGACCCCAGATCCTCCCGTTCATCTCAAGCTTGTTTTGGCTTGAGAATACCCCAAACTTCCCCTCTTCCCCTCCAGCAAAAATGGCCAACAAGCTCTCGTGACTCCTCCCCCTTCTTCTTGCTGCTTTGCCACCATACCAGTGGCAGAGTTGCCTCTGCCTCCTTCGTCCGTGTCGCGCCACACCTACGCCCGTGCCTATCTCCCTCTTGTCGTTGCCGCCTCTCTCTCTCTAGGTTTTCGTCACCGACGATGGCACATACGAGCCATCCACCTCCTCTACTACCCCTTCGTCCATCACCTTGCAAATAAGTCCCCTTTCTCTACTCTTTCTTTTCCCTTTTTCTATTTCTAATTTCACGCCTCAACAACCACATATCACGGTCACCTTCTCCACCTCCGGCAGACCACCGCGACGTGCTCCAACCATTCCATGCACCCACCCACCTCTCCAACCACCTCGAAAGCATCGCCTCATCCCTCTAATCATTTTCCCCCTCTCCATTATCCGCCACAACTTCCACACACTCCATCCGAACTCACCCAACTCCACGGCCACAGAACGACCTAGGCATGCACGCCCAGGTCGTCTCACACCATGCCAACACCCGAGCTACCTTCGCCGTGTCACGACAAAGCTTTTTGAGTGATCTGACAAGGCTGTGAGGCCGTTTTCATGTCGACAGGTACAAGTGCCCTGCCCTCCATTAAAGCATGCTTGAAGGAGCTTGCAAGCTTCAGCTTCGGCCCTAGGCATCAAGATTCCAGGTCCCAGACATGCAATTTCCCTTTGCAAATGACTCACGCACAGCAATTGGAAGCCAAAGCACCTGCAGGCTCTGCGATTGAGTGAAGATCTACTGTCGGTGCACGTGGGAAGCGGGTGGGACATTTAGTCCCACCTATGAAGTCCGTTAGTAGGTGGTGCGGCATAAATTGAAAAAGTGTCAGGGGCATATCGCCTCCTGACACGGGGTGAGGTCCCACTCGCCCACCACGCGTCTTCCTCGACCCATGCCTCCGCAGACTTGGTGTTCGACCCGACTACCCGCGCACTCCTCACCCACCACACACGCCGGTGGGCCTGGTCCCGGGCGTGTTGACCCAACCCATTTACCCGAGAAAGGCTTTGGGAGAGCAAGCCCAAGAGAGAAGAAAGAGAGGAGAGTTCGCAGAGAAGGTAGGGGTTAGGTTTTTCTCTTGCAGGGAAAGGAAGAAGAAAGAGGAAGCTGAAAGAGAAGCCAAGGAAAAGAAGCTAAGGAGAAGGCACGGTTGAAGAGAAGGCAAAGTTCAAAGAAGTAAGAAGAGTTGAAGATCATAGCATAGAGAAGAAGATAAAGAAGGAAGAAGGAATCCTCAAAGCCAAAGGAAGAAGATAAGCAGAACTCAGCTAAAGTTAGAAGCAAAGAAAGAGAAAGAAAAAAGCTAAAGTCAGAAATTAGAGAAGAAAGAAGACAGGCCAGAGAAAGCTCAAGACAGAAAAATAACAAGAGAGATTGAAAAAGCGCTATCTGATTTTTACATTGATCTTTATATTTTTTGAGCTTCTATATATATTGAGATTATTTTTCTTGCTTCATAATTTTGATTGATCATTACATTTTATAAATTTGAAAGTTGTGTTCTTAGTTTTTAAATCCTAATTTGCTCCCTGTGTTCGACCTCTTATTCATATTTTTCAAGTAATAAACTTTCATTTGTTTTCAAAAAGATTTTGGCTATACTACGACGCAATCATTATAAACCCGATTTCTCTTCGATAAACATATAGGAATCATGTCTTGAGATTTTTGTATTTCTTTTTCTTCCTAATGGCGAGGTGGGGAGTCAATTTGCACAGTGATGGGGATTTCACCAGGTTTTTGTAAAGGCTCGGGATTAGTGGTAGTTTTCCCACTCCTCAATGTAGTTACATGTGCCGTCGGATTATTATTTGGAGGAAGTGGGGGGACTTGTGGTTGTGGAAACCTGGGAGGCTACTGAGGTGGTGGATTAGTAAGAGGCTGATTCGGGTATTGTGGATTTCTTCCTGGATACTGGTTCCGTTAGTGATTAGGGTTGGGCATGGGTTGGGACGGAAGATGTCCTGCAGGTCTTTGAGTGGGAGTAACCCCAATCTGATTGTTCAGATTTGTGTTGGTGCGGGTTACTTTCGACATTTTTGTCTACATGTCCTGTAGGGTTCTCATCATCTGGGCATTGATGTCTTGTTGAGATGTCTCAGGATGAAAGGTTGGATTCGACCCATACCCATTAAAATGATCTGGTTGGGAAGGAACCTGATTATTCCGGGAGTAGTTCGGGTAATTTTTCCAATTTGATGAATTTTTAAAGGGCTCCTGGATGGCAGAAATATTTTGAGTGGGGTTAAGATCTGGATAATTGTAATTCCCCAAAGAATCATAGACAATCCCCGATTATTGGTAATAATCAGCAGGGGTAGTGGTGAGATTGTGCAAATTTTCTCTTTGTGAAAGGTTAGGTTGGGTTTGATGTGGATTGTGTGGAGCTTGGGTGGATGTGGCAAGTCTTTCCTAAATTTTCTTTTGATTAACATGCATCTGGTCGAGTTTTTGAGAGATCATTTGAAGATCGCCTTGGGTGACAAGGATAGATTGAGTGCCTACTTCATGAACACCGAACTGCAGGTTTTGAGTTCTGCAAAATGTGTTCATGGAAACTTGATTAAATGAGTTTTCACTCATTTCTTCAAAAAGATCATAAGCACTCTCAGCATCCATATTCAAGAACTTTCCGCCACACGAGGCGTCGACAAAGTGTCGAAGTTGATCTTCTAAACCATTATAGAAGACCTGCACGAGCTGCCAAAAAGGGATCTCGTGGTACTAGCAACTTCTTAAAAGATCTTGGAATCTCTCCCAAGACTCATGGAAACTCTCACCAGATTTCTGTTGGAAGGTCGTAATGGATCTTCGTAATGAATTAGTATGACCTATGGGAAAGAATTTCTTGAGGAAGGCACTCTTGGGCTGAGGCCAAGTTGTGATGGGTCAGCCAATGGTCCTAAACCAATAAGTGGCCTTATCTTTAAGAGATAATGGAAATAGCTGCATCAGCCATAGGTCTTCTTGCACATTTCGGTAATGGGTTGTTTGTGCAAGAAGAGTTAGCTCTTCAAGGTGGCTGAAAGGGTCATCCCTAGGAAGGCCATGGAAGTGCTTAATCAAGTTCATGACTACTGGCTTGATCTCAAAGTCCCCCTCTGGTATGACCACACCTGGTCATTCCTCATAATAAGACGGATCATAAAAATATTTTAGAGGAATAACAGGCTGCTGATGGGGTGGTGGGTTTGGCCTTTGATTGGGTAGGTTTTGGATGTTCCTAGTCAATGTTTGTTGATTGGAATTTAATTTAGCAATCTGCTCAGCCATCATTGTTAAGAGATCAGGCAAGGGGTCATGATGTTGTGATTGAGGCAAATCAATATTAGGGAGCTCCAAGTGTGGGAAGTCAAAGGTGGGGGGGTTGCGGGTGGAAGGGTAAGAATTAGGGTTTTTAGTGGGGTTAGAGGTGGGATTAGAGGGGGAAGTGGAAGGATTAGTGGACCTGTTTTGTTGATTTTCCATAATTTCATAAGAAGATAGAAAAAGTGGTCTTTTTGCGTGGGGGGCGAAATCAAATGGTCCTTCCAAGTGCGGATTTTGAGACCATCGCCAATGCATAAAATGGAAGAATGGGAGGGGAGGAGAAGAGATGGAGATGAGAGAAGTGTGCACACAAGCAATCAAATTCTAGACTTAACTTAATTGACTCCCTAGAAATTAACCTAGGACTTGGTCGACCTAGGAAATAAGTAATCAACACTGAATACCTGTTCTGTCAACAAATCTAGCCAAGTTGCTTAAGGGGAGGTTTGGGCCCAAGCGTTTCCCAGGAAAATCCCCAAGTGCTTGTACAAACCCATGCCTAGTAGTTTGACATGGCCCCTCCACCTGAACACCAGATATTGATGACAAAATCGATAGTAACTAGAGAAAACTTAAGTCCTATATAGCAAGCCTAAATTGTTGAAACCGTAGGGGTCAAATTGCTACGAATTTTAGTTAGGGATAGGATACTAAAGTGCACACGGAATGTGGAGGGTGTTGATTGGGTTGTTGCCCTATTATTTCAATTTTTAGTGTGTGTAGGAATTGAAAAGTGGTTCCAATTAAAAATAAGTTGTCACAAAATTTTTTTGTATTTTTGTCTTTTAGGATTGGATTTAACTTAGTGTATTGTTAGTGTTTTCTTTTTAAGTTTTCAAACAAGTTTGAGGTTCCAAAAATAAGACGAAATCAAGTTGTATGGGTGAGGATATGTTTCTTTTTAGTTGTTTGTCTCTAGAAATGAAAAAGAAACCCTAATCCAATTGATCCTAGGACAGAAATTTAACTACCAATGTGTTATTTTTAGGTGTTCTATATTAAGTAGTGGTCTAAACAATTCAAAAAACACCACTACTTTGAAGAGAATCAAACAAGAATTCCAGAAAATATTATTTTAAGAGTTTAGGAATTCTTTTCGTAATTGTTTTGAATTTTTATTTGTACGGGTGTCAAAGTCCAGAAATGATACTTGTGGATATTTTGGACTTTTAGTACTACCACCAACCTCATAAAATTTTGGTGATTTTATATGATGTGTAAAATTTCACAAGGATTCCAGAAAGCTAAATTTTACAAAAATTGGATGAGTATAAAAATTCTAAAAATTCGCAGGCAATAGCAAAATACGAAGATTAAAGGGTGTGATCCCTAGGCAATCCACGAATTTTTAAAAATTAAACTCAAATCCAATTAATCTGAAATTTGGAAACAAAGTTCCCTACTTGATTTAGAGTTCTTAAGTGAAATTACAACATTTTAGGAGGCTTGTGGTGATCAGAATTGATTTTTCAAATCTGAACAGAAGTCTGGATCCAAAAAGGTAGAACACCAATACATGAAATGGGGTGGTGTTAATGGTGCAAACAAGCAATCAATGAGTTTTAAAATGCACCGCTCCACTTAATTAAATTGTTTAAGGTCCTGAAAGCCAAGTTTACTGTATTTTGGTAGTTTATTTTTTAGGTTAGGTGTGACATGTAAGAAGAACCAACCAGAATGTTTGCAGGACGATAAGGAACTTTGAGCTTTTGCTTCCAAATTCTCGCTTTCCCCCTATAGTTCCTGCACACACTAGAGAAAAGAAAGAGAAGGGGATGGGATCCAGTTCAAGCAAGAGAGAAAATGATGAAGCAAAGCCGTGCCTCCCTGACAACAGCAACAAAAAGTGATGCGAAAAATCACGTGATTTGTAATTATGGATTTTAAAGTTGTTGTAACACACGAAATTGCATACGCTTTTAAATTTATATTCCTGGATAAGGGAGTATCTAGGGTCATCCAAGGAGGCAAGTTGCAAATCAAAATCCCTTGCTTGAAAACATGAAAATCACCTTTCTTTCTGGTCTTTTAATTATATACTTTTTATGGATTTTTGAAATAATTGGCGAAAGAGACCAACACCTATAATTACTATGCTAACACCTAGGTGACAATTAATTCCTCTCCCTAAGCTCACTCTAGGCATGTGGAGGCCTAGAGTAATTAGGGAGAGGGAGTGAAAAGTGCTAAAAAAACAAAGTAATATAATGCGATAAAGATTGCAAAAAGAACGCAACTTTAAACTAGGACCAAAAACTATTTTACAAGGAACCCTAATAGAGGAAAGCTTTTACTACAACTCTCAAGGTACAAAAAAAATGAAATAAAACTAATGGTCCTGATGATGATGATGGATAAGAAGAGGTGGAGGTTTCTTGCTCCAAGCCTGGTAGCTCCTAGGCTTGGAAAGAGTCTTCCAACTCCTTCCTTGTAAAGCACCTTCAGATGGTGTCCTCCAAGGTGGAAGCTACCACCTTCAATTCTCCTCCTCCAAGGGTGGATGTCCACCATAGGACCTTCTCCTTTGCCTGGCTATCCTCCTTGAAGTAGAATGGCTCTCCTCCTTGGCATGGCACAAGTTGAAGAGAGTGGGAAGAAGAAGGCACCAAAGGGGTGGGTAATGTGCCCCTTAATCCTCCTCTCTACTCCTTCTTCTTGGCCATAGGTGTAAGTGGGTATAGGTAGAATAAAAAACTAATGGACGATGAAGAAGATGTGGGAAGTTAGGTGGGTATATATAGTGTAGGAAGGGGGGCATAGGTGGCTCTTGGAATGGATGTCTAGGATAGGACATGAGGGGTAGTTGGGGATCCAAGGGCTAAGGATAAATGCAGCCACCTAAGGGGTGCTATGGGGGGTAGTTATGGCTTTGGTGCCGCTTAGAATTGGCCCCAAAATGGGCCTTCTAGAAAGCTATTAGGTGGCACCACCTTAGGGTTCTAGAAGGGGGCTATGTGGATGGCTAGGATGGGTTATGTGGGTAGGTGTAGGGTGGATAAAGGGGTAGAAAGTTGGTGCCAAAAGGGAGGTGGTTAGGGTTAGTTTTGGCACCAACTTTTGCTATTTTTTGTGGTTAGTTGAGGGGTGAAAGGTGGTGAAGTGGTGGCACCAAAATGAGTAGGGTGGAGCTAGCTTATGTAGTTTAGGTGGACTTGGAGTGGAAGGATATGTAGGTGGAGTTAGGGTTTGGTTTTTGGTGCTAGGGAGGTGGATGCTAGATAGGCTAAGTTAAGCTAAGCTAGCTTAGCTAGCTATGGAGTAGAGGAGGCAATAAGAGCTAGGGTTTGTGGAGAGGAGTTGGGCAGAAGACATATGGAGCTGAATTAAAGCTAGCAGATGCTAAAGTGGTTAGCATGGAGCTACTCTAGCTGGCTTTGCTTGCTAGTTCTTTGCTAGCTGCTAAGCCAAGCTAAAGTGAGTTGGATTTTGCTGAATTGAGCTTAGGTGAGCTGGGTTTGGTGCTCCCGGGGAGGATCAAGCTGGCTGAGGCAACTAAGGTAGCTTAGCTCAACTGAGTTGAGGTAAGCTGAGTCCCTGGGAGCTAGACTTGAGCTTCCTGAGCTGGAATGAAGTCATTTTCAGCTGGCTGGAGTTGAGTGGAGCTGGATGTAGCTGAACCTGAGCTGGGGTAAACTCCCGTCAACTCAACTAAGCTAGCTAGAGCTCCCTGTGGACTAATGGGAGCTGAGATGAGCTAGACTCAGCTAAGTTGAGCTGGATCTAGGCTGACCTGAGCTAGGGTGAGCTAAGATGAGCTCTCTTGAGTTGCCATTCAGCTGAGATGAGTTGAATGTATCTAGGATGAGCTAACCCTAGTACAGGTGAGCTGAATTCCAATTATGGTTAGCTGGATCAATCTGAGTTCCAGCTGGTGAGAGCTTCTCCTTCACCAGCTGCCTTCCTGAGTGCTAGGGTTCAAGGGATTTGGCAATCTATTTATCCCTAACACTCACAAAAACACATCAAAAACATAATAAAAAATACAATGCATGCCCAACCTAAGTTATGCCTAAATGCAACCTAAAAAGTCATTTGCGGTGCAAAATCCTAAGAGCTAAGTTTGTTTTAATGCATAAGAATAATGATAAACTAGCATTTATCAGTACTCAACTACTAGCCAAGATCTAGACCTGACCAGCTTCAACCTGGGTCTACCGCAAAGGTTTCTATGGCTTGCAAAAACTACCCAGAGGTTCGTTGACCCCACTTGTTAAAGCACCCATTCGTAAACATATCATGTCTAGGCTCAGTTTGGCTATGCAATTTTTTTGTGAAAGAGATGGATAGAAGTAGATTTTTCATTTGGAGAGTTTCCTTTGTCTTTTCTTTTCAGATTTCCTTAGATCTAGCCTCGAATTTGCCCTAAATACGGTTTGTATCAGATTCCTTGTCCCCACCGTCAATCCTTGAAGCGTCCCTAGCAATCAATACTTCGAGATAGCACTGCCCATGGAAACCCAGAACCCTGGCTTTCGACACTTCATGATAGTGCCATCCATGGCATTCTGTAGCTAAATTCAGGCCTTGGCAATCGACATTTCAGGTTAATCTTGCCCATGGCACCTGAACCAATACAAAGTGCCTACATGCCCCTGGTAGGATATTTAGATATCTTAGAAGACAAGCACTGAGGAGACAATATATTATTACGCATCTTTGAGTGTAATTTTCCACCTCTCCGTGTCGGGAACTCATCCAATCAACTTGTGTTTGTGTGCCACTCCAAATATAGATCCTCGAGATGACTTTTCATAATAGAACACTTTTAACATTATTTCTTTGTTAAGGGCACTAAACCAGACTAGTGTGTGATTTTGGGTGCTCGAGTTACCAAGTCATGAAAACCAAAGGGTACGCAAGAAGGTTGAATAATCCCTAAGCCTTAGACCTACTACATCAGCTTCACACTTTCCTCAACCTCTTGAGGATTAATCCGAATCTTAACAAATACGTGAGTGTTTAAGCCCTACAATTAGCCCAAGAGGCCTAAGATCAGCACTCGTATTAATCTCCTTGTCCCTAGCGCTTCAGGACCTAATCCTTGTTTTGATTTAGTCTAGAACTTAAGTAAATTCCATAATCAATTGCTATGACGTTCAATTTTTTCTTGATTTTGCTCCTTTTGACATTTTGTATTTTCTCATCTTTTCCTCCTTATGAAAGACTTTCAATTATTTCTTCAAAATTTTCCTCCCCTTTCTTTTTTTTTTAAATATGTATTTTTTTGCGATAACCCCTCAGAGAATTGAAATTCCATTTGTTTGCACTTTAACACCCCCCATGCATATGTTTTGCAATGTAATTGTAAACAAGGTGGGTACGTATTCAGCTTAGTTCAAGGTTTAGAATAGGGAGAAAAGGTGGGTGAACATGTCGGGATGACTGTTGCAGACGATTTCAAGCTCTGATATAAGTATTAAATGTGGATTCGGTTGTTCTAAAGTTGAACCCTAAAGTGTAATAGGAGTGTAACTCAAAAAAATTATTAGAAGGGTCTCAATTTTTGGAATGACGGGTTGCCTCTCGTTAAGTGCTAAATTCAATGCCTTCAGTCGAGCAGAAGGTGGTCAAGGAGAAGGGATGGTCAAATCAGAGGAATTTTGTAGAACAAGCACCTTGATGAGTAGCCTGGTTGGTCCAACCAGGTGCTTTTTTAGATCAACAGACTGATGATGCAGACCAAACCCAATCAGTTTCGTGGGTTGATGGATGTGAATCAATAGGTGTAGAGCCCACTAGATACTTTGTGTCTCAAAAAAGATATGGAAATGCAAATCTAGGGTTTGGCTGAATCAGTTCAGCCTGATCAGAGTAGGGGTCCTCAAAGGAAAATGGATCTGTGAAAAATATAGGAACCCTACTGGTGGGATCAGAGAATGATAAGATGTGATTATCGATCTGATCAGTGTCCGATTCCTGGTCAAAAGATGGAGGTGAATCACATGCAATAGGATCACAAAGAGGTGTTAGAATAGAAATTGATTCCAGTGGTAAGTCAGGGTTGGGATCGGATTTTGAAAGGTTCTAAATGAGGTATGGCTACTTCGAGGTTCAAATCATCGGCCTCAGAATCAGAATCAAAGAATGGATCATGGATACTAAGGTCGTAAACTGGCTTATATTTGTCAAGAAATAGAGGTCCTTCGAAATCAGAGAATGATTCAAAATTGTCGAAGAATTTGTGACATTTAGTTTCTGAACCTGATTCATGATCAAGATTTCCACCACTGAATAAATCATGATGCATGAAATCACCAACCTGACTTTGATCAAACCTAGTATCAAATTCCGAGCTCAAAGAGGTGTCCTTATTAGGCACAGGCTTAGATTTTGGGTACCTAGGGTAGATCCAATCAAATCCCAACTCTTCAAACTCCGCTATTTCGATATCATAAATTGGTTTGACTTTCAAAAAATCAATTTGTTCCTCTGAGGAGTTTGGAGAGGTACAATCATCAAACATAGGCCCAAAGTCAAAATTTAGATCTAAAATCTAGTTCTCATCACAATGGGCCTCATGATCATCCCAAATAGGCTCAGATCTAGATTCAAGGTTAAGGGTAGGAATTGGGTCACTAGAATCTATACGTGGTTCTATTATGATGTCAGAATCACTCTCGAGGATTACCCTAATAGGATAAGGTGTAGGAATTACATCATCGAGAGGTTTTGACTCAAGCTCATCACAGGTGTTTCGTAAATGAAGGCATGATGAACTAGCTTCATGACTCTCTATGGCTGGTTCATAATTGGAAACACCTGCAACTGGATCCACCCAACCCACGTTTTGATCAAGAATGTCATTCGGCATAAAGTTTGAATCTGATTCCTTTTTGGTTGGGGGTCCACAACAACCTCTATTCTCAAACCCGAGCTCTGGGAAATCACATTGATCCTGAACGTTTTTCCAAGATGTCTTATCAATTTTTGGATATGGGTATCTCTAATCTATGGCTTGGTGTATCTTATTTAGCATATACCCTCATTTCTCAATGAGACCCTGGTGTATCTCCCAAAGTTGTGGATTTGACAAACATTGTATGTACTCAGTATTATGTAGTCTCCACAATTCATTATATTCTGGTAAGAGATCATCCCAGGTTGAACCATGTATCATTTGTGTTAACATCATTTCGGCATGATTCATAATGAGGTTTATTGTTTTGGGTACATTAACTTGAATGTTCCTAAATGGATCTAAGGTCTTGTAATACTCATCATGATGTCTAAGAGTAGCCTCGATCATTTTTTCCTTGATGCTCATGCAAGATTCAGGTTTCCTAAGTAGTCTTCCTATGTTGTCAGGTTGCATTTTCAAATCGAGTGGTGGATCAGGATGTAGAATCAAATTCAGGTCCAGATTGAATTGGTTAGATCAGATCAGAATTCCCACATAAGATTAACTCTAATAGAGGCCTCTAGGTTAGACCTAGGGACCTTTCCTGTGTATGTGCTCTAGAGAATAGATGAGGGACTGGATATGAATTGAACCCAATCAAGGCACCCAAATATTTTTGGATGACTAAGGCTGTTTCGAGGCAGATGATACCTCTAAATAAGAAATCCATACATCCGAGAATTACTTGGGCGGCTGATTGCGCAGCAATCATAGGTCTTAATTGACCTAAATTAGGCTAGGAGTTAGCGTAAGTTATGGTAGTTCATGCATGCATAAGCGTTATTTGTATCTTTACTATTCTTCCTATAGCTATGCATAGAATAATGCTATAATATACTAATTAGGTGCATTATATAAATTGCAGGAAATAAGAAGCTCAAAATCTGGATCTAAGACTGGATCTAAAGTTGGACCTGAAGCCAGAGTTGCAGCAGAGCTGGAGCAGTAAACCTAGAATAAGATGTAGTAGACAATAATGTAAGGGGTTGAGGTATGCTATTTTTTTATGCAGGAATAAAGTAGTAAATTATGGAGAACTTAGGTCCATCCTAGCCCTAGGACAGCCTAGAAGCTTCCCCAAGCCTTAGCCACCCTTAGATTAGGTCATTGTACCCTAGGATTCCCTAAAACCCTATTTATAGCCTCTATTTGGATGTCCAAATGAGTTACAGGACATCCAGAACCCTTAGCCACAACCTACGCACCTAAAAGCTACATCTGCAACATTTTAAGATGTCTAGACACTTGGTTAAACGTCCAATTTCTATAGACTGAACCTCAATTCTTCGCTAGCTCTGATTGGACGTCTAGACAACAAGTCTAGACTTCTGATTTTTCAGTATAAGATGTCAAACACTATTATTAGAGGTCTGGAATTGCTCTCTAGTTCTTGTTTTTAAATTCAAGCTTAGATCTTGAATTCCTAGGTCCCTAAACCCAATTCCAACCACATAGGAACCTAAATTAAGGTGCCCTAACCCAACTACGTCACCTCTAGACCTCCCTAAGGACCTAATTAGGTACTCACTAAACATAATTGACTTGGATCTTAGTCAATTCCATCAGCCTATTCAATTGGACTCACTGAGTCCAATTGAGCCCTAATCTCAGCACACACTGTCCAACTAGACTCAGTGAGAGTCCAATTGACCTAGACCTAACTTAATTGAGTTGTTTTACTCTCAATTAGGGTTTCACACATCCAATTAAACTTGTATCAAGTTTAATTGCATTTTACCTTAATTAATTAGGGTTTACAACCCTAATTTTAGACCTACCTTGACCTAAACCCACTAGAACCTGACCAGATCAACCTAGACACCTAGGTTTTGACCCACACACACCTACACACACCATCCACATGAAAATACCTAGCCTAGAGTTCTCTAGAACTCTCTACCATGTTTTGTTGCCTTGGTTGCTAAAAGTAGCAACCAATATGCATTCAATTTTAATATCCACCAAATGTGGATCTAAAAACTACCCATCCATCCACTCTCTCCTTCTCCCACGAGCTCCCACCATAGGCCTCTCTAGAGAATTTCATAACTCTCTAGAGAGCTTCCCTTAGGTTTATAAAAAAACTTAAGGGGTGGCCATTTGGTCCATCTTGGTCTCTTGGCTTTATTCCACCTCCATTACTCCACCTCCATCTCCATGAGCACAACATGGCATCTCCATCACCTCCATGTTAGGTCTAGATCACCTCAAACCTCTCTCCAAGGGCCGACCTACGTACCATTGGCCGCCCCTTTTTCTCTTCTCACCCATTCAAGGGCCATCGAAGCCCACTTCCGAATGCCCTTCATTCTGTTAGCTAGATAAGTAGTGTAGTTCTTCGTAGATTAATGTTTTATTACTGCTTATTAGTGTAGCTCCTTCTCCCCCAATGATGCATGCATAATCCTCGATAGATTCATGTATGCAATCATTTTCTGATAGCTGTTAGTTTTTACATTCCTTGTATGAGCATTCCGCTACCGATGCTTTGCAACTCTGTTATCATCATCTTTTTATATATATATGTTGAAAATCACCATGTGCCTAATTATCATCTTTTGGTGTGATTAAAGTTGCATGTTTTCAAATTCTAATATTTTGGCAATAGCATGACGTGCATCAATACGAACTTAGCATAAATTGACATGTGATTTTGAATAAGTAGAGTGAGCAAGATCGATTTCTAATTTGCATTTCCAAAAGCCTCCTAGAGACGAATAATCGTGACTTAAGTCTTGTTATTTTATAAATTATTTTTGACAAGCACTTTCATGCACTATACTACGATGAGATCTCTATTTTCAAAACACACGTGAGAATCACCTCCTATCAGTGGCCAGGAAGGAAGAGTCCTACAAAGACCCCTACACTGTAAAGCATCCCCACGGGTTACAGGGATTTCCCTACTTGACATTCCTTGTCACTGCAGTTCCAAGTAGACCGGAATGTGCAAATTGAGACCTTAAGTCTACCAATTTTAGCCCTAATTTGTGGCTTGAATTTCACTTGCTTTAGAAGTTGATACAATTTGTGACCTAATTTGGAGGTTGGCTGATCCACTTAGTGGACCAACTTCACCTAACCTATCCTAAGGTTGAGGATGAAATCTGGGCGAAGACCCAAATCACCTTGAAATTGACTCTCAGGTTATTAGGTCCATATTTTAGGGTTCAAGTGAATTTAGAGCCTTGATTTTAGGGTTCTCTTGGATAGATCCGTTCAATCAAGGGCTTAGGTGGCACACAAATGCAGGAAGATTAGTTTCCTTTAATGCATACAAGTGTGTACAAACACTTCAGAACCCTAATGTGGAAATCCTAATTGGCTCTATTCTCAAGTCCAGTTTGATCTCAAATATGGCACCTTGGGCTTAAACAAGAATGTGAGTTGTCCAAGATGTCGAGAATTTAAGTGTAAATCTTTAGTAGGTACAGGAAATCAGGATGGGGATTTTCTAATCAAATTGTCTCAATCTTCAAACAGATATAAATCAATTTCGTAAATCAAGAAACTTTGCCTTTAAATGATAATTACTAAGAAAATAAGGCAAGTGAATCCTAATTGACTTTTGTTTCCTTTTCTCTTTCCCAAGATTAAGAGATGATTAGGGAAGAACAAAAATTTTACCTACCCCTAGAGTGATTGATTGCATGGAAGATCTTCTCATGATGTACTGGCAAAATCAAAATAGAGCAAATATGGCAAATTAGAAACCAAATCAATCAAGATAAGACTAGTATTGAATTGCATGTTGCTCCCCAGCAACAACACCAAAATGTTGTAATGCTTTCATCGAGTTTTAGGAAATTCACATTGTAGTACGATCAACAAAAACATTACTACATTTAAATTTGTAAAGTGCTCGAAAATAAAAAATGATTCTGAGGTCGTTCACAGGGAGCACATATGGAATTCACACACAAATCACAATTAGTAATAATGAGCACAATCAATTAAATACAAGAGATAATCAATGAATAATAATCTACTCAAAATGATATTCAAATATAACAAAAGCATCTCAAAAAATCAATGGGATAAAAAGAAGAATAGAACCCTAAAAATGGTGATTTTAATGACCAAGGATATCCCTCAAGTTAAGCACATATCAAAGCATTCAATATCTCAACGGTGGTTTTGAACCACTTAATTTTCAAATAGCCACGTCAGATAAGTCCACAGTACCAAATAATCCCCCAGAACCTTCAATTAGACATCGGACCCTAAGGTCAGACGACTTAACCATTCAAAGCACAACCAGGCATAGAGAAGAAGCTTGCCTTAGATGCCAAGTGTTAGGCATATAAGGGTGCACGCATCTTGAGGAAAACCTACCCCTACCCTCCTTAGATTTCCTCACTTTTCCCTTTATTTAGAATAGGGCATAGGTAGTCGGGTTTATGGATAATCGGGTTGTGGGTCCAGGCTCATGGGGTGTGGTGGTGAGCGAGGAGTGGAGAGAGGTGAGTGGGGACCTCACCCCTGAGTGTCAAGGAAAAAGCCTTTACACATTTTCCTTTTATGCATGGTTGTGCTTTTGTAGTGAATGATGTGGGACTAAGTCCCCTTCTCCTTCTTTACGTTCAGCTGATGTGAGGATCTAGGTAATTGTTGCTTCTATGGGTGTTGCTTCGCCCAATCAATGACCTGGTTGGCTTCAGCAGAGAGTTCCACAGTTGATGGGGGTCGAAGCAGAGCTGAAGGTGGTCGAATGGTGGTTGTTAACGACGGAGAAGATGACGGCGATGATGGATCTCTAATGATTGCCTGAAATCATGAATACGTCCGATGAGGCCCAATTAAAATGCTCACGGGCATCGCCAAAGCACGGCGAAGGTGGTAGTAGTTTTCTCGTGGTGGTTGGGAGCGTGTGGAGGTGTGATGGTACCAGAGACGACAACTATGAGGTGGGTCATTCAGTGGGGTTGTGGAGTGGATGGAACACCCATTAGAGTTAGAGCTTTTGGTGGTGAAGTCGAGGCGGAGCTTTTGGGACTGGTGGTGAGGCATTTGGTGGTGTGTAGCAAGCATGTGGCTTCGCTAGAGGCAAAGAAGACGAAGAGGGAGATGAGTGAACAACGGTCGAAATAGGATTTTGAGGAGGTAGATGTATGCCAGGGAGAGAGAGGAAGGGAGAAGACCTACACTAATAGATGAAAGGGGATGAATTGTCACTGGATTTGATTGGCCGACACTGAAGACGATCAATCCTTCGATGGTGAGAACGACGACGAAGATAAGGGTTGGAGAGCTTCTACTATGATCGGCGAGAAGTGGATGAGGTCAGGGAAGGAGGATCGATCAAATTGGCCTTTGGTTGGTCTAAGGAAGACGTCGAGGAGGGTCGATGGAGCTGTGGTCGGAGGCGGCCGAGGAAGAAGTGGAAGAGGCTTTCTTGCGTGGAACTGAGCTGAGGATGCTGGAACCAACAGGAACGTTTATAGAGCTTGAACATGCTCAATTTGGGAAGATTCATTGCGGATTCATTGTGACTTGATTTGGGTTTCCTTGTAGATTTTAAGAGCTTCACCCAAGCTCTATGGTGCGAATTAGGATCCAAGATCCTGATTAGAGAATTCCTTGTAATGTGAACATCAATCCCACCAAATTTGGTGGGATTTGTAGTTGATTTGATGAGGTTTTGGTTCGATAAAAGTAAGTGCTTTAGTCAGTTGACCTAGCAATGGCAACACGGACCTAACTGTGAAGAAGATGAAGAAGTTGGGGATCCATTTGCAATAAAATCGAAAGTTAGGGGTTTAACTGAGAGAAATAGAGATCTTAGGGCCTAAATTGCAAACTAGGTCAAGATGTACTCTAATTGGGCCCAAATTTTTGTACAAACCTAAATTGAACCTAAGAAATCTGATGGTGAAGTTTGATTTGATTTTGACCAGGTTTGACTAAGAAATTTGCACAGAAACCCAAATTAGTGCAAAATCCCATCTAAAATCCTATTCTAGGTCAAAATAAGCTCAGATGGTCAAACCAAGGGTACCAAACCTCTTAAAATATTTTTTTTATGAATTTTAGGAGGTTTATATGAATTTTATCCTAACCATAACCTCTTCAATTCAATTGGATTTGAAATTAAGTTTTTGTGTGTTGTTTTTATTCTCGCAATGCGTGAAACCCCATTTCTGATAATGTTGACCCATTTTTGGAATTTTGATCTCATTTAACCTTTATTTGACCCCTGAGTGACCCTGTGGTTAATTTGTGTTTGTGATGTGCTGTTAAAATTTCAGAATTAACGTTGTTTTAATGTTTTCTTATCAGAGTGGATTTACGTGGAATTACTGTCCTCTGATAATTATTCAAGAGCATTTGTCACTTAATTTCAACTAATTCAAGTTAGTTATAGCTAATGATGGTGTTACCATCATAAGCCACTCGAGGAAATCAAGCTCACATGTGGCTAGATGCAAAACCTCCTTAAATTCTTTATAAAAAGGATCAGTTTCTAGAATCTTCTTAAGAATATACAAGTGAGCCAGATGCTGATCAATTTCAGAGATTGATTTATATTCTATATCAAAGATAGACCTTCGTGGAATATCAAATATGGAAAGACAATTTTCAGTATTCTCATTATATCCTCCATCATAATTTCTCTATAATCAATTATCTATTTCATCCATATTCATGACACAAAAGTTATTGAACTCCTCTACAAAATATCCTTCAAAAATAGATGCTTCAGGCTTAAGCTTATTCAACACATAGTCTTTTATTTTTTTCAAAAAATGCTCAACTGGATACATCCATCTGTATTGCACAGCCCAGCAATTTTCACTTCATTTGCAAGATGCAGCAAGAAATGAACCATGACGTCAACGAAAGATGGAGGACAAGTCTGTTCCATTTTACACAATGTGATGACATTTGTTTATCTCAGTAATCTAATATAACAGAATCTAATGTCGTCGAACAAATAGCTTTGAAATATTGTCTCATCTCTGTAAATGAATCTACTACTAAATCAATTAGCACTCCATGAATAGCTAGTGGGAATAGAACTTGTATGTAAAGATGAGAGTCGTGACTCTTTAGCCCACTAATTTTCTTTTGAGCCTTATTTGCACAACAAGAAAGTTGTGAGGAATATCCACTCGATACCCGTACTTCTTTCAAGAAGGTGAAAATTTTTTGCCACTGATCATTATGTAAGCTGTAAATGTCATCTGGAAAGTCAAAATTATCATCTTCTTTTTCCATAACATGTAACTTCAGACGAATGCCTAACATTATCATGTCCTTTCTCGCCTTCACTATATCCCTTGAACTATCAGTTAAGTTAAGCACATCCACGATGTTGTCCATAACATTTTTTTCAATATACATCCCATCAAGATTATAATGGATTGTCAACTCTTTCCAATACGGGAGTTCCAATGAAGAAAATGTTCTTCTCTTTAAATCATGAATGTTTTAAAGTTTGGTCTTTCTTGAATAGATGACCTAATCATATGTTACCAAGCTATTGTAATTTCTCCATTACTTGAAATCTTGACAACCATATTGAATCTGTGTTCAGCTTATTCCATAGATTCATGAAAGAATACCGACAAGTTTTACCGTTAAACTTGTCCTTAAACATTGTATTTCCCATCTATGTGTAAGTACCTCTATTTTGATGAAACAAAATTATGTTCTACTGTGAACTAATCTTTCAGGATCACGCTCGCTCAAATCAAGTCAATTATCCTCTGTGTGGATCAAAGTGAAGATTATCTTTAGTCAAAGTAATTCTTTTATATTTCTTGAGTCTAGAATTATTGTAAGGAACCTCAGGATTAAATACCAACCTTTCTAAATCATAAAATAAACATTTAGACAGTGTTGATCGACCAATATATTAGAACTGATCGATTAAATCAATTGATCGATCAAATTAGGAAAATTTAGCCTAACAGTCAAATTTGATTTTCCCACAATTGATTGACCAATTAAATATTTGATCAATCATCAATTGATCGACCAATTAAGTAAATTGATTGACTAATTTACTTCGAATGATTTTTTTCAACATTCCAAAAATGCACCATTTTCACCTATAAATAGGGCTCCTCACCCCTCATTTCGAAACGTACATTGAAAAAGATTTGAAAGAGAAAAAGTGCTTTTACTTCAATTCTTCGTCGTGCTTTCATGCTCATTCTGCTACACTTTTCAAAAGCACGTCACTCTGTGCTTCTGAAAAGAAACCTCAATTTGCATATTTTAATTCCTTGAGGTTCTATAGGATTATATTATTTTATTTTAGTTGTTGCTTTGATTATGGATCCCAAGTTGTTGGGAGAAATCCATGTTGTTGTTGTTGTGCTTCTCTTCAAGTTGTAAATAGAAGTGGTTTGTAAGAGGTTGTGCCACTCTCATTCAAGTAGTGATTTTTATCGGGGAAGGGCATCCACTATAAATCTTTTTGTATATTGTGGGATTATTATTTGTGCCATTTTTTTTTACAATCGATATCACTCTTGATCTTATGTTTGTGGCCAAGTAAGATCCGCAGGACGCCCTCATTTGGTATCAGAGCCTACTCATGAAGGAGACATCACACCTCACCTTCACATGGCTGCAACAACAAGTTTTATGGAGGGACAATTATTTTTCCAACCACCACTATTTGACGGATTTTATTATGATTATTAGAAAAAAAGAATGCAAATTTTTCTTGAAGTAATGGACTTTGAGATTTGGCATATCATTGAGTCCAAATATATGCCAAAGAAGAAAGAAGAAAAAGAGCTAACGAAGGAAGAGAAGAGGAAAGCGACAAATAATGCTAAAGCCATGAATGCACTATTTTGTGCATTAACAAGTGAGGAATTTGACAAAGTTGTGTCATGCAAAAGTGCATATGAGATATGGAACTAGCTCTCTGTCATGTAGAAAGAAACCACTAAAGAAAAAGTAACATTAGATGATTCCAACTCAAGTTCGGAATCAGATGCTGAGAAGGAAAGCCACGAAAATGGAGTTACTCATCTATGTCTCATGGCACCAACAAAATCAAGTGAAGAAGAGGTAAACTCTAAGCTTATTTTAGATGAATTATTAGATGCATATCATGATTTATACAATTTAGCTAAAAGATTAAAGAAAGAAAAGAAGGAAATTAAAGATAAGTGCACTAGTTTTGAAAATGAAAAACTTAGTTTATCTCCAGAATTAGAAAATAAGAAAAGAGAATTAGATGTACAAGAGTTGTGAATATAGAATTCCATGAGAAAGTAGAAGATCTCAAGGAACAATATATTCAATTCAAAGACACACTTAGTGACCTTAAATATTCTACTAAAACATATGTAGAAAAATGTGAGGACATTAAATAGAAAAATCAAAAGAAGATTAGGAATGCATTTTCATATCGAAAGGCCAAGAAAAGAGAGTCTAGTGGATCCTCTAACTTGAAAGGAATTAACAACCAAGGACCCAAAAGAATTTGGGTACCAAAAAACTGTGTGCAAAATTGTGTTGTAGGTTATGGGAAAGATCGACATGGAAATCACAATTGGAGAGGCAACCTTCAACAAGCCAACAATCATCAATTTGGCTATGAAAGATGGTGGAACCAACAATGACAATGGATGCCAGATTTTTGGTGGAGACCCCCTCCACCTGACTATTGCTATTATGTATAACTCCTTATACCTTAGCAAGTATGATTCCCAAAACTAAATCTTTATTACTTACTTAGTTATAAATAAATTTTTAATATAAAATTGATTAAGCATTGAATTAATTAATTTTGGATAGCAACTTGATAAGGGGAGAAGAATAAAGAGAATCAAACCTTGATATGGGATCATTGTTTGAGGGGGAGAATCAAGATCACTTTCTTAGTACCATTTAGATTGCATCTTTATCAATGTTGGATTATATAACTCTTACTCAACACTTCATTTTATTTTGATATAGTCATTGTGTTAGACTATCATGAATTCCATCATCTCCTTATCATGAATTTGATAATTTTCATATGATAAATTTGACATCATGCTTAATAGTATATTACTTCAAAAAAAGGTGGATAAAAATGCCCATTTCATTCTTAGAATTTTACTTGTTTAAGTATGATTAATAACAAGTCACTTGAGATATATCTTTTTGTTGATAACAAAAAGGGGGAGTAAAATATGCATGTTGATAGGAGGAGTAATTCTAAAGTAATTATTTATTATTCTCGCATGCATAGTTGTAATTTTGTTATCATCAAAACGGGGAAGAATGTAAGTACCTCTATTTTGATGAAACAAAATTATGTTTTATTGTAAACAAATCTTTCAGAATCATGCTCACTTAAATCAAGTCAATTATCCTCTGTGTGGATCAAAGTGAAGATTATGTTTAGTCAGTTAATTCTTTTATATTTCTTGAGTCTAGAATTACTGTAAGCACTACAAGAAATCAGGCTTTTAGCGGCAGATATTTATCGAAGGTTATATATAACTGATGGGAATTCAAATATTTGGCGATGATTATGTTAGAACCACTAGCATACCTAAACTCTATCTATTGTCGTAAGTTCTAAACCTCCAACATAGATGAAGTGTCATTCCCATTCTAATCTAAGCCACCGACTTACCCTAAACCCTCATCCCATCCAACTGATGTCGGTTCCTCCCAAAACCCTCAACACCGCAACTGGTCCCCTCATCCTCACCAACCTCACCATTGACACTTCCTCACCATCCTCACCATCGCAACTCCTCGACGCTTCCTCCTCATCCTCACCATCGTGCGACCTTTGCCGTTCTCCGTCGTCCTCATTGTCTGTGACCACCGTTGAACGTCTGCGACCATTGTCTATCATCCACCATCATTCATTGTCATCTTCGCTCGCTTCATCGTCATCGTCGATCGATTGTCCACCATCGCTCCATGATAGTAACCCTCTTCGTACTCTCTATCAAACCAAACCTTCGATGGCCTTGTCTTCTGGCATCGCTCGTGCATTCCCTTTCTCACAAAATCCATTCAAAATCATCTTGATTGGGGATGAGTTTCTTTTCTCACGACCTTCCTTTTCTCACCTTGTCTCATCTTCCGACATTCATAACTATGTGTACCGGCAAGGTTTGGTGAACGAGCGTAGCAAGGGGTAGCAGTGAAGAAGGAATATCCCCTGTTGATGTTTAGAAAAGGGTTAGCTTAAACCCTAACCCTTCACATGAATATCCCTTGTTGAGATTGCTCGATATTTTTGATACTGTGATGCTTCACACACAACCCTTGCCCAATTATAGATAGTAGGACAGATTTGGTGTCTAGCATTATAAACTCTTGTCATGGGAAGAACCTTTCTTGGGAGTCATGAACAGTAGTTAACAAGGGGAACTTACCACTTTTTGACGGTATTTGTTGGCTATCATTCCTTTAGTTGCTAATAAATTTCTTGCAAGACTGGGTGATGGAGCTGTTTTCAATGTTTAGCATGATGATTGGACATCTTTTTTCCCTAAAAGAAATATCTAAATTGTTTGCTTAGCAACAAACTGAGATGAGACCCTTGTGCTCTCTCCCTAGTACATGTTCAAGGTAAAAGTAGTAATCACACCATGTTGACCTTTTACTGCTTCTCAATTTCTTTTCTCTTGGCTTCACTCATTTGTAATAAAATGACAAGTTCGTTTAACTGTTCCTTTAGATCCTTTATCTCGATTTCTCGAGTTCGTAGTCTTTTAAATTGGTGTTGTAATGAAATTGCAACAACACCATCTAGCAAACAAGAGCAGATTGAGATAGGGTTTCATTACATGTTAGATATTGTAGGTGCGTGCTATGATAGTCCAGGAAAAAACTTGGATTGGTGCCAACAACAACCTTTTTTTTTTAGTCTAACATTGCTTGTTTTTTGCATTTAAGAAATTTAGATAGAGTCCTAGACGATTGGCTAGTAAAACTTAAAAAAAAATGGAAGAAACCATTAAGCATAAGGCTAATATGGAACTAAATTGTGATATCACTAAGGACACATGGGAATGACAACAGAGAAACCATATAGCCACTTGTACATCATACGGGGAGAAAGATTTGTGTAAAGTCACTATGTTTAGAATTGGGTTCTTATATTTAAACTGTGATGTTTATCATTTCATTTTGTTTTTCAATAAGTTTTTCTTTTAACAAGCATTTTTCAATAACTTGAAGAAAAAGAAATAGAGAAAAATGATGGATAAAGAAAAAGAGGCTTTTCTATAGCCTTGCCTAGCATCAACAGCAACATTAAAGATATGTTGAAGTAAACTTTTTGCATCTGCCATTGATCATAACAAATTCCATCATCCACGGCTGGTAAAGGCACAAATGGTTCTCTAAAACACAGTGCGGACGACTCCAATCCACTAATGTCTCCAATCTAATGTCTCTAAAGCACATTAGATTTTTAATTCTAATGTTTCTTGATTGATACTTTTTCAGGTTCTAATATTCTATTTCTATTTGAGGCTTCATCCTCAAGACTTTGAACTTATCTAAGGTTTTATATTAGTCTCTACTCACATTTTTAAGGTAACTCCTGATCTTCTTATTATAGGTTTTAGGTTAATCATGAACCTTAAGGAAAAAATACTTACCTGTTCAATACTTGTGATCATGTTGTAGGGACAATGAGTCAATGTATATATACTACACATATATGCATAATGTGTTGTCTTTATACCATGACACAAGTCTTGATCGTCCTCAAATAACACCTAAGTTATTTGACATATATGTGTTACATGTGACAAATAACACCTAAGCTATGATCAAAGTAGTTATGCACTCCTTTCTGTAGCTTACTTCAAATTGTGGTTGTCATTTTCATATATTAGGTTGATATGGACAAGTCTTGGATAGCTTTGAGAAGCATCGACTACATTCGTTATAAGAGTGGAGTGACAGTTTTTGGATTGGGCATTTCATGATGATAGAAAACTACTTAGGAAAGGAAGATTGTATAATAAGATCTTATGCTCATGCAAGAATTGTATGAGTGGATTGTCATTCTAACGAGATATTGTATTTGAGCATCTCATATGTGACGGATGGTGGCTTCATTACACGGTATGGACCGCTCATGGGGAGGTTCCTGCGAAGAGTTCGGAATGATGCACCACTCTTGAATATTCTAATTATGTAGGTGGTGACAATGTTATGACAATGTTGGAAGAGATGGCAGATGGTCAGGAAAATCTAATGGATGATGAAAGTATGTTCCGTGATTATAGTAAGTTTTGGGATGCATTAAAAGCAGTGGAAGAACCTATTGCTCCAGGGATTAATTCAATGTCTAGATTGTCATTTCTTATTAATATGTTTCAAATTAAGGTGATGAATAGAGCAACTTCTAAGTTAATGTCAAATGTTCTCAAATTTATTGGAGAATTGTTAAACACTCCAAAAGATTTTCCATAGTCATGTATGACGCTAAGAAACAGTTTCGTGCCTTAGGACTGAAAAGTGAGAAGATAGATGCATGCCCTAACGATTGCATCCTGCATAGACATGATAACAACAGCTTGGAGAGTTGTCCAAAATGTGGCAAGTCAAGATAGAAAGGTGAGAAAAGAAAAGGGAAAAGACAACCTCAAAAGGCGTTGTGTTACTTTCCACTGATTCCAAGACTACAACACCTATTCATGTCTAGTAAGACTGTAAAGTGGATGACATGGCACCATGAAAATAAGTCATGTGATGGAATGATGCATCATCTTGCAGATGTTGATGAGTTGATTGCATTTAATAACAGGTATCCAGATTTTGCATTAGAGGCACGAAATATACGTTTAGGCCTTGCAAGTGATGGATTTAATCCATTTAAAAACATGTATCCTCCATACTCTATAAGGCCCATTGTGATAGTTACATATAACATGCCTCCTCGGATGTGTATGAAATTAGCTTTTATGATGTTGAGCTTACTCATACCTGGTCCAAAGGCCTTTGGGAATGCTATTGATGTTTACTTGCAACCACTTGTAGATGAGTTGAAAATCTTATGGAACGTTGGTATCGAAACTTATGATGCATACTAAAAACAATTATTTCAGATGCGAGTTGCATTGCTGTAGACGAAAAATGACTTTCCTGCGTATGCTAACTTGTCCGGTTGGAGCACAAAAGGGAAATATGCTTGTCCTGTTTGTATGGAAGATACACACCATCTATGACTATGAGACAGTAACAAATTTTCTTACTTGAGGCATCGTAGGTTTCTTCCAGTTGAACACAGATGGAGGAGTAGTGATTTTAAGGATCGATTTGATGGTAAATCATGTCGTGACTCAACAAGAAATCTGAAAAACTTATTGATGATAGATACAATTAGGTTGCTAGGGGACAAGATAATGGATAAGTTGCATGAACTCGGTAATGTTTGTTTGGGACGTACATTTAAGCATGACGTCGATCGCTTGCATGGGTGTAAAAAGAAGAGCATTTTCTTCATGGAGTTACCTTATTGGCAAAATCTAAAAATTCATCACAATCTTGATGTCATGCATATAGAGAAGAACGTGATGGATAATATTTTGGATATGTTGAATCTAACAAATAATCCAAAAGATACTTTGAAGACATGAAATGATTTAGTGCAAATGGGCATTCGCCCTGAGTTACATGTTAAGTAGAATGATGGTGGTAGAGTTGACTTTCCTGATGCATTATATACACTAAATCAAGAGCAAAGATAGAAAATATTTGCATTCTTAAAGGAAATTAGGGCTCCAGATGGATATTCTTCAAACCTTTCCAGGTGTGTAAATGAAGCACAGAAGAAGATTAGCGGTCTCAAAAGTCACGATTGTCACGTCAACATGCAAGTATTGTTTCCGCTAGCAGTTCGAGGAGTGTTACCTCAACCAGTACTCGACACAATAATAGAGATGAGTAACTTCTTTAAAGTTGTGTGTTCAAGGAACTTAGATTGCAAAATTTTAGATTACTGGGACTAACAAATTGTAATCATGTTGTGCAAAATGGAACAAATTTTTCTGCCTGCATTTTTTGATATCATGGTACATCTCATGCTTCATTTAGCCAACGATGCAAGGATAGCTGGACATGTACAATTCCGATGGATGTATCCAGTTGAACGTTACTTAAAGAAACTTACGGATTATGTGCTGAGAAAGGCAAAACCTGAAGGGTCAATTGTCGAAGGATATCTCATTGAGGAATGCATTAATTTCTATTCGATGTACATGGATGGGCTAGATAATCATTTTAATCATATTGAAAGGAAGGATCAAGGTTAGTACAATGAGTACATTGATGAACACCTTTCTATCTTTATGATTCAAGGAAGGGAAATCTTAAAGACAACATTTGAATTAATGCCTGAAAAGAACTTTGCCTTGCGCACTTATACATATTGAAGCAAATCCCCAAAGTTGATCCTTTTTATGATGAGTTTAGGCAGAGTTCTAATTCAACTAGTCGTGGCATAGAATTCATAGAATGGTTTACGTTACGTGTGCAACAATTAAAGAAAACCAATGACCCTCGATGGATAGAAGATTTTGACATATTAGTGTAGAGCCCATTGAGACATGTTCATTATCATTCAGGATATATAATTAATGGGTTTAGATTTAGAAAGAAAGTTATTGATGATGCGAAATCGACACAACTTTCTGGTGTTATAGTTAAATGCAATTTACAATCTGGTTGCGATGGTTATTATGGACAAATTATTGACATTGTTGAGATCAACTTCACTCATGATCGTCGAGTTGTCCATTTTAAATGTGATTAGTTTGATGTGTTCAATGAAAATACAGGTTTTTGATTGGATCCATATCATGGTTTCATTATTTTGAATAAGAATAGAAAGATTTTATAGGCAAGCGAGCCATTCGCACTTGCCATTCAAGTGGAGCAAGTCATTTATGTTGATGACAATGCAGGAAGTGGATGGATCATACCTATTAAAGCAATGCCAAGAGATTACTAGGATGTTCAAAATGGTGATGAGCCTGTAATGGATTCAGATGCATATCAAGAGGTTTTCAATGAAGGTGTAGTGGGTCCTAGTGTAGTAGATATGGATATTTAAAGGCACACTTTTCCATTTAAAGGTAAGTACTTCTACTTAGCATTTTTGTACGTTGTAAATATTTATAAATGTTATTATTTTTTCATTTATAGTTTCTCTTTTATATAAATGCTATTAACATTTTTCTATAACATTGCAGATGCCAAGGGCATGATTTAAGAGAAGGTTACTAGAGCTAGAGCCTATAGAGGATGTTGCTGACCTTGGGACTACTCACTCGACTCCTCTAGGACATGAGGGTTAGGAGATAGAGGATCAGGATCCTCAGATATCTGAAAATCCTAGGCAGGCTGAGACATCTAATGGTATCTACTATTAAACCATTTATTATTTTTCATATCATCTTAGGATATGAATTGATAACATGCACAATTAAGTGTAATAAAAAGCAAAATTTTTGCATAACATGCATTTAAAAATGTTGCCTCAATGTTTTCCTTTGCTAAATCTTCTTAGAGTAGAGTTCCTAATCTCATTTTTCATGTTTGTGAATAAAACTTTATCTCAAATTAGCTGTTGGGAAGCATGTCTCCTTCATATTCGAAATCTTCAAATATGTCCAAAACTACCCTGCTTACTTGGTTCCAAGCATATTAGAAAAAAAGACTAACTTACAGTGGATAATTGTGACGAACGCATGCCCCAGACGTCATTTAAGATGTCTGGGATGTGTCCCAGACATCTGACCAGACGTCTGGGATAGTTTCCAGACGTCTGTAAATCCGTTATTTTCGACACACGCGAGTCGTCTACGCGCTTGCGCGCGCAGACCGCATATTCGCCTTTCCTCCCTCCTGCGGCTGCAGTTTCCCCTGCCGCGAATCCTTCTCTCTCCTCTCCGCGCGGCCTTAAAAAGGGCACGCCTCCCTCCTGTCGTCTCCACCGTCCCCTTCCTCTTCTCCTTCCTGTGCGCGACAGCGAGTGAGCGCGAGGGCTGCAGCGGCGGCCGCAGTGAGCGCGGAGGAGGTGCGGCGTGCGAGGGCGGAGCTCTGCCGGGAGGGTGAGCTCGCCGGAGCAGCTTGGCTGGCCGGCGGAGGGCGCAGGGGGCACGGAATGACGCGGAGAGGGACCTGCTGCAGTCTGAGCAGCAGGAGCGCGAGGTGCGACGCGGGCGGCGTCGCGAGCGGAAGCTGGGTGGAGCCCTGTTCTGGAAAAATTTCCAGAATCGGACGTCTGGGTTGATAGGCAGACGACGAGGACGACGTCTGGTAGATCATACAAATGTCTGAAAGGATAATATTCCGCTTTCTTCTTTCCTGTCGACTGACCATACTGAAGGAGGGAGTTGGCTATGCGCAGGCTCGCTGATTCGCCATCCTTTGCGAATCAGACGTCTGGAAGTTGTACCAGACGGCTTGAGTGACCTCCAGACGTTCGGGGTGACCATCGGACGTCTGGGAGCTAGGCCAGACGTTCCCGCAGACTTCTGGACGTCTGGGAAACCACGCTGAACAGGTAGTTCTCTGATCCACTTTTTCAGACGTCTGTAAGAAGTTCTAGACGTCTGATTTTGCACAGTATCATCTTTTTCGACCTGTTTAGGGCTCGTTCGGGCTCCGTTTTCCGCGTTTCGAGTTGCGTTATTTTCAGAATTAATTCCTCTACCCGTCTACAGTAGCTATACACTGTTTTGAGACACCCCTTGTGTTTGATCCTTGTGATAGGACCTCGTTCAGTTGCAGTCTTGGGAGTCGCAGAGGCACGCGGGATTCCCGATCACACCCCCATTACTCCCGTTGTACCTGGTAGAGTGGCTTAAGTTTATTATTAAAATCTGTTAAAGTATGGAACCATAACTAGAATCTAGGACATTGCATGAATCCTAGGGATGAGAAATGCATGGAATGTTAGCTCCTAGGTGATGCATGAAGCCTAGGGCTGGAAAACTAGTTGTATGCTAGATCCTAGGATGTGGCATGAATCCTAGGATGGAAAAACTAGTGGAATGTATAATACTGCAGTCTTGGAAAAATGAAAAGGAATACAAAGTTGCCTGTAAATTGAATTAACAGCTGCCTATTATGAATAAAGAAACGTGGGTGAGAACATGGATTGTAAGAATGTGAAACTGGAAAGTGAAACCTGGATGTTTGAGTTAAAAGGATGGAACCCTACGGGGAATTAGGAGTGGAACTCCTGGAAAGAGAAAGGAATGGAACTGAGATGTTGTTCGTACTGTCTCTTGGGTATGCAGTACCAAGGGAAGTACCTGTACCTATTTTGTGCAGAGTGGGGCCAGCCACCCCAGGGACCCGGGGTTAGGATTGGCCGCTCTGTACCGACTTGCTGGCCCTCGTGTACGTAGTGCCGAGGAGAGCTACTAGTGTTAGGAGAGTACTAGCTACCCCACGGCCCCCGGGGTTCTGCTAGCCTCCTTCACCGACTTGTTAGGCCCACTAGGGCAAACCAGGGTAGTCAGGCGAGGGTGCGTGGATTGTGGAGGGGCAAGGCCCCGGTTTGGTTACTGTGGAGGGGTTGGACCCCTGTTACTGAGAGGGCTTTGCCCTGGATACGTGCTGTGCTTTGGGCGCACCCGTTAACGGAAACGACTGACCGCGTGCCAGTGCGGGCTAGCTACCTGTGCGTTTATCGCGCGTGCCGTAGTCACCGTTACATCTGTCAGTGACCTTGGGGTGGTTGACTGAGGGTAGGATCACCACGGGGGACTCTCCCAGCCAGGAGAGCACCACGTGCTACTTCTACTTTTGGAAAAGACTGCAATCAAGATCATTCCCACGAGGACATTCGAGATCAAGTAAAGGATCTGAGAAATAAATGAAATAGTGAGAAAATTGAAAGATGTGAATAAAGGAAGTAATAGAACATAACAGCTACTGTACACTCTACTGTTGTCTTTAGTTAGTTTGCCACTCTACTCAGCTTTTTGCTGACGTGTTACACTCGTTACCTTTTTCAGGACCAGGTGTTGAGCAGCCAGGGTCAGCGGCTGCAGAGGACGCTGGGCCGAGTAGGGTCCAGTAGAATTTACCACAGTCTTTTGTACCTCTTTTATTTCTGTTATAGTGAGTAGTTTTGTTTCCGCTGTACTTTCTTTACGTGCAGTTCGTGTTATATGATAAATGTTGTTCTACTGTTGTGGTGGTACCTACTGTAGTAGTTTCTTTCCTTACTGCTGTACTTTCTTACTGTTAGTTATATTCATGCTGAATGTGGTTTATTTTACTGTCTTTTGGTTACTTCCTCGTTGGACGACTAGGTCTTGGGATTAGTCAAGTCGGTCCGGTTCTCGTGTCTCGTAGGGACTCGGGAACCGGGTCGTTATTAGAAAAAAAGACTAACTTACAGTGGATAATATATTTTTAAAGTATTAGAGCATATTTGACTAACTTGGGGCCAAATCATATTAGAATAACCTATAGTGGATAATCTCATGTGTGGTGCTAATTTCAAGGGTATGTGATAAATATTTCTTCAATTGTTGGTGCTAAAATATGACATTATGACATTGGAGTTAGGACAATATGACATTAGAGTCAACTCCATAGCACCAGGTATATTCAGATTATACCTGACCAAATCTATCATTCCTTGACTAAAAGAAATTCCTTTAAATCAAATTATTACTGCTCACTATGCCCTCACCAGGTATATTTTTATCAGCTGCATGATTAATTTGTCTGTAGATCACTTTTTTTTTTGGTCAATATACCAAATCTGCTGATGAAATTTCTTGTTGGGTAGACCAAATCTGTCTATAGATGAAATGTTCCTTAACCAAATCTACTGTTGAAATTTTCTTGTTCCTTGACCAAATCTATCTATAGGCCTATGAAATTTCTTGTATGCAAGGCTTCAGCTTGTAGTAGCTCTCTATTGATGCTACTATTTATCGAGAGAGATCAATGTTTTAAAATTGATGCGTTGTAGTATAATTGAAATCGCTCGAAAACAAATAGATTTTATTACTTGAAGTTTTAAGTCCAAGGTCAAACACAGGAAGCAAATTGGGGTTTAAAAATCAAGAGCACAACTTTAAAATTGAATATAATATGCAATGAAAATCAAAGTTGTAATGCAAAAATGTAAACGTAATCACTGAATATCAATGTATAAATGAAGCTAAAAAAATGGACATCTGATTTTGTGAATTAGACATCTTAAATATGGCTGCTACAGTGCTGCTTCTCTTCTCTTTTTCTTTGATCTCTGTCTCTGGCTGATTTTTTCCTTCTTTCTTTCTTTTCTTCGTGCCTGTGCCTTTGCTTCTTTTGCCTTTGGCTTTTTCTCTTTCCTCTTCTCTTTCTATATGGCTCCTCTTTCTTTTGCCTTCAGTTCCTTCTCCTTCTCTTTCTTCAGCCCTTCAGCCTTCAGCTTCTTCCTCTTCAGTCCTTGCCTTCTCGTCCCTTAGCTTCTCTGCCCTCCGCCCTCTTCTTCCCTGGCTTCATCTTCTTCTTTCCTGTGAGAGCAAAACCTACCCCTACCCGCCAGCGATCTCTCTTCCTCTTTCTCTCTTAGGCTCACTCTCCCAGAGCCGCTTCTCAGGTAATTGAGTTGGGTGCGAGCTCGGGACCAGGCCCACCGGCATGCGGTGGTGGGCAAGGAGTGCAGGTCAGGTATATGGGTCAAGCTAGGTCCACGGGGATCGGGTCACTGACGAGGTGGTGAGAGGGTGAGTGGGACCTCACCCGGTGGTCAGGAGGCGAAGAGGCTACTACAGTTTTTCCTATTATTCCACTGCGCCCGCTCACTCACTTCTGAGGTGGGACTAAACGTCCCACCTTCCTTCGCGTGCATCTATAGCAGGAGACCACCTTGATTGCAGTGGCTACTTCGGTCTTCAGTGACAATTGCTTGGCTAGAGTTATGTGCGAGTGGAGTCTACACACCTTGGGACTCTTAGCCTGGAGCGAGGAGACCTGGAGAGAGCTTGCAATCTAGCAGCTTACATGCATCAATGGCAGTGGGGAATCCAAACCTGTCAACATGAAAACGGCCTCGCGACCTTGTCAGAAAGATCAGGGAGCTTCGCCAAACCACGGTGAACATAGTGCGGGGGTTAGCATGGCGTGGAGTGGCCAGAGCGTGCATGCCTAGGGCACCTTGTGTGCGTAAGAGTGGGTATGTTCGGGGGGTGTTTTGGGGGTGTGGCTCGGTGAGTGGAGTAAGGGTTTAGGATTAGTGAGGTGTTGTGGTGCTGATGGGGTGGTTGGCGAGGTAGATGGAGGTGTTGAGCGGCGAGGATGCCTCGCTGGAGTGTGGCCGGAGATGAAGGTGAGGGTGATTGCATGCATGGAGGGGCATTTTCAAGAAATAAAGAGGGGGAACAGGAAGAGGAGGGAGAGAGACATTATTTGACCTAACCTAAGGCCGAAGGAGACAGGGATGGCGGCTGGCTCATGTTGCCGTCGCTAGAGACGAAGCTCTCCGTAGGTGAGGCGGTGACGATGACAGGGGTAGAGGCAGCGTTTGGGCTGGTGCGGCCGACGCGGAAGAATGAAAGGAAGGTAACCCAACACTGGTATTATGGTTGGGCGACAAGAGAGAGAGGATGGAGCCTCCAGAGCTTGTGGAGAGGTTGTGGCTGGCGAGGAGAAAAGAAAGTGGTGTGGACCGACCCAATTCAAAGCTGAGGAGGTGCGAAATGAATTAGGGTTTCTTATATAGGCCCTGGAGGTTGGGTTTGTGCTTGGAAGACAAGCTTCCAAGCACGGCAATCTCGCCGAAGCTGGAAACTCAGAGAGACCCAAATCTCTCATGTGTTCGCATGAGAGATTGGGTAGGAATTAGGGCTCATCAATGGATTCACATTGGTGGAGATTTCTCAGAGAATCTCCCTTTCAATTTTGAAGGGGATTCTCTGAGAGATGAAAGAGTTCTTACCTTTGAAACCTCGCCGGAGTAAGATTCTCTCCGCTATAATGGTGGAGGGACCTAATTGCAAAGAATGACAAGGAAACTAGGGGGGTTTCTACAGAGGTTTTTGAAAGATAAGGATAGAAATGTAATTAGGTTGGACCTGTTTATAAAGTGGGTCAAGATGAATTTCTCTTTGGTCAAAATTTTGGTAAAAACCTAATTTGGACCTAAGGAATCCAATGGTAAGTTGAATTTTGGGTTTGATCACATTTGACTGGGCAATTTACATAAAAACTTAATTTAGGGCCAATATTTGACTGAGACCCCAATTTAGGTCAAAATAGGTTCCAAGGGCCAAATTGAAGGTTCTAAACCCTAGAGAATATTTTTTGATGATTTTTATAGGGTTTAGGTGAATTTTATCCTAACTAGAACCTTGTTAAATCAAGTGGATCTATTTTAGGGTTACAAGAAGTCATTTAATTCCCTGAATTTACATGAACCCTTTTCTGTTTGAACCAACACACCTTTTATCTTGTTAAGACCATTTAACCTGTTTAGCCCATGAGAAGACTCGTTGTTGTACTGCAATGGTAAAATTGCAGTTTTATCCCTTGTTTCTTGATTTTTTCTCAGAATGGTTATTCATTAAGCTAAGACCTCCAGTTGGTTATGTAGGAGCTTTTGTTCTCTTTTCTGTGTCAAAATGAGCTAGTTAGGGCTCATGATGGTGTTCCCATCATACCCCCATGCCTAGCTTTTGCTAGTCCCTTAGCAAAATTTTAAGGTTTTAACTTCTATTCTAGACCATGAATTCCTTGATGTTCAGAAATTACGATGAGTGTTTTTTTTTTTCCTTTTCGATTAGGTTAAAATGACGATAGTAGGCCTAGAGGTACTCAAGTACCAACCAAGATCCATACCTGACCAACTCTAGCCTCAATCCTCCGTGAAGGTTTTTAAGGCCCACAGGAACTATCTTAAAGTTCGTTGGACTCCACAGTTAAAGCACCCAAGCTTGTAACATATTTTAGCCTCGGTTCAGTTTGCAGTGCATTTTTTGAGAGAGAGATAGAGGATTTTCCTTTTCTAGAGAGTTTTCTCTCTCTTTTCTTTTTACTTCTAGCTTCGGATTGGCTTCTCAACACATTCTGTATCAAATTCCTCGTTCCCATCATCAATCCTCAAAGGGTCCCTGGCAGTTGATGCTTCATGATAGCACCACCCAAGGCAACCCACAGAACCCTGGCTTTTGAGATTTCAAGATAATCCTGCCCATGGTATTCTATAGCTAAATCCAGACCCTAGCAATCGACATTTCATGATAATGCCACCCATGGCATCTGAACCAACACAGGGTGCTTACGTGCCCCCAAAAGGATATGTAGATATCCTAGGAGATAGGCACCGAGGAGACGATATGTTATTGCACATCTTCGAGGGGAATTTCCTGCCTCTCCACGCTGGGAACTAGTCCAAATTAACTTGTGTTGATAGGCCGCTCCTAACCTAGGCAACTTTTTCAGAACACTTAAACGCTTTTGCATGATTTTCATAATTATGTGCACTGAACCAGACTGTGTGTGGATTAGGGTGCTTAGGTTATCGAGTCCCGCAAATCAGAGGTCAGTTAACGAGGCCAAATACTCCCTATGCCTTAGACCTGATACTTAAGCTCCGCATTTTCCCCAACCTCCTGAGGACTATCCAGATCTTAGCAGATACTTGAATTTTTAAGCTTAAGAGTCTAATCCAAGAGGCCTAAGATCAGTGTTCCTACTATTCTCTTTAGTGTCTCGTTAGCACTTTTTTTTCCTTCTATTTTATTTTTTTTGATGTGGTCTAGAACTTAGTTAATCCCTTAATTTCTTACTAATGACTATCACTTTTTTTTCTTTTTTTTTGTTTTCCTTTTTTGACATTTTTCACTTTTCTCTTCAAGTTTTGTATGGCCTCAAAATTTTCTTCTCTCCAATTTTTTTGTTCTTTTTCACAATTTTCTATTTTTCTGGTAGTTTTGGCATATAAGATTTTTTATGGGAACCCTTCTGAATTTTGATTTCTATATGTTTGCACTTTACCACCCCCCTCATGCCTATGTTTTGTAATGTCATTGTAAATGGAGGGTGTAAAATAGGTTTCGGTTCAAGGACTTAGGACAGGATTTATCGGGTGGCCAAACTGGTTGGGAATGACTGTGGCAGACAATTTCAAGCTCTGGCACGTGTACCAGAGGAGGGATTGACTGTTATAAACCAAACTAGGGTGCAATAGACGTGAAGTACAGACAAATAATCAAAAGGATCTCAGGTTTTTGGAATGACGGGTTGCCTCCTATTAAGCACTAAATTCAACGCCTTCAGCCAAGTGGGAAATGGTATGGAGAGGGAGTGGTCAAATTAGTTGAGTTTTGTAGAACAAGCACCTTGATCAAGAGCCTAGTTGGTCCACCCATGTGCTTGTTCAGATCAACAGGCTGATGATGCAACCCAAACCCAATCAATCTGGTGGTTTGATAAGTGTAGATCAAGAGATGTGGAAACCACCATTTACTATGGAGCTCGGAGTGATGTGGAAGTGTGAATTCAGGGTTTGGCTGAGTCGAATCAGCTTGGTCAGAGTAGGGACCCATAAAGTAATCAGTGGATAATGCGAAAACCCTACAGGAGTAATCAGAGAATAATGGAGCATGAATTGTAGTCTGATCAATGTTCGAAACCCGATATAGATGTGGAGGCGAATCATCTGTAATCAGCTCAGTAAGAGGGAAATTAGAATAGAAATTGAGTCTGGTTGTGGGTCGGTGTTGAAAACGGGATTGGATGGGTTGTGTATATGTGGAGGAGGTGGCTTCAATAAGAATTATGTATGAGGGCTCTTCTAGAAAGGAATGACAGGTGGGTTTATTTAGAGTCCTCATAGTAGCCATCAAATTCAAAAGTGAATGCCTGAAGAGTGTTTATAGGATGAGGAAAATCTGAGTCAAGAAAAGATTCAAACTCTGGCTTGCAGTCACTCTCGGCATTTTCTGGTTTTGATTCCCGAGGATCGAAAAGAAATGATTCCATCTCACTGGAATATGAATTTAAATCAGTGATCTCAGGATCAGGGTCAAAGTTGGAGTCGGAGAATGAATCATGTGAGCTGAGGCCGTAGATTGGCTTGTCATAGTCAGGAAACAAAGGTTCTCCGAAATCATGGCAAGATTTGAAATTTTCAGAGAAATGGCGAAAATCAAGTTCTGAATGAGATTCAAGATTAGAGGTTCCACCATAGAATAAATCACAAGATGTAGACTCAATAGCTTGACTTGGGTCTAGCTTATATGTAGATTCTGAGCTTAAAAAGGTGTCCTTATCTGGTCTAGGCTTAAGTTCTAGGCTTGTAGGAAAGACCCAATCAAAACCCCACTCTTCCAACTCCTCAATTTCTGTATCGTAGATTGGCGTGACTTTTGAAAATTGATCTATATCTTTGAGGATGTTGGGGAGGGATATTCATCAAATAAAGGCCCAGAATCATACTCTTCATTTAAACTTTGATCTTCATCATACGGGGCCTTGTAATCTTCCCAATAAGATTCAGATCCAGATTCTAGGCTGAGGATGTGGGCTGAATTACTAGAATCTAGGTCAGAATTGCCTTTGAGGGTCACCTTATTAGAATAAGGGGTAGGATTTACACCCTCGAGAGGTTCGATTTTAATCTCATCATTGAAGGAGTCTTGGAATTCTATGCTTGATGACCCAGGATCTAGGGCTGGCTCAAAATCGTGTTCTCCTGCAATTGGGACTTCCCAACCTAATTCAAGATCAGGCATGTTGTATTCCATCTAGGTTGGGAATCCACAACAACCTTGCTCCTCAAACCAGGGATTTGGAAAATCAGATTGGTCCTCAATACTATTCCAAGATGGTTCATTATCTATTTGGGGCATGTATGGGTATTTTTGATCGATAACTTGTTTCAATAATCTCATCATCTCTTCCCCCTTTTCAAGATCATCTTGGTGTTGTTCCCAAAGTACAGGATTTGCCATTCGTTGGAGGTATTCAATGTTAAGCAATTTTTCTATCTCAATGTATCCTATTATGAGAATGTCTCGGGTTGATCCTTTTGTTGCTTTTGTTAATAACAATTGGGCACAGTTTATGATGAAGGTTGCTGTTGTTGGTACACTAACCTGAATGTCTTCTACTGGTTTTGAGGTTTTGTATTCAATTTCGTAAAATTCAAGGGCATCCTCAATCATTCTATCTCTCATGGATCTTTGTGATTCAGGTTTCTTGAATGGTATTCCTAAGTAACCAGGCTACATATTTGGATCCGATGGTGGAATCACGACATAGAATAAAAATTCATGTTTGGATCGAAGTGATTTGATCTGAATAGACTCCCAAAGAAAATCTATGTGTGTGCTCTAAAGAGAAGGGATGAGGGACTGGATGTTTGACCCAATCAAGGCACCCAAAGATGTTTGGATGACTATGGAGGTTCGGGGTGGATGATACCCTTAGATCAGAAAGTCGTCCACCTGAGAATTACCTGGGCAACCAGAGAGGGAGAGTCCCAGAGAGACACCTACATGGTAGAGTGCCCCCACAAGTTACAGGGTTTCCCCCACCCGACCTCTCTTGTCACTGAGATTCCAAGTAGACCAGAATGGGGACTTTGACCTCTTAAGTCTACCACTTTTATTTAAGAGGAAAGGTGCTTAGTATTCCACTTGAACTTTAGATGTATTTAGTGCAAAAGTGACCTAATTTTAAGGTTGGTTGACCCAAAAAGAGGTCAACTTCACCTATTTGTCCTTTGAGAAGCTTTAGGTGCTTTCTTTTAGGATTCAAGTGAAATTAAGAGCTTGAATTTTAGGGTTTCTCTTGGATAGGTCTTTTCAAGCAAGGCTTAGGTACACCTCTTTTTGGATAGTTGATTCTTGTTTAGAATGATGTGTCTCTAAAATCCTAAATTGGAATTAATAATTTGGCTCTAATTTTGGTCCAATTTAGTTTCCAAAAATATAGTATCTAGGGCACAATCAAGAAGGTGGTAGCCCTAATTACCTTAAATGGATGCACAAATCAATATTTGTTGTTGAAATCAAAATCAGGCAACTTTGGTGAACTAGCTAAAGATGGAAAGTAGGTAGCCCTAATTGATTTTTATCTTGTTTTTCCTTTTCAGAATGAGGGGCTTAAGAGAAAGGACTAATCAGAAATTACCTACCCCAGGTGTGTTTGCTGTGTAGCTGTCTTCCTTTGAATCTTCTCCCATGAAACAATCATAACAAAAGAGATATATCAAGTTAGTACCAAATCAGAAATTGTGATTAAGATTTCTAAATCGCCCGTTGCTCCCTGGCAACAGTGCCAAAATATTTATTGGGTGAGATCAATGTTTTAAAATCGATGCGTCGTATTATAGTTGAAATCGCTTGAAAACAAATAGATTTTATTACTCGAAGTTTTAAGTCTAAGGTCGAGCACAGGGAGCAAATTGGGGTTTAAAAATCAAGAGCACAACTTTAAAATTGAATATAATATGCAATGAAAATCAGAGTTGTAATGCAAAAATGTAATTGTAATCACTGAATATCAATGTATAAAGAAAGCACAAAAAATGGGCGTCTGATTTTGTGAATCAGACGTCTTAAAAATGGCTGCTATAGTGCTGCTTCTCTTCTCTTTTTCTCTGATCTCTATCTCTGGCCGCTTCCTTCCATCTTCTTCTTTTTTTCTTTTCTTCATGCCTGTGACTTTTCTTCTTTTGCCTTTGGCTTCTTCTCTTTCTCTACAGCTCCTATTTCTTCTTCCTTCAGTTCCTTCTTCTCTTTCTCTTTATTCAGCCCTTTAGCCTTCAGCTTCTTCCTTTTCAGTCCTTGCCTTCTACTCCCTTAGCTTCTCTAGCCTCTGCCCTCTTCTTCATTGGCTTCGTCTTCTTCTTTCCTGCGATAGAAAAACCTACCCCTACTCGCCCACGATCTCTCTTCCTCTTTCTCTCTTAAGCTCACTCTCCCTGAGCCGCTTCTCGGGTAACCAGGTTAGGTGTGTACCCGGGACCAGTCCCACCAACGTGCGGTGGTGAGCGAGGAGTGCAGATCAGGTATACAGGTCAACCCAGGTCCACAGGGATCAGGTCAAGAACGAGACGGTGAGAGGGTGTGTGGGACCTCACCTCGTGGTCAGGAGGCGAAGAGGCTATTGCACTTTTTCCTCTTATTCCACTATGCCCACTCACTTATTTTTGAGGTGGGACTAAACGTCCCACCTTCCTTCGCATGTGTCCGCAGTAGGAGGCTTCCTTGATTGCAGTGGCTACATTGATCTTCAGTGCCAATTGCTTGGCTAGAGCTGTGCGTGAGAGGAGACCACACACCCTGGGACTCCTAGCCTGGAGCGAGGTGACCTAGAGCGAGCTTGCAAGCTAGCAGCTTGCGTGCGTCAACGGCGACGGGGACTCCAAACCTGTCAACATGGAAACGACCTCGTAGCCACGTTAGAAAGCTCAAGGAGCTTCGCTGAACCACAGCAAACGTAGTGCGTGGGTCGGCGTGGCGTGGGGTGGCTGGAGCGTGTGCGCCTAGGGCACCCTGTGTGCATGAGAGTGGGTATGTTCGGGGGTTGTTTTGGGGGCGTGGCGTGGTGAGTGGAGTAAGGGTTTAGGATCAGTGAGGTGTTGTGGTGCTAATGGGGTGGTTGGCGAGGCGGATGGAGGTGTGGAGCGGCGGGGATGCATCGCCAGAGTGTGGCTAGAAATGAAGGTGAGGGTGATTGAGTGCGTCGAGGAGCGTTTTAAAGAAATAAAGTGCGGGAATTGGAAGAGGAGGGAGAGAGATGTTATCAGACCTAACTTAAGGACGAAGGAGGCAGGGATGGCGGCCGGCTCATGTTGCCATCACTGTAGATGAAGCTCTTTGTGGGTGAGGTAGCGGTGCTGACAGGGGTAGAGGCAGCGTCTAGGTTGGTGCAGCCGATGCTGAAGAATGAGAGGAAGGTAACCCAACCACTGGTATTGTGGTTAGGCGACGAGAGAGAGAGGACGAAGCCACCAGAGCTTGCGGAGAGGTTGTGGCCGGTGAGGAGAGAAGAAAGTGGGGTGGATCGGCCTAATTCCAAGCTGAGGAGGTGCAGAATGATTAGGGTTTCTTATATAGGCCTTGGAGGTTGGGTTTGTGCTTGGAAGCCAAGCTTCCAAGCACGAAAATCTCGTCGGAGATGGAAACTCAAAGTGACCCAAATCTCTCATGCGTTCGCATGAGAGATTTGGTAGGAATTAGGGCTCATTAATGGGTTCACATTGGAGGAGATTTCTCAAAGAATCTCCCTTTCAATTTTGAAGGGGATTCTCTGAGAGATCAGAGAGTTCTTGCCTTTGAAACCTTGTCGGAGTAGGATTCTCTTTGCTATAATGGTGGGGGGACCAAATTGCAAAGAATGATGAGGAAGCTAGGGGGTTTTCCGCAAAGGTTTTTGAAAGATAGGGGTAGAAATGTAATTGGGCTGGACCTGTTTGCAATGTGGATCAAGATGAATTCCTCTTAGATCTAAATTTTGGTACAAACCTAATTTGGACCTAATAAATCCAATGGTGAAGTTGGATTTTGGGTTTGACCGTGCTTGACTTTGAAATTTACATAAAAACCCAATTTAGGGCCAATATTTGGTTGAGACCCCAATTTAGGTCAAAATAGGTTCCAAGGGCCAAATTGAAGTTTATAGATCCTAGGAAATATTTTTCCATGATTTTTAGAGGGTTTAGGTGAATTTTATCCTGACCAAAACCTTGTTAAATCAAGTGGGTCTGTTTTAAGGTTACAAGAAGTCATTTAATTCCCAGAATTCACATGAACCCTTTTCTGTTTGAACCAACCTACTTTTTATCATGCTAAGACCATTTAACATGTGTTTAGCCCATGAGAGGACCTGTTGTTGCACTTCAATGGTAAAATTGTAGTTTTACCCCTTATTTCTTGCTTTTCTCTCATAATGGTTATTCATTGAGTTATGACCTCCAATTGGTTATGTAGGAGATTTTGTTCTCTTTTCTAGGTCAAAATGAGCTAGTTAGGGCTCATAATGGTGTTCCCATCAACTACATAACTGAAGTCGAATGGAAACAAAATGTCAATCTTACCCTATAAATACATCTCCACTCTGCATTGTGGATATTCCATGTTGCATCCAATAATTTTGTACCCACTAACCCGCAAGTTATTCAACCAGTAATGCCCTACACTTGATGCCGCATTGCCCTCTTCATAATGAAATTATCGAGATCAACATATTCTGTCAATAAGTTGGGAAGAAGTAAAATCTCCTTCCCACAAGTTTTGAAAACAGGTGTTTGGATATCAAATGCCTAGGGCCGATCAATATCATTAAATGGAATATTTCCTATCAAGAAAATTATAATCTTCAATGACCAACAACCCAGCCTAGTTCTTTATGATTGTGGAAACTCTTTTGTTCCCTTATGATTCACCAAATAGGTAAGCTTGATTCACTTGGTAACTTGATCTACTTAACCTTATTCATGAAATGGAAATAAAGAAATCAGCAACAACCCACTTGAATGATCGGGTTGTTGAAAGGGTGGTCTCCCATCAAAAAGACAAAGGTTCAAATCTTACCTTAACAAAGAAGAAAATATCAATGATCATCAAGCAGAATTTACCTTTAGAACTCCCTTAGAAAGAACGAACAACCACCATTTTGAACAAGCATTGGAAAATGCTTCCTGGACACACTCAAATTAATGAGCTAAAAAGACCAACAAAAAATCTGCTGGTCAAGAATCACTTCAAAGAAAGAGTTAGCTAAAAGAGGTAAGAGATGAAGGGTAGCAAAAAATAAAAAAAAATCCAAGACATTTTATGGTGAATATTTATGAGTTTGCTCAAGAATTTTTAACATATAAGCTTCCTTTTAAAGAAGAGTCCAAGAGGTATCCAATAAAAAAAAGTACACAAGCTCGTGAAGATAATTTACATCATAGCTTCAAGAAGTCGACCGTCAGATCGCATGTCTAAAGACGATGATCTAGTGCTTCCAACCTTTTTGAAAGGCCGTCGACTATATCTAGCTCTAAAAATCCTATGAACTGGTGAGCAGGAGATAAAATTGGCCAATACAAGTCCCTTAAAGTAAATAAGAAAAGATGAATAAATGGAAATGAAACGCAACAAATAACATTACAAAGTCTTTCATCAAATGAAAATTTGCAACTGAAAGCAGTATCAAACAATTTATGATGAAGGAATAAATAAAACATTTTAAAAAATTTGAAAAATAGCTCCACACATACATGCGAGCACTAGATCACGTGCAAAGTAAATGTACTGCTTGGTACGGACATTCTAATAGGTCAAACAAAGATTTTTGTAATCAATTTTGTTTAAGCTGTGAACTAAAATTAGATACATCAATGTCTCACTTGGAAATTATTTCAACAATTAAAACTCTACCTATGTGAGCTTAAGAGACTGGAAAGAAGTTCATATAATACAGGAGCTATGGGCAAGAAAGGTTCATCCGGACAAGGCTGAATGTGCCATCCATGAATTCTTTCCTTTATAACTTAGGAGACAGGAAAGAAGTTCATTTGATACAGACTTGCTTTCTAGCTATATGAGGGTGCAAGACAATAGAACCTGCATTTAGGTTTGTTAGGTCCTTAACTCACTGGATAGATTGACTCAAAGTCATCAAACTCCTTCCAAGATAGCTGGCAGGCTTTTCTAGAAAAAAAATGCACTATACGCATTCTCATTTTAGCACCACTCACGTCATGTTGATTGCTTTTTCTTTTTCCTTCTTTTTTGTGGTCTGATGATACAATAAGTCCCTTGGAATATGGAATGATAGCCAGGCAGAAGTTTGTGTTTGCAAATAATGACAACATTAGAATACAAACCTACAAAAGTAGTCCTAAGATGATAAAAATCATGATGAAAATTCATCCTTGCAAGCATGAGAAAGAATAAGCAAGACAAAATTGTTTTATTGATACTAAGTTTAAGTCTATTTTGTCCTTCAAAATTTTTTACCAGGGAATAGGATAATTCCCACAGTAGGATATACTGAAAAGGGCTTGTCATTATAATAACACATCATATTTTAATATGTTATGGCATGACGTGTTAGAGGGCGCACTCAATGCAAGGACTTTCAGAATGCGAATTTGGGAGAAAGGATTAAAGTTGATATTTGTAGTGGCAATCAGGCAATAAATAAACCTATTTTCATTAGTAGGCTTGGGTACCTTGTTCGTGCACACATTCCATTTGCCTCGTTTGATTGGAGGAAGGTGGAGCAACATTATAAGGACAATCTTGTAAGAGAGCTGGCGATAAATCCTATTAATTTGTCATTTAAATTTATGTTTAGCTCATATATTACTAACATAATGTTTATTATGTAGGGGATTTTTGATTGGGGGAATTGCCCAATTGTGAAAGCAGCCATACTCAAAAGAGTAGGGAAGATGTTGGATGGCAGAAATGAAAGAAAAGGTAAAGATACATTTACATCTTCAAGTATATAACTTTGAAAGTAATTACTAAGTAGTTTTACATTTGAAAAATAGCATTATGGTGCACATGAAACATGGGAGGAGGCAGTGGCTGATGTACTTGAAGGCATCGATAAAGATCAATGGAGGATAGCATGTGAACATTGGATGAAGCCGCAAGTGATGGTAAATTTTATAACCATCATTTATACATATATTTTATCCTTACAAATAATTAAATTTTATTGTGGTATTGTTCAGGATCAATTAGAAAAGATTAAGACAAATAGGGCCAAAGCTCCTAGTCCTACACATGTTCTGGGAAGAAAGAGTATAGATCAAATGAAACATGATTATGTGAGTTTATTAACTAAACACATTTTCTTATGATTAAGGATTATAATAATAAAGTCATCATGTTTTTGTTTCAATCTAAAAGTCACAATGGTGATACACTTGATCGGGTCAGGACATATGAATATTCAAGAACTAAAGTTGCTTCAGATGGCTCTCGATCTTGGTGTCATTCGACATATCAACAAAATCACATAAGTATTAACATTCATCTATAGGTCCTAATCAATTTTTCATTTAATAGTAGATGTCTGATATAATGCCTAAACATACACTCAGTCGCAAACACCTAGAAAAGGTCAAAGAATCTTCCTGGAAAAGGTCTAAGAATCTTTAGAAGCTTCCTAAAAAAGGTCTTAAAACCAAATTCAAACACAGTAGCTCATATTAGTTGAATTTGCTCAAGTTATTTATTTTAAGTACCAATTTTTTGATCTTCATGGACTTACCCATAAGGAATTGATTTAAGTTTTCATGAGGATCAAGTGATTAGCAACATGATGATGCTTGACAAACTTCAAGTAATTGTTGTTATGCTTTGGATCAACTCCACATCCAAACCACAAACCAAAAACCTCTTTCACATTCAAACCAAAAACCTCTTTCAACCTCACACATCCTAAAAGGTAGCTAACATTAAATGTTAACACCCTACTAAGCATAACCTAGAAGAATCCTCAACAAGTCCCCATGTCCACTCCTGCCTCTTACCATTTGCCAAAGGATTCTGCGCAAGCATCAATGCTGCTAATGAAAGTATTGCTTGGGACATATTAATCCTAGGCAAGCTGAGAATGTGATAACCTCTTCTAAGAAGTAATTTTGATTCAATATTTTAGTCAAAGGGTTAGTTAGGGCCTGATGCTACCATCCACCGCAAGATCCAAATGTGAAACCTATAACAACCCCCACCCTTCCTAGAGAGAAAGGGAACTCTCTTTGGCAAGGGGGATTCCTGAGTATTTGTCTGTGACTCCAAATATTCACACTTAGTTAAACTTTAAATATACATGCAATCAAGGCCTTTGTATAAAAGCCATGTCCAAAATGCAAAAACTTACGACGTACCGTGGCCCATCACTCTCCCTTGAGACCTAACTATGCACAGCAAAACTAACCATACAGGCACATGAATCCTAATAATTGAGCCATGGTGCAAATTATCAGGATGATATGTTACAAGCATGGAGAGAGCCCACTCTCAAAATTGAGTCATATTCATTGCATAATTGAGTCATATATGACTAAATTAGAGGATTGTGGAGATGTTGGGGAGCAACTAGAACTAGAGGGCGGGTCTCCATGTGACTAAAGTCAATTCTCCAGAGTTAATTAATGTACTTCAGTTGCAGTAGTTCTTTACTGTATCACTTGCTAGACCAAGAATAAATAAATAATCATCTTTGTAATGGGACAATTATTAACCACGTCAGACTCCTCCAGCAATCAACCACCTATATGTGCATAGCAGTCAAGAGAGAGGAAGTAGAGAAGTAATAGAAACCTGACATCTTTCTGGAGAAAAGTTGGAAGCACAAGAAGATAATATATTTATATTATCTGATCTTTTGCCACCGCAACGTAATTAAAATTTTCAGAGAACATTACGGTCGCATATGGTTGCATGTTGTAAAGAATAAGCTATATAGAGAAGAGAGGACTCTGCTTATTTTTTTCGCATTCTCGACCATTAGATATATCTCTCTCTATCTCCACAGAGCTTCCAGAGCAATCTTAGCTTGTTTACCTGATGATGATCATTCTGAATTCTACTTTATTTCTCATTTATTCTCAATATGTTGACAATCTATTTTTGGATAAATCTCCATCATTGAGAAGAATATTTGATTCCGTTAAGTGACCATATGATCAGTTTTTTATTTCTCAACTGGAGGAAATAAGTGATGCACTGATTTCAATTAGACATGACATTAGGTTGAAGGGTTAAGAATAATGGAGAAGAGTTAACTCCCTGTTAAATGGTGGGAAATTATTTTAGCTAGTTTATGGTATGAACTAACAGTCCAACTGTCTTCTAATATGGACAAAACCTATGGGATGTATTTGTCCTATCATTGGGACCTAAAGTGCATAGCAGATTTGAGGAAAAAGACTATCCCAGGCGAAGGGAAGCTCAAGCCAAACTGAGTCAGGAAAGCTCAATCTACAATTGGTCATAATTCAGATAATCCCCATAATATTCAGCGATTCAATCCTCAGGCTTGGACAATCAACTAATATTGGATTGGCCGAGTGCTTTTCTTCCTCCCCCTTGTGCACAGTCCATAGGGTAGAGGCCAGCAGCCTGAAGGGCATTCCTCATCCTGTGGACAATCAACTTTACTGGCTTGTTCTTAATTCTGGAAGGAAGCAGCCTGAAGGGCATTCCACTCATTTACCCACAGTAATCCTCCTACACAACAAACCTTAATAAGTAAAACTATAAACTTCATTGGGTTTCAATACTCTTCTAGAAGACAAATTGCTAGGACAATATTTCTTGTCTAAATATTGTTTCCAAAATTTTGTTTCCTCTAAATTTCTTACCTCTAAATTTATATAGGTAGCAGTGTTTACTTTATTTCTTGCCTCTAAATTTTATTGTTTGTGTTACAAAAATGAAGCTCACGTGAAGGAGTTATAATGATTTGTTTCTGATAATTTAGTTTTGCTCCAAAGTTATATTAAATAATTTATTGACTAACATTTTTTAAATTAGGAGCGAATGACACAACTCATGACTCCGGCAGAGAGTGGTGGTGAATGCTCATCAAAACTGATGACTGCAGAGGATGCATTTAGGACAATACATCCTAATGAGTATCCAGGTCGCGTCCTATGTGGTGGAGCAGGTGCCACTATTAGTAGCTGGTATGGTAGAAAAGATGGAGGAGCGTCACAAGAACAACTTAACAATCTCACGATTCAAGTGGAAAATCTTGTGCCTCAAGTGGAGGAACTTCGTGAAGATAGGAAGGAGCATAAAAAATTAATAGAAAAACAAAATCAGAAGATTGACCGGCTATTCAATCTTGTTAGTACATTTGTTGAGCATAGATCCTTAGATTGATTTATCTATGTTGAAAACTATGTTGGAAACTATGTTGAGAAAGTGATGTTCTAAAACTTTTATGTTTGCTATACTTTCATATGTTCGACTTTTATGTGTTCTAAATTTTATTTTGTAGGATTATATTATTTGGATGTTATTATGTGAATCTATGTGATGGAATACATGCTTGTATACAGGTTATTATGTTGATGTTATGTGAGTTTGTGTTATTATGTGAATGCTATAGATTTGCATGAACATGATTGGTATACAGGTTATTAAGTGAATGTTATATTAAATGATCGCATATAGGGTATTTTATCTACGCTGACGGTTATGCAATTGTCGTGAAAAGAAATTTGGCGTTCAACATCTTTACCGATGGTTTTTATCATTGTGGCTAAACATTTTACCAATGGTTTTAAAACTATCGCTATAGGTTATACTGGCGATTATATAACCCATGGTAAAATGTTACATTTACTTGTAGTTGTCAAACCCATGGTAAAAGGTTACATTCACCGGCGATTAACAAAATCATTGGCAAAGGTAAATACTTGCCGGCGTTTCATCTTTGCAACGGTTTTCAATATCCACCAACAGTTCTGCTGGAAACCGATGGCAAAAATCTTTGCCGATGGGGGATTCGCCATCAATTCTTAGCGACGATTTTATACCATTTGCCGACAGTTTTGAACCTCCGCGAAAAGGTTAATTTCTTGTAGTGAATGAACCTCAAGATTAAAGACAAACCTTTCTAAATCATAAAATAAACATTTAGACAGTGTTGATCAACCAAAATATTAGAATTGATCGATCAAATCAATTGATCGAGCAAAATAGGAATATTGTTAGACTAAATTAGCCTAACGGTCAAATCCGATTTTCCCACAATTGATCTACCAATTAAATATTTGATCGATCAGCAATTGATTGACTAATTAAGTAAATTGATCGGTCAAAATGAAAATTGATCAACCAATTAAGTAAATGGATCGATCATATTTGAAAATTGAACGACCAATTAAGTAAATTGATTGACCAATTTTCTTCAAATGATTTTTTTCAACATTCAAAAAATGCTCCGTTTTCACCTCTCCTCACCCCTCACTTTGAAACATAATTGAAAAGGATTTAAAAGAGAAAAGGTGCTTTTACTTCAATTCTTCCTTGTGCTTTCGTGCCCAATCTTCTATGCTCTTCAAAAGCATGTTACTCTGCACTTCTGAAAAGAAAACTCAGTTTGCATATTTTAATTCTTTGAGGTTCCATAGGAATATATTATTTTATTTTACTTGTTGCTTTGATTACGGATCCCAAGTTGTTGGGAGAAATCCGTTGTTGTTGTTGCCATGCTTCTCTTCAAGTTGTAAAGAGAAGTGGTTTGTAAGAGGTTGTGCCACCCTTGTTCAAGTGGAACGATAGTGGATTGACTAGCACTTGATTAGTTGGGAAAATCTTGAACTGGGAGGCCTAGGTAGTGGTTTTTATCCGGGGAGGGTTTCCACTATAAATCTTTGTATATATTTTAGATTATTTTTTGTGTCATATTTTTTTTTACAATAGATATCACTCTTGATCTTGTGTTTGTGGCCAAGTAAGATCTGTGGGACCCCCTTACTATGATTAATAGGCAGGAATCTACGGTGACCCAAATAATAAACCTTGTTGCTTTTAGGTAGTCGAAGATGATAAGTGTCATCCATACATACTGGACAAGCAGACTTCCCTTTTGTACTCCATCCGGATAAGTTTGCATATGCGGGGATGTCGTTAATGGGCTACAATAAGACATCTTGCATTTGGAAAAATTCTTTCCTATGTGCATCATATGTTTGAATGTCATTATTAATGAGTTCATAGTTTATTATATAGCTTATACCAAACTATTGTTAGTTTATGGGTACATTAGGTCACTTTGCATTAGATTAGGTTAGATTAGTCATATTACAACATTTTATAAATATTGCATTTTATGTGTTTAGTTGTAATTTTATTGCTACCTATATCTGGTGCCTCGATGAGATTTATTTATATGTGTGTAGGTACCAAGTTTGGATTTAATTAGAGCTCTACTATTATGAGAAATCAACTTATTGACCTCATGTGTCTGATTTGAGGCTGAACCTATTTCCCTAACCCTGGCCCAATTAATTCCTTCACCTAACCTAAATCTACACTTTTCAACTGTTATCCGAAGGCCACAAAAAATCCCACCTATTCCTATAATCCAAAACCACATAAATCACCATCATCCCTTAGCCCTCACGTTATTTCCTAACCCTACATCCCATGTTAATTCCCCCTTAGCCCATGCAAACAAAAACCCACGTAATTTCCTATGCGGTATGTTTTATCGGGTTTTTAAAGGATGTCACGTTGTAATATAGCTGGAAAAGCGTTCAAAACAAATAAAGATTTTTATTACTCGAAAATCGGAGTATCCGAGGTCGAACACAGGGAGCAATCTAAGTACTTTTAAAAACTTGAGAATACAACTTCATTTAAATGAAAAACAATTGGTTTAATGAGAGAATTATAAAAAATGAATTGCTAAAAAGGATAGAATTGGACGCCTGATTTTTGCATCAGGCATCTTAAATGTAAGTCTTCTTCTGCATTGCTGTTCTTCTTCTTCTTTTGATTCTGTCTACTGTTAGTCCTTCTTCTTCTTCTTCTTCTCCTTCAGCATCCTCTTTCTTTCTCTGCAGTCTTCACTTCTGCTAAGGCTTCTCTTCTTCTTCTTTTGCCTTGGCAAGCCTTTTCCTCTGCTCAGCTTTTCTTCTTCAGCATCTTCTCTTCTCCTTCCTATGGCCAAGTGCTGAGCTTCTTCTCTTCGGCACTCTGTCTGCTTGCACACAAGGCAACAAAACCTATCCCTTCCTTCTACCCACACGTATCTCTATCTCTGCAAACTGCTCACAGGAAGCTCTCCCAGAGCCGGGTTAACGGGTCGGGTTGCGTAGGCAAGGACCAGGTGCACCGGCGTACTATGGTGCGCCAAGTGTGCTCGGTAGTGTGTCGAGTCGAATCCGCCAGGTCCGCGCAGTGAAACCGCAGACAAGGCGGGCGTGGGGCGCGGGACCTCACCCCAGGTGTATCGGAGGCGATAAGGCTAATTCACAAAATCAACTTAAACTAGTGCGGTGCTTTGTGAACTCACGATGTGGGACTAACTGGCGCCTCTCCTGGAGCGCCCGAAGGAAGACTTCTTTGCAATCTCCTCAGCTGTAGCTTCGGTTCTCTTCGGTTGCTGGTAGGCTGCCTTCGCAGAAGTCTCCCCAATCCGCAGCAGCTGAAAACCTGGAGCCCTGAAGCCTAGGGCTCGGAAGAAGCTACTTCAGGGTGGCTTTAATGGCGGTCGAGCCTCAGAATCTGTCAAACACGAATACAGCCTTATGGCCTAATTAAAGTGTGATGTGCAGCAGGCCGCAGGGCGGCCTAGGCGTGTGTGCCTAGATCGACCTGTGACCAGAAAGTTGGGTGTGTTTGGGGGTGAGTTGTGTGAGTATGGAGGGACTGTGGAGGGGTGGAGCGTATTCAGTGGGATGAGGCGAAGCTTCTGGGTCGGTCGGCGAGTTGTATGGAGCTGTTGATCGACGGGGGCAACTCGCCGGAGGTTGGCCGGAGGCGAGGAAGGTGATGGTGGTCAAGCGTGGTCGAGGGTAGGTTTGAATAAAGTAATGTGGGAAAAGAAGAAGGGAAAATGGGGAGTAGTTCTAACTTACTTGCAGGGACGAAGGGGGCCGGAGAGGCGGGCAGTCGTATTGACTGTCGCTGGAGAAGAAGCACCCAGAGGGAGAGAGCGGCGACGAGGAAGTGGGCAAGGAAACGTGCGCTTGGTGCGGCGCGACGTAGGAAGACTAGACGAAGCAAACTCTGCTGCTGGTATGGTAGCAGAGCGATGAGAAGGAGGAGTGGCCACCGGAGCTTGCGGGTTTCCTGTCATACAAGGAAGAGAGGAAATTTTGAGAGATTCTCCGCCAAGACAAGCTTGCCTCAAGCGGATGGTCCTGGGGTTTCTTCTATAGGCACAAGCAGAGGGTCAGATGCACGGAGGGTGAGCAAGGCTCTCACCGGAGGTCGCCGCAGGTACAACACCCATACCTCTCGAGCGTTCGCACGAGAGGTATGGTGCGAATCAGGGCATGGGGAGCTGCTCAGGCTGTAGGGGACTTCTTAGGGAACACCCCTTTCAAATCTGAGAGCAGTTCCCTGGGGAAGCGAGGAGAAATCCTCCTCGAAACTTCGTCGGAGTATGGGTCTTCTGCTACATTGGCAGAGGGACCAGAATGCAGAAAGTGGCAAGAAATGTTGGGGCGGTTTTCGCAAGGGTTTTCAAAAGTTAGGGGCCAGAATGTAATTCGATGGACTATTTTGCAAAGTAGGTCAAGATGTCCTTCCCTCAGGTCCAAATTTTGGTACAAACCTAATTTGGACCTAAGGAATCCAATGGTGAAGTTGGATTTTAGGTTGACCACGTTTGACTGGACATTTGGTGCAAAAATCCAAATTTGGTCAAATATTGAGCTTGGACCCCAATCTAGGTCAAAACAGGTTCCAAAGGCCAAATTGAAGGTTCTAAACCCTAGGGGATATTTTTCATGAATTTTAGTGGGTTTAGTTAATTTTTATCCTGACTAGAACCTTATGAAATTATGTAGGTTTGTTTTAGGGTTACAGAGTGTCATTTAATTCTTAAATTTCACAATAACCCTTTTCTGACTGAATCATCCCACTTTTCCTCTTATTAAGCCCAATTGGCCTTTGTTTAGCCCCTGGAAAATCCCGTTGATGAGCTGCACTGGTAAAATTGCAGTTTTACCTTTTGTTTCATGTTCTCTTCCCAGATTAGTGATCCCTTGAATTAGGCCTTTCTCTTGGTTATGTAGGAGCTTTTGTTCTCTTTATTAGGTCAAAATGAGCTAGTTATGGCTCATGATGAGGCTCTCATCATACCCCCATGCCTATCTTTGCTAGTCCCTTAGCAAAATTTCAAGGTTTTAACTTCCATTCTAGACCCTGAGTGTCTGTCAGCAATTATGATAAGTGCTTCTCGTTTTCTTTTGTGATTAGGTCGGAATGCCGACAATAGGCCTAGAGGTACTCAAGTACCAACCAAAATCCGGACCTGAACCGCTTTAGCCTCTGTCCTCCGCAAAGGTTTCTAAGGCCCACCGAGACTAACCTAGAGTTTGTTGGACTCCGCGGTTAAAGCACCCGTGCTTGAGACATTTTCAGCCTAGGTTCAGTTTGCAGTGCATTTTTGTAAGAGAGAGATAGAAGATTTATTTGTTTGGAGAGCTTTTCTCTCTCTTTTCTTCTTTTATTTCTAGCTTCATATTAGCTTCTCAACACGGTCTATATCGGATTCCTCGTCCCCATCATCAATCCTCAAGGGTCCATGGCTATCGAGATTTTGAGATAATCCCGCCCATGGCAACCCCCAGAACCCTGGCTTTCTAGATTTCAAGATAATCCCGCCCATGGCATTCCGTGGTTGAATTCAGACCCTGGCGATCGACATTTCGTGATAATGCCACCCATGGTATCTGAACTAGCAGAGTGCTTACATGCCCCCAGTAGGATATTTAAATAACCTAAGAGACAAGCACCGAGGAGACGATATGTTGTTACACATCTTCGAAGGGAATTTCCCACCTCTCTGCGTCGGGAACTCGTCCAAATCAACTTGTGTTGATTGGTCGCTCCTAATCTAGGTAACTTTTGCAGAACATTAAACGCTTTTGCATGATTTGGATATTCATGTGCACTGAACCAGACTATGTGTGAATTTGGGGTGCTTAGGTTACCGAATCCTGCAAACCAAAGGTCAGTTAACGAGGCTGAATACTTCCTAAGCCTTAGACCTAATACTTAAGCTTCACATTTTCCCCAACCTCTTATGGATTATCCAGATTTTAACGGATACATGAATTTTTAAGCTAAAGAATCTAGCCCAAGAGGCCTAAAATCAGCATTGCCGCTAATCTCTTGTTATGTTACCTTAGCACTTTTTCTCTTTTCTTGATCTGGTCTAGAACTTCCATTAATCCCTTAATCTTTTACTAATGACTATTTTTTTCTTTTTCATTTTGTGCTCCTTTTTTGGCATTTTACTCTTTTCCTCCTCTCATTTTGTATGACCCTGAATTGGTTCTCCCCTCCTTCAAGTCTTTTTTTTTTTTTTCAAGATGAAACCCTTTCTTGATATGAATTTTCCTGACGTTTTGCACCTTCATACCCCCCATACCTAAGATTTGCAATGTCCCCATTGTAAATTAGGTGGGTGCGATTGCAGCTTAGTTCATGCATTAGGACAGGTGTGTGGTGAGTGAACGGGTCGAAATGACTTGTTGCGAACGATTTCTAATCTCGGGTAGGGATACCTGAGGTGAAGCTGGTTTTTCTAATGGATGAATCCTAATATGAATTCCACATAGAAATGTCAGAAAAGGTTTTGGGTTTTTCAAAGAATGATGGGTTGCCTCCTGTTAAGCACTGAGTTTTACGCCATCAGCTGGGCGCAATGAGCTCAAGAGGAATGGAGGGTAAAGGATGACTCAGCCAAATTTATATCGGTCCTGTCAATGAACGGTTTGAGTCTCTGACCGTTCACAACAAAGGGTTCGGAATCGTGGCTGAGTGGGCTGATTTCAATGGCTCTATTTCTAAAGATTTGTCAGACTAGGTAAGGTCCGACCCACTTAGATCATAGCTTTCCTGGGAATAATTTGAGTCGGGCATCAAAGACTAAAACCTTTTGACCAGGATGAAAGACCTTTCAAGAAATGTGTTTGTCGTGAAAAGCTTTAACCCATTCTTTGTAAATTCGTGAGTTCTCATACGCGTCGTGGCGTAATTCATCGATCTCGCTTATTTGAAGTCTTCTGTGGGTTCCAGCCTTAGAAAGATCTAGATTACAATTTCGTACCGCCAATAGGCTTTATGCTCCAATTCGATGGGGAGGTGACATGCCTTCCCGTACACTAGTCTGAAGGGAGACATTCCTAATTGGGTCTTGTAAGCAGTCCTATAGGCCCACAATGCTTCCGGAAGCCGAGAAGACCAATCTTTTCTATCAGGTCGAACAGTAACCTGAAGGATTTTCTTGATTTCTCAACTTGATAGCTCAGCTAGACCATTAGTTTGGGGGTGGTAAGGAGTAGAGATTCGGTGTGACACCCCGTCTTTGGTCATCAGTGACCTGAACTGAGCATTTGTGAAATGGGTCCCTCCGTCGAAAATTATTGCTCGTGGAATCCCGAACCTTGAGAAAATGTTTTGATGAATGAATTTGATAACAACTTTATGATTGTTGGTTCGGGTCGGAATGGCTTCTACCCACTTTGACACATAGTCAACTGCGAGTAAGATGTATTCGAAGCCATTCGAGATTGGGAAGGGTCCCATAAAATCAATCCCCCAAATATCAAAAATTTCGCATACCAAAATCAGCTATAGAGGCATCATGTCTCGATGGCTCATGTTGCCCAATGTCTGGCAACGGGAACATGCCTTACAGTGATTGTATGCATCCTTGAAAATTGTGGGCCAGTAAAAGCCACACTGGAGGACTTTTGATGCGGTTTTATGCCCTGAGAAATGCCCACCACATGCCTGGTCATGGCAGAATGAGAGTATGTCGTTGATTTCCACTTCCGCGACACACTGTCGAATTATCTGATCAGCACCAATGCGGAGTAGATACGGGTCTTCCCATAGGTAATACTTGGCATCGGAACGCAATTTGTCCTTCTTGGCCTTCAGCCAATTGGGCAGAATCTGATGTGATACCAGGTAATTTACTATATCTGCGAACCATGGAAGACCTGTACTGATAGCCAAGAGGTGCTCATCAGGAAAATGTTCTGTGATGGGTCCGGAAGGGTCAATTATTTCAGAAGGAAGACGGGACAAGTGATCAGCTACCATATTTTGCTTTCCCGCTTTGTCGCGAATCTCAAGGTCAAATTCTTGCAACAGCAAGATCCATCAGATTAATCGAGGTTTCGCATCCTTCTTTGCAAGGAGATGCCTCACAGCTGTGTGATCCGAGTATATGATGACACGGTAACCCAGAAGGTATGATCTGAATTTTTCTAGGGCAAATACTACAGCTAGCAACTCTTTCTCAGTAACCGTATAGTTACGCTGAGCCTCATCCAGTGTTTTGCTGGCGTAGCAAATGACTACAGGCTTCCCGTCAATTTTCTGGCCGAAAACCACTCTTACAGCGAAGTCAAATGCATCGCACATGATCTCAAAGGGTTGAGACCAATCAGGGGACTGTAGGATCGAGGCTTGGGTGACTCAGTCACGTAGGATCTCAAATGCTTGAGTGCATTCCTTGGAAATTTCGAAAGGCACATCCTTGGAGAGAAGAGTGGTCAGGGGGCGCGCGATTTTTGAAAAACCAGGGATAAATTGACGGTAAAAACCGACGTGCCCCAAAAAAGATCGGATGTTCTTAATCGAGCTAGGCATAGGGAGCTTGGAAATCAGGTTAACCTTCGCTCGATCAACTTGGATGCCTTTCTCCGAGATTAAATGTCCCAGGACAATTCTCTCAGGCACCATGAAATGGCTCTTTTCCCAGGAAAGAACCAAATTCACATCGATGCACCGCTTGAGTATTTGGACCAAGTGTTGGAGGCAATGTCAAATGATGCTCCGAAAATTGAAAATTCATCCATGAAGACTTCCAGATAGTCACCTACAATATCTGAGAATATGGCAAGCATGCACCACTGAAAATTTGTAGGTGCATTACAAAGACCGAAAGGCATCCTTTGAAACGCTCACGTCCCGAAGGGGCAGGTGAATGTGGTCTTTTCTTGGTCCTCTGGATGGATTGCCACCTGGTTGTAACCGGAGTACCCGTCAAGAAAGTAGAAGAACCTATTTCCCGCTAGTTTCTCGAGGATCTGATCAATAAACGGTAGTGGGAAATGATCCTTCTTTGTGGAGGAATTGAGTCTTCTGTAATAAATGCAGACTCTCCACGAGTTAGCTATTCGGGTAGGAATGACTTCTCCGGCTTCAGTCGTTATGGTGGTGAGCCCTGCCTTTTTAGGCACAACCTGGATTGGGCTTACCCAACGACTGTTGGAGATCGGGTAGACGATCCCTGCATCTAACCACTTTATGATCTCCTTTTTCACAACTTCCTGTAGGTTAGGGTTTAGGCATCTTTGCATTTCTCTTGAAGGTCGTGCGCCTTCTTCTGTGTAGATTCGATGTGTGCAGTAAGAAGGGCTTATACCAGTTAAATCATCGAGAGTCCATCCAATGGATCTACGATGTTGCTGGAGAATAGTAATCAAACAAAGTTCCTGGTCAGGTGTGAGTCGAGAGTTGATAATCACAGGAAACATCTAATTCGAATCCAAAAATACGTACTTCAGATGCTCGGGAAGGGGCTTGAGTTTCATGACAGGATTGTCAGCAGTAGCTGGTGGTTCAGGGTTTGTATCAGGAATAAGGGTTGGAGTCATAGGTGTGTCTAGATCATGTTCGCACTCCTCTGTTGGCCGATTTTGATTTTCTAGTGGTTGATCAGGGATAATCAGGTTGTCCTTTGTGTGCAATTCCTCAACCACGGTTCTGATATCACAAATCTGCTCTATAACCCCGCAATTAATCCCTTGTTGGGCCTTAAAAATGTCAATCTTCAGGGTTTGATTCCCAAATTTTAACTCTATCTGGCCCTCTTCGCAGTTTATGTTGGCCCTAGTAGTGGCCAAAAAGGGTCTCCCTAGAATGATCGGTGTATCCGTAGGGTTTTCTGGTGCATCCATGTTTAAGACTATAAAGTCTACTGGAAAATAGAAATCCCACACTCTTACAATAACATCCTCGAGAATCCCTTTTGATGACTTTATAGATCGATATGCTAATTGTAATGTCACCTCAGTCGATTTTAGCTCAGATTCTTCTAGGTGGTTAAGTAAGGATGTGGGTATCAGATTTATGGAAGCACCCAAGTCTAGCAATGCTCTATCAAATTGGGTATCACCTATCTTGCAGGAAATCAGGGGAGTACCAGGATCTTTAGCCTTGCGTGGGAGTCTGCTTAGCATTACAGAGCTGGCTTGCTCTGACAGTACAATTGGACTCCCACTCTTGGTTTGCAACTTACGCTGGGGTGTACCACATTCTATAGGAATTGTGCGTAAGCTGGTACGTGGCGAATCGCATCCATCAAGGGGATGTTTATTTTGACCTGCTCAAAGAGCTTGACTAAATCCTCCTCAGGTGCCACAGGCTTGGTGGTCTTCTTTCCCTTGGTCAAGGCCTTGGGAAACGGAACCTTGATTAGTTCCTCTAGGATAGGTCCAGGTCTTTGATCTGGGACAGGGATAGGAACATCCTTGATTATTGTCCTAGGGTTGGGATTACTACCAGGCTTGGAGAGGTCTGGATAGGGTGGATCTTGGGTTTCCTTACCACTATGGGTTGTTACAGAGTTTATCCCTGCCTGGTTTTGGTTAGGGTTGGGTAAGATGGGTTGTTGCTGATAGCCCGCATAGGATGTGGAGGCCTCCATCCTGTCGGGTGAAGGAACAGAGGGGACTTGATAAAACATGTGTGCTCGGACTAAATTTGGATTCATAACGTGCCTCTGGGTCGGCACATTATTTGGGTTGGGTAGAGGTTGCGAAGGAAGGGTGCCAGGTTGGCGGGAATTTGCCATCTGGGCCAGTTGGTTGCGAACCTCTGTGATCTCATCCTTGTGCAATTTTTGCATTGCCGCATTCGTCTTTTGAATGTCAGCCAGTGCTTGAAGGATAAGAGTCAGTTGATCCTAGTTTGGCCCGGATTGGTAGGTGGGATTGGGCTGAGGCTGAGGTGGCTGATATGGACGAGGGGCTTGTGGACGGGGTTGATATAGTGGTCTTTGAGTCTGAGAATTTCCCATCCACTGAAAATTAGGATGATTTCGCCATCCAGGGTTGTATGTATTGGAGAATGGATCATTCTGGATGGCGTTGAGGTCCTCGTAGATCTGAGGAACCTCAGGAAAGTTGGAATACGAGGGTTCAGAGTTCCCCCAACTAGAGTAGGATGGATCAGAGGTCATTCCGATTTGAGAAGCGTGGATATGGGTCCATCCCCTTGGCAGATAGGTGGTAAATGTTTTGCATAGTTTCCCTTGCCAGAGGAGGTCGTGCAAAAGAGTTTTGCCCAGAGGTGGCTTGCTACAAATGTCGAGTTAGCTCGTCCACCTTCTTCACTATGATAGAAACCTTGTCCAACCAACTGGCCATCAATTCCAAGTCAATAGAAGTGGACAGGTCTTGCATCTCATGTGCCCCTCTCAGATTCGTCGATGCGCGGGCATTCATCCTGTCGAATAAGCCCATGGAGTCATTATTTATGGAGTTCTCGCACATGTTTTCGAGAATCTCCCACACCGTGTCCTTGTGTTGACCCATGATGTTTCCTCCGCATGTTGCATTGACGAATAAACAGATGTCTTCATGGAGTCCCTAGTAAAAAGACTGGACTTGTTCCCACTTAGGAACTCCGTGATTGGGGCACTTTCGCATGAGATCTAAGAATCGATCCTATGCTTCGTGAAGAGGTTCTCTCGATTGTTGAATGAAATGAGTGATCTGGTGGCGCAAGGCATTGTTCGGCCAACGGGGAAGAATTTTTTCAAAAATTTGGCCTGAAGTTCCTCCCATGTGTTGATCGGACGGGTCTGAGTTTGATATCAATGGGCAGCCTTGTCCAAGAGGGAGAACGAAAACATTTTCATGAGAAGGATATCCCAGTCTTGTGGATCTGACCCGAAGGTCTGGGCCAGATGCTTGAGTTGTTTAATGTGTTGGAATGGATCCTCAAAGTTAAGCCCATGAAACTTGGTATGGCATGAATCATATTAGGCTTCACTTCAGAATTAGGACCTCCAATCGGGATTCAGACTCGAGGTTCGATTGCCACCGCAGTGGGATTGTAGTGATCTCGCATCATAGGTCGCTGCGGTGGGTCTACAAAGTTTTGAAAGAGATCATTTAGGCATTGTTGTTGGTGCTCAAGGTTGTCCTCCTCTTGAATGGGTTGTGCCATGTTGGGAGAAGAAGGAGAACTTGGTTCAGATGAAAGATTAATGTGGTGGGGTTGCTGCACAAACAAGGGCATCGAGGCTTGGCCTCGACGAGAGTGAATTTCTAAAGGAGGTCTTAAGGGTGGTCTTAAGGACCTCCTACCGAACATGCACCGAAGGATGTGATGAGATTAGAAGGTGCTGGACCCAATCGAGACACCCAAAAATTGTTGGGTGACTATAGAGGTTCGGGGCGGATGGTACCCCTTAGTCAGAAAGGTCGTCCACTTGAGAAATACTTGGGCAGCCAGAGAGGGAGAGTCCCGCAAAGACCCCTACATGGTAGAGCATCCCCATGAGTTACAGGGTTTCCCCCACCCGACCTCTCTTGTCACTGCGGTTCCAGGTAGACCAAAATGAGGACCTTGACCTCTTAAGTCTACCTTTCTTACTTTAAGATCAAGGTGCTTAAGGTTCCACTTGAACTTTTAGGTATTTTGAGTGAAAAAGTGACCTAATTTTAAGGTTGGTTGACCCAAGGGATCAACTTCACCTCTTGTTCCTTTGAGAGCTTTTGGGTCCTTTCTTTTAAGGTTCAAATGGATTTAAAAGCCTGATTTGCTTAGGGTTCCTCTTGTATAGATCTTTTCAAACAAGGTTTAGGCACACCTCTTTTTGAAAAAACTTTTTCTTTTTCAAGAGAAGGTGTGTCTCTAAAAACCCTAGTTTTTCAATCCTTGAGTTGGCTCTAGTTGGTCCAATTTAGTTGCCTCAAAATTTAGTATCTAGGGCTCAATCAAGAAAGTTTTAGCCCTAGTTACCTTAGTTGGACGAGCAGTTAAAAATGTGTTGAAATGAAAAATTAGGCAACTTTGATGAATTACTAAGTATGAAATAGGTAGCCCTAAGTTGATTCTTCATTTGCTCCTTTTCAGACTTTGAGGGAGTTAAGAGAGGGCTAATGAAGATTACCTGTTCCTTGGAGTGTCTGTTGTGCAGCTGCTCTTCTTTTCTCTGCTTTCCCTGAGATAAGCACAATAAAAGAGATGAATTACATCAAATATTAGATCAAAAGTTATGATCAAAAGCTTTAAAAGTGCCCGTTGCTCCCTGGCAACGGTGCCAAAATGTTTCGGTACATTTTATCAGGTTTTTAAAGGATTTCACATTGTAATATAGCCAAAAAAGTGTTCAAAACAAATAAAGATTTTTATTACTCGAAAACTGGAGTATCCGAGGTCGAACACAGGGAGCAATCTAAGTACTTTTAAAAACTTGAGAATACAACTTCATTTAAATGAAAAGCAATTGGTTTAATGAGAGAATTATAAAAAATGAATTGCTAAAAAGGACAGAATTGGACGTCTGATTTTTCCATCATACGTCTTAAATGTAAGTATTCTTCTGCCTCGTTGTTCTTCTTCTTCTTCTTTTGATTCTGTCTACTGTTAGTCCTTCTTCTTCTTCTTCTCCTTCTGCGTCCTCTTTCTTTCTCTGCAGTCTTCACTTCTACTAAGGCTTCTCTTCTTCTTCTTCTGCCTTGGCGAGCCTTTTCCTCTGCTTAGCTTTTCTTCTTTAGCTTCTTCTCTTCTCCTTCCTACGGCCAAGTGCTGAGCTTCTTCTCTTCGGTGCTCTGTTTGCCTGCACACAAGGCAGCAAAACCTATCCCTTCCATCTACCCATGCGTATCTCTCTCTCTGCAAATTGCTCACAGGAAGCTCTCCCAGAGCTAGGTTAACGGGCCGGGTTGCGTACCCAGGGACCAGGCGCATCGGCGTGTTATGGTGTGCGAGGTGTGCTCGGTAGTGTGCCGGGTCAGATCCGCCAGGTCCGCGTGGTGAAACCGCGGAAGAGGTGGGCGTGGGGCGCGGGACCTCACCCTAGGTGTATCGGAGGCGATAAGGCTAATTCACAAAATCAACTTAAACCAATGCGGTGCTTTGTGAACTCACGATGTGGGACTAACTGGAGCCTCTCCTCGCGCGCGCCCACAGGAAGACTTCTTCGCAATCTCCTCAGCTACAGCTTCGGTTCTCTTCGGTTGCTGGCTGGCTGCCTTCGCAGAAGTCTCCCCAATCCGCAGCAGCTGAAAACCCGGAGCCCTGAAGCCTGGGGCTCGGAAGAAGCTACTTCAGGGTGGCTTTAATGGCAGTCGAGCCTCAGAATCTATCAGACACGAATACGGCCTTACGGCCTAATTAAACTACCGGAGGACCTTCGCTATGGCACGGCGAAGGTGGTGCGATGTGCAGTAGGCCGCGGGGTGGCCTAGGCGTGCGTGCCTAGGTCGACCTGTGACCAGAAAGTTGGGTGTGTTCGGGGGTGAGTTGTGTGAGTATGGAGGGACTGTGGAGGGGCGGAGCGTATTCAGTGGGATGAGGCGAAGCTTCTGGGTCGGTCGGCGAGTTGTATGGAACTGCGGATCGACGGGGGCAACTCGCCGAAGGTTGGCCGGAGGCGAGGAAGGTGATGATGGTCAGGCGTGGCCGAGGGTCGGTTTGAATAAAGTAATGTGGGAAAAGAAAGAGGGGAAAATGGGGAGTAGTTCTAACTTACTTGCAGGGACGAAGGGGGCTGGAGAGGCGGGTAGTCGTATTGACTGCTGCCGGAGAAGAAACACCCAGAGGGAGAGAGCAGCGACGAGGAAGTGGGTAGGGAAACGTGCGCTTGGTGCGGCGCAATGCAGGAAGACTAGACGAAGCAAACTCTGCTAATGGTATGGCAGCAGAGCTACGAGAAGGAGGAGGAGTGGCCGCTGGAGCTTGCGGGTTTCCTGTCGGAGAAGGAAGAGACGAAATTTTGAGAGATTCTCCGCAAAGACAAGCTTGCCTCAAGCGGCTGGTCCTGGGGTTTCTTTTATAGGCACAAGCAGAGGGTCAGATGCACGGAGGGTGAGCAAGGCTCTCACCGGAGGTCGCCGCAGGTACAACACCCATACCTCTCGGGCGTTCGCACGAGAGGTATGGTGCGAATCAGGGCATGGGGAGCTGCTCAGGCTGTAGGGGACTTCTTAGGGAACCCCCCTTTCAAATCTGAGAGCAGCTCCCTAGGGAAGCGAGGAGAAATCCTCCTCGAAACTTTGCTGGAGTATGGGTCTTTTGCTGCATTGGCAGAGGAACCAGAATGCAGAAAGTGACAAGAAATGTTGGGGCGATTTTCGCAAGGGTTTTCAAAAGTTAGGGGCCATAATGTAATTGGGTGGACTATTTTGCAAAGTAGGTCAAGATGTCTTTCCCTTAGGTCCAAATTTTGGTACAAACCTAATTTGGACCTAAGGAGTCCAATGGTGAAGTTGGATTTTAGGTTTGACCACGTTTGACTGAACATTTTGCACAAAGATCCAAATTAGGTCAAATATTGAGCTTGGACACCAATCTAGGTCAAAACAGGTTCCAAAGGCCAAATTGAAGGTTCTAACCCTAGGGGATATTTTTCATGAATTTTAGTGGGTTTAGTTAATTTTTATCCTGACTAGAACCTTGTGAAATTAAGTAGGTTTATTTTAGGGTTACAGAGTGTCATTTAATTCTTAAATTTCACAATAACCCTTTTCTGACTGAATCATCCCACTTTTCCTATTATTAAGCCCAACTGACCTATGTTTAGCCCCTGGAAAATCCCGTTGATGAGTTGCACTGGTAAAATTGCAGTTTTACCTTTTGTTTCATGTTCTCTTCCCAGATTAGTGATCCCATGAATTAGGCCTTTCTCTTGGTTATGTAGGAGCTTTTGCTCTCTTTATTTGGTCAAAATGAGCTAGTTATGGCTCATGATGAGGCTCTCATCATTTCCCCCCTCCATAAGTAAAACCTCCCTATTATTTTTTTAATCCCATGTGTCAAACTCAATCACCACCTAATCCACCTATCTCATATCCCCTCAATGCAATACCGACAACTGGAATTCCCATGCAACCACATCAACACTACCTCCTCTTATCTTTCCTTCACCAGAATCAACACCCACAGATTCTCCTACATAACCCCTATCCCTAGGCAAAACCACATCCACCACCACCCATCACATGCAACAACCGGCTAATCTTAACAAATCCTTCGTATTCCTCTCTATCCACATCACCAAACACCCCATATATATTCACATAGCCTGCCCTCCCCACCCTCTATAAATGGAGGGTCTCTCCACATCCCAAGAGGGGGATCTCACCTACGAATTTTCTCTCCTCATAACCAATTATCTCCCTCCTCACCTCTCGGCATCTCTCCGCCATGTCTACGTCTTCAACTTCATCATCAACTATGGCTTCATCTTCGACTTTATTTCCATCTCCATCATGACCGGACCACGCTTTGACTCACCACTTTACTGTAGTTATTTCTATTAGTTGCAATATTTCAACTCCACTTATTAGCAATTAAGTTTTATTTTGAGTCATTTTATTTGTAATCCATGCTTCTCACCCTCTTCTCATTATATATTGTGATTGGTTTCCATTTTCTCATCCCAGTCTTCTTATTCAAAAAATATAAAAAAAATTAGTCAGTATTTCATTTCATGCTTTCTTGCATCTTGCTTAGAACGATCCTAACCCTCTCTATATTCAACCTGGAACTCACCAAGGTCTCGATTATTTTATTTCTATCAAAAAAATTACATTACATCAAACATTTTATCACTTAGCAGTTTCTTCGAATAAGTTATGCCACAATAGTTTTAGTTCATCTATCAATGGTCGAAGATAAATGTATACTGCATTCCCTGGCTACCTTGTACTTAGGAATAGGAGAGTCAACATCATAAATGACGGTCGCATACAAAGTAAAGGAGGTAAGTTGTAAGTTACCAACACGGGTGGCCAAATTGAATATGATGGGTACATGTTCTTAAAGGGGTTAAATCCATCTATTGGTGAAAATTCGTGAGAAAATTAAGGTTGTAAAACCTATATCATAGTACATGAAATTTTTCACAATCAAATAAAGATAACCGGAAGTGGTGAGTCTCAGCTGGAACATAGGGAAGCTACATTTGAAACCTGCATTTCATTTATTTATTTTCTATATTTTTGGGCCTTGTAATTTTTTTTGTGATTCCGTATAGAGAAATAAGACTAAATTATGCAATAGAATAAAGAAACAGAGAGAGAAAGGGAAATATGATATCTTTAAATCAAAATGCTTTTTATTACAAATTAAGCAACAAAATACAATAAGAATGAAGACAAATAAAATGAAAGAGAGACGGGGTGGGAAATATCTCCCTAAACGGATGTTCGACAAGATGACGCTGCTTGGTGATAGATAGATGAAGGAGATGTGGAGTTGGACAATGGGGGTGAGGTGTAGGAGGAAAATAGGTAGAGGGAAGCTTAGCCGAGGTTTAGGATGAGGAATGGAACCTACTAACCTAATGGAATGGGCATGAGGAGGTTGAGATGATGTTTTCCTTGAATTGGGGGTGAGAGGATTGCTTTATGGTTCCCTACAAAGGTGGTTAGGTGTAGGACGAATATAGGTAAGGAGAGGGGTTTCCTTAAACTAATAGGGGACCAAAGATCTTGGGAATGGAGCTTGAGAGCTTTGGAGGGATTCATGTGCTCTAGAGTAGGTGAAGAAGGCGTGGGAAGAGATGGTGGACAAAGGGAAGGGAAGGGGTCTTCTGTAACTGCTAGGAGAGGGCCATGCATGCCATGGTGCGCACAGCCAATGCCACCACGTGCATAAGACACCCAGCGCGCGCAGTGCCTATGCACATGCATCAAGCACCACACATAGCATGGGCACTCATCGCACATATGCAGCGCAAGTGAGGCGAGGAAGAGTGAGGGCCATCTAATCACCATCTGAGGGACGAGAGCACACGGGAATTGCTTGTTCAAATCGCACTAAGCGTGCACGCACTTCACCATTGGCAACACATGGCACAATCCGCACCACCTATCGCATACACTGCATCACCCCTTATCCTATACTCGCTAATGTGGCCACTCCTTGATCATTCTTCTCGCATTGGATGGTCTTGATCACTCACGAATTGCACTCTTCAGATCATGGCTTATTGCACACTTCACCATCCGCTGCAACATGTGGCAATATCACATCTGCTGGTCGCGCTCTACATCGTGCATTATGATGCACTCACTGACACAAACTCTCCTTAGCTACCCGATCATCATCTAATGGGTCAATTAAGACGCTGGTGCTGTAGCGGATCACAGTTCGAACTCGCATCTTTCATTTAAGAAGTGTAGTGCATTGCCATTGTACTGACATCTCTAAGGCGTGTGCTTTGGCATTAGATCTCTATCCAACAGTCGAGATTTTTTTGCACGCATCGATCGTTGAGGTTGCGAAGGAGTTAAGGTAGTTGATGTGGTCACTTTGTGACCATTGGATGGCGATCAAATGATCCAAATTTTACTAGAGCCTCACTGCTGGATGGGGACTGTGGCATAGATCTAGCAGGTGATAGTGTGGGAGACTGCACCCGTTGAGGATGTGAAGGCATTGTAGAGGTAGTCGGCATGGCACACTTGTGGCTGTTGGATGGAGATCCAATAGTCAGCGTTGATGTTGCGACTGAGGAGAAGGGGCTACAGGTGCTGGGATGGCCTCTGGTGGTGCCACTTATGCCATCAATCTTCTCGAGCTCGTAACGAGTGCTACAGTGGTCTGATTGAAGCGATTTTTGTGACGTTGGTCTTCGATCGTCACCCTGATTCCATCCATATGGTTGGATTCATTGTTTGAGGCCCAATTGAGTGTTGCCTTATCTCCTGGTCATTAAAACAGAAATTAATACATAAATTACAAGAATTATTCTAAATGCATGATGGTGTCTATTATGCATTATTTACAATGCCAGATGTAATTAATTAGCATAGGAATACACATAAGAGGCATTTTCTCATAAAATAATGCATACCTATCAAACTCCCATGCCTGTCTTTTCCTAGTCCCTAGAAAAATAAAATGAAATACTATCTATAAAAATGGATTTCGGATTTGATTAGAAAGGCATTGGTCGTTTATCAACAATAGGAAATTTATACTTAGAACCTAAATTACAAGGAATCAATAGTACCCAGGTGTTTGCCAAAATGTAGACCACGTAAGTCCGTACCCTTTTATTGTATACATAAAATTTTTTTCTTTTTTTTCTTTTCTTTTTTTTTTGAACTTTTTCTTTAAGGTTTCGAGGTAGCATTCTATGGCTACCCAACCCACCAAAGATTCAAAAAGACAAAAACTGCTAAGCATCTTATTATGTGAGAGTGTTTAATAAGAGCCTCATCATGAACCCTAACTAGCACAATTTGATCTAAATAAGTGTGCAAAGGCTCCTACAAAACCTAAGGAAAAGCCTAACTCAGAGAATTCTGAATTTAAGAATAAAATAATTCATAAGGGGTGAAACTATAATTTAACCAATGCAATATACAAACAGGGTGTCTAAGGGTCTGAACACAGGTCAAATGGGCTTAATAAGAAAGAAAGTGGGATAACTTGATCCAAAAAGGGTTACAGCAACTTCTAGGAATTAAATGACATTCTGTAACGCTAAAAACAAACCTGATTTAATTCACAAGGTTCCAGGCAGAATAAAAATCAAATAAATCCCTTAAAATTCATGGAAAAATATGCCCTAGGGTTTAGAACCTTCAATTTGGCCTTTAGAACCTATCTTGACCTAAATTGAGAACCATACCCAATTTTTGACCTAATTTGGGTTTTTATGAAAATTGACCAGTCAAACGTGGTCAAACCTAAAGTCAAACCTCACCATTAAATTCCTTAGGTCAAAATTAGTTTGGTACAAAAATTTCGGCCTAAGAGTAGACCATTTTTAACAACTTTACAAATTTATCCTCTTGAATTACTTTTTGACCCTTATCTTTTTGAACCCTTGCATTTAGCCCCCCATCTTCTCTTTCATTCTTTGCAGAATGGTCCCTCTGCCACCACACGTAGGCACCCATACCTCCGGTGACCTTGCGTGGAGGATGGCACCGTGCAAGGTATGGGGGCCGCTCTCAGGAACGAAAGGGGGGTTCCCTACGTTGTCCTCTTTCACAAGGACCCTCCCCCTTGCATTGTAGCTGCCCATGCCTCTCGTGTGAATGCACGAGAGGAATGGGTTTGCTTTCCGGCCATTCTCCGGTGAGCTCCCCACGTCGCCCCCTCCAGATCCTCTCCTCGCCAGCACCTTTATAACAAGTGGCAGGGGCAGCCGTATCCTTCAAGCCTATTTTGGCCCAAGGAAACCCCTAATCTTCGTCTCCTCCTCCTCCAATCAAGTGCCCATAGGCTCCGGTGACCTTTCCTCCACCCCCTCATCGCTCTGCTGCCACACCTGCAGCAGAGTTTACTTTGCCTCGTCCTCCTGCGCCAGGCCGCACCAGCTGGCGCCTTCCAAATCCCTTCCTCGTCGTCGTTACCCCCTTTCTGGGCATCTTCGTCTTCGGTGCCAACAGGCATGCGCCAAGCACCTCCTTCCCCCCTTTCGTCAGTTAATTAGGTCAAAACCTTTCCCTTACTCTCCTCTCAATTTCCCCCACTTCAACTGTCACTTTTATCCCTCAATTGCCACTACCACCACCATCAGTTCCACCTCCGGCCACCAACTCCGGCGAGGCCACTCCACCTCCACAGGCCATTCCACCCCTCGCTGACAAGCCCATAAGCATCCCCTCACTCCACTCAACATTTCCCCCCACCCACACCACCACTCCACACACCCAGAACACCTCCTGAACATGCCCACTCTAACGCACACAGTGTGCCCTAGGCATGCACACTCCGGCCTCCCCACGCCACGCTGACCCCCGCACTGCCTTTGCCGCACTCTGGCGAAGTTCCCTAAGCTTTTTGACATGGCTGCGGGGCCGTTTTAGTATTTTTAGGTCACACCTCCTCGCCGCCATTGATGACAAGCTTGGAGCAAGCTCGCAAGTTTCTCCAAGCCTCTCCAGCTCTAGGTGTAAGCCCCAGGTGACGCGGAAGACTTCCGTAAGTGTGCCCAGGTCTTCAATTGGGGTTGCAAGCCTTGGCTACTACCCCAATCGCTCGAGGCTTCCAACTCGTAGGCATGTGGAGCAGTAGGTGGGACTTTAGTCCCACCTCGAAAGTGTGTGGGCGCACGCCCACACATAAATTGAAAAAGTGTTATATGCTGGTTGCCTCCGATAACACTAGGGTGAGGTCCCTCACCTATTGAACGGGTCTCGTCCACGGCACTGCCCATGCAGATTTGACCCGTGACTCGATTACCCCTCACTCCTGTGCACTCTTATTGCACCACACCCACACCGGTGCGCTTAGACCCGGACGCGCGACCGACCCGATAACCCAGCTATGGGAGAGCATACAAAAGAGAGATTCAGAGAGAGAGAGAGCCGTGCAGGAAGGGTAGGGGTAGTTTTTGCGCTGGTGTGTGTGCAAGGAACAGTTAGGGAAGAAGAAGAAGAGGGGAGGCGAGGACTTAGTCGCAAAGAAGCAGTAGCAGAGAAGAAGAAGGAAGAAGGAAGGAGCTGCTGAAGAAAGGAGCTGAAGGAGAAGGAAGGGCTAGAGAAAAAGAAAGGAAAAGAGAAGGAGGGAGCCTCTGCCTCACAGAAGAAGCCAAAAGGACCAGAGAAAAGAGAAGAAGAGGAAGAAGCTGAAGAAGAAAAGAACACAACAGAAGAAGAGAAGAAGGAGGCACTGTAGCAATAGCACCGATAAGGCATCCGACTCAATGACTCAGACGTCCGGATCAGGGAAAAGAAAGAGAAGAAGAGAAGAAAAAGAAAAGAAGAAAGAAGAAGTGCAGAGCTGCTGAAGGAAAGAAGAAGAGGCAGCAGCAGAGAAAAAGAAGAGAAAAGAAGAGGTAGCCATAGCGAAGAAAAGAAGAAAGAAGAAGGCAAACTGAAGAAGAGAAGAATCGGCTAAAAGAGAAGAAGAGAGAAGAAGAAGAAGACAAAAAAAGAGAACTTTTGCCCACTCTCTCTCTCTCCCTCTTATTCTTTTTGTAACATAATTGTGAACCTTTATGATGCTAGAATGACGTGTGCTCCCTGAGTTCAACCTCGGGAAAGTTTTAATTTCGAGCAATAAATTGTAAACTGGTGACCGTTATTTGTAATATACTATAACGAATTAATCATTATAACACCGCCAAGAGCAAGAAACGCAGCAAGCACACCATCAGTTTTTGGTGCCGTTGCCGGGGAGCAACGGCCATTCTAGAAAATTTTTTCACAATTTTTTACTACTGACTTAATCTCTTCTCTTTGATTGTGCAGGCACAGGAAATCAAGAAGGAAACGAGCAGCTGCACAACAACCACACCAAGGATAGGTAATTTTCTATCCTCTCTTAAGCCCCTGAAATTCTAAAGAGGAAGAAAAAGAAAAAAAACAATTTAGGAATAACCTATCTTCCATACCTAGTAAATCACAAAAGCTGCCTGTTTTCAATTTCAACACATTCTATCTGTACATCCATTAAAGGTATTTAGGGCTAAAACCTTCTTGCTTGAGCCCTAATTACCTAATCTTGAGGCAGCTAACTGGACCAATTAGAGTCAACTTAAGACTCAACGCTAGGGTTTTAGAGACACACTTTCTAATCAAGAATTGAGAATCACCAAAAGAAGTATGCCTAAGCCATTGCTTGAAAACATCTATCAAGAGAAACCCTAAGCAATTTGGCTCTTAAAACACTTGAACCTTAAAAGAAAAGGCCTAATAAGCTCTCAAAGAAACTAATAGGTGAAGTTGATCCCTTGGATCAACCAACCTTTAACTTAGGTCACTCTTTGCACTCAAAAGGTTAAAGTTCAAGTGAAACCTTAAGCACCTTGATCCTAACTAAAAGTGGTAGACTTAAGAGGTCAAGGTCCCCATTCTGGTCTACCTGGAATCTTAGTGACAAGAGAGGTCGGGTGGGGGAAACCTTGTAACCCGTGGGGGCACTCTACCGTGTAGGGGTCTTCACGGGACTTACCCTCTCTGGCTACCCAGGTAATTCTCAAGTGGACGACCTTCTGATTAAGGGGTCCATCCGCCCCGAACCTCTATAGTCACCCAACATTTTGGGTGTTTTGATTGGGTCCAGGTGTCTTGATTGGGTCCAGCACCTGCTAAACTCATCTAATCCATCAGTGCATGTTTGGTAGGAGGTCCTTGAAAGCTCCTCTAGAAATTCACTCTCCCTGAGGCCAAGCCTCGATACCCTTGTTTGTGCAACCAACTCTTCACATAGACCTCTCCTCTAGTTCTGAACCCAACTCACCTTCTTCTTCCGCAATGGCTCAGCCACTTGAGGAAGAGAATAATCTTGAGCACTAGCTCTAGTGACTCAATGACCTCTTCCAGAACTTCATGAACGCACCGCAGCGTCCCATGATGCGAGATCACTATAATCCCGCTGCGGTGGCTATTGAGCCTCGATTTAAAATCCCGACTAGAGGACCTGATTCTGAACTGAAGCCCAACATGATTCATGCCATACCTAAATTTCATGGGCTTAATTCTGAAGACCCCTTCTAGCACATCAAACAGCTAAAGCATCTGGCCCAGACTTTTGGGTCAGATGCACATAATCAGGATATCTTACTTATGAAGATGTTCTCTTTCTCCCTTATGGACAAGGAAGTCCATTGGTATCAGACCCAGACCCATCCGATCAACACTTGGGAGGAACTTCAATCCAAGTTCTTGAAAAAGTTCTTCCCCATTGTTCGGACCAATGCCTTGCGCCATCATATTACTCACTTTACGTAATAGACGAGAGAACCTCTTCATGAGGCATGGGATCGATTTCAAGATCTCATGAGGAAGTGACCCCATCACGGAGTTCCTAAAAGGGAACAAGTCTAGTCTTTTTACCAGGGACTCCGTGAGGATATTAGACTATTCATCCATGCAACTTGCGGAGGGAATATCATGGGTCAACATGAGGGCACCGTGTGGGAGATTCTCGAGAATATGTGCGAGAACTCCATCAATAATGACTCCATGGGACTAATCGACAGGACGAATAACCGCGCATCGACGAACCTTAGGGGAACACATGAAACCTAGGGCCTGTCCGCATCAGTCGACCTGGAATTGATGGCCAGTCGATTGGCCAAGTCTCTATTATTGAAAAGAAGGTGGATGAGCTGACTCAGCATTTGCAGGGAGCCACCTCTGCGTAGAACTCCTTTGCATAGCCTCCTCCCACATGGGAGACTGTGCAGAACATTTTCCATCGACCTTCTCCTGGGGTAGACTCGTATCCACCCCCATCTGACTCTCGGATTGGAGGAACCTCCAATCCTTTCTATTCTAGCTGGGGGAATTCTACTCCCCCATTCTCTGACTTTTCTGAGGCTCCTCAGACCTGCTAGGACCTCAACGGCATCCAGAATGACCCATTTTCCAATACCTACAATCCTGGATGGCAAAACCATCCCAACTTTCAGTGGGTGGGGAATTCCCAGAATCTAAGACCACCCTTTCAGCCCAATCCACAAGCACCTCGTCCTTACCAGCCGCCTCAGCCTCGGCCTAACCCTACTTATCCATCCGGGCCAAACCAAGACCAAATGTCCCTCATCCTCCAGACTTTGGCTGACATTCAAAGAACGAATGCGGCTATTCAAAAGCAACACAAGGACGAAATCGCAGAGGTTCGAAACCAACTGGCCTAGTTGGCAAATTCTCGCCAACCAGGCACACTTCCTTCTCAGCCTCTTCCCAACCCTAATAGCGTGCCGACCCAGCGACGCATTATGAACCCAAACCCAGGCCAAGCACACATGGTTTATCAGGCCCCTTCTATTCCTTCACCTGATGGGATGGAAGCTTCAACTTCTTATGCGGGTTATCAACAGCAGCAGCCCATTCTACCAACCCCCAACCAGAACCAGGCAGGACTTAACTCTATAGCAACCCATAGTGGTAAGGCGACCCAAGATCCACCTTATCTAGACCACTCCAAGCCTGGTAGTGACCCGAATTCTAGGATAGTTATCCAGGATGTTCCTATCCCCGTCCCAGATCCAAAACCTAGACCTATCCTAGAAGAACCAACCAAGGTTCCTTTTCCTGAGGCCTTGACCAAGGGAAAGAAGACAACCAAATCCGTGGCTCCTGAGGAGAACCTGGTCAAGCTCTTTAAGCAGGTCCAAATAAACATCCTTTTAATGGATGCGATCCGCCACATACCGGCTTACGCACGATTCTTGAAAAACATGTGTACACCTCAGCGTAAGCCAAGAACCAAGAATGGGACTCCAATTGTACTGTCAGAGCAATCCAGCTCTGTAATCCTGAGCAGACTCCCACCCAAGGCAAAAGACCCAAGCACTCCACTGATTTCATGCAAGGTCGATGAAACCCAATTCGACAGAGCATTGATAGACTTAGGTGCTTCCATAAACTTGATACCCACATCCTTACTCAACCACCTAGAAGAATCTGAGCTGAAACCGACCGAGGTGACACTACAGTTAGCAGATTGATCTATCAAGTCACCAAAAGGGATTCTTGAGGATGTTATTGTAAGTGCGCAGGATTTTTACTTCCCTATGGACTTCATAGTCTTAGATATGGATGCACCTGAGAACCCAAGGGATACACCAATCATTCTAGGGAGACCTTCTTTGGCCACTGCAAGGGCCAACATAAGTTGTGAGGAGGGCCAAATAGAACTGAAATTTGGGTATCAGACTCTCAAAATTGATATATTTAAGGTACAACAAGGGATCAATTGCGGTTCATTGAACAAATCTGTGATGTTAGAGCTCTGGTTGATGAACCACAACTTGAGGGCAACATGATCATTCCTCATCAACCACAAGGGAATCTTGAACCGCAATTAGAGGAGGCAGACACTGAGATATACAAACCCATAACTCCTATCCTTGTACTTCACACTCACTCTGAACCACCTGCTGCTGCTGATAACCCCATTCTTGAACTCAAACCCCTTCCCGATCATTTAAAATATGCCTTCTTGGGTTCTAATCAGACATTTTCTGTGATTATAAACTCCAGACTCACACTTGAACAGGAAGCCCGTCTGATTACAATGCTCCAGCAACATCGCAGAGCCATTGGTTGGACTCTCGATGATTTGACTAGAATAAGTCCCTCTTATTGCACACACCAAATTTATTCTGAAGACGGCACACGACCTTCTCAGGAAATGCAGAGACGTTTGAATCTCAATCTGCAGGAGGTCGTGAAAAAGGAGATCATTAAGTGGTTAGATGCAGGGATCATCTACCCAATCTTCGACAGTAGTTGGGTGAGCTCAATCCAGGTTGTGCCTAAAAAGGCAGGGCTCACCACCATCACGACTGAAATCGGAGAAGTCATACCTACCCATATAGCCAACTCGTGGAGAGTCTGCATAGATTACCAAAGGCTCAATTCCTCCACGAAGAAGGATCATTTCCCACTACCATTCATTGATCAGATTCTCGAGAAATTAGCGGGAAATAGATTCTTCTGCTTTCTTGACGGGTACTCCGGTTATAACCAAGTGGCTATTCATCCTGAGGACCAAGAGAAGACCACATTCACCTGCCCCTTCAGGACGTACGCGTTCCGAAGGATGCCTTTTGGTCTCTGCAATGTACCCGCAACTTTTCAGCGGTGCGTGCTTGCCATATTCTCTGATATGGTAGGTGATTTTCTGGAAGTCTTTATGGATGACTTCTCAGTTTTTGGGGAATCATTTGATGATTGCCTCTAGCACTTGGTTCATATACTTAGGCGTTGCATTGACGTAAATATGGTTCTTTCCAGGGAAAAGAGCCACTTTATGGTGCCTGAGGGTATCCTCCTAGGTCATTTAATTTCTGAGAAAGGCATCCAAGTGGATCGAGCCAAGGTTGATCTGATTTCTAGACTTCCTATGCCTAGCTCAATCAAGGACATCCGTTCTTTTCTGGGGCACGTCGATATTTACCGTCATTTCATTCTTGATTTCTCGAAAATCGCACACCCCTTGACTACTCTTCTCTCCAAGGATGTACCCTTTGAAATTTCCAAGGAATGCACTCAAGCTTTTGAGAACCTTCGTGACCGAGTCACCCAAGCCCCGATCCTACAGTCCCTTGATTGGTCTCAGCCCTTTGAGCTCATGTGTGATGCATCTAATTTCGCTGTAGGAGTGGTTCTGGGGTAGAAGATTGATGGGAAACCCGTGGTCATCTACTACGCTAGCAAGACACTTGACGAGGCTCAGCGTAACTATACGGTTATGGAGAAAGAGCTGCTAGCCGTAGTATTTGCCCTCGAAAAATTCCGATCTTATCTCTTGGGTTCCCGTGTCATCATCTACTCGGATCACACAACTGTGAGGCATCTCCTTTCCAAGAAGGACGTGAAGCCTCGATTAATCCGATGGATCTTGCTGTTGCAAGAATTTGACCTCGAGATTCGCGACAAGGCGGGAAGACAGAATGTGGTAGCTGACCACTTGTCTCACCTTCCTTCTGAAATTATCAACCCTTCTGGACCCATCACGGAGCATTTTCCTGATGAGCACTTACTGACTATTGGTACTAGGCTTCCATGGTTTGCTGATATAGTAAACTACCTAGCATCTCGTCAGATCCTGTCTGATTGGCCAAAAGCCAAGAAAGACAAGTTACGCTCTGATGCCAAGTACTACATCTGGGAAGACCCGTACCTTTTCCGCATAGGTGTTGACCAAGCAATCTGGTGATGTGTCCCAGAGGGTGAGGTCAATGACATTCTCTCCTTCTGCCATGACCTGGCATGCGGTGGCCATTTCTCTGGGCACAAAATCGCATCAAAAATCCTCCAGTGTGGCTTTTACTGGCCCACTATCTTCAAGGATGCATACAGTCACTGCAAGGCATGCAGTCATTGCCAAACTTTGGGCAACATGAGCCACCGCGACATGATGCCTTTGCAATCGATTCTCATATACGAGATCTTCGATATTTGGGGGATTGATTTTATGGGCCCCTTTTCTATTTCGAATGGCTTCGAGTACATTTTGCTCGCTGTGGACTACGTGTCCAAATGGATCGAAGCCATTCCAACCCGAACCTGTGATCACAAGATCGTTATCAAATTCATTCATCAGAATATCTTCTCATGGTTCGGGATTCCTCGTGCAATCATCTTTGATGAAGGGACCCATTTCATGAATGCTCAGTTCAGGTCACTGATGACCAAATACGGGGTGTCTCACCGAATCTCTACTCCTTACCACCCCCAAACTAATGGTCTAGCTGAGCTATCAAATTGGGAGATCAAGAAAATCTTGCAGGTTACCGTTCGACCTGACAGGAAGGATTGGTCATCCCGACTTCCGAAAGCTTTGTGGGCTTATAGGACCGCCCACAAGACCCAACTAGGCATGTCTCCTTTCAGACTGGTGTACGGGAAGGTGTGTCACCTTCCCGTCGAACTGGAGCACAAAGCCTATTGGGTAGTACGGAGCTGCAACCTAGATCTAAGGCTGGAACCCACAGAAAGCTTCAGATAAGCGAGATTGATGAATTACGCCTTGATGCGTATGAGAACTCGCAAATCTATAAAGAGCGGGTTAAAGCCTTCCATGATAAGCACATTTCTAGAAAGATCTTCCACCCTGGTCAGAAGGTCCTACTCTTCGATGCCCGACTCAAACTCTTCCCTGGGAAACTACGATCCAAGTGGGTCGGAGCATATCTTGTCTGATAGGTTTTTGGAAATGGAGCCGTCGAAATCAATCCTCTCAGCCACAATTCCAAACCTTTCATCATGAACGGTCAGAGACTCAAACCGTTCATTGATGTAACCTCTACAGATTCGACTGAGTCATCATTTATCCTCCATTCTCCCTAAGCTTATTGCATCCAGCCGATGGCGTAAAACTCAATGCTTAATGAGTGGCAGCTCGTCATTCTGAAAAACCTGAAACCTTTTCTGACACCTTTTGCGCTTTAGGTTCATCCTTTAGGATAGCCGACTCCACCTCGGGTGCTCGCATCAGAGATTAGAAATCGTCCGCAACAGTCACCTCGACCCATCTACTCACCAAAATATCTGTCCTAATACATGAACCAAGCTAAATAAAAAACCCTCCTAATTTACAATGAGGACATTGCAAATCTTAGGCATGGGGGGTATGAAAGTGCAAAATGAATAAAAACTCATAAGAAAAGGTTTCAACAAAAAAATTCACATATGCCAAAAACACCATAAAAATTAAAAAAAAAATCTTTAAAATTAGAGGAGAAAACAAATTCTTGTGGAGGAGGAGAAAAAGAGCTAAATGATAAAAGGAGCACAAAAATGAAAAAGAAAAGGGATACTCATTAGTAAGAAATTAAGGAATTAACCTAAGTTCTAGACCACATTCAGGAAAAGAAAATGGAAAGTTCACAACAAGATTAGTAAGAATGCAAACCTTAGGCATTCTTGGATAGACTCTTAGTACCCATTAAGATCTAGATATTCCTCAAGAGGTTGAGGAAAATGAAAAGCTTAAGTATTAGGTCCAAGGCTTAGGGAGTATTCAGCCTTGTTAACTGATTTTTGGTTTACAGGACTCAGTAACCTAAGCACCTAAATTCATAAGCATAAATTTCAAAATCACATAGAAGCGATTCAAATATTCTAAAAATGTCACCTAGAGTAGGAGCGGCCGATCAACACAAGTTGATTTGGAAGAGTTCCCAGTGCGGAGAGGTGGGAAATTCCCCTCCAAGATGCATAACAAAATATCATCTCCTCGATGCTTGTCTCTTAGGATATATACATATCCTACTGGGGGCATGTAAGAACTCTGCTAGTTCAGATTCCATGGATGGCAATATCACGAAGTGTCAATTGCCAAGGTCTGAATTCAGCCACGGAACACCATGGATGGGATTATCTCGAAATCTCGAAAGTCAAGGTTCTGGGGATTACCATGGGCAATGCTATCTCAAAGCATCGACTGCCAGGGACCCTTGAGGATTGATGATGGGGACAAGGAATCCAATACAAATCATGTTGAGAAGTCAATCCTAAGCTAGAATTAAAAAGAAAAAGAGAGAAAACTCTCCAAACAAATAAATCTTCTATCTCTCTCTCTTACAAAATGCACTGCGAGCTGAACCAAGGCTAAAAATATCTCAAGCACGGGTGCTTTAACCACGAAGTTCAATAAGCCTTAGGTTAGTTCTTGTAGGTCTTAAAAACCTTTGCTAAAGATTGAGGCTAAAGCTAGACAGATCTGGATCTTGGTTGGTACTATAGTACCTTTTAGGCCTATGATTGGCATTCTGACCTAATCAAGGGTACAAGAGGAAAAGCACTTATCTAAACTTGATAAGAAATTCATAGTCTAGAATAAGGGTTAAAACCTTAAAATTTTGCTAAGGGACTGATTGCGCAGCAATCATAGGTCATAATTGACCTAAATTAGGCTAGGACTTAGCATAAGTTAGGGTTATTCATGCATGCATATGCATTATCTGCATCTTTACTGCTTTCCTTTAGCTATGCATAAAATAATGTTATAATGTGCTTATTAAGTGCATTATGTCGATTGCAGGGAATAAGCTGATCAGGAGCTGGATCTGAAGCTGGATCAGGAATAACGGGAGTTGTAGTAGAGCTGGAGCAGAAGGCCTAGTTCAGATGTAGGAATAATAATGTAAGGGGGTTAAAGGTTTTCTATTCTATTAAGTAGAAATAAAGCAGTAAAATGTGAAGAGCTTAGGTCCATCCTAGCCCAAGGATAGCCTAGAGACTTCCCCAAGCCTTAGCCACCCTTAGATTAGGTCACAACACCCTAGGAAGCCCTAAAACCCTAGTTCCAACCCTTCTCTGGACGTCCAGATAAGTTTTAAGATGTCTAGGACCCTTAGCCAACTCCCGCACACTTCAAACCCACTTCTGCAGTGTTATTGGACGTCCAAAGACTTTGTCAGACGTCCAATTTCTGCAGAATACCCAAAACAGAACCTGAAATCCTTCCTGACTCTGATTGGACGTCTAGACAACAAGTCTGGACTTCAAATTTTTTAGTATAAGACGTCTGATACTGCTCTCCAATTCCTGTTTTGAGATTTAAACCTTGATCTTGGATCTCTAGGTCCCTAAACCCAATTCCAACCCCATAGGAACCTAAATAAAGGTGCCCTAACCCTAGTACATCACCTCTAGACCTCCCTAAGGACCTAATGAGGTCCTCACTAAACCTAATTGACTTGGATCTTAGTCAAATCCATCAGCCTGTTGGTGCTAGAGCACCACGATCATTTGTTTTGATGATAACAAAATACGTGTTATTTAACATTTGCACTTGGAGTCTTAGATTTCAGGTCAATTGGAAATGTATACGTGTTTAGACGAAATTCGAGCTCGCATCCAGGACGGATTGGAGGAGCTTGATGAAGAATAGAAGAGATTCGCGAGGAGCGCTAAATTGAAGATGGAAGGACAAGAAGAATAGGATAGAATTTTGTTTAATCCTTTCATGTACTTTTATCTTTATTTTGCTTGCTCTTTTTATTTCCTTAGAACATTAAGTTAAAGAGCCTCAAAGTACCCTAACAGTAGTCCTAGGAACACCTGCACAACCCTAGGATACTTAGGTTTTCTGTAGAGAACTTAGAAAACCAATATAGGGTTCAAACAGCATTTCCAGACGTCTAATTCCAAAATCAGACGTCTGATAAAGTGTTTTAAGACGTCTGACTGTTGATTCAGACGTCTGATAACTATTAGGCTGGACATAGTTAGTTCTGTCTGATGAAATCAAACGTCCAGACCTTAGACCAGACGTCTTAGGAGACGTCTGATGACTTTGCCAGATGTCCAATTAGTGGACCGTTGGCTGGCTTAGCAAACACTCAAGAATATGACCGTTAGAGCCTTATCAGACGTCCATAGGACTGTCCAGCCGTCTGATAATTGACCGTTTTGCCTCGTCTGACCCAAAATCTCTTCTCAGAGATTTTTTAGCCGTTGCAACGTTTGGAAATCCATTCCCATAAAAAAAGTAGGTTTCCAGACGTCCAGACATAATGCCAGACGTCCTCTATGTCGTCTGATGGACTTGCACTAGAGCCCTGTTTAGATCTGATCCAAGTCAGGAAGAGACCCGCCCAAAATCAGACGTCTGACCTTGAAATCAGACGTCTTAAAGTGAACTTCCAAACGTCTGATGCCAGAATTAGACGTCTGATAAGCCTGTGAGAACAATGATTGTTCCTGATTTCGGGCTGATTCTCTTGGGCTTTGTTCCCAACGGCTATAGAACCTTTCCTAAGCCTTCCAAAGCCTTCCTAAGGCCTCTATAAATAGAGAGGAGCCTTTACACACCAACACACACCAAGGGAAACACAAGACACACCAAGAGAAACACAAGACACACCTAAGCAACTTTGTTCCACTCTTTTGTGTCCAAGAGAAGCCCTTACTCTCCAAGCTCAAGTTCCATTCATCTTGAGAGCATCAAGCATCGCACACCCGCTCTCCCGCCGTAGTTCACGAGAGCGAAGTTGCGCCGTCGCGTGGCTCACGCACCGCATCATCAACTCGACGCACTCCTTGCAAAGGGGAGTTTCCTAATTCCTATAGAAGCTAGCTTTAAAATTACTTTGTTGGCTCTATAGGATTACTTATTTATTTTATCTTTGTTATTTGGTTGGGTATTCGCTTTGCGAATTCCCGTCTCCTTCGCGAGACAAAATCCTTCTTGTGGAGAGAAGGGGTTGAGGTACGCTACCCTCGTCTAAGTAGCGTGGTTGTAATTGAGGTTGAATCACCCTCGTTTAAAGTGATTCGGTTTAGTGGATTTTGATCAACTTGGTTGATCGGAAAATCCTAACTCGAGAGGGTTAGGTGGTGGTTTTCACCCTGTTTGGGTTTCCACCTAAAAATTCTTGTGTACTTGTGTGATTGCTTATTTGTGAGATTATATTTCAATTCCACAATTATTACGTCACCCCCTCCTGGTAGGGTCGAACCTTCAGTTGGTATCAGAGCAGGTTCTTGCGAGATTGGAGTAACACCCGGCAAGAGATCAAATGGAGGGAAGCACATCTGCGATCAAAATATTCGAGGGACAGTCCAGCATCCGACCACCCTACTTCGACGGGAACAACTACAGCTACTGGAAGCTGAGGATGAGGATGTGGCTTCAAGTCACAGACTTCGCTCTATGGGGACGTTGCGAAGCCCCATACGAGATCCCGGAGCGACCCGACGTAGGATACTCGCAGCAGCAGATTCGGGAACTCTCGCTCAACGCGAAAACAATGAACACGTTGTATTGCGCGCTCAGCCCGGAGGAGTTCAACAGAATCTCGCAATGCACCACTACATACGAGATTTGGCACACACTTGAGGTAACTCACGAAGTTACCTCTAAGGTAAAAACTTCTAAAATTAATTTACTTTCTCAAGAATTTGAATCTTTTTCTATGAAGCCTAATGAATCTTTGAGTGAGATGAACACTTGGTTCACTCTCATCGTAAATAATTTGAAAGCATTAGGGAAGACTTTCATTAAGGGGGAGCTTCAAGGGAAGCTTCTTCGTTCCCTCAGACCGGAGTGGGAACAGAAATTCACCGCCATCGAGGAGGCGAACGAAGTGGAGGAGCTCAACATGGAAGATCTCCTAGGCAATCTAATGGCCTACGAGACAAAGTTGAAGCAGAAGAAGAAGGATACACCGGAGTCTAAACCGAAGAAGACTCTCGCCTTCAGAGCCGCGTCGGATAGCGAGGTAAGTTCCGACGACGAAGACTTTACAATTTTACTTAAAAATTTTTCCAAGTTTTGTAGGGAATTAAAGAAAGAGAAGAAGGAGAAGAAGGAGAGCACGAGACGTTGCTACCACTGCAACTAGAAAGGGCACCTACGACCAGAGTGCCCTCTTCTCAAAAAGGAGAAGAAATCTAAGAAGAAGGCGTTCCAAGCCACTTGGGACGATTCAAGCTCGGAGGAAGAAGAAGAAAAAAAAGAAACCGCTTACTTTGGTTTCATGGCCAGAGGAAGCGACAGCGAAAGCGGAAGCAACTCAGACAATGAGGTAAGTTACGATTTACAAGAAGCTTTTAATGAACTATTTGAGCTTAGTAAATCACTAAAAATAGAAAACAAAAGCATGAAAAAGAATCTTAGCTTTCTTAAATCTGAAAATGATAGCTTAGAAATAAAACTTAAGGATCTAGAAGCTTGTCAAAAAAATGATAACTTATTATTAGAAAATCATAACCTCATCAATGAAAATAATAAATTGATTCAAGAAAATGATAGTTTAAAATTAGAAATTTCTGACTTACAGACTAAGATGCATACTATAGAAAAAGAAATTGCATGTCTTAGGGAAAACTCCAACAAATTAATCAATAAAGTAGATAATTTTTATAGCCCTAAGGTTGAGAAAGGATCTCCATCATGGAGACCCGCTACCAGATCCGGATCCAAGCCCACTTGGACACCGAAAAAAGAATTAGAATGTCGTTTTGTAGGGTTCAGGAATAATTACAATACAAAGGACTGGACCTACAAACTCAAAGCTGGTCAACTCAAGCTGGGAGAACCAAGGAGTAGACCAAGGAGGAGAACAAGAAGACCGACGAGACAGCAAACAAGCAACGGACCTGCCGCACGTCGACCACTAGATTGGAGACCGGCGCCAATGCCCGGGCCTCCAAGCTACGGATGGGAGCCCCATCCGATGTGGCATCGACCACCATTCTGGCCATTTTATTGGCCATGGTAGGTGAGGTAAAAAATTCCTTACCCTATCCTTTTATCATAAGCATTTAGATGGGGGAAATTATAAGCTAATTGTCAATTTTTAAGGGGGAGATATAAGGTAGCTAAATTTCCTTTAGAAAGGGGGAGAAAAATAATAGCTATCTTGTTGTTATAAAAAAGGGGAGGCATTACCTTTGTCAAAAGAAATTTATAGAAGAGCATGTTCTAAGGGGGAGTTATAGGAAATGTAAAATCAATTAAACCTTTTTGATAATGTCAAAAAGGGGCAGGATTTCTTGCATTATTATTTATGGTTTTGTCATCATGAAAAAGGGGGAGATTGTTGGTGCTAGAGCACCACGATCATTTATTTTGATGATAACAAAACACGTGTTATTTAACATTTGCACTTGTTGTCTTAGATTTCAGGTCAATTGCAAATGTAGACGTGTTTTGACGGAATTCGAGCTTGCATCCAAGACGGATTGGAGGAGCTTGATGGAGAATAGAAGAGATTCGCGAGGAGCGCTAAATTGAAGATGGAAGGACAAGAAGAATATGATAGAATTTTATTTAATCCTTTCATGTACTTTTATCTTTATTTTGCTTTCTCTTTTTATTTCCTTAGAACATTATGTTAAAGAGCCTCAAAGTACCCTAACAGTAGTCCTAGGAACACCTGCACAACCCTAGGATACTTAGGTTTTCTGTAGAGAACTTAGAAAACCAATATAGGGTTCAAACAGCATTTCCAGACGTCTAATTCCAAAATCAGACGTCTGATAAAGTGTTTTAAGACGTCTGACTGTTGATTCAGACGTCTGATAACTATTAGGCTGGGCATAGTTAGTTCTGTCTGATGAAATCAGACGTCCAGAACTTAGACCAGACGTCTTAGGAGACGTCTGATGACTTTGCCAGACGTCCAATTAGTGGACCGTTGGCTGGCTTAGCAAACACTCAAGAATATGACCGTTAGAGCCTTATCAGACGTCCATAGGACTGTCCAGACGTCTGATAATTGACCGTTTTCCTTCGGCTGACCCAAAATCTCTTCCCAGAGATTTTCTAGTCGTTGCAACGTTTGGAAATCCATTCCCATAGAAAAAGCAGGTTTCCATACATCCAGACATAGTGCCAGACGTCCTCTATGTTGTCTGATGGACTTGCACTAGAACCCTGTTTCGATCTGATCCAAGTCAGGAAGAGACCCGCCCAAAATCAGACGTCTGACCTTGAAATCAGACATCTTAAAGTGAACTTCCAGACATCTGATGCCAGAATTAGACGTCTGATAAGCCTGTCAGAATAATTATTGTTCCTGATTTTGGGCTGATTCTCTTGGGCTTTGTTCCCAGCGGCTATAGAACCTTTCCTAAGCCTTCCAAAGCCTTCCTAAGGCCTTTATAAATAGAGGGGAGCATTTACACACCAACACACACCAAGAGAAACTCAAGACACACCAAGAGAAACACAAGACACACCTAAGCAACTTTGTCCACTCTTTTGTGTCCAAGAGAAGCCCTTGCTCTCCAAGCTCTAGTTCCATTCATCTTGAGAGCATCAAGCTTCGCGCACCCGCTCTCCCGCTGTAGTTCACGAGAGCGAGGTTGCGCCGTCACGTGGCTCACGCACCGCATCATCAACTCGACGCACTCCTTGCAAAGGGGAGTTTCCTAATTCCTATAGAAGTTAGGTTTAAAATTACTTTGTTGGCTTTATAGGATTACTTGCTTATTTTATCTTTGTTATTTGGTTGGGTATTCGCTTTGCGAATTCCCGTCTCCTTCGTGAGACAAAATCCTTCTCGTGGAGAGAAGGGGTTGTGGTACGCTACCGTCGTCTAAGTAGCGTGGTTGTAATTGGGGTTGAATCACCCTCGTTTAAAGTGATTCGGTTTAGTGGATTTTGATCAACTTGGTTGATCGAAAAATCCTAACTTGAGAGGGTTAGGTGGTGGTTTTCACCCAGTTTGGGTTTCCACCTAAAAATTCTTGTGTACTTGTGTGATTTCTTATTTATGAGATTATATTCCAATTACGCAATTATTACGTCACCCCCTCCTGGTAGGGCCGAACCTTCACAGCGTATTCAATTGGACTCATTGAGTCCAATTGAGCCCTGATCTCAGCACACACAGTCCAATTGGACTCAGTGAGAGTCCAATTGACCTAGACCTGACTTAATTGAGCTTTTTTACTCTCAATTAAGTTTCCACACACCCAATTAAACTTGTATTAACTTTAATTGCACTTTACCTTAGTGAATTAGGGTTTATAACCGTAATTTGAGACCTACCTTGACCTAAACCCACTAGAACCCAACATAATCAACCTAGCCACCCAAGTTTCGACCCACACATACCCACACACACCATCCACACGAAAGTATCTAGCCTAGAGTTCTCTAGAACTTTCTACCATGTGTGGTTGCCTTGGTTGCCAAAAATAGCAACCAAGAGCCATTCAATTTTTAGATCCACATTTGGTGGATCTAAAAACCACCATCCACCATCTCTCTCTCACTCTCCCACGAGCTCCCACCATAGGCCTCTCTAGAGAATTCCATAATTCTCTAGAGAGCTTCCCTTAGGTCTATAAAAAGACCCCTTGGGTGGCCATTGGCACCCATTCACTCCCTTGGCAATTGCTCTCCCCTGGTGCCATTCACGCCACCTCCACTTAGCCATTCACTCCACCTCCACGAGCTCACTACTGCCACCATGGAGGACACCAAGCCGGGATGCTGGATCAACCCTACCTCTCTCCAAGGGTCGGCCTAAGCAACATTGGCCGCCCCTCATTCTCTTCTCAACCACTCCAAGGCCATCGAGGACCACCCCTGAATGCCCTCTACTCTTTTAGCTCTAGATCATGCTTTTCATAAGTTTTACTGCTTTCATTTACTGCTTAGTAGAGTAGTTTCTCTTCTCCCCCAATGATGCATGCGAAATCGCCCCGTCGATTCTTGTATGCAATCGTTTTCTGGTAGCTAGGTTTAATTTAAAGCATTCCTGTATAAGCTTTCCTCTAGATTTCCTGTACAAACAACTCTCCCCCAATGAATTAATGAAAAATGCATTTATACATATATATATATATATCTCTTTATGTGTTTGAAATCACCATGAGCTGAGTGATTATTTTATTTACATGATTTAAGTGCCTGTTCTTTAACCGCCGATATATTGCGCACCAGAATACTAAGTAGAGCGACTTTAAGGTCAATTTCAAAAATAGAAACACGCCTCCTAGAGACGAACGACCGGGACTCAAGTGTCGTTATTTTACAAAACAATATTTTTGACGAACGTTTTTGCACGACTATACTACGATTTTCGATGACTTTCAAATGCGCGAAAACGGCTTTCCGTCAAATGGCGCCGTTGCCGGGGAGGCAATGTCATTTTTATTGATTTTGATCTTTTACTTATCATTGACAAATCTGTCTCTACTTCGTTGTTGATGTGCAGGAACACGGAAGAAAAATGGGATCTGCGCACACATCGAGCGCGGCGGAGAAAGTCAGGAACATGGAAGAAAAACGGGATCTGCGCACACATTGAGTGCGGCGAAGAAAGTCAGCTGCACATCACATTCTCTTAGAGTAGGTTTATTTTCTAAATCCTAGGACTAGATCTACTTCCTGCAATTTCCTTTGAAAAAAAAAAAGAGAGATTTTTCTTATTTTCGTGAAAAAAAATTAAAAAATCAAAAATTTCGAAAAAAAATCTCTTTAGGTTTCCTTTTGAATCTATTTTAGAAAAAAAAAAGAAAAAAAAGAGATATTTCCATTTGAATCTTTTGAAAAATTCTTTTTTCAAAAAAATATAAAATAAAAAAAAAGTGCAAAAGACTTAAAAAAAAAACATTTTTGGTGGAAGGCTTGAATTTCAAATTCAAACCTCTTCAAAAGCTTTTCCACCACCTTCTGATTTTCAGCCAGATTTCAAATCTCACTTGAAAATTCGATTATCGAAAAATCTGTCAGCGAAAAATTTGAAAATTCGTGCAAAACTTTCAATCTCAAACCATCTTTCAAATGCCACCATTACTTTGAAAAAACTCCAAATATAAAATTTTTAAAAATTTGTGAAGTGCACGGGGGTCAGATTGACCCAGATTCAAAAATTTTCAAATTTCAAAAAGCGTTTCCGAGAAATCCGCAAATCTGTTTTGACTAAAACTGGTGGGGTTTGAAAGCTTATCTAATTTGCTTTATTTTCCATATTTATCCTGAATTTTTGAAGATCATTTGATACTATTTCAAGGCAAAAAACCATCTAGGGGTCAAAGTTCTAAATCTGACCCCCTGATATTTAAAATTCCCTAAAAATTCGGTTGAAATAGTAAAAATTTAAAAAATATATTATATGAAAAAAAATTGAAATAGGAATCTACTCGCAAAATTTTAAATTATTTTGATTCCAATTATTATCAGAGAATCTACATTATTTTTGTGGTATGTTGAAATAAAAAAAAAACCCTAAAAGTGCATGCAACTTAGGTTTAACCTTTAGGGTCACAACTAGAGACCACACTTTTGGCTAACCTAGACTTAATCAAGTCTAGTTAGCCGGTGAGCTTGGTCACCTTGTGGGCCACTCACCACAAACCCCACTGAAGAAAACGGGTTAAAAATAATTTTAAAACACGAATTCAACCCGAGTTCGTTGTCGTACTACTGAACGAATTTAATCTCTCTTGCCAAACATGGTGACTAAGTCTGCGGGGTAGTGTCAAATGACCGTGGCTCGGGGGTCAACGGAACCGGAGGCGTAAGCCAAAGGAAGAACCTTCCCCTTAGTCCCCTCATAACCAGATTGGCTGGGTTAGCTTGGGAGGCGGGATTCACGTTCAGTCGGTTGTACGACGAACTTACCTTCAGGAATTCAAATCCCTAATGAAAAAATCTGGTCACCTGATTTATAAGGACCATTTGATTGACAGGGCCTTAGTCTTGTCCTGCGTGGCTACACCAACCCAGGGGTTGGGCGGTGTATGCACGGAAGGAGGTCACTTTGACCTCACTTGGTTGGACCTTGGGAGCCACTCCCAAGGAGGCGAGTCACCTCGCCCAGACCATCTTCTCCCCCCATTTCTTCTACTCCAAGAGCCACCATGGCAAATCCTAGACCTGGACCTAGACCGGGTCAGGACATTGAGAATCTGGACCCGATGGCTCGTCTGGAAGCCCAGGTCGCCGAATCTGAGGAGCGGCATCAGCAGAGCATGGATCATATCCTGACGGCGCTTGACAGGATGCAACACCCGCCACGAGGAGAACAACTGCGGGATTTTTACGACCCAGCCGCACCTATCGTCGCACCGCTAGTCAGAATTCCCGCAGGCGAAGAAGCATTTGAGCTCAAGCCCAATGTAATTGGGTTGATCAACACTCATTTCTACGGGAACTCAAGCGAAGATCCGTTCCAGCACCTTGAGGACCTGAGTCGACTCGCTGAAACGATCCGACCCAGGAATATTGATCTCAGGATCGTTCTGATGAAGCTTTCCCGTTCTCTCTAAGGGACAAAGCTTCATACTGGTTTAAGACTATTGGGAAGCCAATTGGAACCTGGCCGGAATTACGACGTGAATTCCTGCAAAAGTTCTTCCCAATCGGTCGAACAAATGCAATGTGACGTGCAATCATGACTTTCTCCCAGGGAGCTGGGGAGAAATTACATGAGGCATGGGATAGATTTCATGACCTTCTCCGAAAAAGCCCGCATCAAGGTATACCCAGATGGCACTTGACTCAGATTTCTTACCATGGGCTAGATGACACACATCGGTATCTGGCCGATGCATCTAGCGGCGGGAATTTTCTCGCAAAAGACGAGAACAACGCATTTGAGCTGTTCGAATCATTAGCGGAGAACTCGATGAACGCCGCATCTATGAACCAGTTCCAGCAGCCTGGTCAGCAGCAGGTTGGTGTCCACGAGGCTCACACTGATTCTATTCGAGCTGACATGGATATCATCGTCAAGCAACTGGATAGAATGAACCTGATTGAGAAGAAGATTGACCAGATCAGTCAAGGTCAATCTGACTTGAGCTCTGTTGCCGCAAGATCCTCTTATGCATCCCGAGCCCCACCTGCTCGAGTTAATCTACTCACTCGGGATGCACCTTCTCCATATTTACAAGATCCCGCATATCAGGATCCCGTGAATAATCCAGATCTGGCACCCTACGACCAGGGTTACGCACCACCCGCAGATTATAATGCATATCCCCTTGACGGATATATGTCTCAGACAACTTCGGCCTACGAGGACGTCAGCGCTATCCAAGGATACGGGCGTAATAACCCATACTCGGAGACGTATAACCCTGGTTGGCGCCAGCATCTGAATTTCTCTTGGTCTGGTAATTCACAGAGACCACATCAAGATCCACACTACCAGACCAGGCAATACGAGAATGCACAAAACACGTATCCTAGGCAACAGCCATTCCAGCCTCAGCAGCAACAACCCCGCTCGTTATACCAGCCGCTGCACCAAGCTGCCAACCACCCTCCAAAGCGGGCCGACCCTTTGGAGGCGCTGAAAGAGGAGCTGCAAGAATCAATGAGGAAGTCTACACAAGATAGCTTGCAGATAATGAAGGCGATGGCTGATCAGATTCAGACCATACAAAATACGCAGAACCAGCTGTTGCAGGAGCATAGGACTCAGGTAGCCTTGCCCTCCCAACCCATCCCAAATCCTTGATATGTGCAGAACCAGGGCACCCCGCCTAGGTTTCAGGCATCGCAGGGACAGGCACACTCCATACTACAGGCGAATCCTGCACCACCCGGTTACGCGCAAGGCCAGCAGCCTTTGCAGAATCCCACGTATTGTGCCCCATCCGCTCCCCCACCGCCTCATGGACAGCAAGCCGATGCACACACTGTCTCATTGCGGAGCGGAAGGAAGACATTCGACCCACCACCTAGGCAGGCGGGTTCTGATTTTTCCCACCCTTCACTGCAGGCAGATTCGACTCCCTCAGCATCTCAGGAGCCACCTGTGGTTGATAAGGGTAAGAGGCCACTTAACCCCGAGATTCCCATCCCTTTTCCTGAGGCTCTGACATGAAATATAGTACTGAAAAAGGACACGCGTAATTTCGAGGACCTAAAAGCGATGTTTAAAGAAGTGCATATTCAGGTCCCCCTCCTCGAGGCTATTGACCACATTCCCGATGTCGCTAGGTTCTTCAAGGACTACTGTACCTCGAAGCGACAGCCGAGAGTTGGACGACAGGCGGTACTGTCGAAAGAAGCTAGCGCCGTGATTCTAGTTGACCTACCACCAAAGAAGAAAGACCCTGGCACCCCACTCATATCTTGCTTTTTGCAGGATTCTCCATTTGATCAAGCCCTCCTAGATTTGGGTTCGTCCATCAAATTAACTCCCATCGCCGTATTTGATCGATTTCGATTTGGGGAGTTGAAACCCATCTCGGTTACAATTCAGCTGGCTGACAGATCAGTCAAAACACTGAGGGGGTGGTTGAGAACGTGATCGTAAAAGTCCACAGGTTCTACTTTCCCGCAGATTTTTTCATTCTCGATATGGAAGTTCCTCCTAATCTCCGAGATGCACCAATTATTTTGGGTCACCCATTTCTGGCGACAGCCCAAGCGAACATCGATTGTGCATCCAGGTGTATGGAGATTGACCTAGGCAATGAGCGACTTCGACTAGACATATTTAGGGCAACAAAGAACTTTGTTTGTGATCGAATAGAGGAGGATGGTGAAGACGAAGATTCGCCATACTGTGGTAACATTGGGCTCCTTTGTGACGACCCAATGTCTCATTCATCTACACTATCAAGGTTCTCAGACCTTAATCCACACGGGATTGAAACCACTGCATTACACATATCTCCCCAAGGATCTGACTATTTGGGGTGCGCTTCTGACCACAGCACCCTTGAATCCAGCTATCTTGATCCATATATTACTGAATCGCCCCTGTTATTGCAGGAAGACGTGACTATAGCTAACGGGTTTCCCGTTAATGCAGTCACAACCTATTTCACAGGGAGCGACTCAACGGGAATTCACGTGCACACGGATCAGCAGATTCCCACCTTCGAGTTTGCTCCTCCCACAGCCATTTTTGACTCAGACCCACCCGTGATCAAATTGAAGCCCGTACCCACTCCACACTTTCTTATAGCTAGACTTTTTGGAGTAGGGGTGCACAATCAGCTGGTTCACATCTCTAGACCACTGATTCTGGGAGCATACAAGCATATCTTTCTCTTAATCTTAGCCGGCTCCTATGCTAGAAATGACACATCAGATTGAGTTTTCGCCCAGCTGGAGGCGTTAAACTCAGCACATATAGATACCATTCACCCCACATTCCACCATCATTTATATATAGCCATTTTTATACATAGCATATTTTTGTTTTAGCATATTTCCCTTTTATATTGCATATTAACAGGTTGGCCGGTGTTGAATATAATTTCAGGATCAATTACAGGTGATTTCTACCCATTCTCTCCCAGCAGCATTTATTTTCTTTTACATTCATGCATGAGGACATGCAAGAACTTAGGCATGGGGGGGTAGATACAGAAAAACTAAAAAAAAAGGTTTTTGCCAACACTTGGGAAAACCTTAGAGCTGCATGCAAAACGTACTTTAGGACCTTAAATAAAAGAACAACCGACTCCACCTCCAATGCTCGCATTGGAGCTAGAAATCGTTCGTAATAACCAATTCCGATTCAACCGCTCACCTTTTGTTCTAAATTTAGGGTCAAGCTGATTGTAACCCGATATGGGAAATTCACGAAGTACAAATTATATGAGGTTACATGTTTATAGCATATATAGATATTGCATTCATGAATAAGATTATTTTATTAAGAGAATGCATTAGGGATTTTATCCTTTAGTTGATTCCTGTAATATGGAATCCAGTACAACCTTTCACACACAAGTAGAATTTACAATGGATTCACGATGAAGGCTGATAAACGTCTTCTGTCTGTCGAAAAGAAGCAGTGCTTCTTTTCCTGAACCCCTGGACAGTGTTTTGGGAGTCAGGCTGATTTTCTTCCAAAAATCCACCAAATAGTGTGAGAGAGTAGAGTGTATTGGTGCTCTAAGATTAGTGCAAGGAATCTGGAATCCTAGATAATTAGGTAATGATGCTTTGAGATTAGACATAGTTTTCGCTCTCGGTTCTTGCGTATTCATTTTGTGCGAAATTGTGAGAGCCACCGAATAAGGCAAATAAGCGGAGAGTGAGTTTTCATAAAACTAGGGCTAAGGTGGATGGTTACGACCACTCTTTACGAAATCCTCGGCTGAAGGAGGGTATTGATGTCATGGTCAGAAATACACCGTCTTATTTGTCTCTCCCGGTGCCATGAGTAGGCACTTCCACCAAATAAGCCACCCAATGTCTCTTGAGTACCACCAATCCCCAATAATGCCTCCTTAATAAAATTCATGGATGTATGCCGGTTGTGCTATGATGAAAAAAAAAAATGATGAAAAGGAAGAAAAATTGAAAAAAAGAAAAAGAAGAAAAAAAAATTTTGACGAAGAAGAAAAAGAGTTTGTGAATATTTAGTTTTCGTCGAGGCAATACCACCAAATAAAATTGAACTCCACCAAATATGGCCTTAACCTATTTTTCTTGTGTTTCTGACTGCCCAAATACTGGCTGAAGAATCCCGACTTAGTGTTAGGGTTATGAGAACTCAATTAAAGTGTTAATGCCTAGTGAGATCACCAAATACATATCCTATGTGTGAATCTAGTGAGGTTGTGAGCTCTAAGAAAAAGAAAGAAAAAGAGCAAGAGAGAATGAATACAAAGGAATCAAAAGGGAGCATAGTTTTTCTCGTCTTTCTCTAAGTTGAGTTACTTAGTAATTCGGGAATCTGGATTCTATAGTACTAGTCTCTATGTAGCACCAAGTGAGAATGAGCCACCAAATATATAACCCTTTCCCTCAAAGATTCTCTACCAAAGGCCAAAGCCGGGGTGAAATTCATAGAATATCTTGAATACCCCGAGGGAAGAAATCCGCCTATCCTGCTAGAATTTTTATTAGGGATCAAGTATAGGCTTTAGAGGTGTATTAGTCATCACTCGAATCCGTTGCAAAAGCTACATAGCTACACCTTCACGATTGTCTGGATTTCTAGAGGATAGGATGAAAACAAAAAGGAGAAAAATCTCTATGCAAACACTTGGTAAAATAACCAGTCCCTTAGGGACCCTTGCTGTAAATAATTTAGTCTTGCATTCGCTAGGGACTAGCAAGATTTAGGCATGGGGGTATGATTGCGCAGCAATCATAGGTCTTAATTGACCTAAATTAGGCTAGGACTTAGCATAAGTTAGGGTTATTCATGCATGCATACGCATTATCTGCATCTTTACTGCTTTCCTTTAGCTATGGATAAAATAATGTTATAATGTGCTGATTAAGTGCATTATGTCGATTGCAAGGAATAAGCTGATCAGGAGCTGGATCTGAAGCTGGATCAGGAATAACGGGAGTTGTAGTAGAGCTGGAGCAGAAGGCCTAGTTTAGATGTAGGAATAATAATGTAAGGGGGTTAAAGGTTTTCTATTCTATTAAGTAGAAATAAAGCAGTAAAATGTGAAGAGCTTAAGTCCATCCTAGCCCTAGGATAGCCTAGAGACTTCCTCAACCCTTATCCACCTTTAGATTAGGTCACAACACCCTAGGAAGCCCTAAAACCCTAGTTCCAACCCTTCTATGGACGTCCAGATAAGTTTTAAGACGTCCAGGACCCTTATCCAACTCCCGCACACTTCAAACCCACTTCTGCAGTGTTATTAGACGTCCAGACACTTTGTCAGACGTCCAATTTCTGCAAAATACCCAAAACAGAACCAGAAATCCTTCCTGACTCTGATTGGACGTTCAGACAACAAGTCTGGACTTCTGATTTTTGAGTATAAGATGTCCGATTCTATAATTAGACATCTGATACTGCTCTCCAATTCCTGTTTTGAGATTTAAGCCTTGATCTTGGATCTCTAGGTCCCTAAACCCAATTCCAACCCCATAGGAACCTAAATTAAGGTGCCCTAACCCTAGTACATCACCTCTAGTACATCACCTCTAGACCTCCCTAAGGACCTAATGAGGTCCTCACTAAACCTAATTGACTTGGATCTTAGTCAAATCCATCAGCCTATTCAATTGGACACATTGAGTCCAATTGAGCCCTTATCTCAGCACAACTGTCCAATTGGACTCAGTGAGAGTCCAATTGACCTAGACCTGACTTAATTGAGTTTTTTTACTCTCAATTAAGTTTCCAAACACCCAATTAAACTTGTACTAAGTTTAATTGCACTTTACCTTAGTGAATTAGGGTTTATAACCCTAATTTGAGACCTACCTTGACCTAAACCCACTAGAACCCAACATAATCAACCTAGCCACCCAAGTTTCAACCCACACATACCCACACACACCCACACACACCATCCACACGAAAATATCTAGCCTAGAGTTCTCTAGAACTCTCTACCATGTGTGGTTGCCTTGGTTGCCAAAAATAGCAACCAAGAGCCATTCAATTTTTAGATCCACATTTGGTGGATCTAAAAACAACCATCCACCATCTCTCTCTCACTCTCCCACGAGCTCCCACCATTGGCCTCTCTAGAGAATTCCATAATTCTCTAGAGAGCTTCCCTTAGGTCTATAAAAAGACCCCTTGGGTGGCCATTGGCACCCATTCACTCCCTTGGCAATTACTCTCCATTGGTGCCATTCATGCCACCTCCACTTAGCCATTCACTCCACCTCCACGAGCTCACTACCACCACCATGGAGGACACCATGCCGGGATGCTGGATCAACCCTACCTCTCTCCAAGGGTTGGCCTAAGCTACATTGGCCGCCCCTCATTCTCTTCTCAACCACTCCAAGGCCATCGGGGACCACCCCTGAATGCTGTCTACTCTTTTAGCTCTAGATCATGCTTTTCATAAGTTTTACTGCTTTCATTTACTGCCTAATAGAGTAGTTTCTCTTCTCCCCCAATGATGCATGCGAAATCCCCCCGTCGATTCTTGTATGCAATCATTTTCTAGTAGCTAGGTTTAATTTAAAGCATTCCTATATAAGCTTTCCTCTAGATTTCCTGTACAAACAACTCTCCCCCAATGAATGAATGAAAAATGCATTTATATATATATATCTCTCTTTATGAGTTTGAAATCACCATGAGCTGAATGAATATTTTATTTACATGATTTAAGTGCCTGTTCTTAACCGCCTATATATTGCGCACCAGAACACTAAGTAGAGCGGCTTTAAGATAGATTTCAAAAATAGAAACACGCCTCCCAGAGACGAACAACCGGGACTCAAGTCTCAGTAATTAAAAAACAATATTTTTGACGAATTTTTTGCGCAACTATACTATGATTTTCGATGACTTTCAAATGAGCGAAAATGACTTTTCGTTAGGGACTAGCAAAAGATAGGCATGGGGGTATGATGAGAGCCTCATCATGAACCCTAACAAGCATAATTTGATCTAAATAAGTATGCAAAAGCTCCAACAAAACCTAAGGAAAAGCCTAACTCAGAGAATTCTGAATTTAAGAATAAAATAATTCATAAGGGGTAAAACTACAATTTTACCAATGCAGCACACAAATAGGGCGTCTAAGGGCCTGCACACAGGTCAAATGGGCTTAATAAGAAAGAAAGTGGGACAACTTGATTCGAAAAGGGTTATTGTAACTTCTAGGAATTAAATGACATTCTGTAACCTTAGAAACAAACTTGCTTTAATTCAAAAGGTTCCACGAAGAATAAGAATCAACTAAATCCCCTAAAATTCATGGAAAAATATACCCTAGGGTTTAGAACCTTAAATTTGGCCTTTGGAACCTATCTTGACCTAAATTGAGAACCATACCCAATTTTTTACCTAATTAGGGTTTTTGTGCAAATTGATCAGTCAAACGTGGTCAAAGCTAAAATCAAACCTCACCATTAAATTCCTTAGGTCCAAATTAGGTTGGTACAAAAATTTGGGCCTAAGAGAAGACCATTTTGTCCGACTTTACAAATTGGTCCTCTTAAATTATTTTTTGACCCTTATCTTTTTGAACCCTTGCATTTAGCCCCCCATCTTCTCTTGCATTCTTTGCAGAACGGCCCCTCTGCCACCACACGCAGGTACCCATACCTCCGGCGACCTTGTGTGGAGGATGGCGCCGTGCAGGGTATGGGGGCTAGTCTCAGGAATGAAAGGGGGGTTCCCTGCGTCTTCCTCTTTCGCAGGGACCCTCCCCCTTGCCCTGCAGCTGCCCATGCCTCTCGTCTGAACACACGAGAGGAATGGGTCTACTCTCCGGCCATTCTCCAGCGAGCTCCCCACGTCACCCCCTCCAGATCCTCTCCTCGCCAGCACCTTTATAAGGAGCGGTAGGGGCAGCTATTTCCTTCAAGCCTATTTTGGCCGAAGGAAACCCCTAATCCTCGTCTCCTCCTCCTCCGGTCAAGCGCCCACAGGCTCCGACGACCTTTCCTCCGCCCCCTCGTCGCTCTGCTGCTACAACTGCAGCAGAGTTTACTCCACCTCATCCTCTTGTGCCAAGCTGCACCAGCTGGCACCTTCCAGATCCCTTCCTTATCGTCGTTACCCCCTTTCTAGGCATCTTCGTCTCCGGCACCGGCAGGCACCCGCCGAGCGCCTCCTTCCCCCCTTTCGTCAGTTTATTAGGTCAAAACCTTTCCCTTACTCTCCTCTCAATTTCCCCCTCTTCAACTATCACTTTTATCCCTTGACTGCCACTACCACCACCATCAGTTCCACCTCCAGCCACCAACTCTGGCAAGGCTGCTCCACCTCCACAGGCCATCCCACCCCTCGCCGACAAGCCCATAAGCATCCCCTCACTCCACTCAACATTTCCCCCCACTCAAACCACCACTCCACACACCCAGAACACCTCCCGAACACACCCACTCTCACACACATAGTGTGCCCTAGGCACACACACTCTGGCCTCCCCACGCCACGCCAACCCTGCACTGCCTTCGCTGCGCTCTGGCGAAGTTCCCTGAGCTTTTTGACGTGGCCACGAGGCCGTTTTAGTGTTTTCAGGTCGCGCACCCTTGCCACCATTGACGACAAGCTCGGAGCAAGCTCGCAAGCTGCTCGAAGCCTCTCTAGCTCCAGGCGTAAGCCCCAAGCGACGTGGAAGACTTCTGCAAGTGTGCCCAGGTCTTCAATTGGGGTCGCAAGCCTCGGCTACTGCCCCAATCACTCGAAGCTTCCTGCTCGCTGGCACGCGAAGCGGGAGGTGGGACTTTAGTCCCAACTCGGAAGTGTGTGGGTGCATGCCCACACATAAATTGAAAAAGTGTTATACGCTGGTTCCCTCTGATAACACTGGGGTGAGGTCCCTCACCTATTCACCGGGTCTCGTCCGCGGCACTGCCCATGAAGATCTGACCCGCAACTCGATTACCGCTCACTCCTATGCACTCCTCGCGCACCACACCCACGTCGGTGCGCCTGGACCTAGGCGGGCGACCGACCCGATAACTCGGTGCGCGGGAAGGGTACGGGTAGGTTTTGTGCTGGTGTGTATGTTGGGAACAAGTAGGGAAGAAGAAGAAGAGGGGTGGCGAGGACTTAGCCGCAAAGAAGCAACAGCAGAGAAGAAGAAGTAGGAAGGAGCTGCTGAAGGAGCTAAAGGAGAAGCAAGGGCCAGAGAAAAAGAAAGGAAAAGAGAAGGAGGGAGCCTCTACTGCATAGAAGAAGCCAAAAGGGCTAGAGAAAAGAAAGAAGAGGAAGAAGCTGAAGAAGAAAAGAACACAATAGAAGAAGAGAAGAAGGAGGCACTGTAGCAACAGCGCCGATAAGGCATCCGACTCAAAGACTCAGACGTCCGGATCTGGGAAAAGAAAGAGAAGAAGAGAATAAAAAGAAAAGAAGAAAGAAGAAGAAGTGTGGAGCTACTGAAGGAAAGAAGAAGAGGCAGCAGCAGAGAAAAAGAAGAGAAAATAAGAGGCAACTGCAGCGAAGAAAAGAAGAAGAAAGAAGAAGGCAAACTGAAGAAGAGAAGAATCGGCTAAAAGAGAAGAAGAGAGAAGAAGAAGAATCCAAAAAAAGAGAACTTTTGCCCACTCTCTCACTCTCCCTCTTATTCTTTTTGTAATAGAATTGTGAACCTTTATAATGCTAGAATGACGTGTGCTCCCTGAGTTCGACCTCGGGAAAGTTTTAATTCCGAGTAATAAATTGTAAACTGGTGACCGTTGTTTGTAATATACTATAACGAATTAATCATTATAACACCGCCAAGAGTAAGAAATGCAGCAACCACGCCACCAGTGTTGACTCATTAATGGGCAACCAAGATGAACCTCAAGTATCTATAAACCCTAGTTGACCCTACGAAAATATTTCTGCCTAAAGGTTTATTTCTTTGTGTTGAAGCGAGAATCATTGTAGTTTAGAAAGTATTGCGTTGTAGTATAGCGGCGAAAATTGAATCGACATTTAATTTTATAAGTGCTCGAAAAATTGTGAGTTCCGAGGTTGTTCGTAGGAAGCAAATAAGTAATTCAATCACTAGTCAAATATGATAAATAATGAGCACAATTATCAATTCACAATAATGATATGCAAGGAATAATTGATCCACTAAAAATGTATTTAAAAAAAAATGGAAATGTATCTCAGAATCAATAGGCAAAAATACATTGATAAGCCAAAAAGAATGGTGGTTGAAACCACCATTTAATCATTTAATGCATGTCTCAATTCCCAACCTAGGATTAGACCTTCAAAGCCAACGGTAACCAAGTCAGCGAATCAATTCTTCAGAATTCAGACATCGAGTACAACCTCCAGATGCCTTAAAGTCCAAGCACAAATCTCCTAAAATTGCTTAAGTGTAGGTATGGATCCCAATGATGCATAGTACAAAACCCTCCTCCTTCCCTCATAATTTCCCTTCTCTTTCTCTCTTTAGATCTGATTTAGGTTCAAATCGGATCAGTGCAGAGGGACCGGTCCACTTACATGGCGTGGGTGAGCAGGCTGATGTGCATGTGGGCGTGAAAGGGGACCTCACCCCATGTTCTGAGGCAAATAGCTACAACACCTAAAATGTTATTAATGCGTTTCAATTTTAGCATCTTACGATGTGGCACTAAAGCGCTGCCTTCTTCATGTGTCTTCGCAAGCTGCAGCTAAAGATGTCATTCTTAATTGGAGCCCTGTGCTATGGTGCTGTCTAATTGAAGCCCTAGGTAGCTTCGTGGTAGTGAACTGCACCTGCTGGAGGTGGCAGCGGTGTCGATGATGGTTGGAGCACGATGGATGGAGGCGAAGGAAGAGAGCTCGCTGGTGAAGACCTGATATACATGAACATGGCATTGTGGCCTAACTAAAAGGGCTCCAGAGCTTCGCTGTAAGACGAGGAGGATGACGGTGGCGATGGCGAGTTGTTTGGAGCATGGTGGCACTCGATCAGAGGCGGAGTTGCAGGCGTAGAGTGGGTTTACTCAATGATGATCTCCAGAGGTCAAAAGCCCCAATAAACTTAGGGCTTTTGATTTCCAGCATGAGAGGAAGGTGTGGGTGGTAATCGTGTCGTGTTTAGTGAAGTGTGGCGGTGTGGCAACCATGTCGAAGATGTGGTTGATGGCATAGAAGGAGAGGGAGAGAGCGATTCGACGGTCTAAACTAGGTTCTAGAGTCCTAAAACTAACTTAGAGAGGTAGAGGGAGAAGGAGACCTAGTCTAAGGTGTAGGTTTTGATGGAGGATGGTGAAATTTGCTTGATAAAAATAAAATAAAATAGAAGAATAATAAACAATCTCATAAAACGGCAATCACACAAGTGCACAAAGTATTTTTTGGTGGAAACCCAAACCCAGGTAAAAACCACCACCTAAGCCTCTTGACTTAGGATTTTCCGATCGACCTATTCGATCAAATCCACTAACCGAATCACTTAAACGAGGGTCACTCAACCTCAATACACCCACGCTACTATGTACGAGGGTAGCATTCCTCAAAACCCCTCCTCTTCACGTGGTGTATTTTGTCTCTCAAGGGAGATGGGAATTCACAAGGTGAATACCCAACCACAAAAGGAAATTAGAACAATCCTATAGAGCCACAAAGTACTAATGTTAATCTTGCTACTATAGGAAAAGGAAACTTCCATTAGATGGAAGTCAGAGTGCGTGAACCACGCAAGGCACGAAGATGCTCTCAAATGTGCAGAGATGGGAAAGCAATTGTGAAACTAAAAGGATGCTCTCGAATGTATGCTTAGGAGCTTGAAGAGCAAGGTGGCTTTCCTTCTTGATTCTCTCTTCTCTTGGACACAAAATGATTGAAAGAAGTATTGCTTTTATGTGCGATTGTTTATTACTCTTCTGATTTATTTTAATTTTATCACATAAATCTCACCCCCTCCATCAGAACCAACATTTGGTATCATAGCAGGTCTTGCATTCTGGCATCACACACCGACAAGAAATCATGATGGGAAGCATTTCTGTGATGAGAACATCCGAGGGGCAGTCTACTACCCATCCATCATTCTTCAACGGGGCCAACTACCCTTATTGGAAGCTCCAGATGAAGACTTCGCTTCAAGCCAATGACATCATCATTTAGGCTAGGTGCGAGACCCCATTCAACATCCCGAAGAGACCTGCAGGAGGATACTCAAAGCAGCAAATTTGAATGCTCTCAACGGGAAGACAATGAATGCATTGTATTGCACATTAAGCCCAAAGGAGTTGCAATGTGCCACCGCATACGAGATATGGCATACTCTAGAGGTAATGCATGAAGGTACTTCAAAGGTAAAATCCTCCAAAGTAAATTTACTTTCTCAAGAATTTGAATCATTCTTTATGAAATCTAATGAATCCTTAAGTTAGATGTATACTAGGTTCACTCTCATAGTGAACAACCTAAAGTCCTTAGGAAGGACCTTCATAAAGGGGGAGCTTCAAGGAAAGCTACTCTGTCCTTTTGGATTGGAATGGGAACAAAAGGTTACCACTATGGAGGAGGCGAATGAAGTTGAGGAGCTCAATATGGAGGATCTCTTAGGCAATCTCATGGCCTATGAGACGAAGATGAAGAAGAAGAAAAAGGACACACCAGAGCCAAAGCCAAGAAAGAGTTTGGCCTTCAAAGCCACATCAGATAGTGAGGTAAGTTCTGACGATGAAGACCTTAAGATTTTATTGAAGAAAATTTCTTAGTTTTGTAGGAACTCAAAGAAAGAGAAGAAGGAAAAGGAGCAAGATAGCCCGAGACGTTGTCATCATTGCAACGAAAAGGGGCATCTTCGACCCGATTGTCCCCTTCTCAAGAAGGAAAAGAAGAAAGAGAAGGAGAAGAAATACAAGAAAGAGGTGTTCCAAGCTACATGGAATGACTCTAGCTAAGAAGAAGATCCTGAAGAGAAGAATGAAGTTGCTTGCGTGGGCTTCATGGCCATCACAAGCAATAGCAAGGATGAAGATGCCAACAAGGAAAATTCTGAATTACAAGATGCATTTGATGAACTTTATGAAATTAGTAAGTCATTAAAAGTAGAAGACAAAAGCATTAAAAATAATCTTAGTTTTCTAAAATCTGAAAATGAAAGATTAGAGATTCAACTAAAATATCTAGAAGTTAGTTCTAGTCCTAACATTTCTAAAGATGATGACTTATTGTTAGAAAATAAAAACCCAATCAATGAAAATAGTAGATTGATTGAGGAGAATACTAGCTTAAAAACTGAGATTTCTAGTTTAAAAACTAAGATGCATGTTGTAGAAGAAGAACTTGCATGTCTTAGGGACAATTCTAATAACTTCATAAATAAATTAGATAATTTCTCTAATGATAAAATTAGTACTAGTCATAAGGTTGAGAAATGATCTCCTTCAAGGAGACCTGCTAATAAGTCTGGATCCAAATTGACTTGGATACCAAAAAGAAAACTCGAAACTTGTTTTGTAGGTCACAAAGAACATTTCAATATCAAGGATTGGACTTACAAGATGAACAATGGTAAACTTGAATTGGGAGGACCAAAGAGTAGACTAAAGAAGATGACGAGAAGACCGGTGAGACGACCGACTCCGATGTCTAGACCTCCAAGCTATGGATGGGAGCCCCATCCATTTTGGCATCAACCGCCACTTGGGCCATGCTATTGGCCATGGTAAGTGGGGTACACCTTTCATCCTATCTTTTCATCTATAGCATTTAGATAAGGGGAGTTAAAATTTGATAAATCCTTTTTGTCCATCATTAAGGGGGAGGTTTTAAATGAACATAGCTATAATTTCCATTAGAAAGGGGAGTTAATGAATAAATGAGTAGCTATCATGTTATGTCAAAAAGAGTAAATTAGAAGAGTATGTTTTATGGGGGAGTATAGGATAACTAAAATTGATTAAACCTTCTTGGTAATGTCAAAAAGGGGAAGAATTTTTTGGATTAATATTTACGATTTTGCCATCATCAAAAAGGTGGAGATTGTTGGTGCAAGGGCACCGCGATCATTAATATTGATGATAACAAAATACTTGTTATTTAACATTTATATTTGAGTTTATGAGTTTCAGGATAATTGCAAATAGATATAAGTGTGAAAGAGCTCAAGCTCGCATCCATGGTTGATTCTAGGAGCTCGTTGGAGGAGAAGGAGCTTCTCATGGAGCGAGAGGTTGAAGACAAGAAGAATAGGATAGACATTTTGTTATATGTATTTTGTTCTTGTCGATATATTCTTATATTTCTTAGATGATTGTTAAAGAGCCCCAAAATGTCATATCGTAGTCCTAGGATCACATAATCATCCTTATGATACTTAGACAAACTCTTACAAAACTTAGAAAACAAAAGTAGGCATTAGACAGCCTGATCAGACGCCCAATTTGGACATCAGACATCTGATTGTTTGATCAGACGTCCAAAGCACTTAGGTTGAAAACCCACCCTTTGTCTGCCAGTTTTAGACGTCCAGCCCCTAGTTCAAACATCTTAGAAGATGTCTGAGGACCTTGCCAGACTTTCAACCAGAGGACCATTGGCTTATCTTAGAAGATTAACCCTTAATCTAATTTACATCTACTTTCAAATGTCCATAAAGCATCCCCGATATCTGATAAATAGACGTTAAGCTAAGATCTGGCCCTAATTACTTCTTGTCAGATGATTATAGCCATTTGAGCCTCGGGAAATCCATTCCCATAGTGATTTGCTTTTCCAGACATCCAAACATATTGCTAGACGTCCGATCTGTCGTCTATGCAACTTAACACTAGAACCCTATTTTGATCTTGACAAAATAGGAAGAAAACCCATCTAGAATTCGACAATTGATTAGATTCCCAGATGTCTTAAAACACCTCTTTAGACGTCCGTCTTGATCTAACCGCACCCAGATCTTCCACCGTTCTAGATCAGACAATCAATCCCTAGATCACATGATAGCCCAGATGTCTGACCTTAGAACCAAACGTCTGATAACCCTGTCAGAATCATTAATAACCCTGATTTTAGCCTATTTTGCCTTGGATCTCTTCCCAACGGCTATAGAAGCCTTCCAAGTCCTTCTAAATTCTTCTTAGGGCCTCTATAAATAGAGGGGCACTCTTCCTTTGTCAAACACACTAAAAAATACTACTTCTACTCATATTGTGTCCAAGGAGAGATTATCAAGTAGAGAAGTGTTGTTGGACTCCAAGATCTTCTAGCCTACACTAGAGAGCACCATCTTCGCTGCACCTGCTCTTCCGCCAACCTATACGAGAGCGTCGTTCGTGCCCTTGCATGGTTCACGCACTCCGTGTCAATAGCTGATGCACTTCCATCAAAGGGAAGTTTCCTTTGCCTATAGTAGCTAGATTTAAATACTTACTTTGTGGCTCTATGAAACTGTCATTATTGTCTTTGTTTGGGTATTTGCCTTGTGAATTCTCGTCTCCCTCATGAGACAAAATACTCCTCCAGAAGAGGAGGGGTTTTAAGGTTACTCTACCCTCGGGTTGTAAAGTAGTGTGGTTGTATTGAAGTTGAGTCACCCTCATTTAAGTGACTCGGGTAGTAGATTTGATCGACTAGGTAGATCGAAAAATCCTAAGTCGAGAGGCTTAGGTGGTGGTTTTTACCCGGGTTTGGGTTTCCACCTAAAAATACCTGTCTACTTGTGAGATTGCTCTTTTTGTGTGATTGTTAATTTATTTTTGCATTTTATTTCATATCACGCATATCTCATCCCCCTCCGTTGGGGAAGGAAATTCTCCTCGTCAAGGCTTCCTAGAGCCAAGGACGACGAATTGTCTAGTAAGGGGAGACGGTGACGAAGAAGGGGTTAGAAGTGATGTAGCTTTGGCTGGCTAGCATCAGGAGGATTTCAGGTAGAATTTCGCACATCTAATTTGATGGTTACACGTGTGGAGGAAGGGTGCAGGAGGTCGCCGAAGTATGTAAGGACATGGCCGAAGCTTGAGGAGAAGAGGAATTTTTGGCCCATTCACAACTAATTTTGACCATGGGACTTTGGGGAACTTATATAGAACCTATTCCTCTCCTTAATGAGCTAATTTAAGTAAGTTTGAATTACTTCTAAGTCAATTTTGAAGCTTGAGAACCTTGAGTCCTCTACGATGATGGTAGCCTTGATTGAGCTTGTGAAGTAGTTTAATGGAAGGAGAATCTTTTGATTGTCAATCCCACCAAGTTTGGTGGGATTTTACTATGATTTAAAGTTCCAAATGTCAGATTCAAAGTCGGCGGCTTGGGTTTGGGATCTTATTCATATGGCCATGGCAGCAGGGGCATATCTGTGAGAATGATGAGAAATTAGGGACCTTTTGGTAAGCAAAATTGAGTCATAGGGATTTAGATGTGAGAAATAGAGTCTATAGGGGCCAGAATGCAAACTAGGTTAAGATGGGCTATGATTGGGCCCAAATTTTGGTGTTAACCTAATTTTGACCCAAAGAATATAATGGGGAACTTGGATTTTAGTTTTGAGCACATTTGACTAAGTAATTTGCACAAAATCCCAAATTAGGATAAATTCCCGTTTGAATCTTTATTCTTGGTCAAAATGGGTTCATATGCTAGAAGTAAAGGTACCAAGCCTCTTAGAATATTTTTCAATGATGTTTAGGAGATTTATATTGATTTTATATTGACCAAAACCCTTTCAATTTAAGTATGACTAATAAGTAGGGTTTTCAGTACTATTTTTGCCCTTGAAATGTGTGAAACCCTGATTCAATCACTGTGGGCCCAATTCATGGATATTAAAGTTCATTAGACCTTTAATTAACCCCTAATTAACTCCTTGATTAATCTACATTTATGATTAAATTGTAAAATAGCAGAATTAACAATGTTTTCTTATTTTGTTCACAAATCAGATCAGTGTGGAATTATGATCCTCAGACAAACATTTAGGAGCATTTATCACTTGATCTGACTGAATTAAGTTATTTATGATGAATGTTGGTATTACCATCATACCCCATGCCTAACTTTTTCTAGTCCCTAGCAAAATCTTATGGAAAGAACTCGATCTCTAAACCATGTTTTTGATGTTCAGATGCCTCTTTCTGCCACTTCTATAGAAATCAAATCAGAATACCAATAACAAGCCTAGAGGTACTCAAGTACCAGCCAAGATCCAAACCTAACAAGCCTCAACCTTGGGTCTGTCGTGAAGGTTTTTAAGGCCTGCAAAAATTGCGAAAGGTTCATTAACCCCAATGGTTAAAGCACTTGTACGCATACGTAGCAAGTCCAGGTTCAGTTTCCCAGTGCATTTTTTTGATAAAAGAGATAGAGAGGGATATTTATTTTGAGACTTTTCACTCTTCTCCTTTTATATTCCCCTAAATCAAACATTAGATTGGCCCTAAACATGGTATATATCGGCTTCCTTGTCCCCACTATCAATCCTCGAAAGGTCCCTAGCTTTCAATACTTCAGGATAGTACCACCTCTGGCGACCTGCATAACTCCTAGCTTTCGACACTTTGGGCCAATGTCGCCCATGGCATTCTATAGCTAACTTTAGGCCCTAGCAATCAACGTTTTGGGATAATCCCACCCATGGCACCTGAACCAACACAAGGTGCCTGCCCCGGTGGGATATTTAGATATCCTAGGATACAAGCACTAGGGAGACGATATGTTATAACGCATCTTCAAGGAGAGTATTTTTCATTCCACCTCTCTACCCTAGGAACTCGTCCAATCAACATGTGTCTTCGAGTTACTCTTAAGCTAGATCTTTAGGAAAACATTTTTTATAAAAGAACACTTTTGCCATTATATTTCATTAAGCACGATAAACTCGACTGGTGTGTGATTTTTAGGTGCCGAGGTTACCATGTCCCGTAAACCAAAGGGCAGGTAACGGGGCCGGATAATCCCTAAGCCTTAGAATTAATACATCAGCCTCACACTTTCCTTAACCTCTTGAGGATTAATCCAAATCTTAACAAATATGTGAGTGTTTATGCCCTAGAATAAGCCCAAGGGGCCTCAGGTCGGTATCCGCCGCTTATCTCCTTATCTCTAACACTTCATGACTTAATTCTTGTTTTAGTTTGGTCTAGAACTTAAGTAGATTCCATAATCAATTGCTAGGACTATCGATATTTTTTTTTATTTTTGTCCTTCGACATTCTTGTATTTCCTCTACTTTTCCTCCTCGAGATAGATTTTTATTTGGCTTGCAAAATTTTCCTCCCCTTTCCTCCATTTTTCTTCTTGAATAATTTTTTTTTTGTGAGAAGCCCTCGAAGAATTGAATTTCCCTTTTGTTTTGCATTTTAAAAGGGTGTGTTTTGCAATGTCCCATTGTAAACCAGATGGGTTCAAATTCAGCTTAGTTCAAAGGTTAGAACATGGTCAAAGGGTGGGTGAAAGTGTGGGCATGATTGTTGTGAATGATTTCAAGCTCTGATACGAATATCGGAGGTGAAGTCAGTTGTTCTAAAGTTTGAACCTAAAGTGCAATAGGAATGTGGCTAAAAAAAGATCAGAAGGGTCTCAGGTTTTTTGTATGACGGGTTACCTACCATTAGGCACTAAATTCAATGCCTTCAGCTGAGCAGAAGATAGTCAAGGAGAAGGGGTGGTCAAATTGGTGGAATTTTGCAAAACAGGCACCTTGATGAGTAGTTTGGTTGGTCCAACCAACTGCTTAGTCAAGTCAATTGGCTGATGATGTAGACTAAACCCAATCAGTCTAGTGGGTTGAGAAATGTGAATCAATAGCTATGAAGCCCACCAGATGTTTTGTGTCTTAAAAAATGTGGGAATGAAAGTCAAGGGTTTGGCTGGATCGGCTCAGTCGGATCAAAGTAGGGGTCCTCAAAGGATAATGGATCTGCGGTGAATGTATGAACCCTACCAGTCGGATAGAGGGAGATAATATGTGGTTGTCAGTTTGATCAGTGTCCCATTCGCTATTGAAACATGGTGGTGAATTATATGCAACTGGATCAGAAAGAGGTGAGTCAGAATAGAAATTGATTCCAGTGGTGGGTCAGGGTTAGGATTGGTTTCTAAATGGCCCTGTAGGAGGTAGAGCTACTTCGAGTTCCAAATCATTGGCCTCAGAATCAGAATCAATGAATGAATCATGGACACTAAGGTCGTAAATCGGCTTGTAATCATCTGGAAACAATGGTTCTCCAAAATTAGAGTGTGATTCAAAATCATCGGAGAATTTGCGACAATCATCTTTTGAACCTAATTCAGGATAGGGATTTCCACCACAGAATAAATCAAGATGCATAGAGTTATCAACCTGACTTTAGTCTAGCCTAGTCTCAAATTCCAAGCTCACTAGGGTATCCTTATTCGGTATAGGCTTAGGTTCTATGCATCTAGGATAGATCTAATCAATCCCAACTCTTCCAACTTTGATTCTGTATCATAAATTGATTTGATTTTCAATAAATTGATTTGTTCTTTTGAGGAGTTTAGAGATGTATAATCATCAAATATAGTCTCAAGATAATAGTTTAAATCTAAAATCTTGTTCTCATTGAGTTGGGCCTCATGATAATCCCAACTAGGCTCGGATCTAGATTCTAAGTCAAGTGTAGGAACTGGGTCACTAAAATCTAGACTTGGTTCTATTGGGATGTCAGAATTACTCTCGAGGAATACCTTAATAGGATAAGGTGTGAGAGTTACATCCTTGGGAGATTTTGAGTCTAATTCATCATAGGTGTTTAGAAAATCTAGGCATGATGGTCCAACTACATAGGTTCCTATAGTTGGCTCATAATTGAAAACACTTGTAGTTGGATTCGCCCAACCAGTAGCTTGATTAGGTATTTCATTTTTCCCAAAATAAAAATTCGATTCCATTTGGGTTGGGGGTCCATAACAACCTCCATTTTCGTACCCGAGCTCTGGGAAATTGTATTGATCCTCAAAATTGCTCTAAGATGTCTCATTAGTTTCTGGGTGGGAATATGGGTATTTCCAATCAATGGCTGGTTGCAACATATTTAGCACATTCGCACATTTTTTAAATGAAATCCTAGTGTATTTCCTAAGGTGGTGATCTTGTCAAACATTGTAAACACTTAGTGCTATGCAATCTCCATAATTCACTATACTCTAATATGAGAGCATCCTAGGTTGAACCACATATCATTTTGTTAACGTCATCTTGGCACGATCCATAATGATGTTTGTTGTTTCTACTACATTAACCTAAATGCCACTAAAGGGATCTAAGGTCTTGATAAATGCCAATTTATCATCATTCTTATTCCCTAAAACTAATCTAGCTCTTAGGGTTTTAACTCCGCAAACGTGTTTTCAGGCTGCATTTAGACATTTCCTTAGGTTAGGCATGCATTGCATTCTGGATCCCAACACTTTCTAGCTGGATCAACTCACCCTTAGCTCCATTCAATTCATTTCAGCTGAATGGTAGCTCTAGCTAGTACCTCAGCTCCATTTAGCTCATCTCAGCTAGATGGCAGCTCAAACTAGCTCAAGACAATTGATCCCAGCTCCATTACAGCTCCACCAACTCAGAACAATTCACTAAGAGCTCAAATTGACTAAGACTACCTACTACCATCAACTAGCTAGACCTAGCCAGCTGAAGATGACCTCAACCAACTTAGGCTAGCTGAAGTCTAGCTCCCGAAGACTTAACTCAGCTTAACTTGGTTGAGCTAACTACTTTACCTAAGCTAGCTACTCCAGCTAGCTAGGAAATCTCTGGAAAGACCAGACCCAACTCACCTCAGCTCAGATTAGAAGAAAGCCAACTCAGATTAGCTTGATTTAGTTGTTAGGAAAGAACTTGCTAGCTAAGATAGCTACTGAGCTCCACTTCATCTCCCTTCAGTAGACATTAGCTTTAGTGCAGTTCTCTCCAGCTCCTCTCCTCCAAAATCGTAGCTTCCTCCACCTCCTACTCCACTCATCTACTAGCTAAGCTAGCTTAGCTAGCTTAGCTCAACTCCTACTTCCCTGCCATGGCCAATTAACATCCTAAACCCCACTTAGCTAGCTCCACCAAATATGCGTAACCCTAAGTCCACCCATGCTACCTAGTCCTACCCATTATTGGCACCACCTTGTAGCCACCTTTTCACCCCTCAACCACCACCAAAAGGCACTCCAAAGTTGGTGCCAAACCATCTTTAACGAACCTCATTTCTGGCACCAACAAATGGGTACATATCCACCCTACACCTCAACATCAATTCATCCTAACCATCCCTTTTCCCTCCAAAACTAATCCTTCTAGAGGCCACTCCCCTTTGGTGCCAAATGCACACATCTCTGCACCCATGGACATCCACCAAAGGTATCCTCCAACCCATAACCACCAACTCTAGCATCCCTTTAGGTGGCACCACCTAAATCTGGCCATTCATCCCATAACCACCTCAAACCTAATTCCAACCCTCCATCAATCCACGCCAACCAACCCTCTTTCCCTTCCTATTTATACCCATACTCTACCACTAAATAAGCCATCTTTTCCACTATTTAGTTCCATCTACACCACCTATACCCACACCAAGGAAGAAGAAGAGAAGAAGATCAAGGGGCAATCTACCCACCACCTTGGTACCTTCTTTCTCTATCTTCCTCTCCTTTGTGCCACGCTAAGGAGGAGGTCTTCACACTTGAAGGGATGGCCAGGAAAGAGGAGGATCAAGGCAATTGACACCCACCTTGGAGGATGACTACTTGAAGAGGAAGTCAAGGAGAAACCGTTTTAAGTGCGGGAGCAACAACACTTGGAGCAAGACTATCCAAGACTTCAACCAGAGAATCCCTTCTTCTTCTTTATCTTTCCATGTTCTTATATTAGCTAGTGTTTTCTCTTTTTCTTGTAAGAAGAATTTAGCAACCTATTATCAACTTTTCTAGTAATACAAGTTTTTAATTGCCTTGCAATTTTCATGTTATAGTTAGTGTGTTCTTTATGTTCTTGTAGTCTTAGTGCACAACCCATTCTCTTCTAATTACTCTAGGCACACATGCCTATGGTGAGCCTAGAAGAGAAGGTTTCATTTCTATCACTTAGGCTTAGTTGATAGGCATAGTTTTTAGCGTAGTTATCACCTCTTTCAAAGTACTCGATTATTTCCAAAACCTTAAAAAAAAGAACAAAAACCAAAATCACAAAAATATATGCGTTGATTTAAGAGGTGAGAGAAAGAGCCATCTTTGTGACTAAAAAATTGGCCTCCTTGGAGGACCTTAGATACTCCACTATCTAGGAGTTATAAATTTAAGAGTTGATCGATTTTACGTGTCTCAACGATAGACAATCGCATTTATAAAATCATGTAAAATCTGTATCAGGTCTTGTCAAATTCTTCCCTATGCCTAATTGCAGCCTCGATCATTTTCTCTTTTATGCTCATACATGATTCAGGTTTATTGAACATCTTTCCTATGTTGTCAGGTTGCATCTCCAAATCAAGTGGTAGATCAGGATGAAGAATCAAATGCAAGTCCAGATTAAATTGATCAAATCAGATCAGATTTCACCCACATGATCAACTCTAATGGAGGCCTCTAGGTCAAATCTAGGGACCTCTTCTATGTATGTGCAATAAAGAATAGATGAGGGGTTGAATATTTATTGGATCCAATCTAGGCACCAAAAAATTTTGGATGACTTAGGCTATTTGAGGCAAAAATGAGCTTCTTGATAAAAAAATCCACACACCCGAGAATTACTTGGGTAGCTAGGAAAGAAGAGTCTCACAAAAACCCCTACACGGTAAAGCATCCCTACGAGTTACAGGGTTTCCCCCACCCAACCTTCTTTGTCACCTTGATTCCAAGTAGACTGGAATGTGTGAGTTTAGCTTCTACCAATTTTAGCCCTAATTGTGCCTTGAATTTCACTTGATTTAGAAGTTATTTCAAATTGTGGCCTAATTTGTAGGTTGATTAATTCATAAAGTGAACCAACTTCACCTGACCTATCCTAAGGTTGAGGATGAAATTTGGGTCAGAGCACCCAAATCATCTTGAATTGGTTCTCAACAGGTTATTAGGTCCCAAGTTTTATGATTCAAGTGAATTTTGAGCCTTGATTTTAGGGTTCACTTGGTTAGATCAGTTCAAACAAGGGCTTGGGTAGCACACAAATGTGGGAAGATTAATTTCCTTTTTAAGCAAGCATGTACTCCTGGAAACCATAATGTGGAAACCCTAAATTGGCTCTAATTACAAGTCCAATTTGATTTCAAATATGATACATTAGACTCAAACAAGAAGATGAGTAGTCCAAGATGTTGAGAAATTTTAGTGTGAATCCCTAATAGGTACAAGCAGTAAGGATGGGGAATCTCTAATCAAATCGCATCGACTTCAATCTGATTTCAATCAATCTCTCAAATCAGGAAACCCTTTGCCTTTAAATGATAATTAGTACGTACGTAAGGCAAGTGGATCCTAATTGGTTTATTTCCTTTTTGTCTTTCCAAGATTAAGAGATGATTAGGGAAGAAGAGAAATTTTAACTGCCTCTAGAGTGGTTGATTACATGGAAGATTTCCTTGTGATTCACCTCACAACAGCAAAACAAAATAGATAGGGCAAGTTAGAAATCAGTGTAATAATGATTTGACTAGTGGTGAATTGCACGTTGCTCCTCGGCAACGTCACCAAAATGTTGAAGTGAAAATCATCATAGTTTAAAAAAGTATCACATCATAGTAAAGCGACGAAAATCCAATTGACTTTTAAATTTATAAGTGCTGGAAAAATCATGAGTTCTGAGGTCATTTGCAGCGAGCAAATATAGAATTGAGTCACCAGTCAAATATGATAAATAATGAACACAATAATTAATTCACAATAATGATATACAAGGAGTAATTGTTCCAGTAAAAATATATTCAATAAAAATCCAAAATGTATCTCAGAATCAATAGGCAAAAATATAATGAAAAGCAAAAAAGAATGGTGGTTGAAATCACTATTTAATCATTTAATACATGGCTTAATTCTCAACTGAGGAGCAAACCTTCAAAGCCAATAGTAACCAAGTCAGCGCATCAATTCTTCACAATTGAAACATCGAGAACAACCTATAGACACCTCAAAGTCCAAGCACCAATCTCCTTAAATTGCTTAAGTGTAGACATGGATCCCAATGATGCACAGTGCAAAACCACCCTTCCTTTCCTTAGAATTTCCCTTCTCTCTCTCTCTCTCTCACTTCAGATTCACTTTAGGTTCTTATCAGGTCAGTGTAGAGGGACTGATCCGCTCGCATGGCATAGGCGAGCGGGCCGATGTGCATGTGGGCATGAAAGGGGACCTCACCCATGTATTGAGGTAAACAGCTACTGACGAATCAATTTTCCACTTTTGATTAAGTTTCGCAAATGAAATAACGCGTTTGTGTAGTATGTAAGTGGTGGAAAAATCGACTAATCAACAATTAAAATAACCACTCAATTAGGAGCAGGTTGTATCCACAGGGAGACAATGGCCTATTTAAACTTGCAAGGGTTAAAAGCAAATGTCCATGATTAATTTCCCTAAGAAATTGAATCAAAATCGCCTTTAGATCAATGTAACAATGATTAGATGAGTTGATTTTGCATTTATGAGAAATATGGAGGTTTTTTTGCATAAAATCACTATAATAAAAAAATGATAAATCAAAAATCATTTTTGTGGTAATGGCATGAAATGTAAATACTAATACCACCAAAAATAGAGGATTCTACCTCTCTCCTCCTCGCGCATGGGAGAGAGGTTCGTTCGAGGAACTCTTATGGGAATAGGTTGGCTGGAGCGAGGGCTTCGCAGTGGTGGCGGGGGCAGGTTGCGAGATGGCCGAAGTCGATCGGATGGAGCTCCGGCGAAGGGTGGTTTCCGACGGCTCTTGCTGCTGGTTGTGCTTGCTGGAGGGAGTGCGAAGGCGAGCGTGGGCGCTACAGGCGCTAAAGGCGAGGGCACGTGGAGGTGCTGCCACATGGAGGTACTGTACCTACAGAGGGAGCGGAGGCGACGCGCACTGAAGAGGTGGGCGTTGCAGGACATATGGGTGCGCAAGGGCTCTGGTGGCCGCATGGCTATAGGTGCAGTAGGTGCTGGCAGGGCACTGGAGGCACTGGTGGATGGAGGTGCTATGCGCACAGAGGGGAGCGGAGGCAATGCACGCTGAAGGGGTGGGTGCTGTAGGCTGGACGGGCACGTGCGACCTCTGGTGGCCGCATGGCTGCAGGTGCTGCAAGTGCTGGCGGGGCGCTGGAGGCACTGGCGTGGGGGCGTGTAGGTGACCCGCACGCGGAGGAGAAGGTGCACCTACTGCTGTTGGCACTGTAGGGTGCACGAGCTGCAAGCACACGCGAGGGTCTAGTGCGACGTAGAGCAGTAGCCTGGACGGTCATGCGTGGAGGGGAGTTGGAGGTGGCTGCTACTGCATGTGGGGATGGCGTGGTTTTTGGGTTCTTTTTGGTGGAGTGGAGGAAAAATAGAGGATGGGGAAGAAAATGAAGGTGGTGCTCTAGGAGTTATAGACGTTTGGGAACATTCCCAAACGTCTTAAATGGCCCAGGGATGAGGAACTGGAGGTGGTTGCCGGTGATGGTTGATGGCGGTGGTTGCATGGCCTTCAGGCACACGCTCGCGGTGAGTTGCACAAGCCGTTGATGGCGCGGCTGTCTGTCACCCTGCCTACCCGTGGTGGAGTGGACTTGTGCTCGTGGTGGGAGGCCGGTGGTGTGGAATGAAGAAGCTCTAAGCTCTGCACAGCGATGGGTCGGAATGGTGGTGGCCTCCCTGCTAAGGAGGCAGGAACCCTTCTTTTATGTTTCAAGAGGAGTGTAGGCATAGGCAGGCATTGGTTGAAGAAGAAGCAATGCAGATCATGGGAATAGAGATCCACGATTGTTGCTTGTGCATTTAGCTCACGCACAATCCTGCATGTAGCTGTTGGAGAAGAAACGAATAAAGAAAAGAAATAAGGGGTTATTTATGTGCAAACCCTTAAAAGAAATGTGAAATAAAATAATGCATGTAATGCAACCTAAAAGATTAACTATTCTAATGCATGCTATTCTAAATGAATTCTAAGTATGAATGCAATGCATGGAATATGTAAATAAATAAATACCTAGACTAATCTATTTACATCTTATTGTATGCAATTTATATGCTAATATTAATCTAATTCCTATGCATTTAAGTAACCAATTAGCCCACAAATATGTGCTCATCAAGTGCTCCCATGCCTACTTTTTGCTAGTCCCTAGCAAATTCAAGAAACAACCCAACTCTTCAAGTGGACTAGCCAACCGAAATGGTCTTCCTTTAGAACATGTTAAGTTCATACTTTAGACCAAAGGTTCCCAAGTAATTGCTAAGTTACAGAATAGGTCAGCTAAAGATGAGTTACAGGTTTCTCTGATTTCTAACTCTACCCTAGAGTTTATTGGTCCTAGAGATTAAAGCATCCGTGCATGTGCATTGGTCTGAGTTATTTAAGGTTGGTTTGATTGCAAACCAGGAAAGAGAGTAAGAAAGAGACCTTTTTTTTTAATATATAATTTTTTTTTAATGATCAAATGTATGTAATGTAGAATATTTAAACTAAATGCATGAATGCACTTTCTATAAATGCTATGTACAGATGCCTCAGGTCTTATCCCCCATTGTTGAGTCGTAGAGCACATTTTGATAGGAAAATGTGTCATGGTATAGTGCGTGATACGATCAAACAAAAATATTTATAGAAAGATAATGAGACTTTGAGTCCCGGTCGTTCGTCTCTGGGAGGCATTTGTGCAAAATTGAAATCGATCTTTTATCACTCTACTTGTTTAGAATCGCACGTCGGTTTCCAATCTTTGGGTTAAAGTTTTTCCAGTTCTATTGTGAACTCTGATTACATGCGCATGTGTTAGATAGATAACGAAGGTGAAAGTATGAGTTTCGGTGTGCACAATTCTAGTTATGTGGTGGCTGTTTAAGAAAAATGCATTTATAGTTAAATCTTCAATATTTTCTAGAACCAACATGCTGGTTGCAATATATGAAAATGAAGAGTAGGCAACTTGAATCACATGAAATAGAGTGCAATCAATAAGCTCATGGTGATTTCAACACAGAGATATGTATATAAAGAAAAATATATCATTCATTCATTCATTTAGGAAGGTGTTTGCAACATGAAATTTAGAAGAAAGCTTATAAAGGAAAGCTTGAAAATATAAATCTAGCTAATAGAAAATGATTGCATACAGGAATCTATGGGGGGATTTTGCATGCATCATTGGGGGAGAATAACAACTACACTACTAAGCAGTAAATGAAAGCATGTAAATATGAAGAACTAGCTACTAATCTAGTAGAAAATAAGGGCATTCAAAGGTAGGCTCTGATGGCCTTTGAGTGGTTGAGAGGAGGAGGGGCGGCCAATGGTACTTAGGCTGGCTCTTGGAGAGAGGTTGGGGAGATGATCCAGCATCCTGGCGTGGAGATGGTGGCAGCCATGGTGCATAACTCGTGGAGGTGGAATGGATGTGAAGGTAGCTAGCCTAAGTGTGAATGAGTGCCAAGAATGGTATGGGTGCTGATGTAAACATGTTTACATTACATAAGATGTCTATTTATGCATGTTCTTAAGCATAGAATTGCATTACATACTATAAATATTGCATAGCATGCATCATCTTGCATTTAGATTAGTTTGAATAAAATGGATGTTAATTGTCTCCTTTTATGTTCAGGGACAGGGCAAAATTTTTATTGGGGCCTCAGATCGAAGATCCAATCATACAGATTTGATCAAGGTGACGATTAGAGTTCAACAACTTCAAGATCGCCATAATCTGACATCTGTAGCATCAGATAGAGATCGAGGAACCTTCGAAGATCAAGGGCCAAGATGGTGTGAATCTGCACTTCAGACAACAAATCCAACCACACGAATGGATTCGGATCGACGATCGTAGTCTCACGGCATGAAAATCAACTCAATCCGACAACCGTGGCACCATCTACATTATCCAGAAGATGGACGGCCAAGATGGTGCCACGTGGCGCCATCTCAGCCGCCCAACCGACCACTGCACCTGCCGCTCCATCTCTTCTTCAATCTGAGCATCTCTTCTCTGTCGTTGCATGATCATCCAATGGCTGTGGATGCATGTACACAAAACGTAAGTGCGACACAAACGTGCTTACACGATGAAGAGGCACGTGTTCGATCCTTGGCGAGTGGCAGCTAAGGCACCGCAAGGGAGCTCAATTGACCACTTGATCGTGATCGAGAGGTCGCATATGCTTGATAGCGCTCACGCTGCATAAGACGCCTGCACGTAACGCGAGATCAGACATAGGCGGGTGCACATTGAGGTGCTGCAGTTATCAAATCTTAGCCGTTCGATCTCACAATCAAACGGCCAAGATTTGATGAACATGGGCGACGTGGAAGGTGAGCAGGCGGTAGGTGTGGCACACGTCGCCCACGATGGGGCTTTAGTGACTCTTAATTCCGTCACTAAAGACCCCTTATTTAACATTTTGAAATTGTAAAGACCAAATTGCCCTCACTCCTTGCAACTATAAAAGGAGACCCCCTCCATACGAAATGGAATCCCTTCTTTCTCTTCTCTCCCTCTACAAAGCTCAAGAGAAGCTTGTCCCATACCTGGGATGCGTCTCAAGAGATAGTCAATTTTCGCCCCCATTTCAGAAGTGGATCCCATGACGACGATGATGTGCTACCCCATTCTTGTTCTTCCCACTTCAACCTCCTTCATCCTGCTCCGTTCCTTGTCTTCCAGGCATTGTCCTATCCGGCTTGTCCTCCAAGCGATCGTCGAGGAGGATATTTCTCTCTCCATTCATTTTAATGCTTTCTAGAGTAGATTTACTACTTTCTAGTGTAATCATTTTCTGCTTTCTAGTGGTAATGAGTAGTGTAATGAACAATCTCTTTGATAATGAATTCCATGTTCATTGTACATCTCTTTTTGGTTTTTGCTTATAATATTCTCTCTCTCTCTTCTATTTACTGTAAATAGATAGATAGTTTCTAATCAATTATTTTGCTTTGTGATAAATAAAACAAATGCATATTTGTAATCAAATGTCTGCTTCCCTGAGTTCGACCCGGGACTTCTATTCTGGTATAAATTTTATTTATTGAACACGAGTTCTTCGCTTTCAAACTACAACTACAGGTTTTTCAAAACCAAATACGATAGCATAGTAACCCGTAGCTTCAACAGGTGCAAATGGCCACCCCTTAGGTCTTTCTATAGACCTAAGGGAGACTCTCTAGAGAAGTGTGGAACTCTCTAGAGAGATCCCCAAGAGTGGCCGGCCATGGTAAGAGAGAGGTAGTTCTTAGATCCACAAAAAGTGGATCTCAATTTGAATGGCTCTTGGTTGCGAATTTTGGCAACCAATTATGGCGCCAACTTTGGAAGAGCCTAGAATACTCTAGGTTGTGTGAGAGAGCGTGAGTGGGTGTGTGTGTGTAAGTGTGTGCCTGTGCCCTATGTGGCTAAATGGTTTAGGTTAGGTCCTAAAGGGTTTAGGTTGGTGTAGGCCTTAAATTAGGGTTGCAAACCCTAATTGCTAAGGAGGAATTGCAATTAAACTTAACACAAGTTTAATTGAATTAGTGTGAACATAATTGAGAGTGAAATAGCTCAATTAGGTTGGGCTTAGGTCAATTTGACTCTCCCTGAGTCCAATTGGACTTGTGTAGGTTCAGTTGTGAGCTCAATTGGATCCTGTGGGTCCAATTGACTAGGCAGTGGTAATTGACTATGATCTAAGTCAATTAGGTTTAGTAAGGACCTAATTACATCCTTAGGGAGGTCTAGAGGTGATGTACTAGGGTCAAGATACCTTAATTTAGGTTCCTATGGGGTTGGAATTGGGTTTAGGGAGCTAGAGATCCAAGATCAAGGCTTGAATCTCAAAATAGGAATTGGAAAGCAGCTCCAGACATCGAAAAATAGAATCAGACATCTTATACTCAAAAATCAGAAGTCCAGACTTGTTGTATGGACGTCCAATCAGAGTTAGGAGGGATTCTAAGTTCTGTCTTGGCTATTCTGCAGAAATTGACCATCTGACCAAGTGTCTGAACGTCTAATAACATTGTAGAAGTTGGTTTAAGGTGTGCGTGAGTTGATTAAGGGTTCTGGACGTCCTATAATTGATTTGGACGTCCAGATAAAGGTTGGAATTATGGCTTTAAGGTTTCCTAGGGTGTGGTGACCTAATCTAAGGGTGGCTAAGGCTTGGGGAAGTTCCTAGGCTATCCTAAGGCTAAGATGGACCTAAGTTCACATTTTACTGCTTTATTCCTGCATAATAGAGTAGCATGCCTTAACTCCCTTACATTATTGCCTACTACATCTTATTTTAGTTATTCTGCTCCAGCTCATGTTGTAACACCCGTTCTTCTTCTATTCTCCTGATCTAGCTTCAGATCCAACTTCAGATCTAGCTTATTACCTGTAATTGACATAATGCACCTAATTGGCACATTATAGTATTATCTTTTGCGTAGCTAAAAGAAAGCAGTAAAGATGCAAATAATGCTTTTGCTTGCATAAACTACACTAACTTATGCTAAGTCCTAGCCTAATTTAGGTCAATTAAGACCTATGATTGCTACGCAATCATACCCCCATGCCTAAATCTTGCTAGTCCCTAGCAAATGCAAGACTAAGTTTTTCACAGAAGGGTCTCTAAGGGATTGATTATTTTATCAAGTGTATGCCTAGAGATTTTTCTCCTTTTTGTTTTCATCCTATGTTCTAGAAACCCACACAATCGTGAAAGTGCAGCTATGTAGCTTTTGCAACGGATTCGAGTGAAAAACTAATTCACCTCTAAAGCCTGTACTTGACCCCTAGTAAAAATTCTAGCGGGATAGGCAGACTTCTTCCTTCGAGGTATTCAACATATTCTATGAATTCCACCCGAACTTTAAGCTTGGGTAGAGAATCTTAGAGGGAAAAGATTATATATTTGGTGGCTCACTCTCGACTGGTGCTACATAGAGATTAGTATTTCAGAATCTAGATTCTAGGACTATCAAGTAACTCAACTCAGAGAAAGACGAGAAAAACTATGCTCTCTTCTAGTTCCTTTGTATTCATTCTCTCCTCTTTTTCTTTTTTTTTTTCTTTCTTTTTCTTAGAGCTCACAATCTCACCAGATTCACACATATGACCAATATTTGGTCGTCTCACATGGCATTAACACTTTAATTAAGTTTCCATAACCCTAACACTAAGTCACAATTCCTCAGCCAATATTCAGGCGGTCAGAACACAGTAAAGGTGGGTTAAGGCCATATTTGGTAGATCTCAAATTTATTCGATGGTATTGCCTCAATACAAATGAAATAAACATTCACTCTTTTTTCTTTGCTTTTTCTTCTTTTTTCAATTTTTCTTTCTTTCATCAATTTTTTTTTTTTTTTAACATAACACAACTAGCACATATCCATGAACTTTATTGAGGAGGCATTATTAGGGATTGGTGGTACTCAAGAAACATTGGGTGGCTTATTTGGTGGAAGTGCCTACTCACAGCACTGAGAGAGATGGATAGGACGGTGTATTTCTTACCTTGACATCAATACCCTCCTTTAGCTGAGGATTCCGTAAAGAATGGTCGTAACCATCCACCTTAGCCCTAGTTTTATGAAAACTCGCTCTCCGCGTATTTGCCTTATTTGGTGGCTCTCAACATTTCACAAAAAAATGTATACGCAGGAACTGAGAACGGAAACTATGCCTTATCTCTGAGTATCATTGCCTAATTATCTAGGATTCAAGATTCCTTGCACTAACTTTAGAGCACCAGTACACTCTACTCTCATCTAACACTATTTGGTGGATTTTTGGAAGAAAATCTGCCTGACTCCCAAAACACTGTCTAGGGGTTCAGGAAAAGAAGCACTACTTCTTCTCGATAGACTAAAGATGTTTATCAGCCTTCACTGTGAATCCATTACAAATTCTACGTGGGTGTGAAAAGTTGTACTGGATTCCAAATTACATGAATCAACTAGAGGATAAAATCCCTAATGCATTCTCTTAATAAAATACTCTTATTCATGGATGCAATATGTATATATGCTATAAACAAGTAACCTCTTATATTCGTACTTCATGAAATTCCCGTATCGGTTTACATTCAGTTTGACCATAAATTTAGAACAAGAGGTGAGCGTGTGAGTCATAAATGGCTGTTGCGGATGATTTCTAGCTCTAATGCAAGCATTGGAGGTGGAGTTAGTTGTTCTTTTATTTAGGGTTCTAAAGTACGTGTAACATGCAGCTCCGAGGTTTTTCCTAAATGTTGGCATAAAAATTTTCAGTTTTGTTGTACCTACACCCCCCATGCCTAAGTTCTTGCATGTCCTCATGCATGAATATAAAATAAAATAAATATAGTAGGGAGAAAATGGGTAGAAATCACCTGTAATTGCTCATGAAATTATATATTCAGCACTGACCAACCTGTCAGTATGCAATATGCAGAAAGAAAATATGCTAAACGGAAAAAAATATGCTATGTATAAAAATGGTTATGTATAGATGATGGTGGAATGTGGGAAATATGCTGTGTTTAATGCCTCCAGCTGGGCAAGAATTCAATCACACGTCCTCAATAAGATGAATGATCTTGTCAGTTGGAGGAGGTTCCTAGGCCAAAAATGGCTTGAGGCACTGGCCATTTATCGTAGATATATGCCCAGATTTTGGGTCCTTGATTTGGACTGCCCCATTAGGATATGGTTGAATCACAACATAAGGGCCAGTCCACTTGGACTTGAGCTTCCCTGTGAAAGGTTTTAATCGTGAATCGAACAACCAGACTTACTGGTTGGGCGTGAATGCTTTCCTCCGGATGTGGCAGTCATGAAAGGCCTTGGTCTTGTCCTTGTATATCAATGCATTCTCATAGGCCTCCCACTGGATCTCTTCTAATTCGCTGAGTTAGAGTTTTCGTTCTTGACCTCCTGCATCAAGGTCAAGGTTACATTTTCACACCGCCCAAAAGGCATGGTGTTCCAACTCTATAGGAAGGTGACAGGCCTTGCCATATACCATATGATATGATGACATTCTGAGTGAGGCCTTATACGCGGTCCAATATGCCTAGAGTGCATCAACTAATTTATCGAACTAGTCCTTCCTATCTGGTCTAACCGTCTTCTGGAGAATCAGCTTGATTTGATGGTTAGACACTTCAGTCTGCCCATTGGTCTACGAGTGATACAGGGTGGCTATACGGTGATGTACCCCATATTTCTTTAATAATGACTTGAAATGGGCATGGATGAAGTGGCTTCCCCCGTCGCTAATCAGAGCGTGGGGTATTTCGAATCTCGCGAAGATGTATTGCCGTACGAAAGAAATGACGACCTTATGATCAGCCTGTCTCGTCGGGATGGCCTCGACCCACTTTGAGACATATTCAATGGCTAGTAATATGTACTTGAAGCCATGCGAGTTCAGAAAAGGGCCCATAAAATCAATGCCCCAGACGTCGAATACTTCTACAACCATGATGGGCTAGAGTGGCATCATGTCTCACCTGGTCATAGAATCGACGGATTGGCATCGTTTACAGTGTTTGGCATATTCGTGTGTATCTCTGAAAATAGTTGGCCAGAAAAATCCTGACTGCAAAATTTCTGCAATGGTTTTCCATCCCGAGAAATGACCACCACAAGCATCATTGTGGAAAAAAGATAACACACTGGGGATCTCAGAATCTGGGATGCATCTTCGAATAACCTGATCTGCTCCAATGCGAAAGAGCAGTGGGTTATCCCAGAGGTAGAATTTGACCTCTGTAGTAAATTTGAGTTTCTGGTCCTTGGACAGGTTCGTGGGAATCTTACCTGCGGCAAGGTAGTTCGTGATATCCGCATACCAGGGGAACTCAACAGAGTGAACTGCCAAAAGGGATTCATCCAAAAATTGCTCATGGATAGGTAGGGAATAAGGAATGTGGTCTGGGTCCAGCCTGGATAGGTGATCTGCCACAACATTCTGCTTTCTAGCTTTGTCACGGATTTCAATATCAAATTCTTGCAATAGAAGGATCCATCTAATGAGCCGGGGTTTGCCATCCTTCTTTCCCAACAAATGCTGGAGGGCAGAGTGGTCAGTGAATGATCTGATCTGCTTGACCGAGCTAGGTAACGGTAAGTGGGAAATAATCTCAGATTTAGCTCGATCGACCTCGAGTCCATTTTTAGAGATCCTGTGCCCTAGTACTATGCCATCCCTCACAATGAAATGGCTTTTTTCCCAGAATAGTACTAGGTTTACCTCAATACACCATTTCAGGATCTTGGTGAGGTTATCAAGACAAGATGTGAAATCTTCAAAAACGGAGAAGTCATCCATGAACACCTCCACATAGTCCCCAATCATGATCGAGAAGATGGCCATCATACAATGCTGAAATGTTGCTGGTGCGTTGTAGAGGCCAAAGGGCATCCGCTTGGAAGCAAATGTTCCAAAGGGGCATGTGAATGTGGTCTTGTCTTGATCTTCTGGGCTAATCGCTACTTGATTATACCCAGAGTATCCATCTAGAAAGCAAAAGAAACTGCTTCTGCCTAACCGTTCCAAGATCTGATCGATGAAAGGAAAAGGAAAGTGATCCTTCTGGGTAACCATGTTCAGTTTCCTATAGTTGATGCAGACCCGCCAAGATGTCACAGTGAGGGTCAAGATGGATTCGCCTTTTTCATTTTGTACTACGGTGAGTCCTGCTTTCTTGGGCACTATCTGGATCGGACTCACCCATTGGTTGTCTGAGATTGGGTATACAATACTTGCATCCAACCATTTGATGATCTCCTTCTTAACAACCTCTAGCATATTTGGGTTTAGCCTTCTTTGAGGTTGTCTCGAAGGTTTCACCCCTTCATCCGTGTAGATGTGATGAGTGCAATACGAGGGGCGAATACCATGGAGATCAGTAATGCTCCACCCTATAGTAGCCCTATGGTCTTGTAGCGTAGAAATCAATTGATGTTCTTGTTCTTGGGTTAAGTGGGCATTAATAATGACTGGGTATGTCTCACTTTCACCCATGAACACATACTTAAGTGAGTCAGCTAAGGACTTCAATTCAATCATGGGTGGGTCAGAGTAAAAAATGGGAGTGGGAGGAGTAAACTAAAAGGTGGGAATTTGCTGATCCGTATGTATGTGAATTCCTGCTGATTTGCTACCTATGAGATAGTTGGTTGTGACTGCATCAACGGGAAACCCATTAGCTGTGGTCATGTCTTCTTGCAACAAAAGGGGTGATTCAATAGTGTGCGGATCAGGATAGCTAGATTCAGGGGTGCTGTAGTTAGAAGCACACCCTAAACAATCAGATCCTCAGGGAGATTATGTGCAATGCAGTGGTCTTAGTCCAATGTGGATCGAGGTCCAAGAACCCTTATAGTGTAGACAAATGAGACATTGGGTCATCATAAAGGAGCCTAATGTTACCATAGTATGCTGAATCTTCGTCTTCACCATCCTCCTCTATGTGATCACAGTCAAAATTCCTTGATGCCCTGAATATGTCAAGTCGAAGTCGCTCATTACCTAGGGCTATCTCCATACACCCAGATGCACAATCAATGTTTGCTCGGGCTGTCGCTAGAAATGGGCGACCCAAAATGATTGGTGCATCTCGGAGATTAGGAGGAACCTCTATATTAGGAATGAAAAAGCCTGTAGGAAAGCAGAATCCACAGACTTTTACGATCACGTCTCAACCACCCCTCTCGGTGTTTTTACTGATCTATCATCTAGCTGAATTGTGACCGAGGTGGGCCTTAACTCCCCAAATCGAAATCGATCAAATATGGTAGTGGCAGTTAGGTTGATGGACAAACGCAGATCTAGAAGGGCCTGATCAAATGGAGAATCCTGCAAGAAGTAGGATATAAGTGGGGTACCAGGGTCTTTCTTTTTCGGCGACAAGTCAGCTAGAATCACGGCGCTGGCTTCTTTTGACAGTACCGCCTGTCGTCCAATTCTAGGCTGTCGCTTCGGGGTACAATAGTCCTTGAAGAACCTAGCGACAGCGGGGATGTGATCAATTGCCTCGAGGAGGGGGACCTGAATATGTACTTCCCTGAATATTGTCTTCAGGTCCTCAAAATTCTGCGTGTCCTTTTTCCATGCTACTTTTCATGTCAGAGCCTCAGACAAAGGGACGGGAATCTCAGGGTCAAATGGCCTCTTACCCTTATCTATCGTAGGTGGCTCCTGAGATGGAGTCGAACTCGCCTACGGCGAAGGGTGAGAAAAATTAGGACCTGCCTACCTATGTGGTGGGTTGAATGTCTTCCTTCCACTCCTTAATGAGACAGCATTTGCATCGGCTTGCTGTCCATGAGGTTGTGGGGGAGCCGAAGGGGCAGAGTATGGGGGGTTCTACATCAAAGGCGGCTAACCTTGAGCATAACTAGGTAGTGCAAGAGGCACTTGTAATATGGCGTGTGCCTGTCCCTATGGTGCATTCCCATATTGCCTGGTCTGGTAGTGTGGATCTTGATGTGGTCTCTGTGAGTTACCAGACCAGTAGAAGTTTGGATGCTGGTGCCAACCAAGGTTATACGTCTCTGAATACGGGTTATTATGCCCGTATCCTTGGATAGCACTAATGTCCTCGTAGGCCAAAGATGTCTGAGACGTATATCCATCAAGGGATATGTATTATAATCTACGGGTGGTGAGTAACCCTGGTCATATGGTGCTAGATCTGGATTGTTTACAGGATCTTGATATGCAGGATCTCATAAATAAAGAGAGGATGCATCCCGAGTGAGTAGATCAACTCGAGCAGGGGGCTTGGGGTGCATAGGAGGGTCTTGGTGCGGCAGAGTTCAGGTTAGATTGACCCTAACTAATTTGGTCAATCTTTTTCTCTATCAAGTTAATTCTATCCAGCTACTTGACGATGATATCCATGTTGGCTTCAATAGACTCGATGTGAGCCTCCTGGACACCAACCCACTGCTGTCCAAGCCGCTGGAACTGGTTGATGGATGCAACATTCATCGAGTTCTCCGCCAAAGATTCAAACAACTCAAATGCATTGTTCTCGTCTTTTGTGAGGAAATTCCCGCCACTAGATGCATCGGCCAGATACCGATGTATGTCATCCAGCCCATGGTAAAAGATCTGAGCTAGGTGCCATCTGGGTATACCATGGTGCAGCCATTTTCGGAGAAGGTCGTGAAATCGGTCCCAGGCTTCATGCAACTTCTCCCCAGCTCCTTGGGAGAAAGTCGTGATTGCATTTGTTCGATCGATTGGGAAGAACTTTTACAGAAATTCACGTCGTAATTCTGACCAAGTTCCAATTGGCTTCCCAATGGTCTTGAACCAGTATGAAGCTTTGTCCCTCAAAGAAAATGGGAAAAGCCTCATTAGAACAATCCCAAGATCAATATTCGTGGGTTGAATCATTTCAGTGAGTCGACTCAGGTCCTCTACGTGCTGGAACGGATCTTCGCTTGAGTTTCCATAAAAGTGAGTGCTGATCAAACCGATCACATTGGGCTTGAGTTCAAACGTGTCTTTGCCTATGGGAATCCAAACTAAGGGTGCGACGATTGGTGCGGCTGGATCATAGAAATCCCGTAGTTGTTCTCCTCTCGGTGGATGCTGCATTCTGTCAAGCGCCGTCAAAATGCGGTCCAAGCTTTGTCGATGGTGCTCCTTAGATTTAACCACTCACGCTTCCAGATGAGCCATCGGGTCTAGATTATCAATGTCCTGACCCGATCTAGGTCCAGATCCAAGATTAGCCATTGCGGCTATGGGAGTAGAAGTGGGGGAAGAAGATGGTCCTTGCGAGGTGACATGCATCCTTGGGAGTGGCTCCCAAGGTCCAACCAATTGAGGTCTAAGTGACCTCCTTCCTTGCATACACCACCCAACCCCTGGGTTGGTGTAGCCAAGCCAGACAAGGCTAAGGCCCTGTCAATCAGATGGTCCTTATGATCTTATGACAAGATTTTTCGTTTTAAGTTCTAATTCCTGAAGAAAATTCGTCGTACAACCGACTGAAAGTGATTCCCACCTCTCAACTAACCCAACCAAGAGGTTGAACGCACCCAATAGTACGATAACGAATTCGGGTTGATTTTGTGCTTTAGATTTGATTTTAACCCATTTTTCTTCAGTTGGGTTTTTTTTGTTTTTGTGAGTGGCCCACAACGTGACCAAGCTCACCGGCTAAGCACTAGACTTGACTAAGTCTAGGTTAACCCAATGTGGTCTCTAGATTATAACCCTAAAGATGTAACCTAGGGTTCATGCACTTCCAGGGTTTTTTCTTTTGTTCTTTTGTTTTTTTCTACTTCAGCAGATCACAAAAATAAAAATAGTTCTCTGACAATGTTTGGAATCCAATTGAATTGAAATTTGGCGAGTAGATTCTTTTTTCAATTTTCTTTTCAGAGAATATTTTTTTGTAATTTTTACTCTTTCAACAGAATTTATAAAGATTTTTGACTGTCAGAGGGTCAGATTTGGAAGTTTGACCCCTGGTTGATTTTTTTCTTTGAAACAGTATCAAATGACTTTCAAAAATTTGAAAAAAATATGGAAAATGAAGCCAATGATATCAGCTTTCAAATCCCTCCATTTTTAGTCAAAACATATTCGCGGATTGCTCGCAATTGCTTTCATAATTTTGAAAAATCTCAAATCTAGGTCAACCTAATCCCTTTACATTTCACGAATTTTTAAAAATTTTATACTTGGAATTTTTTTTAAAAAATCATGCCATTTGAAAGATGGTTTGAAAATAAAGGTCTAACCAAATTTCAAATTTTTTTGTTCACTAATTTTTCATGAATCAAATTTTTAAAATGGATTTTGAAATGTGATTGAAAATCAGAGGGTGGTGAAGAAGATTTTAAAGAGTGTTTGAGTTTGAAATTCAAACTTTCCAACAAAAATATATATTTTTTTAAAAACCTTTTGCAAGGTTTTTTTTATTTTTTTTTTCAAAAAGGATTTTTTTTCTCAAAGGGTTTTCAAAATTTTTCTTTCTTTTGCTTTTTCAAACTAGCCTAGGATTCAAAACGAAACCTAATCTTACTACCTAGCTCCTTTTTTTTCTCCTTTGTTTTTTCTTTCTTTCTTTCTTTTTTCACAAAATTGAATAAGCCTTTTTTTCCTTTTTTTTTTGAATGAAATTGCTGCTAGCAAATCTAACCTAAGGTTCAAAAGAAAACTTAGACTAAAGAAAGTGTGATGCGCACCGGGAATTTTTCCACGCTCATTGTGTATGTAGATCCCGTTTTACATGTGTTGCCCTGCACATCCAAAAAAAAAGTAGAGGAAGATTTGTCAGTGATAGTTCAAGAGATCGAAATAAAAAAAAAAATAACATTGCCCCCGGCAACGGTGCCATTTGTTGTGAGTCGTAGAGCATGTTTTGATAGGAAAATGCATCGTAGTATAATGCGTGATACGATCAAACAAAAATATTTATAAAAAGATAATGAGACTTTGAGTTCCGGTTGTTCGTCTCTGGGAGGCATTTGTGCAAAATTGAAATCAATCTTTTATCGCTCTGCTTGTTTAGAATTGCACTCCGGTTTCCAATCTTTGGATTAAAGTTTTGCCACTTCTATTGTGACCTCTGATTACGTACGCATGTGTTAGATAGATAACGAAGGTGAAAGTATGAGTTTCGGTGCGCACAATTCTAGTTATGTGGTGGCTGTTTATGGAAAATGCATTTATAGTTAAATCTTCAATATTTTCTAGAACCGACATGCTGGTTGCAATATATAAAAATAAAGAGCAGGTAACTGGAATCACACGAAATAGAGTGCAATCAATAAGCTCATGGTGATTTCAACATAGAAATATGTATATAAAGGAAAATATATCATTCATTCAGGAAGGTGTTTGTAACATGGAATTTAGAGGAAAATATATAAAGCAAAGCTTGAAAATATAAATCTAGCTAACAGAAAATGATTGCATACAGGAATCTATCGGGGGATTTTGCATGCATCATTGGGGGAGAATAAGAGCTACACTACTAAGCAGTAAATATGAAGAACTAGCTACTAATCTAGCAGAAAATAAGGGCATTCGGAGGTGGGCTCCGATGGCCTTTGAGTGGTTGAGAGGAGCAAAAAGGGTGGCCAATGGTGCTTAGGCCGACCCTTGGAGAGAGGTTAGGGAGATGATCCAGCATCCTGGCATGGAGATGGTGGCAGCCATGGAGCACAACTCGTGGAGGTGGAATGGATGTGAAGGTAGATTGCCTAAGTGTGAATGAGTACCAAGAATGGGATGGGTGCAAATGGCCACCCCGTAGGTCTTTTTATAGACCTAAGGCAGACTCTCTAGAGAAGTGTGGAACTCTCTAGAGAGAGCCCCAAGAGTGGCCAGCCATGGTGAGAGAGAGGTAGTTCTTAGATCCATGAAAAGTGGATCTCAATTTGAATGGCTCCTGGTTGTGAATTTTGGCAACCAAGAGTGGTGCCACCTTTGGAGGAATACTCTAGGTTGTGTGGGAGTGCGTGAGTAGGTGTGTGTGTGTGTGAGTGTGTGGCCGTGCCCTATGTGGCTAAATGGTTTAGGTTAGGTCCTAAAGGGTTTAGGTTGGTGTAGGCCTTAAATTAGGGTTGCAAACCCTAATTGCTAAGGAGGAATTGTAATTAAACTTAACACAAGTTTAATTGAATAAGTGTGAACCTAATTGAGAGTGAAATAACTCAATTAGGTTGGGATTAGGTCAATTGGACTCTCCCTGAGTCCAACTGGACTTGTGTGGGTTGAGATGTGAGCTCAATTGGACCCTCCGGGTCCAATTGACTTAGGCAATGGTAATTGACCATGATTTAAGTCAATTAGGTTTAGTGAAGACCTAATTAGGTCCTTAGGGAGGTCTAAAGGTGATGTACTAGGGTCAGGGTACCTTAATTTAGGTTCCTATGGCTTTGGAATTGGGTTTAGGGAGCTAGAGATCCGAGATCAAGGCTTGAATCTCAAAACAAGAATTGGAGAGCAGTTCCAGACGTCCAAAAATAGTATCAAACGTCTTATACTCAAAAATTAGAAGTCTAGACTTGTTGTCTGGACATCAATCAGAGTCAAACGGGATTCCAGGTTCTGTCTTGGCTATTCTGCAGAAATTTGACGTCTAACCAAGTGTCTAGATGTCCAATAACACTCCAGAAGTGGGTTTAAGGTGTGCAGGAATTGGCTAAGGGTTCTGGATGTCCTATAATTCATCTGGACGTCCAAATAAAGGTTGGAATTAGAGTTTTAAGGTTTCCTAGGGTGCGGTGACCTAATCTAAGGGTAGCTAAGGCTTGGGGAAGTTCCTAGGCTATCCTAAGGCTAGGATGGACCTAAGTTCTTCACATTTTACTATTTTGTTCCTGCTTAATAGAGTAGCATACCTTAACTCCCTTACATTATTGCCTACTACATCTTATTCTAGGCCTTCTACTCCAGCTCATGCTGCAACACCCGTTATTCTTCTATTCTCCTGATCCAGCTTCAGATCCAGCTTCAGATCCAACTTATTACCTGTAATTGACATAATGCACCTAATCAGCACATTATAGCATTATTTTATGCATAGCTAAAAGAAAGCAGTAAAGATACAAACAATGCTTATGCATGCATGAACTACCCTAACTTACACTATGTCCTAGCCTAATTTAGGTCATTTAAGACCTATGATTACTACGCAATCACCCATGCCTTTTTCAAACAATGTCCTCATTGAAAGTAGATTGACCAAGGGAAGATATTACCTGAGGCAGAAGAGAAAGGAGCTAAGGCTCCTCGAGAGTGACCTTGTCAATCAGCTGGCCATGCAAAGTTACATAAGGTTTTAATCGTTGGCCGTTGATGGTGAAGGGTGGTGCTGAGGAGGAAGGATTCTTGATCTCCACAGCCCCATGCGGAAATACTTTGGTGATAATATAAGGCCCATCCCAACGTGATTTCAATTTTTCGGGAAACAACTTAAGTCTGGAATTGAAAAGCCAGACTTGTTGGTTGGGCTCAAAGGTCTTTCTAAGGATGTACTTGTCGTGCAAGACCTTAGTTCTCTCTTTATAAGCTTGGGAGGTGTCATAAGCATCATTCCTCAACTCCTCAAGCTCAGTCAACTCCAGGAAACGTGCTTTACCAGCTTGCCCTAAATCCATGTTAACACTTTGGATAACCCAAGGTGCCCTATGTTGAAGCTCAACGGGTAAGTGGCATGCTTTCCCATACACAATCCGGAAGGGAGACATACCCAAAGGGGTTTTGAGGGCTGTTCGATAAGCCCATAAAGCATCAACGAGCTTTTAGGACTAGTCCTTCCTATCTAGCCTAACAGTCTTTTCTAAAATGTTCTTGAGCTCCCCATTTGAGACTTCAACCTGGCCACTTGTCTGAGGGCGATAAGGGGTATCAATCTTGTGAGTTACTCCCAGACTCTTGAGTAGCCGATTGAAATGATGGTTCCAAAAATGAGGTCCCCCATCACTTATAATCGTCTTGGGGCAGCCAAAGCGAGATTTGATATTAGCCTTCACAAATTTCAAGACCACAGAGTGGTCATTTGTGCGCGTAGGAATGGCCTCTATCCACTTGGAGACGTAATCCATTGCCACCAAGATATATTCAAATCCATGGGATGAAGGGAAGGGACCCATGAAGTCTATCCCCCAAGCATAGAAAATTCCCACAGGTTGGATAGGGTGTTGGGGCATCTCATTCCGCTTCCCAATCATTCTAGTCCGTTGACATCTGAGATAGGCCTTAACAAAGTAATGGGAACCCTTAAATAAAGAAGGCCACCAAAAATCGGACTGGAGAACCTTAAAAGTTATTTTCTTAGCACCAAAGTGTCCTACACAACGAAGCTCATGGCAAAATCTCAACACACTCTGTTGCTCTTCTTTAGGCACACATCATCTCCAAACTTGGTCTTGTCCAATATGAAATAATTTTGGCTCTTCCTAATGAAAGAATTTAGCATGGGAAATGAATCGCTTCCATTTTTGCGCATCCTAAGAGCCAGGGGTTTCTCTAGTGACCAAGTAGTTAACTGTATCCGCATACCAGGGTGAAGTTGGTGTTACCGCCATAAGGGTTTCATCGGGAAATGTCTCGCGGATGTCTACAGATTGAGAGTCATCAATGGGAAGGCGAGACAGGTGGTCAGCCACTACATTTTCCACTCCTTTCTTTTCACGAATCTCCAAGTCAAACTCTTGAAGGAGTAGAATCCATCTAATTAAACGTGACCTAGAGTCTTTCTTGGCAATGAAATGTTTCACTGCCGCATGATCTGTAAAAATGACAACCTTGGATCCAAGAAGATAAGACCTAAACTTCTCTAAAGCAAAAACTACAGCAAGTAATTCCTTTTCAGTGACTGTGTAGCTTTGCTGCGTTTCAGTTAAAGTCTTGCTAGCATAATGCAGCACATGTGGTTTTCCCTCAACCCTCTGTCCAAGAACAGCTCCCACTGCATAATCCGAAGCATCACACATCAACTCAAATGGGATTGTCCAATCAGGAGCTCGAAGAATAGGCACAAAGGTCAAGGCCTCCTTTAGTGTATGAAAAGCCTCAACACACTTTGAATTGAAATCGAAGGAAGATTCCTTCACAATAAGTCACAAAGTGCCCTACAAATTTTGCTGAAATTCTTAATGAATCGCCTATAAAAACCTGTATGGCCCAGAAAGGATCTAATCTATTTGACATTCGTAGGCAATGGAAGTTTGGAAATAGAATCAACTTTAGCCTTATCTACTTCCAAGCCCCTTTTAGACACAACATGCCCAAGTACAATGCCTTTCTGTACCATGAAGTGGCTTTTCTCCCAGCTGAGGACTAAACCAGTCTCCTTGCATCTCTTCAGCACATTCTCTAAGTGCAGGAGACATCGGTCGAAAGATGAGCCAAAAATGGAGAAGTCATCCATGAAAACCTCAACACACTCGTCAATCATGCCCGAGAAAATGGACATCATACACCATTGGAAAGTTGCAGGTGCATTACACAATCCAAATGGCATATGCCTAAATGTAAAAGTGTCATAAGGACTAGTGAAAGTTGTCTTATCCTGATCATCAGGGAAGACTGCAACCTGGTTGTACCCGAAATAGCCATCTAAAAAGTAGAAATACTTGTTCCCTGCCAATCTCTCAAGGATCTGATCAATAAAGGGCAAGGGAATGTGATCCTTCTGGGTAGCGGTGTTCAGTTTGCGGTAGTCAATGCAGACCCTCCAACCTGTTGAGGGTCTGGTCACCACTTGTTCACCCTGGTCATTTGTTTCTACAGTGAAGCCTGCCTTCTTTGGTACCACATGTATTGGACTAACCCATTTGTTGTCTACGATGGGATAAATGATGCAAGCATCCAACCACTTCAGAATCTCTGTTTTGACCACTTCCCTCACGTTGGGGTTAAGACATCTCTACATGTCTCTAAAAGGTTTGATGGAATCATCAGTATAAATGTGATGCAGGCAGAGCAAAGAGTCTATACCCTTAATATTAGCAATCGTCCAAGCTATGGCTTCTTTGTTCCTTGATAAGCAGTCTAACAAGGCTCCCTCTTGCACTTCAGATAGTGCAGATGAGATGATTACAGGGAGCGTATCATTTGGCCCAAGGAATACATACTTGAGAGAGTCAGGGAGGGGTTTCAATTCAAGGTCGGGGGCTCGTATGGCTGTGGGTTTCATAATAGAAGTCCCCATCTCAGGTAGCAAATCTACCTTAGGCAGACAGGATGGGGAAAGAGACTCAATACAACTTCAAGCAATTCCTCAAGTTCTAGCACATCCCCTTCACATTCCTCCAAGAGATGGGAATGCTCATTTAACATGATATGCTGAAAGGGGGCATCACATAAAATTGCAGGAGTTGTCTCTTCAATCAGATCATCTACCACCTCAACTTGGGAACAATCCTTAAATCCATCTTGTTTATAAGCATCGAACACATTCAGCCGAATTTTTCTGTTCCCAAAGCCCATTTTTAATGCCCCAGTGTGACAATTAATTGAAGCATTAGAAGTCACAAGAAAAGGGTAGCCCAAGATGATAAAGGGCTTGTTTGGTTTGTTGGTAGAGTCAGTGTCCAGTACTAGAAAGTCAATGGGGAAAAAGAAATCCTCCACTCTCACGAGGACATCTTCCAACAGGCCTCATGGTGTCTTCAAAGAATGGTCTGCAACTTGAAGGATTATAGTGGAAGGCTTCAGATTGCCTCCTCCAAGTTCATATACATAGCACGGAAGGATGTTCACTCCTGCACCCAGATCAAGCAGAGCCTCGTCTATTTGTAGGTCGCCAACGACCACTGAGATGTATAGGGCTCCTAGGTCCTTAAGTTTCGGGGGTGTCCCATGTATAATTGAGCTAACAGAATTAGGCAGGACAACCTTTGATTGGACCTGTTTCATTGAGCGCCACTTTCTCTTGCACAGGTCCTTAAGAAAGCAGGCATAGGACGGAATCTGCCTGATAGCTTCAAGCAAGGGCAGATTAATTGCACTTATTTGAAAGTCTCCATTATTTCATCCATCCTATCTTTCGCTCCAGATGAGCCAGCAGAAGTCTACCCAGAGTCAGATAAGCACTCTGGAAAGGGCACTCTCTATCTCTGGGTGGAAGGGTTATCATGTTGGGTAAGAGGGGAGACGGGGTCAACCCTTTCCGGTGAAGTGATTTCAAGTGGAGAAGAGTTGGGCTGCTCTTCTCCAGTGAGGTCAAAAGTTGAAGTGGACGGTTTTTCAAAAGGTGGGACTATAGGAGCATCAGGTTTGGAAATTTCTTTCCTACTCCTCAGAATAGTCATCGCTTGGGCTTGCTCCCTAAGCATAACCCCTTTCCCTTTAGGGTTCTCCTCAGATGAACTGGGAAGCTTCCCAGTCTCTCTTTTGCTCATGGCCTCAACAAGGTCTCCAATTTGTAATTTCATCTCATTGATTTCCTTGTCATGAGATTTGATGATCATACTTTGATTCTCTTGCAAGGCTTTAAGCATGGCTTTAAGCTCATCCATCTCAGAAGTCATGGATGGTTGGGAGGTCATAGGAGGTTGATTATACTATTGAGTATGAAAGGGTTGGGGTCTGTAATTCCCTGAATTAGAGACATTCTCCTATCTCCATGAAAAATTGGGGTGGTTCCTCCATCCCTCGTTATAAGTGTTCAAAAATGGGTCATTAAGAGGTTAGGGTCGGAATCCTTGGGCAGCATTCAGGTTCACCTATACAAGGTCAAGGAATTGGGAGACCAAATGACAATCCACAGTAGTATGCATATTGCCATTGCAAATGTAGCATTCAGAAAGTTGGGAAGTAGAGGCATTTGGCATGAGTTGGCTAAGGTTTGTCATAAGCCTTTCCATGTTTTGGTTCAACAATTGAATCTGAAAGGCCAAATTCTGGGTATCCCTAGCCTCATTTGCCTCCATCTTTCACTGCATAAGAGTGTGTTTTCTACCCAAATAGGAAAAATTAAGATGGATAGAATTCTCACTAAAAGTCTCAATAAGATCCCAAGCCTCATCTTTAGTTTTTGTGAGAAAGGTTCCTGCACAGGCACCATCCATTGTTTTCCTATGCTTGTCATTTAATCCAGTGTAGAACCTTTCTAGAAGCTGCCATCGTAGCACTTGATGATGGGGACATAAGTGTAACAAATCTTTGAAGCGCTCCCATGCATCATGAACTTGTTCTCCATCTTGTTGAGCAAAACCTATGATTTCCCTCCTGTAGTGATTATTCTTGCTCATGGGGAAGTATTTTTTGAAAAATTCTCCCTTCAAGACATCCCAAGTATCCACTCTACCATCTAGAGTGTGACCAATGCTTCACCTTATCTTTGAGGGGGAAAGGAAAGAGGGTTCGCATTTAGGCGTCATCAGTAACACCCTACAATCTCAACGTGGAGTAGACCTCGGTGAATTCCTCCAGACACCTGTAGGGGTCCTCCGTAGAAGTATCATAGAATGAGGGCAACAAAGATATGGTACTACTCTTGATTTCATATGGATTATCCCCCCCAGGTCTTCTCAGTGTATGGCCAAGTTGATTGATAGGGATAAAATAATCTCTGAAAGATCGTTAGTTTTCCACAATTCTATTCTCTCTTTCCTCGGCCATCTCTTTTCTCTCTTGGTTGGCTCTCCTAAGGATCCTTTCAAGTTCTGAATTAAACTCAAGTTGTCTCCTCAAAGATCACCTAACAAGCATACACAAACAAACACAATTCAAAAGGACTTTTATGTCTTTAATCAATTAAGGCCTTTGAGATTTAAGTCCAGTTGTAGATGACAATACAAATTGCTCAAACAATTATGTGCTTATTGTCGACCTTCGAAATGCCTTATTGAAGACCTAATTGGAACTTAGGTGCTCTACCCTAAAGTTCAAATGGTAAAGTACTCCAAGGATGGAAGATCAAGGGATGCAAGTTGGTCTAAGCCTTCCTTTGAAGCTGTGCTTTTGCAGTGCTTCTTAACTACCCTCAAAAATCCATGACAGGGTATCCCCCTCCTTGGATTTTCAAAACCTTTGAGCTTAAGTTTCAAGAACTTTGGTATCCAATGATAGGAGAGTACTTTCCTAGCAGCTCAAAAACCTAGGAGTGTCTAAATGCGTGCTTAGTGCGTAGTCATGCATGTGTGCATTCACCGTAAAAGTTTGAATTTTTTTTTTTAAACCACAGCTCAATGTCTCAAATCAACTGCTTGTGTTTTATATGTTCCTCCTTTGATTAGTCCTTTTTTAGAGAATGTGACCACTTGTTAAATCCTTTCAAGACAACTTATGTGGTCTTGTAATTAAGTCCAAAATGTAATGTGTGATCAGAATATGGATGCAAAGTAAGAGAGTGCGTACCTTGCTTCCTGCAATCAACAATGCAAGAATGCATGCAATGCAAAGAAATAAATCTAGAGGCAGCTCATACAGACCTGAATGGTTCGTCCTAAGGGTAGGCAGCTTCTAGCAGGCAGCTCAATTTTTTTTTTTTAACTACTTATGCACCATCAAAATAAAATCAATCCACAAGAGAAAATAAAAACCTTAATCTAAAGAAAAAGGGAACATACTCCCAAAAATTACTCAACACAAGCCTAACAAAATCGGGGAACAAAATCCTAAAACTATACCCCAGAACAAGGGTGAGAAAAAAAACAACTAAACTAAACCTAAAGAGTCTACTCTAAATGCTGAATCAAAAATTAAGAGGAAGATCCTCCTAGATGGTCCTCCATGCATTTCTATGCATGTGGGTCAAAGCCTACAAGCTCCTATGATGATCTCGGAGGTGGCCACAAGATCCACCAAGATGCGAAGCTTAGTTCCTCCACCAAGTAGTGGAGACAAGGTCCACCACGGCATTGCTGAGGCTAATGTGACAACTTGTGTGTAATATGCATACCTCGCACCAAATCAAATAAAACAAGTTAAATATGCCTCAATTAAAATGTGAACAAATAAATAGATAATAGGAGAATTCCAAAATAGAGTTTTCTATTAGTTCTTTTTATATACTATCTTAGCTTAGATAGTCTGAATTCCGATCCAATTCTTTCTTTCATTAAGACTTAGACCCTTTCATTTCTTCCATCATTGATAAGAACTAATCAATTTCAGTCCAATTAATCATTTTGACTGACTGTTAAAAAGATCAAAATCATGAATGAATCCTAAATCTAGTTTAGGAGGTTTGAATTCCATAAAGAATCAAACCCTAACCTAATATGGATAAAATTCTATATAATGATAGATAAATGAACCATACTTCTACATTCATGATTCTTATTCATCTACTTGAGATTTTGTTGAGACTTTGGTTTGCAATGGACATTTGGAAAAGAGGTTGATTGAACTTGAAAATGGACTCATGGAATGAGTCCACGATGGAATTGGATTCGATTGGACAATACTAACTAAATTGAGTGCTAACTCACTTCACTTCCTTATGGATGCGATTCCTTCCTTATGAAATGAGTGGATCAACTTGTTATCAGACACTTTCGATTCGGAAATCTTCCGAAGAAATTTCGACATATTTCACTTTCTACCTATTTAACTTTCTCATAATTATGAAAATCAATCCTACTACTTCTGGTCCTGCGGTTGGTCCTGCGGTTTCCACATCTGAAAAAAAAAACCTAGGGCAAATCGTTCAAATTATTGGCCCAATCTTGGATGTTGCTTTTCCTCCGCCGAAGATGCAAGTTTAACAAGCCTATTGCTTCCCCGGCAATGGCGCCATTTGACGAATCGATTTTCTACTTTCGATTAAGTTTCGCAAATGACATAACGCGTTGTTGTAGTATGTAAGTGGTGGAAAAATCGACTAATCAATAATTAAAATAACCACTCAATTAGGAGCTAGTCGTATCCACAGGGAGGCAATCACCTATTTAAACTCGCAAGGGTCAAAAGCAAATGTCCACGATTAATTTACCTAAGTAATCGAATCAAAATCGCCTTTAGATCAATGTAACAATGATTAGATGAGCTGATTTTGCATTTACGAGAAATATGGAGGTTCTTTGCATAAAATCACTACAATAAAATAATGATAAATCAAAAATCATTTTTGTGGCAATGGTATGAAATGTAAATACTAATACCACCAAAAACAGAGGACTCTACCTTTCTCCTCCTCGCGCATGGGAGAGAGCTTCATTCGAGGAACTCTTCTGGGAATAGGTTGGCCAAAGCGAGGGCTTCGCAGCAGTGGCGGCGATAGGTTGCGAGATGGCCGAAGTCAGCCAGACGAAGCTCCGGCAAAGGGTGGTTTCCGGCAGCTCTTGCTGCTGGCTGTGCTTGTTGGAGGGAGTGCGGAGGCAAGCGCGGTCGCTACAGGCACTGAAGGTAAGGGCACATGGAGGTGCTGCGTGCGCAGAGGGGAGCGAAGGCAACGCGCACTGAAGGGGCAGGCGCTGCAGGCTGCATGGGCATGCGTAGGCTCTAGAGGCCGCACGGTTGTAGGTGTTGTAGGTGCTGGCGGGGCGTTGGAGGTGTTGGCAAGTGGAGGTACTGTGCTGGTAGAGGGGAGTGGAGGTGACGTGCATTGGAGGGGTGGGCGATGCAGGCCGCACGGGGATGCGTAGGCTCCGGTGGCCGCACAGCTGTAGGTGTTGGTGGGGCACTGGAGGCACTAGCACAGGGGCGTGCTGGTGACGCGTGCACAGAGAAGGCACTTCTGCTACTGTGCGCGTGGTGGGGTGCACGAGCTGCAGGTGCACGTAGGGGTCTGGTGCGGCGTGGAGCAGCGGCCTGGACGGTCGTGTGCGAAGGGGAGTTGGAGGTGGCTGCTGTTGCACGTGGGGATGGCGTGGTTTTTGGGTTTGTTTTGGTGGAGTGGAGGAAAAATAGAGGATGGGGAAGAAGATGAAGGTGGTGCTGTAGGAGTTTCAAATGTATGGGATCATTCCTAGACATCTTAAATGGTGTAGGGATGAGGAATTGGAGGTGGTTGCTGGTGATGGTGGTGGTTGCGTGGTCTTCAGGCACACGCTTGCAGTGAGTTGCACAAGTTGTTGATGGCACGGCAATCTGTCACCCCGCCTGCTTGCGGTGGAGTGGTCTTGTGCTCATGGTAGGAGGCTGGTGGTGTGGAATGAAGAAGCTCTAAGCTCTATGCAGTGATGGGTCGGAATGGTGGTGGCCACCCTGCTAAGGATGTAGGAACCCTTCTTTTATGCTGCAAGAGGAGTACAGGCGTAGGTAAGCATTGGTTGAAGAAGAAGCAACGCAGATTGTGGGAACAGGGATCCAGGATTGTTGCCTGTGCATTTAGCTCGCGCACTCTCCTGCATGCATCCATTGGAGAAGAAACAAATAAAGAAAAGAAATAAGGGGTTATTTATGTGCAAACCCTTAAAGGAAATGTGAAATAAAATAATGCATTAATGCAACGTAAAAGATTAACTATTCTAATTCATGATATTCTAAATGAATTCTAAGTATGAATGCAATGCATGGAATATGTAAATAAATGAATACCTAGACTAATCTACTTACATCTTATTGTATGCAAGTTATATGCCATTATTAATCTAATTCCTAGGCATTTAAGTAACTAATTAGCCCACAAATATGGGCTCACTAGCTACAACACTTGAAACGTTATTAATGCATTTCAATTTTAGCATCTTACGATGTGGCAATAAAGTGCTACCTTCTTTCATGTCTTCAAGATCTGCAGCTGAAGATGTCATTCTCAATTGGAGCTACTATGCTTTGGTGTTGTCCAATTGAAGTCTTGGGTAGCTTCATGGTGGTGAGCCGCATCTGCTGGAGGTGGCAGTGGTGTTGATGATGGCCGGAGCATGGCGGATGGAGGAGGAGGAAGAGATCACGGAGAAGACCTAAAATGTATGAACATGGCCTTGCAGCCTAGTTAAAAGGGCTCTAGAGATTCATCGTGAGGCAAGGAGGATGACGATGGTGGTGGTAAGGTGTTTGGAGCACGGTGGCACTCGATTGTGGGCAGAGTTGTAGGCGGAGAGTGGGTTTGGTGGGTGGTGATCTCCATAGGTCAAAAGCTCCAATAAACATGGCGATCTTGATCTTTGGGATGAGAGGAAGAAGTGGATGGTGTTCTTCGTGAAACGCATAAAATATTATTTCCATCGTTATAGTGTGAATCACGTTGAAATAAATAAATTTATAAATCAGAACTGGTGAGTCCTGAGTCATTTGCACGGAGGAAAAATGCAATTTTTGTACGAAAGCTTTTCGCAAAGATGTTCTAAGAAAATATTTATATATTTATATATGTATATATAGACAGGCATTCATGAGATTGAATAAACATTTTATTGATAAAGAAAATGTCACAAAATAGAAGAATAAACTAAAAGAAGAAAAGAATGTGGTGGAGATGGCTGAGCTGCTTGTAAGTTGGGTGGAATTGGGATAATTTGCAAAGTGATTTCGAGGATAGGATTGATATCCTAGGTATTGGGACTCTGAGGCATATCCCCGACCAGAGGAGAGATGAGTCTGGTCAAGATAGTTGGTCATGCCAGTCAGGTGTTGGTCCTGTATGGAGAGTGTCTCTTGAGATTGTATAAATCCATGATATTCAAAAATTTATGGAATTCCATAAGGATGAGGTAAGCCTGGATATACCCGGGGAATATGAGGTGTCGGTAAGGCAATCAAGTCCCGGGTGTTGAGGAGGGTTCTCCGATCCTGAAGAAGTTGGAGTAAGGGATGGGTTGGGGTATGGGGAAAAAGAGAAATAGTAGGGAGCAAAAGTGTATGGATCCAAGTTCTCCTCCTTAATCAGTTCTTTCTCATGGTGATTATCCATGGGAAAGGATTCACAAACAGAAAAACTGGGTATTCTATTTAGATTACTCTCTAAAGGTGGTACCAAATTAGGGTTTTGAGACCTTTTAGCACCATGTACTAGAAGAAAGTTAAGAGATGTAAGCGAGAAGATGGATAAGAGAATACCCACCGTCATAGTACAAGCAGTCAGGCTAATCCTTAGAGTGTGTAAACCATAATTAGACCTAATCTTGGCTTCCCAAAATATGACTACATTAGATCAACTGTTGAATTACTTGGCAAGCCAAAAGGGTGGGACACCCTAGGACACCACGCACAGCGAGGCATCACTAAGAGTTAACGCAGTTACCACATCGACCTTTCTTAAAACCAGTGGGTCCAAGTAGACAAGGCCTTAACCTTAGCCTAATCTAATTTCAAGTCACCAAGAAAATTAGTCCTACCTAGGGCATGTCAACTCAATTTTAAGCTTAGGCTTGAGGTGCTTTTGGAATGTGATGGGCGTTAGGGGGTGTTGCCCTTTAAAATTGATTTCCAAAGTGTGAAGTTCACAAGGAAGGGGTTCACAAGCAATTTTTTATGATGAAGTGAATTTTAAGGTTCAACTACTTGTATTTGTGAATTTTAAAGTTCAGTTGAGTAAATATCTTCAAACAATGGTTCTGATGAAGCACACAAAAGGTTTTGCAAGTCCCAATTGTTTGATATATTTCCTTTAAGTATGGAAATGAAAGTGTGCTCTACCTTAGTGTGAAACCCTAAGAGTAGATAGTGCTACATGAGCGAGTTTAAGCCTAAAGTTAGAAATGTGGTGCGACCTAAACAATGCAATCAATTAATCTTCTTGCATCACTAAGTAGATACTTAGAAAATATTTTTTCAAGAATTTTAATGCATGTTTTCTATTTTTTTCAGATTTAAAGTGTACTGGGGGTTCTATAATCCATTTTTACCCCTAGTTAGTGATTGAATGTTCATGTAATCAAACATGCACCAAATATTTTTTTCATAATTTTCTAAGATTCTATATTATCATAGGAATCCAATGCAATAAATTTCAGATAAATCGAATAGTATAAATATTGCTATGATTTTTTGAAGTCCGAAAAATCAGGAGCAATAACTTATTTGATATTAGTTAAGTTCAAAAAATTTTAAAACTTTTATATAAGTCAGAATGGTACAAAATTTGGATATGTTATTTCTAACTTCAAGACACACGTCTAATGAAAAGTTTAGAATTTTTAGATATGTAAATTTTTGGGAATTGAATTTTTAAGATAATAGCTTGTTTTAGCCAGAAAATATAGGAGGTGGTTTTATTGATTCCTACCAACAGGAGATTTCTTTTCTCAAAAAGCAAGTAATTGCTAATCCTAAGGTTCAAGCAAATCACCTACTTTTTTTTTCGAAAGAAAATCTAACTTATTCAAAGTTACGAGTACTAACTTGAGATTAAAAACCTGCAATTTTTCTGTTGTTGTGTTTCTTCTTGGATATGTGCATTTCCTACACACATGAAATCAACCAAAATAAAGTAGGTTAGAAATCTCAAATAAGCATTAGGAAGAAAAGCTTTAAAAATTTCCATTGCCTCCCTGGCAACGATGCAACTTGTTCATCGTGAAACGCATAAAATATTATTTCTACCATTGCAGTGCGAATCACGTCAAAACAAACAAATTTATAAATCCGAAATGGTGATTCCTAAGTCATTCGTAGGGAGGCAAAACATGACTTTTAACTATCCTAATGCAAGATAGAAACAGAGACCAGATATTCAGAAAATCATATTTTTATTGCTAACGGTAAACATTTCTGAAACTAGGAATTAAAACAACTATGCTAAAGAACAGAAAGAGAAAACAGATGAAGGACTGCACTGCTTGTGGGATGCTTGTGCAAAGTGCGGCAGCACTTTAGATCCATAGCGTTAACAAGATCAGAGAGAAGTTACAGAGAGAGAGGCTGGAGATGTGTCTGGTGGTAGTTGCCTCTCAACTGGGGGCTCTGGAGCTCTTTTTATAGCTTCAATGAGGGGCAAAGTAGGAACTTAGGCCCCAAAAATCATGCAACTCCTTAGGTACAATCAGATTCATCTATCAGGAGGTCAACGTCTCAAATTGTGCCTAAAAGTAGCCTCTTTCACACCTGTAATGCAGGCACAGCATAAAATGTTGACACATGGCAGCCCCTAAGCCACTGGATCTGATCGCACCGTATTGCTCGCACTCCTTGCTTGCACGCTTGCATCTTTACACACGCTTTCAATCTCAACCATCCGATCACACAATTAGACGACTTAAAATGAATGCAGCACCGCCTTAAGAACTCGTATGTGGTGGGGTGTTAGTTCAAGCATCAAATCGGGCATCTTCTGCATCGCCACATCAGTCGCACCATTCAGATCATGCCGCTCGCTTGCATACGAGCGTTGAGACCAACGCGATATGCACGTTCTTGTGTCGTGTTTTGGTTTTCAAGCGTGGCTGCTCTCAGCCATTGGATGAAGATCTAATGGTTGAGATGCATTCTTCTTCGATGAAGGGTGTGCGGTAGTGGGCTATGTAGCCTTTTCATGGCTGTTGGATGATGATCCAATGGCCCACATTTTGTCTTTCAGCGGTTGGGGGTGCAGCGGTGGATCGTTAGGATGGTGCCACGTGGCACCATCCTGACCATTCATCTTCCTGCCTTCGTAGTTGATGCTACAGGGCTTTCGATTGAGCTGATTTTTGCATCGTTGGACTGCAATCGTTGATCAGGATCCATCCGTGTGGCCGGATTTGACATGTGGGGTTTGGATCTCTGCTATCTTGCTCCTTGGACTCTATTACTCTACAAGATGTATGTGATGCTATGGACATCTAATCAAGATGATTCTGGATGTGTTGGACTCCTGTCATCATCCTAATAAGATCCGTACGATATGATCTATCATCTCAAGCCTCGAATCATCTACAATTAATATCATCACTCTTTTAGAGCATAAGATAGCATTATTAACCAAGCATAAGATAGCATTATTAACTATGATGCAAATTATGATGCTCATGCATGCATTGTTCCTAAGTTATGTTAAAATCTAACTTAATTCAGGTAGATTAGGTCCTATGATTGTTGTGCAATTAGGTGGTGATGGTGTCACATTTCGTGAAGTGTGGCAGTGTGGCGATCACGTCGGAGACATGGCTAGAGGTAGAGAAGGAGAGGGAAAGACTGAGTCAAGGGTCTAAACTACATTCTAGAGTCCTAAAACTAACCTAGAGAGGTAGAGGGAGTAGGAGACCTAGTCGAAGGGATGAAGTGGAAGGAAATCCTCGCCGGTGTGGCTTGTCATAGCTAACGATGATGAATTGTCTGGTAAGGGAGGCGACGACAAGGAAGGGGTAAGAAGTGATGTAGCTTTGGCCAGCTAGCATCAGGAGGATTTGGGAAAGAATTTTGCATGTCCATTTTGATGGTTAGGTGTGTGGACGACGAAGGATGGAGGAGGTCGCCGAGGTGCATGCTGACATGGCCGGAGGTTGAGGAGAAGAGGAATGTTTGGTTCATTCACAACTAATTTTGACCATGGGACTTCAATGAACTTATATAGAACTATTCTTGTCATTAATGAGCCAATTTAAGAAAGTTTTGACTTCAGTTTTGAAGCTTTAAAACCATGAGTTCGCTGCGATGATGTTGTCCTTGATTGAGCTCGTGAAGTAATTTAATGGAAAGAGGATGTTTTGATTGTCAATCCCACCAAGTTTGGTGGGGTTTGACTAAGATTTGAAATCCTACATCTCATATTCGAAGTCAACGATTTGGGTTAGGGATCCCATTCATATGGCCATGGAATAGGGGCATATCTATGAGAAGGATGAGAACTTAGGGACCTCTTGGTAAGGAAAATTGAATCCTAGGGATCTAGATGCGAGAAATAGAGTTTTTAGGGGCCAAAATGCAAAATAGGTCAAGATGTACTCTGATTGGGCCCAAATTTTGGTGTTACCTAATTTGAAACCATGGAATCTAATAGTGAACTTAGATTTGAGTTTTGACCACGTTTAACCAGGTAAGTTGCACAGAAGCCCAAATCAATACAAATTCTTGTCTGAATCTCTATTCTTGGTCAAAATGGGTTTAGATGGTCAAAGTAACGATACAAAACCTCTTATAATATTTTTTAATGATTTTTATGAGGTTTATATTGATTTTATCTTGACCATAATGCGTTCAATTCAAGTGTAGTTGATAATTAGGGTTCTTAGTGTTATTTTAGTCCTCGAAATGTGTGAAACCCTGATTTAGTCAGTGTAAGCCCACTTCTTCGATGTTAAAGTTCATTTAACCTTTAATTAACCCCCGTTCAACCCCTTGATTAATCTTCATTTTTGATTGAATGTTAAAATAATAGAATTAACCCTGTTTTATTGTCTTCTCAAATCATATCAGTGTGGAATTAAGATCCTCAGATGATCATTTAGGAGCATTTATCACTTGGTTTTGACTAAAATAAGTTAGTTATGACGAATGATGACGTTACCATCACTTTAATCGGTAGCTTTCTCCCTACTCTTATTCTTGGTGGGGTCAACACAAGGGCAAACCCAATGTATATCTCCCTAAGTTATTTCTACTTCCTCGCTTCTCCTAGTTTTTGGGATTTATCAGTGAATTTTCGTGAGCTGGGCTTTAGACAAACGACAATGGGTTGTTACCCACGACAACATGCTAGCCATACTATTGACGAGGCTAGAACAGGGTTTCAAAATCGCTTTGTTGTAATATAGCCGAAATGGCTCGAAAACAGATGTAATTTATATCTTGAAGAATCATCAGGAAATCCAAGGTCGAACACAAGGAGCAAGTATTACAATTTAATCTCAAAGATCACAATTCTAGCATATATTTGAACAATAATTCCATTCAATAATAATGTATATATGAGAATCAGTAAGTTTCAAAAATATATATATTTGAGAATCAATATCAAAATGCAAAATTAATGGGGTAAAATGGTGATTTAAATCACCAATTACCCCTCACAATAATCCCAAATAAGTGAACAGTAAGGTATAATCAAATAATCCATGTAGGTAAGTAACCAAAGAGCCCTAGGAACACAATTCAACAGGATCAGACGTTGGAGAAGGCGCTCAGATGCCTTAATAGAAGTTTCACTACAGTGCCTTTCTTCTTTTCTCCATCAGTTCTTTTTCTCTTCTTTCATGCACAAGGGTCTCTCAATCTCTTCAGTGGCTAAGTATCAAGGGGTTTACTTGAACAGCAAAACCCCCCTCCCTCTTCTTCTCTCTCTTTAACCCACCTAAATGTGTCGCTATCTGGGTATTTGGAGATCCGATTGACCGGAGCTACCAGGCATGGTGGTAGCCAAGGAGTGAATCATGCGTTGAGGGACCCGACCCCTCGTGTACTGGGTGAGAGGTCGTAGGCACAAAAATAATTTATGCGGCGCTATCAGCTCCTAATCCCACAATGTGGGACTAACTTGTTTCTTGTTCTTCACGCGAGCAGCAGCTGGTGAAGAAGCCTCTAATTGAGGTCAAAGGGGACCTGTTCTCTACCAATTGTGAGCCTCGTAGGATGCCTAGAGGAAATCCACGTCATCTAGAGGTGAGACCTAGAGTTGCTGTGGTAAGAACATAGCTCCAAGGTCGCTTGGAGGATTTCTGTCAATGGCGGCTGAGCATGTTGACCTAAAACATGAAACATGCCTTGTGACCACGTCAAAGAAGGTCTGAAGCTTCATGTGAGTGCAGAAAAGGAGGTGGTGGTGGTGGCATTCCGTAAAGGTCATCGTAAGTGGCTAGCAGAGGCAAAATATGATGGCAAAGGGGGTGGTGTTCGGTGGTGCAATTGGCATAGCAATCCCTGCAATTTCTTAAGGGGTTTTGCTCACGTGGACATGGCGATGGTGTGGAGGTCAATAGCAAGCGGATTGGTGGAGTAGAGCAGGCGCAAAGGCTCGTCGAAGGTATGTCGGCAACATAGAAGACGGAGTCGAAGTGGGCACGTGAGCACTCGGAGTCAAGTTTTGGTGGAACAGTGATGATGAGCTGATGATGATGAGTCGAGGCGACTAGTTATCAGACGATGGAGGATGGAGTTGGCACTTGTTGTGGTATGGCCGGTGCCGGAGAAGGTGAAGGCTCCAGTGATAGAGATGGCAATGATGAAAGTGTTAGGAAGTGCCTCACAGGTATGTCGGGGTTCGAAATGAAGAGGCAAGTCGGATTCAACCGCCTATTGTACATGGAAGCCGACCAAGAGGTTAGAGGTAGAAGGTCTCCAGTGATGAGTTGGAGCAAGCCGGAGGTAGGGAAATGTTGAACGTGTACGAACCTACGCTAACGAGATTTGTTTTGGAAAACCTGTGGTAGTTCGAAAGCGAAGAATTCATGTTCAACAAATAAAATTTATACCGAAATTAAAATTCCGGGTCAAACACAGGGAGGCAGACGTTTGATTTAAAAACTATGCGTTTCTTTTTATTTGTTACAGAATAATTCAATTTAGAACCATCTAATTATCTACAATAAATAGAAGAGAGAGAGAGTAAGAGAGAAAGAGAATATTACACAGAGAAATCAAAATGAGATGTAGAATAAACAAGGAATTTTTGTATTGAAGAGATTGTTCATTACAACTAGAAAGCATAAAACAATTACTCTAGAAAGCGATAAATTTACTCTAGAAAGCATTAAAAGAATGGAGAGAGAAATGTCCTCCTCGACGATTTCTTGGAGGACGAGTAGATTAATCTAGAAAGCAGTAAATCTATACTAGAAAGCAGTAAAAAGAATAGGGAGAGAGAAATCCTCCTCGACGATTGCTCGGAGGACGAGCCGGACGGGATGACGCCTGGATGAAGGAGAATAAAGCGGGACGAAGGAGGACGAAGCAGAAGAACGGGAACAAAGCAGCACGCCATCGTCGTCGCGGGATCCACTTCCGAAGGGGAACGAAAATTGGACTTTATCTCGCGAGAAGCATCCCGGGTGTGGGACAAGCTTCTCTTGAGCTTTGGAGGGGTAGAGAGGAGAAAGAAGGGATGAGAATTTCGTGGAGGGGGTCTCCTTTTATAGTTGCAAGGAGTGGGGGAAAAATGGACATTACATCTTCAAAATAATAAATAAGGGGTCTTTAGTGACAGATAAATCCGTCACTAAAGCCCTGACGTGGCCGTCGCCGCCGCACCCACGCGCGCCTCCTCGGCTGCCCGCTCCTCAACGCTCGCGCACGTCCAGCGCTTTTCAGCCATCCGATCGCGAGATCGGACGGCTTAAAACGCGTCTGCGCCCGCTGCAACCTGCCCGCCTGTGCGTGCAATCGCGCGTTACGCGGGGCGTCCAATCACGCGTCGGCACTATCGGGCGCCCATGACCGCACGATCTCCATCCTACGCTCCACGCGCCTCAATTAGCAGCGCCTCCAATCCACTCGCCGCGGCTCGAACCCGCACCCCGCGCTCGCGTAAGCGCGCTCGACCGCTGCGCTGCTGGGGCGAGCGCGGGGCGCGGATGGTCGAGCGCATGTTTTAAGCGCCGGGCGGCCACAGCCATTGGATCTCCATCTAACGGCGGAGAGCGATCGGGCGAGGGCCTTCACAAAATGTCAGCGGCCGTTTGGGCGGCTGAGATGGTGCCACGTGGCGCCATCTTGGCCGTCCATCTTCTGGAAGTTGTAGATGGTGCCACAGATGTCGGATTGACTCGATTTTTGTGTCGTTGGGCTGCGATCGTCGATTCGAATTCATCCATGCGGTCGGATTTGTCATCTGAAGTGTAGATTTACACCATCCTGGCCCTTGATCTTCTAGGGCTCCCCGGTCTCTATCTAATGCTACGGATGCCTGATTAGGGCGATCTTGGAGTCGTTGAACTCCAATCGTCGCCCTGATCATATCCATACAGTTGGATCTTTGATCCAAGGCCCCGATAAAATGTTTGTCCTGTCCAAGCACATAAAAGGAGACAATTAACCTCCATTTTATTCAAACTACTCTAAATGCGAGATGATGCATGTTATGCAATATTTATATCATGAAATGCAATCCTATGCTTAAGAACATGCATAAATAGACATTTTAAGTAGTGTAAATGTGTTTACATCAGGAAAGAAGAGGAATTGTGGCACAAAAATTCACTAAGGAGGTAAGGTAGGCCATAAGGGTCATATATAGAGCACCAACCAAGCACTAGAACAAGAAGGAGCTTTGATTGGTTCCTTAGAATTCAAGAAATCACCCACTGATTTCGTGCGTTCGCACACATGAATCAGAGGGATTTAGGAGTTAAGAACAATCCCAATTGATTCGTCAGGGTGTGAACATCAATCCCACCAATTTTGGTTGGATTTGATGAAGATTCGAGTGGGATTAGGTTAGGCCAGTGCACTACCAAGAGGTCGGTTGACTTCAATGGCAGCAGGGACCTTTAAGCAAAGAAGATCACAAACCTAGGGGCCATTTGCCAGGATTTCAAAAGCTGAGGCGCTACTTGAGAGAAAAAGAGTAAGACTAGACAAAAATGCAAACTAAGCCAAGATGATATTTGATTTGGCTGAAATTTTGATACAAACCTAATTTGGACCCAAGGAATCTGATGGTGAAGTTGGATTTTGTTTTTGACCAAGTTTGACTAAAAGAAAAGGGCAACTTCCTGCTTGAGACTCTATTTTAAGTCAAAATGGGTTTAGATGGTCAAATCAAGGATACCAATCCTTATAGAATATTTTTCTATAATTTTCAGAAGGTTTAGGTGAATTTTATCTTGACCAGAACCTCAGTTAATTAAGCGGGTCTAAAATTAGGGCTTTGCATGCCAATTAATTCTTGAAATGCACGAAAATTTGTTTCTATCTACATGGACCCTTTTATTAGGCACTAATAACCATTTGACCTTTAATTAACCAATGGAATTCCCCATGGTTATTCTATACTTAAGAAATGCAGTTAAAATTGCAAAAATAACCCTGTGTTCTTATCTTCTCAAAATAGAATATTATGCATATATGACCCTCTGATGGTTCTGTAGGTGATTTTATCAACTTTATCTGACCAAATTGGGCTAGTTAAAGCTCATGATGGTGTTTCCATCATACCCCCATTCTTAGCTTTTGCTAATCCCTTAGCAAAAAATTCTATGGATCAAACCAGTTATCTAGGTCGGATGTAACCATCAGGATGCCCTACTAAGCTGCAACTCTAAAAATCAGATCAGAATAACAATAGTAAGCTTGGAGGTACTCAAGCACCAGCCTAGATCCAAACCTAACCAGCTGCAGCCTCCATCTACCGCAAAGGTTTCTAAGGCCTGCAAAAACTATTTAAAGGTTCGTTGAATTCAACGGTTAAAGCACCCGTGCGTAAACATAACAGGTCTAGGTTCAGTTTGCCCATGCAATTTTTTTGTAAGAGAGAGGGATAAAAGTAGATTTTTCATTTGGAGAGTTTTCTCTATCTTTTCTTTTTAGATTTCCTTAGATCCAGCCCTAAATTGGCCCTAAATACGGTCTGTATCAGATTCCTTGTCCCAACCGTCAATCCTTGAAGGGTCCATGGCAATCGATGCTTTGGGATAGAACTGCCCATGGAAACCCCAGAACCCTGGCTTTTGACACTTTGTGATAGTGCCGCCCATGGAGTTCTGTAACTAAATTCAGGCCCTAGCAATCGACATTCAGGATAATCTCGCCCATGGCACCAAAACCAGCCCAAGGTGCTTATATGCCCCGGTAGGATATTTAGATATCCTTGGAGACAAGCACCAAGGAGACGATATGTTATTACACATCTTCGAGGGGAATTTTCCACCTCTTCGCATCGGGAACTCGTTCAATCAACTTGTTTTTCGAGCCACTCCTAAGCTAGATCTTTGAGATGACTTTACAGTATAGAATACTTTTGCAAGATTTTTCTTTATTAAGCACACTGAACCAGACTAAGTTTGTGATTTTGGGTGCTTAGGTTACCAAGTCCCATAAACCAAACGGTAGGCAACGGGGCCAAATAGTCCCTAAGCCTTCGACCTAATACATCAGGCTCGCACTTTCCTCAACCTTTAGAGGAATGATTCGGATCTTCCCAAATACTTGAGTGTTTAAACCCTAGAATAGATCCAAAAAGCTTAAGGTCGGTATCCACCACTAATTCCCTAAGTTTTATCCTTCTAGGTCTTAATTCATTATTCAATCCAACGTAGAAGTTAGGTAAGTTCCATATTTATTTTTAAGGGGCTCTTTCCTTTCTATTTTTGTTTTTGCCCCTCTTTTCTCTTTATTTTCTTTCCCTCTTTTTTCTTCCTTTAGCTCAAATGGATCTTCCTCTTTCTCAACTCCTTTTTTTTTTATGAAACCTTTTTGTGATTTGATTTTCACAGTGTTTTGCACTTTAATATCCCCCCATGCCTACGATTTGCAATGCCCTCATTGTAAATTATTTGGGTTCAAGTTCAACTTAGATTGTGTATTAGAGCAGGATCAAAGGGTGGGTGGATGGCTCGAGGTGACTATTACGGACGATTTCATGCTTTGATACAAGTACCAAAGGTGGAGTCGGCTATTTCTAATGGGTGAACCCTAAAGTACAATATGAATTCTGTAAAGAGATATGTCAAAAAGGGTTTCGAGTTTTTCAAAGGATGATGGGTTGCCTCCCGTTAGGCGCCAAGTTTAACACCATCAGCTTGGTGCAATGAGCTCAAAAGGTTATGTCAACTGATGCATTATGATGAGTGATAGAGGAAAATAAGTGATCGTGATGAGTGAGAATCACATGGCTACAGATGAGTATCAAATTATGATGAAGAGTCATTCTAGAAGATCTATGGTATGGATTAGGTTGATTCGTTTCTGGATGGCTCTTATGGAGTTTCTGCAGAAGAACCACTTGAAAGATGTATTGATTATGGAGTTCTAAAATAAGATCATCGTGGATCCAGAATCCAATAGAGGTGAATCTAATCAGCATATCCCAGATGTGTGGTTCCTCTCGTGCTATGTAGCCTAATGGATCGATATCCAATGAGTCATCTTGATTCTTTTCTGCTAAATGTAAGAACATCTCCTCATGAAATGCTTCAAAGATTGGGTCCTCCAATGAATCTTTACTATCATTTTCATCCCAATCAAAAGTGAATGTTTGGAGAGTGCCTTTTGGATTATCTATCTTGAATTCTGTAAAGGCTTCATACTCTGGGTGGAGGTTACTCTCAATATCTGCCAAGCCTGATTCCTGGAGATCCTCAAAACAACAAAATGTCTCCAAATCCATAGGATAAAAGTCTGAATCTGATGTATAATTATTTTTCCCAAAATCCTTTGGTATGTCCTCAAGATCAAAGGTGAAGGCCTCCACTGCTCTCATGTCATTTGAATTATGCTTGACCAAATCAGGATCATCCATTATGTGAAAAATTTCCAGTTTTGGTTCTAGATTCTCTACTAATGATATGATCGTGAGGTCTTGAATAAAACCTAGTTGTTCTGCCGAGCATTTTCCTTTTCCTTTAGCTACCTCAAAAATATTAATCTCACTTCGTTCATCTCTAGAGGCAATTATCATGTGCTCTAATTCACAATTGATTATGGCTACTACAATAGCCAGGAATGGTCTCCTTAAAATCAAGGGCATGTCTTGTATTTGCTGTCGCGTCTCCATGTCAAGAACTAGGAAATCGGCTAGGTAGCTAAAGTCCTTGACTCTAACTACAACATCCTCTACCAATCCAAGCGGGGTGATTGCAGTTCTATCAGTTAATTGCAGAGTAACAACAACGAGTTTTAGCTATCCAATCCGTAGTTTTTCAAATAGGGCAGTTTGACTAAAGTGCCAAGATCTAGTATAGCCCGCTTGAAATTTGTACCACCAATCTTGCAAGGGATTAGTGAGGTGCCTGGATCATATTTCTTAGGAGGTAGACTATTTGGATTATGGCACTCACACTTTCAGACAGTACTACCTTCCCTTGTGATGGTTCTTCAACCTCTTTTTTGGATAAGTCAGGTGAGGTAGGATTGAGAGTGAGGATATCAAGTAATGGAATAGTGACTTGTGCATTCCTCAAAGGTCCCGTTACATCAGATTCTGACAATCCTCTAGTGTGGAGGTGGGATAAGATTTGCGATAGGAAAATGGATTGGCTATCTTTGCGGACGGGTTTATGTCCTTTTCTCATACTCACAACACTGATCATAGCACAATCATGATACAGAGGTGGAGGAGAGCAAATTGGATTTTGTTGCTGAACAATAGGATAGGTCGTGGTGTGATTCAGATTAGCTGAGGTGGATGAGGAAAGCACACAGGTATGAGTGGATAGGCCTGGCTAAGTGTAGCTTATTTAACTTTGGATTTGGTTCACTATGTATTTCTGAGTCAACATGTTGTTTGGATTTGGTAGAGGCTGGGAGGGAAGTATGCTAGGCTGGCGAGCATTTGCCAACTAGGCCAGTTGATTGCGAATCTCTGTGATTTCTTCCTTGTGTTCTTTTTGCATGTCAACTAGGGTTTGGAGAATCAGAGACATTTGGTCTTCCTTAGGTGGTACGGATTGGAAATTTTGATTGGGCCTTGGTTGAGCAGGTTGCAAAGGTTGTAGGCTTTATGGTCGAGGTTGAAATTGAGGACTTGGGTTTGGGTTATTTCCCGACCACGTAAAGTAGGGGTGATTGTGCCATCCAGGGTTATAAGTAATTGAGAATGAATTATTTTGGATGGAGTGGAGATCCTCACAGGTCTGAGGAACTCCAGAAAAATCAGAGTAAGAGGGTTCAGAGTTCCCCCAACTAGAGTAGGTTGGTCCTGAGTTTCTTCCGAAATTGGGATCAGACAAGGGTGAATATGGGTCCATCCCCAGTGAAGAGTGGTGAAAGTTGTTATGGACAACCTCCCTACTAGAGGGTGGTTGCGCAAATGAGTTTTGCTGTGTTGAGGTGGCTCTTTCTCAGTGTCGAGTCAATTTGTCCACCTTCTTCTCAATAATTAAGACCTTATCTAATTGGCTGGCTACCAACTCCAGGTTAATGGATGCGGATAGGCCATGGGTCACGTGTACCCCCTTTCTTTTGTCAATGCGTAGGTGGTCATTTGGTTGTACACACCCAATGACTCATTGTTCAGGGAGTTCTCACACATATTTTCAAGAATTTCCCAAATCGTGTCTTCATGCTGACCCATGATGCTGCCACCATAGGTTCTATTAACAAAAAGCTTGATGTCATCATGGAGTCCATGGTAAAAGGATTGGACTTGTTCTCACTTCAGGACTCCATGATGGGGGCATTTGCGCATGAGATCCAAAAAATGATCCCATGCCTCATGTGGAGATTCTCTCGCTCCTTGCGAGAAGTGCGTCATTTGATGTCGCATAGCATTCGTTCGACCAATGGGAAAGAATTTTTGCAGGAAAGCGGTTTGAAGTCCTTCCCATATGTTGATCAAATGAGGATATGTCTAAAACCAGTAGGCGACTTTTTTTGATAGTGAGAAGGAGAAGATCTTTAAGAGTAAGCCATCCTGATTCTGCATATCTGCCCTGAAGGTGTGGGCCAGATTTTTCAGATGTTTGATGTGCTGGAAAGGATCCTCAAAGTTCAAACCATGAAATTTTGGAATCTTATGAAACATACTTGGCTTGAGCTCCACCTCGGGTCCTCCCGTAAGAATGTGGATTTGGGGCTCGATCTCCACCACAGTGGATTATAGTGATCTCGCATTTGATGATGTGGCAGTGGGTTGAAATGTGCATGGGCCATATCTCAAAGGTCATAGAATTCATGTGGTGCAATGTTAGGTTGTTCTTCTTGATAATCAATGGATGTGGCTGGAGATTCAAGTTCAGAGGTGGAAGAGTTGGAAGAGATATCGATGTGATTGGGTAGTTGCACAAACAAAGAAGTCGAGCCTTAGCCTCGACGAGATTGGAAAGCTAGTGGAGGACTCAAGGGTGGTCTTAAGGACCTCCTTCCAAACATACACCAATGGAGTAGATGAGGGACAGAAAGTGTGATGGACCCAATCAAGACACCCAAATATCCTTAGATGACTATAGAGGTTCGAGGCAGATGATACCTCTAGATCAAAAAGTCGTCCACCTAAGAAATACCTGGGCAGCCAAGAAGGGAGAGTCCTGCGATGACCCCTACATGGTAGAGCATCCCCACGGGTTACAGGGTTTCCCTCACCCGACCTTCCTTGTCGCCGGGGATCCAGGTAGACCAGAATGGATAACTTAACCTCTTAAGTCTACCAATTTTAAGTTAAGAGGTGCTTAGGATTCCACTTGAATTTTTAAGATGAGTTTGTGAATGGTGACCTAATTTGAAGATTGGTTGACCCCACAAGGTGGGTCAACTTCACCTGTTTTGTCCTTTTAATAGGTCTTGATTTTAGGATTCAAGTGGCAACTTAGAGCTTGAATTTAGGGTTTGCTTGATTAGGTAGATTCAAGCAAGGTTTAGGAAACACACAATGTGGGAAAGTAGATTCCTTTTAAGGCAATTCTATCTCTAAAACCTTGAAACAGAAACCCTAATTTTGTCTCTAATTGGTCCAATTGATTTTGTCCGAATTTGGTACCTAGGGCTCAATCAAGAAGGTGATTAGCCCTAGATACCTTAATATCCCTAAATAGGTGTAGAAAATCAGGATCAGGATCTCTCTAATTCAAATCAGGCAACTTGAGATGATTAATTCCATGTATGAAATACAAGCTGACCCTAATTGATTTTTTTTAACCTTTTCTCAGAATCAGGGGTGTTAAGGAAAAGGGGATGAAATTTACCTGCCCCTAGAGTGTTTGAGGTGCAGCCAATCTTCCTTGAATGAATCCCTGTACATATTACAGCCAAACAGATAAAACAAGTTAGTATTAAGTCCAAAATTGAAATCAAAGAGATCAAATTGCACGTTACTCCCCGGCAATGATGCCAAAATGTTGACGAGGTTAGAAAGGGATTTTAAAATCACTTCGTTGTAATGTTTTGTTTGATATGAAATATACTACCCTCCGGATTGCTATCGTCTCACGATAGCATTCCTCACTGTTTCAAAAAAAAAATTCACTTCATTGTATTATAGCTGAAATAGCTCGAAAACAGATACAATTTATATCTCGAAGAATTGTCAAAAAATCCGAGGTCGAACATAGGGATCAAGTATTATAATTTAATCTCAAAGATCATAATTCTAGCAAATATTTGAACAATAATTCCATTCAAGAATAATGTATATATGAGAATCAGTATCAAAATGCAAAAAGAATAGGGTAAAATAGTGATTTAAATCACCAATTACCCCACACAATAATCCCAAATAAGTGCATAGTAAGGCTCAATCAAATAATCCATGTAGGTAAGTAACCAAAGAGCCATAGGAACAGAAATCAGTAGGATCAGATGTTGGACAAGGCACTCAAATGCCTTAACGGAAGCTTCGCTACAGTGCCTTTCTTCTTTTCTCCTTCAGTTCTTGTTTCTCTCCTCTTTCACTCACAAGGGTATCCCAATCTCTTCAGCGGCTAAGTATCGAGGGGTTTCCCTGAAGAGCAAAACCCCCTCCCTCTTCTTCCCTTTCTCTTTAACTTGCCTAAATGGGTCACTATCTGGGATTTTGGGAATCCAATTGACCAGAGCTATCGAGCACGGTGGTAGCCGAGGAGTGAATGCGTGCGTTGAGGGACCTGACCCCTCATGTACTGGGTGAGGGGTCTAGGCACAAAAGTAATTTATGCGGCGCTATCAGCTCCTAATCCCATGATGTAAGACTAACTTGTTTCCTGTTCTTCGCACGAGCAGCAGCTGGTGAAGAAGCCTCTAATTGATGTCAAAGGGGGTTTGTTTTGTGCCAATTGTGAGCCTAGAAGGATGACTAGAGGGAATCCACATCACCTGGAGGTGAGACCTAGAGTTGCTATGGCAAGAACACAACTCCAAGGTTGCTTGGAGGAGCTCCGTCAATGGCAGCCAAGTGTGATGACCTGAAACATGAAACACGGCTTTGAGACCATGTCATAGAAGCTCAGAAGCTTCGCATGAAGTACGAATATGAAGGACGTCCTAAGTGGCTGGCGGAGGCAAAATATGAAGGCGAATGGGGCAGTGTTCGGTGAAGCAATCGGCACAGCAATCCCTCAATTTCTTGAGGGGTTTTGCTCGCGTGGACACAGCGATGGTATGGAGTTGATAGAGAGCATATTGGTGGAGTAGAGTGGGTGCAAAAGCTCATCGGATGTATGTCAGCGAGGTTGAAGAGGGAGTCGGAGCGGGCACGTAAGCGATCGGAGTCGAGTTTTGGACGAGCGATGATGATGAGCAGATGATGATGAGTCGACAAGACTAGCTATCGAATGAAGGAGGATGGAGTTGGTGTGGGTTGAGGTATGGCCGACACTAGAGAAGGTGAAGGCTCCGGTGATAGAGACAGTGATGACGAAGGGGTTAGGAAGCACCTCGCAAGTATGGCGAGGTGCGGAATGAAGAGGGAAGTTAGATTCGACCACCTATTGTACGTGGCAGCCGACGAAGAGGCTGGAGGTAGAAGGTCACCGGAGAGGAGTTGGAGCGAGCCAGAGGAAGGGAAAGAAGAGGAATTGTGGCTCAAAAACTCACTAAGGAGGTAAGGCAGGCCATGAGAGTCTTATATAGAGCTCCAACCGAGCTCTAGAACAAGAAGGAGATCTGATTGGTTCCTTAGGATTCAAGAAAGCACCCACTAATTCCATGTGTTTGCATAGACGAATAATAGAGATTTAGGAGCTAAGAACAATCCTAATTGATTCCTCAAGGTATGAACATCAATCCCACCAATTTTGGTGGGATTTGATGAAGATTCAAGTGGGATTAAGTTAGGTCAATGCACCTCTTGGAGGTCGATTGACTTCAACGGTAGCAGGGACCTTTGTGAGAAGAAGATGACAAACCTAGGGGGCCATTTGCAAGGATTTCAAAAGTTGGGGGACTACTTAAGAGAAAAAGAATCAGACTGGACCAAAATGCAAAATAAGTCAAGATAATCTCTGGTTTGGCCGAAATTTTGGTAAAAATCTAATTTGGTCCCAAGAAATCTAATGGTAAAGTCAGATTTTATTTTTGACTAGGCTTGACTAGGGAATTCACGTAGAAACCCAAATTAGGGCAACTTCTTACTTGAGACTCTATTTTTGGTCAAAATGGGCCCAGATGGTCAAATCAAGGATACCAATACTTATAGAATATTTTTCTATGATTTTTAAAAGGTTTAGGTGAATTTATTTTGACTAGAACCTCAGTTAATTAACAGGGTCTGAAATTAGGATTTTAGATGTCCATTAATTCTTGAAATGCATGAAAACCTATTTCTATCTGCATGGACCCTCTTATTAGACATTAATGGTCATTTGACCTTTAATTAACCCCTGGAATTCCCCGTGGTTATTCTGCACTTAAGAAATGCAGTTAAATTTGTAGAAATAACCCTATATTCTTATCTTCTCAAAATAGAATATTATACATATATGACTCTCTGATGGTTATGTAGGAGCTTTTATGAACTTTATTAGACCAAATTTGGCTAGTTAGGGATCATGATGGTGTTCCCATCACGTACCCATTCGGTGAAGTGTGGTTTTTTTTCTCTGTTTCTAATTTTTTCTCTTCTTTTCTTTTCTTTTTGGTTGTTTTCTTTTTATTTTTCTAAGAAAATGGATTCCCTGGTCTAGAGGTTACTCGCAGCAACACACCCACCATACCACCTTAGTCTGTTTATTAGCTACCTATATTCCGCTAAGGTCATCCATAAAATGGGTCTATACAAACGGTGTGTAGATGCTTAGAAGTTTAGGTCCCTTCAAATCTTTGGGTGAGTTAATAAGTCACATACTTATCACCCTAACTTGTTTATCAACTTAACATAAATTATTGAATGGCAAGGACTCGAGAAACAGGTCCACATTTTAATGGACACTTGAGCTAGTTAAGCCTATATAACTGAAGAGTCTAGGTGTTCAGATCCTACTATACTATTTCCTAAGATTGAAAACTTCTAATGCCTAAGTTCTTATTTCCTAAATCTCTATATTTTTTTATCTTTTTATTTTAAATTTATTTTTTTAAATAGAAATAAATATAAAAGATTCTAAGGAGCTGACAACATAATTTAGAAATAAATATATCTACCCCTCCATGCCTAGCTAATGCAATATCCTCATTGTACAACATAAGCATGAAAGAGTAGAGTAGACAAGATAGCACCTGAATTCCATGATGAATACAGTCAACTTTGAGTATGTACTAGGTGTTGAATTTAGTGCCTTCAACTAGGCACAGTCCAGCCACAATCAGCTCAAGGTTAATGCAACCTTATCTAAGATGGGTTCAAGTAAAATACGATCAACAAAAGGTTTTAATCTTTATCCATTGGTCTTAAATAATTTACTCTTCTTTGGGTTAGAGATCTCTATGGCTCTATTCGAGAATATGTAGGTAATAACAAATGGGTCATTCTACTTAGGCCTAAGCTTGTCAGAAGAGAGATTAAGTCAGGAATTGAAAAGCCAGACCTTCTGGTTCATCTCAAAGCTCTTTCAAGAAATCATTTGGTCATGTAGAGCTTTGATCCTAGCCTTATAGATACTGGCATTTTTGTATGCATCATTTCTAAGCTCCTACAACTCAGATAGTTGGAGTTTCCTGGTCATCCTAGCTTGGTCTAAGTTCAGAATGCACTACTTGATTCCCAGAATGCTCGATGTTCGATATCAATGGGTAAATGGCATGCTTTAACAAACACCAGATGATACGGAGACAGGCCTATTGGTGCCTTATATGTAGTACGGTTGACCCAAAGTGTGTCATCTAACTTTTGAGTCTAGTCTTTCCTATTTGGCCTAACCATTTTCTAAAAAATGTTCATGATCTCCTTATTGGAGACCTCTGCTAACCCATTCGTCTGGGGAGGTAAGTCTTGGAAATCCTATGATTCAATTCATACTTAGCTATTAAGTTCCTGAACTAGGCATTTGTGAAATGGGTGCCACTATCGCTGATGTTAGCCTTTGGAATCCTGAACAGATTGAGTATATTCTTGCATACAAAATCGATGACCACCTTGTGGTCATTGGTTTGGGTGGGAATTGCTTCCATCCACTTGGACACGTAATTTACAGTAATTAGAATATACTGGTGTTTAAATAAAAGGACGAAGGGTCCCATGAATTTGATGCCCCAAACATCAAATATTTTTGGCAGGAAAAATCAGGTTTAGAGCCATCATATCTCTCATGGCTATGCTCCTGTCAGCTTGGGTTCGAGAACATGACCGTGAGAAGTCCTAGGTATCTTTAAATAGAGGCAGCCAGTAAAATCCAGACTGAAGAATTTTCATAGTCTTCTTACAGGAAAAATGTTCACCACACGTAGATGCATGGTAGAACTTGAGTATACTTTAGAACTCTTTTTTCGATATGCATCGACGAATAATTTGATTAGCATTGATGTGATACAGCTCAAGGTCATCCCAGAAATAATATTTAGCTTCAAATGTAAGTCTATCCTGTTGTTGCTTGGTCCAGTTCTAGGGGACATAACCAACAACCAAATACTTAATGATGTCAGCAAACTAGGGGGTTCGTACAACTGAGACTATAAGGATAGTCTCGGTAAGGAAGGTATCAAAAATCAGGATTTTTGAAAGAGGAGAATCAGTTAGGATTCTCGAAAGATGGTCATCCACTACATTTTGCACCTCGACTTTGTCCTTAATTTCAAAATCAAATTCTTGTAACAAGAGAATCTATCTAATGAGTCGAGGCTTGGCATCATTTTTGGTCAAGAGATGTTTCAAGGCCAAGTGATCTGTATAGAAAATGACATGAGAACCTAACAGATAAAGCCCTAAATTCTCAAGAGCAAAAACTACAGCTAGCAATTCCTTTTCAGTAACTATGTAATTCATCTGGGCCTTGTCTAGCATTTTGCTAACTTACTAAATCACAGAGAGCTTCTTATCTATTTTCTAACCCAAGATAGCACCAACTGCAAAATCTAATGCATTAGTCATGATCTCAAAGGGGGCTGTCCAGACCAGTGGTTGCAACATCGGGGCACAGGTGACTATCATTTTTAATAAATCGAATGCCTTTTGGCATGATTCATTGAACTCGAAAGATTGGACTTTGGCAAAAAGATTTCTCAAGGGCTGAGCAATCTTTGAGAAATTCTTAATGAATCTTCTAAAGAAGTCCACATGGCCAATAAATGATCTAATTTACATAACCGATGTCGCTAGGGAAGTTTAGTTAAAGCTTCAAATTTTGCTTTATCTACCTCAATTCCCCTACTTCAGACCGCATGGCCTAAGGCAATTCCTTTTTAAGCCATGAAGTGACTCTTCTCCAAGCTAAGGACTAATCTAGTTTTAATACATCATTTATAGATTAATTCTAAGTTAGCTAAGAAAGAGTCAAAGGAATCTCCAAATATAGAAAAAACATCCATAAAGACTTCTAAAGAATCCCCCACCATGCCTAAGAAGATGGCGAGTATGCACCATTGAAAAGTCGCTGGTGCATTATAGAGCCCAAATAGCATTCTACAAAATGCGAAAGTTTAGTAAGAATAGGTGAAGGTTGTCTTTTCCTAGTCTTTAGGATGGATAGCAACCTGGTTGTATCTTGAGTAACCATCCAAGAAACAAAAGTATTTCTGCCTGGGTAACTTTTCAAGGATTCGATCAATGAAGGGCAAAGGGAAAAGATCCATTTTTGTGGCTATGTTTAGCTTCCTATAGTCAATGCAAACTCTATAGAAGGCAAGTGAATGAGTCATCATTGATTCTCCTTTCTCCTTAGTCACTACGATTATCCCAACTTTCTTGGGGATAATCTGCATGGGGCTAACCTAGGGACTATCAAAGATTGGGTAAATTATATTGACATCAAGCCACTTAATTATCTCCTTAACCACTTCTTGCATATTAGGGTTAAGTCTTCTTTGTATCTCATGAAAAGGGCAGAATCCTTCTTCTAAGTAAATTCTGTGATTACATTAAGAAGGATAGATCCCTCTCAAATCATGACTGGTCCAACGGATTGCCACTTTATTAGCCTTGAGGACCTTAACCAATTTTATTTCCTACTCCCTTGTCAATTTAGCAATAATAATCACTATGAGCATCTTTTTAGGTCCTAAAAATTCATGCTTTAGATTTTTAGGGAAGGGTTTCAATTCTGGCTGGGGTGGGTTCTAAATAGAAGATAAAGATTATGCAAATGAGGAATGATTAGGTCAGTCTAAAGGAAGAGGTTGGGAGTGAATAAAATCAACAACCTCTTCATGGTATAGCAAGTCTACCACAGAGGGTTGTGGGTTGGGTCTCCATGTTTCCCTAGATTCCTTAAGTACATTGATCGACATGCAAGTCTCGACATTATAATTAAGCTCCTCAAATTCATCAATGTATCCATGACTGTGCCGCAATCATAGGACCTAATCTACCTAAACTAAGTTAGATTTTAGCATAACTTAGAAATAATGCATGCATGAGCATCATAACTTGCATCATAGTTGATTTGTTAGCTTTATAGGCAATAATGCTATTTTATTCTCTAAGAGAGAGGCAATATTAATTTCAAATGATTCAGGGTTGTGGATGATAAATCCAATGGGACGGATGTATTTGGATCAACGATATCGCAGTCCAATGGCTCAAAAATCAACTCAATCGAAGCCTTGTAGTACCAACAACAAAGGTGGCAAGATGGACGGTCAAGATGGAGCCACGTGGTGCCATCCCAATGGCCCACCTACGTGCCTAAACATTGAAGAACGAAGCAGGGTTGTTGGATCATCATCCAACGACCACTGTTGCATGACGTTGCCACTCTCTGAGCTTCATCAGAGGAGGAAATCTACCTCAACCTTTGGATCTTCATCCAACGACTAAGAGTAGCCGCATGCTAAATGTAAATCGTAACACAAACACGTGCATAGCGTATTGGTCTCAGCCCTCTCACGGAAGCAACCGACACATTCAAATCACGCTGAGCGTGAAATTGAAGATGCAGTGGAGTGCAGATGCAATTGGACCGTCAGATGGGATCGAGTGATCGGAGGTAGCAGCATGGTGCGAGGAGGATTGTCAGATGCGACGGTGCGATGCACGCACGGTTGGACGCGCAAGCAGATGCTCCGATGCACGCGGAATTAAAGGGGTGATGCTGCATTCATTTTAAGCCATTCGATCATAAGATTGGATGACTGAAATCAAGAGCACGTGCGTGGGCTGAAGGGCACGAGGAGGTGGATCGAGCAGCCCAGTAGCTACCATGTGGCGTGAATGCATGCGATGCACGTGTTAAAGGCATTTTGGAGGCTATTTTGAGGTGCGATTTGATTCATTGATCTCCTGATCAACGGATCTGATCAATCCTAAGTTGTTGCATGGTTTTGAAGGCTAAAATACCAACTTTGCTCCTCATTTTAGCAATAAAAAGAGCCCTAGAGCCCTCATTTGAGAGGGAACTCCAATTAGACACATCTCAGGCTCCTCTCTCTCCACAGCATCTCTCTCTGGTCTTCTTACCAGCACCCAAGATCTGAAGTATTGTCACACTTTACACAAGCATCCCTTACATAGCTCCGTTCTTCATCTATTCTTCTCTCTCTCTTCTCTTTAGTTTATTTGTTCTTATTCCTAGTTTAAAGAACTCTTTGCAAGTAGGTTAGTACAAAATGCTTTGAGAATCTCATTTTGCCTCCCTGCGAATGACTCGTACTTACCAATTTATAAATTTATTTTATTTCGGTGTGATTCATAACTACAATGATAACGTAGAAATCTTTTTACGTGAAAAGTGACAAACAATCCATAATCCTCAAATTTATTTATCGCCTTAAAAATATCAAGCCCCTGAAAGCGATTTCCATGCTATTGTTTTTACAATTTATGTTAGTCTTGGTGGTAGCTAGGAGCAGATGCCCTAGAATAATGGGTGTGTTTCTCAACTCTTTTGACACATCCATATCAAGGACTAGAAAATCGACTGGAAAATAGAAGTACTTGACCTTAACAATCACATCCTCAATAACGCCCCTCGAAGTAGGGACCAATCAGTCTGCTAATTGGAGTGTTATTGAGGCGGGCTTAAGTTCACCTAACCCGAACTTCTCATACAGGGTGGTCGGGATTGAGTTAATGGATGCACCTAGAACCAATAGTGGCCGGTCAAAAGTATAAACCCCGATGACACATGAAATGAAGGGGGCACCTAGATCTCTTTTCTTTTGAGGAAGGTGATGCAAGATAATAGAACTAGCCTGCTCTGAGAGATTCACCTTCCTTAAGGTAGGTTCCTTCAGCTTACACTTCTGAGTACATAAATCCTTTACAAACTTAGTGTAAGCCAGGATGTGTTTTATAGCATCAAAGAGTGGTATGTTGATTTCCACTTATTTGAATATATTCAAAAGCATCTCATTGCTATCTTTTGGCTTTTGAAAAACACCAGCTTATCATCACTCTTGGGCTAAAAATCGCATCTAGTTCCTAGGTGTTCTGCATTGCATTATGGTATTGGGTTGAATTTAGCATTTGATACATTCTAGGGTTTAGGCATGCATTAGCATTATTTCTTATCATTTCATGTTCTCATTTGTTCCATTTGTTTTCTAGGGATGAGAAGATAGTAGAAGTCACCTAAACCCTAGTGATATGAAAGGCACAAACCTTAGAAGAAGATAGAAGCTCATTTCAACTGGACCCCAGCTCAATCCAGCTCACCTCAACTGGATCCTAGCTCAATTGAACTCATCTCAGTTGGATCCAGCTTATTCTTAGCTCTAACTAGCTAAGGTTTGCCCATCTCCAGCTCATGAAGACTCAACTCAGCTCAACTTAGTTGAGCTTAGCTACTGGACCTAAGCTAGCTAGGAAGTCTTTCGACTGATCAGTTCCAGCTCACCTCAGCTGCAAATAAGTTGAAGTCATTTCAACTCAACTCTTCTAGCTTAACTTAGCTACTAGTAAAGAATTGGTTAGTTAAGCTAGTAGTTGAGCTCATAGGCAGCTCTCTTCCAACTCTATGCAGATTCAGACTAGCTCACAGAAGCTCCTCCTAGCTACTCCTAACTCCTCCTAGCTATTAGCTTAGCTAGCTAAGCTAGCTTTTACTCTACTCACCTCCACCAAAAAGTGGTGCCACTTTTTTCCCTCTAAAAATCACATAACTACCACCCAAAGGTACCTCATCATTTCCCTCCCATTTTTCCCTCCAAAAACATCCATGCACACCTTCATTTCCCTCCGAAAGCATGCACCCCTTCATTTCCCTCCAAAAATACAATAACCACCACCCTCCTACAGTTCTATATAATACCCCCATAACAACCACCTTAGAACCATCCTTGGCTAGCAACTTATTTCTACCTATATCCACCTACATAGCCAGCCAAGGAAGAAGAGGAGAGAAGGTGATCAAGGAGGCTACCTTGACTCCTTGATGTTCATCTTCTTCTTCCCTCTTCCTTGGTACCAAGCCGAAAGGCATTCAAGTGGAGGACGATCAAGCATGGAGAAAAGACAAGGGTGGTTGAAATCCACCCTAAGAGGAGTCAAAGAGGAATCTTCTTCAAGATCAGGGTAACCTTTGTTGGAGCGAAGACTTCATCTATCTTTTTGGAGCATATGGATACCTTCGTCTTGAACTTTTTCTAGTTGCTTTCCTTTATTGTATTAAGCATTCCTTTACACTAGACGATTAATTGTGTGGATCCTTCACACAAGTAAGCTTCTCAAGTAGATTAATTTGTACTTGATTTTATTATAAAATGTTTATTTGCCTTTCATTTTTCTTCCTAATTGCTTCATGCTTCTTTAAATTAATAGCACACACATCTTTCCTAATTATCATAGACTAAACTTGCCTAGTGTGAGCTTACGAAAGTTGGGTTTCATCGCTTTACTTTTGTTGCAATTACTTGGGCATATCTTCTATCTTTCCATTACCTATATCTCAAAAATCCTAAAAAAATATCAAAACCGAAAATACAAAAGAAGATTTGAGAGAGCGAGAGAGAGAGAACATCTTGATAACTAACAAATTGTCCTCCTTGGATGACCCTAGATACTTCCACTATTTAGGTTTATAAATTTAAAAGTTGTGTGGATTTACGTGCTACAATGACGTTAAAAACTCACTTTAACAAATCATGCATTTTCCGCATCTGCATCTTCTCCCTAGATTTAAGAAGGGTTCACGGAATGGAACATGAGTTGGGTCATCTTTTACAAGTTCTTGAGCCTCTATCTCTTCTTCATTTATCTCCACTTTATCCTCAGGCTCACCCAGGTTTTGTTTCTGGGTCCTGGGTTTGCTTTCCACTCCTCAAGGTGATAGAGTTAGCTGAAACATTCGGGTTTAGGTCTTGGGGTGGGTTAAGAAAGATTGGTACAGCTTGATTTTCTAGATGTCCAAGATTAGAATATGAGGGACCTTGGTCAACTACTTGAGCATGCATGTGTGGTTCCCTCGAATTACCGTACCCTTAAGCTCTATTACCCTGGTTTTGAGCATTCTTCTTATTGGGATGGTAGAGATCTGGGTTGTCAATTGTCACTAATGAAACTGGATTGTAAGTTATCTTGCAAGGTCTTCATTTGTTACATGAGCTGGAGCATAGAACCTTGCATCTCTACCATTTTTCAGTTCAAATCAGCCTGACCTACGAGTTGTGGGGAATTCCATGAGGGCAGATTGACCTGATTCAAGGGAAACTGAGTGTATACATGACCCTAACGTATAGGTTTCTACTGTCCAAAGTTGTTGGGTCGAGATTGGGTCTATTGCCCCTGATTCTTCCAGAAAAATTTAGGGTTGCTCCTCAAACCCAGATTATAAGTGTTCGAGCATAGGTTGGACCTAACATTCTCTTGAATAGCTTGTACATCCTCATAAGGTGAGGATGAAGAGTAGGGAATATAAAAAAAAATTGGGATCAAAGGCCCTAGTTTGGAACCCATAAGGTTCCGAGAATTACTGGGTCGAAGGTTAAGCCTACTCGAGTTGGTTCACAAACTCCAATCACATGGGAGTTTGTGAAGAATGGAAACCTGAATTCTGGGATTGAGTGTACCTAGAAGTGTTTCTAGAATTGCCAGCCATCCACTCCTCCATTCTCGTAGCAACCAGATCCACCTTATTTAATTTATTATAGATCAATTCCATATTAAATTTATATGAGTCAGCTTGAACCTCATTGGCATTTGATTTAGTCTATTGAAAGTGTCCATGGAGGCATGATTAATGGAATTCTCACTCTTTTCCTCAAACAATTTGTACGAGCTATCTGCATGTTTGTTGAGAAAATTGCCTCCACAAGAGGCATCAACATGATTACGAAGTTGATCGATCAACTCGTGATAGAAAATTTGCACGAGCTGCCACTTTGGCACCTCGTGGTGGGGACACTTCCGCAATAAATCCCACAATCACACCCAAGAACCAAGAAGTAGTTCTTGATTAGAGACTCATCATTACTCCTAATTATTACTAATTAACTAGTTTCCCTAGCTAATTAACTAAGAATACACTAAATACAGGATTAATTATATTATAAGGGTAAATTACCAATGACCTGCAAAATAAGTTAAAAGTGCAAAATTAAATAATAATTAATCTTAATAATAATTTTATTAATAATTTGGACTCAAAAAAATAATAATGGGCTATATAAAAAGTATTTAACTTAACTTAATTAATTTAAAGACCTAACTACATAATTAACCTATTTAATTATATTATTTAAATAAATATAACTAAAATGAGATAAAATGTAATTTTAAGGCATAAATAAAATATTTACCAAATTTATAATTATATATAAAAAGTTAAAAAATAAATTAATTAAAATAAGCCTTAAAACTCACTTTTTACGTTTTAATCCCTAGCTTTCATTTCAAGTGAGTCCTTTTTATTTACAAATAAGTCCTTTTATTTTAAAAATGCCCTTGTGAGCACAAGTTGTCTTCTTCATCTTCATCTTCAACCATGGATGGTCCGCAATGTCCGATTTCCTTACCACCGATGATTGCCAATCTGACGTCAAAATTACACCGTGGCTGTAGCCTTTGCTCCGCTCACCCTCGCCTCCTCATCCAACAGATCGAAGTACCAAGAAATCCTATTTGACCTAGGCATATAACTTCATTGGTTATGAAGATGACATCGGTAACTACAACGAACCTTGATGACATTCCATCCAGATTCAGACCCCTTGACACTCACCACCACCTACAAATACCCCATAAGACCTCGAATTCCCAGTTGGCGACCCCCTAGCCCCTTCCACCCCACGGTGGTCATTCATAGGTTTCATCGTAACTCTAGTGTCTTCCCACCCCCTTTCTTGACCGCTACCACCGAGGAGCACTGCCTCCCTCACCTCCTCCTCCTATCCTTCGCCTTGCCAACGGTGTTGGAGCACCCCATAGCTATGATCGTTTCGCTTCGTTCAGCCAGAGACTTGTCCAGGTAATCTTAGGTAACCTTAGATTTAGCATAGCTTAGTTTAGAATAGATAGTTAGTTTAGCGTAGTTTTAATGAAGATTGCAAGTTGTCTTCCACAGCTCCGGCAAGCTCCTTGAGCTTGATCGGAACATTATTTTTTGTCTTTTAAACACATAGATCACTCCCTAATCTCTGTCACAATCATTTCTACCTCACAAATTACAATACTTATCACCTACTCGCCTAGATCCACTACACCTACACCAAACTCCTCCGCTATCCATGGCTGAGGGATCTAAGTTAAAATCACATCCATTTAAGGTCCCACAACACCTTATCATACCACAAGGACCTTTTATATCACTTTAATTTGATCTATTATTCATAATATCATAAACACCCACTTTTCCAATCAACCTCTGAGCTACTGTCAATGGTGAGCTCAGAGGAGTTGTATCACCTAATCACACACACAAACACCATCGCCCAACCCTCATAAGCAATTCTTGAGCTCAAATGAACTCAAGAAGTGATTCTACTATATTTCTTAACAAATCCATACTTCTAATCAATAACTGATAGAATTGAGGCATTTTTGAGGTTCCTTACGACCTCAGGAATCGATCAAGATCCTTTTTAAAGTGTTTCATAGAGATTTGATCTCCAGTGACTCATATCAGCATTCACCGGAGCTCCTGCGTGCTCTGAAAAACCAAATTAAGAGCTTCAGCCTTCCAATTCTCCTGAGAAGCTCCAGATCACTTTTTCACACTATGAGGATCAAATTCAAATGCTGGGATTTAAGTTTTGATGAATGATCTTATCTATTGGGCATTGTCTTCCTCAACTCTAGCAGACCTGAAGAGGTGCATTCAATGAGGTTTAGAGTCTAATAATAGATCCAAAAGCAATAGTGAACCTTGTATGGTCTATTCTAGTATTCAATTAGGTCTGAGGATCTCTGGAATTGTCTTGCGAATACATCTCCGATCAAGCTCAGGTGATGAAATCTGAGCACACTATTGGAGCTCTCAAAACCCTATTTTGAGGTGTTAAATCGATTCCCTAAGTTGAATTAGACCTATTTAGACCTTTAATTCGATTTTAATTGCTTCCTATTCGAAAGTCAACCTTTGAGCTCAACTGGTAAACACAGGATTGTTAGTTAGGTTTTAATCTTTGAACTGTGATTTAAAGGATGTTTTGAGTTCCTGGTGTGATTGCGATGTTAATGGAACCAATTAGAGTGAGATTTATTGAGCTTTAGTGTGAATTCGATTACCTTCATAGTTTGGGTTCAAACTGGAACCCAAAGCTTTTTAGAGCCTTTTTATTGAGATTTCAACTCAAATTTCACCTAGATCTATACCATTTGATATTTTAAGTCAATTTGGATCATTATATAAGTATTTAAACTACTTGTTAGATTGATTTACCATTTAAATCAGTGATATGTACTTGAGAATCAAAGCTCTGAAGCTTTTGGAGCTTCTAAAGCACCTTAAACCTCAATTTATCTCTCAATCACTGCGGAATGTCTTGTGTAGCTTTCCTAGAATCTCAATCAAGAGTTTATTCAAATGTGCAAGTCATGTGACCTAAATTCTCTCTTTGAAGTGCATTAAGTACACTAGAACAGTGTCATGTTCATCTACATAATCTTTGGATCAATTCTGACCTAAATCCCAAATTGAATCTTTTAATTGAGAGAGGAACTCTTGAGCACTCATTTGAGCTTTGGATCACATTGATTGGTGATCGAAGCTGACTGGAATCGTTGTATGAAGTTTGACGCAAAATCCACTACGAAGAAGAGATGCAGCTTATTTGTCCCACTTTGGGAACTGGTGCACACCCACAAACATATATAAGGTATTTGTGAACACAGCACTTCAGTCATCAAGCATTGGATGCACAATACCTTCTGACCATTTTGATCCTCTTGAGTGCATGTGTATATGTGTGTGTGTGCACCTCTATGCACGTGGGCCTAGGTGGGCATAAGCATGTGGGCCTGAATGGGCTCGACACTATGCAAACATTAAAGGCTTAAATCCACCACTAATAAACTAGGACCAGTTCAAGTAGGGTTTGGCCCCACCATATGGGTGTTGTGTATCCTCAAAAGAACTTGTCCACTCATTAACCAAATTTTTGGTTAAGTGTTAAAAATGGGATTAAGAGCTTACAAATGGGTAAGTATGGATGGTTGTACACAGTGAGGGTTAAAGAGAAGAGAATTAAGAATGAAGAGAGTTGAGAGTGAAGAAAGACTGAGAAAATGAGCTGAGAGAAAGATAAAGAACTGAGAGAGAGGAATGCACGAGTAGAGAAAGAGTGAAGAAAAAGAATTGAATAAAAGCAGTGAAATGGGAAAGAGATGTCTGATGATGTAATTAGAAGTCTGATTTGCACATTTAAGTTGTCTGATGGACTTAAGAGAAGTCTGTTGAAGGCTAATGTGAAATTAAAGATTGAGATTGACAAGTGTTTGAGTTTTATTATTCAAAGGCTTTTGTACTTAGTTGTACACATTTCTTTTTATGCCTTATATTTTGTAAATACTTGTAATAATCATCTCTTACTATTCAATGATGTAATCATTCATGTACATTTCTTCTATAATGGACTAGTTGCAAATTTTAATTGTTGAATTCTATATGCAATTATTCATGTGCTTAACATATTTTGTAATTAATGTAGTAATTAGTTAGCTGTTAATTTAAAATAATAAAAATGGTGAATTGATTAAGTTTATACCACCTAGTGAATGACCTGGACTCAATCAATTAAAAGAAACAAAAATATAAAATGTTAGGTTAGCTTGACCTATACTACAATCAGTGACAATGATTTAACAAATCAAGTTAACCTAAGTCGATTCTTTACATGATTAATTAAGACTAATAACCTTAATTAACTGTGTTGAGAATTGAACAATCATTTTAATGATGTCATTGCTACGGATGTTACCTATAGATATATTCGTCATTATCATTTTAATTATTTATTTTGTAAATATATCATTTCTATCTAATTTGCTTTTGTTCTGTTTCGTTTCTATCTTCTTTCAGGGATATCTTTACTGGTATCCTCAGGAGGAAGGTGGGTTTTCTTGTTATGTATGTTCCCACACATTCACTATACATACCCATTATGAGATTTCTTTTCCCTAGTTTTTAGTTAAGATTGTTTATTGCATTTAGGTTAGAAATATAAAAATACTAAAAGGACATACTTTTCTAACTAGCAGCAACATACCATTAGGCATACACTCTTAGGAGTACATATAATTACTAGTAGCTACCGATCTGAGTAGGGATTATTTTTGAGCTCTTGCATCAACAGGAAAAAAACGTGCAAAAGAAAAACTCACGTAGATCCCTGTAATTGGAATAATAAGCAAGACCACTAATTGTTTGAAAATATTTAAAAGCAGTCATTTGTTGCTTCTTTCTATCATTTGGAAAAGATTAACTAAAAAGAGGATTTTTAAAACTCATGACATAAATTATGTTTGCAGATTGCATGCAGGTTTTTATCGCTCACGTCTGTTGCATGCTATCATGCACACAATGCGATCACTAGAGTCACACGAGTGTTATACTTCTATCTCTCCTCTTTGAACCTTTTAGGCCATTGGTCAAAGATCAACAAGTTAGTCTCACTACTAGAGCCTCGGGGAGCCAGAGTGAGCGGTCTTGATCCTAGACCTTAGACCTTTAAGCTTGCAAGATACACACATACGTAGACACATATAGGATTCGTATTTGTATTGACATATTACTTGTTTGCGTCTTGATGTAAACACATTTACACTACTTAAAATGTCTATTTATGCATGTTCTTAAGCATAGGATTGCATTTCATGATATAAATATTGCATAACATGCATCATCTCGCATTTAGAGTAGTTTGAATAAAATAGAGGTTAATTGTCTCCTTTTATGTGCTTGGACAGGGCAAACATTTTATCGGGGCCTCGGATCAAAGATCCAACCGTATGGATGTGATCAGGGCGACGATTGGAGTTCAACGACTCCAAGATCGCCCTAATCAGGCATCCGTAGCATCAGATAGAGACCGGGGAACCCTAGAAGATCAAGGGCCAGGATGGCGTAAATCTGCACTTCAGATGACAAATCTGACTGCACGGATGAATTCGGATCGACGATCGCAGCCCAACAACACAAAAATCGAGTCAATCCGACATCCATGGCACCATCTACAACTTCCAGAAGATGGACGGCCAAGATGACGCCACGTGGCGCCATCTCAGCCGCCCAAACGGCCGCTTGCATCTTGTGAAGACTGCGCACCCGTCTCCTCTCCACCGTTGGATCTCGATCCAACGGCTGCGACACGCCCACGCTGAAGTCAAGCGCTCGACACAAACGCGACCGCAGCGCAGCGGTCGAGCACTCTAACGCGAAGCAGGGACGCGCGTTCGAGCCGCGCCCCGCAGAAATTGGAGCGATGGCGCGCCTCCAATAGACTGCACGATCGCGATCCAACGGCCGCGCGCGCCCGATAGTGCCGACGCGCGATTGGACGCGCGCGTGAACACGCGATCGTACGCACAGGCGGGCGGGCGGCAGCGGTGAAGGCACGATTTTAAGCCGTCCGATCTCGCGATCGGACGGCTGAGACTTCGCGGACGTGCGTAGGCGTTACGCACGCGGGCAGCCGAGCGGGCGGCGTGGGCGCGGAGGCGACGGCCACGTCGGGGCTTTAGTGATGGATTTATCCGTCACTAAAGTCCCCTTATTTATTATTTTGAAGATGTAATGTCTATTTTGCCCCCACTCCTTGCAACTATAAAAGGAGACCCCCTCCATACGAAATTCTCATCCCTTCTTTCTCCTCTCTACCCCTCCAAAGCTCAAGAGAAGCTTGTCCCACACCCGGGATGCTTCTCGCGAGATAAAGTCCAATTTTCGTTCCCCTTCGGAAGTGGATCCCGCGACGACGACGGCGTGCTGCTTCGTTCCCGTTCTTCTGCTTCATCCTCCTTCGTCCCTCTTCGTTCTCCTTCGTCCAGGCGTCGTCCCGTCCGGCTCGTCCTCCAAGCAACCATCGAGGAGGATTTCTCTCTCCCTATTCCTTTTCCCGCTTTCTAGTATAGATTTACTGCTTTCTAGATTAATCTACTCGTCCTCCAAGCAATCGTCGAGGAGGACATTTCTCTCTCCATTCTTTTAATGCTTTCTAGAGTAAATTTATCGCTTTCTAGAGTAATTGTTTTATGCTTTCTAGTTGTAATGAACAATCTCTTCAATACAAAAATTCCTTGTTTATTCTACATCTCATTTTGATTTCTCTGTGTAATATTCTCTTTCTCTCTTACTCTCTCTCTCTCTTCTATTTATTGTAAATAATTAGATGGTTCTAAATTGAATTATTCTGTAACAAATAAAAACGCGTAGTTTTTAAATCAAACGTCTGCCTCCCTGTGTTCGACCCGGAATTTTAATTTCGGTATAAATTTTATTTGTTGAACACGAATTCTTCACTTTCGAACTACAACGACAGGTTTTCCAAAACCAATCTCGTTAGCGTAGGTTCGTAGCGTTCAACATTTTGGCGCCGTTGCCGGGGAGGCAACGCTCTTTGATTTCTCTTCATGTTTTGTAACTTATAAATCATTTACCTCACTTTTCTCCTTTCTTATTGTAATTGCAGGTACTCTTTCGAGACAGGCAAAAGCGGTAGATCGGAGTAAAGTGCTGTGGAAGGTTTTGTAAGTTATCCCCCACCTCCCACCCATTAGATTTCATTTCATCACATAATAACTCAAACATCAATCAACCTAGGTGTTTTTATAAACTCTAAGGTTAGATTGTTTGTTGTTTGACACCCATACTCACCCCAACCCCCACATTAAAAAGAAAAAGAAAAAAAAACTCACAGAGGTACACAACCTCATCTGATTTTCAAACTCAACCGGTAATCCAATCTTAGGAGCCGGTACACACATCCAAACACATAATTGAGTAGAAATCAGATTAGGTAATCATTTCTGTGCCTAATTAAGTGGTGCAACAGGCCAATTGTTTGAGTTGATTGGGCCGCACCACTTCAAATAAAATCAACTCATCAAATAGCTGCCAATTAGGTTCAACTCTTAGGGATTTACCAGCCACTCCACATTCTTTCTAAACTTTAAAGGAAAACATCTTCACCTGTGCTTGTAAAACTTGGTGTGCCAACGAAACTTGATTGAAAACACCTAAAGTTGAATCCTAAAAGCTACTAAGCAAGATTTGAATCTTAAAATTCACCACATCAAAAACAATCTTGCTTGAAAACCACTGGTTGTGCACTCACACACAAATCTATCAATCATTAACGGCACAACCCATTTAAAGGGCCCATCACATTCCAAAGCACATTCAAACCCATCCCTAAATAAAACAAAGTAGACGTTGGCCTTAAGGATTGGACTCGCTCTTCAGAACCCAGAACGAGATTATTTTCGATTAGTTTGTTTCTACTGTTAAATCTGATGTCTAGCTAGGGGAGCAGAGTCAAACGATCGCGGCTGGGGGGTACACTAGGAACCGGAGGCGCAAGCCAAAGGAAGAACCTTCTCCCCAATCCCTCCTTCTAACTGGTTGGATTGAACAGACGGAAGTAGATCAAATCGTTCCTTTATCTCAAGACAGGTTTTGAGCGTCTGTAGGTCTTTAGGCTAACCTATTTAAGGATAGGTTTGATTTTTTGTATTGCAGGGCACCTTTCTTCCTCCCGTGTATCATGAATCCTTCCACATATTTCACGCATTCCCACTCTTTCCCTCCTGTTGTAAATTATCCTCAACATGACGATTATCCCAACTCGTATTGTAATCAACCATCAGTTAATTGGGATAATTCGGATTGGGGATACAATTCCGGACCCCCGTGTTTAGGGTCTAACCCTGAACACTTTGATTCTGATTTCTATCCTTCTCAGAGCTACATCGATTATAGATCGTCCTCCTTTCATGAACAACCTAATACGATCTACAACCAAGAAGGATACACTGATCCTTACCCATCCTATGATTTCACTGCCTTTAGGTCATCACCATCTTTTCAACAATCTGAACTGACCTATCATCAGGAAGGGTATAACGAATCTCAATTCGTTAATTCCTCTACATTGATGTCAAACCCGCCCAACCCTGAACCAACTCATTTGGTTAAGGTTAATCAGGTTCAAGATAAGGTTCTGGCTAACTTGAGGAATATCATTCAATCTTTAGAAGTTCAGCCAATACCTTGCATAGAGAGATTGGAGCCCCTGATTGAAATGATTGATGATTTAAATAAGTCTTTGTTGGAGTGGCTCCAGGATGTTAAGGATAAGAACCCGGGTGAGTTTCTACTTGGGAAATTAGCGAAATTGAGGATGAGATTCGTGGTTGCTTTGATTCAATCTTGGAATAATTCCCAGGATGAACTCTCTTCAGGAAAGCCAATGACAGAACCCGCTCAGGCACCTGTTGGGGGGGACATGTGTTACGAGGCTGACCAGATTGAATTAAAACAACCAATTAAGGATGATCTGACTTCTTCGCCTGAGATCCCTAAGCCAAGTTACGAGGAAATGTATGTCTCCTTGGAACACAAAGTGACAAATGATTTTGGGACATACATTGATACGGATCCTGATGGTGAAGATTCAAGTTGCAAAGTCTCACGTGAGTTTTCTGAACATGATTTATGTGAGACGATTGGGCCTGAGGAATCTGATAGATCAATTGATAGCCCAATAACTGAGAACACTGATCTTATTAGGGCACACATTACGGATCCAGAATCACATTTTCTGGAGGAATCAATTCAATGCCCTGATTATCAGTTACACCCTGTTGAGCTTATTGATGATTCTAATTCTAAGATAATTAGACCCGAGTCAATTTTGATTCTGCCACATCATTTAGACTTGGAGATTTCAGACGGGGTGATGAATATACAAGAGGTCCTGGAATTTGATATGCTAAATGAGGAGGATAGGAGCTGGGAAGTTTTGATTTGGGAAGTTAATTCAGGAGGAAATGGAAGATTGAGTCGAAGGGTTCCTTTTAAGTTGAAACCATCAAATCAGAACCCTTACGACATTTGTTTCGAGGATGTTCAACCCAAGCACACATTCAACGATTATCCTTTTGATCTTCAATTTTCTGTAACCCGACTTTTTGGTCTTGGGTTGCATCCTTAGAAATCGCAGGCCTGATCCCGCTTACATTCTGATTTTAGGTTTTGGGTAATTTTTATCCAGAACCTAAGATATTCTCGATTATGGGGTGTGGGTCTGCACCACAATCTGGTCCACATCTGTGGACCACTGTTGATAGGTCGGAGGATTCTTCTGTTTATATTAATTCTGACCTGCACTTGTGAATTCTTCATTTCTTTTCTTTGTATAGTGTGCCTAGCTGAAGGCACTAAACTCAGCACTTATACAGTTCTTTTTCATTTTCATCTTGGAGCAGACATGATATTCACGCAATTCAGGTGCTTTCTTCGCTTTTCCACTCTGTTGTATGTCTTTTTAATACAATGAGGACATTGCATTAGATAGGCATGAGGGGGTGGATATTTATCTCTGAATTCATTCGTCAGCTCCGTAGATTTGTTTATTTTCTTTTATAAAAAAAAATAAAAATAAAAATAAATTCGAAATTAGGAAAGAGAATTTGGGTTTAAGAAAATTTGCAATCTTAGGAAATACTACATTAGGATCTGAACACAAAGACCCCTCAGATCTTTGAACTTAATCAGCCCATGTATCCACTAAAATGTGGATTTATTTTTCGAGTTCTCGCCAACTTGAATTTTATTTTAATAGGAGTAAATAGTTTGGGTGATAAGTACACGACTTATAAGCCCGCCCTCTGATGTGAGGGAATTTTGAGTCTTAAGCATCTACACACTTTCTTTGCACTGACTCATTGTTCGGCGATTTTAACGGAAATTGGGTAGCTAATGTACCTTCTAGGGTGATATGGCTGGCAAGTTATCGTGGGTAACAGCCCATAGGTAGGTTGTCCAGAGCCCAATCACCAGACCTTTCTCTTTTTGCTGCCTTTAGGTAAATCTTAGACCAGGAAAGCCACCTACTTAAAAAAAAAAAAAAGGAAAAAAAAAATCAAAAAGGAGAAAAGAACAAAAAGAAATAAGCCACACTTCGCCGCACGAGTATGGCTGGCAAGTTGTCGGTGGTAACAGCTCATCGACCGGTTGTCCAGAACCCAGCTCAGAAAATGCACTAAAAATTCCCAAAACACTTAGGAAGAAGCGGAGAAGTAGAATAAACCGGGGAGATATACACTGGATTCACCCTTGTGTTGACCCCGTTAAAAAAATAAAAGTAGGGAGAAAGCTACCGGTTGTAAAGATACACCTTTAGGCAGAATTCTTTTTGAGGTCACTTAGAGGCGTAGAAATCCGAAGTCCGTTTTAATTGCCGGTCAACGAGTTTATCACAATCACAATAAGATGCTTAAAGCTTAGGGTTCTCATCAAATCTTGGGTGAGTTGAATGGCCGTAGAAAGCCACTCTTAAACCCTAAAATTTGAAAATCCAAAAAAAAAAAAATTTATTAGAAAAGAGTAAAAAGAGAAAAAGAAATTTTTCTTTGAATAAGGCGAGGGCTTGAGGCGGTCTGCATTTTGGCTGATGCCTGGACACTGTTGTGCCTTTGAAAGTTCAGTTCCTAAGTAGACAATTTCTTAATGATTGAAAATAACTCAGGTCCAAATAATCTAACCTAATTCTTTTATAAATAGCATATAGTTTTTGCTAGGGACTAGCAAAAGATAGGCATGGGGGTATGATGTAAACACATTTACACTACTTAAAATGTCTATTTATGCATGTTCTTAAGCATAGGATTGCATTTCATGATATAAATATTGCATAACATGCATCATCTCGCATTTAGAGTAGTTTGAATAAAATAGAGGTTAATTGTCTCCTTTTATGTGCTTGGATAGAGAAAACATTTTATCGGGGCCTCGGATCAAAGATCCAACCATATGGATGTGATCAGGGCGACGATTGGAGTTCAACGACTCCAAGATCGCCCTAATCAGGCATCCGTAGCATCAGATAGAGATCGGGGAACCCTAGAAGATCAAGGGCCAGGATGGTGTAAATCTGCACTTCAGATGACAAATCTGACCGCACGGATGAATTCGGATCGACGATCGCAGCCCAACGACACAAAAATCAAGTCAATCCGACATTCGTGGCACCATCTACAACTTCCAGAAGATGGACGGCCAAGATGACGCCACGTGGCGCCATCTCAGCCGCCCAAACGGCCGCTTCCATCTTGTGAATACCACGCACCCATCTCCTCTCCGCCGTTGGATCTCGATCCAACGGCTGCGACGCGCCCGCGCTGAAGTAAGCGCTCGACACAAACGCGACCGCAGCGCAGCGGTCGAGCGCTCTAACGCGAAGCAGGGACGCGCATTCGAGCCGCACCCTGCAGAAATTGGAGCGGTGGCGCGCCTTCAATAGACCGCATGATCGCGATCCAACGGCCGCGCGCGCCCGATAGCGCCGATGCGCGATTGGACGCGAGCGTGAACACGCGATCGTACGCACAGGCGGGCGGGCGGCAGCGGTGAAGGCGCGATTTTAAGCCGTCCGATCTCGCGATCGGACGACTGAGACTTCGCGGACGTGCGTAGGCGTTACGCACACGGGCAGCCGAGCGGGCGCGCGTGGGCGCGGTAGCGACGGCCACATCGGGGCTTTAGTGACGGATTTATCCGTCACTAAAGACCCCTTATTTATTATTTTGAAGATGTAATGTCTATTTTGCCCCCACTCCTTGCAACTATAAAAGGAGACCCCCTCCATAAGAAATTCTCATCCCTTCTTTCTCCTCTCTACCCCGCCAAAGCTCAAGAGAAGCTTGTCCCACACCCGGGATGCTTCTCGCGAGATAAAGTCCAATTTTCGTTCCCCTTCGGAAGTGGATCCCACGACGATGACGGCGTGCTGCTTCGTTCCCGTTCTTCTGCTTCGTCCTCCTTCGTCCCGCTTCATTCTCCTTCATCCAGGCGTCATCCCGTCCGGCTCGTCCTCCAAGCAACCGTCGAGGAGGATTTCTCTCTCCCTATTCCTTTTACTGCTTTCTAGTATAGATTTACTGCTTTCTAGATTAATCTACTCATCCTCTAAGCAATCGTCGAGGAGGACATTTCTCTCTCCATTCTTTTAATGCTTTCTAGAGTAAATTTATCACCTTTTAGAGTAATTGTTTTATGCTTTCTAGTTGTAATGAACAATCTCTTCAATACAAAAATTCCTTGTTTATTCTACATCTCATTTTGATTTCTCTGTGTAATATTCTCTTTCTCTCTTACTCTCTCTCTCTCTTCTATTTATTGTAAATAATTATATGGTTCTAAATTTAATTATTCTGTAACAAATAAAAACGCGTAGTTTTTAAATCAAACGTCTGCCTCCCTGTGTTCGACCCGGAATTTTAATTTCGGTATAAATTTTATTTGTTGAACACGAATTCTTCGCTTTCGAACTACAACGACAGGTTTTCCAAAACCAATCTCGTTAGCGTAGGTTCGTAGTGTTCAACACGTCTCTATATACTTTACGCATATTCTGGGATCTTCTTTTCCTTTAAAAAGAAGAAAACCTACTTTTTGTGTTGTATTCAGGTCTTTCTTGCCATTATTTTAGCAGTGGTGTGAGTGTCCCTTTACACATTTTTTGCAATTTATGCATGGGAGAACTCTAAAACCCCCTCTCATCTCTCCTTTGACAGGTCTACCTAGACCGGTTGCACTGAAGCAACCAATTTTCCCGTCTGCTTTCTCTACATTTTCTGTTTGATTCTATGGATCAACCACAGAACCCGAATCCTGAGATCCATTCTTCTGGTCAGGGGGAGATGATGCCTTTCGATATCCATGAGGCACTCTTGAACCAGAATCTGTAGATACTCGAGCAGAATCGTCAAATCAATCTATTGATGCCTGCTCTTCAGAACCTTCAGGCACGTCCTCCTCTTAGACTTAAGGTGGGTCCTGATCCTCCTGATTTTCCTCCTCCACCTCATCCTTTACCTAGGCTTCTACTCCATGACTACTACAATCCATCCAATGTCCAAGTAGAGACTACTGTTACGATTCCCATTGGGGAAAATGACCTAGAGCTTAAGCCAAATATTTTAGGTCTAATCCCACATTTCCATGGTTATGCATCTGAGGATCCATTCCAACACATCGAGGATCCTAAAAATCTATCCCAAACACTTGGACCTCGAAATCAAAATCAGGAAATCCTACTTATGAAAATGTTCTCCTTTAGTTTAAAAGACAAAGTCGCTTGTTGGTATTGCACCATCTCACGAGCTATCTCTACTTGGACTGAACTTGAATCTGCTTTCCTAAAGAAATTCTTTCCTATAGGTAAAACTAATTCCCTTAGGCGAGCTATCACCACGTTTACTCAAAATCAAGGAGAACCAATTCATGAAGCGTTGGAGTGCTTTCATGAGTTACAAAGGAAATACCCACATCACGACAGCCCTTATTAGCAACTCATGCACATCTTTTATTATGGATTGCAAGAGAGCATTCACAATCTGGTTGATGCCTCTTGTGGAGGGAACTTTATGAATCACGACAAAGAATCCACCTCAGAATTGTTTGAAGGGATGGTGGAAAACTCGATCAACAATGCATCAATGTCACAATTCACATGGGGAAATCCACACACACATCAAAATCCGCATCAAAAGGGCATTCACGAGATCATGAATCTGTCTAGTTCAAAGGATTTAGAGATTATAGCTGAGAAACTGGACAAAGTCAATATCATAGCGAAGCATCTTGGCGAGGTGCGAAATATGCTATGCAGAATCCCATGTGTTTCCTTATTTCTCAAATTCTTGCGTGGAGGGAATTTGTGAATAATCTGAATTCTAGAGATCCGCCTTCCTTGGGTTTTCTCACTACCCATTCACCAACCCAAGGAGGGACCTTTGTCCCATCATTCCCACCTCTTTCCCCACTTCCCTCTTTTGGTGAAAACTGGTCATATCTTTATGATTTACATGCCATTCAAGATACACTACAAGATCAAATCCATATTCAAATACCTACAATCCTAGATGGCAAAACCACCCAACTCCTCTTCATCTGATCATTCCCAATAACTAGAATATCTGAATGAGACTCGACAAAACGTGCCTACGTTGCTATTTCAGCAGCAACATGCAAGGCCAAATTCATGCGAGTATGTAGAAGTATTCATGGCCAAATAGAGACATAGCTCGATCAGATTTTGCGAGTTGTGACTAAGAACCAGTGATAGAGTGTTGAAGCTCTTGCTGAAGTTCAACAGCAATGTTCTGTAGAATTGACTAATCTTAGGGGATAAATCATGCAGTTAGCTGAGTCTCGTTAGCTAGGGCCCCTTCCATCTCAGCCAGTTCGAAACCCTAGAAATATTCAAAACTCTAGGTTTAACCAAAGAGGTCAACATCTGAATCAGAATCAAAACCTACCCTCTACACCTCCCAAATGCGAATATCAGAATCAACAGCAGTGATTTTCAAATCAATCTTTGTTACCAAATCCATCTTTCCAAAATCAAGCATCTACATCTATGTTTTCTTCACATGCAGGTATTAACTCTGTTAAAACCTACTGCGGGACTTCCACTAGGAACCCCGTAGATCAATGTGTACAAACCCAAGACCCTAGTACATCTAGAACAACTCCTGTTTCTACACTTGTGAGTGGTGATTCACCTGATCCTGCTATTCCCACTAATTCCTATGATTTGGGTAACCTCTCAGTAGAATAGGATATCCAAGTCTCATTCCTAGAAGCATTGAAGAAATCTAGGAAACAAAAGAAACCTGTCACAATTGATGAGGACTTAATTAAGATTTCTGAACAGGTTCACATTAACATCCCACTCCTAGATGCTATTAAGCACATTCTGACTTACGCAATATTTCTAAAAGATTTATGTACTCCAAAGCATAAGTCAAAGAAAGAAAAAAGGAAGCACTGTAGTACTTTTCAAGCAAGTTAGCTCGATTATCTTGAATATGCTTCCTCTAAAGAAGAAAGACCCAGGTTCTCCTTTGATTTCATGAATTATTGGGGACTAGTTCTTTGACATAGCTCTCTTAGATTTAGGATCTTCTATTAATTTTATTCCTAGTTCCCTAATCAAGTACTTTGAAGTTGACACACTTAAGCCTTCTAATGTGACTTTACAATTAGCAGATAGATCCATTAGGTCACCTAAGGGAATATTGGAAGATGTTATCATTAGAGTTCAGGATTTCTATTTCCCTGTAGACTTTATTGTCTTAGATATGGAAGTTCCTGAACAAGTTAGAGACACCTAATTATTTTAGGGAGACCTTTTTTGGAAATTGCAAAGGGCAACATAGATTGTGAAACTGGAAAGATAGAACTTAAATTTAGGGAGAAGACACTTAAGCTTGGTATATTTAGAGCTTCTCGAGGATTAGATTGCAATTGGATTGAGGAGATTAAATTAATTTCTATTCTTGAGGATGAGCCTAGTTCATTAGAACTAGAGACCTTTCTTTTGATATTTTCTACCCTCAGGATAGAATCCTTAGTTGATCCAGAGATTGAATCACATGATTCATCTTTACCCCTCTTTGTAGTAGAAAATCCCATCCCAAATTTTATTGTTGATTCTACTCAAAAGGTTGAACTTAAACCATTTCCTAACACACTTAAATAAGTTTACCTCGAGCCTAATCAAGCTTATCCAGTAATCGTTAATTCACATCTTTCTAGGAAACAACAATTAAAATTGATCGCAGTTTTAAGAGATCATAAGAAGGAAATTGGGTGGACGTTACATGATCTCACTGAGATTAGCTCCAATTGTTGTACACATTACATCTATATTGAAGATGGGTCACGACCTTCCTGCGAAGCACAACGGTGACTAAATCCAAATCTTAAGGAGGTCATTAAGAAAGAGATAATTAAGTGCCTAGACACTGACATTATATATCCTAAATCTGATAGCCCTTCGGTAACTCCAATTCAAGTGCTACCTAAAAAGGCATGACTCACCATAATCAAGATTGAATTTGGAGACACCATTCCCACACAGATTGTGAATTCATGGCGGGTTTGCATCGATTATCGCAAACTCAACAAGGTTAGAAAGAAGGACCACTTTCCTTTGCCATTCATTGATCAGAAACTTGCTGGTAATAAGTTCCTCTGCTTTCTCGATGGTGACTCTGGATATAATCAGGTTGTGATCCACCTGGAAGATTAAGAGAAAATGACATTTACTTGCCCCTTTGGAACCTTTGCTTTCCGAAGGATGCCATTTTGTCTTTGTAACTCACCTACGACTTTTCAAAGGTGCATGCTAGCCATTTTTCTGAGATGGTGGGTGGATATATGGAGGTATTCATGTATGATTTTTCAGTCTTTGGGGAGACTTTTGATATTTGTCTTGATAATTTGTCAAAGATCTTGAAATGCTGTATTGAAGTGAATCTTGTCCTCACTTGGGAGAAGAGCCATTTTATGGTTCCAAAGGGCATCGTACTTGGCCATCTCATATATGAGCACGATATCCAAGTAGATTGAGCCAAGATCAATCAGATTTCAAATCTACTAATTCCTAACTCGATCAATGGCATCCAATCATTTCTCGGGCATGTTGGATTTTATAAAAGATTCATACTTGATTTTTCAAAGACTACCTGACCACTCATGAATCTCCTCACTAAAGATGGTTTTTGAGATGAATGAGTAGTGTATATCTGCATTTGAGGCTTTGAGAGACAGGGTTACACAGGCTCCTATTCTACAACCTCTTGATTGGAATCTAGCATTTTAAATCATGTGTGACGCATCTGATACGTGGTAGGAGCTGTATTAGGTCTAAAAATTAAGAAGAATCACATAGTGATTTACTACGCTAGCAAGACAATTAATGATGCAAAAGGGAATTATACTGTTACTGAGAAGGAGTTGCTAGCGATAGTATTTGGATTGGAAAAGTTAAGATCTTATATCCTTGGGTCTTGAATCATTGTGTACTCTGATCACTTAGTGATCAAACACCTTCTATTGAAGAAGGACATGAAACCTAGGTTGATCAGATGGATCTTGCTTTTGCAAGAATTTAACCAAGAAATTATCATAAAGTGGGACGATCCTAAGTTGTAACTTAGGATCATCGAAGCTAGTCAAGAAAATCCTAAGCTGAGAGGCTTAGGTAGTGGTTTTCACCCGATTTGGGTTTCCACTCTAAATCCAATTGTAATTTGTGCTTGATTATGTTGTGAATTCATTTTTCTTTTTACTGTTTCAAAAAGGTGATACTATTCACCCCTCCCCTCTAGTATACATTACAATCCACAGGCAAACCCTCATTTAGTATTAGAGCTTGATTGTCCAAAAGATGTCCAAGTCACATATGCGGAAGGACAATCGGCAGTTCGACCTCCATTATTCGATGGGTAGAACTATGGCTACTGGAACACCAAGATGCAGATCTTCATAAAGTCGATGGATTTCTAGGTGTGGGATGTCATTGCCTCCAAGTACACATGCCTCGAGATTAAGGAGAGAATGGTAGCAACTCTAGATCAGAAGAAGATGGCAACTCATAATGCAAAAGCCATGAACGCAATCTTCTACGGGCTTTCAAGAGTAGAATTCAATCACGTCTCTACTTCCAAGACAACCTACGAGATTTAGAGCATCCTCAAAGTTACCCATGAGGGGATGTCTAAGGTAAAAGAAACTAGAGTTAATCTACTGATGCAAAATTATGAGCTTTCCAGGATGAAAAAGGGAGAATCAATCAAAGAGATGTTCACGAGATTCATGGACATCATAAACTCCCTAAGGAATCTAGACTAGGAAATCAAGAATGAAGCCTTGGTGAGGAAGATCCTTCGATCGCTCACCAGTGATTGGGAGACTAAGATTACAGCCATACTGATTAGCCCATAGTAGTGGGCTATTTAAGTATTTAAGTGCCTACACATTAGGTTAATTCTAACATTTATTTAGTATAAATTAGGATGTAAATAGATTAATTCATAGTTTTAATCTAATTACATAATCCATACATTGCATTCATATCTTAAGTGCATTTAGAATTAGCTTAGAATAGCATTCACCTAATTAGATAACCAATTAGGTACATTATTTTCATTAACATAGAAGTTGAGGGTCTGTACATAAATAACCCTAATATTTTAACATTATTTTCTTTATTCTTCTTCTTTCAGAATGATTGGCTGCTGCTCCAACGCCCGGCTGCTGTAGTGAAGAAGCCATTCAAGGGGGAGCAAATGTGGTGGATCTGGTCGGGCAGCTGATTTCAAACTTGTGCAGGCCACTACAAAAGGAGGAGGGAGGCAGCCAAGCTCAGGAGTCCTCCGCCACCGACCCACCACTGTGCAGAGAGAACCTCTCTCTTCCACTCCACACTACCGGCCTCTACTGTGGCGACGAGTCTCTATCACCGTGGGCGTGTGGTGTGACAGGCTACACCGCCATCCGGAGCTCGCCGCATCACCGTGAGCACCTTAGCGTGCATCCTCCTCGCCGTCATCGCCGACCACCATCACCGAGCTACTGATTCAGCCACCCTCTCAATAACTTAAGACGTCTGGGGAATTTCCCAGACGTTTGAAGTTACCCGCTCACTTCCACCGCACACGCCTGAAGTCGCCTGCAGACCCCTTCCCGCACCTGCAGAACCTTCAACGCACCCACGTCCGTCAACCTTCAGCTCAAACGCGCCTCAACTCTCCAATAGCCACGCCTCCGCCCATGCCTGCAGACCACCACAACCATCTTCCACACGCCTGCAGACCACCACAACGCTTCCACGTGCCTGCAGACCAATGCTTCACCGCGCCTGCAGACTAGCACCCACCGTCTCCAACCGCGCCTGCAGCATCCTCCGCCCGCGCTTGCAGAATTGCCCGCAGCTTGCGCGCACACGACAGCCACCCGCAGCACCCTCTGCCCACGCACAACAGCCTGCGTGCCCTCATCAGCTACAGTCGCACCCGCTCAACCGCCTGCAGCCGCCACCAGCAGCACCTCCGGCCGCAGCGCGACTTGCCGCCACCACCGATTCGAAGCTCTTGGTCCAAGGGACCTCCTCCGAGCTTCCCGCGCCCGGCCATCGGCTCCTCGTCGTGAAAGACAACGGGGAATAATTCCCCTGTTTTGCTACAGTAAACCATCAATTAAAATTTACATTTTCTGCCATTGCCACATTTTAATCATATTTTATTGATTCTGCATTGCGGAAAATATCCTATAGTTTCTCATAATTACCATTTCAGCATTGTTTCTTGCTTAAACCTTAATCTAAAGGCAATCTTGGCTTGGTTCTTGTCCAAATTGACTACGAACAAACATTTTTAGGTGGCGCGAATTTTAATACGTTATTGCCTCCCTGTGGATACGACCCGCTCCTCTACGAGTGGTTATTTGTTGTTAAAAATTGATTAGTCGATTTTTCCACCACATTAAACTACAAATGACTTAAAAGCAAAAGATCGACCAGTCACATACAAGAGTCAAAAGATCTGTCTACTTTGAAACTAGACAATCTTATTGGAAGCCTAATGGCCTAGGAGGTTTAGCTTCAACACATGAAGGAGCATGAAGATGGAGTCAAGAAGACCATAGCCCTCGAATCCAATCAATAATCTGAAGATTCCTCAAGTGAAGACGAAGAGGAATACATAGCCCTCCTCTCTAGAAAGTTTAGAAAGTTCCCCATAAACAAGAGGAGCTGGAGAAAGAAGAAAGAAGAGGCCAAAGCAGATGCCATTATCTGCTACAACTGCAAGAGAAAAGGACACATCAAGAAAGATTGTCCACTTCTCAAGAAGGAATCAGAAAAGAAAAAGGGATTTCCCAGAAAGGAAGGAAAGAAGAAGGCCTTCACAACAACATGGGATGAATCAGACTTGAGTTTAGAAGAAGAAACCTCTGAAGAAGAAGCTCTTCTAAAAGTAATGGCTCTAGAAGATGAGGTAACCCTTTTCTCACAAGATGAGTTATTAGAAGCTTTTCTTGAGATGCAAGACATAGCTAAGTCACTAAAATTAGAAAATAAAAACTTAGCAAAAGCATTAGGGGAAGAAAGAGCAAAAAAGGATATGCATATTCAACGAAATAAAGAGTTTCTAATGAAATCACCTCATTAAAATCACATATAGATAATTTAAAGGTAGATATAGATAAATTAAAAGAAATTTTGCTATTCTCTTAAATGGTCTGGTTAAATTCACTAAGGGAAGTAGAAACTTACATAAGCTATTAGGAACACAAACCGAGAGCACCACAAAATTTCAGTTAGGCTACAAACCTAAAATCCATCACGAAGCATTTAGTTCTAGCCAAAACAAAAAGAAAGGTAGCTTACCTAAACAGGTAGCACAAGCTAACCACTGTGGCCATAAACAAAAATGAGTACCAAAACCACTATTGCAATCCTATTTTGTAGGTCAAGTAGACTATAAGAAGTGGACATATCAACAAATCAATAGAACATTGAAGCCACTCTACAGATCAGCCAAACCAAGACCTCACAAATGTAAACCAGCGACAGGAATGAGAAGAAAGGAGATGGATCATAAAAAATGGATGTTCAAAGCATATGACCGGAGAGGAAGGCCTATTCCTATAGCTTCACTACTAAGAAGGTGGTATGGTCACATTTGGGAACAACCACAAGGGTCGTATTATTGGTACTGGCCAAATTAGTAACTCTTCCACTTCTTTTGAAAATGCACATTTAGTTAGTGGATTAAAACATAATCATCTAAGTGTAAGCCAAATATGTGATAAAAGATATAGAATCACTTTCACATCAAATGGATTTAAAATATAGGATAAGGAAACAAAACAAACTCTTCTCAAAGGAAACAGGCATAAAGATATCTACACTGTCAACTTCAACAAATGCAATAGTCTTGAATGTCTTGTCGTATCTGATGAAGAGGTAACACTTTGGCACATACGACTAAGTCATGTTCACATGGGAAACATTAGTAGACTTATGAAGCATGAGCTTGTCAACGGTCTGCCAAAGATCAACTTCAAGAAAAGTAAAGTCTGCGATTCTTGTCAAGTTGGTAAACAAAACCAAAAAGGATGGTTAGCACCTCACAACCTTCGGAGCTACTTCACTTAGAGTTATTCAGACCAACCAAATCCAAAAGCCTAAGTGGGTGCAGATATTGTCTAGTCATAATTGATGACTTCTCTAGATTTACTTGGGTACCCTTCTTAAGAAGTAAGAACTTAACCATTGCTACCTTCAGCAAACTAGTTAGAAGACTACAAAATGAAAAAGGATCTGAAGTGATTAGGTTTGGAAGTGATCGCGGCGGAGAATTTGAGAATGATCTTTTCCTAATTTTTGTGATCAATATGGGATAAAACATGAATTTGCTTACCCTAGGCTGCACCTCAGAATGGTGCAGTTGAAAGGAAAAATAGGACCCTACAAGAGTGTGCTCGCACAATGCTGCGGGAGTCAAAGTTGCCTGGATATTTTTGGGTAGAGGCTATAAACACTGCTTTCTATATCCAAAATAAATCCCTAATTTGACTAATCCTAAACAAAACACTTTTGAACTCTATCATGGAAGAACACCTAGAACTTCCTACTTCAAGATATTTGGTTGTCATTGTTTTATACTTAACATCAAGGGCAATCTTGATAATTTTTATGCTAAAAGCTCAGAAGGAATTTTTTTAGGTTACTCAACTAGAATTAAAGCCTATAGAGTTTCTAACAAGAAGAATTCAGTTGTTCAGGAAACTATGCATGTTTCATTTGATGAAACACTAACTCAACCAAAATCTTCTGCAAACAATGATGATGATGATCTAATAGATGGCCCATCAAACATTCCAAAAGAAAATGTTTCTCATGAACTACCTAAAGACATGTCCTATGTGAAAGATCATCCAAAAGAATTGGTGATAGGAGAATTGTCCAAAGGAGTTCAAACAAGATCTTCCTTTAATACTTTAGCTTTCACTACATTTGTTTCTCAATTAGAACCTAAAAATGTTAAGGAAGCCTTTTCTGACAATTGCCAGATTATTGCAATGGAAGATGAGTTGAATCAATTCAAAAGAAATCATGTAATGGGAACTTGTTCCAAAGCCTGACTCTCAGACCATTATAGGAACCAAGTGGGTCTTTAGGAATAAAGTTAATGAATCAAGAGAAGTAGTTAGAAATAAAGACAGACTTGTGGCCCAAGGATATAATCAAGAAGAAGGAATAGATTTTGATGAAACATATGTGCCTGTAGATTGCCTAGAATCCACTAGAATGCTACTAGCCTTTGCCTCCCATATGAAGATTAAACTTTTTCAGATGGACATCACAAGTGCCTTTCTAAATGGATTCATCAAGGAGGAAGTCTATGTTAAATAACTTGCAGGTTTTGAAGATGCTAAATATCTAGACTATGTATACAAAATAAACAAAGCATTATATGGCCTAAAACAAGCTCCACAAGCTTAGTACTACAGATTAAAAACTTATCTAATTGAAAATGAGCTTAAAATCGGTAAAATAGATCCAACTTTATTTACAAAAAGGAAAGAATATGATCTATTAATAATACAAATATATGTTGATGATATCATTTTCGGTGCTACTAATATCTGTTATGCCAAGAATTTGCAAAGGTAATGCAGGATCAGTTTGAAATGAGCATGATGGTAGAACTTCGGTTCTTTCTTAGACTTCAAATTGACAAGCTATTGTCTGGAATCTTCATATCTCAAACAAAATGCACCACAGAGATCTTGAAGAAATTCTCTATGGACAAAGTGAAAGGCAAAGAAACACCTATGGCAGCCTCTACACAATTAAAATCTGACGACACAAGTAAATCTGTAGATCAAAAATTATATAGAAGCATGTTAGGATCATTATTACACTTGACTGCTAGTAGACCTGATATTCTCTTTTGCATTTGTTTGTGTGCTCGCTTTCAATTAAACCTTAAAGAAACACATTTAAATGATGTTAAAAGAATACTTAGATACTTAAACAATAATAAGACCTAGGACTTTTCTATTCCTTTTGTGATGCTGATTATGCGGGTAGCTTTACAGACAAAAAGAGTACTAGTGGAATGTGCCAATTTCTCAAAAATTCCATAGTCTCTTGATTCTCCAGAAAACAAAACACCGTTTCACTTTCAACAACTGAAGCAGAATATGCAGCTGCATCTTTAGGTTGTTCACAACTATTATGGATGAAACAAACCTTACAAGACTTTGGCCTATCCTACAAGAATAACCAAATACTGTGTGACAACACTAGTGCCATTAACTTATCTAAGAATTCAATACAACACTACGACTAAACATATTGATGTTAGACACCACTTTTTAAGAGACCATGTCTTAAAAGGAGAAATTAACCTAGAGTTTGTTAAAACAGAACATCAAGTAGCTGATATCTTCACAAAACCATTGCGGAAAGAAAGGTTTAACCTAATTTACCATTCACTAGGTTTATCTAGACTAAAACAACTTGATTGATATGATTGACTGATCTATTTTACACTGTTGATCAATCAATTTTTTTAAATTGATCGACCAAAACATTTTGATCAATCAAAGTCCTTGTTTGATCAACCAAATTCTTTGGCAGGAAATTTTCCTCCAAAAATTTGAGTTTTGATCAATCAAATTAGTTGTTTGATCGACCAATCCAGTTGGGCAGGAATTTTCCCTCCAATCATTCAAACTCTATCAACCAATTAACTTAATTGAATAATCATATCTTATTTTGATAGACCAAAACTGGGTGGTTTCACTTTTCGAGATTGCGATCTTTTTACCTCGAATCTCACTCCTAATCTACCTAATCGACCTTAATAACCGTGATTAGCTACCTAAAATGATTTTACCTATTTTGTTAATCATCATTTCTATAAAAAAACACATGTTTTACCATCAAACCTATCTTTTTACCACCTATACCCCACTATTTGGTCTCCACACTTTCTCCATCACCAAACAAAAATCTCCATCTGACCCTACCTCTCCTCCTCCAACGACGGTGATCGACCAATCATCATGCCACCTCTGACCATTGTCGTCTCTCACATAGGGAAGCCACATCACCTTCATGTGTCCTCCATGTATGCAACACCTCGCTCGACACCTCCTCCTTGCCATCTTTGCGTGACCTCAAGCCCTTTTGTATGAACTTCATCTAGCCATGCACACCTCTCACCGACTGTCCTCCACATCCTCGCTGACCTCCCTTTGATCAACCATAACTTGATCGATCATGGTACACTCTAACTTGAATCAAATCTGTTTATTTTAGGATTTTATTTGAGTATGGAATGTGCTATAAGTTGATCTGATTTTATTGTTGGTTATTTGTTTAAATGCTCATGAAATCTTGTAGTATAAGTGAGCTAACCATTTGCGTACATCTCATTTTTGTTGCGTATGACCACTTTTTGGTCGACCAAATTTCTTGGTTGACCGACAAAAAGTTGGTTTTCCCAGAACTCTATCCGAATTATTTTTCATCGACCAGTCTAAGTTTTTTGATTGACCAACGTGTTTTGCAATATTCGGAAATGGCTCCAAACTGCACACATGGCTCCTCTTCTGCTCATCGTGATGATACATTTGATCAATTTTTCATCACTGAGGCTGCTCACGACGGTTTTTCTCTATTTGCCAAATTTTCACCACATGTTGGTAGACTTGTTGATTTTGCCTACTTCGAGTCTATCCTTACCGAAATTTGCAAAAGTTTTACATATCACCAGATTTCACATCTTTTTGTGTAGAACTTTCATGCGAATTCTAAAAATCGCCACATACTTGATGTTGACCCAATGGCTTGTCACCTATTTTAATCCAATTCGAAGAACATAGGTGAGGGCTTCGACATAGAGTTGACCTCGAACATCTATGGCATAGAGGTTTTGGTCAATGTAGATGTTCTTTCAAAGATTTTTGGTTGTCCGTCTGTTGGTCCAACCTTTCTTGAGCTCCACTAGTAAACACAGACAGATACCATTAGGGAGACCCAGCTCACTCCCTCTCATTTTGACTTGGGTCGTCTAGCCAAGTCCCCCTATTTTCGTCATTTACCCAGATTTCTTAATCGTGTCCTTTTATGGAATTTTATGTCCAAATCCACATCTTTTGAGAACTGCTCTAGCACTATGCTCATTACTCTTTATGCCTTTCTTAAGAATAAGTGGTTCAACTGGAACCACTTGATTCTATATTTAATGAACACCACCAGCTCCTTCCAATTTGGGACACTTCTTCCCCACATCTTCCTACATTTCAATGTTCCCATGGATATTAATCATAAACAGTTTATCACTAGAGTCTCCATATTTGATAAGCTCACTTATACGAAGATGGAGCAAGCTCAGCGAGCCCGTGGTGTTGATGTAGCCCAAGAGCAGCAGCAGCAGGAACCATCAGTAGTCGCTCCTTTCCTACCTTATGAGCACTTTATAGTGACTTGTCCTCCTCCAGTGCGACCCTCTCCGTCCTTCTACAAGCAGGAGTCGGGCCTTTTGGACAAACATCTTTCAAGCAGGGATTTTGTCAATATCCAGGATGTGACGAATGGTATTTCTTTGATGATTCATCGACAGAGAGAGATAGACTTGGTGATGATGAGACATGGGCATCAAGTATCAAACTACTTGAATGCTTAAAGCCAGTTCTTGGATAGACTTAGAGAGTCTATTCATGACATTCAACAACAGCTTCACCGGCCTCCTTGACCTTGTCGATCTACTACCATGCCTCCATCATCAGCAGCACCTCCTCCCCTCCTCCTACCATTGCAGCCACACCAGCAGACCAGCAGGTTACACCACCTTGCAGGACATCTAGGCAGGCAACATTGAGATTGTCAGCTCAGCGTCGCCTGTGTCTTGGTTAGCCTGCCTCCTCAGAAAGATCAGATTCGATGGATCTTGAGTTGGATACAGACCTCCAGAGCACGATGGATGCCTTCATGGCATCGCTAGATGATTAGCTTTAGTTTCTATTTTTCTTAGCTTTTATTTGATTATAAAATTTAATATTCTCTAAACTATTTCATTTTTTGTTGTGCTTATCTAGACTCTTTTTTCTCATTATAATATGCATGGATATTATCTCTCTTAGATATATTTTACTCTCTTTGTAATTGCACGTTGAAATTATTGTTCCTTTATTTACATGCTTAAGGGAGAGTTAACTGAGAAACATACCAACATGTTTTACTTTTTACTGAAACAAAAAGGGGGAGATATTTTGTATAACTATTTTAATTTCATAATTATAATTTTGTTGTCATAGAAAAGGGAGAGAATGTAAGCACCTGTATTTTGATGCACCAAAATTATGTTTACTGCTAGACTAATATTTCAGGACTATCTCAGATCAGAGCTTCTCTCTTGATCAAGTTCAGATGGTTGCTGATCTGTGTCTTTTACTTTTATTTGAGTTTAGGATATTATTGTAAGGAACCTCAGAATAAAAGTCAAATGGATTTTTGCGCCTCTTTCTAAAATCAGTTTTTAGAGTTATTGATCGACCAATTTTACTACTTAATCGACCAAATTTGATTGATTAACCAACCAACTTAGATAATCGATCAAACCAGCCTATTTTAGGAAGTTCATTAAAACTCTTTTGATTGACCAACCAAGCTAATTAATCGACCAATTAGTGATCGATCAAATAACTATATTGATCCACCAAACAACATTTTGATTGACCAATATACCTTAATTGATCGACCAATTTGACTCTCTTTTCAGGCTAACTTTTCAGTATAAATAATGATCGTACACAACTCTTTTTCACAATCAACTTTCAATAGAAAAAATCTCTAAAAGATTAGAGCTTCTCATGCTTCTTTCAAGTGCTTCTACGCTTCGCTATTCACATAATTCAAATCACGTTGTTTCAAACCTCTGCTGAATTTCTGGTTTGATTTTTATTGAGGTTCCATAGATATATTTATTGTTCTCTTACATTGTTGTTTTGATTAACAGATCCCAAGTTGTTAGGAAGATCTGTTGTTGTTATTGTGCTTCTCTTTAGAATAAAAAGAGAAGTGTTTGTAAAGAGGTTGTGCCACCCTTGTTCAAGTGATACGATAGTGGATTGACTAACTTTGACTAGTCGAGAAAATCCTAAGTTGAGAGACTTAGGTAATGCTTTTCACCCGATTTGGGTTTCCACTCTAAATCCAAGTGTAACTTGTGCTTGATTTTGTTCTGAATTCATTTTTTTTTTTATTGTTTCAAAAAGGAGATACTATTCACCCCTCCCCTCTAATATAGGTTACGATCCACAGGCAAACCCTCACAAGCTTGTGGCGGTCATTTTTCTGGTTGTAAGACCACTGCAAAAGTTTTGCAGTGTGGGTTTTATCGACGCCCTCTTTTTGCGAATTCACAGATGCATTGTAAGGCATGTAGTTGTTGCCAAACTCTTGGTAGCATGTCACGTAAAGGCATGATTCGTCTAAACCTAATTGCTATCTGTGAAATCTTTGACATTTAGGGCATAGATTTTATGGGTCCTTTTCCATCTTTTTCTAGCTTTGAGTACATTTTACTCTTTGTCAAATATGTTTCTCATTGGATCGAAGCCATACCCACACGCACAAATGATCATAGAGTTGTCACTCCTTTTATTCAAAATCATATCATCTCTCATTTGGGGTACCATGTGCTATCATTTCTAATGGTGGATCCCATTTCAATAATGCCCATTTTACGAATCTACTTAGAAAATACAGGGTCACACATCATATTGCTACACCTTATCATCTCCAAACTAATGGGCAAACCGAGGTCTTTAACCAGGAGATCAAAAAGATCCTTCAAATGACAATCCGACCTGATAGGAAGGATTGGTCTTCCTCATTAGATGAGGCTTTGTGGGCTTATAGGACTACCCACAAGACACCCATAGCCATGTCACCATACAGACTTGTTTACGGGAAACCCTGCCATCTTCCTGTAGAAATTGAACTCAAGGCCTATTGGGCAATCAAAGCCTGTAATCTTGACTTTGTGAAGGCTAATGATCATCATAGGTTGCAACTTAGTGAACTTGAGGAACTCCGAAATGATTCCTATGTGAGTTCTAAGTTGTATAAGGAAAAATTGAATCCTTCCACAACAAACACATTTCTCGCAAATCTTTCGTACCTACTCAGAAGGTGTTGCTCTTTGATGCCCATTTAAAACTCTTCCCTGATAAACTTAGATCCAAATGGATAGGACCATTTGATGTCATTAGAGACTTTGACAATGGAGCTGTCAAAATCACTGTACCTAACAAGATTCAACCCTTCAAATTCAATCATCAATGCCTCAAACCTTATCTTGAAACACTTATTTTGAGTCTTGTTGGAGATTGTTATACGCTCCTCTAATTCTCTAGGGTTTACGCCTAGCTGAAGGCATAAAACTTAGCACATTTCTTGTATATAACTATTTCCTGCGTTCCACACTCTTATCTACTTATACACTTGAGATGTACCTTATCTGTCACTTCCGTATTTTCCTATTCTTCATTTAGTCCGACTGACCACTCTGACTTAGGTTAGACTTGAATTCGTCCCCATAGAGATTTTTTATCTCCTCTTTGCAACTCCTTCCATCACCTTATACTAAGTGAAGTATAGAATCTTTTTCACCCTTCATACAATGACATTGTAAAATTTTGGCTTGGGTGGTGTGAAGTGAAATCTTAGTGCTCTAAGTGTATTGGTAGATAAAAGTTGAGAAAAATGTAAAAATACCTAAAAATTTTTTAAAAAATTGAAAAATACATAAAAATTTGATAAGCATAAAATAAAAATAATAAAAATATAAAAATTAAAAATAAAAAAATAAATACAGGGATTACATTAAATTCATTTCAAAGAAGAATTGAAGAAAAATATTAAAAAAAACATATTTAGGTACTTATATTAGTAATTAAAGGGCTTAATTTTCTTTTTAAGGTCAGAAATAAATATATATATTAGTAATTAAAGTGCTTAATTTTCTTTTTAAGGTCAAAATAAATAAATAAATATTTATTTATTCTAAATACTAATAAGGGCATTGAATCCTTACTTTGGACTTTCTCTTGAATATCTTTTCAAAACACGTATTTGTTTGTGAATTTTGAACAGGATTTTTCTTCAGTTAGAGTTTGAAACCCTAATAGGAATTGCTTTTTCCGCTCTTTATTCTAAGAGAAAGTAACTAAGATGTTATTAAGTTTTATACGAGACTTAAATTTTAGAACTAAATTGTAACTTTCTCGGTCAATAAGACTATGTTAGATCCTTCTGATTTTTGAATATTTATTTTTACTACCAAGTTGAGTAAAGAGACTAGATACCTAGAGTTGATTAAGTAAAGAGTTAATAGAATCCTTAGCCATAAGGTCTAACAGACTATAGTTAGCTTAATCAAGCAAGGTCTTCTAGACTTGGCGAGTTGCATCTTGATAGATCTTGCGGGTTGATACTAATGGTTTAAGGGACTTGAAAGTGAAAGGCTTTGCTGTCCACGCTCTGGTTTGAGAGCTAAGTAACCTAAGCATCCAAAATTCATACACATTAGAATTGTCTTGCTTGCATCTGAGACAGCAAAAACATAGAGGTTAAGAGATCGATTCTATATCCTCTTTAGTCTAAGGATTTCCGTAGGCAGCTCTTTAAAGGGTAAAGGATGTGCCACTTACCTAGAAAAAGGATTTGGAGTATTTAATTTAGTAAGAAAAATAAGAAGGAGAAGAAAAATAAATTTATTGAAAAAAAATTATAAATTATGTACACCCTGCAGTTAAGTATCTCAATACAAATGGATACTTTGCAGTTTGTGTCCACCAAATAAAGCATCTCGCTACATATGGATGCTACTCGTTCCTCCATCAATAAAAACACCTCACTACAAATGGGTGTTTTAACTTATAGAAAATGGATAAGAAAAGTATGGAGATAAAATATAGGAATAAGAGACCCAGTGGTCCACTGGGAGATATACACCTAGAGTGTTGACCTTGGGATAAAAACCTAGTGAGGAGAAAGCAACCAAATTTGAGTAAGGCCAAGCCAAAGGCTTGAATTGGAATAACCTGGATTGGAAATTGATGTCTTAAAATCTGGATTTTGCAACTTCAGATGCCTTTAGGATGAGTCTACTCATGAGCATGGATGCTTTAAACTCATAGATACTGAACCTTGCAAGGGGCAGTGATGGTTGAGAAATTGGGTTTTGGAGACTAGCAATTAAGGCTTAAAGGAGATAGATTGACAAGACCCTAGCTTTAGAAGTCTATCCTTGATGTATTGGCTGGTTGGTTTAGGGATTTTACTCTACTCTGAATTTGGTTAATAAAGGGAGTTTAGTTGATTTGCAAAAGCTTAGGTTGGTAAAAATCGAATTTCACGAGCTTAAGGGTTAACCTATGCCTATTGAATTTTTGAGTTAGAATTTAATTTCCAGTCTTTGAGTCTTGTTACATTACTCATCTTGACTTCTTTGATTTTTAGAGTTTAGAGTGGATACAGAGAATAAATGGGTTTCCAATGTTCTGATTTGAAAGAAATTCCTGTCAAGATTCTATTTTTACGAATACGTATTTCTGAAAGGTATTTAGGGTTTTGAGTTCATTGTAAGTGAATTCTCGCTAATGCTTCATCTATTTATGTATATTTATTTAAAAAATAAAAATAAAAAATATGGATATTAAAAATTTTCTGACCTAAGCATTCCTCAACTATAGAGTATTTATAATTATTTAATCACTCTAGTGCTTAAATCATCATATTTTTGGTTAATTTTGATAAGGACTAGCAAAACCTTGGCTTGGGAGTATGATGAGAGACTCATCATGGCTCCTAATTATTACTAATTATCTAGTTCCCCTAACTAATTAACTAAGAATACACTAAATACAAGGTTAATTATACTTTAGGGGTAAATTACCAAGGAACTGCAAAATATGTCAAAAATGAAAAATAAAATAATAATTAATCTTAATAATAATTTTATTAATAATTTGGACTCAAAATAATAATAATTGGATATATAAAAAGTATTTAACTTAACTAATTTAAAGATCTAACTAGTTAATTAACCTATTTAATTATATCATTTAAATAAATATAGCCAAAAAGGGAAAAAACATAATTTCAAGGCATAAATAAAATATTTACCTAATTTATAATTATATATAAAAAAGTTGAAAGATAAATAAACAAAAATAAGCCTTAAAACTCACTGTTTATGTTTTAGTCCCTAGTTTTCATTTCAAGTGAGTCCTTTTTACTTACAAATAGGTCCTTTTATTTCAAAAATGTCCCTATGAGCACAAGTCATCTTCATTTTTATCTTCAACTATGGACGGTCCACATTATCTAGTTTCCATACCATAGATGACCACTGATCTGACGTCAGTATTCCACCGTAGCTGCTGTCATTGCTCCTCTCACCTTCTCCTCATCCGATGAATTGGATTACTAAGAAATCCTATTTGACCTAGCTGTTTAACTTCACGGCATCGAAGACGACGTTGGTGAGTACAACAAACCTAGAGGAAATTCCATCTAGATTTGGACCACCACTTATAAATACCCCGTAGGACCTCCAATTCTCGGTTAGCAACCCCCTACCCCCTTCCCCCCCACCATGGTCATTCTTAGGTTTTGTCCTAACTCCGACATCTTCCCATCACCTTTCTTGAGTGCTACCATCGAGGAGTACTACCTCCCTCACCTCCATTTCCACTGCTTCACCTTTTCAACAGTGCTCGAGCACCCCATAGCTCTGATCCTTCCACTTCGTTTGGCTGGAGATTCTACTCTCAACTGCTCTGATTTCGCTCTCGTCTTCACCCTACCACCGATGAATTCCCTCACCTCCCACATTCAATTAATTGTAGGTAACCTTAGATTTTAGCGTAGCTTACTTTAGAGTAGAGAGTTAGTTTAGTGTAGTTTTAATGATGATTTCAAGTTGTCTTCCACAGCTCCAATGAGCTCCTTGAGCTTGACAGGAGCATTAATTTTGTCTTTTAAACACACAGATCACTCTCTAATCTCTGGCAGGATCATTTCTACCTCACAAATTACAAGACTTATCACTACTCGCCTAGATCCACTACACCTACACCAGATCTCCTCCACTATCCATGATGGAGGGATCTAAGTTAAAATCACATCCATTTAAGATCCTCCATCACCTTATCATACCACGAGGTTTGATCTGTTATTCATAATAATAGAAACACCCAATTTTCCATTCAACCTTTGAGCTACTATCAATGGCGAGCTTAGAGGAGTTATATCACCTAATCACACACACAAATGCCATCACCGAACCCTCATAATCAATTCCCCTCACTCAATTGAGTGAGATGGCAATTCTTGAGTTCAGATGAACTCAAGAAGTGATTCTACTCTATTACTTGACAAATCCATACTTCTTATCAATAATTGATAGAATTAAGGAATTCTTAAGGTTCCTTGCGACCTCAAGATTTGATTAAGTTCCTTTTGAAGTGTTTCATGGAGATTTGATCTCCAATGATCCATATTAGTGTTCACCAGAGCTCATCGGCGAACCAAATTAAGACCTTTAGCCTTCCAATTCTCCTAAGAAGCTCAAGATCGCTTCTTCATGCTGTGAGGATCAAATTCAGATACTGGGATTTAAGTTTTGATGAATGATCATATCTATTGGGCATTGTCTTCCTTAGCTCCGGCAAAGCTACGAAGGTACATTCGATGAAGTTTAGAGTGTGAAAATAGATCCAAAAGCAAGTGTGAACCTTGTATAATCTATTCTAGTATTCAATTATGTCTGAGGATCTCTGGAATTTTCAGACGAATACATCTTCGATCAAGCTTAGGAGATGAAGTCTAAACACACTATAGGAGACTTTCAAAACTCTATTTTGTGGTTCTAAATTGATTCCTTGAGTTGAATTAGACCTACCAAGACCTTTAATTCAATATGAACTACTTGCCATTAGAAAGTCAACCTTTAAGCTGAACTGGTCAACCTAGGGTTGTTTGTTAGGTTTCAGATCTTGGAATTGAGATTTAAGGGATGTTTTGAGTTCGTAGGGTGATTACGATGTTAATGGAACCAATTAGAGTAAAATTTATTGAGGTTTAGTGTGAATTCGATTACCTTCACAGATTGGGTACAAACTAGAACCCAAAGTTTTTTAGAGCCTTTTCATTGAGATTTCAACTCAAATTTCACCCAATTTTGTTCCATTTGAAATTTTAAGTCGATCTGGATCATTATATAAGGATCTGAACTACTTGTTTGACTGGTTTACCTTTTAAATCAGTGATCCACACTTAACAATCAAAGCTCTGAAGCTTCTGGAGCTTCTGAAGCATCCTCAAACATCAATCTCTCTCTCAATCACTGCAGAATGTCTTGTGCAACTCTCTTGGACTCTCAATCAAGAGTTTATTCAAATTTGCAGGTCATTTGACTTGAATTCTCTCTCTGAAGTGCTTTAAGGACACTTGAATAGTGTCATGTTCATTAACATAATCTTTGGATCAATTTCAATCTAAATCCCAAATTGAATCTCTTAATTGAGAGAGGAGCTCTTGAGCTCTCATTCGAGCTTTGGATCACCTTGATTGGTGATTAGCAATGCGCTGCGAAGAAGATATGTAGCTTATTTGTCCCACTTCAGCAATTGAGGTGTGGCCACACACATAAATAAGGTATTTGTGAACCCGGTGCTTCAGTCATCAAGCGCTGGGTGCACAATACCTTCTGACCATTCTGATCCTCTTGAGTGCATGTGGCATGCGTGTGTGCGAGCATCTGTGCACGTGGGCTTAGGTGGGTATGAGCGTGTGGGCCTGAATGGGCTCAACACTATGCAACCTATAAAGGCTTAAATCCACCACTAATAAACTAGGATAGGTTTGAATAGGGTTTGGTCCCATCCTTTGGGTGTTGTGTATCCTCGAAAGAACTGGTTTGCCCATTAACCAAATTTTTGGTTAAGCGTTAAAAATTGGATTAAGAACTTAAAAATGGCTAAGTGTGGATGGTTTTACATAGTGAGGGTTAAAGAGAGGAGAATTAAGAATGAAGAGAGTTGAGAGTGAAGAATGACAGACAAAATGAGCTGTGAGAGAAAGATAAAGAACTGAGAGAGAGGAATGCACGAGCAGAGAAAGAGTAAAGAAAAAGAATTGAGAATAAAAGAAGTGAAATGGGAAAGAGACATTTGATGATGTAATTAGAAGTCTATTTTCCACATTTAAGTCATCTGATAGACTTAAGAAACGTCTGTTGGAGGTTGAGTTGAAATTAAAGATTAAGATTAGCAAGTGTTTGAGTTTTATTATTGAAAAGCATTTGTATTTATCTGTAAACATTTGATTTTTTGCCTTATACTTTACAATAATCATCTCTTACTATTTAATGATGTAATCATTCATGTACATTTCTTCTATAATGAAATAGTTGCAAATTTTAATTATTGAATCGATGCGCAATTGTTCATGTGCTTAGAATATTTTGTAATTAATGTAGTAATTAGTTGTTAATTTAAAATAATAAAAATGGTGAATTGATTAAGTTTATACCTCCTAGTGAATGGCCTGGACTCACCCAGTTAAAAGAAATAAAAAACTAAAATGTTAGGTTAGCTTGACCCTATACTACAATCAATGACAACGATTTAACAAATGAAGTTAACCTAAGTCTGTTCTTTACATGATTAATTAAGACTAGTATCCTTAATTAACTATGTGGAGAATTGAACGATCAGTTCCCCCAGCTGCTGGATGAAAGTAGTAATCCTCCATCGTAGAGTTAAGTCTTCCCAACTGGGAAGAATTTCTTCAGGAAGGCCGATTTCAAATTACTCCAGGTGGCGATTAGTCTTCCTATAGTACAGTACGAATGTGTGGCCCTATCCCTTAGTGAGTGGGGGAAAAGTCTCATGATGATCTGCTCCTTGTCTACATTCCTCACTTTTGTGGTCTGAACCATGGTGAACAGATCCTTTAAATGCTAGAATGGATCCTACAAGCTAATCCCGTGCAAATGTTTAACCAGGCTTAAAAGATAGGGCTTGATTTCCACATCTCCAACGGGAATCATTACTCTGGGATGATCCTCGTAATTTGAAGGATCATAGAAATCCTTCAAGGGTTGAGCATCCTAACCATTCATTCACTGGAATCATGCTTGCATTTCCTATAACTGGTCCAACTACTCTAAAGCAACTCCCACTGGTTCGGAGGTGGAGGTGGTGGTGGTTGGTTATCAGCCATGGGATATGCTTTGCTGTAACTTAACCTTCACCTCCTAGAATGGTCTAAAGGTCCTTCCAGTTGAGGATTCGATGACCTCCTTCCAAGCATGACTTGTAAGGAAGTTCAAAGGACAATGAATAAGCCCTACAACACAAGAGAAACAATCCTATCCTTAGCCTACTGACCTACAAACTCCAAGAGCCTGCCTTAAGATTAGAAATGATTTGGTTTACTTCTATCCAATCAATTCAACCAGTTAGAGCAAGGAATTAGGGAGAAGGTTCTTCCTTTGGCTTTCGCCTTCGATTCCTTGATACCCCCCAACAACTGTTGGTTGACCGTACTCCCCTAGCTAGACATCAGATTGACCGATAGAAGCAAATCGATTACAAATAATTTCAATTTAAGCATCTAAGAGTGAGTCCAATCTTAGGGCAACGTCTACTCAATTTTAATTAATCTTAGGATTGAGTGTGCTCTTCTAATGTGATGGGCTCTTTAAATGCGTTGTACCCTTAAAAATCAATTAAGTCATGTGTACATGCACAACCAAGGGTTTTCAAACAAGATTATTAAAGATGAGGTGCCTTTTAGGGTTTAACCTTGTTTAGTATCTTTTAAGGTTTATATTCTTAGGTATATTTAGACAAGGTTCTGTGAGTTACACCAAATTTTAAAATCATGAGTACAGATGTATTCCTTTGAAGATCAGAAAAATTGTGGAGTGCCTGGTTTTGACCCTAAGTGCTGAATCCTATGGGGCAAGCTACTTGATTTTTCACTTTTATAATGAAGTGGTGCCTCCCAAATAGATCAAGCAATTAGCCTCTCGCACCACTAGTTAAAGACACACAAAATGATTTGACCTAATTAGATTTCAAGTCACTTATGTGTGTAATCAGTTCGGGTATACTAGGTCCACAAGTCGGATTCTCAATTAGTGGCTAAATTTGAGAGATAGTGTGGGTGTGTAAGGTGTATGAGTTTTAATCTTGGCCCAAAATCAGAGAAGAATTTTTTTTTGTAAATTTTTTTATATTTTAGGTGGATAAGATGAGTGGAGGTGACAAACAGCAACCAAATCTAACCTAGGGTTTTTGCAAGCTCCTAGGTTGATTTAGATCTAAGTTATTTATATGGTGGAATGAAATCTATGGGTGGGATAAGAGTTCACTTACAGATCTTCAAAACCTGTGCTTGATATGAATTTTACGTGATTTGTAAATATGAGTTTCTAACCGTTGTAATCCATAAAATTGATCGACTTTTAAATTTATAAAACTTAGATAGTGGGAGTATCTAGGGTGATCCAAGGAGGCAATTAATAGTTATCAAAATGATATTCTCTCTCACTAACTCAAATCCACTTTCTTTTTTGGTTTTTGTGAATTTGTGATTTTTATGGTATTTCAAAATTGAGTAACTAAGAAGCGAATTATGCCTAAGTTAATGAAATGGATGAAATCTGAAGTGAAACGATCACGGTTTGTATAAAAAAATGGTCGTTGTTGTAGTATATGTCACAAATACAAACCGTTATTGCGTCAATTTTATTTAATTACATAACTTTTATTGGTTTATTCCAGGTCATTCACTTGGAGGTAATTATTGATATACATCACTCTCTAAGTCCAACATTATTTTTTAATTCCAAAAGGATCAATTTTATGTACAATCATAAATGAATGAATTAATGAATGAAAGAATTAAACTATAATTTATTTATTGAAATGCTTGCAAACACAAATATATAAACAAGCATCAAACACTATACATATATACTATATACTATCTATTTATAACTTATAATACTAATACTTACATATATATACAATAATAAGTAATAATATATACTATATTAACTTAACTTAATATATTAACATATACAATAACATATATAATATGTATAGTGACAGATATAAATGTGGCTAAACTCTAGCAAAACTATGTACAGAATCTAAAGTAATAACTAAGGTCTATAGTGACACTTATTCTATCTACAGTGACGGATATTTTGTCAGTAAAGTTATTATGTTATTTATATACATTTATATATCAAACAATGCCTATACTACGTATACTTAATATACAGATACTTATTATTTACTTAATATACAGTATACTTATTTACAGTATACTTAAATATATATATACATATACATTATACGGATATACATATACACTTAACTCTTCTCTCTTTTTCTTTATCATGTTCTTCTTTCGGACTTAACTCTCTCTCTCTTCTTTTCTTTCTACTTTGTCATACTCACACTTAGTCGCTACACTCTCTCTTAGTTAACCCCTTATTAACCATCACTTAATTCAAAAATTAGGTTTTCAACTAGCAGGAGGCCTTTCCGAGGGATACATAGCACCCTCACGGGTGGGACCAAACCTCTACTAAGGGCCTCCCTAATTCATTAATTAGGCCCCTTAATCATGTTTTATGCTCAGTAATGGGCTTAATCAAGCCGTCACACAATGCATGGCTCCAGCCACACACCGCACACCATACTCATATCACATCTCAATGCCATAGCCATATCATGCTCAAGGGATAAGGGGGTAATGTTTTGTGTGCTCGACGCCCGTGACAACTTAATAGCTGGGAAGAAAAACAATATAAAGTGTTGCGGGAGCTCGTCAATGAACGATGTGGCACTATACGTGTCGCATCCCAGCACTGGAATTCCAGTGTGACTTGTCCTAATTCCGTGATTTTGGCCCTCGATTTGAGGGCCATATTTTATTATAATTTAAAAATGAATTATAGGGTTACAAAGTATTTACAAAGGGCTACTTAATTATATAATTTATTTATAAAATTAATTATGTTTAGTATACAAATAAATTACCTAAAGTTTACACTTTATACATATTGATTTTTAAGTTTATTTCTTAACTAACATATAAATTAGTTATTCAATTGTCTAATTGACCTATTACAGTAGTAATATACATATTAAAGTATTTAATACATATTTTTATTGTATTTTACCCGATTAATTTTGATTTATTTACTTTTAAATAGGCGATATCAGGGTGTTATACGTGTAAATTAAGTATAAATAGTATAATACATTATAAATATAGCTAAATTAATTTAATTTGCTTAAAATATAATTATATAAATGTACTATATAAGTTATTTTAGTTTTAACTTAAATTACTAATTTATTTTAATCTAATCTAATAACTTAGCTAGTAACTTAATAAATTAATTATTTTTTCTATATATATAATTAAATTATGGTACATGGTTTATTACGTACATAATATACATATAAATGTGTATGTACAATATCATTAATAAATATGCTTATTTATAGGTCTTTATTAATTTACTTAAAATATAGTACATATAAGTTAGTATAATTAATAAATAATCATATAGATAAGTTATATATAACTTAAGGTACATTATAGCATACATACATAAGTTATATATACATATTATATATCTATTGTACAATATATACATTTATAACTTAATATAAAGCTTATATTTACATGTATAAACATAGTATACAAGGTGTTTTTGGGTATTTTTAGAGTTGTTTCACTTTTTATGGGTTTTATATGTTTTGTAGAGGTAAGGGATGAGAAATAAAGAGAGATATGAGATGAATAGATTGTTTTTGGTGTTTTTGTTTTAAGGGTTTTTTATTGAGTTTTAAGGTAGACTGAAGTATCGGCTACCAAGGCGAGGGTTCAGAATACCATGAAACTTTGCAAATGGGTAGAGAAATAGTTAATCCTACTCACTGCACCTTTATTTTATTTTTTATAATTTTTTATAGAATTTTTATTTATTTACAAGTTGAGCACATTCTATGCCTAAAAAGGGTTTTCAATGAGAACCTAAGGCCTAGAAAGTAATTCTATGTGCTGAACATGCAGTTAAAACATTCAGATATAAGCATTAAGGCATAAAGAAGGTGTTCATGCACTCAAAGATGGTTTTCAATGAGTTTTGACATTAAATTTTCATAATTTGGATAGTTAGGCATAATTTTAGCTGACAGAAGAGACTTAAATAAAATGACAAGCAATTCATATACAGTTATAAAATCTACAACAATACAGGAATGCTTGTACACAATCTACACAACATTACATACATGTCAGCTATTCTAAATACTTAAACCTAAGCCTACAGTCCTTGTAATCTAGCCAACTGTCCAGTTGCAGCACAACAAAGCAGTAGCAACATCAGCAACTGCAACAGCAACTCAAGGGTTGTTCCAGACGTCCTTCATGCAAACCAGACATCTTAACTTAACTCAATTCCCTACTACAGTGTATCTAGAAATTAAAGAAACAATCTGCAGTAGGTTCAGATCTCCAATTTAGCAAACTAATTCCCTAATTCAGTCATTTATATCTTAAATCAGACTTGAGAAAGTCTGATCAAAGATACAAAATGTCTAAATTACAGGATTACTTTATTGAATTGGTTAAAATGCAGCTGCATCATGTAGCAATTTGATATGATGAAATGAAAATTTTGACTTAATCTTCCTACAGCTACTATAGACAATAGAGTAAAGAAAATTAAGCCAGATCATGAGTTCCATTGAAAACCAAATTAAAATGTTCCAGTGCTTGAAATAAGATTTAATCCCTTAAAATGTTGCTACTGTGCAGCCTTTTGATGTATTGAAATAGGGGGAGTTTTGACTTTAAAATAAAAATTCAAGGAACCGTTTACAACATAATCAGTCTAGACACTCATTCAAAAATAACTCTAAGCAATGCAATCATTATCAATACTTCAAAAATTCATGAGACAAACCTGAAAACTCTTTTAGTTAGCAAAAAAAAAAATAAAGAGAAGTACAGATAAGTCTCTCCAAAAATGTATTGAAATGCTAATATGCACCTCACCTTACATTATAGATAATGTAAACTAAGGTGGCAAATTAGGGTTTCAATGCGAGAAAACCAAATCACAAGTGTCTCAAACAGATTCTGAAAATTTCGGGATTCATTCCCTATCGAGGGAAGCTTGAAAATCACATAAAAATATGATTTATCCTCTCTCTTATGCCATAGACAGCATGAAGAGAGAATCTAAATACATCAATAAAACCATTGAAAACAAACCCAAATCATCATATTCGCATTAAAAACAAATATAGGGACTTTGTGAATTTGATGGGATGGATGGGGAGTCCTGCAAGTGAATAATGAGCACCTAAATCAGATCTGAATACTCAAAAGAATCAGGTCAAATTTGGTGCTCTGATGGGTGGGTGATTGGTGAAAAACACAAGGAAATCAGAAAGCAAAATGGAAACGTGTAGGGGGAGAAAGACAATGATCAGTGAATGGGGGAAATCGTCTCCTCTGATATGAAGTGATCAGAGGAGGTGAATATGTGGAATCTATGCTAACTCTACTCCTAAGCTATACTACAATCATGCACAGATCAGAACTAATCTACATCTAAATTCTACTGCTAAACTACTCTAATTGGCACTACAGCTATTTTAGAAAGTAGTAAACCTAATCTAAATGGAGGAATGGAACCTTTGGATCTCCACCTGGTGGATGGAGAGGAAGAATGAAGGGAGGAAGCGGTCCAGTGGAGTGAAAACTTGTTAGTAGAGTTTTGGGTCGCCCTCAGGTGCTACGGAGCCCTTAGAGGCAAGGAGAGTCAGGGAAGAAGTGGAATTCACAGTTGGTGGCCGTGAAAAGGGGAAATGTGGGGAGGAGAGCTGGAGGGGAAGAATGATCAGCTTAAGAGGTGTAGAAGGGAGCGATCCCTCATGCACTCAATTGTGGAGCTCCTTAAGTAGAGTGACAATGGATCAGAGCATCGAGGTGATGTGGTTAGACTCCAAGGGCATGGGCAATGGGGATTTGAGGAGAGGAGCATGCACAAATTTAAATCAAATCATAGTCGCTAGATCAGATCTGGGAGGAGAGGTGACCACATGCGCCAAGTCGTGCGAAGGGTCGATTCAAATCGAGCCACAAATCAAGCGATCAAGAGAATGAATGGCCACGATGGCCTCAATTCTTCGTGGCTACAGTAGCATGAGAGCTGCAGGTGGGTGCTATTTCTATTAGTGAATTTGCAGGCAAAGCCCCTTAGCAAAGGGGTAGAGAAATTGCACAGAAGCCCATAAGTGGTAGAAAGCTATAATAGAACGGCCCTTCGGGGCTTGCAAAAAGGTCCTTGCGGCCTACAAATGGGTCCTTGAAGGTTTTCTAGAGAACAAAATGTGATGTGTGAAGGACCTAGATGTGAATCCTTAATTGCAAAGCCCTGGTGATGTCCAAATGCACCCAAGATTTTATTGAAGCTCAATTGAACATTTTAAAAGTTAATTACACTTTTGATTTGGAATTTTGAGCTTATTTATATGTTCAATTTGCACTTCGATCACTATTTAACCTTCTTTAATAGAATATCTCATTTAATAACCTAATTATGCGCTTTTAGCACAAAATTGATGTTTTGGGTCTTTTTCTCTATTTCCCACACTTAACCCTTTTTATGTGTTAATTTGATAGTGTTTAACCTAGTTTCTAGCTTAACTTAGGCGATTTAGCTATGATGAGTCGCAACTCATCAAAATCATACCTTTCTAAGCTCACCCTATGCAAGTGTGCCTAGGGTAATTAGAAAGGACGAGTGGGTGAACAAAAATAATATCTTAAAGATTGAAATCAAAGCACATGATATAATGCAAGGCACTTGAATGTTGATTAAGAAGAAATTGTCTCCAAGTACTTGGGAAGCTCAATTGTGTGGAGGAATTCCACAAAATTAATCCCCTAGTAGAGGAATGCCTCTACTACAAAAATGATTGTAAAGAAGAAAGTAAAAAATAGAATAGTCTCTTAAAGTAATTGATGTAGTCCTTACTCCAAGTATGGTTACTCTCGAACTTAAAGAAGGCTTTTTCTTCCTTGAATTACTTCCTCTCTAGCTCCTCCAAGGTGGTAGACATCCACCTTACTCCCCTTCCTAGACATCCTCCAGTATAGGCTCCTTCACTTGGTTCTAAGGAAGAGGAAAATAAGATGTAGAGACTAGACGGGCATGGTAGAGACCCTTCTAATCTACACGCCTACTTTCCTCTTCCTTGGCCTTGTATGTAGTGTCTTTGGTATTGGATTGAAGTAGCCATGGATGGAGATAAAGGGAAGATATGGTGGGGTTTATATAGAATGGATGGGAGTTATGGTGGCCAAAAGGCACCATTGGTGACCGTCCACCATGCAGAGGTGCCTAATGTTTGGTGACAATTTAGGCCTTCAAGAATGGATGATTGGGATGGGGTTTAAGGGTGGATGGAGGGTAGATATTATAAGGGAATGTTGGTGCCAATATGAGGTGGTGGTTATAGGTATTTTTTGGTGCCAACATTGGGGTGGTTAAAGGTGGTGGTTGGGTGAAGAGATGCATGAAGTTGGCACCATCTTTGAAGGGTGCCAAGGTCGGTGGTTATCCCTTGATTTGGCGCCAAAAGGTGGAGGAGATAGTGGTGGTTTTGGTGGGTTTCTAGAAGAAGGTTACTAGGAGAGAGAGGTAGAATAGCTATCTTAGCCAACTAGCTAGCTAAGTAGAGCTGGCTTGGTTTTTATGGAGCTTGATTGAGCTTCTTTGAAGTTGAGAGGAGCTGAAGTAGAGTTGCTTGAAGACTTCCTAGCTAGCTAGCTTAGGACTAGTAGCCAAGCTCAACTGAGATGAGCTTCATGAGTTGGAGATGAGTTAGCTTGATTGGGCATGAGCTGGAATGCAGTTGTTGTGATATTCTATCTACTTATTCTTGGTGTTTATGCCTTTCATCTGTCAGGGTTTACTAAATTCTGATGTCTCCTCATTCCCTAACAAACAACAAAAGTGTATAAATACAAGAAATGATAAGAAAACTTGCTAATGCATGCCCAACCCTAACTATGCATGAAATGCTAAATGTAGCCTAATACTACAATGCGAACACAGAAACCCTAGGAACTAGATGTATAATTGGCCTAAGAATGATGATAAATTGGTGTTTATTAACGCTTTACTCTAATCTACTGCCTTTGGCTCACCTTGATCGTTTACTTGCATAGCAATAGATTAAAGAAAAGAGAGGTTTGAAAATAAGTAAATGCAGAAAGAACATGGAAAGTCAAAGTCTATTGCCTCTCCAACAACGGTGTCAAAATGTCTGACAAAAATTCGCGAGAAAATTAGGGTTACAAAACCCCCATCCTAGTACGTGTAAATTTTCACGATCAGATAAAGATAACCAAGACTAGTGAGACTCGGGTTGAACACAGGGAGGTACATTTGAAATCCACATTTTGTTTATTTATTTTTGGTATTTTGGGCCTTGTAATCACTTTTTGTGATTTTATATAGAGAAATAACACTAAATCAAGCAAAAGAATGTAGAAAGAGAGAGAGAAAATTTTGATATCTTGAAATCAAAATGGCCTTTATTGCAAACTAAATAAGAATGAAGTCAAATAAAATGAAAGAGGGAGGGGATGAGAGAGATCTCCCGAGATGGATTCCCGGTAAGACGTACGATGCTTGGTAGCAGCTGGATGAAGGAGGTGTGGAGTTGGATGAGAGGGATGAGGCTTAGGAGGAAGATAGGTAGAGGGAAGATTATCCAAGCTAAATGGAGATTTGGGATGAGGGATGGAAGCTACTAACCAAAGGGAATGGGGATGAGGAGGTAGAGGTGATCTTTTCCTTGAATGGGGGTGGGAGGATAGCTCTAGGCTTCCCTACAAAGGTGTGAAATTATTGTTAGTTCAACTACTCATATATAATATTTTGATGATTTTACAAAATGAAGAAAATGAAATAATAAATAAAGCGTAGCATATTGTTTTCTCTCTATAATAACATATTTGCAGGATTTCAAAAAGCTTTCCAAGACGGGAGATTAAAAGCGTGAAGACGAGTAGCATAAGTATTAGGTCTTAGGCTTTTTTCATGTAAACTTTCAAAGGTTGTAATTTTCATCTTATTTGAGTCTAGAAATATTGTAAAGAGCCCCCAAACATAACCTATAAATAGCTAACTTAGGCTCTCTACACTTAGGATAAATTAGAAACAAAAAAACCCAACACTTATACTTTTATCAGACGTCCAGTAAACAGTCCAGACGTCTGATTTTCCATCATAAGACGTCTGACATGTTTATCAGACGTCTAATTTCAAATATCTCTGCCTTTGTCCGTCTCCTCATAAACATCAGTCGAAGGACTTCACTTTCAGACGTCGATAACCATTCACAGACGTCTAATTCTTTACCCAGACGTCCTCATACTAACCGTTAGACTTTCCGTATGCAAAAACAATTTCCAGACATCTTGACACACTTCCAGACGTCTGTCTTTGAACCGTTGGCCATGATTTTCTGTGCGTATCTCTCTACGGCCACATAATCTTTTGGCAGAAGTAGGAAGGAAGAGTATTTAGGTTTCCAGACGTCTGGTAATGTCCTCAGATGTCCGTAACGACGTCTGATCCTTTAAACCTAGAACCCTGTTTGGATCCGATGATAACAGGAACGAATGCACCATTCATTAGACGTCCAGTAAACTAATCAGACGTCTTACGACATAATATCAGACGTCCTTCTTTTGATCCAATAGAGTCCATTAAGGATGTCCTGCAAGATTAAACGACCATAGGAAAAATCAAACGTCCTATAAGACGTCTGATCCTATAATTAGACGTCTGATATTGCTGTCAGAATCATCATTACCCTGATTTTGTGTGGATTTCGTCCTAAACTCTTGGGATTTGTCTCCAACGGCTAGAAGAGCTCTCCCAAGTGTTCTTGAAGGTTCCAAACTTGCCTATAAATAGACTACAACTCTTCTTTGGCAAAACACACACCTCTTGAGATACAATTCCATTAGAAAAATCTCTTGCTCACTACTCTAAGCTCCATCTTGCCCTTGTGCTGTGCTAATACTCTGATCAAAGGGCAAATCCATACTCCCGGCTCGCTCCGTTCTGCAAATCATCAGGGAGTTCTTTTCATGCTTAGTAGATAAGAAAGCAACTAAATTATTGGGGTGCTCTATAGGTGTTATTTTTACTTGTTAATTTTTTTATTTTGGGTATCCGGCCTGTCGGGTCCCCGTCTCTTCATCTTGAAGAGAGAAACCTCCGTTTAGGGATCGGAGGTGGGAATTGTAATTGAGGTACACTACCCTCGTTTAAGTAGTGTGGTTAGTGGATTGATCACCTTGTGATCGAAAATCCTAAGTCAAGAGATTGGCTTAGGTGGTGGTTTTCACCCATCTTGGGTTTCCACCTAAAAATAATTGAGTATATTGTGTGATTGAATTTGTTGTATTACAATACTATATAATTTCACTATTCACCCCCGCTCTAGTGCAATTTCATTTGGTATCAGAGTAGGTTTTCCGCCTACAAGAGTAACATCCGCGGAAAGATCACATGGAGGGGAAGGCGATTTCCACAAGCAGATTGGAGGGGCAATCCACCACTCGACCACCACTCTTCGAAGGAACCAACTACACTTACTGGAAGCTGAGAATGAAGATGTGGCTTCAAGCCAACGATTTCTCCATTTGGGAGAAATGCGAATCCGCATACGTCATTCCCGAGAAACCAGAAACTGGTTACACAGTGGAGCAAATCCATCACCTTGGACTGAATGCCAAGGCAATGAACTCACTCTACTGCGCTCTCAGCTCAGAGGAATTCAACCGCATCAGCCAATGCGAAACCGCCCACGAGATCTGGAGAACCTTGGAGGTTACTCACGAAGGTACATCTAAAGTTAAATCCTCAAAGATAAACTTGTTATCGCAGGAATTCGAAGCTTTCTCTATGAAGGAGAATGAAAGACTTGGGGACATGTACACCCGATTCACGTTAATCGTGAATAACCTCAAGTCTTTAGGAAAGACATTTATAAAGGGGGAGCTTCAAGGGAAGCTCCTTCGCTCCCTTGGACCTGAGTGGGAGCAAAAGGTAACGGCAATAGAAGAAGCCAACCAAGTAGAGGATCTAGACATGGAAAATCTACTTGGGAATCTCATGGCTTACGAATCAAAAATGGAGCAAAAGAAGAAATCAACCTCATCGGAGCCAAAGAAGAAGACCTTAGCCTTCAAAGCTACTTCGGATGATGAGGTAAGTACCGATGACGAAGAATTTGTTTTATTAGCTAAAAAGTTTAAAAAGTTTCTCAGAAATAGAAGAGAGATCAAGGGAAGGAAAAGAGAAGAAGATCCTCTAATTTGCTATAATTGCAAAAAGAGAGGTCACATAAGGAAAGATTGTCCCTTACTCAAAAGGGATGATGAGAAGAAACCCAAGAAGCCTTCTGACTACAAGAAGATCTCCAAACCGAAAGGATTCAAGAAGAAGGCGTTTCAAGCAACGTGGGATGACTCCACCTCCGAAGAAGAAGAGGAGGAAACAAATGAAGAAACGGCATGCTTGGGACTAATGGCAACAAATGATGGTTCCGAGTCTGAATCTGAGGAACCTGAGGTAAACCCCTACTCTTTGGATGAATTACAAGATGCCTTTGATTCATTATATATAGATCTTAAGAAAACTAAAACCCAAAGCAAGGCTTTAAAAGAAGAAAAGTTAGAAAATAAGAGATTAATCAATGATCTTGAAGAAAAGAATCTAATTCTTACAAAAGAAACCACTGCTTTAAATATGCAAATAAGAAATCTAATGATTGAGAAAGAGTCATTAACAAATGATTTGTATACAGCAATGAGTGAACAAAAATTTTTAGATAGAGAAGAATTACTCGACAAAATCCATGTGCTTGAAAAATCAAACTCTTTTAAAAAGGATGAAAATGGCTTACTTAGAGTAGAGATTAGGGCATTAGAAGATAAACTAGATATAATGAAAATAGAGATAAATCATCTCAAAGAAAAGTCAAACCAACTTCTTAAGGACCTAGCCAAATTTACAAAGGGGAAAGATAACTTGGACAAACTCATTGCCCATCAAAAACCTTCCTCAAGTAAATTTGGATTAGGCTTTTATGAGCCTAGTCAAAGTGAGCCGAAAAAGGACCCTCCTCTAAAGGAGAACACTAACAAATACGGATCCACTTTACAATGGATACCGAAAAGGCAACTCTCACTTTGTTTTGTAGGGATGAAAGGACATCATAATGTCAAAAATTGGATATACAAAATGAAGGATGGACGACTCAAATTAGAAAGACCTATAGAAACACCAAGTCACCATCGAAGATCTTTTGTAGGAGGAAGAAGGTCTACTAGGAGGAAGACAAGGAAACCTCCACCACCAAGGAGGTCGATGGGTGATGGACTCCGGATGCTCCAAACATATGACAGGAGACAAGCGCCTATTTTTGGACCTCCAACCTACGGATGGAGGAACAGTTACATTTGGCAACAACCACAAGGGCCATATTATTGGCCTTGGTAAAATAGGTAACCCTCTCTCTCCCATCTCAAATGTTTCTCTAGTTAAAGGACTAAAACATAATCTTTTAAGTGTAAGTCAAATATGTGATAAGGGTTTTAAAGTAGTGTTTACTTCTAAAATGTTTGAAATTATGCATGCATTAACCAATGAAACCCTTCTTAAGGGAACTAGATTTAAAGACATTTATGTTGTAGAATTTGATAAAAATGGCACTTATGAATGTCTTATAGCAAATGATGAGTTAAGTATATGGCATAAAAGACTAGGACATGTTCATATGAAGCTGGTTCAAAAATTAGCTAAACATGAACTAGTCCGAGGTCTTCCTAAAAGAAAATTTTTAAATGAGCTTGTTTGTGATTCATGTAAATTAGGTAAGATTATAAAATCTAGTTTTAAAAGCAAAGAAGTTATATCCACATCAAGACCTTTAGAACTACTTCACCTAGATCTATTTGGACCAACAAAATATGAGAGCCTCAGTGGATGCAAATATTGCCTTGTAATTGTAGATGATTTTTCGAGGTTTTCATGGGTCTCCTTCTTGAGATCTAAAGGAGTGTTTTCCATCTTTTCTATTTTTTGTAGGAAAATTCAAACTGAAAAAGGCTACCAAATCACTCGTATCCGTAGTGATCATGGGGGCGAGTTTGAAAATTCCTTGTTTGATGATTTTTGTCAAGAGCATGGTATTGCTAATGAGTTCTCTTTTCCTCGAACACCTCAACAAAATGGGGTGGTTGAGAGAAAGAACCGTACTCTTCAAGAGTGTGCTCGAACATTGCTCATAGACTCGGGGTTACCGAAGTACTTTTGGGCTGAGGCGGTTAACACGGCTTGTTACGTGTTAAATCGCACCTTAATTCGATCCGGATTGCGAAAAACTTGTTTTGAACTATACTATGGGAAAATACCCAAAATTAGTTATTTTAAAGTTTTTGGATGTCGATGTTTTGTCTTGAATACCCGCTCTAATTTAGATAAATTTGATGCCAAAGGTGAAGAAGCCATCTTTATTGGTTACTCCTCACGTAGTAAGGCATATCGGGTTTTTAACAAGACCACATTAATAGTGGAGGAAACCCTTCATGTCTCCTTCGATGAATCTCCTCATTCCTTCATTGACCGAGTCAATATGGATGATGAAGATGATTCTACTATTGATGTGTCTAACATTCCAAACTCCAATATCCATAATCTTCCAAAAGATTGGATATATCAAAGGGATCATCCCGAAAGTCAAGTCATTGGAAGTGTTTCTGATGGCGTTAAAACCCGATCTCGTTTTAGTTGCACCTTTGGTCTCTCCGCCTTTGTATCTCAAGTTGAACCAAAGAGTGTCGAGGAAGCATGCTCCGAAGAAACTTGGATGATGGCCATGCAGGAGGAACTCAACCAATTCCAAAGGAATGAAGTTTGGGATCTAGTACCTAAGCCTGAAGGGCAAACGGTAATAGGTACCAAATGGGTATTCCGGAACAAGTTGAATGAATCCGGTATAGTTATTCGAAATAAGGCTCGGTTGGTAGCACAAGGGTACAACCAAGAAGAAGGAATTGATTTTGATGAGACCTACGCTCCCGTAGCTCGACTCGAATCAATTCGCATGCTTCTTGCTTATGCCGCCTTTCTTGGCTTTAAACTCTTTCAAATGGACGCTAAGAGCGCGTTTCTTAACGGATTCATTAAGGAGGAAGTTTTTGTAAAACAACCTCCTGGTTTTGAGTCTCATGATAAGCCTCATTTTGTCTACAAATTAAACAAGGCACTATATGGTCTAAAGCAAGCTCCTAGAGCTTGGTATGAAAGGCTCAAAGACTACTTGTTAAATGCAAAATTCTCTATAGGGGAAGCTGATTCCACATTATTCATTAAAAGAAAAGGAAAAGACATTTTATTAGTTCAAATATATGTAGATGATATTATATTTGGTGCTACTAATGAATCTATGTGTAGAAAGTTTTCAGAAATTATGCAGGAAGAATTCGAAATGAGTTTGATGGGTGAACTCAAGTTTTTCTTGGGCTTGCAAATCACTCAGCTCGAAATTGGAACCTTTGTGTGTCAATCTAAATACACAAAGGAGATGTTGAAGAGATTTGATATGAACAAAAGTAAAGGGAAGAACACTCCTATTAGTGTCACAACTTCCTTAGACTTGGATGAATCAGGTACGCCCATAGATCAAAAGCTCTATCGTAGCATGATTGGATCTTTACTGTATTTAACTTCCAGTAGACCTGATATTTTGTTTAGTACCTGCTTATGCGCTAGGTTTCAATCAAATCCTAAACAATCACACCTAAATGCTGTAAAACGAATATTTAGATATCTAGTTGACACATCTGATTATGGCTTATTCTACCCTAGGAGTCCACAATTCAACTTAGTTACATATAGCGATGCGGACTACGCAGGTAGCCGCACTGATAGGAAGAGTACTAGTGGGACGTGCCAATTCTTAGGTGAATCAGTAGTCTCTTGGTTCTCAAAGAAACAATCTAGTGTAGCTTTATCAACTACAGAAGCTGAATACATAGCCGCTGCACTAGCATGTTCCCAAGTGCTTTGGATGAAAAGTACTTTGAAGGATTTTAACTTGATATTTAATAAGATAAAAATATTATGTGACAATACTAGTGCTATCAACCCCTCGAAAAATCCCGTACATCACTCTCGCACAAAACATATTGATGTTCGACATCACTTCCTAAGAGACAATGTACTTAAGGGAGAAATCGAAGTTGAATTTATTTGTACTGAACTGCAATTAGCTGATATTTTCACTAAACCTTTGAATTATGATCGCTTTAATTATATACGTAGGAAACTAGGCATATGTAAGCTAAGTGATATTTGAAGAATTTAGTGATTTAATGGAACCTCTTTTGTCATGAGCATAGATTGAACCTTGATTTCACTAAGCCTTCATTCAAACATCCAAATGCACACTCTGTCCAATCTCAGACGTCTGATTAAATAATCAAACGTCTTATACATTAAAATTCGTCGTCTAAACATCTGGGACAGACGACGATTTTATATAACAAAACAGTCATATCAGACGTCTGGTACACCACACAGACGTCTGAATTGTCGTCCAAATGTGTTGACAGACGTCTATCTCGGAGACAGAACATGTACTGCCTGTCGGACGTCTGAATATATGGCTAGACGTCGTAGGGATCGTCTGACAGGAAAAACAGACGACCCTGTAACTTTAAACGAAAATCCAGGAAGGTCTGTCTGCAGAAATTGGACGTCTAATATTAAATTTAGACGTCTTCATTGCCGTCTGAGTAAGAAATCAGACGACAACCTGGAGAATAAATCTTTTTGCTGGGGAGGATTCCTGCAGAAATCAGACGTCTATATTAGAATTAGTCGTCTGCTTATTCGTCTGATGAATAAAACAGACGTCTCCCTGAAATGGGCTAAAATCCCTCTGGCAAATCCCGACGTCTGACATCGTTGACAGACGTCTGATCGGGGAAAAATCTGCGCGTCGCGGCTTTTCTCTGGACGGTTTGAAATGCAAATCTCCCCAACTTCAGGGGGAGACTTGCTCGGTGACCTTGGGATATAAGATCCCCTTCGCAAAGGTCCCACTCTCCTGTCCAAAATCCCTACCCCACACAAGATCTGCGCGCCGCTCTCCCTCACACCCGACGGCCCACAGCAGCAGTTGGTGAAGTTCTGCTCGCAGCCAGACGACCGTCGCGCCTCTTCGACGACTGACGGAACTGCTGCTCCTCTGCGCGCGTCGTCCCTGCCTCTCGACCGGGCATTTGGAGGCTTCCCTCCTCCCGTGGGTATACCCTCTCAACTCCTAGGGCATTTTCATGCTCTTTTACCCACGGCCATTGTAGCATCTAGTTCACTTCTTGATTCACTTGACCTACATGTGCATTTCATATCATTGTCAGCCCTAAAACCCTAACCCTCGGTCAAGAAAACCTTGTTAGCCCTAGCTGCATCTTCCATGGCAAGGGTATTACCTCATGAGGATCAAGACGACATCTTAGTGGCTTGCATCCAAAGGTATATTGCCACAACTACATGGCAGGTTGTATTGCCTCAAGGCATACTGCCACATATTTTTTCATGATGATTGCAGTGTTTGAAACTATGTTTTGGGTGAATGTTGTTTGGTTGAATGGTTGTTTCTTTTTTGCAGGTATTCTATCCTCAACGCACCACTCATTTTTCCTAAACCTAACCACCCATTCCACCAAATATGCCTCCCCGTAGGAAGCAAGTTGAGGGATCTTCCAGTTCCTCTTCCACTTATTTGGCAGATCAATTGCGGGGTGACATCGCTAGGCAGCGATTTCGTCGTTTCGCGAATGCCAAAGTTAAATGCCCTCGTTTTATTGTTTGGAATGATTTTGCCCATTTGAACCTTCGGGAACACTTCCAAACTCTCCATCTTTTTCAATATTTTGACCGTCAATTCCACTCCGGCATTGGAACTCTTGGTGTGTTCCCTGATCTTTGCCGTCTCTTTTATGCCAACATCGTTGAGGACTACAGCAACGATGAACTTGAACTCCATACCCGCCTATTTGGTCGTGAAATACACATCACATCTGAAACTATCTCTGACCTTCTAGCCATCCCCAATGAGGGAAATGATTTCAATGACATTCTGAGGCAATACGACCCAGAAATCATCAATCAAGAGTTAGTTCTCCAGGAAAAATATGTTGAAAACCTTGGCACTCTACCATGCAAAAATCTCAAACCCCTTCCACGTCTACTCTCTCGCATTTTTGGGTGGGACCTCCTAAACAAATCAGGAGGTTTTGATTACATCTCACGCCAACACAAGGCTCTCCTTTTTGCGGCCGTTCGTCATATTCCTTTCAATTATTGCCACCTCATTGTTCGCGTCATGAATGAGGACCATGGGGCATCACTTCCGTTTGGGTCTATTCTATCCAAAATCTTTTCATCCCATCGGATTTCCATAACTGACCAAGCAGTTGACAAGAAAATTGAGCCTTACAACCGGGCCACAGCCGCCAAGATGCATATACTTAGAGAACATCTTGAGCCCGCCGACGAACCCATGGAAGAAGAGCCCCTTCCACCCTTTCCAGACTTCCATGAACCACGGCCCCTTCAAATAGAAGCTCCCCGCTCGAGCTTTGATGAAGCATGGGATCCAACCACAGATTCCCTATCCTCCGGCATCTCCCTTTTGCTGCGTCGAACCGGCGAGATGTACACCTACATGGGAAGCATGCGACGCGACATCGACGAACTTAGATCAGATGTTCAAAATTTGCAGATAGGACAAGGACCCGCTCGTCGCCGCCGCCGCCAAGATCAAGAAGAATAGTTTTAGTGCTTCTATTTTTCTATCTTTTATTCTAAGTTTGTATTAAGGGGCCTTGACCCTGTACTTAATATTTTTGGGAACAAATAGCTAGTCCATGCTTAAATATTTCTATTCCTAATCAATTTTCCTTAATGCCTTGTCATCTTTTAAACATGCAATTTTAGTCACGCACTCTACTTTGTAGATATCACTCTTGTAGTTTGGATTTTGACTCCCTTTAACAACCCTTCATGATGATATTCAAAAAGGGGGAGAAGAATGTAGGTAAAAAAACATTAAGGAATAATATAAAAACAACCTTCTTAAATAGATAAAGGCTATTAAGTACAACCTTTAGGGGGAGGAAAGAGGAACCTACAGCTATATTTTGAAAATCATCAAAAAGGGGGAGATTGTTAGTTCAACTACTCATATATAATATTTTGATGATTTTACAAAATGAAGAAAATGAAATAATAAATAAAGCGTAGCATATTGTTTTCTCTCTATAATAACATATTTGCAGGATTTCAAAAAGCTTTCCAAGACGGGAGATTAAAAGCGTGAAGACGAGTAGCATAAGTATTAGGTCTTAGGCTTTTTTCATGTAAACTTTCAAAGGTTGTAATTTTCATCTTATTTGAGTCTAGAAATATTGTAAAGAGCCCCCAAACATAACCTATAAATAGCTAACTTAGGCTCTCTACACTTAGGATAAATTAGAAACAAAAAAACCCAACATTTATACTTTTATCAGACGTCCAGTAAACAGTCCAGACGTCTGATTTTCCATCATAAGACGTCTGACATGTTTATCAGACGTCTAATTTCAAATATCTCTGCCTTTGTCCGTCTCCTCATAAACATCAGTCGAAGGACTTCACTTTCAGACGTCGATAACCGTTCACAGACGTCTAATTCTTTACCCAGACGTCCTCATACTAACCGTTAGACTTTCCGTATGCAAAAACAATTTCCAGACGTCTTGACACACTTCCAGACGTCTGTCTTTGAACCGTTGGCCATGATTTTCTGTACGTATCTCTCTACGGCCACATAATCTTTTGGCAGAAGTAGGAAGGAAGAGTATTTAGGTTTCCAGACGTCTGGTAATGTCCTCAGACGTCCGTAACGACGTCTGATCCTTTAAACCTAGAACCCTGTTTGGATCCGATGATAACAGGAACGAATGCACCATTCATTAGACGTCCAGTAAACTAATCAGACGTCTTACGACATAATATCAGACGTCCTTCTTTTGATCCAATAGAGTCCGTTAAGGATGTCCTGCAAGATTAGACGACCATAGGAAAAATCAAACGTCCTATAAGACGTCTGATCCTATAATTAGACGTCTGATATTGCTGTCAGAATCATCATTACCCTGATTTTGTGTGGATTTAGTCCTAAACTCTTGGGATTTGTCTCCAACGGCTAGAAGAGCTCTCCCAAGTGTTCTTGAAGGTTCCAAACTTGCCTATAAATAGACTACAACTCTTCTTTGGCAAAACACACACCTCTTGAGATACAATTCCATTAGAAAAATCTCTTGCTCACTACTCTATGCTCCATCTTGCCCTTGTGCTGTGCTAATACTCTGATCAAAGGGCAAATCCATACTCCCGGCTCGCTCCGTTCTGCAAATCATCAGGGAGTTCTTTTCATGCTTAGTAGATAAGAAAGCAACTAAATTATTGGGGTGCTCTATAGGTGTTATTTTTACTTGTTAATTTTTGTATTTTGGGTATCCGGCCTGTCGGGTCCCCGTCTCTTCATCTTGAAGAGAGAAACCTCCGTTTAGGGATCGGAGGTGGGAATTGTAATTGAGGTACACTACCCTCGTTTAAGTAGTGTGGTTAGTGGATTGATCACCTTGTGATCGAAAATCCTAAGTCAAGAGATTGGCTTAGGTGGTGGTTTTCACCCATCTTGGGTTTCCACCTAAAAATAATTGAGTATATTGTGTGATTGAATTTGTTGTGTTACAATACTATATAATTTCACTATTCACCCCCGCTCTAGTGCAATTTCATTTGGTATCAGAGCAGGTTTTCCGCCTACAAGAGTAACATCCGCGGAAAGATCACATGGAGGGGAAGGCGATTTCCACAAGCAGATTGGAGGGGCAATCCACCACTCGACCACCACTCTTCGAAGGAACCAACTACACTTACTGGAAGCTGAGAATGAAGATGTGGCTTCAAGCCAACGATTTCTCCATTTGGGAGAAATGCGAATCCGCATACGTCATTCCCGAGAAACCAGAAACTGGTTACACAGTGGAGCAAATCCATCACCTTGGACTGAATGCCAAGGCAATGAACTCACTCTACTGCGCTCTCAGCTCAGAGGAATTCAACCGCATCAGCCAATGCGAAACCGCCCACGAGATCTGGAGAACCTTGGAGGTTACTCACGAAGGTACATCTAAAGTTAAATCCTCAAAGATAAACTTGTTATCGCAGGAATTCGAAGCTTTCTCTATGAAGGAGAATGAAAGACTTGGGGACATGTACACCCGATTCACGTTAATCGTGAATAACCTCAAGTCTTTAGGAAAGACATTTATAAAGGGGGAGCTTCAAGGGAAGCTCCTTCGCTCCCTTGGACCTGAGTGGGAGCAAAAGGTAACGGCAATAGAAGAAGCCAACCAAGTAGAGGATCTAGACATGGAAAATCTACTTGGGAATCTCATGGCTTACGAATCAAAAATGGAGCAAAAGAAGAAATCAACCTCATCGGAGCCAAAGAAGAAGACCTTAGCCTTCAAAGCTACTTCGGATGATGAGGTAAGTACCGATGACGAAGAATTTGTTTTATTAGCTAAAAAGTTTAAAAAGTTTCTCAGAAATAGAAGAGAGATCAAGGGAAGGAAAAGAGAAGAAGATCCTCTAATTTGCTATAATTGCAAAAAGAGAGGTCACATAAGGAAAGATTGTCCCTTACTCAAAAGGGATGATGAGAAGAAACCCAAGAAGCCTTCTGACTACAAGAAGATCTCCAAACCGAAAGGATTCAAGAAGAAGGCGTTTCAAGCAACGTGGGATGACTCCACCTCCGAAGAAGAAGAGGAGGAAACAAATGAAGAAACGGCATGCTTGGGACTAATGGCAACAAATGATGGTTCCGAGTCTGAATCTGAGGAACCTGAGGTAAACCCCTACTCTTTGGATGAATTACAAGATGCCTTTGATTCATTATATATAGATCTTAAGAAAACTAAAACCCAAAGCAAGGCTTTAAAAGAAGAAAAGTTAGAAAATAAGAGATTAATCAATGATCTTGAAGAAAAGAATCTAATTCTTACAAAAGAAACCACTGCTTTAAATATGCAAATAAGAAATCTAATGATTGAGAAAGAGTCATTAACAAATGATTTGTATACAGCAATGAGTGAACAAAAATTTTTAGATAGAGAAGAATTACTCGACAAAATCCATGTGCTTGAAAAATCAAACTCTTTTAAAAAGGATGAAAATGGCTTACTTAGAGTAGAGATTAGGGCATTAGAAGATAAACTAGATATAATGAAAATAGAGATAAATCATCTCAAAGAAAAGTCAAACCAACTTCTTAAGGACCTAGCCAAATTTACAAAGGGGAAAGATAACTTGGACAAACTCATTGCCCATCAAAAACCTTCCTCAAGTAAATTTGGATTAGGCTTTTATGAGCCTAGTCAAAGTGAGCCGAAAAAGGACCCTCCTCTAAAGGAGAACACTAACAAATACGGATCCACTTTACAATGGATACCGAAAAGGCAACTCTCACTTTGTTTTGTAGGGATGAAAGGACATCATAATGTCAAAAATTGGATATACAAAATGAAGGATGGACGACTCAAATTAGAAAGACCTATAGAAACACCAAGTCACCATCGAAGATCTTTTGTAGGAGGAAGAAGGTCTACTAGGAGGAAGACAAGGAAACCTCCACCACCAAGGAGGTCGATGGGTGATGGACTCCGGATGCTCCAAACATATGACAGGAGACAAGCGCCTATTTTTGGACCTCCAACCTACGGATGGAGGAACAGTTACATTTGGCAACAACCACAAGGGCCATATTATTGGCCTTGGTAAAATAGGTAACCCTCTCTCTCCCATCTCAAATGTTTCTCTAGTTAAAGGACTAAAACATAATCTTTTAAGTGTAAGTCAAATATGTGATAAGGGTTTTAAAGTAGTGTTTACTTCTAAAATGTTTGAAATTATGCATGCATTAACCAATGAAACCCTTCTTAAGGGAACTAGATTTAAAGACATTTATGTTGTAGAATTTGATAAAAATGGCACTTATGAATGTCTTATAGCAAATGATGAGTTAAGTATATGGCATAAAAGACTAGGACATGTTCATATGAAGCTGGTTCAAAAATTAGCTAAACATGAACTAGTCCGAGGTCTTCCTAAAAGAAAATTTTTAAATGAGCTTGTTTGTGATTCATGTAAATTAGGTAAGATTATAAAATCTAGTTTTAAAAGCAAAGAAGTTATATCCACATCAAGACCTTTAGAACTACTTCACCTAGATCTATTTGGACCAACAAAATATGAGAGCCTCAGTGGATGCAAATATTGCCTTGTAATTGTAGATGATTTTTCGAGGTTTTCATGGGTCTCCTTCTTGAGATCTAAAGGAGTGTTTTCCATCTTTTCTATTTTTTGTAGGAAAATTCAAACTGAAAAAGGCTACCAAATCACTCGTATCCGTAGTGATCATGGGGGCGAGTTTGAAAATTCCTTGTTTGATGATTTTTGTCAAGAGCATGGTATTGCTAATGAGTTCTCTTTTCCTCGAACACCTCAACAAAATGGGGTGGTTGAGAGAAAGAACCGTACTCTTCAAGAGTGTGCTCGAACATTGCTCATAGACTCGGGGTTACCGAAGTACTTTTGGGCTGAGGCGGTTAACACGGCTTGTTACGTGTTAAATCGCACCTTAATTCGATCCGGATTGCGAAAAACTTGTTTTGAACTATACTATGGGAAAATACCCAAAATTAGTTATTTTAAAGTTTTTGGATGTCGATGTTTTGTCTTGAATACCCGCTCTAATTTAGATAAATTTGATGCCAAAGGTGAAGAAGCCATCTTTATTGGTTACTCCTCACGTAGTAAGGCATATCGGGTTTTTAACAAGACCACATTAATAGTGGAGGAAACCCTTCATGTCTCCTTCGATGAATCTCCTCATTCCTTCATTGACCGAGTCAATATGGATGATGAAGATGATTCTACTATTGATGTGTCTAACATTCCAAACTCCAATATCCATAATCTTCCAAAAGATTGGATATATCAAAGGGATCATCCCGAAAGTCAAGTCATTGGAAGTGTTTCTGATGGCGTTAAAACCCGATCTCGTTTTAGTTGCACCTTTGGTCTCTCCGCCTTTGTATCTCAAGTTGAACCAAAGAGTGTCGAGGAAGCATGCTCCGAAGAAACTTGGATGATGGCCATGCAGGAGGAACTCAACCAATTCCAAAGGAATGAAGTTTGGGATCTAGTACCTAAGCCTGAAGGGCAAACGGTAATAGGTACCAAATGGGTATTCCGGAACAAGTTGAATGAATCCGGTATAGTTATTCGAAATAAGGCTCGGTTGGTAGCACAAGGGTACAACCAAGAAGAAGGAATTGATTTTGATGAGACCTACGCTCCCGTAGCTCGACTCGAATCAATTCGCATGCTTCTTGCTTATGCCGCCTTTCTTGGCTTTAAACTCTTTCAAATGGACGCTAAGAGCGCGTTTCTTAACGGATTCATTAAGGAGGAAGTTTTTGTAAAACAACCTCCTGGTTTTGAGTCTCATGATAAGCCTCATTTTGTCTACAAATTAAACAAGGCACTATATGGTCTAAAGCAAGCTCCTAGAGCTTGGTATGAAAGGCTCAAAGACTACTTGTTAAATGCAAAATTCTCTATAGGGGAAGCTGATTCCACATTATTCATTAAAAGAAAAGGAAAAGACATTTTATTAGTTCAAATATATGTAGATGATATTATATTTGGTGCTACTAATGAATCTATGTGTAGAAAGTTTTCAGAAATTATGCAGGAAGAATTCGAAATGAGTTTGATGGGTGAACTCAAGTTTTTCTTGGGCTTGCAAATCACTCAGCTCGAAATTGGAACCTTTGTGTGTCAATCTAAATACACAAAGGAGATGTTGAAGAGATTTGATATGAACAAAAGTAAAGGGAAGAACACTCCTATTAGTGTCACAACTTCCTTAGACTTGGACGAATCAGGTACGCCCATAGATCAAAAGCTCTATCGTAGCATGATTGGATCTTTACTGTATTTAACTTCCAGTAGACCTGATATTTTGTTTAGTACCTGCTTATGCGCTAGGTTTCAATCAAATCCTAAACAATCACACCTAAATGCTGTAAAACGAATATTTAGATATCTAGTTGACACATCTGATTATGGCTTATTCTACCCTAGGAGTCCACAATTCAACTTAGTTACATATAGCGATGCGGACTACGCAGGTAGCCGCACTGATAGGAAGAGTACTAGTGGGACGTGCCAATTCTTAGGTGAATCAGTAGTCTCTTGGTTCTCAAAGAAACAATCTAGTGTAGCTTTATCAACTACAGAAGCTGAATACATAGCCGCTGCACTAGCATGTTCCCAAGTGCTTTGGATGAAAAGTACTTTGAAGGATTTTAACTTGATATTTAATAAGATAAAAATATTATGTGACAATACTAGTGCTATCAACCCCTCGAAAAATCCCGTACATCACTCTCGCACAAAACATATTGATGTTCGACATCACTTCCTAAGAGACAATGTACTTAAGGGAGAAATCGAAGTTGAATTTATTTGTACTGAACTGCAATTAGCTGATATTTTCACTAAACCTTTGAATTATGATCGCTTTAATTATATACGTAGGAAACTAGGCATATGTAAGCTAAGTGATATTTGAAGAATTTAGTGATTTAATGGAACCTCTTTTGTCATGAGCATAGATTGAACCTTGATTTCACTAAGCCTTCATTCAAACATCCAAATGCACACTCTGTCCAATCTCAGACGTCTGATTAAATAATCAAACGTCTTATACATTAAAATTCGTCGTCTAAACATCTGGGACAGACGACGATTTTATATAACAAAACAGTCATATCAGACGTCTGGTACACCACACAGACGTCTGAATTGTCGTCCAAATGTGTTGACAGACGTCTATCTCGGAGACAGAACATGTACTGCCTGTCGGACGTCTGAATATATGGCTAGACGTCGTAGGGATCGTCTGACAGGAAAAACAGACGACCCTGTAACTTTAAACGAAAATCCAGGAAGGTCTGTCTGCAGAAATTGGACGTCTAATATTAAATTTAGACGTCTTCATTGCCGTCTGAGTAAGAAATCAGACGACAACCTGGAGAATAAATCTTTTTGCTGGGGAGGATTCCTGCAGAAATCAGACGTCTATATTAGAATTAGTCGTCTGATTATTCGTCTGATGAATAAAACAGACGTCTCCCTGAAATGGGCTAAAATCCCTCTGGCAAATCCCGACGTCTGACATCGTTGACAGACGTCTGATCGGGGAAAAATCTGCGCGTCGCGGCTTTTCTCTGGACGGTTTGAAATGCAAATCTCCCCAACTTCAGGGGGAGACTTGCTCGGTGACCTTGGGATATAAGATCCCCTTCGCAAAGGTCCCACTCTCCTGTCCAAAATCCCTACCCCACACAAGATCTGCGCGCCGCTCTCCCTCACACCCGACGGCCCACAGCAGCAGTTGGTGAAGTTCTGCTCGCAGCCAGACGACCGTCGCGCCTCTTCGACGACTGACGGAACTGCTGCTCCTCTGCGCGCGTCGTCCCTGCCTCTCGACCGGGCATTTGGAGGCTTCCCTCCTCCCGTGGGTATACCCTCTCAACTCCTAGGGCATTTTCATGCTCTTTTACCCACGGCCATTGTAGCATCTAGTTCACTTCTTGATTCACTTGACCTACATGTGCATTTCATATCATTGTCAGCCCTAAAACCCTAACCCTCGGTCAAGAAAACCTTGTTAGCCCTAGCTGCATCTTCCATGGCAAGGGTATTACCTCATGAGGATCAAGACGACATCTTAGTGGCTTGCATCCAAAGGTATATTGCCACAACTACATGGCAGGTTGTATTGCCTCAAGGCATACTGCCATATATTTTTTCATGATGATTGCAGTGTTTGAAACTATGTTTTGGGTGAATGTTGTTTGGTTGAATGGTTGTTTCTTTTTTGCAGGTATTCTATCCTCAACGCACCACTCATTTTTCCTAAACCTAACCACCCATTCCACCAAATATGCCTCCCCGTAGGAAGCAAGTTGAGGGATCTTCCAGTTCCTCTTCCACTTATTTGGCAGATCAATTGCGGGGTGACATCGCTAGGCAGCGATTTCGTCGTTTCGCGAATGCCAAAGTTAAATGCCCTCGTTTTATTGTTTGGAATGATTTTGCCCATTTGAACCTTCGGGAACACTTCCAAACTCTCCATCTTTTTCAATATTTTGACCGTCAATTCCACTCCGGCATTGGAACTCTTGGTGTGTTCCCTGATCTTTGCCGTCTCTTTTATGCCAACATCGTTGAGGACTACAGCAACGATGAACTTGAACTCCATACCCGCCTATTTGGTCGTGAAATACACATCACATCTGAAACTATCTCTGACCTTCTAGCCATCCCCAATGAGGGAAATGATTTCAATGACATTCTGAGGCAATACGACCCAGAAATCATCAATCAAGAGTTAGTTCTCCAGGAAAAATATGTTGAAAACCTTGGCACTCTACCATGCAAAAATCTCAAACCCCTTCCACGTCTACTCTCTCGCATTTTTGGGTGGGACCTCCTAAACAAATCAGGAGGTTTTGATTACATCTCACGCCAACACAAGGCTCTCCTTTTTGCGGCCGTTCGTCATATTCCTTTCAATTATTGCCACCTCATTGTTCGCGTCATGAATGAGGACCATGGGGCATCACTTCCGTTTGGGTCTATTCTATCCAAAATCTTTTCATCCCATCGGATTTCCATAACTGACCAAGCAGTTGACAAGAAAATTGAGCCTTACAACCGGGCCACAGCCGCCAAGATGCATATACTTAGAGAACATCTTGAGCCCGCCGACGAACCCATGGAAGAAGAGCCCCTTCCACCCTTTCCAGACTTCCATGAACCACAGCCCCTTCAAATAGAAGCTCCCCGCTCGAGCTTTGATGAAGCATGGGATCCAACCACAGATTCCCTATCCTCCGGCATCTCCCTTTTGCTGCGTCGAACCGGCGAGATGTACACCTACATGGGAAGCATGCGACGCGACATCGACGAACTTAGATCAGATGTTCAAAATTTGCAGATAGGACAAGGACCCGCTCGTCGCCGCCGCCGCCAAGATCAAGAAGAATAGTTTTAGTGCTTCTATTTTTCTATCTTTTATTCTAAGTTTGTATTAAGGGGCCTTGACCCTGTACTTAATATTTTTGGGAACAAATAGCTAGTCCATGCTTAAATATTTCTATTCCTAATCAATTTTCCTTAATGCCTTGTCATCTTTTAAACATGCAATTTTAGTCACGCACTCTACTTTGTAGATATCACTCTTGTAGTTTGGATTTTGACTCCCTTTAACAACCCTTCATGATGATATTCAAAAAGGGGGAGAAGAATGTAGGTAAAAAAACATTAAGGAATAATATAAAAACAACCTTCTTAAATAGATAAAGGCTATTAAGTACAACCTTTAGGGGGAGGAAAGAGGAACCTACAGCTATATTTTGAAAATCATCAAAAAGGGGGAGATTGTTAGTTCAACTACTCATATATAATATTTTGATGATTTTACAAAATGAAGAAAATGAAATAATAAATAAAGCGTAGCATATTATTTTCTCTCTATAATAACATATTTGCAGGATTTCAAAAAGCTTTCCAAGACGGGAGATAAAAAGCGTGAAGACGAGTAGCATAAGTATTAGGTCTTAGGCTTTTTTCATGTAAACTTTCAAAGGTTGTAATTTTCATCTTATTTGAGTCTAGAAATATTGTAAAGAGCCCCCAAACATAACCTATAAATAGCTAACTTAGGCTCTCTACACTTAGGATAAATTAGAAACAAAAAAACCCAACACTTATACTTTTATCAGACGTCCAGTAAACAGTCCAGACGTCTGATTTTCCATCATAAGACGTCTGACATGTTTATCAGACGTCTAATTTCAAATATCTCTGCCTTTGTCCGTCTCCTCATAAACATCAGTCGAAGGACTTCACTTTCAGACGTCGATAACCGTTCACAGACGTCTAATTCTTTACCCAGACGTCCTCATACTAACCGTTAGACTTTCCGTATGCAAAAACAATTTCCAGACGTCTTGACACACTTCCAGACGTCTGTCTTTGAACCGTTGGCCATGATTTTCTGTGCGTATCTCTCTACGGCCACATAATCTTTTGGCAGAAGTAGGAAGGAAGAGTATTTAGGTTTCCAGACGTCTGGTAATGTCCTCAGACGTCCGTAACGACGTCTGATCCTTTAAACCTAGAACCCTGTTTGGATCCGATGATAACAGGAACGAATGCACCATTCATTAGACGTCCAGTAAACTAATCAGACGTCTTACGACATAATATCAGACGTCCTTCTTTTGATCCAATAGAGTCCGTTAAGGATGTCCTGCAAGATTAGACGACCATAGGAAAAATCAGACGTCCTATAAGACGTCTGATCCTATAATTAGACGTCTGATATTGCTGTCAGAATCATCATTACCCTGATTTTGTGTGGATTTCGTCCTAAACTTTTGGGATTTGTCTCCAACGGCTAGAAGAGCTCTCCCAAGTGTTCTTGAAGGTTCCAAACTTGCCTATAAATAGACTACAACTCTTCTTTGGCAAAACACACACCTCTTGAGATACAATTCCATTAGAAAAATCTCTTGCTCACTACTCTAAGCTCCATCTTGCCCTTGTGCTGTGCTAATACTCTGATCAAAGGGCAAATCCATACTCCCGGCTCGCTCCGTTCTGCAAATCATCAGGGAGTTCTTTTCATGCTTAGTAGATAAGAAAGCAACTAAATTATTGGGGTGCTCTATAGGTGTTATTTTTACTTGTTAATTTCTGTATTTTGGGTATCCGGCCTGTCGGGTCCCCGTCTCTTCATCTTGAAGAGAGAAACCTCCGTTTAGGGATCGGAGGTGGGAATTGTAATTGAGGTACACTACCCTCGTTTAAGTAGTGTGGTTAGTGGATTGATCACCTTGTGATCGAAAATCCTAAGTCAAGAGATTGGCTTAGGTGGTGGTTTTCACCCATCTTGGGTTTCCACCTAAAAATAATTGAGTATATTGTGTGATTGAATTTGTTGTATTACAATACTATATAATTTCACTATTCACCCCCCCTCTAGTGCAATTTCAATTATGGCACTAGAGGGAGGTGAATAGTGTGAAAGCAAAATGCTACATTATTGTAAAATTAAAATTCAATCCCACATATCAATCACCACAAAGGGCACAAGTATTTTTAGCTAAAAACCCAAAGGGTAAAAACCACCACTGAAGTCTTCCCTATACTTAATTCCTGACAGAAAGGGGTGAGATGTGCATGATGTGAAAATAATGTGGAAATATAAATGAACAATTTCACAAAAGAAATCCCATAAATGAACACAATGATTTTTAGGTGGAAACCCAAACCTGGGTAAAAACCACCACCTAAACTTCTCGGTTTAGGATTTCCCGATCGACTTAGTCGATCAAATCCACTATCTGAACTACTAAAACAAGGGTAGTCAGCCTCTTACAACCATGTTACTTATATGAGGGTAGCGTAACCTCAAACCCCTCCTCTTCACGAGGAGTATTTTGTCTCGCGAAGGAGACGAGACTCCGCAAAGCAAATACCCAACTAAAAACAAAAGAAAATAAATAAACCTATAGTGCCACAAAGAGTAATTTAAACTATGCTACTATAGGCAAGAATTCTCCTATTAACCAGAAGTATGTAAGCTTGATTGCGGTAGAGTTCCGGTACTCTCGGATTTGTTGAATAGAGCTTGGAGAGCAAGAACTCTTTTCTATCTCTTCTTTGACACAACTATGGTGGAAAGTATTCTATCAAGGTGTGTTTGGCTTAGGAAGGGTCCTCTCCTATTTATAGGGGTCCTAAGAAGGCATTAGAAGGTTTAGGAATCCTTGGGTCGCCGTTGGGAACAAATTACAAAAGATTAGGTAAAAATCCCAACAAAATCAGGGTCATTAAAGAGTCTGAGACGGTTTTCAGATGTCTAGATTGATGGTCAGACATCTGGGTCATCGTTTGATCTGATGGTCAGGCATCTTCTCAGGAAGGGTTGATGATCCTAGACTGGGTTGGATATAGACAGGCATCTAATAGATCATTTTAAGACGTCTGGGGAAGATATCAAACCTCTAATGCTAAAATGGGTGTGTTCCTGTCTTGTCCAGATCTAAACAGGGTTCTAGGTATTTTAGGTTAGACGACAGGTTGGATGTCTGGCAAAGTGTCTAGACATCTGGAAAGTGAATTCTTTACGGGAATGGATTTCCCAAGAGGTTAACTGCTATAATCATCTGACAAAAGTAGGTTTGGGTTATATTAAGTATAATGGTTCTTTATCGGACGTTTGGGAGTCTCTATGGATGTTTGAAAGTGTTATAAATATGATTAAAAGGTAATCCTCAAAGACTATGTTCTAACAGTCCAACGATCCTATTGTTGGACGTCTATCAAGGTCATTAGACATCTTCTAAGACATTTTGACTATGGGATGGTCATCTGAAAGCAATGAACAGAGAATAATAAGTCTAGCATAAGTGTTTGGTCATCTAGACAAAAGGTCAGACATCTTAAAATTCAAGATCAGACGTCTGAAGTCCATATTGGACATCTAATCGGCCTGTCTGATGCCTATTTTGGTTTTCTAAGTGTTTTCTAAGATATCTAAGAATGTCTAGGTATCCTAGGGTAGTGTGTGTCTAGGACTACAGATGTTACTCATTGAGCTCTTTAACAATGACTCTAATAGAAGTAAAAGTGCAAATAAATAAAGAGTACCAAATTAATGATAAAAGGACATCTATCTTATTCTTCTTGTTCTCATGCTTTTGCTTCATGCAAATCTTCGTCCCTTTTATACCTCCATCAAGCTCCTCCAATCTGCCATGGATGCAAACTTGAGCTCCTTCACACTTGATTCCATTTGCATTTATCCTGAAACTTATACTCAAATGCAAATGTCAAATAACAAGTGTTTTGTTATCATCAAAATAAATGATCATGGTGCCCTTGCACCAACATTCCCAACTTAGGATTTTTTAATATAATGAGTAGATCAAAATCTACTAACGTATCACTTCAAACCAAGGGTGATACAACCTCATATCAAACCACACTACTTTGCAATAAGGGTAGTGTACCTCCAAACCACTCTTCTCCACAAAGAGTATTTTTTCTCACGAAGGAGATGGAAATTCACCATGTGAATACCCAACCAAAAAAAATTGAAAAATACAACCTTTAGAGCCCAAATGTAAGATTTAACCTAAACTTCTACAGGCAAGAATTACTTCCCTCAAGATGGAAGTGGATGAGCTTGATGTAGCAAGATTCGGTGCTCTTTAATGTATGCTAGGAAGCATGGAGAGTGATTGCACAGCAATCATAGGTCTTAATTGACCTAAATTAGGCTAGGACTTAGCATAAGTTAGGGTTATTCATGCATGCATACGCATTATCTGCATCTTTACTGCTTTCCTTTAGCTATGCATAAAATAATGTTATAATGTGCTGATTAAGTGCATTATGTCGATTACAGGGAATAAGCTGATCAGGAGCTGGATCTGAAGCTGGATCAGGAATAACAGGAGTTGTAGCAGAGCTGGAGTAGAAGGCCTAGTTTAGATGTAGGAATAATAATGTAAGGGGGTTAAAGGTTTTCTATTCTATTAAGTAGAAATAAAGCAGCAAAATATGAAGAGCTTAGGTCCATCCTAGTCCTAGGATAGCCTAGAGACTTCCCCAAGCCTTAGCCACCCTTAGATTAGGTCACAACACCCTAGGAAGCCCTAAAACCCTATTTCCAACCCTTCTCTGGATGTCCAGATAAGTTTTAAGATGTCCAGGACCCTTAGCCAACTCCCGCACACTTCAAACCCACTTCTGCAATGTTATTGGACGTCCAGATACTTTGTCAAACGTCCAATTTCTGCAGAATACCCAAAACAGAACTCGAAATCCTTCCTGACTCTGATTGGATGTCCAGACAACAAGTCTGGACTACTGATTTTTGAGTATAAGACGTTTGATTCTACTCTCCAATTCCTGTTTTGAGATTTAAGCCTTGATCTTGGATCTCTAGGTCCCTAAACCCAATTCCAACCCCATAGGAACCTAAATTAAGGTGCCCTAACCCTAGTACATCACCTCTAGACCACCCTAAGGACTTAATTAGGTCCTCACTAAACCTAATTGACTTGGATCTTAGTCAATTCCATCAGCCTATTCAATTGGACTCATTGAGTCCAATTGAGCCCTGATCTCAGCACACACTGTCCAATTGGACTCAGTGAGAGTCCAATTGACCTAGACCTAACTTAATTGAGTTGTTTTACTCTCAATTAAGTTTCCACACACCCAATTAAACTTGTATTAAGTTTAATTTCACTTTACCTTAGTGAATTAGGGTTTATAACCCTAATTTGAGACCTACCTTGACCTAAACCCACTAGAACCCAACCTAATCAACCTAGCCACCTAAGTTTCGACCCACACATACCCACACACACCATCCATACGAAAATATCTAGCCTAGAGTTCTCTAGAACTCTCTACCATGTGTGGTTGCCTTGGTTGCCAAAAATAGCAACCAAGAGCCATTCAATTTTTAGATCCACATTTGGTGGATCTAAAAACCACCATCCACCCTCTCTCTCTCACTCTCCCACGAGCTCCAACCATAGGCCTCTCTAGAGACTTCCATAATTCTCTAGAGAGCTTCCCTTAGGTCTATAAAAAGACCCCTTGGGTGGCCATTGGCACCCATTCACTTCTTTGGCAATTGCACTCCATTGGTGCCATTCACGCCACCTCCATGGTCACTCCACCTCCACAAGCTCACTACCACCACCATGGAGGACACCATGCCAGGATGCTGGATCAACCCTACCTCTCTCCAAGGGCTGGCCTAAGTTCCATTGGCTACCCCTCCTTCTCTCGACCACTCCAAGGCCATCGGGGACCACCCCTGAATGCCCTCTATTCTTCTAGCTTTAAATCATGCTCTTCATAATCTTTATTGCTTTCATTTACTGCTTAGTAGAGTAGTCTTACTTCTTCTCCAATGGTGCATGCGAAATTCCCCCGCTGATTCTTGTATGCAATCGTTTTCTGGTAGTTAGATTTAATTTTAAGCATTCATGTATAAGCTTTCCTCTAGATTTCCTTGTGCAACAACTCTCCCACGATGAATGAAATTTCATTATATATATATATCTCTTATGTGTTTGAAATCACCTTGAGCTAAATGATTATCATATTTGCGTGATTTAAGTCTTGTTCTTTAACCGCCTATATATTATGCACCAGCATGTCTGATAACGGTGTTGTGACTAGGTTTTGTTGTTTTGTTATAGAAATTGCGCTGTAGTACAGATAGTCATTGCCATTATTACAATTTTTACTCGGAAATGAAAGTTCTCCCAAGGTCGAACTCAGGGAGCAAGTTGTATTCTAGAGGTACGAAGTTTCTATTACAAAAAATAAAGAGAGAGAGAGAGAGATTTGTCTTGTTGGCTTCTTTCTTCTTCTTCTCTTCTTTGTCTTCTTTTCTCTTCCCTTTGAGTCTTTAGTTTTCTTCCTTCTTCTTATTCTTGCTCTGTTCTTCTTTTCTTGTTTTCTTTTTGCCTTCTCTTCTGTTCTTCTTCTTTCTTCTCTTTCTTTTTCTTCTTGTTCTTCTTTCTGTCCGTCTCTTTCTTTTTCTTCTCCCTTGCGATCCTGTTCTTCTCCTTCTTCTTTGCCTTCAGAGCGTCGTTTGATTTTTCAATCAGACGACTTAAGTAGCTGCTGCTACAGTGCGTATTTTCTTCTTCTTTCCTCTGTGGCTTTCTTCTTCTTCTCGCAGTCCTTCTTCTTCTTCCAGCCTTCTCTTCTTCTTCACCTGTGCCTGCACACTCAAAGTTCGATCAGAGGGCAAAACCTACTCTACCCTCCCCCGCGTCTCTCTTGAAAGTTCCGACCCTACCAGGAGGGGTGACGTGATAAAATGCGGAAATAAAATATAAAGCAATCTCACCAAAGAAAACCAATCACACAATATACACAAATGTTTTTAGGTGGAAACCCAAACCGGGTGAAAACCACCACCTAACCCTCTCGAGTTAGGATTTTCCGATCAACCTAGTTGATCAAATCCACTAACCGAATCACTTTAAAACGAGGGTGATTCAACCTCAGTAAAACACCGCTACAAGTACGAGGGTAGCGTTCCTCAACCCCTTCTCTCCACGAGAAGGATTTTGTCCCACGAAGGAGACGGGAATTCGCAAAGCGAATACCCAACCAAAAGACAAAGATAAAATAAAACAAGTAATCCTATAGAGCCAACAAAGGAATTTAAACCAAGCTTCTATAGGAATAAGGAAACTCCCCTTTGCAAGGAGTGCGTCGAGTTGGTGACGCGGTGCGTGTGCCACGCGACGGCGCAACTTCGCTCTCGTAAACAACGGCGGGAGAGCGGGTGCACGAAGCTTGATGCTCTCTAGAGAAAGGAACTAGAGCTTGGAGAGAAAGGGCCTCTCTTGGACACAAAAGAGTGGAACTAAGTTGCTTAGGTGTGTCTCTTGTTTCTCTTAGTGTGTATCTTGTGTCTCTAGGTGTATATTTGTGTTGCAAAGGTTCCCCTCTATTTATAGAGGCCTTAGGAAGGCCTTGGAAGGCTTAGGAAGGGTTCTATAGCCGTTGGGTGCAAAGCCCAAGAGAATCAGGCCGAAATCAGGACAATGATTACATTTGACAGGGTGATCAGACGTCTAATTCTAGCATCAGACGTCTAGAAGGCCACTTTAAGACATCTGATTTAAAGGTCAGACGTCTGATTCTATGCGGGTTTCCTCCTGACTTGAATCAGATCTAAACAGTGTTTTAGTGCAAGTCCATCAGACGACATATAGGACATCTGGCACTATGTCTGGACGTCTGGAAACCTACTTTTTCTGTGGGAATGGATTTTCCAAACGTTGCAACGGCTAGAAAATCTCTGAGAAGAGATTTTGGGTCAGCCGAGGCAAAACGGTCATTTATCAGACGTCTGGAAAGGCCTAAGGACGTCTGATAAGGCTCTAACGGTCATAATCTTGAGTGTATGCTAAGCCAGCCAACGGTCCACTAATTGGACGTCTGGCAAATCCATCAAACGTCTCCTAAGACATCTGGTATAAGGCCTGGACGTCTGATTTCATCAGACAGAAGTAGCTACATCCAGCCTAACAGATATCAGACGTCTGAAACAACAGTCAGACGTCTTATAATACTTTATCAGACGTCTGATTTGGGAATTAGACGTCTGGAAGTGCTGTTTGAACCCTATATTGGTTTTCTAAGTGTTCTACAGAAAACCTAAGTATCCTAGGGTTGTGCAGGTATTCCTAGGACTACTGTTAGGGTACTTTGAGGCTCTTTAACATAATATTCTAAGGAAAATAAGAGCAAGAAAATAAAGACAAGAGATACAAGAAAGGATTAAAAAGAATCTATCCTATTCTTCTTGTCTTCTATCTTCAATCTGTCGCTCCAAGCGAACCTCCTCTGTTCTTCATTAAGCTCCTCCAATCCGTCCTAGATGCGAGCTCGAGTTCCGTCTAAACACGTCTACATTTGCAATTGACCTGAAATCTAGGACTCAAATTGCAAATGTTAAATAACACGTGTTTTGTTATCATCAAAACAAATGATCGTGGTGCTCTAGCACCAATAATCTCCCCCTTTTTGATGATGACAAAATCATAAATAATAATGCAGAAAATTCTCCCCCTTTTTGACATTATCAAAAAGGTTTAATTGATTTTACATTTCCTATAACTCCCCCTTAAGACATGCTCTTCTATAAATTTCTTTTGACAAAGGTAATGTCCTCCCCCTTTTTGTAACAATGAGATAGTTATTATTTTTCTCCCCCTTACTAAAGGAAATTTAGCTACCTTATATCTCCCCCTTAAAAATTGACAATTAACTCATAAATTTTAACTCCCCCTATCTAAATGCTTATGATAAAAAGATAGGGTAAAGGATTTTTACCTCACCTACCATGGCCAATAAAATGGCCCGAATGGTGGTGGTGGATGCCACATCGGATGGGGCTCCCATCCATAGCTTGGAGGCCCGGGCATCGGCGCCGGTCTCCAGTCTGGCGGTCGACGTGCGGCGGGTCCGTCGTTTGTTCGCCGTCTCGTCGGTCTTCTTGTTCTCCTCCTTGGTCTACTCCTTGGTTCTCCCAACTCGAGTTGACCAGCCTTTAGTTTGTAGGTCCAGTCCTTTGTGTTGTAGTTATCCCTGAACCCTACAAAACAAGATTTCAAATTTTTCTTCGGTATCCAAGTGAGCTTGGATCCGGATCTGTTAGCGGGTCTCCTTGATGGAGATCCTTTCTCAACCTTAGGGCTATAAAAATTATCTACTTTATTGATTAATTTGTTAGAATTTTCCCTAAGACATGCAATTTCTTTTTCTATAGTATTCATCTTAGTCTTTAAATCAGAAATTTCTATTTTTAGACTAACATTTTCCTCAATCAATTTATTATTTTCATTGATGAGGTTATGATTTTCTAATAATAGGTTATCATTTTTAGGATTAGCTTCTAGATCCTTAAGTTTATTTTCTAATCTTTCATTTTCACTTCTAAGAAAACTAAGATTCTTTTTAACGTTTTTATTTTCTATCTTAAGTGTTTTACTAACTTCAAATAGTTCATTAAAAGCTTCTTGTAAATCGAGATTTACCTCGTTGTCGGAGTCGCTTCCGCTGTCGCTGTCGCTATTTCTTCCTCTGGCCATGAAACCAAAGCAAGAGGTTTCTTCTTCTTCTTCTTCTTCCTCCGAGCTCGAATCGTCCCAAGTGGCTTGGAACGCCTTCTTCTTAGATTTCTTTTCATTTTCCTTTTTCTTCTCCTTTTTGAGAAGAGGGCATTCTGGTCGCAGATCCCTTTCTCGTTGCAATGGTAGCAACGTCTCGGGCTCTCCTTCTTCTCCTTCTTCTTTGATTCCCTACACAACTTGGAAAACTTTTTAAGTAAAATTTTAAAGTCTTTGTCTTCGGAACTTACCTCGCTATCCGACACGGCTTTGAAGGCGAGAATCTTCTTCGATTTAGGCTCCGGTGTATCCTTCTTCTTCTGCTTTAACTTAGTCTCATAGGTCATTAGATTGCCTAGGAGATCTTCCATGTTGAGCTCCTCCACTTCGTTCGCCTCCTCGATGGCGGTGACTTTCTGTTCCCACTCCGGTCCGAGGGAACGAAGAAGCTTCCCTTGAAGCTCCCCCTTGACGAAAGTTTTCCCTAAAGCTTTCAAGTTATTTACAATGAGAGTGAACCTAGTGTTCATCTCACTTAAAGACTCGTTAGGTTTCATATAAAAAGCCTCAAATTCTTGTGAAAGTAAATTGAGTTTAAAAGTTTTTACCTTAGAGGTACCTTCGTGAGTTACCTCAAGTGTGTGCCAGATCTCGTATGCGGTGGTGCATTGCGAGATTCTGTTGAACTCCTCCGAGCTGAGCGCGCAATACAACGCGTTCATTGTTTTTGCGTTGAGAGAGAGCTCCCGGATCTGCTGCTGCGAGTAGCCTCCCGCGGGTTTTTCTGGGATCTCAAATGGCGTCTCGCACCTGGCCCAGATCGTGAAGTCGGTGGCTTGAAGCCAGGTCATCATCCGCAACTTCCAGTAGGGGTAGTTGCTCCCGTCGAAGAACGGCGGACGGGTTGTGGACTGCCCCTCGAAAATCCTACTTGTGGAACAGCTTCCCTCCATGATCTTCTTGCTTGGTTGTTACGCTGAAACAGCAAGACCTGCTCTGATACCAATTGAAAGTTCCGACCCTACCAGGAGGGGTGACGTAATAAAATGCGGAAATAAAATATAAAGCAATCTCACCAAAGAAAACCAATCACACAATATACACAAATGTTTTTAGGTGGAAACCCAAACCGGGTGAAAACCACCACCTAACCCTCTCGAGTTAGGATTTTCCGATCAACCTAGTTGATCAAATCCACTAACCGAATCACTTTAAAACGAGGGTGATTCAACCTCAGTACAACCACGCTACAAGTACGAGGGTAGCGTTCCTCAACCCCTTCTCTTCACGAGAAGGATTTTGTCCCACGAAGGAGACAGGAATTCGCAAAGCGAATACCCAACCAAAAGACAAAGATAAAATAAAACAAGTAATCCTATAGAGCCAACAAAGGAATTTAAACCTAGCTTCTATAGGAATAAGGAAACTCCCCTTTGCATGGAGTGCGTCGAGTTGGTGACGCGGTGCGTGTGCCACGCGACAGCGCAACTTCGCTCTCATAAACAACGGCGGGAGAGCGGGTGCGCAAAGCTTGATGCTCTCTAGAGAAAGGAACTAGAGCTTGGAGAGCAAGGGCTTCTCTTGGACACAAAAGAGTGGAACTAAGTTGCTTAGGTGTGTCTCTTGTTTCTCATAGTGTGTATCTTGTGTCTCTAGGTGTATATTTGTGTTGCAAAGGTTCCCCTCTATTTATAGAGGCCTTAGGAAGGCTTCGGAAGGCTTAGGAAGGGTTCTATAGCCATTGGGTGCAAAGCCCAAGAGAATTAGGCCGAAATCAGGACAATGATTACATTTGACAGGGTGATCAGACGTCTAATTCTGGCATCAGACGTCTGGAAGGCCACTTTAAGACGTCTGATTTAAAGGTCAGACGTCTGATTCTATGCGGGTTTCCTCCTGACTTGAATCAGATCTAAACAGGGTTTTAGTGCAAGTCCATCAGACGACATATAGGACGTCTGGCACTATGTCTGGACGTCTGGAAACCTACTTTTTCTGTGGGAATGGATTTTCCAAACGTTGCAACGGCTAGAAAATCTCTGAGAAGAGATTTTGGGTCAGCCGAGGCAAAACGGTCATTTATCAGACGTCTGGAAAGGCCTAAGGATGTCTGATAAGGCTCTAACGGTCATAATCTTGAGTGTATGCTAAGCCAGCCAACGGTCCACTAATTGGACGTCTGGCAAATCCATCAGACGTCTCCTAAGACGTCTGGTATAAGGTCTGGACATCTGATTTCATCAGACAGAAGTAGCTATATCCAGCCTAACAGATATCAGACGTCTGAAACAACAGTCAGACGTCTTATAATACTTTATCAGATGTCTGATTTGGGAATTAGACGTCTGGAAGTGCTGTTTGAACCCTATATTGGTTTTCTAAGTGTTCTACAGAAAACCTAAGTATCCTAGGGTTGTGTAGGTATTCCTAGGACTACTGTTAGGGTACTTTGAGGCTCTTTAACATAATATTCTAAGGAAAATAAGAGGAATAAAATAAAGACAAGAGATACAAGAAAGGATTAAAAAGAATCTATCCTATTCTTCTTGTCTTCTATCTTCAATCTGTCGCTCCACGCGAACCTCCTCTGTTCTTCATTAAGCTCCTCCAATCCGTCCTAGATGCGAGCTCGAGTTCCGTCTAAACACGTCTACATTTGCAATTGACCTGAAATCTAGGACTCAAATTGCAAATGTTAAGTAACACGTGTTTTGTTATCATCAAAACAAATGGTCGTGGTGCTCTAGCACCAACATCTCACTCTCTCAGAATTCACTCATAGGATAGCTCTCCCAAAGCTGCTGGGTAGTCGGGTACGCGGGTCGCGCCCGGGTCCAGGCCCACCGGCGTGTAGTGGTGGGCGAGGAGTGCAGGACGGGTAAACGGGTCGGGCCAGGTCCGCGGGGCGTGGTCGCAGACAAGGCCAGCTCGAGCGGGTGAGAGGGACCTCACCCCGTGCTCAGGAGGCAAAGAGCCTAAGGCACTTTTTGCCTTCATGTGGGTGTGGGCCTCTCAAAAGTTTCGAGGTGGGACTAAATGTCCCACCACAATTGGGCACCCGTAGCTGAGGGAGCTGCAGGCAGATGCAGCAGCTGCGGGACTTTCACCCCAACGGCAGGCCTGGGCGACTGCGTGGCTACGAACCGCACGTCCTGGCGAGTCGAACCTGGGCGAAGCACGCTTGCAGCTGTAGGTTGAAGGAGCTTCACCAGCTCAGTAATGGCGACGGAGGGCGAGCAACCTATCCAAAGAAGAATGGCCTCTCGGCCTAATCAGACAAGCGGAGAACCTTCGCCGTGGCACGGTGAAGGCGGTGTGGGGTCAGGCAAGCCGTGGGGCGGAGCGTAGGGGCCGCCCTAGGTCAAACTGTAGTGCGGGAAATGGGTTTGTTCAGGGGGTCTGCAGGTGGCGAGTGGCGGGAAATGGAAGGGCAGAAGTTGATCAGGGTGAGGAGGCGGAGGTTCTGTGAGGGTCGGCGAGTCGTGTGGGGTGGTGGAATGACGGGAGCGAGTCGCCGGAGTTTGGCCGGAGATGGGGAAGGTGAGGGCGATTAGGCTCGGTCGAGGGGTGGTTATGCAAATTACAGTAAGGAAAAGAAAGAGGGGAGGAAGAGGAAAGATTGTACCTACTCGGAGGGACGAGGGGGGGCAGGAGCAGGGCGACAGTCGTATCGACTGTCGCCAGAGAAGAAGGTGCCCGGAGAGAGAGGGCGGTGGCGAGGAGAGAGCGGGAGAGTGCGCGCTGGGTACGGCGCGACGTGGGAAGGGCAGGTGAAGGCAGCTCTGCTACTGGTAGTGCGGCAGAGCGACGAGGAGGAGGAGGAAAAACCGCCGGAGCAAGGGGGCCTCTGTCGGAGTGGGAAGAGAGGAAAGGGGGGGATTTCTCCGTCAGAACCGAGCTGCCGAGAGCGGCAGAGCGTCGGGGGTTTTTATAGAGGCAGAAATAGAGAGGAGGGCGGAGTGAGACGACGTGCCTCCCTCGCCGGAGGACGCCGAAGATGGAGACCCATACCGTCCGTGCGTTCGCACGGGCTGTATGGGTGATTGCAGCGATCAGGGGGGTGTTCCTGCGATGGTTGACGTCGCAGGGAACCCCTGGTTGACTTGGCAGGGGGTCCCCCTCACCCTGCGCGGCGCCATGCCTCGCGCAAGGTCGCCGGAGCATGGTGCTGCTCAGGGTTTTGCAGGGAGGACCCAAATGCAAAGAACGATGAAGAGTTAGGGGCCAAAATGTGAGGGTTTCAAAAGTTAAGGGCCAAAATGTAAAGTTGGTCAAGAAGGTTTCTTCTTAGGCTCAAGTTTTTATACATGACTAATTAGGGCCTAAGGATTCTGATGGTGAATTTTATTTCTAGATTAAACCTTGTTTGACCAGTCAATTTACGCAAAAACTTGAGCATGGTTCTCAATGTAGGTCAAAATGGGTTCTTAAGGGCAAATTGGAGGTTCTAAACCCTAGAGATTATTTTTATATGAATTTTAGAGGGTTTATTCGATTTTTTCTTTGCCTCGAACCTCGTGAATTGAAGTGGATTTGTTTTTAGGGTTACAGGATGTCATTTAATTCCTTGGAGTTGCTGTAGCCCTCTTTGAGTCATCTCATCCCACTTTTCTTCTTATTAGGTTATTTTGACCTATGCTTGGACCCTGAGTTACCTTGTTTTCAGATTGAATTGGTGAAATTGCATTTTTACCCCTTAGTTTCTATTTTCTTCTTAAACTCAGAATTCTCTGAGTTATGCCGTTCCTTGAGTTATGTAGGAGCTTTTATCCTTTGTATTAGGTCAAAATGAGCTAGTTATGGCTCATGATGAGGTTCTCATCATACCCCCATGCCTAGCTTTTGCTAGTCCCTTAGCAAAAAACTTAAGGTTTCAACCTTTGTTCTAGACCATGGAGTTCTTAATAGCTTTAGATAAGTGCTTTTTCCTTTGAACTCAGATTAGGTTAGAATGCTGACCATAGGCCTAAAAGGTACTCTAGTACCAATCAAGATCCAGATCTGTCTAGCCTCAGCCTCAGTCCTTAGCAAAGATTTTTAAGGCCTACAAGAACTAACTTAAGGTCTATTGGACTTTGTGGTTAAAGCACCCGTGCTTGGAATGATTTTAGCCCTGGCTCAGTTCGCAGTGCATTTTGTCAGAGAGAGAGGTAGAAAATTTTTCTGTTTTGGAGAGTTTTCTCTCTCTTTTTCTTTTGAATTCTAGCTTAGGATTGGCTTTTCAACACGGTCTGTATCAGATTCCTTGCCCCCATCATCAATCCTCAAGGGTTCCGGGCAATCGATGCTTCGAGATAGCACTGCCCATGGCAACCCCCGAAACCCTGGCTATTGAGATTTTGAGATAATCCCATCCATGGTGTTCCATGGCTGAGTCCAGACCCTGGCAATTGACACTTCGTGATAATGCCATCCATGGAATCTGAACCAGCAGAGTGCTTACATGCCCCCAGTAGGATATGTAAATATCCTAAGAGACAAGCACCGAGGAGATGATATTTTGTTACGCATCTTCGAGGAGATTTCTCGCCTCTCCGCGCTGGGAACTCATCTAAATCAACTTGTGTTGATCGGCCGCTCCTACTCTAGGTGTACTTTTCAGAATTTTTTCGACGCTTCTGCGTGATTTTGATTTTTACGCTTACTGAACCAGGCTGTGTGTGAGGTTAGGGTGCTTAGGTTACTAAGTCCCGTAGACCAAAAGTTAGTTAATGAGGTCAAATACTCCCTAAGCCTTAGACCTAATACTTCAGCTTTTCATTTTCCTCAACCTCTTGAGGAGTGTCAGATCTTAATGGGTACTAAGAGTCTATCCAAGAATGCCTAAGGTTTGCGTTCTTACTAATCCCTTTGTGCACTTTTCAGTTCTTTTCTTGAATGAGGTCTAGAACTTAGGTTAATTCCTTAGTTTCTTACTAATGACTACTTTTTTTTTCTCATATTTTTGTGATCCTTTTTCATCTTTTTTTTTTCCACAAAATTTCCTTGTCCTTTTATTCTTTTTCAAATTTTTTTTTTTTTTTTAGAAAACTTTTCTTACCAGTTTTGCACTTTTATACTCCCCCCCCCCCGTGCCTAAGGTTTGCAATGTCCTCATTGTGACTTAGGGGGTTTTTTATTTACTTGGTTCATTCCTTAAGACAGAATGCAGATGATTTCTAATCCCAGATGCAAGCATCTGAGGTGGGGTCGGCTGTCTACAAGGTTGAACCTTAAGTGCAAAAAGGTGTCAGAAAAAGGTTTTGGATTTTTAGGAAAAAGACAGGTTGCCTCCCATTAAGCGTTGAGTTTTACGCCATCGGCTGGGCGCAATAAGCTTAAGGGGAATGGAGGATATAAGATGCTTCAGCCAAATCAATAGAAGTCACATCAATGAACGGCTTGAGTCTCTGACCGTTCACGATGAAAGGTTCCGAATCGTGGCTGAGCGGACTGATTTCGATAGCTCCATTTCTAAAAGCTTGTCGGACTAAATATGGTCCGACCCACTTGGATCGCAGCTTTCCCGGGAAAAGTTTGAGTCGGGCATCAAAGAGTAGGACCTTCTGACCAGGATGAAAGATTTTTCTCGAGATATGCTTGTCGTGGAAGGCTTTAACCCACTCCTTGCAGATTCGTGAGCTCTCATACGCGTCTAGGCGTAATTCATCGATCTCGCTGATTTGAAGTTTTCTGTGGGTTCCAGCCTTTGAAAAATCTAGATTACAGTTCCGTACTACCCAATAGGCTTTATGCTCCAATTCTATAGGAAGGTGACACGCCTTCCCGTACACCAGTCTAAAGGGAGACATGTCTAACTGGGTTTTGTGGGCGGTCCTATAGGCCCACAATGCTTCCGAAAGTCAGGATGACCAGTCCTTTCTGTCAGGCCGAACAGTGACTTACAGGATTTTCTTGATCTCCCGATTAGACAGCTCAGCTAGACCATTGGTTCGGGGGTGGTAAGGAGTAGAGATTCGGTGAGACACCCCATATTTGGTCATCAGTGACCTAAATTGAGCGTTTGTGAAATGGGTCCCCCCATCAGAGATTATAGCACGAGGAATCCCGAACCTTGAGAAAATGTTTTGATGAATGAATTTGAGAACGATTTTGTGATCACAGGTTCGGGTCGGTATGGCTTCAATCCATTTGGACACGTAGTCCATAGCCAGCAGAATGTATTCGAAACCATCCGAAGCAGGAAAGGGGCCCATAAAATCAATCCCCCAAACATCAAAGATTTCGCATACGAGAATCGGCTGCATAGGCATCATGTCGCGATCGCTCATGTTGCCCAAAGTCTGGCAACGACTACATGCCTTGCAGTGATTGTACGTGTCTTTGAACAGTGTGGGCCAGTAAAAGCCGCACTGGAGGACTTTTGATGCGATTTTATGCCCAGAGAAATGGCCACCGCATGCCTGGTCATGGCAGAAAGAGAGGATATTGTTGAATTCCTCTTCCGGGACACATCTTCGGATGATCTGATCAGCACCTATGCGGAAGAGGTACGGGTCTTCCCAAATGTAATACTTGGCATCAGAGCGCAATTTGACTTTCTTGGCCTTCGGCCAATCAGACGGGATCTGATGAGATGCCAAGTAATTTACTATATTAGCAAACCATGCAAGGCTAGTACCAATAGTCAGCAGGTGCTCATAGGGAAAATGCTCTGTGATGGGTCCGGATGGGTCAATTATTTCAGAAGGAAGGCGGGACAAGTGATCAGCTACCACATTTTGCTTTCCCGCTTTGTCGCGAATCTCAAGGTCAAATTCTTGCAACAGCAAGATCCATCGGATTAATCGAGGTTTCGCGTCCTTCTTTGCAAGGAGATGCCTCACAGCTGTGTGATCCGAGTAAATGATGACATGGGAACCTAGAAGATACGATCGGAACTTTTCAAGGGCAAATACCACGGCTAGCAGCTCTTTCTCCGTAACTGTATAGTTACGCTGAGCCTCGTCAAGTGTCTTGCTAGCGTAGTAGATGACCACGGGTTTCCCGTCAGCTTTTTGCCCCAGGACCGCTCCTACAGCGAAATCAGACACATCGCACATGATCTCAAAGTGTTGAGACCAATCAGGGAACTGTAGGATCGGGGCCTGGGTGACTCGGTCACGTAGGGCCTCAAATGCTTAAGTGCATTCCTTGGAAATTTTGAAAGGTACATCCTTGGAGAGAAGAGTGGTCAGGGGGCGTGCGATTTTTGAGAAGTCAGGGATAAATCGACGGTAAAAATCGACGTGCCCCAAAAAAGATGGGATGTCCTTGATCGAGCTAGGCATAGAAAGGCGAGAGATCAGATCAACCTTAGCTTGGTCCACTTGGATGCCTTTTTCCGAGATTGAGTGTCTCAGGAAAATTCCCTCAGGCACCATGAAATGGCTCTTTTCCTAGGAAAGAACCAAATTCACCTCGATGCATCGCCTGAGTATTTGGACCAAGTGTTGGAGGCAATCATCAAAAGATTCTCCAAAAATTGAAAAGTCATCCATGAAGACTTCCAGAAAATCACCTACCATATCTGAGAATATGGCAAGCATGCACCGCTGAAAGGCATCCTTCGGAAAGCGTAAGTTCCGAAGGGGCAGGTGAACGTGGTCTTTTCTTGGTCCTCAGGATGGATTGCCACCTAGTTATAACCGGAGTACCCGTCAAGAAAGCAGAAGAACCTATTTCCCGCTAGTTTCTCGAGAATTTGATCAATGAAAGGTAGTGGGAAATGATCCTTCTTCGTGGAGGCATTGAGTCGACGGTAATCTATACAGACCCTCCACGCATTGGCTAATCGGGTAGGAATGATTTCTCCGATCTCAGTCGTTATGGTGGTTAGTCCTGCCTTCTTGGGCACGACCTGAATTGGGCTCACCCAACGACTATCGGAGATCGGGTAGATGATCCCGGCATCTAACCACTTGATGATCTCCTTTTTCACGACCTCCTGTAGATTAGGGTTCAAGCGTCTTTGCATTTCACGAGAAGGTCGTGCACCCTCTTCTGAATAGATATGATGAGTACAATAAGAGGGACTTATTCCAGTCAAATCATCGAGAGTCCACCCGATGGCTTTGCGATGTTGCTGGAGGACAGAAATCAGATGGGATTCCTGTTCGGGATTGAGGTTGGAATTGATAATCACAGGAAGGGTCTGATTAGAACCCAAAAAGATGTATTTCAAGTGAGTAGGAAGTGGCTTCAGTTCGAGGGTGGGGTCATCAGCAGCAGCGGGTGGTTCAGTATAGATGTGAGGTTCAAGGGTGGGAGTTACTGGGTTGTTTATATCTGGATTTGAGTCCTTAGTTTGCGGGTCAAGATCTTTCTGCGGTTGATGAGGTATAATCGGGCCATTCTGGAAGTGTGTTTCATCAACCAAAGCCCTAACGTCACAAACTTGTTCAATGACACCGCAATTGATTCCTTGTTGGGCCTTAAATATATCAATTTTCAGAGTTTGATTCCCAAATTTGAGCTCTATTTGGCCCTCCTCACAGCTAATGTTGGCTCTCGCAGTAGCCAAGAAAGGTCTCCCTAAAATGATTGGTGTATCCCTAGGGTTTTCAGGTGCATCCATGTCTAGGACTATAAAGTCTACAGGAAAATAGAAATCCCGCACTCTCACAATAACATCCTCGAGAATCCCTTTTGGTGACTTTATAGATCGATCTGCTAATTGTAATGTTACCTCGGTTGGTTTTAACTCAGGTTCTTCTAGATGGTCAAGTAAGGATGTGGGTATCATCAAATTGGGTATCACCTATCTTGCAGGAAATCAGGGGAGTACCAGGGTCTTTAGCCTTGGGTGGGAGTTTGCTTAGGATTACAGAGCTGGCTTGCTCTGACAGAACAATTGGACTCCCGCTCTTGGTTCGCGGCTTACGCTGGGGTGTACACACATTCTTTAAGAATCGTGCGTAAGCCGGTATGTGGTGGATTGCATCCATCAAGGGGATGTTTATGTGGACCTGCTCAAAGAGCTTGACCAGGTCCTCCTCAGGTGCCACGGGCTTGGTCGTCTTCTTTCCCTTGGTCAAGGACTCGGGAAACGGGATCTTGGTTGGTTCTTCTAGGATAGGTCCAGGTTTTGGATCTGTGATAGGGGTGGGAATGTCCTGGATTACTGTCCTAGGCTCGGGATCACTACCAGGCTTGGAGTGGTTTGGATGAGGTGGGTCTTGGGTTTCCTTACCACTACGGGTTGTTACGGAATTAAGTCCTGCCTTGTTTTGGTTGGGATTGGGTAAGATGGGTTGCTGCTGGTAACCCGCAAAAGAGGTGGAGGCCTCTATCCCGTCTAGTGAAGGAACAGAGGGGGCCTGATAAATCATATGGGCATGGCCCGGGTTTGGGTTCATAACGTGCTGCTGGGTTGGCACGTTATTTGGATTAGGAAGAGGTTGAGAAGGAAGTGTGCCTGGCTGGCGAGAATTTGCCAACTAGGCCAATTGGTTTCGGACCTCTGTAATCTCGTCCTTGTGTTGCTTTTGAATGGCCGCATTCATTCTTTGAATGTCAGCCAGAGTCTGAAGGATTAGGGACATTGGATCCTGATTTGGCCCTGATGGATAAGTAGGGTTGGGTCGAGGCTGAGGCGGCTAGTAAGGACGAGGGGGTTGTGGGCGGGGTTGAAAGAGTGGTCTTTGGGTTTGGGAATTTCCCGCCCACTGAAAGTTGGGATGGTTTCGCCATCCAGGGTTATAGGTGTTGGAGAACGGGTTGTTCTGGATGGCGTTGAGGTCCTCGCAGGTCTGAGGAACCTCCAGAGAGTCAGAGAAAGAGGGAATGGAATTCCCCAGGTTGGTATAGAGAGGATCGGATGGACCTCTGGTTAGAGAATCAGATGGTGGATATGGATCCATCCTAGGAGAAGATTGATGGAGAACATTTTGCACAGTTTCCCTTGTGGAAGGAGGCTGTGCAAAGGGGTTATGTGCAGAGGTGGCTCGCTGCAGGTGCTGAGTCAGTTCATCCACCTTCTTTTCAATAATCGAGACCTTGTCCAATCGACTGGCCATTAATTCCAGGTCGACTGATGCGGACAGGCCCTGCATCTCATGTGCTCCCCTAAGATTCGTCAATGCGCGGGTATTCGACCTGTCGAATAATCCCATGGAGTCATTGTTGATGGAGTTATCGCACATGTTTTCGAGAATCTCCCACATGGTGTCCTCATGTTGACCCATGATATTTCCTCCACAGGTTGCATTGACGAAAAGACGGATATCCTCACAGAGTCCCTGGTAAAAAGATTGGACCTGTTCCCATTTAGGAACTCCGTGATGGGGGCACTTTCTCATGAGATCCTGAAAACGATCCCATGCCTCATGGAGAGGTTCCCCTGATTGCTAAGTGAAGTGAGTAATCTGATGGCGAAGGCGTTGGTCCGACCAACGGGAAAGAACTTTTTCAAAAACGCCTATTTCCAGACCCGGCCGATCAACTGTGTGCAGGAATAATAGTTTCTGAGAATATGCAGCTATTACTATGTATAAGGACAGGTTATGCCTATTTCTTTTCTTTTTCTTTAAAATTTTAGGGTTTAATAGGAAGTTACCTGTCCTTGGAGTGGCTGTGGTGTGGCTGCGTCTTTTTGTTTCTTTCTATACCTGCACGAAAGAGAGAGAAAAAGATTAGCAATCTCTTAAAAGAAATTCAAAGCTTCCAGAATAGCCGTTGCTCCCCGGCAACGGCGCCAAGTGATAACGGCGTTGTGACTAGGTTTTGTTGTTTTGTTATAGAAATTGCATTGTAGTACAGATAGTCATTGCCATTATTACAATTTTTACTCGGAAATGAAAGTTCTCCCGAGGTTGAACTCAGGGAGCAAGTTGTATTCTAGAGGTACGAAGTTTATATTACAAAAAATAAAGAGAGAGAGAGAGAGAGATTTGTATTGTTGGCTTCTTTCTTCTTCTTCTCTTCTTTGTCTTCTTTTCTCTTCTCTTTGAGTCTTTAGTTTTCTTCCTTCTTCTTATTCTTGCTCTGTTCTTCTTTTCTTGTTTTCTTCTTGCCTTCTCTTCTGTTCTTCTTCTTTCTTCTCTTTCTTTTTCTTCTTCTTCTTCTCTCTATCCGTCTCTTTCTTTTTCTTCTCCCTTGCGATCTTGTTCTTCTCCTTCTTCTTTGCCTTCAGAGCGTCGTCTGATTTTTCAATCAGACGACTTAAGTAGCTGCTGCTACAGTGTGTCTTTTCTTCTTCTTTCCTCTGTGGCTTTCTTCTTCTTCTTCTCACAGTCCTTCTTCTTCTTCCTGCCTTCTCTTCTTCTTCACCTGTGCCTGCACACTAAAAGTTCGATCAGAGGGAAAAACCTACTCCACCCTCCCCTGCGTCTTTCTCTCTCTCAGAATTCACTCATCGGATAGCTCTCCCAGAGCTGCCGGGTAGTCGGGTACGCAGGTCGCGCCCGGGTCCAGGCCCATCGGCGTGCGGTGGTGGGCGAGGAGTGCAGGATGGGTAAACGGGTCGGGCCAGGTCCGCGGGGCATGGTCGCGGACGAGGCCGGCTCGAGCGGGTGAGAGGGACCTTACCCCGTGCTCAGGAGGCAAAGAGCCTAAGGCACTTTTTGCCTTTATGCGGGTGTGGGCCTCTCAAAAGTTCCGAGGTGGGACTAAATGTCCCACCCCAATTGGGCACCCGCAGCTGAGGGAGCTGCAGGCAGATGCAGCAGCTGCGGGACTTTCTCCCCAACTGAAGGCCTGGGCGACTGCGTGGCTGCGAACCGCGCGTCCTGGCGAGTCGAACCTCGGCGAAGCGCGCTTGCAGCTGCAGGTTGAAGGAGCTTCACTGGCTCAGCAATGGCGATGGAGGGCGAGCAACCTGTCCACAGAAGAACGGCCTCTCGACCTAATCAGACAAGCGGAGAACCTTCGCCGTGGCACGGCGAAGGCGGTGTGGGGTCTGGAAAGCTGTGGGGCAAAGTGTAGGGGCCGCCCTAGGTCAAACTGTAGCGCGGGAAATGGGTTTGTTCGGGGGGTCTGCAGGTGGTGAATGGCGGGAAATGGAAGGGCGGAAGTTGATCAGGGTGAGGAGGTGGAGGTTCTGTGAGGGTTGGCGAGTCGTGTGGGGTGGTGGAATGACGGGAGCGAGTCGTCGGAGTTTGGCCAGAGATGGGGAAGGTGAGGGCGATTAGGCGCGGTCGAGGGGTGGTTATGCAAATTACAGTAAGGAAAAGAAAGAGGGGAGGAAGAGGAAAGATTGTACCTACTCGGAGGGACGAGGGGGGGCAGGAGCAGGGCGACAGTCGTATTGACTGTCGCCGGAGAAGAAGGTGCCCAGAGAGAGAGGGCGGTGGCGAGGAGAGAGCGGGAGAGCGCTCGCTGGGTACGACACGACGCGGGAAGAGCAGGTGAAGGCACCTCTGCTGCTGGTAGTGCGGCAGAGCGACGAGGAGGAGGAGGAAAAACCGCCGGAGCAAGGGGGCCTCTGTCGGAGTGGGAAGAGAGGAAACGGGGGGGATTTCTCTATCAGAACTGAGCTGCCGAGAGCGGTAGAGCGTCGGGGGTTTTTATAGAGGCAAAAACAGAGAGGAGGGCGGAGGGAGATGACGTGCCTCCCTCGCCGGAGGATGCCGAAGATGGAGACCCATACCGTCCGTGAGTTCGCACGGGCGGTATGGGCGATTGCAGCGATCAGGGTGGTGTTCCTGCGACGGCTGACGTCGCAGGGACCCCTGGTTGACTTGGCAGGGGGTCCCCCTCACCCTGCGCGGCGCCATGCCTCGTGCAAGGTCGCCGGAGCATGGTGCTGCTCAGGGTTTTGCAGGGAGGACCCAAATGCAAAGAACGATGAAGAGTTAGGGGCCAAAATGAGAGGGTTTCAAAAGTTGAGGGCCAAAAAGTAAAGTTGGTCAAGAAGGTTTCTTCTTAGGCTCAAGTTTTTATACATGACTAATTAGGGCCTAAGGATTCTGATGGTGAATTTTATTTCTAGATTAAACCTTGTTTGGCCGATCAATTTATGCAAAAACCTAAATTAAGTTATTAATTGGGCATGGTTCTCAATGTAGGTCAAAATGGGTTCCCAAGGCCAAATTGGAGGTTCTAAACCCTAGATATTATTTTTATATGAATTTTAGAGGGTTTATTCGATTTTTTATTTGCCTCTAACCTTGTGAATTGAAGTGGGTTTGTTTTTAGGGTTACAGGATGTCATTTAATTCCTTGGAGTTGCTGTAGCCCTCTTTGAGTCATCTCATCCCACTTTTCTTCTTATTAGGTTATTTTGACCTATGTTTAGACCCTGAGTTACCCTATTTTCAGAGTGAATTGGTGAAATTGCATTTTTACCCCTTAGTTTCTATTTTCTTCTTAAACTCAGAATTCTCTGAGTTAAGTCGTTCCTTGAGTTATGTAGGAGCTTTTATCCTTTGTATTAGGTCAAAATGAGCTAGTTATGGCTCATGATGAGTTTCTCATCAATGTCATTTAAATAAAGTAGAGCGACTTTAAGATTGATTTCAAAAAAAACAAAAACAACGCCTCCCAGAGATGAACGATAGGGACTCAAAGTCTCATTATTTTCAAAACAATATCCTTGTTGGATCGTATTTCGCAACTATACTACGATGCTTTTATCAAAAATGCGATCTACGATTTCTCCCAACAAAATTACGCCGTTGCCGGGGAGGCAACGTCATTTTTATTGATTTCGATCTTTTACTTATCATTGACAAATCCGCCTCTACTTTGTTGTTGATGTGCAGGAACACGGAAGAAAAATGGGATCTGCGCACACATCGAGCGCGGCGAAGAAAGTCAGGTGCACATCACGTTCTCTTAGAGTAGGTTTATTTTCTGAACCCTAGGACTAGATCTACTTCCTGAAATTTCTTTTGTAAAAAAAAAAAATATTTTTCTCATTTTCGTGGAAAATAAAAAAAATCAAAAATAAAAAAAATTTTAAAAAAGAAATCTAGATTAGGTTTCCTTTTGAATCTAGGTTAGAAAAAAAAAAGAGAAAAAAAAAGAGATATTTCCATTTGAATCTTTTGAAAAATTCTTTTTAAAAAAATAATAATAAAAAAAGAACAAAAGATTAAAAAAAAAAGATTCTTTGGTGGAAGGCTTGAATTTCAAATTCAAACCTCTTTAAATACTTCTCCACCACCTTCTGATTTTCGGCCAGATTTCAAATCTCACCTAAAATTTCGATTGCCAAAAAATCCGTTAGCGAAAAATTCTGAAATTCGAGCAAAACCTTCAATTTCAAACCATCTTTCAAATTCCACCATTACTTTGAAAAAAATATAAAATATAAAATTTTTAAAAATTCGTGAAGTGCACGGGGTCAGATTGACCTAGATTTAAAAATTTTCAAATTTCAAAAAGCAATTCTGAGAAATTTGCGAATCTTTTTTGACTAAAAATGGTGTGGTTTGAAATATGTTCTAATTGTATTTATTTTCCATATTTTTCCTGAATTTTTGAAGATCATTTGATACTGTTTCAAGGTGAAGAATCATCCAGGGGTCAAAGTTCCAAATCTGACCCCCTAATATTTAAAATTCCTAAAAATTCGGTTGAAATAGTAAAAATTTCAAAAAAATATTCTCTAAAAAGATAATTGAAAAAGGAATCTACTTGCAAAATTTCAAATTAATTGGATTCCAATTATTATCAGAGAATCTACATTAGTTTTGTGGTCTGTTGAAATAAAAAAGAAAAAACCCTAGAAGTGCATGCAACTTAGGTTGAACCTTTAGGGTCACAACTAGAGACCACACTTTTGGCTAACCAAGACTTAATCAAGTCTCGTTAGTCGGTGAGCTTGGTCACCTTCTAGGCCACTCACCACAAACCCCACTGAAGAAAACTGGTTAAAAATAATTTTAAAGCACGAATTCAACCCGAGTTCGTTGTCGTACTACTGAATGAATTTAATCTCTCTTGCCAAACCTGGTGACTAAGTCTGCGGTGTAGTGTCAAACGACCGCGGCTCGGGGGTCAACGGAACTGGAGGCTAAGCCAAAGGAAGAACCTTCCCCTTAGTCCCCTCGTAACCAGACTGGCTAGGTTAGCTTGAGAGGCAGGATTCACGTTCAGTCGGTTGTACAACGAACTTACCTTCAAGAATTCAAATACCTAATGAAAAAATCTGGTCACCTGATTTATAAAGACCATTTGATTGACAGGGCCTTAGCCTTGTCCTACGTGGCTACACCAACCCAAGGGTTGGGCGGTGTATGCACGGAAGGGGGTCACTTCGACCTCACTTGGTTGGACCTTGGGAGCCACTCCCAAGGAGGCGAGTCACCTCGTCCGGACCATCTTCTCACCCCATTTCTTCTATCTGCTGAGCCGCAATGGCTAACATTGGATCTGGACCTAATTAGGATCCAGAAGAGCTGGACCCACGAGCTTATCTGAGAGCTCGGGTCACTGAATCAGCTAAACCTTGGAATCAGAACCCAAGGTGGTGAAGACGACTTTTCGCTTCGCTTGATCCTTCTCCTCGGGTTACTGAAATGGTTAACCCATATCCTAACCCTGGATATTATGACCCATACCAATCGGTCCCCCAAAGGATCGCATCTTATAACCCAGGATATGGATTTCATACTCCTACTTCTCACCCATGGAACATGGGTAGACCTGACTCACCTCATGGAACCCCTAAAGAGCTACCGGTGCATATGCGGCCACATTATAGAATATAGAGAGATATAGCGAGCGCTAAGGAAAAGGCCACATCCTATCTACGTGAAATCCATGCTATCATTGAGCCGAACCAAAGACAAAGCCGGATTCCACATCAACAAGCCGTGATGGAGCTCCTTCAGGAAACAGCAGAGATAACAAGGCGAATTGGACAAAATCGGGAAACTCAAGGACTATTGCTTTTGAGATATCAAGTGGAAAATATCATTGAAGACCTCGAAGAATCTGAAACAACTACGCCGAAAGAACACACAGAAGATTCTCGGCAGTAGATGCCCGAAGATCACTCAAGGGAAAAAGAATCTAGCATGGATATGAGACAGGAGCAGGAAGTATGCCGAATGGGTTCATCTGAAATTGAGGAGGAAAGGACTGATATCTCCATGACTGAGCCGCAATCAGATTATCCTAAATCCTGGGAGACACCTTTTGGGTTAGATAACCCGATCAAGACAAGGGAAGTAGATCCAATTGAGGATATGGATCTTGAGGCAAACATTACATGCAACACTACTGATCAATCTAGACCACTTCCCATTGTAGGTGAACCTATGCTAGAGCCAACATCTTCTGATCTGCACTCTTCTTCTTTCACCTACATCCCTAATTCGGATATTAAAGATTCTAAGATGACACTTTCTATCCTTGATCCTAACATCCGAAAACTAGAAGTAGCTATGGATAACTCGAACAAAGAAATAAATATGCTACCTGAGGTAGGAATTACTGAGGAGCCCAATGCATATGAGGGTGAAGCTTCGAGCAGAATGAGCTGGGGATGCACCTACCATCCTAGTCAATGGCTCGACCTCAAGCCTGAAGAGACAGCCTCTGATGAATCAGAGATGAGTACTGATGAGGACGAAGTAATTTCTGACGAGGATTTTAGTGACCTACCCACAGATCTTCTACTTTCACGAATACCCCCATATGACCCAGAGCCTGGAGAGGGCATGATCTTTGATGTCAATTATCATTATGAGGACCCTTATGACTCAGATTCTGGCTCTGAGATACATTTTGATCTACTCCCTCAGCAACTTCCTGCTGAATTGTGGGACATGATAAATCAGCTAAATCAACATCATGATCCCCCCTCTGTTTATCCTTTATTTTCCACCACCACTCCACACTTTCTTATAGCTAGACTTTTTGGAGTAGGGGTGCACAATCAGCTGGTCCGCATCTCTGGACCACTGATTCTAGGAGCATACGAGCACATCTTTCTCTTAATTTTGACCGGCTCCTATGCAAGAATTAATACATCTGATTGAGTGCTCGCCCAGCTGGAGGCGTTAAACTCAGCACATATAAATACCATTCCACCATCATCAATACATATCCATTTTTATACATAGCATATTTTTCCTTTAGCATATTTCCTTTGTATATTGCATGTTAATAGGTTGGCCGGTGCTGAATATAATTTCAGGAGCAATTCCAGGTGACTTCCACCTACTCATCCTCTGTTGAATTAATTTTCTTTTATATTCATGCATGAGGACATGCAAGAACTTAGGCATGGGGGGGTAGATACAGAAAAACTGAAAAAAAATTTTGTGCCAACACTTAGGAAAACCTCGGAGCTGCATGCAAAACGTACTTTAGGACCTTAAATAAAAGAACAATCGACTCCACCTCCAATGCTCGCATTGGAGCTAGAAATCGTTCGCAACAACCAATTCCGACTCACCCGCTCACCTTTTGTTCTAAATTTAGGGTCAAGCTGATTGTAACCCGATACGGGAAATTCACGAAGTACAAATTATACGAGGTTACATGTCTATAACATATATACATATTGCATTCACGAATAAGATTATTTTATTAAGAGAATGCATTAGGGATTTTTATCGTTTAGTTGATTCCTGTAATCTGGAATCCAGTACAACTTTTCACACACACGTAGAATTTGCAATGGATTCACGGTGAAGGCTGATAAACCTCTTCAGTCTGTCGAGAAGAAGCAGTGCTTCTTTTCCTGAACCCTTGGACAATGTTTTGGGAGTCAGGCAGATTTTCCTCAAAAAATCCACCAAATAGTGTGAGAGAGTAGAGTATACTGGTGCTCTAAGATTAGTGCAAGGAATCTGGAATCCTAGATAATTAGGTGATGATACTCTGAGATTAGACATAGGTTTCGCTCTCGGTTCCCACGTATACATTTTTGTGCGAAATTGTGAGAGCCACCGAATAAGGCAAATACGCGGAGAGCGAGTTTTCATAAAACTAGGGCTAAGGTGGATGGTTACAACCATTCTTTATGGAATCCTCGGCTGAAGGAGGGTATTGATGTCATGGTCAGAAATACACCGTCCTATCCGTCTCTCCCAATGCCATGAGTAGGCACTTCCACCACCACCCAATGTCTCTTGAGTACCACCAATCCCCAATAATGCCTCCTTAATAAAGTTCATGGATGTATGCCAGTTGTGTTATGCTGAAAAAAAAATTAAAAAAAAAAGAGAAAAAGAAAAAGAAAAAGAAAAAGAATGATGAAAAGAAAGAAAAATTGAAAAAAAAAATTGAAAAAAAAAATATTAGAAAAAGAAGAAAAAGCAAAGAAAAGAACGATTATTTAGTGTTTATTTCATCGAGGTAATACCACCAAATAAAATTGAGCTCCACCAAATATGGCCTTAACCTATTTTTCTTGTGTTTCTGACTCCCCAAATACTGGCTGAGGAATCCTGACTTAGTGTTAGTGTTATGAGAACTCAATTAAAGTGTTAATGCCTAGTGAGACCATCAAATATAGAACATATGTGTGAATCTGGTGAGGTTGTGAGCCCTAAGAAAAAGAAAGAAAAAGAGCAAGAGAGAATGAATACAAAGGAATCAAAAGGGAGATAGCTTTTCTCATCTTTCTCTGAGTTGAGTTACTTAGTAATTCAGGAATCTGGATTCTGTAGTACTAGTCTCTATGTAGCACCAAGTGAGAATGAGCCACCAAATATACAATCCTTTCCCTGAAAGATTCTCTACCTAAGCCTAAAGCCATGGTGGAATTCATAAAATATTTTGAATACCCTAAGGGAAGAAATTCGCCTATCCTGCTAGAATTTTTATTAGGGGTCAAGTACAGGCTTTAGAGGTGTATTAGTCTTCACTCGAATCCGTTGCAAAAGCTACATAGCTGCACCTTCACGATTGTCTGGATTTCTAAAGCATAGGATGAAAACAAAAAGGAGAAAAGTCTCTATGCAAACACTTAGTAAAATAACCAGTCCCTTAGGGACCCTTGCTGTAAATAATTTAGTCTTGCATTTGCTAGGGACTAGCAAGATTTAGGCATGGGGGTATGATTGCGCAACAATCATAGGTCTTAATTGACCTAAATTAGGCTAGGACTTAGGATAAGTTAAGGTTATTCATGCATGCATACGCATTATCTGCATCTTTACTGCTTTCCTTTAGCTATGCATAAAAAAATGTTATAATGTGCTGATTAAGTGCATTATGTCGATCGCAGGGAATAAGCTGATCAGGAGCTGGATTTGAAGCTGGATCAGGAATAACAGGAGTTGTAGCAGAGCTGGAGCAGAAGGCCTAGTTTAGATGTAGGAATAATAATGTAAGGGGGTTAAAGGTTTTCTATTCTACTAAGTAGAAATAAAGTAGTAAAATGTGAAGAGCTTAGGCCCATCCTAGCCCTAGGATAGCCTAGAGACTTCCCCAAGCCTTAGCCACCCTTAGATTAGGTCACAACACCCTAGGAAGCCCTAAAACCCTAGTTCCAACCCTTATCTGGACGTCCAGATAAGTTTTAAGACATCCAGGACCCTTAGCCAACTCCCGCACACTTCAAACCCACTTCTACAATGTTATTGGACGTCCAGACACTTTGTCAAACATCCAATTTCTGCAGAATACCCAAAACAGAACCCGAGATCCTTCCTGACTCTGATTGGACGTCCAAACAACAAGTCTAGACTTCTGATTTTTGAGTATAAGACGTCTGATTCTATAATTAGACATCTGATACTACTCTCCAATTCCTGTTTTGAGATTTAAGCCCTGATCTTGGATCTCTAGGTCCCTAAACCCAATTCCAACCCCATAGGAACCTAAATTAAGGTGCCCTAACCCTAGTACATCACCTCTAGACCTCCCTAAGGACCTAATTAGGTCCTCACTAAACCTAATTGACTTGGATCTTAGTCAATTCCATCAGCCTATTCAATTGGACTCATTGAGTCCAATTGAGCCCTGATCTCAGCACACACTGTCCAATTGGACTCAGTGAGAGTCCAATTAACCTAGACCTAACTTAATTGAGTTGTTTTACTCTCAATTAAGTTTCCACACACCCAATTAAACTTGTATTAAGTTTAATTGCACTTTACCTAAGTGAATTAGGGTTTATAACCCTAGTTTGAGACCTACCTTGACCTAAACCCACTAGAACCCAACCTAATCAACCTAGCCACCTAAGTTTCGACCCACACAAACCCACACACACCCACACACACCATCCACACGAAAATATCTAGCCTAGAGTTCTCTAGAACTCTCTTCCATGTGTGGTTGCCTTGGTTGCCAAAAATAGCAACCAAAAGCCATTCAATTTTTAGATCCACATTTGGTGGATCTAAAAACCACCATCCACCCTCTCTCTCTCACTCTCCCACGAGCTCCCACCATAGGCCTCTCTAGAGAATTCCATTATTCTCTAGAGAGCTTCCCTTAGGTCTATAAAAAGACCCCTTGGGTGGCCATTGGCACCCATTTACTTCTTTGGCAATTGCACTCCACTGGTGCCATTCACGCCACCTCCATAGTCACTCCACCTCCACAAGCTCACTACCACCACCATGGAGGACACCATGCCAGGATGCTGGATCAACCCTACCTCTCTCCATGGGCCGGCCTAAGTTCCATTGGCCGCCCCTCCTTCTTCTCTCGACCACTCCAAGGCCATCGGGGACCACCCCTGAATGCCCTCTATTCTTCTAGCTTTAAATCATGCTCTTCATAATCTTTATTGCTTTCATTTACTGCTTAGTAGAGTAGTCTTACTTCTTCCCCAGTGGTGCATGCAAAATTCCCCCGCTGATTCTTGTATGCAATCGTTTTCTAGTAGTTAGATTTAATTTTAGATTTAATTTTAAGCATTCATGTATAAGCTTTCCTCTAGATTTCCTTGTGCAACAACTCTCCCACGATGAATGAAATCTCATTATATATATATATCTCTTATGTGTTTGAAATCACCTTGAGCTAAATGATTATCATATTTGCGTGATTTAAGTGCCTGTTCTTTAACTGCCTATATATTATGCACCAGCATGTCGTTTAAATAAAGTAGAGCGTCTTTAAAATCGATTTCAAAAAAAAAAAAACAACGCCTCCCAGAGACGAACGACCGGGACTCAAAGTCTCATTATTTTCAAAATAATATCTTTGTTGGATCGTATTTCGCAACTATACTACGACACTTTTATCAAAAATGCGATCTACGATTTCTCCCAACAAAGAGCAGTGCCACAATCGTCTTCCAGTTGATCCCTCTTTTTAATCACAAGAAATGGTAGAAAGTATTATCTCTAGATGTGTATAGGCAAGGAGAGGTTCTCCTCTATTTATAGAGAACTTAAGGAGGTTCAAGAAGCCTTGGGAGCCATATTCTAGATGTTGGAGGCATTTCCCTAAAGATTGGATCAAAATCCAACATAAATCAAGCCATAAATGAATCTAACAACAAAATTAGACATATGATCAAATGTTTGACAAAAGAATCAGACACATAATTCTGTAAGGTGATCTTCCTCGAATGGGATTGGATCCAAATAGGGATCTATTGTCTTATGGTCAAATGTCTTACTGGACATCTTGACAAGCTGTTGGACATCTAGTGACAAAGATTACTTTTGAGAATTCATTCCCGAGAAGCTAACAGTTACATTAGGTCTGAAAAATTATAATTAGGGTCAAATTTAATCACAACTATCGATTATAAAACATCTGAGACCATCTTTAGATGCTTAGAAGAGGTTCTGGACGTTCGACACAAGGTATGGACATCCAAAAGTAAATGCTACAGACTAGGTTCTGGAATTTTGGCTATTGGACTTCTAATTGAATGTCTGGACGTCTTAAAATGAGTTATTAGACATCTGATAAAATGTCTGAACGTCTAATAAGTCTTATTGGAAGTCTCATAAGGTAGACTGATTGCTATTTTGGCTTTCTAACTTGATTCTAAGATTTTATTAAGTGTCCTAAGGTTAAGTGAATGTGTTTAAGACCTAGGGTGTTATATTTTGGGCTATTTAACATATTTCTGAGGAAATAAAAGAACAAAATTTACAAGTACATAAAAAGAAAATCTATCCTATTCCTCTTTTCTCTTTAATCTTTATGACCAAAGCTCCATCTTCATGCTTCTTAATGCTTTTGTTCTCCATCACTCTCCTTCATGATCTTAAGCTTGAGCTCTTTCATACTTTTCTTTTTGAAAGGATGAGGAATGCTATCGGGGACGATAGCAGACCAGAAAACTCTTATTTATCACAAAAAGGAGACCATTACAAACACTCATCCCACTCTTTCACATGTACCCAACAATCTCTCACAATAGCTTCCACATTACAAGACCCACCTCTAAAGAGGCACTCATTACGAGTAAGCCAGAACACCACATGACGACCGCCATCTTCGTCTGTAGACTCCCTATCAATAACAATTTCCTCCATAGATCGTCCCAAGTAGGTAATGGTTCTTCGCATACCTCCCTCCAAATATGATCTGTCACCAGGCATGAGGTGAAAAGGTGTAACCTGCCGTCAGTGTCAAACCCGCAACAAGGGTAGCTTTGTAATGAAGCACCCAGCCTCCTACTTCTTAAGTCTCCGGTTACAAGTCCAACTCGCCTGCACAGCCACAGAAAGATTTTGATCTTGAGTGGAGTCCTCAGCTTCCAAATTCTACTGCAGTCAAAATTTGCAGTTGTGGGATCAACAGACATGCTCTCCATTAGCCTCTTGTACGCTTTGGCCGATGTGAACTGACCATGTATCCATCGGTAGCCATCCTTGCCTTCTGCCGGCTGGAATGCTGCCAGGTCAGCAAGCAGCCACGCCTATTCTGTTTGAGTTCTCTCACCATCTCGCCCAGTAGCTACATTCAGTGTCCATCTGCCAGCCACCTCATCCCAACACGCCCTAACCAAGACCCTATTATCTATTGCAGCAACGAAGCTCCTCGGATATTTCTCACTAATCTGTCCCATATCAGACCAGACATCTTCCCAGAAAGCAAAGTTTCTACTGTCCTCGAGCGACGGCGCAAAATCTGACCAGTGATCATGAACTGCCCTCCTCATTGATTGCCAAAATGATGAAGGTCTGCAAGGGGTTCTGCTCCACATCTACACTTGCATAGGACCGTAGGATTCTTTAATCAACTGGGACCATAGCTTGCATCTTCCTCAGATAATTTGATTGCCCACTTGAGAAGCAAAGTGTCATTGAATTCTTTTAGCAATCTGATGCCCAATCCTCCCTTCGATCTAGGCCTACAAACTTGCTGCCACCTCACTGCATGCATGAATCTGCCTTCCATCTTCACCCCTTTCTAGAAAAATCATTTTCGTAGCATATCCAGCCTCTTCCAGACAGATTTCGAAGATCTGAAAATCGAGAAGAAGAACACTAGAATTGCAGTGATGACAGAGTTCAGCAGAATCAGCCGCCCACCCTTCAACAGGAATCTACTGCTCCAAGACTCCAACCTGGCATTTGCTTTCTCAAAGAGGGACGCCCAATCGCTCTTCTTCAGCTTCTTGTCGGATAGAGGCAAACCCAAATACCTCACCGACAAGGTGGTTAAGGGGGTATGCAAGATGGCTGAGATCTCATCAGTCTCACCAGCAGACATGCCAAAGGAGATCAGAGTAGATTTTTCCCCATTCAATCGCAGACCCGAGATCTCTCAAAAGATATTGATCATGGCAAAAAGAAATTCCGCCTCACAATGCCCACCCTCTACAAGAAACACGGTGTCATCCACGTATTGTAGAATGGGTGCCAAAGCTCGAGAATTTGCAAGCGAATAGCCCCTGATTGCACCCACATCTGCTAGCCTGAAACTAAATATCGCAATTGTGTCCACTGCCAGATTGAAAATAAGTGGGGCTAGCAGGCATCCCTGCAGTACCCCACATTGTGGCTGAATCCAAACTCCACACAGCTTCCCGTTGACTAAAGGAGAGAAAGAAGATGTGACAATGCACCTCTTCATCCACTGAATCCACAAAGGGGGAAAGCCCCTCCTCTTAAAAATCTCCCATAGATAGTGCCATTCTATTGAGTCATAGGCTCTACTAAAGTCAACCTTCCACATGAAAGCTCTGGTCTTTCTCCTCTTCCATCCAGATATCATCTCTTGTGCCACAATGAAGGATTCCTGTAGGGATCTATTAGGGAGAAAGGCCACTTACACTGGATTGATCAGGTCAGACAGCACCCCTCTCAGCCTGTTTGCCAGCACCTTGTTAATAATCAGGTAGATTGAGTTCGACAATGCAATAGGTTGAAACTCGGAGTGCATTTCTGCACCACTGCATTTAGGTAGCAAGAACAGGTAGGATTTATTGAGCCTCTCCACGCCAGAATTGCCCCTTTGAAATTCTCCAATAACCTCCATCACATCCCTTCTTAACACTGGCCAAAATTCCCTGTAAAACAGGATCTAAAACCCGTCAGGGCCCGGAGAGCCTTCTGCATTCAGACCAACCATTGCGTCCACCACCTTCTATTTAGAAAAATCTTTAGTCAGCTTAGCCGCCTCAGAACTCCCCAACAGAGGAAATTTAGATGCTGCCAATTTCCAGCCCCCTCTCCCTTTTGTTCTTGAAGCTTCCTTGAAATATCTAGCAGTTTCTCTTCTAATATCATCAGGTGAAGTAAATACCAAGTCTCCATGTTTCAAAGAGGAGATAAAGTTCACTCTCCTTCTAGCACTCGCTGCCATATGAAAGAACTTCATGTTTGCATCACCCTCTTTCAGCCAGAGCTGCCTAGATTTTTCCCTCCAATCCATTTCCCTAGATCTGTCATCCTCAAGGATGACTCCCTGGCAGTGCCTCCTCTATGATTTCTTATCCAAAGTCAATCTTTCTCTGTTGTCCTTCTCATCCAACAGCCGCACCATAGATAAAGCTTCAGACCTCCTCTGATCTCTCAAAACCTCTATTGTTCGTCTATACTCCTTTAACATCTATTTCAGGTCCTTCAACTTCACCGCTAGTCGATAAGTGGTTGATCCTTCAACCTTTTTCTGCTCCCACCAGCAATCAACCATCTCCCTAAAACCTCCCTCCTTCAGCCAAGACTTCCTGAACTTAAAATAGGTGCCCACCGGGGAATCCTCCCCACTTTCCCATAGAAGAGGGGTGTGATCAGAGAAGGGGCGAAGTAGCCCCACAACTGAGGATAGCTGATAGCGTTCTAACAGCTCCACATTTCCAAAGAACCTGTCCAGTTTAGAGACCAACCCATTATCCCCTCGCCACGTAAATTCAGCCCCAGCCGAGGGATATTCGATCAGACCTACCTCTGACACCACCAACTAAAACCCAAGCGAAGAGCCATCCACTCTTCCATTCCTTCGATCATTTGTTAATAGAACACTGTTAAAATCCCCCCTACAAGCCATGGTAGCCCATTAATATTTCTCTCCATCATCCGTAGCTCCTGCCAGAGTATGTTCCTCATATTACTCGCACAAGGACCATACACGCAAGAAAAAATCATCTCCCATGCATCCCCAACGACCTGAAATCTGCACGAGTACAAAATTACCCCTCCATACCTCTTTCAAATCAAAGCAGATTTCTTCCACCACACAGCCAACCCTTCCGCTCTTCTAATCGCACTCACAGCCATGACATCGCTTGCCCTCCTCGCAACAACGACTGCCACATAGAATCCCCTCCCTCTTTTAAGTGTATTTCCTGTATTAGAGTGCAGTCCACCTCCCATTTGCAAAGATATCAGGCCAATGATGCCCTACGCACATGATCGTGCAGCCCACGCACATTCCAAGTAAGCACCTTCATTCCCCAAGCTTCGGGGCCCCTTGTTGCCCCCACCTCTTTGCTCAACCTTCAAAATGTCTACAATCTTCCCTTCACAGTAGGACTGGCTCTCATCAGTGCACCTAGTCCTCAAATTATAAGGTGATCTCCTTGATTTCTCCTTTGATGAAGAGCTGACCCCAACAAGCACTTCCCTTGGTAACCGAGGGGATCTACTGTCTGTCTACCGTGGGTAAACCACACAATCCTTTTGTTGGCTTTGATCATCATGATGTATACCAGTCAGCACTTTTCCCCCAGCATTCTCCTGTTCCAAAACAATCAGCGAAAGTGGATGGTCCAAAGCCATCACCTCCTGCATTTCATACTTACATTTGCAATAAATATGAAATCTTAAAACTCACTTGCAATGTTAAACAACAGGTGTCTTGTTATCATTGAAATCAATGATTGTGATATACTTGCACCAACAAAGTGTTAAGGTGTAGGATGAATATAGGTAGGGAGAGGGGTTTCCTTAAACTAATAGGGGACCCGAGGGCTTGGGAATGGATCTTGGGAGCTTTAGAGGGCTTCATGCTCTAGAGTAGGTAAGGAAGGTGTGGGAAGAGATGGTGGATAAAGGGAAGGGAAGGGGGCTTCTATATGTGGTAGGAGAGGGCCATGTATGGCCATGGTGTGCATAGCCACTGCCATCACGTGCATAAGACAAGTAGTGCTTGGTCGTACACATTGTGCTTCGTGCACAACTCACACATGCATTGCCCATATGCATTGCCAGTGAGCTAAGAAAGTGTAAGGGCCATTCAATCGCCATTTGAGGGATGAGAGCACACGGGGATCGTGCATTCAAATCACACTGAGCATGCGCATGCTCACTGGTGATACACTGCATGATCTGCGTCAGTCATCGTGCCCCATCCCACCCTCGCTAATGCAGCCACTCTTCCACCATTCATCTCGCATCGAATGGTCCTGATTCCACTCTTCATATCACCCTTATCGTGAGCTTTGTCATCAATGATGACACATGGCAATATTACAGTCATCGATTGCGCTCCATTTCACTCATTATTGTGCACTCGTTGACGCGGCCTCTCCTTAGCTGTCCGATCATCATTGCATGACTCAATTAAGGTGCAGGCATGGCAACGGATCATGGCTCAAACCCGCCTCTTGCATTTCAGAAGTGTGGTCTATTACTGTTGCATTGACGTCATTGAGGTGCGCGCTCGACTGTTGTATCTATAGTTAGTAGTCGAGATTTTTTCATGCACGTCGATCGCTGAGGTTGCAAAGGCATTGGGGTAGCCCATGTGGCCACTTCGTAACCATTGGAAGGCAATCCAATGATCTAGATTTTGTGAGAGGCTCACTACTAGAGGGACAACGTGGAGTAGATCCAAACAATGGTTGATAGTGTATGAGATTGTGCCTGTTGAGGATCTGTCATCATTGGTGGGTCGAGTGATATTAGCAGCAGTAGGTTCGTCCATCACCTTAATAGCATCATAGAACTTATTACAAGTTTCTCCACTAGCTGAATTTTCATCTATTGCTTTCATTTCATCAAGCATTTGATCGATGTCATCAGCTTCAATATCCACAACACACTCATTGAAATCTATTGTATCCTATCTAACTTCTTCCGTAAGTTCCTCTCCATGAGCAATCCACTTAGTTTAATGTTGCCACCAACTGTTACAAATTACATGCTTGAATACAATGTTGAGATCATGAAAGTATCCATTCAAACACTTTCTACATGGGTGAAAAATCCTATCAAACAATTCTCAAGGGACATGTGTCCTCGTTTGTCTTCAATTCTTCTTCTTGTCTTTAATACTTGAGCTCTTGTCTTTATCTCCCTTGTAACTTCATAATTCAAGCTTCTAAGAAGTAGCATATTCTCTCCAACTTTATTTTGATGTTTCTCAGCTTATTCTCTAAGACCTATCACCTATATTGTTCATAAAAGACTAAAATTAGGAGATACTTATTTATAAAATAGATACAAGGCTTAAATCACCTCTACCTTAAACCCTTATGACAACCTTTTCCACCAAAAACACCTTATCCTAAACCATCCTATTTTTAGAAAACCTAAACCTAGAGTAAATCCAACCCTTCACCTTTAATCCAAAGGCCTTTAAGCCTAACCACCTAAGCCTTATACTCTTGGTGGTCAGCCATCAAGAAGAACATATCCACTTATGTGGCCAACCACCATAGATCATATCCCTTCCAACCATGGCCGACTACCTATACCCCCTTATCCACCATCAAAACTAGATCCTAGGGTTTCCCTTGAACAACCTTAGCTAACCACCTATATGCTTCCTAAGGACTCCACCTAGAAGAACATATCCTCTCCACAAAACCCTCAACAATCAACAAATACCTAGACCTAATCTCCACCATCAAAACCACATCCTAGGGACCTAACACCATAAACATGGCCAGCCATATGAGGCTTCCCTAGGAAGCTACTTATCTAGCCAATGAACCCTTACACACAGCCACTTGTATCACCATCCAAGGGTCAATAGCTCCCTTGATAAGTTGACCTAAGCCTAACCCTTATATTTAGATCTACGACCTATATTTCTCCTACACATCTATAAAAAAACCTAGCCTTTACCACTTAGAACCCAATTAGCATTTTAGATAATTAGCCTTAGTATAATTTGGTAGCCTGCCTAGCCCTAGTGCACTCCCACCACCCTCCCTTTCTAGTCTTCATCTTCCTCTCGGTGCCTTGGATCTGAAGCTACTCTCCTAGAAGCTTCGCACAAGCATCCCTCAAGCAGCTCCACATTTCTCCTTCCTTTCTCCATTTTCTTATGCTTTTATTCTTATTGTACTCTCTGACATAGATTTTATTTGTGAGACAATTTCATAATAGCAATAAAAATCAATATTTCTATGATATTCTTGTCTCTATCCATTCATATTATATTAATTGCAACTCTAGTCTATAATCACTGTGAAAGGTTTTGAAGATTAACGACTGCCTATTGTGTTTGACTCGGACTCCTTGTAGCTTGGAATTGTAAATTTCAATTGCTCACTGATCGAATGCGAGTAGTGTTATTTAATTAAGTGATATTAGTGTGAAAATGAGTATAGCAGAAGTGGTTAACTACAAGTGATCCTACATAGATTTTTCAAATGTATTTTAACCTGGGCTAAAGTATGTTTTAAGATTGTCAATTTTGTAAGCACCTCTATTTTGATGCTCCAAAATTATGTTTTACTATTTACACTAATATTTCAGGACTATCTCGGATCAGAGCTTCTCCTTTGGATCAAGTTTACATGGTTGCTGACTTTTATTTGAGTCTAGGATATTAATGTAAGGAACCTCAAAAAAAGACTCAAATGGATTTTCACGCTTCTTTCTAAAATTAGTTCTTAGGGTTATTGATCGAGCAATTTTTCTACTTGATCAACCAAATTAGTTAATTGATCAAACAAGCCTATCTTAGGAAGTTGATTAAAACCCTTTTGATTGACCAACCAAGCTAATTAATCGACCAACTAGTGATCGATCAAATAACTATATTGATCGACCAATATACCTTAGTTGATTGACCAATTTGACTTCCTTTCCAGGCCAACTTTTCAACATAAATAGAGGTCGTATGCAGCTCTTTTTCACAAAAAAAAAATTCAATAGAAATATCCTTAAAAAGATTAGAGCTTCTCGTGCTTCTTTCAAGTGTTTCTATTCTTCGCTATTCACGTAATTTAAAGAACATTGTTTCAAACCTCTGCTCAAATTCTATTTTGATTTTTGTTGAGGTTCCATAGATATATTTATTGTTCTTTTACATTGTTATTTTGATTAACGGATCCCAAGTTGTTGGGAAGATCCGTGTTTTTGTTATTGTGCTTCTCTTCAGGGTAAAAAGAGAAGTGTTTGAAAAGAGATTGTGCCACCCTCGTTCAAAGAGGCCAATGCAAAGGCTAAAGCAGTTATCTGCTACAACTACAAGAGAAAAGGACACATTAATTGTCCACTTCTCAAGAAGGAATCAAAAAAGAAAAAGAGGCCTCCAAAAAAGGAAGGAAAGAATAAGGCCTTCGCAGCACATAGGATGAATCAGACTTGAGTACAGAAGTAGAAGAAGCTCTTCTGGGACTAATGGCTCTAGAAGATGAGGTAACCCCTTTCTCACAAGATGAGCTATTAGAAGCTTTTTTTGAGATGCATGACATAGCTAAGTCACTGAAATTAGAAAATAAAATCCTAGCAAAAGCATTAGGGGAAGAAAGAGCACAAAAGGATATGCTTACTCAACGAAATGAAGAGTTATCTAATGAAATCATATCATTAAAATCACATATAGATAAATTAAAAGAAAATTCTGCTATTCTCTTAAATGATATGACTAAATTCAAAGGGAAGTAGAAACTTGCAAAAGCTATTAGGGACACAAACCTAGAGCACCACAAAATTTGGGTTAGGCTACATACCTAAAAACGATAATGAAGCATCTAGTTCTAGCCAAAACAAAAAAAAGGTAGCTCACCTAAATAGGAAGCACAAGCTAACCACAGTGGACCCAAACAGAAATGGGTACCAAAAGCACTATTTCAATCCTGTTTTGTAGGTCAAGTAGACTATAAGAAGTTGACATATCAAAAAATTAATGGAACATTGAAGTCAGTCTATATATCAGCCAAACCAAGACCTCACAAACGTAAACCAATGATAGGAATGAGAAGAAATGAGATGGGTCATCGATAGTGGATGCTCAAAGCACATGACCGAGGAGGAAGACCTATTCCTGCAACATCACCTCCAAGAAGGTGGTACGATCACATTTGGGAACAACCACAAAGGCCATATTATTGGTACTGGCCAAATTGGTAATTCTTCCACTTCATTTGATAATGTACATTTAGTTAGTGGACTAAAACATAATCTTTTAAGTGTAAGCCAAATATGTGATAAAGGATATGAAATCACTTTCACATCAAATGGATTTAAAGTACGGGATAAGGAAACAAAACAAACTCCTCTCAAAAGAAATAGGCATAAAGATATCTATACTGTCAACTTCAACAAATGCAATAGTCTTGAATGTCTTATTGTACCTGATGAAGAGGCAACACTTTGGCACAGACGACTAGGTCATGTTCACATAGGAAACATTAGTAGACTTATGAAGCATGAGCTTGTCAAAGGTCAGCCAAAAATCAACTTTAAGAAAAGCAAAGTCTGCAATTCTTGTCAAGTTGGTAAACAAACTAAAAAATCCTTTTATACCAAGAATGATGGTTAGCACCTCACAACCTCTGGAGCTACTTCACATAGATTTATTCGGACCAGCCAAATTCGAAAGCCTAAGTGGGTGCAAATATTGTATAGTCATAATTGATGACTTCTTTAGATTTAGTTAGGTATCCTTCTTAAAAACTAAGGACTTAACCATTGATACCTTTAGCAAACTAGTTAGAAGACTACAAAATGAAAAAGGATCTGAAGTGATAAGGATTAGAAGTGATCACAGTGAAAAATTTGAGAATGAATCTTTTTCTAATTTTTGTGATCAATATAGGATGAAACATGAATTTGTTGTCCCTAGAGCCGCACCTCAGAATGGTGTAGTTGAAAGGAAAAATAAGACCTTGCAAGAGTGTGCTCGCACAATGCTGTGTGAGTCAAAGCTGCCTCGATACTTTTGGGCAGAGGCTGTAAACACTGCTTACTATATCCAAAATAGATCCCTAATTAGACCAATCCTAAAAAAAACATCTTTTGAACTCTATCATGGAAGGACACCTACAATTTCCTACTTCAAGATATTTGGTTGTCGATGTTTTATACTTAACACCAAGGATAATCTTGATAAGTTTGATGCTAAAAGCTTAGAAGGAATATTCTTAGGTTACTCAACCAGAAGTAAAGCCTATAGAGTTTTTAATAATAAGAATTCAATTGTTGAGGAAACTATGCATGTTTCATTCGATGAAACACTAGCTTAACCTAAATCTTCTACAAACAATGATGATGATGATCAAATAGATGACTCGTCAAACATTCCAGAAGAAAATTTTTCTGATGAACTACCCAAAGATATTTCCTCTGCAAAAGATTATCCAAAAGAATTGGTGATAGGAGAATTGTCTAAAGGAGTTCAAATCAGATCTTCCTTTAATACTTTAGCTTTCATAGCATTCATTTCTCAATTAGAACCCAAAATGTTAAGGAAGCTTTTTCTGACAATTGTTGGATTATTTCAAAGGAAGATGAGTTGAATGAATTCAAAAGAAATCATGTATGGGGACTTGTTTCAAAGCTTGACTCTCAGACCATTGTAGGAACCAAGTGGGTCTTTAGGAATAAACTTAATGAATCAATAGTAGTTAGAAATAAAGCTAGACTTGTGGCCCAAGGATATAATCAAGACGAAGGAATAGATTTTGATGAAACTTATGTGCTTGTAGCTCCCTTAGATCCATTAGAATGCTACTAGCCTTTTCCACCCATATGAAATTCAAACTTTTTTGGATGGACGTCAAAAGTGCCTTTCTAAACGGATTCATCAAGGAGGAAGTCTATGTTAAATAACCTTGAGGTTTTGAAGTTGCTAAATATCTAGACTATGTATATAAACTAAACAAAGCATTATATGGCCTAAAACAAGCTCCACGAGCTTGGTACGACAGATTAAAATATTATCTAATTAAAAATGAGTTTAAAATCGGTAAAATAGATCCAACTTTATATACAAGAAGAAAAGAACATGATCTTTTAATAATACAAATGCATGTCGATGATATCATTTTCGATGCTACTAATGATCTGTTATGCCAAGAATTTGCAAAGGTAATGCAGGATCAGTTTGAAATGAGCATGATGGGAGAACTTCAGTTATTTCTCAAACTTCAAATCGATCAGCTGTCCTTTATAATCTTCATATCTGAAACCAAATACACCATAGAGATCTTGAAGAAATTCTCTATGAAGAAAATGAAGAGTAAAAACACACCTATGGAAGCCTCTACATAATTAAAATCTGATGACATAGGTAAATTTCTAGATAAGAAATTTTATAGAAGCGTGATAGGATCATCGTTATACTTGACTGCTAATAGACCTGATATTCTTTATTGCACTTGTTTATGTTCTCACTTCCAAGTAAACCCTAAAGAAGCACATTTAAATGTTGTTAAAAGAACACTTAGAAACTTAAACAACACACAAGACTTAGGACCTTTCTATTTGAAGCCAGACACGTTGGAATTTATTCCTTTTGTGATGCTGATTATGTAGGTAGCTTTATAGATAGAAAGAGTACTAGTGGAACGTGACAATTTCTCAAAAATTCCCTAGTCTCTTGGTTCTCTAGAAAACAAAACACTGTTTCACTTTCAACAACCGAAGCAGAATATGTAGCTGCATCTTTAGCTTGTTCACAACTATTGTGTATGAAATAAACCTTATAAGATTTTGGCCTATCCTACAAGAATAACAAAATACTGTGTGACAACACTAGTACCATTAACTTGTCTAAGAATCTAGTACAATACTCTAGGACTAAACATATTGATGTTAGACACCAATTTTTAAGAGAGTATGTCTTAAAAGGAGAAATTACCCTAGAGTTTGTTAAAATAGAAATCAATTAGTTGATATGTTCACAAAACCATTGCCAAAAGAAAGGTTTAACCTAATTTTCCATTCACTAGGTTTATCAAGACTAAAAGAACTTAATTGATATGTTTGATTCATCTATTTTATGCTGTTGATCGATCAATTTTCTAAATTGATCAACCAAAACATTTTGATTAATCAAAGTCCTTGTTTGATTGACCAAATTCTTTGGTAGGAAATTTCCCTCCAAAAATTTGAGTTTTGATCAATGAACTTAGTTGTTTGATCGACCAATCCAGTTGGGCAGGAATTTTCTCTCTAATCGTTCAAACTCTGATCAACCAATTAACCTAATTGATCGATCATTTCTTATTTTGATTGACCAAAAACTAGTTTTGATCGACCAAAACTGGGCGGTTTCACTTTTAGTGATTGTTATCTTTCTACCTTGAATCTCACTCCTAATCTACCTAACTGACCTTGACAACTGTGATTAGCTTTATAAAATGTTTTTACCTATTTTGCTAATCTTCTTTTCTATAAAAAACACATGCTTTTACTATCAAACCTATTTTTTTACCACCTATCCCCCACCATTTGGTCCCCACATTTTCTCCTCCACCAAAAATAAAATCCCCATCCGACCCCACCTCTCGTCCAACGACAACGGTGGCCTACCAACATTCACGCCACCTTCGACCCTCATTGTCTCTCACGCAAAGAAGCCATGCTGCCGTCGTGCATCCTCCGTGCATTGCACCATCTCACTCGACGGCTCCTTCGTGCCACCTCCATGCAACCTCGACCTCCGACTATGCACACCTCTCACCGGCCATCCTCCACATCCTCGCCAACCTCCCTTTGAATGACCAATCTTTGTTCGATCATGGTACACTATTAACTTAGTTGAAATCCATCTCTTTTGGTTTTTTTTCTTAAGTATTAGATGTGCTATGATATGGTTTAATGTTTTCTTACTTCATCATGTTATTGCTTGTGAAATCTCGTAGTATAAGTGAGCAAATCATCTATTTACATCTCATTTTTGTTACGTTTGACCACTTTTGGTCAACCAAATTTCTTGGTTGGTCGACCAAAAGTTGATTTTTCCAAAACTCTGTCCAGGTTATTTTTGATCGATCAATCTAATTTTTTGATCAACCAACATGTTTTTAAATACTCTCAAATGGCTCCAAAACATGCACATGCCTCCTCTTCTGCTCATTGTGATGATCCGTTTGACCAATTTTTCATCACTGAGGCCTCTCGGGATTATTTTTTTTTATTTGCCAAATTTTCACCACACGTTGGTAGACCTATTGACTTTGCCTACTTTGAGTTTATCTTTCCCAGAATCTGCAAAAGATTTGCATATCACCAGATTTTGGTTTTTTGAGCAAAACTTTTATGCGGGTTCTAAGAACAGCTACATGCCCAATGTTGGCCCAATGGCCTGTCACCTATTTTATGGCAATTTGAAGAACATAGGTGAGGGCTTCAACATTGAGTTGACCTTGAACGTCTACAACATAGAGGTTTTGGTTAATGCAAATGTTCTTTCAGAGATTCACAGTTGTCCGTTTGTTGGTCCTACCTTTCTTGAGCTCCACTAGCAGACACAGACGAATACCATTAGGGAGACCTTGCTCACTCCCTCTCATTTTGACTTGGGTCATCTAGCCAAGTCCCCCTATTTTCATCATCTACCCAGATTTCTTAATTGTGTCTTTTTATGGAATTTCATGTCCAATTCTACATCTTTTGAGAACTTCCCTAGCATTATGCTCATTGCTCTTTATGCCTTTCTTAAGAACAAGAGGTTTAGCTGGAACCACTTGATTCTGTATTTAATGAGAAAGCAACAGACCAGCTCCTTCAAGATTGAGAAACTTCTTTCCCACATCGTCCTACATTGCAGTGTTCCCATTGATAGTAATCATAAACAGTTTATCACTAGAGTCTTAATTTTTTATAAGCTCACTTATATGAAGATGGAGCAAGCTCAAGAAGCTCGTGGTGAGGATGCAACACAGGAGCAGCAGTAGCAGGAACCATCAGCAGTCCCTCCTCCTTTCCTGCCTTATGAGCACTTTACAGCGACTTGTCCTCCTCCAGTGCGATCCTCTCCATCCTTCTACAAGCAAGGACATACCTCCTTAAGGTAGGGATTTTCTCAGTATCCAAGAAGTGACGAATGATATTTCTTTGATGATGCATCAACAGAGAGAGACAAACTTGGTGATGAGACATGGGCATCAAGTATCAGACTACCTAAATGCTCAAAGCTAGTTCTTGGATAGACTTGGAGAGTCTATTCTTGACATTCAGCAACAGCTTCACTGGCCTCCTCGACCTCGACGATCTACTACCATGCCTCCATCATCAACAACACCTCCTCCTCCTCCTCCTACCACTCTAGCAGCACTAGCAGACTAGAAGGTTACACCACCTCACAGGACATCTGGGCAGTCGACACCAAGATCATCAGCTTAGCGCCGCCTATGTCTTGGTCAGCCTGCCTCCTCAGAGATCAGATTTGCTAGATCATGAGTTTGATATAGACCTCCAAAGCACGATGGATGCCTTCATGGCATCACTAGATGACTAGCTTTAGTTTTACTTATCCTTTATTGGACTGTAAAACTTAATATTCTCTGAACTATTGCATTTTTTCCTCTGCTTATCTAGACTCTTTTATATCATTGCTATATGCATGGATTATCTCTCAGATATATTTTACTCTCTTTGTATTTGCATGTTGAAAATATTGTTGCTTTATTTACATGCTTAAGGGGGAGTTAAATGAAAAACATAGCAGCATGGTTTACTTTTTGCTAAAACGAAAAGGGGAGACATTATCCATAGCTGTTTCAATTTCATAAATAGAATTTTGTTGTCATCAAAAAGGGGGAGAATGTAAGCACCTTTGTTTTGATGCACTAATATTTCTGGACTATCTTGGATCAGAGCTTCTCTCTTGGATCAAGTTTAGTTGGTTGCTGACTTTTATTTGAGTCTAGGATATTATTGTAAGGAACTTCAAAATAAAACTCAAACGAATTTTCGTGCTTCTTTCTAAAATCAGTTTTAGGGTTATTGATCGACCAATCTTTCTAGTTGATCAACCAAATTTGATTAATCGACCAACCAACTTAGTTAATCGATCAAACCAGCTTATTTTAGGAAGTTGATTAAATCTCTTTTGATCAACCAACCAAGCTAATTAATTGACCAACTAGTGATTGATCAAATAATTATATTGATCGACCAATTTGACATCCTTTTTAGGCCAACTTTTCAGTATAAATAGAGGTCATACACAGCTCTTTTTCATAAGAAAAAGAAACTTTCAATAGAAATATCCTCAAAAAGGTTAGAGTTTCTCGTGCTTCTTTCAAGTGTTTCTATGCTTCGCTATTCACGTCATTCAAAGCACGTCATTTTAGACCTCTGCTGAAATTCTAGTTTGATTTTTATTGAGGTTCCATAGATATATTTATTGTTCTTTTACATTGTTGTTTTGATTAACGGATCTCAAGTTGTTAGGAAGATCCATGTTGTTGTTGTTATTGTGCTTCTCTTCAGGGTAAAAGGAGAAGTGTTTGTAAAGAAGTTGTGCCACCCTCATTCAAGTGGTACGATAGTGGATTGACTAGCCTAGACTAATCGAGAAAATCCTAAGCTAAGAGGCTTAGGTAGTGGTTTTTACCCGATTTGGGTTTCCACTCTAAATCGAGGTGTAACTTGTGCTTGATTCTGTTGTAAATTCATTTTTCTTTCTACTATTCAAAAAGGTGATACTATTCACCCCTCTCCTCTAGCATACGTTACAATCCATCGGCAAACCCTCAAGTTTTAGGTCCAGGGTCGAACGAAGGGTGGTGGGTCTAGGATAAATCGATCTCTATGCGAATCCTAAAGAAGCATAATTTCCATTTGGTTATTTTATTTTTGGATCTTTCGTGGTTTAGATTTTTTTATTTTCTAGGTTAACCGACATTTACAGAGGCATGATTAACCTTAGTTATGTGCCGCATGAATGAGTAGGTTGGACGTGTGTGCATGCGTGTAAGAGCATATGCTTAATGTGTCGCACTTGTATGAGCAACTGGTGCATATACATTGATTGCGCATAGGTCATAATTGACCTAAATTAGGCTAGGACTTAGAATAAGTTAGGATAGTTCACGCATGCATAAGCATTACTTGCATCCTTATTGCTTTCTTTTGGCTATGCATAAAATAATGATATAATGTATTGATTAGGTTCATTATGACAATTACAGGTAATAAACTGACCAGAAGGTAGATAGGAAGCTGGAATAATTGGTGTTGTAGCAGAGCTGGAGCAGAAGACTTAGATTAGATGTAATGGATAATAATGTAAGGGAGTTAAGGTATGCTATTCTATTAAGTAGGAATAAAGTAGTAAAATATGAAGAACTTAGGACCATCCTAGACCTAGGGCAGCCTAGAAGCTTCCCCAAGCCTTAGCCACCCTTAGATTAGGTCACCACACCCTAGAAAACCTTAAAACCCTAATTCCAACCTCTATTTGGATGTTCAGATAAGTTATAGGACGTCCATAACCCTTAGCCAACTCCCACACTCCTTAAACCCACTTCTGCAGTGTTATTGGACGTCCAGACACTTGGTTAGACGTCCAGACACTTGGTTAGACGTCCAATTTCTGCAGAATAGCCAAGACAGAACCTAGAATCCCTCTTGACTTTGATTGGACGTCCAGACAATAAGTTTGGACTTCTGATTTTTCACTATAAGATGTCTGACACTTTTATTGGATGTCTGGAACTGCTCTCTAGTTCCTATTTTGAGATTTAAGCCTTGATCTTAGATCTCTTGGTCCCTAAACCCAATTCCAACCCCATAGCAACCTAAATTAAGGTGCCATAACCCTAGTACATCACCTCTAGACCTCCCTAAGGACCTAATTATGTCCTCACTAAACCTAGTTGACTTGGATCTTAGTCAATTCCATCAGCCTATTCAATTGGACTCATTGAGTCCAATTGAGCCCTGATCTCAGCACACACTATCCAATTGCACTCAGTGAGAGTCCAATTGACCTAGTCCTGACTTAATTGAGTTATTTTACTCTCAATTAAGTTTTCACAAACCCAATGAAACTTGTATTAAGTTTAATTGCACTTTACCTTAGTGAATTAGGGTTTACAACCCTTATTTGAGACCTACCTTGACCTAAACCCACTAGAACCTAACCTAATCAACCTAGCCACCTAAGTTTCGACCCACACACACCATCCACATGAAAATACCTAGCCTAGAGTTCTCTAGAACTCTCTACCATGTGCTGTTGCCTTGGTTGCTAAAATTAGCAACCAAGAGCCATTCAATTTTTAGATCCACATTTGGTGGATCTAAAAACCACCATCCATCCTCTCTCTCTCACTCTCCCATGAGCTCCCACCATAGGCCTCTCTAGAGAATTTCATAATTCTCTAGAGAGCTTCCCTTAAATCTATAAAAAGACCTAAGGGGTGGCCATTTGCACCCATCCATCTCTTGGATTTATTCACTTCCATTTAGGTTAGCTACATTCCACCTCCACGAGTTGCTCACCATGGCTACCACCATCTCCACGCCAGGATGCTGGATCACCTCTCCAACCTCTCTCCAAGGGCCAACCTAAGCAACATTGGCCGGCCCTCCTTCTCCTTTCAACCACTCAAAGGCCATCGGAGACCACCTCCGAATGCCCTTATTTCTGCTAGATTAGTAGCTAGTTCTTCATAATTTACATGCTTTCATTACTGCTTAGTAGTGTAGCTCTTTATTCTCCCTCAATGATGCATGCAAAATCCCCCCCCATAGATTCATGTATGCGATCATTTTCTGTTAGTTAGATTCATGTTTTCAAGCTTTCCTCTATAAGCTTTCCTTTAGTTCCATGTTGCAAACACCCTCCTGAATGAATGAAAGAAATTTTTTTATATATATCTCTGTGTTGAGAATCACCATGAGCTTATTGATTGCAATATATTTTGTGTGATTAAAGTTGCCTGCTTTTAATTTCTGATATTCTTGCAACTAAGCATGTCATCCTTAAATACGTAATAACCATAAACTGCCATGCGATTTTAAGCAAGTAGAGCAAAAAAGATTGAATTCAAAATTGCATAAATGCCTCCTAAAGACGAACGACTGGGACTCAAGTCTCATTATCTTTACAAAATCATTTTTTGACGAATGTTTTAGCGCGACTATACTACGATTTTCGGTGACTTTAAAATGCGCGAAAATGGGATTGTTATACACTCTCGATGTAATGCGCAATACATAGGAGGGATGCACGTGATGGTGAATGTGTGTGTGAGAGGATAGGTGTAAACGTGAGTCTGTGTGTGAGTGTAAGTATGTATATGTGTGTGGATATATGTGTGCATTTGTGCATCTATGAGTTTGTGCGCGTGTGTGCGCGCAAGGGTGAGGTGAGTTAGTGTGACTATAGGGTGCTGAGGCGCTGTGTGCGCGCTCTAGAGTGTGTGTGTAAGGGTTTACTGTGAGTGTGCACTGGGAGACAATGTGAGTTAGTGGTGACCAGCTAGAGGCGGGGAGAGAGGGAGCGTACAGGAGTGGATGAGGGAGCACAACTGGCTAAGTGAGAAACTTACTGGTTGTAAGTTGCGCCAACAAGTTGTGTTAGAGGGGCACGAGTGTGGGAAGAGGCACGTGCGATTGGCAAAATAAAGAGCCCACTAGTCACATTGGTGCCTTAGCCAATCACCTCCAGGCACTCATGGAGTGAAGCGACCAGTTAAGTGAGAAACTTAGCCGATGCACAAGGTGAGAGAATGGGTGAGCACTGCACGCAATTGCTATGTCACCAGATAAGTGAGAAATTATCAGTGACATGCAAGGAAAAATAAACTATGATTGAGGCACTGTTGTAAAGCAGGGCAAGGGAAAACATGAAGTTTTTAAGCTATTCTAATGGCGATGAAAAAAACAATGAAAGAAAGACAAATAGAAAAATAAAGAGACAATCCACCACGTCTACGAACTCGCTAAGGAGCTAGATGGTGGTTTGCGACCTCAAGAGGTTTTCACAATGCCTCAGCTTGCCCTCTCAATTGGTGAAAGGGTGCTGGGAATGGGAGAGGAAGAGAGGAAAAGAAGAGAGGTGGTCAGCTGCAGGGATGGAATGAAGGTGTGGGTGATGGTGGTGCTGACCCTTGGCATGGGAGGGGTGGGTAGCGTTTTATAGGTGAGGGGTGGTGTGGGGATCAAGCCTTGGTGGCCGGTAGGATATTCTTTTTGGGATATTTGGGTGTTTTGTGGATAGGTAGCTAAGATTTCATTTATTTATTGTAGGTGAATAGGTGGGTGATTTTAGGTGGTAGTGAGAGTTCTATCTCTATATCTTTCTTCCTCTCTCAATATGCATTAATGCATGTATTTACAGAATGCAAGTATATCTATCTAACCCTAGATATGTAAAGCTATAATATAGCATAAGATTGACAATTTGTCGGTGTGAATTGCTCTGCAATCACATCCCCATGCCTATCTTTTACAAGTCTTTAGCAAACACTTATTCAGTACTCAATATAGTAGTAAAGTGTTTAGAAATGTTCTTTAGCTGAAGATTTTTCTGAAGCAATACCAGTGTGTTTGCTTACTGGACATTGTGAGAATCATTTGCAAAGAAGACTACCAGTAATTATGACTTACATGACATAGATCGTCTCTCAACTAACAAGGACTCCTGATATTTAAACCTTAAGTGCGACTTCCAGGATCCAAAGCGTTTTACCAACTTTAAGAAGAAAAGAAGTTATGGTTGTGCTTGGTGCAAGTTAGGACTAACAAGATAAACTTTAAAACTCAAATCTTGGTTTTACATCTTTTTAAGTCCAGGTTTGTCTCAGCTTCAGCTCATGTTTTTGAATCAACTCTAAAAATAGTGAATACTCAAATGCAACTCTTATTGCATAAGTGGCTCAAAAATATAGGGTGCAAAACATAGGGTATATGTAGTGTATGCTGAAATAACCATTTTTGGTGGATATGTATAACAGGATTTGGAGAACATACCGACTTATAGCAAAGAATAATCTTTTTTCTTTTTCTTTTTGTTTTAACTTTTTGTATTTTTTCTACTTTTCTCATTTTTTTCTGATTTTCTCTCTCTATTTTTTAAACAGATGTTGGTATGTCTCCGTCAACTTTATTTAGTGGAGCACAATTATTAGGTGGGTGAGTATTTGGTGGAAAGAGTTTCTGCTAGACACAAGACCAAAGATAGAGATGAAGTGTCTACCTGCATGCATAGGTAAGGACTCCACCTTCCCTAATGAACATTGGGGTTGAGAACATAAGTTTGCCTAGTTCTTCCTACATTCATGTACTGTGAACCAAAGTTACTCAACTCTTAATCAAAGGCAAATAGGTGAATCCTATACTGGTTGAGTCAGGTACAAGAATATGTCCTAAGTTAAGAAAGATTTTGGTTCTATCTTGTCAAAGCTCAAGTGTATTAAGTCTAAGCCTGAGTGAATCAAGCTTATGTCGTTAGAAAAGTCTAAAAGCAAAGGTTGAATGTTCATAAATAGTTATTTTATTTTTGCTTCAACTTTCATATCATAGCTAAACACATTTGAAAATATTTTTGGAGTTTTTGAATTTTCAATTGTTATGGATTTTTTGTGTTTTATTTGCAGTTTTTATAGATTTTTCAATAAAGCTACCTATATATACTACAGATGGATATGTATAATCGACAAGAGCCCTGCATAATACCTAAAGAATACACCAAATCCTACGGATTCCTATCTATCCCCCCTTGCTAGATCTTGCTATGTCCTCATTATGCATGCAAGAGGGGTCATATAGGATTAAAGGCTCTTGGTACAAGGGTGAGTAAGGGGTATACAGCTGGGTGGATGGGTGGGTGGATTGTGGGTGGTGCAAATGATGTGAAATAGGCGATGTGTGAAGCGAAGTGAAGTGAAGTGGAATGTGGAGTGAAGTAGTGAAAACTCGAGAAAAAGGAGGAAGGCGAACAAGTGTTGGGGTGCCTCTCAAGAGCGCTAAATTTAACATCCCCAACTAGACTTGGAGTAAGGCAGAAATTAGTCACCCTCTAGCAGAGCAACTATGTCACCAACAGGAGCATGCATTTGAGTGAGATAAGGTTTCAATCGCTACCCATTTATGCCCAATTTTGGGATCTTCAATTTCAATGGCACCATTGGGAAATGGTCGCGAGACAAGGAAAGGACTTGCACATTTGGACTTCAACTTTCTAGGAAAGAATTTGAGCTAGGCATTATAAATTCAAACTTGATATGATGGCTCAAACTCCCTCCGCTAAATGTGGCTATCGTGAAAGGACTCAGTTCGTTGTTTAAAGGTTAAAGCAGAGTCATAGGCCTTGTATCACAATTCTTATAATTCTTGGAGTTGGAGTTTATGTTCTCGACCACACAAGTTTGTGTCGAGGTTACATTGGTGAATCGCCTAGTAAGTGTGGTGCTACAACTCAATGGGCAAGTGACAAGGCTTCCCAAAAATAATCATGTATGGTGACATACCCAAGGGAGCCATGAAGGTGGTCCGATACACCCATAAGGCATTAACTAGCTTGTTGGACCAATCCTTACTGTCAGACCAAACCATTTTCTAGAGGATTTACTTGATCTGTTAGTTCGACACCTCAACTAGGCCATTCATTTAGGGATGGTACGGAGAAGCAATCTAGTGAACTTCATATTTCTTCAAAAGTTCCTGGAAAGATGAATGTGTGAAGTGGGTTCCTCCAACTGAAGTGATGGCTCAAGGGATCCCAAAGCGCACAAAGATATAGTCCTTGATGAATTTGGTGGTAACGACATGGTTAGCGCAATGCGCGAGAGTAGCCTCAATCCATTTCGAGACATAATCAATGGCAATGAGGATGTGCTTGAAGCCGTTGGATGGAGAAAATGGACCCATAAATTAATTCCCCATATATCAAAGATCTCTGCAACTAGGATATGTTGTAAGGGCATGATGTTGTGGCGTGACGTTGACCCAAGTGATTGGTAGCTAGTGCAGTGCTTAGCATAATTGTGTGCATCTTGATGAAGGAAGGGCCAAAAGAATCTGCATTACAACACCTCGTTGTTGTCTTCCTCCCTAAAAAATGGCCTCCACAAGACTTATCATGGCAAAAGGATAGCACACCGGGGAATTCGCTGTCAAGAATATAGCAACGAATAATCTGGTCGGCACGAACTCTAAAAAGAAGTGGGTTATCTCAGAAAGAATACTTTACTTCTACAATGAGACGCTCATGCTAGTTTTTAAGCTAGCCTCGGGGAAGAAAGCCAAAAGCAAGGTAATTAGCGATATCGGCATACCAAGGTCCACTTGCCACATCTATCGCCAAAAGGTGCTCATCAGGGAAGGATTCATTCATCTGTAGGGAAAGTCCAATATGGTCAGGGTCAAGTCTAGAGAGATGGTCTATGAGCACATTCTAGGCTTTGACCTTATCTCATTTCTCAGGATCAAACTCTTGTAACAGAAGGATCCATCGAGTCAATCGAGGTTTAGCGTCCTTCTTATGCATGAGATGACAAATGGTCGCATGGTCAGTAAAGATGGTAACATTGGAGCCCAAAAGATACGATCTGAATTTCTTCAGGCCAAAGGCGATCGCCAATAGCTCCTTTTCAGTGGTCGTGTAATTACATTGGGCCTCATCCATCATTTTACAGGCATAATACACAACAAAGGGGTGTTTATAGCATCTTTGTTCCAAGATGGCTCCGACAACTAGGTCAGAAGCATTACACATCAGCTCAAAGTTGAGGGACCAGTCATGCGGCTGGAGAATAGAGGCCTTAGTGATAGCACCATAAAGCTGTGTGAATGCTCAAATATAATTGGGGTCTATTTCGAAGGGCACATTGGTCGATAGGAGTTGTGTTGAAGCGAAAAATCTATGCAAACGGATTTGACTTTTGAAAACCCAACGTTGTAGTGCGATTTGTGAGAAAAACCGTCAACAGATAAATTTTACCGAAACTCAAAAGGAATTCCGGGTCGAACACAGGGAGGCGGACGTTTGATTAAAAATGGCGTTTGTTTTATTTGTCACAACGGAGAATAGCTAATCGAAATTATTCAAAACTAGCTATCTACTTGAATAATGAATAGAAGAGAGAGAATATTACAAATAAAGACAAAATAGAGATAAAATAAACATGGATTTCATAACCAAAGAGTAATGTTCATTACAACTAGAGAGATGGAAAGATTACAACTAGAAAGAGGTAAATCTACGCTAGAAAGCAGTAAACATAAGGTGGAGAGAAGTTATCCTCCTCAATGGCTACTTGGAGGATGAGTCGCATTGATGGAGCACCTGGATGAAGGTGATGAGATGTAGGAAGAAGGAGAATGATGACGTACAACAGAGAACAAGGCAGGGAGACGTCGCAGCGGGATCCACTTCCCGAACGGCAGTGAGAGGACAACTGCTGGTTGCTCCACGAAGGAGGTAAGGTGGAAAAATTATATTTTTAACTCTAATGGAGCAACTCGGGTTTGGGAAAGGCTGTTAGAGTTTTGGACGGGGTGAGAGAAGAGAGGAAGGGATGAAGTGTGGGGGTCATAGGGCTATTTATAGGTGAAGTTTAAATGGGCAAATAGTTCATTTTATTTTAAAACATTAAGTGGGAGGTTTTTAGTGACGGATTTAAGCATCACTAAAGACCCCACGTTGCTGAAGGACGTGCACATGTGCTGCCCCCTCCTCTTCCACGCTCAAAATGTACATCCATGAACATGCAATATTAGCTGTCTGATCACGAGATCGAACAACTTAAAATCGATCTCATCTGCACCGTCGTCGCACGCCCACACGTGAGATCGGTGTGAACTTGGGCATCCAATCACGCGTGCGCTTGATTGGTTAATCTGGGTCATTCATAGCTGAATGCGCTATCGAGATCGTGCTCATCCACATGAGGAGAGGCACGATGCGGGCGGCTCGAACTCGCACTCCTTGCGCTAGCAGTGCCTTAACCACTACGCTTCACAACGGTTTAAGGCACGTGGATATCTTTGTGCATGGTTGATCTCAGCCATTAGATCTTCATCCAACAGTCAAGATCAAGCGTTGATGATTGCTTAGAGTGGTGGAGTGGAAGCCTTGGCGAGCATTGGGTGGCTGAGATGGCGCCACGTGGTGCCATCTTGGTTGTCCATCTTCTGTGAGTTGTAGATGGTGCCACGGATGTCAGATTGGATCGATTTACGCACTGTTGTGCTACGATCATTGACACAAACCCATCTGTGCGTTCGGATTTGTCATCTGATGTACGTATTTACACCTTCCTGGCCCCTTGACCTTTGATCTTTGTCGGACTGCATCTGATGCTACGAAAGTCTGATCAAGGCGTTCTTGGAGTCGTTGAACTCCAATCATCACCCTAATTAGATCCGTATGGTTGGATCTTCAATCCGAGGCCTCGATTAAACGTTGCCCTATTACCTGACCACAAAAAGGGAAAATTAACCTAAACTTTATACAACCTATCCTAAATGCAAGATGATGCATATTATGTAATATTTATAATATATGATGCAACTCTATGTCTAAGAACTCACAAAAATAGACAGTTATGTGATATAAATGTGTTTACATCACACCCCATGGCTATCTTTTGCTAGTCCCTAGCAAAACTACATGCTATTTATAAGAGAATTAACTCGGATTTCTTGGGCAATAGTTATTTTTCAACACTTATGAATTTCAACTATAACCTGAACTATAGAGGCACAACAGTGTCTGGGTGTCTACCAAAATGCAGACTGCCTCAAGCCCTCGCTTTATTCAAAGAAGGATCTTTTTCTTCTTTTCTTCATTTCTAATTTTTTTTCGATTTTTTAATTTAGGGTTTCAGAGTAGCTTTCTATGGCCACTCAACTCGCCTAAGACTCAAAGAGAACCTTAAGTTCTAAGCATCTTTGTGTGAAATGTGGTAGACTCACTGATCGGTGATTAGAATGAACTTTGGGTTTTTATGCTTCTAGGTGACCTTGAAAAGAAATTCTACCTAAAGGTATATCTATTCCACCGGTAACTTTTTGCCTACTTTTAGTTTTATGGGGTCAACACAACAGCGAACCCAGTGTATATCTCCCCAACTTATTCTATTTCTCCGCTTCATCCTAAGTGTTTAGAAATTATATGTGCATTTCTTGAGCTAGGTTCTAAACAACCTACCAATGGGCTGTTATCCACGGTAACTTGCCATCCATACTCGTGCGGTGAAGTGTGGCTTATTTCTTTTTTTTTTTTCTTTTCTTTGCTCCTTTTCTTTTTTTTTTCTTTTTGGATATATATATTTTAAGTAGGTGGCCTAATCTAAGATTTACCTAAAGCCAGCACAAAAAGAATGGTCGTGTGACTGGGCTCTAGACAACCTACCAATGGGCTGTTACCCACGATAACTTGCCAGCCATACCACCCTAGAAGATTCATTAGCTACAAAATTTTCATTAAAACCGCTGAAAAACGAGTCAATGTGAAAAGTGTGTAGATGCTTAGATTTAAAATCCCCTCAAATCAGAGGATGGGTTGATAAGTCGTGTACTTATCACCCTAAATTATTTAACTAATTAAAATATGAATTTAGAATGGTGAGGACTCGAGAAACAAGTCCACATTTTAGTGGGCACCCGAGCAGATTAAGCCCGAAGACATGAAGAGTCTAAGTTTTCAAATCATATAGTTTTATTCTCTAAGATTGAAAATTTTCCAAAGCCCAAGTTCTCTTTCGTAATTCAACTTTAAAAAAAAATAAAGAGAAAATAACAAGAATCAATGGAGCTAAAAAAAATGATTTAGATAATGATATCCACCCCCTATCTAATGCAATGTCCTCATTGTATTAAAAAGACATGAAAAAGAGTGGAGTAGAATAGAAAGCACCTGAATTGCATGAATAACAGGTCACTCCGACATTAAAAGAAATTGTATACGTGCTGAATTTAGTGCCTTCAGCTAGGCACACTATACAAAGAAGAAGAAATAAAGAATTGACAAGTGCAGGTTAGAATCAGAATGAGAAAATTTAGCTTTGGACCTGGCAGGAGAACATGTCCACAGATGTAGACCAGATTGTGATGCAAACCCATGCCCCATGGTCGAGTATATCTAAGGTTCTGGCTAAAAATTATCAAAAACCTAAGATCAGTATGCAAGCGTGGTCGGGCCTGCGATTTATGAGGATGCAATCCAAGTCCAAAGAGTCATATAATAGAGAAATCAAGCTCAAAAGGATAATCAATGAATGTGCACTTGGGTTAGACATCCTTCGAATGAAAGATTTTTGTCCTCGTAGAGAGTTGGTGGTTTCAGACAAATAGGAACCCTTAGACTCAATCTTCTACTTCCTCCAGAATTAACTTTTCAAAGCTTCATTTCCCACTTCCTATACTCAGCAATTAGTATTTCAAATTCCAAGACCTCATGCATGTTAATCACCCCATCTGTAATTTCCAAGTCTAAAAGATGTGACTGAATTAGAATTGACTTGGGTCTAGTGATCTCAAAATCAAATTCGTCAGTAAACTCTATAGGGTGTGATTGAGGATCGGGGCTATGATTTGAATCCACCATGCGAGCCCCAACAGGATCAAGTTCCTTAACTTTAGGGTCATCAAATGATTTATCGAATTCCTCAGGCTCAGTTGTCTCACTAAAATCATGTTCTATAAACTCATGTGAGACTTCACATAATGATTCTTCACCTTCAAAATCAAAGAATTCTAAATCCACATTAATGTATGTCTCAAAATCATCAATCACTTTCTATTAAATGGATGCATGTGTTTCCTTGTACCCTGGCTCATGGATCTCAGGTTGATGACAACACCATCATGAGCCCTAACTAGCTCATTTTGACCTATAAAAGAGAACGAAAGCTCCTACATAACCAAATGAAGGGCCTAACTCAAGGAATAACCAGTTTGAGAGAAAAGCAAGAAAGAATGGGTAAAACTACAATTTTACCATTACAGTGCGACAACAGGATTTCTCAGGGGCTAAACATAGGTCGAGAGGTCTTAACAAGATAAAAAGTAGGTTGGTTCAAGCAGAAAATGGTTAATGTGAAATCTAGGAATTAAATGACTTCTTGTAACCCTAAAATAGACCAACTTAATTTAATAAGGTTCTGATCAGGATAAAATTCACCTAAGCCCTCTAAAATTCATGGAAAAATATCCTCTAGGGTTTAGATCCTTCAATTTGGCATTTAGAACCTAGTTTGACCTAGATAAGGGTCCTAGTCAAATGTTTGCCCTAAATTGGGTTTTTGTGTAAAATACCCAGTCAAACATGGTCAAACCTAAAATACAACTTCACCATTGGATTCTTTAGGTCAAAATTAGGTTTGTGCCAAAATTTAGACCTAAGAGAAGTTCACCTTAACCTACTTTGCAAAACAGTTCAACCCAATTATATTTCGACCCCTAACTTTTGAAAACTCTTGCAGACACCCCCCTAGCTTCCTTGTCATTCTTTTCAATTAGGTCCCTCCACCAATACAGCAGAGGAATCCTACTCCGGCACGGATTTGAGGAGGATATCTCCTTGATTCCTCAAAGAATCCCTCTCAAATTTGAAAGGGAGATTCTCTAAGGAATTCCCGTTCATGTGAACCTAATCTTGAGCTCCAAATCCTACCTAATCTCTCATGCGAATGCATGTGAGATTTGGATCTTTTCGACCTTCCAACTCTGACGACTTGCCTATGCTTGGAAGCTTGCCTTCCAAGCACAAGGCCCTCCTCCAGCAGTTATAAAAGGTTGCCCTAATCCTTCTGCAGATCCTCAGCTTGGTTTGGCTGGAGATAACCCCTAATTTCATCTCTTCTCCTCCAGCCAAACACCCAGCGAGCTCCGACGACCTATATCTCCCCCTCTTGTCGCTTTACCACAATAGTAGTGGCAGAGTTGCCTTTGCCTCCATCATCCACGTCGCGCCACACCTGCACACGCACCTGCCTCCTTCTCGTCATCGTCGTCCCCCTCCTACTGGGATCTTCGTCTCTGACGGTGGTAGACACGAGCTGACCGCCATCTTTTCTCCTTTCGTCTTAAAACTAGGTCAGGTATTTCCCCCTTCTCTCCTCTTCTTATTTGCCCCTCTTTATTTCCCAAAATATAGCTCGACGATCTCAGACTACCACCATCTTCTCCACCTCCGGCAGACGACCGGCGAGGTGCTTCCACCATTCCACACAACCATCCACCACGCTAGCCACCTCAAAAGCATTTCCACCTCCAACTAATCATCTTTCCCCTTTCCCTTGACCGCCACACACTCCACACACTTCCCCCAAACACACCCAACTCCACGGCCATAGAACGACCTAGGCACGTAAGCCCAAGCCGCCCCGCGCCAAGCCGACCATTGAGACACCTTCGCCGTGTCACGGCAAAGCCTCCTACGTGTTCTGATGAGGCTGCAAGGCCGTGTTGCATGAGTGCAGGTTTAGACCTCCGTCTCCATTGAAGCAGGAACGAACCTTGCTTCCAAGCTTGTGCCAGGCAGCCTTGCTCCAGGCTCTAGGTCCCAGGCAATGCGGATTCATCTCACGCACAACCTCAGCCAAGTGATTGGCTTTGGAGGGCATCACATCTGTTGCAATTGATCATGACCTACTACGGGCGCATGCGAGAAGCAGGTGGGACATTTAGTCCCACCTCGGTACTTTTAGAGCAAGCGGTGTGGTATAAATTGCAAAAGTGTTAGGGGCTTATCGCCTCCTGATGAAAGGGATGTGGTGTAGACTCGGATAGGTTGTGTTAATATGGTGATTTTATCGTTGAAGTGTGTATAGTGGTTAACCTAAATCGAGCCTAACCATCTCGTTACAAAATTTTTAACCTGGCCTACTTGATTTTATCTTGGTCACTTTTAGGCCCAGGGTCGAACTCAGGGAAGTGGGATTAGAAGTAAATGAGTTTCTACGCCTTTCATACAACGAGTCTCTTCCGTTCGTTTATTATGTTTTTGGTGTTTTTATATTTAGGATTTTTTTTTTATAATTCTTGTCCTTGAGGTACACCCTCAAAATCAGGTTCTTGGCTTTGAGCCAAATCAGGGTTTCAAAACTGGTCTTGCTATTCCCAAGACTGAGTACCTGCAAGTCAAGGATTATCTTTTCTCTTTTATATATTTTTTTATCTTTTTACTGGCATGAAAGAGAAACAAAAATAAAGTAAATATAGTATATATATATGTATATAATATATATGTATAAAGGAGTGGGAGTGGAGGTGGAGATGGCGTGTAGTACAGTGTCGAGCCGGTCGTCGTCTAGGAAGATGCAACCAACAGGACGAGGTGCCTCATGGAATGTAAGGTGGATGGGTGGAAGATGAGTGCGAACACGCTTTTTGTATGCATGTATCGAGGAATATCAGCAACTGGTGCAGATATTCCCACGATACAACGTATGGTAAGTAATGTGAAAATATATATATATATGTATATAAGTAAATATATCTATATGTATATATGGTTATAAATATATAGGTATATATGTAGTTATATGTGTATATATATGTATATATATATTGGTATGTAACTATATATATAGATGGATATATGTATATATATATGCATATGTATATGTATGTATATATAACTATATAGATGTATATATATATATAGGTATGTATTTATATAGTAATATATGTATATAGAAATATGTAGATAGATATGTATAAATATATATGTATATATAGTTATAGATATATATGTATATGTGTATGTATATTTATGGGTGTATAGGTATATATATATGTAGGTATATATATGTATATATATAGATCTATATGTAGTTATAAATATATAGGTGTATGTATATATATGTATAGGTATATGTATAGGTATACGGGTGTATTTATATATATGTATATATGGTTATAAATATATAGGTATATATGTAGTTATATGTGTATATATATGTATATATGTATATATATGTATATATATATAGGTATGTAACTATATGTATAGATGGATATATGTATAGATATATGTATATGTATGTATATATAACTATATAGATGTATATATATATAGGTATGTATATATATAGTAATATATGTATATAGATATATGTAGATAGATATGTATATATATATATGTATATATAGTTATAGATATATATGTATATATGTATGTATATTTATATATATATATATATGTATCTATACTTAAACTTAGTTATATAGGTAATAGTAGATATATATAGATATATATATATATTTATACGTATATAAGTATATGTATATATGTAAATATATATGTATATATATATAAGAATATAGATATATATATGTATACGAATACTTAGTTATATAAATACTACTATATATATAGATATAAGTATATATAAATATATATATATATGTATACGTATATATATATAACTATATAATAATGTATAAGTGAGAGTGTGTGTGTGCGAGGGTGTGAGTGTGTGTGTGTGTATGTGTGTGCAGAGAGTGTGAGAGAGTGCTGTGAGAGAGAGAGAGAGGGAGACTACTGGAGTGAAGGCTGGGAGAGTTAAGCCGTCTGTAGCAGTGGGACGTCGTCTGATGCTTCACGCTCGCGAGCAAGCGCATAGGCGTGCGAAGATGCACGCGCATGCAGGAAGGAGTGAGCGCGAGAGGAACCGTAGTGCACCACGCTGCACGAAGACTTGGGTGCAGGTAGATGCAGGCGCTGGGAGCTGGTGAACATGCGGACGGGTGCGGGCGCTGGCAGAGGCAGGGGCGGGTACGAGAGCGGACTTGGGGTGGGACGCGGGTGTGGGCTAGCGACTGTTGCGGCGTGCCGGGTGACCAATTATGTGAGAAACTTACCGGTCACCGCACTGTAGCCACAGTGTTCTGCTGACTGGCGTGAACAGTGGCTACAGTGCATGGCCGAGCCACGCTACCGGGTGCGCCCGGTGTTGTGAGTGCGGGAGGCATGGACGGCTTGGCGCACGCGAAAGGGGTGCGCCGGCTGCTGGCTTGCGGAGAAGCGGGTGTTTGCGCGAAGAAACGGGAGGCGAGGGCAGCCTGCAGGAGCACGCGGTGGCCTGCGCGCCTGCTGCTGCCTTACTGCTGATGCTGCCACGGAGCTTCAGACCTTGAAGCCTACGGTAATGGCGGAAGTGCTGGAAACGAAGAAGTCAGGGAAGAAAAGACCACCACGCCCACCGGCTCTTTGATGAGCTTGGCGGTGGTGGACTCACGGTGGTGGTTGTGCACCACCATGAGGTACTCCTGCCCGCAGAGTGGCTCCTGGAGAGGCTGCGTATGGAGGGAGACGGAAGGAGGCGGCCTGGAGAAGAAGAGCTGCTATGTTTTTGGTGTGGACCAGGCTCTCCTTGCAAGAAGAAGCTGTGCCTTTTTAAAGAAGAAAGAGGCATGCACAGCCATGCCCTGGCTGTGCGTGGCTCAGCATGGCCGGCAGGGAGATCTTGTGCATGCGGCTGCAGGGCTGGCAGGGAGAGGCTGAGCAGGACATGGTGCAAAGAAGAAGAGGCCATTCCTTGCAGCCGCATGGAGAAGAATTTCAAAGTCAAATAGAAATAAGAAATAAAGATGGTGAATTTTGCAAAGCAGCACTTGAGAAAAAATGTAAATTGCGAGGCCATTTTATTCACTCTCCTCCCCTCTCAATTTAAATGCATGCATGCGTGTATTTTTACAAATGCGACTATGGATACCTAATATGCACAGGTAATGCTAGGAAATAGCATAAGATGGCACAATTGCAGGTGTATTTTTGCGGTGCAATCACTAGACACGGGGTGAGGTCCCACTCATCCCACACCTCGTCTGCAACACACACCTCTGCGGACCTGGTTCTCTGACCCGACTACCCGTGCACTCCTCGCCCACCACCCACGCTGGTGGGCCTGGTCCCAAGCACGCTAACCTGACCCGTTTACCCGAGAAGGCTCTGGGAGAGCTAGCCTAAGAGAGAAAAGAGAGAGAGTTCATGTGGGAGGGTAGGGGTAGGTTTTGCTCTTGGAGGGAAAGGAAAGAAAGAAGAAGCCAAGGGTGTAGAGCCAAGGAAGAGGAAGGAGGAAGCCACAGAGGAAGCTGAGCAAGGAGAAAACGTGGTTGAAGAGAAGGCAAGGACTGAAGGAGGGAGCTGAAGAAAAAGCTAAGGGCTAAAGGCAAAAGAGAGCTGAAGAGGATCATTGTTGCAGAGAAACTAAGGAAAGAAGAAGAAAGAAAGAAGGAGAAGAGCCAGAGAAGAAAGAAGAGAAAGCCAAGGCAAAAAGAAGGAACAAGAAGAACAGAGAAGAGAGAAGAGAAAGAGAGGAGCCAACCAAAGAAAGAAGCAGAAGTAGAAGGAAAAATCAAAGAAAATCAAACACTGTAGCACATCACTTTTAAGATGTTTGATTTTATAATCAGATGTCCAATTCTTCCCAAGTTCTCTTTTATATGTTTTCTAGCTACATTTTATTATCTATATACTCATTCTTGACATTCTAAATTATATTTTGAGTAGTTTTATGTGTTCAAATTGCATCAATTAGTGAGATTAGTGCATGAATTCCATTTGCTCCTTGTGTTCGACCTCGGACTTAAACTTCGAGTAATAAAATTTATTTGTTTTCAAAGCGATTTCAACTATACTACGATGCATTTATTTTAAACCAGATTTCACCTTGTAAACATTTTGGCGCCGTTACCAAGGAGCAACGTGTGATTCATCCCTAGTCTCTGCATTATTTTGATTATATTTGAGCACTAACTTGCCCTATTTGTTTTGCTGTGATTTTGCGAGTTATTTCACGAGGAGATCTCCCACGCAAATCAACCACTCCAGGGCAGGTAACTTCTCTCTTCTTCCCTAATCCATCTCCTAATCCTGGGAAGACAAAAAGGAAGCAATCAATTAGGAATCAACTGCCTTATTCTCTTTAGTAATTATCATTTTTCAAGGCAAAGTTTCCTAATTTGCGAAACATTTTTCACATCTCATTGAAGTTGAAGCGATTTCTTGAGATCCTACCCCAAAAATTCCTGTGCCTATTTGGGATCACGCTTAATTTCTAAATCTCCGCAGACTACACACTTCTTATCTGAAGTCCAAAGAGAACTTCTATGAGAATCAAAGAGGATTGGAAATAGAAACAAATTAGGGTTTCTACAATAGGGCATTTGGGGTGCTAGTTCACACGTGCTTGCATAAAAGGAAACAAACCCACCCGCATCTGTGTGCTACCCAAGCCCTTGATTGAAAAGATCTAATCAAGACAAACCCTAAAATCAAGCTCTAAAATCACTTGAACATTAAAAACCTTGGACCTAATAACTTGGGAGTCAAATCAGGGTGATTTCTAGGTCTTGACTTAGAATCATTTTGCCATCTTTAGGGTAGGTCAGGTGAAGTTGGATTACATTGTAGGCCAACCAACCTCCAAATTAGGTCACAAAACCAAAACATCTAAAGTTTAAGTGCAACCCTAAGCACCTTTGATCTTACATAAAACTAATAGACTTAAGAGGTCAAGGTCCCCATTCTGGTCTACCTGGAATCTCAGTGACAAGAGAGGTTGGGTGGGGGAAACCTTGTAACCCGTGGGGATGCTCTACCATGTAGGGGTCTTTGCGGGACTCTCTGATAGCGAAATATGCATGATTTGTAAAAGCAGGTTTTTTAACGTCGTTGTAACACACGAATCCGATTTCGCTTTTAAATTTATATCCTAGATAGGGGAGTATCTAGGGTCGTCCAAGGGGGCAAAAATTGTAATTCAATTCTCTTTCTAAAAACACATCTCAACTTTCTTTTTGGTATTTTAAATATGTAATTTTTTTTTGTTTTGAAAAGACTAAGGCAAAATGCAAATTGTAACGGAAAGTACTAACACATACAATTACTCAACTAAAATTTAAAAGATAGAAATATCTTCTTCCTAAGCTCACTCTAGGCAAGTGGGGGCCTAGAGTAATTAGGAAGAAGAGGTGAAACAAGTGCTAGAACCAAAAGTAACAATTGTAATAAAAAGCTAAAAGAAGGCAATTTAATTGACTAGAATGAGTGTTCTTTTCAATGACAAGTAGAGGAATGCTTCTACTAGAACTAAACAAATCTAAAAGCAAGAAAAGAAACACAAATCCTCTTGCAAAAATGGTGAAGAAGGGAGTCTTCTTGCTCCAAGCCTAGCTGCTCCTTGGCTTGAAAAGAGGGCCTCCTTCTTCTCCTTCCTTGAGAGCTCCTCCAAGGTGGAAGCTTCCACCTTCAATGCTCTCTCCAAGAGGTGGGCGTGCACCACCCTCAAAAGCTCCTCCAAGGTGGCATGGACCACCTTCAAGATCTCCTCCAAAGATCTTCCTTTCTTGGCTTCTCCTTTGGCTGGAGTGACCCAAGAGAGAAGGGAAGAGGGGAAGGCACCAAGGGGACAGAATATCCCCTTAATCTTCTTCTTCTTCTTCTCTCTTGGACGTGGGCTTCTAGGTGGAATATGAGAGTGAATTCACTAGCCAAGGATGTCTTGAATGGTGGTGGGTAGTGGTCTTTTTATAGGGTAGGATGGGGGGTTAAGGTGCCCCTTGAAATGGAGGGCCAGGATGGAAGGATGGAGGTGGTTGGTGATCCTATGGCCAAGGGTGTGTGGCGCCAACCCAAGGGGTGTTAAAGGGGGTGGTTATGGTGGTGTTGGTGGCTTTTGGTGGTGGAGAGACACCACCATTTTGGCGCCAACATAAGGTCTTCTAGAAGGGGGGTTAGGTGGATGGTGGAGATGGATTCAAGGGGAATTGTGTAGTGGAGATGAAGGGGAATTTTGGAGGGAAAAGTGGCGCCATCAAGGGGGTGGTTAGGGTGGTTTTGGTGCCACTTTTAGGTGTCTTTTGGATGTGGTGGGTAGGCTAGGTTGGTGCCAAGTAGGTTAGCTTATGTGGAGCTTAGGTGGAGCTAGTTGGGTGGAGTTGTTAGGTGGATTTTTGGGGTGGTAAAAGCCAAGGAAGTTGGAGCATAGCTAAGCTAAGCTAAGCTAAGCTAAGCTAGCTTAGCTAATGGAGGAGTAGAGGAGAAGGTGTTGGAGCTAGGGTTTGGAGGGAGGAGCTGAGGAGGAGAAGTCTGGAGCAGAAATTGGAGCTGGCTGCTGCTGAAGAGGCTGGCATGGAGTTACTCTAGCTAGCTTAGCTTGCTAGTTCTTTGCTAGCTGCTAAGCTGAGCTAAAGTAAGCTAGCTTCTACCATAATAAGCTGAGGTGAGCTAGGTCTGGTGCTCCCGGGGAGAATCAAGCTGGTTGAGGTAGCTAAGGAAGCTTAACTCAACTGAGTTGAGCTAAGCTAAGTCCCCGGGAGCTGGACTTGAGCTTCCTGAGCTGGGATGAGTTCTTCTTCAGCTGGATGGAGTTGAGTGGAGCTGGATGTAGCTGGATCTGAGCTGGGGTGAACTCCTGTCAACTCAGCTGAGCTAGCTAGAGCTCCCTGTGGATTAGTGGGAGCTGAGATGAGCTAGACTCAGCTAAGTTGAGCTGGATCTGAGCTGACTTGAACTAGGGTGAGCTAAGATGAACTCTCTTGAGCTGCCATTCAGCTGAGATTAGCTGAATGGAGCTAGGATGAGTTAACCCTAGTTCAAGTAAGCTAGGTTCCAGCTGTGGTGAGCTGGATCAAGCTGAGTTCCAGCTAGTCTGGGCTTCTCCTTCACCATTTGCCTTCTTGAGTGCTAGGGTTTTAGGGATCTGTATATCTGTACATCCCTAACACTCACAAAAACATATTAAAAAGACAATAAAAATTGCAATGCATGCCTAACCTATTTTATGCCTAAATGTAGCCCAAAAACCAGTTTGCGGAGTAAAATCCTAAGAGCTAGGTTTGTTTTAATGCATAAGAATGATGATAAACTAGCGTTTATCACACCCCCATGCTTATCTTATGCTAGTCTCTTAACAAAACTTTAATTTTTTTGGAAAACGAAATTTTTGGGAAATCTAATTTTTTCAACTTTTGAGGAGAAAAACAGATTAAGGGACCTTGGTAGATTAAAACATAGGAGGTACGGGATTTGTTAAAGATAAACATTGGGATTTATTTTCGGATCCAACCATTAGACAAAACGAGATCAATATATCCTCCAGAAAATTCACAACTTGCTTATGAATCTGATTCGCAACTTGCAAAATCCTTTAAAACCTTGTGTCTGTGCTTGTGAAAAGCCAACATTTATAAGGGCGTGTTATTATTATTATTATTATTATTTTCCCCATGCTTATTTTTAGCTTAGTCTTACAACAGATGTGTCGGGATCATCATTCCCGTTACCATTCCTCGAGGGGGCTCTGGCACCAGTACTTCGGGATAGCACTGTCCATGACACCACCCAGGAGCTCACAACCCCAAAACACGATGCGGTGTAAAGAGGCGCTCCAAGCAAACTCAAGCTCTTGCTCCGACACTATAGGTAGAGCACCGTCCAAGACACTTGAGCTACTAAAATGCACTTTAATGCTCCGTCTAAAGATATGAAATATAGATACGGAGTAGCACTGAGGCGGTAACATGTTGACATCGCATCCTTAAAGGAGGCATTTTCCTCCTTCTCGGCAGTGGGAACTCAAACCAATGATCTGCTTCAGACTTTTACTAAGTCCAAACAAGGGAGTTTTTCAAATTTTTAGTTATTTTTAAGTGTTGGCTTGTGTGTGAAGAGTGACACGAGAAGTTTCTCAAAACATGCAAGTTTTTGAGTCAGAAGCTAAGTCAAATACTTTCCACATTACAAAATAGGATCAAGTCACCTCAACTATCATGAGTTCAGGTGGAATTTTAAAGAAGGATATCAGATCTAGTCTAAAATAGATCTTGAAATTCTAATGATCAGATCCGCATCCTCATCCTTAGTTTGTTAAAGATTAAATCCCATTGTACCAAAAGTGAATTTTTCGACCTTACTCCCGATTTCAATTTTTTTTCTCAAAAAGCTTTTCATCATTTTTTTTTAGGTATGTAAGCAGGAAATAAATTAAAGAAAAATGCATGTTTTTAGGTTTTGAACATCTTAAATCGATAGTCAAATTTAAAAACACCACCCCCCCCCCATGCTTAAGATATGCCATGTCCTCATGCACTAGGAGGGAAAAGAGATCACCTTAGTGAAGAATGGTCAGGTTTAGGATGATCAAAACCTGGAAAAGAAAAAAGGAAAGTAGGAAAAAATGATGGGTTACCTCCCATCCAGTGCTATCTTTTACACCATTCAGTCGGGCGTGATGTGCATTAGTGATCAAGGGTGGCTGGCTCAGTAAAATTAAAAGATTCAGACGGAATTTTAGGCATATGGTCAAAATAGGGCTTTAAACGCTAGCCATTGACTTGAAATGTCGAATTAGTTTTTGGATCAAAAAGGTCAACAGCGCCGTATGGATATGTTTTATGGACAATAAAGGGGCCGGTCCATTTAGATTTTAATTTGCCAGGAAAAAGACGTAATCTCGCATCGAAAAGCCAAATGCGTTGATTAACGTCAAAGTGTTTCTGAACAATATATTTATCGTGAAATTTCTTTGTTTGATCTTTATAAATCCTTGCATTTTCATAGGAAAAATTACGTAATTCTTCCAATTCAGTTAATTGTAATCTTCTATGGTTACCGGCGTCAGATAAATCCATATTGAGTTGTTTTATTGCCCAAAAAGCCCTATGTTCTAATTCTACCGGGAGATGGCATGCCTTCCCAAAAATTAGACAGAAGGGAGACATGCCAAGCGGAGTTTTAAAAGCGGTACGGTAGGCCCATAAAGCGTCGTACAATTTGGTGGACCAATCTTTATGGTCAAGCCTAACCATCTTTTGTAAAATATTTTTAATTTCCCGGTTAGAAACTTCAGCCTGGCCATTTGTTTGGGGGTGATATGGTGTGGAAATTTTACGATTAGCCCCATATTTAGAAAGAAGGTGATGGAATTGTGAGTGGGTGAAATGTGAGCCTCCGTCACTGATAATGGCTTTTGGTATGCCAAATCTTGAGAAAATATTTTTCTTAAGAAATTCGACAACCACACGGTGATCACTAGTGCGGGTGGGTATTGCTTCTATCCATTTAGAAACATAGTCGACTGTGACTAATATATATAAATACCCACCAAAGTTGATGAACGGTCCCATGAAGTCGATGCCCCAAACATCAAAAATTTCAACCTCTAAAATAGGATTAAGGGGCATCATATCCTTCCGAGTCATGTTGCCGATGCTCTGGCAACGCACACAGGACCGAACGAAGTCATGAGCATCTTTGTGCAAGCTGGGCCAATAAAATCCCGCATTAAGGATTTTAGCTGCAGTTTTCTTGCCTGAAAAATGTCCCCCACAGTCCATTGAGTGACAATGTGTCAAGATATCATGGATTTCAGAATCGGGGACACATCGTCGAATGACCTGATCGGCACAAATGCGGAAAAGGTCAGGCTCCTCCCAAAAATAATATTTAATATCAGCAAAGAACTTATCCCATTTTGTTTTTGGCCAATCAGCGGGGATTTGTTCTGTTGCTAAGTGTTTACGATGGGCGCAAACCAAGGGAGAGTTGTAGCAGCTAAAATGCTTTCATCGGGGAACTGATCTGGCCGGGTCATTATGTCATTCGTCATAAGACGAGAGAGATGGTCGGCCACTACATTGTGCAATCCCGCCTTATCCTTGATTTCCAGGTCAAATTCCTGGAGCAGCAGAATCTAACGGATCAGGTGGGGTTTCGCATCTTTCTTTGTCAGCAAATATTTAATTGCTGAGTGGTCGGTATAAACAGTGACATGTGACCCCAACAGATAAGATCTAAATTTTTCTAAGGCAAATACAATGGCAAGAAGTTCCTTTTCCGTAACCGTGTAATTCCATTGTGCATCATCAAGGGTTTTGCTAGCATAATAGATCACAACGGTCTTCTTGCTAATTCTCTGCCCTAGAACGGCCCCTATAGCAAAATCTGAGGCATCTGTCATTAATTCAAAGGGACTATTCCAATCAGGTCCCTTCAATATTGGTGCCTCAGTAACCTCTTTTTTCAACCTCAGAAAACTCTCCAGGCACTTATTATTAAAATCAAATGGCTGGTCTTTAGTGAGAAGCTGACTTAAGGGCTTGGAGTTTTGGGAAAAATTTTGTATGAATCGACGGTAGAAACCCACATGACCAAAAAATGATCTGATCTGTTTGACAGTAGTGGGCTGTGGGAGCTTAAATATAGCATCAATTTTTGCTTTATCTACCGCGATTCCTTGTTTTGAAATAACATGGCCCAAGACAATACCTTCTTGGACCATGAAATGAATTTTTTCCCAGCTGAGGACAAGATTAACTTCTATGCACTTTTGGAGAGTTCTTTCAAGATTTTTGAGACAATGGTCAAAAGAATCTCCAAAAATAGAGAAGTCATCCATAAAGACTTCTAAACATTCACCTACCAGGTCTGAAAAAATTGCAAGCATGCACCTTTGAAAAGTCGCAGGTGCGTTGCAAAGATCGAAGGGCATTCTTCGAAAAGCAAAGGTTCCGAAGGGGCAGGTGAAAGTTGTTTTGTCCTGGTCCTCAGGATGAACCGCTACTTGATTATAGCCGGAATAACCGTCCAAAAAATAGTAAAAATCCCGTCCGGCTAAACGCTCTAAGATTTGATCAATAAAAGGGAGCAGGAAATGATCCTTCTTGGTGGCGGTGTTTAACTTTTAGTAATCGATGCACACGCACCAAGAAGTGGTTCGAGTGGCTACATTTTCCCCATTATCATTAGTGACAACTGTTAGTCCAGCCTTTCTGGGAACAACTTGTGTTGGACTAACCCAGGAGCTGTCAGAAATGGGGTAGATGATATCAGCATCTAGCCACTTAATAATCTCCTTTTTTACCACCTCCTGCATAATAGGATTCAAGCACCTTTGTGGTTGGTGGGAGGGGCGAGAATCATCCTCTAAATATATACGATGCGTACAATAGGACGGATGAATACCCTTAAGATCAGAAAGGGTCTAGCCAATAGCTTTCCGATATTTACTCAAAACCTGGAGGAGTTTGTGCTCTTGTGCCTCGGTAAGTCTAGAATTTATAATCAAGGGCATGGTCTGATTAGGACCTAGGAAGACATATTTAAGGGAATCGGGCAAAGGTTTTAATTCCAATTGTGGGCCAGGTTCCGAAAGAGTTTCTGCTTTGTGGGTTAGAGGTGAGGTGAGAGTGAAAGGGTCAGTTGGAATGTTAGCTGGATGTGTGGTTGGGGTGGAAGGGTTAGAAAAAGTGGATTGTTCAGGAACCGTATTGATAGCAAAATAGGAACCTAAGTGGGAAATCTGCAAAGTTTCCTCCACAATGTTTTCTATTTCTAAATCCGAATCATCAAACAAATCTGGTTCTTGGAACCGCCTAGAAGCTTGAAAAATGTCTAGGGTTACAGATTCACCGCCACACATGATCTTCACCTTTCCAGAATCACAATCAATATTGGTGCGGGCGGTGGCTAAGAATGGTCTTCCAAGAATAATGGGGGAAAACTTAAGTGCTTCAGGTACCTCTATATCCAGGACTAAAAAGTCTACTGCAAATAGACAATTTTTGACTCAGACAAGAACATCTTCAACAATTCCCCTTGGTTTAATCATAGATCGGTCGGCTAATTGGAGAGTAACCTCAACAGGCTTCAATTCACCGATCTTAAATTCCTCAAAAACAATTGTGGGGATAAGATTAATTGAGGCACCAAGATCCAACAAAGCATGATCAAATGAGGTATCATTAATGATAACTTGGATTACGGGGGCACCGAGATCTTTCCTCTTAAGAGGCAGTCGGCTCTGCACAACTGAGCTGACTGTCTCTGGAAGAATTACCTTTCCTAAATTTCTGGGTTGCCTTTTCGGAGTACATAAATCTTTTAGGAATTTTGCATAGGCAGGGATATATTTCATGGCATCTAGGAGAGGGATATTAATTTCTACTTGCCCAAATAAATCCATTAGTTCTTTCTCAATGGGCTCGGATTTTGTTTTTTTCTTTTTTGAAGAGTGGAGGGCTTGTGGAAATGGGGCGGGGTTGCCCTATTTTGCATGAATTGGTTCCTGAACAATAGGAGGGGAAGAGTTAATATGTGTGTCATTAGAGCGGGTTTCTTTAACAGGCAGGGTATTGTGAGTGGTTTTCCCATTCCTCAAGGTAACTGCATTTGCAGTCTGGTTGTTTCTAGGATGAGGATGGGGGGCCTGGCTGTTATTAAAATCCGACTGATGCTGAGGTGCTGGCTGAATGGGTTGACTGGGATATCCACCTTGGATTTGATTCCTTTGATTATTTGGGTTGGGCATGGGTTGGGAAGGTAAATTCCCAATAGGTCGATGATCAGGAGTAACCTTAACTTGGTGTTGCAAGTTGGTAATCATGCGGGTTACTTCTGTCATTTGAGTCTGCATTCCTTGCAGAGTTTTCATGGCCTGATTATTAATATCATCCTGGGATGGTCCAGGTTGATACATAGGTTGCCCATAATTCCCAAAATAGTTTTGTTTGGGAAAAGGAATCGGATTTGGGTTTCTCCAGGAGTGATTTGGGTTAGTCCTCTAGTTTTGATTGGAAGTGTTGGAGGGGTTTCTAAATTTCTCCTGGAGAGCATAGATATTTTCCGAGGTGGGATTAAAAATATTTTGATCAAAATTCCCAATCAAATCTTGCGGGAAATCAGCCGGAAATTGCTGGCACCAGATGTGGCATCAATATTGTGTAGATTTTCTCTTCGGAGAATGTGTGGGTGGTTAGTGTGTGGAGAGTGGACGTGTGGAGCTTGTTTGTTTATGAGCTTTTCTTCCATTTTCTTTTGGTGAATTTGCATCTGGTCCAGTCGTTGAGCTAACATATGTAGATCATCTTGCGTGACTGGAACAGAGGTGGATTTAGAGTCAATTTCATGGACTCCGTGTCTGGGGTTTTGTGATCAGCCAAAAGTGTCCATTGAAGTCATGTTAAATGAGTTTTCACTCATTTATTCAAAGAGAAGATAGGCACTTTCGGCATCTTTATTAAGAAAATTGCCTCCACATGAGGCATCCACAAATCGTTTCAATTAACCTTCTAATCCATGATAGAAGATTTGCACTAACTGCCATTGTGGAATTTCATGGTAGGGACAACTTCTTAGAAGTTCCTGAAATCTTTCCCAGGCTTCATGGAGGGGTTCACCAATTTTTTGTTGAAAGGTCGTTATGGATCTTCTTAATGCATTCGTTCGACCGATCGGAAAAATTTTTTTAAGAAAAGCACTTTTTAATTGGGGCCAGGTGGTAATAGGGTGCCCAACCGTTCTAAACCAATGCGATGCTTTGTCTTTTAGAGAGAGGAAAGAGTCTCATTAACCACACGTCTTCCTGCACATTGCAGGAACGAGTGGTTTAAGCGAGGACAGTTAATTCCTCGAGATGACAAAAAGGGTCCTCTCTTAGAAGACCATGAAAATGCTTGATAAGGTTTAGAATGGTTGGTTTAATCTCGAAATCCCCTTGTGGTATGACCACCCCTGGTCTTTCCTCATAATTCGAAGGATCATAGAAATCCTTAAGGGGAACGACATGCTGTTGGCAGGGTGGTGGATTTTGTCCTTGATTAGCTAGGTTCGTGATAGTCCTAGCTAGATCTTCTTGATTTTGTTGTAGTCGAGCCAAATGGTCGACCATTAATGCAAAGGTATTTGTATTTTGGGTTACAATTAAAGGGTCACCTGGCCCTGTTGGTTTTTCTGGTTGCTCTAAGTTAGGAAGATGAGGGAGGGTGAAGTCAGCTTGTGGGTCGGCTGACGGGTTAGAAGTGGAAGCAGAATTTGTTTGACGGCTTCCTGGGTTTTCCATTGTCTTAGAAGAGGAGGGGGAAGAAAATAATGATTTCCTGCTGCGGGGGTCGAAATAAGATGGTCCCTCGAGGTGTGGTTTTTGGGACCGTCGCCCGTGTATGCACTACTTGGAAGAATTAGAGGGGAGGAGAAGAGAAAAAGATGAGAGAAAGTGTGCAATTCAAACAAACAAAACTAGACCTAACTTAAATGTGACTCCCTAATAATAACCTAAGACTTGGTCTATATAGGAAATAAGTAGTCAATAGTGAATACCCGTTCTATCAACAAATTTGGCCAAGTTGCTTAAGGGGAGGTTTTGGCCTAAACGTTTCCCAGGGAAAACCCCAGGTGCTTGTACAAACCCGTGCCTGGTCATTTGACACGGCCCTTCAGCCTGAACACCAGATATAGATGACAGAATTCGTACTAACTAAAGAAAACTTAAGACCTAATAGCAAGCCTAAGTTGATAAAGTCTTAGGGGCCAAGTTGCTACAAATTTTAATTAGGTCTAGGATGCTATAGTGCACACGGAATGTGGAGGGCGTTTATTGGGATGTTGCCCTGTTAATTGGATTTTTTTTTGTGTGTGCAGGAATTGGAGAGTGGCTCCAATGAAAATCAAGTTGTCACATAATTTTTTTTTGTATTTTTATCTTTTAGGATTTGATTTAATTAAATGTGTTTTAGGATTTTTCTCTTTAAGTTTTCAAACAAGTTTGAAAGTTCACAATCAAAAGAAAGACAAGTTGTATGGGTGATTGTATATTTCCTTTAAATTGCGTCTCTAAAGAGAAAGAAAGAAACCCTAAGCCAATTGTCCCTAAGACAGAAATTTAACTACCAATGAGTTATTTTTATGATTTCTGAATAGATAGTGGTCCAATCAATGCAACCAACACCACTACCTTGAATGAAATCAAACAAGGATTCCATAAAATATTTTTTTAAGATTTTAGGAATTTGTTTGGTAATTGTTTTGAATTTTTAATTGTACTGGTGTCAAAGTCCAGAAATGATACCTATGGGTATTGTGGATTTTTCAGTATTACCACCGACATTAGAAAATTCATTTTGTGCGATGTGTAAAATTTCACAAGGATTCCAGCAAGCTAAATTTCACAGAAATTGGATGAGTATAAAAATTTTAAAATTCACAGATAGTAGCAAAATAGGAAGATTAGAGGGTGTGACCCCTCTACAATCCATGAATTTTTAAAAATTAAATACAAATCCAATTGATCTTAAATTTGGAACAGATGTTCCAAACTTAATTGGGAATCACTGTAAGAAATTTTATGATTTTTGGAGGTCTGTGGTGTTAGGAATCGATTTTTCAAGTTCGGACAGAAATCTGGACCTGAAAAATAGAACACCAATACTTGCAATGGAGTGGTGCTAAAGAAGCATTCAAGTAAACAATGGACTTTATATGGGCACCACTCCAATTAATTAAATTGTTTGGGATCCTAAAAGCCAAGTTTAATATGTTTTTGGTAGTTTTAATTAATTATGTGACCAGAAAGAGGAACCAACCTGAATTTCGCAGGAAGAAAAGGAACTTCGAGCTCTCGCTTCTAGATTCCCGCCTTCCCACTGTAATTCTTGCACACACAAAAGAAAGAAAGAGAAGGGGATGAGATCCACTTCAAGCAAGAGGAGAAAGAATAGCAAAGCCGTGCCTCCTCGGCAACGGTGCCAAAAAGTGACAGTGAAATACGTGTGATTTGTAAAAGTAGGTTTTTTAACTTCATTGTAACACACGAATCCGCTTTCGCTTTTAAATTTATATCCTAGATAGGGGAGTATCTAAGGTCATCCAAGGAGGAAAAAATTAAAATTCAATTCTCTTGCTAAAAACACATCTCAACTTTCTTTTTGGTATTTTAAATATGTAATTTTTTTTTGTTTTGAAAAGACTAGGGCAAAATGCGAATTGTAACGGAAAGTACTAACACATACAATTGCTCAACTAAAATTTAAAAGATAGAAATATCTTCTTCCTAATCTCACTCTAGGCAAGTGGAGGCCTAGAGTAATTAGGAATAAGAGGTGAAACAAGTTCTAGAACCAAAAGTAACAATTGCAATAAAAAGCTAAAAGAAGGCAATTTAATTGACTAGAATGAGTGTTCTTTTCAATGACAAGTAGAGGAATGCTTCTACTAGAACTAAACAAATCTAAAAGTAAGAAAAGAAACACAAATCCTCTTGCAGAAATGGTGAAGAACGGAGTCTTCTTGCTCCAAGCCTAGCTGCTCCTTGGCTTGAAAAGAGGGCCTCCTTCTCCTTCCTTGAGAGCTCCTCCAAGGTGGAAGCTTCCACCTTCAATGCTCTCTCCAAGGGGTGGGCGTGCACCACCCTCAAAAACTCCTCCAAGGTGGCATGGACCACCTTCAAGATCTCCTCCAAAGATCTTCCTTGCCTGGCTTCTCCTTTGGCTGGCGTGACCCAAGAGAGAAGGGAAGAGGGGAAGGCACCAAGGGGACAGAATATCCCCTTAGTCTTCTTCTTCTTCTTCTCTCTTGGACGTGGGCTTCTAGGTGGAATATGAGAGTGAATTTACTAGCCAAGGATGTCTTGAATGGTGGTGGGTAGTGGTCTTTTTATAGGGTAGGATGGGGGGTTAAGGTGCCCCTTGAAATGGAGGGCCAGGATGGAAGGATGGAGGTGGTTGGTGATCCTATGGCCAAGGGTGTGTGGCGCCAACCCAAGGGGTGTTAAAGGGGGTGGTTATGGTGGTGTTGGTGCTTTTGGTGGTGGAGAGACACCACCATTTTGTCGCCAACATAGGGTCTTCTAGAAGGGGGGTTAGGTGGATGGCGGAGATGGATTCAAGGGGAATTGTGTGGTGGAGATGAAGGGGGATTTTGGAGGGAAAAGTGGCACCATCAAGGGGGTAGTTAGGGTGGTTTTGGCACCAATTTTAGGTGTCTTTTGGAGGTGGTGGGTAGGCCAGGTTGGTGCCAAGTAGGTTAGCTTATGTGGAGCTTAGGTGGAGCTAGTTGGGTGGAGTTGTTAGGTGGGTTTTTGGGGTGGTACAAGCCAAGGAAGTTGGAGCATAGCTAAGATAAGCTAAGCTAAGCTAGCTTAGCTAATGGAGGAGTAGAGGAGAAGGTGTTGGAGCTAGGGTTTGGAGGGAGGAGCTGAGGAGGAGAAGTCTGGAGATGAAATTGGAGCGGGCTGCTGTTGAAGAGGCTGGCATGGAGTTACTCTAGCTGGCTTAGCTTGCTAGTTCTTTGCTAGCTACTAAGCCGAGCTAAAGTAAGCCAGCTTCTACCAAAATGAGCTGAGGTGAGCTAGGTCTGGTGCTCCTGGGGAGAATCAAGCTGGTTGAGGCAGCTAAGGTAGCTTAACTCAACTGAGTTGAGCTAAGCTAAGTCCCCAGGAGCTGGACTTGAGCTTCCTGAGCTGGGATGAGTTCTTCTTCAGCTGGCTGGAGTTGAGTGGAGCTGGATGTAGTTGGATCTGAGCTGGGGTGAACTCCTGTCAACTCAGCTGAGCTAGCTAGAGCTTCCTGTGGACTAGTGGGAGCTGAGATGAGCTAGACTCAGCTAAGTTGAGCTGGATCTGAGCTGACTTGAGCTAGGGTGAGCTAAGATGAACTCTCTTGAGCTACCATTCAGCTGAGATTAGCTGAATGGAGCTGGGATGAGTTAACCCTAGTTCAAGTGAGCTGGATCAAGCTTAGTTCCAGCTAGTCTGGGCTTCTCCTTCACCATTTGCCTTCTTGAGTGCTAGGGTTTTAGGGATCTGTATATCTGTACATCCCTAAATGCATGCCTAACCTATTTTATGCCTAAATGCAGCCCAAAAACCCTTTTGCGGAGTAAAATCCTAAGAGCTAGGTTTGTTTTAATGCATAAGAATGATGATAAACTAGCGTTTATCACTCTCCCTCTCTAGTTGCCTAGGTAATTCTCAGGTGGACGACTTTCCGATCCAGGGGTATCATTCGCCCAGAACCTCCATAGTCATCCAAACATCTTTGGGTGCCTTGATTGGGTCAAAAACACATCCAGTCCCTCATCCCTTCTCTTCAGAGCACACACATAGATTTTCAGTGGGATTCTTTATTCAGAACTAATCACTTCATTCGAAAATCTGAATTCTGATTCTACATCTTGATTCCACCATCTGATCCAAATATGCAGCCTAGTTCCTTAGGATTACCATTCAAAAAACCTAAGTCACAAAGATCCATGAGAGATAGGATGATTGAGGATGCCTTTGAATTCTATGAAATTGAACACAAAACCTCAACCCCAATAGACGATATTCAGGTTAGTGTACCGGCAACAACAACTTTCATCATAAACTGCGCCCAAGTGTTATTGACAGAAGCCACAAAAGTATCAACCCGAGACATTCTCATAACAGGATACATTGAGATAGAAAAATTGCATAACTTTGAATGCCTTCAATGCATGAAAAATCTTATACTTTGGGAACAACACCAAGATGATCTTGAAAAATGGGATGAGATGATGAGATTATTGAAACAAGTTATCGATCAGAAATACCTGTACACACCCCAAACAGATGATGAACCATCTTAGAATAGTATTGAGGATCAATCCAAATTCCCAAATCTTGGGTATGAGGCACAAGGTTGTTATGGATTCCCAACCCAAATGGAATACACCATGCCTAATCAAGAATTAGGTTGGAAAGTTCCAATTGTAGGAGAACACGATTTTGAGCCAGCCCTAGATCTTAGGTCACCAAGCATCGAATTCCGAGACTCCTGCAATGATGAGATTAGAACTGAACCTCTTGAGGGTGTAAATCCCACCCCTTATTCTGATAAGGTGACCCTTGAAGGTAACTCTGACCTCGATTCTAGAGATTCAACCCACACCCTCAGCCTAGAATCTGGATCTGAAACTTATTAGGAAGATTACGAGGCCCCGTATGACGAAGATCAAAGTTTCAATAGAGAGTATGATTCTGGGCCTCTATTTGATGAATATCCCTCTCCAACATCCTCAAAGATATAGATAAATTTATCAGAAGTCATGCCAATCTATGATATAGAAACCTAGGAGTTGGAAGAGTGGGGTTTTATTGGGGTCTTTCCTCCAAGCCTAGAACTGGAGCCTAGACCAAATAAGAACACCTTTTTGAGCTCAGATTTTACATAAAGGCTAGACCCAAGTCAGGCTGCTAAGTCTACATCATGTGATTTACTCAGTGGTGGAACTCCTGATCTCGAATCTCATTTAGAACTTGATTTTCAAAAATTCTTGGACAATTTCGAATCTTACCATGATTTCAGAGAAACTCTATTTCCTGACTTCGACTAGCCAATCTACGATTTCAGCTCACACGATTCATTCTCCGACTCTGACTCTAAGGTCCCTGATCCCGAGATCACTAACTTAAATCCAGGTTCCAGTGAGATGGAATCATTTCTTTTCGATCCTCAAGAATCAAAACCAGGAAATGCCGAGAGTGACTGCAACCTAGAGTTCGAATCGTTTCTTGACTCAAATTTCCAACATCCTATAATCACTCTTCAGGCATTCACTTTTGAATTTAAGAGCTACTACGAGGACTCTCCATGAAACCACCTGCAACTCCTTTCTAGAAGAGTCCTTATACATATTTCTTATTGAAGGCACCTCTTCTGCAGGTATAGAACCTATCCAAAACCATTTTCAACCCCGACCCGCAACCGGACTCAATTTCCATTCTGATTCCCCTATTATTGAGTCGATTGCAGATGATTCGCCTCCACATCTATATCGGGTTTCGAACATTGATCATACTGAAGTCCATGCTCCATCATTCTCTGATCAGCCCTGTAGGGTTTTCACATCATCCACTAATTATTTTATGGATCCCTACTCTGACCAGGCTGATTTGACTCAGCCAAACCCTGAATTCACACTTCCACATCCGTCCGAGCTCCATAGCATATGGTGGGTTCCACATCTCTTGATCTACATTTATCAACCCACCAGATTGATTGGGTTTGGGCTGCACATCAGCCTATGGATCTGAACAAGCACCTGGTTGGACCAACTAGGCTCTTGATCAAGGTGCTTGTTCTACAAAACTTCACTGATTTGACAAGTCCCTCTCCATACCATTTCCCGCTCAACTGAAGGCGTTTAATTTAGCGCTTAATGGGAGGCAACCCGTCATTCAAAAAACCTAAGATCCATCTGATTATCCATCCATACTTCACATCCATTGCACCCTGAGTTCAGTCTTAGAATAATCGATCACATCTCTGGTACACGTGCCAGAGCTTGAAATCATCCACGACAGTCATTACTCTACCTAGTCACCCACTCGATAAATCCTGTTCTAACTCCCTGAACCCAACACTGTTTCACACCCTCTACTTACAATGAGAACATTGCAAAACTTAGGCATAGGGGGGTGGTAAAGTGTAAACATACAAAAATCAAGGAAAGTCAGAAGGATTCTCACTAAAAATCACATAGGCCAAAAATACCGAAAAAATAGAAAATTGTGAAAAAGAACAAAAAAATTGGAGGGGAGAAAATTTTGAGGCCATATAAACATAAGGAGGAAAAGAGCAAAATGTCAAAGGGAGCACAAAATGGAAAAGGAAAAAAAAGAGATAGTCATTAGTAAGAAATTAAGGGATTAACCGAAGTTCTAGACCATATCAGGAAAAAGAAAATTGAACAAAAGTGCTAATGAGACACAAAAAGAGATTGGTAGGAACACTGATCTTAGACCTTTTGGGCTAGACTCTTAGGCTTAAAAATTCAAGTATCCGCTAAGATCTGGATAATCCTCAAGAGGTTGGGGAAAATGCGAAGCTTAAGTATTAGGTCTAAGGCTTAGGGAGTATTCGACCTCGTTAATTAACCTTTGATTTACGGGACTCAATAACTTAAGAACCCTAATCCACACAAAGTCTGGTTCAGTCGCATAACTATCAAAATCATGCAAAAGCATTTAAATGTTCTAAAAAAAAGTTGCCAAGATTAGGAGCGGCCGATCAACACAAGTTGAGTTGGATGAGTTCCTGATGCGGAGAGGTGGGAAATTCCCACGAAGATGCGTAACAACATATTGTCTCCTCAGTGCTTGTCTCCTAGGATATTTACATATCTTACTAGGGGCATGTAAGCACCTTGATGGTTCAGATGCCATGGGCGGCATTATCTCGAAATGTCGATTGCCAGGGCCTGGATTTAGCTACAGAATGCCATGGGCAGGATTATTTCGAAATCTCGAAAGCCAAGGTTCTGGGGGTAGCCATGGGTGGTGCTATCACAAAGCATCGATTGCCAGGGACCTTTAAGGATTGATGATGGGGATGAGGAATCCGATATAGATCATGTTGAGAAGCTAATCCGAAGCTAGAAATAAAAAGAAAAGAGAGAGAAAACTCTCCAAACAAATAAATCCTCTGTCTCTCTCATAAAAAAAATGCACTGCAAACTGAACCGAGGCTAAAATATGTCTCAAGCATGGGTGCCTTAACTGCGGAGTCCAACAAACCTTAGGATAGTTCCTGCGAGCCTTAAAAACCTTCACGAAGGATCGAGGCTAGAGCTGGTCAAGTCTGGATCTTGGTTGGTACTTGAGTACCTCTAGGCCTACTATTGGCATTCTAACCTAACCAAAAAGAAAAAAGAAAAAAGAAAAAGCACTCATCATAATATGTGAAAGGTGACGAGTCATTTCTTCACTTTTAAAGTCATTTGTCACATAAAATGATGTGCCATTTGAAGTTCTATGTAGTGGAAAAATTGACTAATCAACAATTAAAAAAACACTCAATTAGGAGCAGGTCGTATCCACAGGGAGGCAATGGCCTATTTAAATTTGCAAGGGTCAAAAACCAATGTTCACTATTAATTTCGTCAAGAAATCAAGCCAAAATCGCTTTTCAATTAAGATAAAAAGACTTTAACATGCTAATTTTGCATTTACGAGAAAGGAGGATCTTTGCATAAAATCACCATAATAATTAAATGAGAAAATGAAGTTCACAATGGCATGAAATGCAAATATTAATACCACCAAAAGCAGAGGATTCTACCTCTCTCCTCCTCACGCACGAGAGAGAGGTTCGTTCGAAGAACTCTTCTAAGAATAGGTTGGCCAGAGCGAGGGCTTCGCAACGGTGGCAGCAGCAAGTTACGAGGTGGCCGCAGCTAGTCGGATGGAGCTTCGGCGAAGGTGGGTTCCAGTGGTTTGCTGCTGTTGCAGAAGACAAAGAGGTTGCTGTGGTGTAGCGTTGCTCACGTGCGGCCGACAATAAGGACGCGCAGGCATGCACGGGCACGCATGGGTGAAGGTGCGCTGGAGGAGTGCACCTGCTGTAGGAACTCAGGTTGTGCGGCGACGGTGCGGAGGTGCTGCGAGTGGGCGTGCGAAGGTGCTGGCGGGGCACTGGAGGTGACGCACGTGCGGAGGAGAGGGCGTGCCTGCTACTGTGCACCTAGTAGGGTGTGTGAGCTGCAGGCGTGTGCGAGGTTTAGGCTCGGTGTGCGACCACTGGTGGTGCAGTGTGGAGGTTGCTATTGCAAGTTATGTGAGTAGGTCGTGCATGAAGGGTGGCGCGTGGAGCAGCGGCCAGGATGATCGCGTGTGGAGGGGAGTTGGATGTGGCTGCTGCTACACGTGGGGATGGAGTGGTTTTTTTTGGGTTCTTTTTGGTGGAGTGGAGGAAAAACAAAGAATGGGGAAGAAGATGGAGGTGGTTGCTGGTGATGGATGATGGCGGTGGTTGCATGGCCTTCAGGCACACACTCGTAGTGAGTTGCACAAGGCACTGATGGCACGGTGATCTGTCACCCCACCTGCCTGCGGTGGAGTGGTATTGTGCTCGCAGTGGGAGGCCGGTGGTGTGGAATGAAGAACCTCTAAGCTCTACGCAGTGGTGGTCAGAATGGTGGTGACCCCCTTGCTAAGGACGCAGGAACCCTTCTTTTATGCTACAAGAGGAGTGCAGGCGTAGGCAGGCGTTGGTTGAAGAAGAAGCAACGCAGATCGTGGGAATAGAGATCCATGATTGTTGCCTGTGCATTTAGCTTGCGCACTCTCCTACATGCAGCAGTTGGAGAAGAAACAAATAAATAAAAGAAATAAGTGGTTATTTATGTGCAAACCCTTGAAAGAAATGTGAAATAAAATAATGCATGTAATGCAACCTAAAAGATTAACTATTCTAATGCATGCTATTCTAAATGAATTCTAAGTACGAATGCAATGCATGGAATATGTAAATAAATGAATACCTAGACTAATCTATTAACATCTTACTATATGCAATTTATATGGCAATATTAATCTAATTCTTAAGCATTTAAGTAACTAATTAGCCCATAAATATGGGCTCATCAAAAGGAACTCATGGTCTAGAATAGAAGTTAAAACCATAAAATTTTGCTAAGGAACTAGCATAGGTGAAGAAATCAATTAATCCTTATTTGATTACTCTAAAACAACGTGGTTAACCATGGTCTTGTAAAACGTGTCCCCCCTACAGGTGCTTGAGTGGATTTTGACATTGGCTCTCCTATCAGGGGTTCATCTTGGGAATCCTCCAAAGATTGGACTAGAGCAATCACAAATCACATCCTCAATTTTTATAACTTCCCAAGTAAAAACTCACCCGAGCCCTTATCCTTAACATCCTGGAGCCAATCCAACAGATACTTGTTAAGATCATCAATCATTTCAATTAGGGGCTTCAATTCTTCAAGGCAAGGTGTTGGCCGAGCTTCTAAAGATTGTATGGTATTCCTTAAGTTAGCCAACACCTTATATTGGACCTGGTTCACCTGAACTAAATGGTTTGGTTCAGGGTTGGGTAGGTTTGGGTTCAGTGCAGGGGAGTTAACGAATTGAGGTTCTTGATACCCTCCCTGATGATAGGCCATTTCGGGTTGTTCAAACAGTGGTGATGACATATACGCAGTATAATCTAGGGAAGGGTAAGGATCAACATATCCTTCTTGAATGTAGATCATATTAGGTTGTCCAAATGAGGGCGGTGATCTATAATCGATGTAGCTCGGAGAAGGATAAGAATCAAGGTTAGGTGTCCAGGGTTAGACTCTGAACACAAAGGTCCAGAACTGTATTCCCAATCAAGATTATCCCAACTAGAAGATGGATGAGAATAAGTCTGGTTGGAATAATAATCATTTTGGGAATAAGTAGTGGTAGGAGGGTAGGAGTTGAAGTGCGAATAGGATGTGGAAGGATCCATGATAGAACAGGAGGAAGAAAGGTGCCCAGAAATATAAACAAACAAACATGTCCTTAAGTGGGCTAGCCTAAAGACCTACAGACTCTCAGAACCCGTCTTGAGATAAAGAAACGATTTGATCTACTTCTTTTCGGTCAATCCAACCAGTTAGAGGAAGGGACTGGGGAGAAGGTTCTTCCTTTGGCTTACGCCTCCAGTTCCTAGTGTGCCCCCCAGCCGCGATCGTTGATTCTGCTCCCCTAGCTAGACATCTGATTAAACGGTAGAAACAGACTAATCGAAAATAATCTCAGTCTAGGCTCCAAAGAGCGAGTCCAATCCTTAAGGCGAACGTCTACTATGTTTTAATTAGGGTTATGTTTGAATGTGCTATGGAATGTGATGGACCCTTTATCTGGGTTGTGCCCTTAATAACTGATTGATATATGTGTGCGTGCACAACCAATGGTTTCTAAGCAAGATTATTTTTGGATGTGGTGAATTTTAGGGTTTAAATCTTGCTTAGTAGCTTTTAAGATTCAACTTCAGGTGTATTCAATCAAGTTTAGTTGGCACACCAGGTTTTCAAAGCATAGGTGAAGATGTTTTCCTTTAAAACTTAAAAGAATGTGGAATGCCTGATAAACCCCTAAAAGTTGAACCTATTTGGTAGCTACTTGATGAGTTGATTTTAATTGAAGTGGTGTGGCCCAAATAACTCAAACAATTGGCCTAATGCACCACTTAATTAGGCACACAAGTGATTACCTAATCTGATTTCTACTCAATTTTGTGTTGAGTGTGTATACCGGCTCCAAAGATCGGTTTACCGGTTGAGTTTGAAAATTAGAAGAGGTTGTGTACCTCTGTGAGAGATTTTTTTAATTTTTTGTTTATATGTGGGAGAGTGAGGCGGGTGGAGGTGACAAACAAACAATCAAAAACTAATCTTAGAGTTTACAAGAACACCTAAGTTGACTTTTGTTTGTGTTATTACATGGTGGAATGAAAACTAGTGGGTGGGAGGTGGGGGTAAACTTACAGACCCTTCAACAACACTTTACTCCAATCTACCGCTTTTGCTCGTCTCGAAAGAGTACCTGCAATTACAATAAGAAAGGAGAGAAGTGAAGTAAAAGATAAGTAAGGAAGGAAAACACGAAAAATCAAAGAGCACTGCCTCCCTAGCAACGACGCCAAAATGTTGAAGTGGAAAATCTACGCAAACGAATTTAAGTTTTGAAAACCCGTCGTTGTAGTGCAATTTGCAAGAAAAATCGTCAACAGATAAATTTTACCGAAACTCAAAAGCAATTCTGGGTCGAACACAAGGAGGCGAACATTTGGTTAAAAGCTGTGTTTGTTTTATTTGTCACAAAGTGGAATAGCTAGTCAAAATTATTCAAAACTAGCTACCTACTTAAGGAATAATGAATAGAAGAGAGAGAATATTACAAATAAAGACAAAATAGAAATAGAATAAACATAGATTTCATAACCACAGAGTAATGCTCATTACAACTAGAAAGATGGAAAGATAACAACTAGAAAGAGGTAAACCTAAGCTAGAAAGTAGTAAAGAGAAGGTGGAGAGAAGTTATCCTCCTCGACAGGTACTTGGAGGACAAGCAGCATTGACGGAGCACTCGGACAAAGATGATGAGACGCGGGAAGAAGAAGAATGATGACAGATGACGGAGAACGAGGTAGGGCGAGATCGCAGTAGGATCCGCTTCTCGAACGACGGTGAGAGGACAACCGCAGGTTGCTCCACGAAGGAGGTGAGAAGGTGGAAAAAATGTATTTTTAACTCTAATGGAGCATCCCGGGTTTGGCTCAAGCTCTTAGAGCTTTGGAGCGGGTGAGAGAAGAGAGGAAGGGATGAAGAAAGTGTGGGGGTTGTAGGGCTATTTATAGGTGAAGTTTGTATGGGCAACTAGGTCATTTTATCTTAAAACATTAAATGCGCGTTGCTAAAGGACGTGCACATGCGCTGCCCCCTCCTCTTCCGCGCTCAAAATGCACATCCACAAACAAACAATATTAGCCATCCGATCGTGAGATCGGACGGCTTAAAATCGATCTCGCCTGCGCATTCGTTGCATGCTCGCACATGAGATCGAGCGTGAACTTGGGCATCCAATCACACGTGTGCCTAATTGGTTGATCTGGGCTATTCGTAGCTGATCGCGGGGTCAAGATCATGCTCATCCATGTGAGGAGATGCACAACGCGGGTGGCTCAAACTCACGCTCCTTGCGCAAGCAGTGCCTTAACCACTACGCTATGCAGCGGTTTGAGGCGCATGGATATCTTTGTGCATGGTTGATCTTGATTGTTGGATCATCATCCAATGGTCGAGATCAAGCATTGATGATTTCTTGGAGAGGTGGAGTGGGAAGCCTTGAAGAGCATTGGGTGGCTGAGATGGCGCTACGTGGCATCATCTTGATTGTCCATCCTCTATGAGTTGTAGATGGTGCCACAGATGTCAGATTGGATTGATTTGCATGCCTTTGGGCTGTGATCATCAAAGTAAACCCATCCGTGATGTCGAATTTGTCATCTGATATACGTATTTACACCATCTTGGCCCCTTGACCTCTGATCTTTCTCGAACTGCATCTTATGCTACTTAAGTCTGATCAAGGCGATCTTGGAGTCGTTGAACTTCGATCGTCGTCCTGATCAGATCCGTATGGTTGGATCTTCAATCCGAGGCCCCGATTAAATGTTGCCCTGTTACCTAACCACAAGAAGGGAAAATTAACCTAAACTTATACAACCCATCCTAAATGCAAGATGATGCATGTTCTATAATATTTATAATATATGATGCAACTCTATCTCTAAGAACGTGCAAAAATAGATGATTTATGTGATATAAACTCTGTTTACATTAAGTTGCATCAAAGGTCTGGAAATCTTGGAAAATTCCTTGGTAAATCTTCTATAGAAACTGACATGAACTAAAAAGGAGCTTATTTGCCAAACAGGAGTTGATTTGCTATAGGTAAATTAGCTATCACATCAAGCTTAGCTCTGTCCACCTCAATACCTCTTTTGGTGATGATATGTCTGCTAACAATACCTTCGTGAACCATAAAGTGACTTTTCTTGCTAGAAAGAATGACGTTTATATCAATACATCTCCAAAGGATGCAGGTCAAGTTGGTTAAACAACCAGCATCAAATCGGTCCAAAGACCGAAAAGTCGTCCATAGAGACCTCAAGAAAATCATCCACCATATCATGGAATATCGCCAGCATACAACACTAGAAGGTAGCCGACACGATACAAAGTCCAAATAGCATCATTTAGAAGGTGGTCTTCTCTTGGTCATGGGGGTCAATAGCCACCTGATTATAGCTTGAGAATCCATCCAAGAAACTAAACAACGGATTTCCCGTTAACCGCTCCAGGATTTGGTCGACAAAAGGTAGCGAAAATGGTCTTTCGTAGTAGCAGCATTGAGTTTCCTATAGTCAACACACACTCTCCAAGACGTCAAAGTGCATGTAGGGATGGATTCACCCTTGCCATTAACACATATGGTGAGACCCACCATTTTGGGTACAACATGAATCGGGCTCAGCCAGGGACTGTCACTGATCTGGTAATTAATGCCCACATCAAGTCACTTAATGATTTTAGTTTTAACAACCTCCCGCATATTAGGATTGAGAAATCATTGCATCTCGTGGGAAGGTCGAGCCTCCTTCTCCATATATATATGGTGAATATAGTAGAAGGGCTAATGCTAATAAGATCAGAGAGAGACCATCCAATGGTTGTCTTATGTTTTGTTAGGACCTTCATTACTTTGCACTCTTGCTCCCTTGACAATTTCGAACTAATGATTACAGAGAGTGTCTCATTTGGTCCTAAGAAAGCATCTTTTAGTATGTCAAGCAATAATTTAAGCTCGTGAGTGGATGGAGAAAGATCTGGAAAAATTTGGGACGAGAGTGTCCCAAAAGGATCATTAGAAGAAAGAAGAAAGGGTAAAGAAAACAAGCCTCTGGTTGTCCAAGAATGGGGACATCTTGGATTGATGGACACAACAAAGGAGAGCCCCAAGAATTAGTGCTTGGGAATAAGGTCCCAGCATGGAATATTTCTTCTGCCTGATCTACCAGGAAAGAATGGGCACTCTGATCTTCATGGGGGTAGATCAGAGGTGAGTAGCTAGGAAATGGCTCAAACCATGAGGCATAACAAGCAGAGTGGGCCCTGACGTGCTTTCGTGTGTGTGTGTTAAGAAGTGTCGTTATAGTTCGCCCTTGCAATGCTGATTTTAAAGTAAAGAAACAGATGTGAGTCTGAGTGTCGGTCTTAGGGAGGCGTGAAAATCGGATTTTCCTTGTCACTTATTATCATGAAAATCATGGAGTTTTGCTTACGAAAAGGTATGGGAGAAAAGTGAGAGAGAGAGAGAGATTAGGGTTAGAGTTGTTTCTTTCATTAACATGCAACTTGGATAGGAAATAAAGTAGACAACTGAATGGAAAACAGCTTCATTAATCATGCAGCTTAAGTTCATAAATTACAACATTAGATACATGCTTAAACATAAATAAAGTAAAGCTTAAAAGAGAGGAAGAAAGAGAGAGAAAGGGAGGGCAGCGGGGCAGCCATGGTGGTGGAGAAGGCTCCATTGGCGGCTCGTCGTCTCCGACGATTACAAGAGGGCCTAAAGCTAGCTAATAGAGGGGTAGAGTAGTTGCATGGGAACTGAATGCCTTGAATGAGTGGTTGGAAGGGGTTTAAATAGGGAGAAGGGCTTTCCAAATGAAGAAGGGGGTTTTAGCGACGTCCGGGACGTCGCTAAAACCCTTCCAAAAGCATCGATGAAGTCCCTAGCCCATTGGTCGCACTCCCGCACCGTTCTTCTTCGTGCTCGATCCATGGGCACGACATGAGAGCCGTCCGATCGAAGATCGGATGGCTGAGAACTTCGCCCGGGCGCGCTTGGATCGTGCCTTGAGTGCGCGTGTGCGCGGGTGTTGTTGTCTGGCATGCGTGCGCGCGTGGCCGATCCCACCTGAGGGCATGCCTCATGGCACTATCGCCACCGTCCAAGTGTGGATCTATGGCTGAATTTCGTCCGTGCGCCTCACTGCCTTTGAATTCCCGCACTGCACAGCTCAAACCTGCGTCGTGTGGGTGCGGGCGTGCGCGTTAACCACTACTGTGGACGTGCGCGCGGTTCTTTGCCATCTGATCAGAGATCGACGACTGAGATTTGATCTTCGGCTGAAGGTGGAAGCAGTGCATGGTGAGCGGGCACCACATGGCGCATCGAGGGGCGTTGATCATTAGATCAATGGTTAGAACTTCTTGGGCCCATTGTGGGAGCTCCGGATGTTGAATTTGGCCGATTTTGAGTCCGTTGGACTCTATTCATCGTTCTGAATCCATCCGTGCGGTTCGATTGCTCATCTGAGGCCTACTTTGACAAGTGCTTATACAAATGGCCGTTAATACTGTTTTATAAGCCATCTTGGCATATGATGCATGTAATGCTCCCATTGTACTTATGTTGTGCCTTTTTTACTTAAGATGGGCCCTATTTAACAAAATTATCACCCCCATATGTAGTGTTATCATACCCCCATGCTTACTCCTTGCTAGTCCCTTGCAAGGTTTATTCTAGCCTTTATTTTCTATTAGAATTTAAGAAGTAATTACTTAGACACTTCGTCACTTGTCAATAGAAGGAAAAATACTAAGATCTTAATCTACAAAGACTAAGCAGTGCCCGAGTGTCTGCCAAAATACGAATCGCCCAAATCCTTGCTTTAATGTATGTAAATATACACATGTATATGTATATATATTTTTAGAATTTTTTTGGAATTCAGAGTGGGTTGGTAACTTTTTACAGCTACCCAACCCATCCAAAACTCGGTCAAAACCTTGAGTGCTATGCATCCTGGTGTGAAGATTGTGATAGACTCACTAAATGGTAATTTAGACAGACTTCGGGTTTCTACGCCCCTAGGTGACCGGAAGAGGAAGTATTTTGCCTGAAGGTGTATTTGTTCGATTGGTAACTTTCTCCTTACATTTGTTTTAATTGGGGTCAACACAAGGACTTTTCTAGAGTATATCTCCCTGGCTTGTACTACTTTCCCGCTTCTTCCTTAAGTGTTTTGGTTCTTTTTGTGTAATTACTGAGCTAGGCTCTGGACAACCGACCAATGGGCTGTTACCCACGATCACTTGCCAACCATACTCGTGTGTTGAAGTGTGGTTTATTTTGTTTTCTTTTTTTCTCTCTTCTTTTTTTTTTTTGTAGGTGGCTTCCGTGATCTCAAATGTACCTAGAGGCAATGAAGAAGAAGTGGTCCCGTGGCTGGGCTCTAGACAACCTGCCAATGGGCTGTTACCTACAACAACTTGCCAACCATACCACTCTAGAGAGTTCATTAGCTACCCAATTTCTGTCAAAATCTCCGAGGAGTGAGTCTGTGCAAAAATGTGTGTAGATGCTTAGACTCAAAGTTCATCTGAGTTAAAGGGTGAGTTGATAAGTCGTGTACTTATCACCTTATTTAATAGGTGGATTAGAATAACTTAAGGTTGCAAGGATTCAAAGCTAAATCCATATTTTAACGGACACCAAGGCTGATTAAGCCTGAGGGCCTGAAAAGTCTAAGTGTTCAAGTTCTTTTTGTATTATTTCCCACTATTGACAAGTTTCTAATGCCTAAGTTTCTTCCTAAATTCAAATTTTTTTTTTTATTCAGACTGATTAAATGAGCTCAGGATCGTGCAATTTACCACCCCCCCATGCTTAATGTCCTCATTGGCAAATACATGGATGCAACAGGGGTTCAAAAAAGATAGTACCTGAGTGACGTGAAATACCGGATTAGTCTGAATCCTCTAGGTTGCCTCCCAAGAAGTGTTGAGTTCAACGCCTCTAGCTGGGCGGTGCTTCGTGTCATCCCTCAACGAGGGTGACATTCTCCTTTGGGGGAACCTGGGCTAGGAAGTGTTTCAATCTTTGACCATTAATTGTAAAAGTGTGCCCAGTGTTTGGATCAACGATTTCAACCACCCCATTAGAGTAAGGCTTAACCACCCGAAATGGTCCTATCCATTTGGACCTGAGTTTCCCCAGGAAGAGTTTTAGGCAGGCATCGAACAGCCAGACTTGCTGGTTAAGCTCAAAGGTCTTTCTATGGATGAGTTAGTCATGGATGACTTTCATTTTCTCATACAGTCGACTATTCTCAAAGGCGTCCCAACAAATTTCTTCAAGCTCAGATAGTTGGAGCGTCCTCTGCAAACCAGCTAACTGGGAATCCATGTTACATTGCTTGACAGCCTAGTAAGGCTGGTGTTCCAATTCGACAGGAAGATGGCAGGCTTTGCCAAAGACCAAGCGATAAGGCGACATGCCTATCGGGGTCTTGAAAGCGGTCCTGTATGCCCACAGAGCATCATCTAGTCGTGTGGACCAGTCTTTCCTGTCAGGTCTGACAGTCTTTTGTAAAATGTTCTTGATTTGTCTATTTGAGACCTCGGTCTACCCATTTGTTTGCGGATGATACGGGGTAGCAATGCGGTGGTTAACCCTGTATTTTCTAAGTAGGGCACGGAATTAGGAGTGGATAAAATGACTTCCACCATCACTGATCATGGCCTTTGGTATTCCAAATCGGGAAAAGATGTTCTACTTAACAAAGTCCATGGCAATCCTGTCATCGCATCGGTGGGTGGCGACGGCTTCAATCCATTTAGAAACATAGTCTACCGAGACTAGGATGTACTCGAAGCCGTTGGATGGTGGAAAGGGGCCCATAAAATTGATACCACACACGTCGAAGATTTCAACAATCAAGATGGGCTGGAGGGGCATCATATCTTTCTTGGTCATGGTCCCCAGCGTTTGGCAGCGTGAGCAAGTCTTGGCGAAGTTGTGTGCATCCTTAAATAGGGAAGGCCAGTAAAATCCAGACTGTAGAACCTTTGCAGCCGTTTTCTTTCCAGAGAAGTGGCCACCACAAGCCTAGTCACGACAGAAGGAAAGCACACTCTGAACTTCATTCTCAGGGATACACCTCCTGATGATCTGGTCAGCATAGAGGCGAAACAGCATGGGATCATCCCAGAAATAATGCTTGGCCTAAGCTAAGAACCTGTCCCGTTGCTATCGGACCAGCTGTGCAAGGTTTGTCCTACAACTAGGTAGTTGACGTAGTCAACATACCACGGCAGTCTCTTGTCTTGCACAGCCAGAATGTGTTCATCGGGGAAGGCGTCAGATAGAGGTAGGGAGGGTCCAATGCGGTCTGGATGAAGTCAAGATAAGTGGTCAGCCACCGCATTCTTAGATCTGGCCTTGTCGTAGATTTCCAAGTCAAATTCCTGCAAGAGCAGGATCCATCTGATGAGCCTGGGCTTTGCATCCTTCTTAGCCAACAGGTGCCGGATGGCTGAATGGTCAGTATAGATGGTTACGTGGGATCCCAGCAAGTATGATCGGAACTTCTCATGTCCAAAGACTACAGCGAGCAATTCTTTCTATGTGACCGTATAATTTCGTTGGGCCTCGTCCAACATTTTGCTCGCGTAGTAGATCACCACGGGCTTCTTGTCTTGCCTTTGTCCCAGGACAGTGCCTATGGAAAAATATGATGCATCACACATAATCTCAAAGTCCTCGGACCAGTCTGGGGGCAGAAGTACAAGTGCTGTGGAGACTAAGTCTCGGAGGGTGTGATAAGCCTGGATGCAATCAGAAGACATGTGGAATATGGCGTCGTTGGCCAGAAGGTCGGTTAAGGGTTTGGAAAGCTTAGAAAAGTCCTTAATGAACCTTCGGTAGAAACCAACGTGTCCCAGAAATGAGCGAATCTGTCAGACCAAGCTAGGTGGAGGAAGTCTGGAAATCAAATCACCCTTAGCCCGATCTACCTCGATGCCCCTATCTGATACGATGTGACCGAGGACGATTCCTTCTTGAACCATAAAATGGCTCTTTTCCCAACTTAACGCCAGATTAACCTCGATACATCATTTCAGGATTTTCTCCAAGTTGCTCAGACAATGGTCGAATGAATTCCCAAATACAGAGAAATCATCCATAAAGACCTCTACGTATTCACCCACCATTTCTGAAAAAATGGCTAGCATGCAACACTGAAATGTAGTAGGAGCATTGCATAACCCGAACGGCATTCAACGGAATGCAAACATGCCGTATGGGCAAGTGAATGTGGTCTTTTCTTGATCTTCCGGAGCAATTGCGACTTGGTTATATCCTGAATATCCATCCAGGAAGCAAAAATACTTCTGCCCTGCCAATCCTTCAAATATTTGGTCAATGAATGGCAAGGGGAAATGATCCTTCTTAGTGGCTTCATTGAGCTTCCTATAATCATTACACACCCGCCATGCGGTGGTGGTGAGAGTGGGGATGGATTCACCATGATCATTGGTGACAACGGTGAGCCCAACTTTCTTTGGAACCACTTGAGTAGGGCTCACCCAAGGGCTATCGGAGATAGGATAGATGATGACGACGTCAAGCCACTTGATAATTTCTTTCTTAACGACTTCCTACATGTTTGGGTTTAATCGTCTCTACATCTGGTGAGAGGGTCGTGCCCCGTCTTCCAGGTAAATCTTATGGGTGCAATAGGTGGGGCTAATTCCTCTTAAGTAACAAATGGTCCAACCAATGGCGGCCCGATGTTCTGAAAAGGTCGCGGTCAACCTGAGTTCCTGATCCTTCGTTAGATGAGAATTAATAATCACAGGGAAGGTCTGGTCAGGTCCCAGGAAGACATACTTGAGATTCTCGGGCAGTGACTTAAGCTTGGGTGCAGGTAGAACCACAGTTGACGGAAAGGGAAAAGGCTAGAGTTGATCAACATCGATCTCCTCAAATGGTGTTGTGTGGTGGTAATCAACCTTACAGAGGTCCATGGGTAGCGACGGGTCAGAACAGTCATTACAGGTTTGGTGGTCTGAAACAGAACTCAGGGTGAGGCATTCCTCGACCAGAGTTTCCACGGGATCATGTTCCTTAACACAATTGCAATCAAAAGACTTTGTCGCTCGGAAGATATCCAATTGCATTTTCTTGTCTCCGAAGGCGATTTCCATACATCCCGTGTCACAATCAATGTTTGCCTTAGCCATAGCTAAGAAAGGTCTGCCCAAGATTATGGGTGTGTTCTGTATTTTTTCAGAGGCTTCCATGTTGAGCACCAAGAAGTCGATCAGGAAATAGAAGTCCTTGACCCGTACAATCATGTCCTCAACAACCCCCTTCAGGGTTTTTACTGATCTATATGCCAGCTGGATGGTGGCAGATGTGGGTGTCAACTCTCCGAAGCCAAATTGGTGGTACAGGGTTGTTGGAATCAGATTGATAGAAGCACCTAAGTCCAGGAGCGCTCTATTAAATGTCATGTCCCCAATATTGTAGGAAATCAGGGGTGCTCCTGTGTCAGTTTTCTTGAGTGGAAGGTTGCTTGATATTACGGAACTTGCTTGTTCGGAGAGCACAACCTTCCTAGGTGCTTGAGGTCTTGGCTTACGCTTGGGTATACAGGCATCCTTTAAAAACTTGGCGTAAGCCAGGATGTGCTTAACGGCTTCGAGGAGCGGGATATTAATCTGTACTTGATTAAAGATCTCCAAAAGCTCCTCAGTTTCCACAACATTCTTCTTTATCCTGATTGTTTCCAAGGCCTCAAGGTAGGGTGTTTGGATGTGGATCGGGTCTATTTCTGGGTCCTTGGGTTTTTCTGGTGCCTCTTTTGAGTTAGGAATTTCAGCAGGTGAAGTCTCAGGAAGAGTCGGTGATTGCACCACAAAAATACGCCTGCTATTGTGCCATCTTGTGTTATTTCCTAGCATTACCAATGCATATTAGGTTCCGTAATCGCATTTGTAAAAAATACATGCATGCATGCTTTAATTAAGAGAGGAGAAGAATGAAATAAATGGCCTCGCAATTCGCATTTTCATCAAGTGCTACTTTGCAATATTCCCATCTTTATTTTTATTTCCATTAGTTTTGGAAATCTCTTCCCGTGGTTGCACCTTTCTTCCTCGCGTGCCATTCCCTGCAGCTGCCCTTTCCCTGCACCAGCCACTCCCTGCCATGGCCATGCATGAGCCATGCACAGCCACGGCATGGCTGTGCATGGCTTTCATCTTCTATATAAGGTCGGTGTCTTCTTCTTCAAAAAGAAGAAAGGTAGTCCCAACTTAAGAAAAACCACCAGCAGAACTTCTCCTTCTAGGCAGTCCTCTCCTCCTCCCTCCATACGTCGGCCCTCCTCCTCCGAGGAGACACCCGGCAGGCAGGAGCCGTCACTGTGGTGCACACCACCACAGTGAGACCACCACCACCCAGCTCTTCAAAGAGTCGGTGGGCATGGTGGCTTTCTTCACTGTTTTCTCCATTCTAGCCATTTCAGCCATTGCCGCAAGCTTCAAGCTCGAAGCTCGGCGGCAGCAACTGCGGCAAGGCAGCAGCAGCCCCCAGCCATTCGGCGCAAGCCTGCAGGTGCCCTCGCACCCAGCGCGCGTCTGCAGGCCCTCTCCGCCTCCCGCTTTCTCCACCCTGTCGCGCTCGCTTCCACCCTCAACCGGCCTCTGCACGTCTCTGCAGCGGCTGGCCAAGCGCTTCCCCGCACCCCTGCCAGCACTTGTAAGCTTCCGCGCAAGCTGTAGGCACCCTCTCCGCACGCTCTGTCGTGAGCTCTCCACACTTGCAACCAGCCGGCACAGGCCTTCTCCCTCGCACGCCAGGCCGCGCACGCCAGCCGCGAGCCGGCCACACTCACACCACCTGTAGCTCCCGGTTGCGCGGCGTGGACGACCACTGTAGCCACTGTTCAAGCGAATCTGTGCAACACTGTGGCTACAGTGGGGTGATCGGAAAGCTTCTCACTTTCCCAGTCACCCGACACACTGCAACCGGCCTCGCCCGTGCACGCGCCCGCCTGTGCGTCTTCGCCCGCGTCTCCCGCACCAACCCGCGCGTCTGCTTCGCACACTCCCTTCGCCAGCACTCGTCTACGTCGTGCACTCCCTTCGCCCGTGCTTGCGAGTGCCCGCTCCACCCTACACGTAGCCCGGTGCGCTGTGTCTTCTCTCCGCACCCTCGCCCTCCAGCGCGTGCTTGTCGCGTGCGTGCACACCTGCATGCGAACCTAAACCATCAAACGACGGCCCTACAGCTCAGACGCCCTAACCGCTCCAACCTTTCACTCCAGCAGCGTGGCTGCTCTCTCCCGCTCTCTCTCTCTCTCTCTCTCTCTCACTCTCTCTCACAACACTCACAGCACTCTCTACACTGACGCTCACACACACCTACACTCACTTCCACAAACACACACACCTATACTCTATTGTATACATATATATATACACGTATACTTATATATATTGATATATATATACATATATATATATTCTAATACATAAGTATATAGATACTACTATATGTATAGATATAAGTATATATATATATACATATATATATATATATACTTATATCTATACATATAGTATTATCTATATACTTATGTATTAGTATACATACATACATATATATATATATCTATATACTTATATATATACATATATATATATATACATACATATATACATATACTTATATAAATATACATATATACATATATATACTTATATCTATATATATATTAGTATTTATATAACCAAGTATTAGTATACATATATATATATATACATATATCTATATACTTATATATACATATATACTTACATATATACATATATCTATACACATATATACATATAAACATACATATATCTATATATATATTATCACCTATATAACTAAGTATAGATACATATATATATATATACATATATACACACCTACTTATATATACATCTATATATATATATCTAGCTACATATTTCTATATATACATATATTACTATATACATATACACACATATATATTTACATCTATATAGTTATATATACATACTTATACATATATATATACAAATATATCTATACATACTTCTATATATACATATACTTATATATATACATATATACATATATATATATACACATATATATATATACATATATATACCTATATATAACCATACATATATATAGATATATTTACATACATATATATATACATATTTTCACATTATTTACCATACGTGGTATTGCGGAAATATCTGCACCAGTTGCTGATATTCCCCGATACACACGTACAAAAAGTGTGTTCACATCCATCTTCCACCATCCATCCCATACTCCACGCAGCACCTAGTCCTATTGGTTACGTCTTTCTAGACGACGACCAACTCAACACTGTGCTACACTCCATCTCTGCCTCCACCCCACCCCATTATATACATAATATATACCTATATATATGCGCTATATTTACTTTATTTCTGTTTCGCTTTCCTGATAGTAAAAAGACAAAAATATATATAAAAGAGAAAAGATAATCTTTGACTTATAGGTACTCCGTCTTGCAAATAGCAAGACCTGTCTTGGAACTTTGTTTTGGCTCAAAGCCAAGAACCCAATTTTGAGGGTGTGCCTCAAGGACAAAGATTACCAGAAAAAAAACTAAATAAGAAAAACACCAAAAACACAATAAATGAAAGGAAGACACTCGTTGTAGGAAAGGCGTAGAAACTTAACTTGCACCCCACTTCCTTGAGTTCGACCCTGGGCCTAAAAGTGACAAGATAAAATCAAGTAGGCCAGGTTAAAAATTATGTAAAGAGATGGTTAGGTCCGATTTGGGTTAACCACTATACACACTTCAATGATAAAATCATCATATTAACAACATATTCGGGTCAGACACCAGTCGGCCATTTGGGATCCTGGGTTTTGGTGCTACTTCTCAAGGTCACCACATTCGTAGAGGCATTGGGACCATGGGTTGATCCCTAAGAAAACAAGGACGAAGAAGCACCAAACCCAGGGGGCTTTTGCAGGGCTGGCTGGACCATGTGAGCCTGCTCGAGATTGCCTTGGAACCTTGCGAATTGGGGCCTCTATTAATTATTTTTCGTCGGTTCGATTATGGCTAGGAAGGTAGGGATCCTTGTTGTTTACAGTCCAAGAGTTGGCTTAACTGTCCCTTTACCGAGGCCATTTCCTCTTGATGTTTCTGGTTCATGTCAGCCATCATCTTTATTAGGGTGTCCATTTGGTTTTGTGGGGGAGGGGCCGCCCTATTTTGATAATATGGGGGTCTAACTAGTGGTCCTTGCTGATAGGGGGGCAAGTGTGGTTACTGGTTTGGCCTGGGTTGGTTTTGGAATTGCGGTAGTTTTTGGTTTATCCAACCAAAGTTGGGGTGGTTATGCCAGCCAGTGTTGTAAGTGTTGGAGAAAGGGTCAGGTTTAGCATAACCTTGGACAGTTTGCACATCTTCAAGGATAGTCGATTTCGATGGAGAGGGAAGAGAGTAATCAAGGGTTGAGGGAGCAAAGGTCCCTCCCTAGAACGTGGTCAGGGGTTGTTCCAAGTTCAGTTAGGTTAAAGGCTAGACCAGGTCAACATTATGTGCTCCCTTTGCTAGGGAGAAGGTCTGTAACAGGTTCCTGGTCTGGTTTAGTAGCTCATCAATCTTTTTGTCCACCAATTCCACTCGATCTAGTTTCTTGGCAATGATGTCCATGTCAACCACTCCAGAATTTGCTTGTACCTCATAAATCCCACCACGGGGTTGACTGGATCTGTTAAACTAGGTCATGGAGGCATTGTTGAGAGAATTCTCGCTCATGGACTCAAAGAGCTCAAACGCGCTCTCCTCGACCTTGTTCAGGAAGTTCCCCCCGCATGAGGCATCGACGAAGTTCCGTAGGTTGCTGTCCAGACCATGGTAGAAAATCTAGGCCAATTGCCACCTTGGTACTTCGTGGTGTGGGCATTTCCTCAAAAGTTTATTAAATCTTTCCCATGCCTCATGGAACTGTTCCCCACCTTGGAGTGTGAAGGTAGTAAGAGCTCTTCTAAGGGCATTGGTCATTCCTATGGGGAAGAATTTCTTTAGGAATGCATGCCTCAGTTCTTCCCAGGTGGTGATGGGTCTACCTAAGGTTTTAAGCCAGTAAGAAGCCTTATCTCTTAACGAGAAGGGAAACATCTTAATTAGAGCAATGTCAAGGCTAATGTTCCTAGGTTTCATAGTTCGTGCTATGCGGTCGAGATCCTCTAGGTGCTGGAAGGGGTCCCCATTTGAGCTTCCATGGAAGTGGCTATGAATCAGACTTAAGACATTTGGTTTTAACTCAAAATCATCTCCCCTTTCGGGGATCCTAAGATGTGGCTCGACTCTAATAGTGGAAGGATTATAGAAATCGAGGAGGGGCCTCGGTTGATCCTGAAATGGTGGTACATCAAGTGGTGGTTGCCCTTTGGGTTCTGAAACTAGTGTATGGCTTGCATGATGGTGTGGATCTGTTGTTGCTGAAGCCGGCGGTTTGCATTAATTTAGGCTTGGATGATGGCCATTGTGTCTGGTGGGGGTTGATCCTCAGCCTCATCTACCCTAGGTTCAGCCATGTTTCTAACAGAATCACGTCGCCTAGATTCCTATCCCAAAACAAACAACTTGGGATGCAGTGAGTGTCTCCCGTGCATACACTAGAGAAGAACAGGAGGGGATGTGGAGAGCGACAGATGTGAGAAATGTGTTCAATCAAGCAAACAAGCCTAGTCCTTATGGTGTATTCTCTTAGGAGACTTAGAAATCTCAAAAAGGGTGATTAAGTCCGTAAGCACTAGACTCCCCTTCCCAAGGCTAATTTGGCCAGGTTGATTACGAGGGGATTGTAGGGAAGGTTCTTCCTTTGGCTTACACCTCCAGTTCCGTAGACCCCACAACCGCGGTCGTTTGACACTGCCCCGCAGCCTAGTCACCAGATTCTACCAAGGGAATGAAAGCCAACTGCCCAGTGAACAAAACCTTGCCTTTCGAGACTTAACTCGGTCCTGCCTAGGGCACGTCTACTCAGTTTTAAAAGGGCTAGGATAGTGCTTGTGCTAGGGTTATGTGATGAGGCATTGATTGGGGTGGTGCCTCTTAATTTTCCACTTTCATTGTGTGTGCTTCTATCGAAACATGGTTTTCAAGCAAGGATTTTTAAGATGTGGTGTCTTTTAGTGTTTCATCCTTACTTTAGTGTCTTTTAGGGTTGACGTGTCTTAGTGTTTTCAGACAAGTTTCAGTGGGCACGTCAAGTTTTGCACACAATTTGGTGAAATTAGATTTCCTTTTATTGTGTAGAGGCTCTAAAACCCTAATGTACTCATCCTAATGATCATGCAGCTTCTATTAGATGAGTCATTTTTAGGGTTGAGTGGTGCGGCCCTAGTCAATCCACGGTGGCTTCGCAAACACCATTCAAAAAGAGAAAATAACACTCTAAGAATTTATTCAGAATATTAGAGTGCACATTTTTTTTCCTGGGTGATGTGTTAAGGATGTGAGTCAAGTAATCATACACCACACCAATTTTTTTCAATTTTTACAATTTTTTTTTAGTTTTTCACCTAAGCAAACAGTCATGAGTGAAGAATTACTCACTACCGATCCTTGTTGCACCTACTCCCATGTTACCGTCATGGGATGCATCGCTTCGCCGTCTAAGCGCCGAATTCCTGCAACCATCAAGTAAAAAGGAAACAAGGCATTAGGCGATGTGAGAATGAATGTGGAATGGAAATGACAAAACAAATCCGTTGCCTCCCCGGCAACAGCGCCAAAAACTGGCATGCTTTTGTCCGTGTGTGTTAAGAAGTGTTGTTATAGTTCGCACTTACAATGCCGATTTTAAAGTAAAGAAACAGATGTGAGTCCGAGTGTCGATCTCAGGGAGGCGTGAAAATCGAATTTTTCTTTTCACTTATTGCCACAAAAATCGCGAAGTTTTTCTTACGAAAAGGTGCGGGAGAAAAGCGAGAGCTAGAGAGAGAGAGAGAGATTAGGGTTAGAGTCGTTTCTTTCTTTAACATGCAACTTGGATAGGAAATAAAGTAGACAATTGAATGGAAAACAACTTCATTAATCATGCAGCTTTAGTTCATAAATTACAACATTAGATACATGCTTAAACATAAATAAAGTAAAGCTTAAAAGAGAGGAAGAAAGAGAGAGAAGGGAGGGCGTCGGGGTAGCCACAGTGGTGGAGAAGGCTCCGTCGATGGCTCGTCATCTCCGACGATTACAAGGGGGTCTAAAGCTAGCTAAGAGGGGTAGAGTAGTTGCAAGGCAAGTGAATGCCTTGAATGAGTGGTTGGAAGGGGTTTAAATTGGGAGAACGGCTTTCCAAATGAAGAAGGGGTTTTAGCAACGTCCGGGACATCGCTAAAACCCTTCCAAAAGCGTCGGTGAAGTCCCCAGCCCGTTGGTCGTATGCCCGCACTGTTCTTCTTCGCGCCCGTTGGTCTCATGAGAGCCGTTCGATTGAAGATCGAACGGCTGAGATCTTTGCCCGGGCGCGCTTGGATCGCGCCTTGAGTACACGTGCGTGCAGGTGTCAGCGTCTGGCGTGCACGTGCGCGTGGCTAATCGCTGCCTGAGGGCATGCCGCGTGGCGCTGTCGCCACCATCCAAGTGCGAATCTACAACTGAATTTCGTCCGCGCGCCTCGCTGCCTTCGAATTCCCGCACCGCGCGGCTCGAACCTGTGTCGCATGGGTGCAGGCGTGCTCATTAACTGCTGCGCCACACCCGCTGCTTTGTAGCGACGACTGCAGGCATATGCGCGGTTCTCGGCCATCTGATCAAAGATCAACGGTTGAGATTTGATCTCTGGCGGAAGGTGGAAGTGGCGCACAGAGAGCGGGAGGCACGTGGCGCATCGAGGGTCGTTGATCATCAGATCAACGGTCAGAACTTCTTGGGCCCATTGTGGAAGCTTCGGATGTCGGATTTGGCCAATGTTAAGTCCGTTGGACTCTATTCGTCGTTCTGAATCCATCCGTGAGGTCCAATTGCTTATCTGAGGCTTGCTTTGACAAGTGCTTATACAAATGGCCATTAATACTATTTTATAAGCAATCTTGGCATATGATGCATGCAATGCTCCCATTCTACTTATGTTGTGCCTTTTATTCTTAAGATGGGCCCTATTTAACAGAATTATCACCCCCATATGCAGTGTTATCAGGCCCCGTCAGTGATTTAGTTAGGAAGGGATAAAGATAAGGGAAGGGTTGGGGAACTATCACAATACAAGTCTAGTGAGCGTAAAATTCATGAGAAAAATTAGGGTTATGTAAAACTCATCACCGTAGTCACAAAAGTTCAATACCAAATAAATTTTACCGAAGCTCGAGGTGAGCCCCAAGTCAAACATGGGGAGGCTAACGTTGGTTTATAGAAATCTGCACTTTGATTTTACTTATTTTTGGTGTTTCTATCTTTTGTGATTTTTTTGGTATTTTTATAAGGCAAGAGATCAGCTAGACAATATCTTTATCTAACTAATCTACTTGCAAAATAAGAGAGAGGGAGAGAGAGTAAGAGATAGAGAGAATAATTCAAACTAAATGATTAAGCCAATGTTTGATTACATAATATAATGCAAGAAGATAAATCGAACGATGAAAGCAGTAAAAGATAGAGAGAGTTGAGAAAAACGCCTCGATGACTTCTTAGGGGATGACCCACTTTGACAGCTCTTGGATGAAGGTGGTGAGAGGTTGGATGATGAACGGAACCAGAGGATGGAGGATGGGGCAAGACAGCATGGCGGTGAGGATCTGCTTCCCAAATGTGGTCAGAGGACGGCCACGGGATGCTCCACGAAGGGGGTTGAGAAGTGGGAAAATATTTTTACTTTTCTACACTAAGGAGCATCCAGGGCTTGGGACTAGCTGCTTAAAGTTTTTAGAGGAGGTGAGGAAAGAAGAGGAAGAGATTCGGCACGGTAAGGCATTCAAAGCGCACGCAAGAGGCACGTACTACGCATGTAGCCTACGTGCACAGTGCATGCACCGTGCACCGTAGCTGGCAAAGCAAGGTTGAAGGAGAGCTGTTGGATCGTGATCATGTGGCTGAGGATGAGTGAAGATCACAGTCCACATTTTGAACGGGCGTAGAGAGGAAAATTGATAATCGTTGGATCTTGATCGTGCGCTCCTGATCGCGCCATCCGCACTCATCAAATTCTGCTAAGCAAGTGTTCAATCACGCATTACCACATGCATTTCCAATGTAGCTAATCAGTAGTGCCACATGGTCACCCACACACCACTCGATGGAGATCCAATGGGCAGAATGACTGGGGCATGCTTCTCATGAGAGATTTTTTGTGAGGGGAAGTAAGGGTTTTGAGAAACCCATTGTCGTAGTTGCAAAACTCGCTATCAAATAAAATTTTACTGAAACTCGAAAGGGAGTCTCGGGTCGAACACGGGGAGGTGATGTTTGTTTCTTGAAATCTGTGCTTCAATTTGTTTCTTTTTGTTGTTTTTAATGTTTTGTTATTTTTTTTGGTATTTTAGGAGAATAATAAAATCACTTGCAATAAAGAGAGTAAAGGGATGAACCACAACTTGATATCTTGAAGTGAAATAATGTTTATCACAATAACAATAAACTAAAAAAATTAAAAGAAATGAGGGTGAGAGGAAATCTCTCAAAGTGGATGTTCGGCGAGATGATGGTGCTTGGCGACAGCTTAGACGGAGGAGGAGAGATGCTGGACGTCGAGGATGAGGCATAGGACGAACCTGGGTAGAGGAAAGCTTTGCCAAACTGAGAATGGGGATGAGGAGGTGGAGGTGATCACCTACCTGAATGGAGGTGGGAGGACAACTCTAGTATTTCCTATGAAGGTGGTGACGTAAAGGATGAATATTTGGTTGAGCAAGGGATTTCTACACTAATAGGAGAATCCGTGAAGCTTGAGAGAGCTCTTGGGAGTTTGGAGGGCTCCTTGGAGCATTGGAGTAGGTTGGAATAGCACAAGTAGAGATGAGGGAAAATGGAGAGGTGTAGGTGAGTTTATATAGTGGTGGAAACGAAGCTTTCCGCACATAGACAATCAGTGACATCATCAATCATCGCTAAAGATTTGCCCTAGCTATCGCTGAAAATCCACGCGGTGGTGCTAGCGCACTCTATGTAATGCCTTGTCATGCGCACACGTGCTAGCTGTGCTATGCGCCGTGCTGGCGTGTGCTTCACGTGCGCATGCACTAGTGTGATGCACTGCATTAGCCGTGCATGTGTCTCCTCCAATTAAGCAATTTGGGGGCTTGGCGGGTTTCGAACCTGCACCCTTCCTTTAGGAGTACAGACCTCAACCAATGCGCCACACTAACGTATGTGTCGAGAAGACCTCGTGTGGGTGCACGGTGGAGAAGGCTTCTCAGCCGTTGGATTTTCATCCAACAACTAAGATCACATGTTGGAAGGACTTTGGAGGGACGTTGGGTGACCTTAGGCTATTTGGATGGTGCCACGTGGAACCATTTGGACCGTCCACCTTTCCTTGCTTGCATAGGATGCCACGATGCTCAGATTGAGAAGATTTTCATGTTGCCAAACTGTGATTGCCGTTCTGGATTCATTCGTATGGTCAGATTTTGCATTTGAAGCTTCGAAATGTTGCACCCTATTTCTTAGCCACAGTAATGCATGAATTATTGTACAATTTATCCACATCACACTAAATGCAATATAATGAATGTCATGCAGTATTTATGCAATGTAATGCAATGCTAAGCTTAGGAGCTGTCATAAATAGTCATTTTATCATGAATACATGCATGTTTATCATACCCCATGCCTATCCTTTGCTAGTCCCTAGCCAAATTAACCTAAATGCTATGTATAAGAATAGAATCAACATTTGATTACTTAGGTAAGATTTATTGATTGCACTAGAAAGTTTCACTAAGGACCTAATTACAAAAACTTAACAGTGCCCAGGTGTCTGCCAAAATGCAGACCACCGAAGTCATTACCTTATTTTGAAAAGGGAAAATACATTTTTTTTTATTTTTGTTATTTTCTAATTTTTTTGGATTTTTGAGTTTTGGGTTTCGGGGCAGCTTTCTACAACTACACAACCCACCCAAGACACGAAAAGAACTTTAAGTTCTAAGGATCTTTATGAATGTGATAGACTCACTAAGTAGCCATTAAAACGGACTTCAGGTTTCTATGACCCTAAGTGACCTTATGAGTTTCTGCCTAAAGGTTTATCTTTCCAATTGGTAGCTTTCTCCCTACTTTATTTTTTTATGGGGTCAACAAAAGGGCAAACCCAGTGTATATCTCCCCAGTTTATTCTACTTCTTTGCTTCTTCCCTAAGTGTTTTGGTAATTATTTATGCACTTTTGTGAGCTGGGCTTTGGACAACCGGCCAATGGGCTGTTACCAACAGCAACTTACCAGCCATACTCGTGCGGTGAAGTGTGGTTTATTTTTTTATTTTTCTCCTTTTCTATTTTTCTAATTTTTTTTTAATTTTTTCGAGTATCAATTTTTTTTCTTTTTCTAAGTAGGTGGCTTCCCTGATCTAAGATTTACCTAAAAGTAATAGAATGAGTATGGTCATATAGCTGGGCTCTAGACATCTGGCCAATGAGCTGTTACCGACCACAATTATTGCTGCTAGAGCACCACAATAGTTTATTTTGATGATAACAAAACACATGTTATTTAACATTCCCTCATTTGAAGTCTTAGATTTCAGGATATTTATAAATGGAGGTGTGTTTAGACGGAGTTCGATTGGAAAAGCTTAATAGACAAGGAGCTTTGCAAGGAGTGAAAGCTTGAAGAAGGAAGGAGATAAAGAATATGATAGATTTACTTCATTATATTTTGTACTTTCTTTTTGCTATTTATTTCTTAGATGTTATGTTAAAGTACATCAAAGAAACCTTAAAGTAGTCCTAGGAACACTTGCACAATCATAAAATACTTAGGTTTTTTGTAGAGAACTTAGAAAATTAAAATAGGACTCTAACAGCCTAATCAGATGTCTAATCTGGAAATTAGACATCAGATAGTGACTTTTAAGATGTCTGACTATTGACTTAGAAGTCCAATAACTTAGGCTAGACTTAGCAAGTTCTGTCTGATGAAATTAGACATCTAGACCCTAGTCCAGACGTCTTAGAAGATGTATGATGGATGTGCCAGACATCCAATTAGTGGAACATTGGCTAGCAAAGTAAACGTTGAGGAAAATAACTGTTAGGCTTCTATCAGATGTCTGTAGAGGACCCCAGACGTCTGATATGTGACCATTGAGTCTCGTTGTGAGCCAAAATCACCCTTGTCAGATTATATAGCCATTTGGACCTTGGGAAATCCATTCCCGTAGTACAATAGGTTTCCAGGCATCAAGAGGTAGTGTCAGACATCCTGTACGTCATCTGATTGATTTACACTAGAACCCTTTTTAGGTCTGATGAAAGTCAGGAAGGAAACCCGCCTAGAATCAGACATCTGACTTAATTCCTAGACTTCTTAAACTAGTTTTTCAGACATCTGATACCTGGACCAGATGTCTGATGACCCTACCAGAATAATAAATGATTCTGATTACGGCCTATTTTACCTTGGGTTCAACCCCAACGGCTATGGAAGCCATCTAAGGCCTTCCAAAGCCTTCCTAGGCCATCTATAAATAGAGGATGACCCTTGCCTTGCAAACACACACACCAAGCAATACACTTCCACATCAATTTGTGTCCAAAATACTTTAGAAGAAGCTCTAGCTCTACAAGCTTTGTTCTACATCTAGAGAGCTTCCATCTTGTTGCGCACCCACTCTCCCTCGGCGATTACAAGAGCAATGAAGCATTGCCACGTGGTTCATGCACCCGCATCGTCACATCGACATACTTCCACCATTGGAAAGTTTCCTAACTCCTATAGATGCTAGGTTTTAATATTTGTGTTTCTATAATATTATTGTGTTTTATTTTCTTTGGTTGGGTATTCGCATTGTGAATTCCCATCTCCATTGAGGGATAAAATACTCCTCATGAAGAGGAGTGGTTTTGAGCTACGCTACCCTCGAGTATAAAGTAGAATGGTTGTACTGAGGTTGAACTACCCTCATTTTAAATAGTTCGTTTGGTGGATTTGATCGACTAGGTCGATCGGGAAATCCTAACTCGAAAGGGTTAGGTGGTGGTTTTTACCCGATTTGGGTTTCCCCCTAAAAATCTCTTGTGCTTTTGTGTGGTTGCCTATTTTTGTGAGATTGTTTATTTTAATTCTGCATTTTATACATCACGCATATCTCACCCCCTCCCGTAGGGAATTACAACAACTTTCTAGCCATACTACCCTAAAAAGTTCATTAGCTACCTAATTTCTATAAAAGTCATTGAAAAGTGAGTCAGTGCAAATAGTGTGTAGATGCTTAGACTTTAAGTCCCCTCAAATCAGAGGGTGGGTTGATAAGTCGTGTACATATCACCCCAATTTATCAGCCAAATTAGAATAAAATTACTTGGTAAAGACTCAAGACCAAGTCCACATTCGAGTGGACACCTGGGCTGATTAAGCCCGAAGACCTGAAGGGTCTAGGTGTTCAGGTCCTAAAGTATCGTTTCCTAAAGTTCACAACTCCTAATGTTTAAGTTTTCTTCTCCTAATTCTAGTTTTTTTTTTAAATAGGAAATTATCGTTACAGGTTGAAAAAATGATCAAATCACAAAGTATCCACCCCTTATGCTTAGCTAATGCAATGTCCTCATTGCTAAATAAAAGCATAAAGGAGGGAAGAATAGGAAGAATATCACCCGAATTCCATGAAATTTCAATCAACTCCAAAATAGCCTATACACATGCTAAGTTTATTGCTTCAGCTAGGCATAGTCCTCAAATAAAAATTATACATATTGAGGCCGCAAGAACAAAGTTTTCGGGGCCCCAGATATGAGTCCCGCAGAGTGAAAGTGGGCTTTCCAAAGAGATGATCAATGAAAGTGGCAAGCTGGTGATGTAGGGAGAGCCCAAATGGTCTCCAATAGGAGTTTTGTTGATTCAGTACAGAGGAGGTTTGGGTGGGTGTAGGATTTGTGCAATGGTTAGGCCAAAAAGGACGATGAGGTTTTTGTGATGTGTGTATGTACTCTAGAATACCAAGCTTTTCAAAAGTTTCTCCCCAAAGTTTAATTTCATCCTCAAAATCTGGGTGCTTGATCCAACCATTCTGATCTTCGTGATCTCCACCCCTTATTTGAACCACAAACTCTAAGAATTCAAGATAGGGATCTTGTTGGGTTTTTACTTGATCAGGTGAATCTTCCAACAAGTTCCTAATTTCATGAATATTTCCCTCATCCTGGTTTGTTGGTTCCCTATCTATATTCTCCTCAATTATCCCTGCAACCTTGTGATTTCCTTCTTGATTTTGGGTTGGGTTAGCCATTAAGGGGTTGTCTAATGTGTGTATGGCCATTACCTCCTCTATTCTGCCAAGCTCCTCCATCAAACCACACTTAATTTTATCCTTCTTTGAAACCTCAAAAATATTAAATCGATTTGTTTTATTCCTTGAGGTAATTTCTATATTTCCCGATTCACAATCAATCCTTACCTTGGTGGTGGCCAAGAAAGGTCTTCCCAAAATAATCGGGGTGTGGTTGAGTTGTTTTGATGCTTCCATGTCAAGGACCATGAAATCAACAAGGTAATGCAAATCATTAACCTTGACTAAAACATCCTTCAAGAGACCCCTTGGTTTTATACTTGATCTATCGGCCAACTGCAAGGTTATGTCAATGTGTTTCAAGTAGCCTAGACTAAGTTTCCTATGTACTGATGTAGGGATACATTAATGGAAGCACCCAAGTTGAGAAGGGCCTAGTCAGAAGTAATGTTTGCTATTGTGCAGGAAATCAGTAGGGCTCCTGGGTCCTGCTTCTTAGGAGGTAGCTTGTTTAAGATTAGTGTGCCCGTATTATCTGACAAGACTACTCTCCTAGTGTTTTCAGATTCCACTCTACGCCTCTTTATATGAATTCAGTGAAGCTTTGGCATAGGCAAGATTGATCCAATAGCCACGAGGAGTAAAATGATTGTCAATTTGAAAGCCTGAAGTAAGGACATCTTTCCCTCCAATCAGACTCTGATGTTTTGTTGATTACATTCTTAGTTAGGAGTCTAGAATTCTTATTATGGGTTTTAATGGTATTGATGTGGGTTTGGGTGGGACCCTTGTATCTACTACTACTCCTCAAGGTGATGGTATTTGCAGTGGCAAAGTGCTATTGGTTAGTGCCTTGGGGAGGGTTTGGCAAAATAAGAGACTCCCGGTTGATTATGGTAGGAACATGGTTAGCTCCAGGAGGGACTGGGGTAGCCTAATAGATGGCATTAGCTTGAGCATGTGGCTCCCTACTATTACCAAACCCTTGAGACCCAACACCTCAGTTTTGCACATTCCTTGGGTTTGGTGCAGGTTGTGATGGTAGAGATTCGGGTTGTCGGTTGTTTACACTAAGTTCAGATTAAAAGGTGTCCAACGAAAATTTCATTTGTTGCATGAGCTAAAGCATTGACCCTTGCATTTCTACCATCTTCAGGTTTAAATCAGCCTGCTCGATGAATTGTTGGGCATTCCACATGGGCTGGTTAACCTGATTCGTGGGCATCTGAGTACATACATGACCCTAACCCATTGGTTTTTGTGGTACATAGTTGTTCGGTTGATATTGGGTCTACTGCCCTTGATTTTTCCAAGAGAAGTTAGGGTGATTTTTCCAACCAGAATTATAGGAGTTCGAGTAAGGGTTGGACCTAGCATTCTTTTGTACAGCATAAACATCCTCATAAAATGAGGATGAAGAGTAAGAAGGATTAGAAAAACTGGGGTCAAAGGCCCCAGTTTGGAACCCATAAGGTTCCGAGAAGTGATGGCTCAAAGGTCGAGCCAACTCATGTTCGTTCACAAACTCCCGTCCCATAGGAGCTTGCGAAGAATGGAATCCCGAGTTCTAGGAATGAGTGGATCTAGAAGCATTAGAGTTTCTGGGCATCCACTCTTCCATTCGTTTAGCAACCAGATCCACCTTAACTAATTTATTGCAAATCAATTCCATATCAAATGTATGAGAATCTTGGACCTCATTGGCATTTGATCTAGTTTGTTGGGATCGATTCAAGGTTTCCATGGAGGCATGGCTTATAGAGTTTTCACCCATTTCCTCGAACAAATCATACGTGCTATCTACATCTTTGTTGAGGAAATTGACTCCGCAACATCCACATGATGACGGAGTTGATCATTCAACCCGTGGTAGAAAACCTGCACAAGTTACCATTTAGGCACCTCGTGGTGTAGACACTTCCGCAATAGATCCTCAAATCTCTCCCAGGCCCCATGAAACGATTCCCCTGGCTGCTGGGTGAAAGTGGCAATTGCCTGTCGTAAAGTGTTAGTTTGTCCAATTGGGAAGAATTTCTTTAGGAAGGCTGATTTTAAAGCTGTCAGGTAGCAATCGGTCTTCCAATGGTAAGATACCAATATGTGACCTTATCCTTGAGTGAATGGGGAAAAAGTCTCATGAGCATCTATTCTTCATCCACATTCCGTGATTTGGTGGTCTGAACCAAGGTGATCAGATCCTCCAAATGTTGGAATGGGTCTTTTGAGCCAAGACCATGAAAGTGTTTAATCAAACTCAAAACTTGGGGCTTGATCTCAACATCACCAGCATGAATCACAACACTAGGACGATCCTCATAATTTGACGTATCATAAAAGTCCTTCAAGGGCTGAGTGCCTTGACCATTCATTCGTTGGAACCATTGCTGCATCTGCTGCAATTCGTCCAACTATCTCTGAATCAGTTCCTACTGGTTCATGGGCGGGAGAGGTGGTTGTTGATCAGTCATGGGATCTGCTTGGTTATAACTCAACCTCCACCTCCGAGAATGGTCTAAAGGTCCTTCCAAATGAGGATTCAATGACCTCCTTCCAAGAATGCACTGGAAGGAAGTCGACAGGACTAGGAAAAAGGAACCTTGAAGCACAAAAAATACAAGCATGTCCTTAAATTGGGTAGCTTAAGGGCTTATGCTTCAGAAATAAACTTCGACCACACAATAAATTTGGTGTTGTCCTTACTCCCGAAGGTGGTAAAGTTGGGCTGGCGAAGCAGGGGGAGCGCGTCCCGAGGGTCGCTAATTATGCCAAATCCTTGCTTGCTTAAGTCGTTTGACAATTGGGCCCCCCAACTTAGCACCTTTTGAAGTAAACAGACATCACTAATTTGAAATGTGTTCAAGAGAATACCTTGAAATGGACTCAATGGATCTCAGGGCCAAAGTCTACTCAATTTTATTTAAGGCCTGGGATAATAGTCCTTCTGGAATGTGATGGGCACTTAATTGGGTTATGCCCTTAATGACAAATTCGTGTGTGTATGTGAACAACCAATGGTTTTTCAAGCAAGATTAAACTTTTGTAAGGTGAATTTTATGGTTCGAATCTTGCTTAGTAGCTTTTAGGATTCAAATATTAGGTGTATTCAACCAACTTTTGTGAGACAAACCAAGTTTGAAAGCATGAGTTTAAGTATTTTCCTTTATAAATCAAGAAAATATGGAGTGCCTAGCTTGACATAATTATTTGAATCCTATGGAGCAGCTATGAGATGATTCAGTTTTAAATTGATTAGGTGGTGTGGCCCAAACAGCTCAAATAAGTGACCCAGATGCACCACCAATTAAGGCACACTGAAGTGATTAACCTTATTTTATTTCTACTATTTTATATGTTGATTTGTGTGTACCGGTTCCACAGTTTGAAATCCTGGTCAAGTAAAAATCAAAAGAGGTTAACTGCCTCAAGTGTGGGTGTGTGTAGTATATGTGTTACTTTCGTCCCACAATCAGATCAGATATATATTTTTTTAATTTTCTTTTTATGTAAGGGTGAGGTGAGTAGAGGTGGCAAATAAGACAAACAACTTCTATCCTAGGGTTTGTGAAAACACCTAAGTAGATTATGTCTCGATTATTAAGGTGGCGAAATGAACAAGTGGGTAGGGAAGTGAGGGGTGATTACGCAGCAATCATAGGTTCTAAAATTCCCAGATTAGGATAGATTTCTAGCATAGTTATAAATATTGCATTCATTTCTTACATAATTTGTATTTCCATCATATTTAGTTACTTACTAATAAATAATATGTTTTATGGACCTAATTATGATATAATGTCTTATCTTATGATTGCAGGTCTATATGGGAATAATAAATCAAAAATAAAAAAGACAAAGAAATAAGATTGAGGAAATGAGAAGAAAAGATTCAAAAAGCAAAAGAATAGAAGAAGAAATAAAAGGAGAAAAGAGAAAGAGAAATAAACCTATGAACCATCCACCACCCAATAAACCTATTCCTAAACTCACCTAATTAAGCCCCAAGCCAATTTCTGTTTGCTAGTCCTAAATTCCCTAATATGGATCCACCCATTCCTAACCTTAGATGCCCTAGGAAACATATTTAGAAATCCCCTAAATCCATATACACATACATACTCATCTACGTAACTTAAATACACACCCACACATACACATGCATACATACCCATACAAAAGCACATTGATGCAAACATATACCCACACATATTCACCAAAAATCCCACGCAACACACAAATCACGTACACGCATAAGCAAGACTTTTTCTAGAAAACCCATTTTTAAATCTTATTATCCTCGCCAATCCCACGTAAAAACCCCTCACTCCAACAATATCCACCAAATCCCACTACAACCTCCCCTCCACCAGACTTTGTCTCTCCAATTTAAAAAAACAAAAAAAAAAAAAACACCACCGAAAATTCCTTAAATCCCCTCTCCCTTCCACGGACTTTAAAACATCCTTACACTACATCCCAATCGGAAATCCTATTTTCTAATTTTTTAAAATATCCAACGATCCCATGACTTCCAACAACTCGAGCCATCCCTCCATCCTTTTCCCATCAACCCTGTCCATATCCCCTAACTCTACGTAGACACCCACCCGCCACCCCCCTCCCCGCCAAGGATAAAAAGATCTCCCCACCAAATTTCCAAGCTTTTTTTGAATCGGAGATTTCCCCCCTCCACCTCCTCTCCAATCCGTCCACTTCCTTCTCTCCTCTACTGGGCTCTCCATCATCTCCGACCTCCACTCGGTCTCTCTCCTCAAACCATTACGGCTCCGTCACATATTTCAAAGGTCATCAAGGATTACTTCTTGGTGTTTTCTTTCTATAGATATAACTTTTCTCATTAATTTTATTTTTAGTATATTTTTGTTCCAGTGATTCTAGTTTTTTTTTTATTCAACTAACGTGAAACCATTATATGATATCTATAAAGTCGGTGTGCTTCAAATATCTTTTGCTATTTCTATGTAATATCTAGTTAAATTAGATCTTTATATCCAAAAATCAAAATTTCCAAAAGAATTTGCAAAACAAAAATTGAAAAAAAAGAGAACATATTCGTATGGCTACACCGATCCACATTAACGACTCGCATGTTTTTTTTGAACTCACTCAATAGTACTAACATAATGGAAATCATGAAAATTGAAATGTAAATATTTACATTTTATATCTCTTTAATGAGTGCACTCATTATCTGCGAAAATAAGAGAACAAGTGAGATTGATATTTATGAGTTGGAGATTGGATTATGCATTTAGGAGTTGAGTCTAGTTTTAGGACTCTAATTAGTTTATCGATTTCAATTTCATATTTTTCGCCTCCTTGAGTTTGACGAGGACTTACCAAGTTTCGTTATACTTAATTTGTCAACGTGTTTCGCTCTATACTACAACGAAATCATCTTTTAAAATATGATTTACGTACTGAACAAATTGGCACTGTTGTCGGGGAGGCACGACAATTTTGAAATTGATATCTCGTTAGTTGTTTTGTGCCTATTTTGTGTGTGCATGTTCGAAGTGGGAAAAGATCTCCACACATGTCAATCTATGAATGAAAAAAAAAAGCTACACACATTCTGTTTAAATTTGTTTTAGTTAGTATTAAGCCTTGAAAAAAAAATATCTACTCTATTTGGATTTGTTGTTAGAATCTATTAGGATTACTTTTATGTGAAAGTTTGTTTTAGTTAGTTATAAAAAAAAATCTCAAAAATATCAAAAATATAAAAATAAACTTAAATTTTTGAATTTAAGTTTGTTGATCATATTTTTTTATCAAGGGTGATTATTAATATCAGTTTATCTTTTAAACACCCTTGATTATATTTTTAGCAATTTGGCTAGGACCTAAAATTTATTTTTAAAATTCAATTGCCGAAAATATGTACCTCTAAAAATCTTGAATGAAAAATAAAATTATCTTTCAAATGACGCCATTTTTATAAGAAAATTCCATCTATGGAATTTTTGAAAATTTATAAACTACATAGTGTCAAAATCAATTTTTTTTAAAGTCTGTCAAGACTTTGGAGAATTATTCTAGCCCCTACACAGTCCAATTAAGTTGAAATTTGAGTCATTTGAAAACCACTGAAATCTACTTTGATTAGTAAAATTTTAAAAATTTTTTGAGCTGTTGTGATACGATTTTGATCTGAAATAAACCAGAAAGGTCTGATTGGACTGTCTAACCCTTTGCGAATATAAAAATCATAACTATTTTTCTCAATAGTATAAAAGCTTGGAAAAATATTCTCTGAAAAGATAATTGTAAAAGGAAGTTTCATACCAATTTTGATACTGTTTAGGCTTCTATACTGATCTAGGGAATAGTTTTATCCAAGAATAGGGTCTGCAGGCTTTAAAACCTAGAAGCATAAATCCTAAGCTTCCACCTTAGGGTTTACATTTTGTCCTAGTGCATCCAACCAAACCTTAAACACTAGGATAATAACTGATTAATAAGGATTGAGTAGTCGCTTAGCTCCTACAGGCACTTTACATCCTAGCTTAGGACTCTTAACCAACCCTTGTGCTAGTTTATGCATGGTAGGTCACTAAGACCTATCCTAGTTGGTCCTTGGGAGCCTCCTCAAAGGCAGCTATCTACCGTACATCGGTGACACCTCTCGCCTACTTCCACTTGTGTTCCTTCTTCCTCAGCTACAATGGCTGAGCAAGATCCTCCTCTTCCTCCCCTTGAGGGGAATGAGGCCCAACTAATGGCCAGGGTTGAGACAAGATTGGCTATGCAAAATTAGCAGAACATTGTGAGGTTTGAGGCCATCCCCAATACCTTAGATAGGATGCAGAATGCCCTGCATGGAGAACAACTGCGGGACCATTATGATCTGGCAGCACGTAATGTGTTACCTCAAGTTCAGATGCCTGCAGATGGTGACGCATTCGAGTTAAAACCTAATGTGATAAGTTTAATTCAGACTTACTTTTATGGTAACTCAAATGAGGATCCATTCCAACACCTAGAGGATTTGAGTCGGATTGCTGAGACAGTCTGACCTAGAAATGTAGCCATTGGGATTGTTCTTATGAAGCTTTTCCCTTTTTCTTTGAGGGATAAAGCTTTCTATTGGTTCAAGACCTTAGGGAAACCGATCTACACCTTGGAGGAACTACGTAGGGAGTTCCTCCAAAAGTTCTTCCCTATTGGTCACACTAATGGGATGAGGTGGGCCATCACAACTTTCACCCAGCAGTCGAGTGAGAAGTTGCATGAGGCCTAGGAGTGTTTTCATGATCTTCTAAGGAAGTGCCCTCACCATGGGGTGCCTCGTTGGCACCTTGCCTAGGTGTTCTATCATGGGCTGGATGAGACACATCGGTGTCTGGCTGATGCATCTAGTGGTAGGAACTTCCTTGCAAGGACGAGGCAGGAGCTTTCAAGTTATTTGAGTCCTTGGCAGAAAACTCTCTCAATGTCGCATCATTGAGCCAATTCTCACGCCTTACCCAGCAGCACGTATTGGTCCATGAGGCCCAGGCCGAGTCAACCAGGGCTAATATGGACATTATTATGAAAAGGTTGGATAGTATAGATCTGCTGCATAAGAAGGTTGACGAGCTTAGTCGGTCTTGTGCAATGAGATCTGGGGTTGCTTCTTCTGTGCCAACATCTATACCATCTACTGCTTCATCTAGAGTACCTCTTACTAGACCTCATCTTCTTACTTGGGATGCATCTGTCTACTCTTCTGCCGCTTCTTCATGGGCTCCTTCCTATAGGGAGCCTATGAATAGTCTTGAGCTGGCATCTGTTGACCAAGTGAACCTTTATAGAGATGCTATGAGCCTTGACTCATATGATATGTCGTCTCAGGCATCTTCGGCCTACGAGGATGTCAACGCACTTCATGGTTATGGGCGTAACAACCCATACTCGGAGATGTACAACCCTGGTTGGCATTAGCATCCTAATTTCTCCTGGGGTGGAAATCAGCAAACACCAACTTTTGCTCCTCAACACCAACCCAGACAGTATGGGAACTTTATACCTTCATTTCCCAGACAGCAGCAAGTTCCATATCAACAACTATCTCAGTCCATATATCAGACTGTTCGCAATACTACACCTGACCCTCCTTCACAATCTAATGAGTTAGAAGAGTTAAGTAAAGAAATTCGATCACTGGAAAAGAGTCATGCAATTAACAAACCAAGTTCAGAAAATACATTAAAATCAGTTTCAAATGCTACAAGAGACTAGGATGCAGGGGGCCTTGCCCTCCAAACCTATCCCAAACCCTAGGAATGTGCAAAACCCAAGTCTTCCACTTAGGTATCCTGCATGACAGGGTCAGGCACATGCGATACTTCAAGCACCTCCTGTACCACCTGGATATAATTAGCCTAGTTTGTTACCTAATCCTGGCCAGAATGTTCCTTCCACTCCTCCCCCACCTCATGATCAGTTTGCCGATGCAAAAGCTGTTACATTAAGGAGTGGAACTACGACAAAAGATCCACCATATAGGCAAGCGGATCATGATTTATCGCGACCTTTTCCTCAGGATGGTTCTTCCTCCTACTCTTATTCTAATAGGGAACCACCTAAGGAAGACAAAGGAAAAAGACCAATGATTAAAGACCCTGGGATTCCTCTCCCTTTTCCGGGAGCTATCATTAGAGATTCATTGAGGCAGGAAAAGGGAGTTAAGAATCACGAGGACCTCGTGGCTATGCTCAAAGAAGTACATATTTAGGTTCCTCTTCTCGATGCCATAGATCACATTCCTACTATTGCCAAGTTCTTCAAGGACTATTTACCCCATGGTGACAGTAGAAGAGGGGAACAAAACCCAAGGAGGTTCTGTCTCAGCAAGCTAGTGCCGTAATACTAAGTAATCTACCACCTAAAAAGGACCCCGGTACACCTTTGATCTCATGCTTCTTGCTGGACTCACCGTTTGACAGAGCCCATCTTGATTTGGGTTCCTCCATTAATTTGTCTCCCACTGCTGTTCATGATCAATTTAGATTTGGGGAGTTGAAGCCTACCTCGATTACCATTCAACTAGCAGAACGATCGGTGAAGGTACCAAGAGGGGTTGTTGAGAATGTCACTATGAAAGTTTGCGGTTTCTGTTTTCCAGCAAATTTCTTTATTCTTGATATGGAGGTTCCTGTTGATCTTCGCAATGCACCTATTATTCTAGGTCGCCCTTTTTTGGCAACCGCTCGTGCAAACATAGATTGTGCATCTGGATGCATGGAAATTGCCCTAGGGAATGACAGATTACGACTGGATATATTTAGGGCATCCAAAAATTTTGATTGTGATCTAATCAAGGACGAGTATGAGGATGATAATCAGGAGTATTGTGGCAACATTGGGCTTTTCTGCAATGGCCCAATGTCTTATTCATCCTTATTGACATCATGGTCGACCGATTCCTACCTAGGGACTAAGACTACTGCTTTGCATATTTCACCTTTCCCCTTAGTTGATTGTTTAGGTTGTGTATCTGATTCTAGTAACCCAAACTTGGTATATCCTGGTACATCTGGAGGACTTTATGGTTCTGACTCACTACTGCATTTGCAGACCAGTATGGTTGATACAAATAGACTCAGTCCATATGAGAGGTATTCTGATGAGATTTATGATCCATTCTTACCCTCTCCATCATTACATGATCATCTTGTTACTGCAACCACTACTACCCCTCCTGTAGTAGTTGAGTCTGTTGGCTCTGAGCATAATGATAATTAGGTATACCTCCTTGATCCTTCCCTTTCCTTTCCACATTCTACTACTGATTCTACATCTCCTCCACCTGTGCTTGAATTGAAGCCCTTACTTGATCCTCTTAAGTATGTGTTCTTGGGTGAGCATCAGACTTTCCCTGTTATTGTCAACTCCCGCTTAACCCAAGAACAAGAACTTAAATTGATTACTATGCTCCAAGATCATAGGGTTGCTATTGGGTGGAGTATCTCTGATTTCCGTGGTATTCGCCCATCCTACTACACTCATCATATATATACAAATGAGGGGGCAAAACTGACGCAACAACTTCAACGAAGACTAAATCCAAATATGATGGAGGTTGTCAAAAAGGAAATGATCAAATGGCCAGACGCTGATATCATACTTATTTCAGACAGCTAGTGGGTGAGCTTGATATAGATTATTCCAAAAAAGGCTGGACTCACCATGATCAAAATCGAACAAGGAGAATCCATCCCAACCTGCGTTGCACCTTCTTGGCGGGTCTGCATCGATTATCAAAAACTCAATTTGGCTGCTAAGAAGGACCACTTTCCATTGCCCTTCATTGACCAAATTTTGGAAAGATTAGTTGGATGGAGTTATTTTTATTTTCTGGATGGGTACTCTAGGTATAATCAAGTAGCAATTAGCCCAGCTAATCAAGACAAGACGACTTCAACATGTCCTTTCGGTACATTCGCTTTCAAGCAAATGCCTTTTGGCCTGTTCAATGCACCTGCTACCTTTTAACATTGCATGATGGCCATCATTTCTGACGTGATTAGGGACTATGTAGAAGTGTTTATGGATGACTTCTCCATTTTCAAAGATGATTTTGACTCTTGTCTTGATAATCTCACTAAGATCCTTAAACAGTGCATTCAAGTCAACCTAGTATTATCTTGGGAGAAGAGCCATTTCATGGTAAGAGATGGCATAGTACTAGGTCATAGGATCTCTAAGGATGGATTAGAAGTTGACCATGCTAAGTCTAATATCATTTTCGTTTACCTCCCCTTAGCTTGGTCAAGCAAATTAGGTCCTTCCTGGGGCATGTTGGATTCTATAGAAGATTCATTAAAGATTTCTCTAAGATTACTCAACCACTGACGAATCTTCTAGTTGCTGATGCCCCATTTGACTTTGATTCTAACTGACATAGTGCTTTCATGACTCTACGAAAGGCGGTATCCGATTCCCCTGCTCTCCAGCCACCCGACTGGTCACTGGACTTTGAGATGATGTGCGATGCATCCAATTTTGCTATTGGAGTAGTCTTAGGCCAGCATCAGGAATGCTGCTCGTTTGTGATATACTATTCTAGCAAGAAACTGAATGAGGCTCAGCGTAATTATACTGTTACAGAAAAGGAGCTGCTAGCGGTAGTTTTCAAGCTGGAAAAGTTTCGATCATACTTACTTGGGTCCAAGGTCATTATTTACACGGATCATTCAGCCCTCCAGTATTTGTTGGCTAAGAAGGATGCCAAATCATGCCTTATTAGATGGATCCTTCTTCTACAAGAATTTGATATTGAAATAAGAGACAAAGCCAGAGCCCAGAATGCTATGGCTGATCATTTGTCAAGAATTGACCTAGCCCATATTCCTTTTTCCCTTGCTATTTCTGATAAATTTCTTGATGAATCACTGTTGACCATTGACTTTGTTGATTCTCCTTGGTATGAAGATATTGTAAATTATCCTGTCGCAGGCAAGATACCGTCGCTATTATCTAAGGACCAAAGGATGAGATTTCCTTCTGAGGCTAGGCATTATTTTTGGGACAATCCCCTATTGTTCCGGATTGGTTCTGACCAAGTGATCAGGAGATGTGTCCCTGATTCTGAGATCCTGAGTGTGTTATCCTTTTGCCACAGTGAGGCCTGTGGTGGGCATTTTTCTAGTAGAAATATTACTGCGAAAATTTTGCAATCTGGTTTCTTCTGGCCTTCGATTTTTAAGGATGCACATCTTTATGCCACAAATTGCAAGTGATGCTAGTTAGCAGTTTCCATGACTAGGTGAGACATGATGCCTCTCCAACCGATTTTGGTTGTGGAGGTGTTTGATGTCTGGGGCATCAATTTTATGGGCCCATTCCCAAACTCGCATGGCTTCGAGTATATTCTGCTAGCAGTAGATTATGTCTCGAAGTGGATGGAAGCTATTCCTACAAGGCGTGTAGATCATAAGACCATTATCTCTTTCCTTCAGGAATGTAGTTTTGTGAGATTTGGTGTTCCCCGTGCATTGATTAGCGATGGAGGAAGTCACTTTATTCATACCCATTTCAGAGATTTATTGAAGAAATATGGGGTTCACCACCGCATTGCTATCCTATATCACCCACAGACTAATGGGCAAGCTGAGGTATCTAACCGACAAATTAAACTCATTCTTTAGAAGACGGTTAGACCCGATAAGAAAGATTGGTCCGATTAGTTAATTGATGCAGTTTGGGCATATCGGACTGCGTACAAGGCCCCGCTTGAAATGTCACCATATAGAATGGTGTATGGAATGGCCTATCATCTTCCGGTTGAGCTGGAGCATCGTGCCTTTTGGGCGATGCAGAAGTGTAATTTTAACCTCGATACGGGAGGTTGTGAAAAGAAGCTCCAACTTAGTGACCTAGAGGAAATACGGCGGGAGGCCTATGAAAGTGCAAAAATTTACAAGGATAAAGCCAAGGCCTTTCATGAGCACCACATCTGGAGGAAATCATTTTCTGTCAACCAGCAAGTCTGGTTGTTTAATTCAAAGCTAAAATTCTTTTCAGGGAAGTTAAAATCGAAGTGGACTGGACCTTTTATAGTGATTCACCCATATTCAAATGGGGCTGTCTAGATCCAAGACCTGAAAACTGGGCATGTTTCTACTGTAAATTACCAGTGCCTCAAGCCATTTTTAGCCCAGGAACCTCCTCCTACTAACGAAATGATACATCTTCTTGAGGATGTGTGACAGAGTTTTCGCCCAACTGGAGGTGTTAAGCATAGCAATTATTTATTTATACATATGTACATAACTCTTATTTTCTTTTTATATATATAGCATATTTGAATTCTCATTTGTATAGGTGTTGGAATATGTTGAATGTTAATACTCAGAAGCTTTTCCAGGTGATTTCTACCTTTTCCCTCTCTCTATACGTTAAGTTATTATATGTTTTATGTTTATTTTCATGCATGAGGACATGCACGAATTTAGGCATGGGGGGGTAGTATACTTACAATGAAAATTTTTTGCCAACACCTAAACCAAAAAAAAAACCAAGAAGAAGAATAGCATTTATACGTAACATTTATTCAAAACGATTTTTATCAAGGAGATTTCATTGAGGATTTTCTTGTTGAATTATTTCTTATTTTAGAATCCAGTACAATTATTTTACTTGCACGTAGACTTTATAATGGATCCATTATGAAAATCAATAGACATTTTTAGTTTATCAAGAAGAAGCAATGCTTCTTTTCCTAAACCCTTGGACAATTAGTTAAGGAGTTAGGCAAACTATCATTCAGTAGATCTGCCAAACATTTATGAGGTGAGAGTAGAGTGTTTACTGGTGCTCTAATTCTACTGTAAGAACTCTTAAGTTCTGGATAATTGGATAATGATACCCAAGAGTTAGGCATAGTTTTCCACTCTCGGTTCCCATGTATGAACTGTGTGAATTTTTGTGAGCCACCAAATAAGGTAATTACATATAAATCGAGTTCTAATAAAACTGTAACTAAGGTGAATGGTCATGACCATCCTTTATGGAATTCTCGGCCGAAGGAGGGTGTCAGTGTCAAAGGTTAGAAATACATTATCCTATTCATTCATTCCCGGTGCCGAGAGTAGGCACTTCTACAAAATAAGTCACAATATTCTATTGAACACCATCATTTCCCAATAATGCATAAAAAATGAAAGTTGTGTTGTGTTGGTAGTTACAAAAAAAAATAAAAAGAGAAGAAAAAAAGTAGAAAAAAAGAAAAAAAAAAGAGGAAAAAAAATATAGAAAAAGAAAAAAAAAGAGAGAAAAATTTCAAAAAGAAAAAAGAAAAAAAGAAAAGTTTGAGTTCATAGTTGCATTTATGTGTTATGAATAAATTTCATTGAGGCAATAATACCCACTACCATTTGTAATTCACCAAATATAACTCATACATACTTTTCTGTATTTCTGATCACCCGAATACTGACTGAGAAATTCTAACTTAGTTATAAGGTTATCAAAACTTATTAAAATGTTAATTCTATGTAAGGCCATCAAATATTGACTGTATTTACATAATCCAGTGAATTGTGATCTCGAAAAAAAAAAAAGAAAGAAAAGAGAGAGAGAGAGAGAGAAAGAGTGAGTACAAAGGAACCAAAAGGGAGTATAGTTTTGAGCCTCTCTATGGGTTCACTTGTTTGATAATCTAAAGATCTAGAGTCTGTAGTACTAGTCTCTATGTAACACCAGATGAGTGTGAGCCACAGAATATGAAATTATTTGACTCAAACATCTTCTACCTAAGCTAGAGAGTCGGGGTAGACATTTCAGATTATTTGTATCCCTTAGGGAAGAAGTTTTCCTATCCCGATATAATTTTTACTGAGGGTCAAGTATAAACTTTAAGTGTGGGTTGGATTTTCACTTGGATTCGTTGCTCAGGCTAATATCACTACACTTTCACGTCAGCTGGATTTCTAGATTTTTGAAAGAAAACAAGAAGAAATCTTTCGTCAAACCCTTGATAAAAGAACAAGCAGTTCTTTAAGGGCCAAGTTGTAAATAGCATTGATCATACACTTTGCATTCATTTTTCATTCTTGCATTTGCTAGGGACTAGCAAAGCTTAGGCATGGGATTATGATTACGTAGCAATCATAAGTTCTAAAATGCTTAGATTATGATAGATTTCTAGCATAGATATAAATATTGCATCCATTTCTTGCATAGTTTACATTTGCATCATATTTAGTTGCTTATTGATAAATAATGTGTTTTATGGACCTAATTATGATACAATGTTTTATCTTGTGATTGCAGGTCTATATGGGAATAATAAATCAAGAAAAAAAGGATAAAGAAATAAGATTAAGGAAATAAGAAGAAAAGATTTAAAAAGCCAAAGAATAGAAGAATAAATAAAAGGAGAAAAAGGAAGAGAAATAAACCTATGAACCATCCACCACCCAATAAACATATTCCTAAACTCACCTAATTAAGCCTCAAGCCAATTTCTCTTTGCTAGTCCTAATTTCCCTATTATGGACCCACCTATTCCTAACCTTAGATACCCTAGGAAACCTATTTAGAGATCCCCTGCACCCATATATACATACATACCCATCTACTTAACTAAAATACACACCCACACATGCACATGCATGCATACCCATACCCAAGCACATTGATGCAAACATATACCCACACATATTCACCAAAAATCCCACACAACACAATCACGTACACACATAAGCAAGACTTTTTCTAGAAAACCATTTTTAAATCCTATTATCCTCGCCAATCCCTCGTAAAAACCCCTCACTCCAACAATATCCACCAAATCCCACAACAACCTAACTCCACCAACTTTATCTCTCCAATTAAAAAAAAATACCAAAAACACCACCGAAAATTCCTTAAATCCCCTCTCCCTTCCACGGACTTTAAAACATCCTTACATTACATCCCCACCGGAAATCCTATTTTCTATTTTTTAAAAAAATCTCACGATCCGAAGACTTCCAACAACAACTCCAGCCGTCCCTCCATCTTTTTCCCATCAACCCAGTCCATATCCCCTCACTCAACGTAGAACACCCCCCCCCCCCCCGCCCTCCCCTCTGCCGAGGATAAAAATATCTCCCCACCGAATTTCCAAGTTTTTTTTAATCGGAGATTTCCCCACTCCACCTCCTCTCCCATCCGTCCTCTTCCTCCTCTCCTCGCCCTGGTTCCCCATCATCTTCGGCCTCCACTGTCTTCCTCTTCTATCATCCACCAAGGTCACCTTTAGTGGACCATTGCTGCTCTACCATGCATTTAAAGGCTTTCTATACATATAATTTTTCTCATTACTTTTACTTGTAGTATATTTAATTCTTGTTTCAAAAAATATATATATATTTAATTCTAGTGGTTCTAGTATTTTTTTATTCAACTAGACATGAAACAATTATATGATATCTATAAAGTTGGTGTGTTTCAAATATGCCCTATTATTTTTATTTGGTGTCTAGTTAGAGTAGATCTTTATATCCGAAAATCAAAAATCCCAAAAAAAATTTGCAAAACAAAAATTGTAAAGAAAAAAGAAAACATATTCGTATGGCTACACCGATCCACATTAACGACTTGCACATTTTTTTTAAACTCACTTAACAGTACTAACAAAACTAAAATCGTGGAAATTGAAATGTACATATTTACATTTTATATCTCCTTAACGAGTGCACTAATTATCCACGAAAATAACAGAATGGGTGAGATTAATATTCGCAAGTTGGAAATTGGATTAAGTGTTTAAGAGTTGAGTTTAGTTTTAGGAGTCTAGTTAGCTTATCGATTTCAATTTCGTACGTTTCACCTCTTTGAGTTCGACCGGGACTTACCAAGTTTTGTTATATTTTATTTGTCAACGTGTTTTGAGCTATACTACGACGAAATCATCTTTTAAAATGCGATTTATGCACCAAACAGGAGGAAACTTACAGAAATCTCTACCCACACTTTACTCCAATCTACCACCTTCAACTCCTCGATCGGGTTCCTACAAGATAGTGAATTGAAGAAGAAAGACAGGTTAGAAAAATATATAATAATGTGGAGAAACATGGAAAGAACCAAAGAGCATTGCCTCCTCAGCAACGGCGCCAAAATGATGAGCAGGTTATCGTGAAGAAAAGTTAGGGTTTTTAGAAATCCGTCGTCGTAGTCGCAAAACTCGCTATCAAATCAAATTTTACCAAAACTTGAAAGGGAGTCCCAGCTCAAACACATGGTGGCGACATTTGTTTCTTGAAATCCGCACTTCAATTTGTTTCTTTTTGGTCTTTTTCGGGTTTTGTTGTTTTTTTTTTGGTATTTTAGGAGAATGATAAAACCACTTGCAATAATGAGAGTAGAGAGATGAACCACAACTTGATAGCTTGAAGTGAAATAATGTTTATTACAATAACAATAAACTAAACAAACTAAAAGAAATGAGGGTAAGGGGAAATCTCCCAAAGTAGATGTTTGGTGAGACGATGACGCTTGGCAGCAGCTTGGACAGAGGAGGAGAGATGCACAACTTCGAGGATGAGGCGTAGGAAGAACCCAGGTAGAGGAAAGCTTTGCCAAACTGGGAATGGGGATGAGGAGGTGGAGGTGATCGTCTACCTGAATGGAGGTGGGAGGATAGCTCTAGGATTTCCTATGAAGGTGGTGAGGTAAAGGATGAATATTTTGTGGAGCAATGGATTTTTGCACTAATAGGAGAATCCGTGGAGCTTGGGAGAGCTCTTGAGAGTTTGGAGGGCTTGTTGGAGCTTTGGAGTAGGTGGGAGTAGCATAGGTAGAGGTGAGGGCAAATGGGGAGGTGTAGGTGGGTTTATATAGTGGTCGAGAAGAAGCTTTCTACGCATAGACAATCAGTGACATCCGTAATCATCGCTAAAGATCTGCCCTAGCTATCGTGAAGATCCGGTGGCATTGCTGGTGTGCACTAAGCGCTGCCTTGTCGTGTGCGCGTGAGCTGGCTATGTTGTCCACTACGCTGCACTGCACTGGCGTGTGTTTCACGGGCGCATGTCGCACTCATGAATTGGCATGGTGCGCTGCATTAGCCGTGCGTGTCACCTCCAATTGAGTAATTGGGGGGCTTGGTGGGTTTTGAACCCGTGCCCTCCTTCGAGAGTATGCACCTCAACTAATGTGCCACGCTAGTGCATGTGTCGAGAAGACTTCCCATGGGTGTGCAGTGGAGAAGGCTTCTCAGCCGTTGGATTTTCATCCAACGGCTGAGATCACATGTTGGAAGGCCTTTAGTGAGAAGTTAGGAGACCTTGGGCAATCTGGATGGTGCCACGTGGCACCATCTGGATAGTCCAACTTTCATTGCTTGTAGAGGATGCTACGGTGCTCAAATCGAGATGATTTCTGCATTACTGGACTACGATCGTCATTCTGGATTCATCCTACGGTCAGATTATGCATTTGAAGCTTCGAATTGTTGTGCCCTATTCCCTGGCCATAGTAATGCATGAATTATAGTACAATTAATACACATCACACTATATGCAATATGATGAATGTTATGCAGTATTTATGCTATGTGATACAATTCTAAGCTTAAGGACTGTCATAAATAGGCATTTTATCATGAATACATGCGTGCTTGTCAGCTGCTATGAGATTGAAGGCTGTGGCGAGTTTTGAATCCACGCCAGTTGCATGTGCGGTGTAGCCTTAACCATTGCTCTATGGGCATGAGATGGATGCATTTTCATTTTGAGGCCAATGCGCTCTTAACCATTGGATGAAAATTTGACAGTGGAGATTGTTCGCTCGGAGGAAGAGGCAGTGTTGCGAACGTCCATGGGTTGTCTACATGGCACCACGTGGTGCCATCTGGATTAGATGCTTGTAAGTGGCACCACAAACGTTGGATTGGGAGGATTTTAACAATGAATAGGCTGTGATCGTCGGTCTAGATCCATCCGTATGGTTGGATTCTTCATCTGAAGCTCTAAAATATATCGCCTTGTCTTCTGACCATAACAATACATGAATTCATATACAATTTATACAAGTCATCCTAAATGCAATATGATGAATGTTATGCACTATTTACAATGTCAAATGCAATGTTAAGCTTAGGAACTCGCATAAATAGACATTTAATCTTGAATAAATGTGTATTTATCAAAGTCAGTCAGGCCTTGGTAATTATCTAGGAGTATGTTGCAGCAATCAGAATAGGTCCCTATCAACCCAATACACGCACTGACGGCCATGTCATCGTTAGACGTCTCATCCTCGATAGGATAGCAGTCAAAATTCTTGATGACCTTAAAAATGTTAAGTTTGAGCTTTCCAGAGCCCACGACTATCTCAATGTAGCATGTTTCACAATCAATATGGGTGCAGGCTCTGGCCAAGAAAGGTGACCAGTCGATTCTTCACTTTCGATTAAGTTTCGTAAATGAATTAACGCGTCGTTTGTAGTTCTATGTGGTGGAAAAATCAACTAACCAATAATTAAAATAACCACTCGCAGAAGAGCAGGTCGTGTCCATAGAGAGGCAATGACGTATTTAAACTCGCACCGGTTAAAAACGTATGTTCACAATTAGTTTTGACGAGAATCGAGCCAAATCTGCCTTCAAATTAAGAAAGCATCAAGATAACATGCTGAAATGGCAATTTTGAATGACTAACGGATATTTTTTGCAATGCAGCTTTAATAAAATATTAATAAAAGATGACAATGGCAGAGAATGTAAATATTAATAGGGCATGCACTGTAGCAAAACAGGGGATCTTCTTCCCTTGTCTGTGCGTGGAGGAAGGAACGGTTGGAGGTGTAAAGCTCGGAGGAGGTTCTCTAGACTGAGGGCTCCATGATGGCAGTCACGGCGAAGTGCGAAATGCTCCGAGGTGGCTGGATGGATGAACGGTGGTGGTGGGTTCCGTTGGCCGCTAGAGTGCCGCAGGCCGTGCGGGTGTGCGTGGGTGCGGTTGAGCTTGGCCGCACTGTTGCTGTTGCGTATTGCTGGACACACTGCTGCAACCTGCGTGCTGCAGCTAAAGGGCACGTGGCGAGTGCTGCAGGAGATGCGGCTCTGCAGGTTGCAAGGAAGGCGCGTGGCGGGTGTTGCAGGAGGCGCTGCAGGGTGTGTGCGGACTTGTGCAGTCGGAGGGGCACACGTTCTGCAGCACATGGTGAGGCGTTGTAGGGTGCGCGTGGAGGTTGGCACGGGGTGCTGGCAGTGCTGCTGTAGGAGGTGAGGTGCGCCATGGGGTACTGCTGCAGGTGGTGCGTATGCACGCAGGTGAGGAGCTAGTGGTGGCGCTGCTGCAGAAGGTGCGGCGTGCTGAGGTTGCAAGGAAGGCACAGGCGTGAAGGCAGTTGCTGCTGCAGGCGTGAGGCAGGGGCGTGTGTGGGTTGGGGATGGCTTCTGCAGGCTCGAGATGGCGCTGCTGCAGGCTAGAGGAGATGAAGAGGTGTGCGGTGTAGCTGTGACTGATGGCTGGAAAGAAAACTAAGGACACAAAAGGAAGATGAAGGTGTGCTGTAGGAGCTTCAAACGTCCGGGTAACTGACGGGGACTTGAAGTTGCAATGGCGGTTGTTGGTGATGACGGTGAGGGTGGTGCATGCTGAGGTGCTCACAGTAATGTAGACAAGCTCCAGATGGCGGTGTGGCCTATCACGCCACACGCCCACGGTGGTGAAAGCTCGTCGCCGCGGTTGAGGTCGGCGGTGGTGGAATGGATGAGAGATGAACTCTCTACACAGTGGTGGGTCGGGGGTGGTGGCCTTCCTCAGCTCAGCAGCCTCCCTCCTCCTTTTGTAGCCACCTGCATAGATTTGAATGGAGAGGCGGGAGCAGATCCACATTCTCCCCTCGTCCTTGAATGCAGGTTTCAGTGCGGTAGCTGGTGGCGTTGGAGCGGTAGCCGAAGGAAATGCAGCCGTTGCTGAAAGAAGAAGAATAAAAAATAATGTTAAAATATTATGGTTATTTATATACAAACCCTAAAATTTTATGTTAACTTAAATTAATGCATGTAATGCACCTTATTGGTTAACTAATTAAATGAATGCAATTCTAAGTTAATTCTAAATGCATTTAAATATTAATGCAATGCATGAATTATGTAATTAAATTAGAAATATGAATTAACCTATTTACATCCTAATTTATGCTAAATAAATGTTAGAATTAACTTAATGTCTAGGCACTTAAATACTTAAATTGCCCACAAATATGGGCTAATCAAAAGGTCTACTGAGGATGACCGAGCAATCAAAAAGTGAATCAGGAACTTCCATGTCTAATATAAGAAAGTCAATAAGAAAACTGAGACTATTGACCCTAACCACCACGTCTTGTGCCACACCCTATGGGATTTTGACAGAGTGATCTGCCAGCTATAAGGTAATAAGGGTGGGTTTCAGATTTCCTAATGAAAATTTTTGAAACATGATGGTCGATACGAGGTTAATGGAAGATCCTAAATCAAGTAACGCACGATCAAAATTGCAGCCTTTGATGCTACATCAAATAAGAGCGGTCCTGGATCTTTCCACTTCGGTGGTAATTTGGAGAGAATAGCACAACTTGCATGAGGCAAGAGAACCATCGGGTTTTTGGTTTTCTTTTGCTGTTGCCTTGGTGTAGTGTAGTCCTTAAAGAAACCAGTAGCAGTAGGGATGTGGTTGATCGCCTCTAGCAAGGGAACATTAATTTCAACATCCTTGAATAAATCACACAGATTATCAAAGGTCTGTGTGTTCTTTTTCTTTCCTTTCGGCTCCCTTAGTAGAGCCTCAGCGAATGGGACCGATTTAGGCACTAGTTTGGGTATGTCATTCGCACGAGAATGTGGTGTGCAATCCGAATGAGAGGATGACAAAGAAGATGGGCCAACATCAAGTCAAGGCGAATTGGTAGTTTGTTTACGTCTCCTCATAGTAATCACATTGGACGTTGCAGGTCTAGTAGGATCATAAGGCGGAGGGTTAACAGTAGGGATGTAGGGTTGTTGTGCTGCTACGGGATTACCCTAAAATCCCGGTGAAGGACTCAGAGCATGCAAAATTTGGTGAACCTGCTTGTGAAAAGGTTGTGCTTATGGTTGCAGACCACGGGGTATGAAGTTTCCCAAGTTAGGGATAGGTTGGGCAGGAAGAGTGCCCTGAGATCGAGTTGTCATGCATAGTTGACTGATCTCAGCATTTTGTTGCGCCAATTGGTGCTGAAGAGAAATCATGTTCTCTTCATGGCGCTTAGACTTACCCTTCATCATTTGCATCAATTTATCAAGAGGGTTTGTTACGTGATCCATTTGAGGTATGCAAGGGCCCGGTGATTGCACAGCAAAAATACACCAATAAATATGCCATCTTGTGTTATTTCCTAGCACTGCCATTGCATATTAGGTAGCTATAGTTGCATTTGTAAAATTGACACATGCATGTATTTATTTGAGAGGGGAGGATCATGTGAATAACTAGCCATGAAAATAGCATCTTCTTCAAGTGCTGCCTAGCAATTTCACCATCCTGATTATTTTTATTTTGACTTTGAATTTCTTCTCCTTCATGCAGCTCAGGGCGTGGACATGCACATCTTCACACCATTCCTCTGCCTGCAGCATCGCGGAACTTGTTATGCCAGAGCAACGCTGTAGCAAGCTTCTCCCTCTTTAAAAAGCCCTACCCTCTCCCTTGCGAAGGAGAGCCTGGAGCACACAACATCAGCAGCCACCTTTGTCCAGGCCATCTTCCTCCCCTCTTCCCCTCCATATGCAGTACCTCTTCCCACTGAAGAGATGCACTGTGGGCAAGAGCAGGCTCACAGTGGTCCACGACCACCACTGTGAGTTCCACCACCGCCCAGCTCCTCCGAGAGTAGGTGGGTGTGGTGGTTTCATTCTTTATTTCCATCGCTGAAGCCCTTCCCGCCATTGCCGAAGCTCCAAGCTCCAGAGCTCCAGCAGTAGTAGCACGGCACTAGCAGCAGCAGTAGCCGTTGTGCACGCCCCTGCAGACCGGCCGTAGGCTCCTTCCGCTTGAGCATGCACCTTCCAGTGCACCTGCGCACGTAGAACCGGCCGCAACCGATTGTCCATCGCGCGCGGCACTGTAGCTACTGTTCACGCCTCTCAGCACGACACTATAGCTACAGTGTGGCGATCGGAGAGTTTCTCACTCCTCACCTCACCGCTACCGCCTCTAGCCAATCAGCGCCTGCGCTTGCATTTACACCCGCGCCTGTCTGCGTCTGCGTCTACGTCTTCGCCCGCATTCACTCCATCTTGCAGCGCAGTGCGCTGCCCTACACTCTCTCTCATGCTTTCACTCCTGCCCCCGCATAAAGGCAGCACGCGTGCCCGCTCCAGCGCCCGCATGAAGCGCCTGTGCGCCTACATGCGCACCCGCGCATCCAGACGACGCCTGCGGCTACCGGACATCTTAAACTCGCCGGTCTCTCTCACACTCCTCTCCAGCAGATACTCCCTCACTCATACACACACCACACTCGTGCACACACACTTGTACTCTTACACATTCACTTGTACACACCTATACATACTTATACATATATATTTATATCTATATATATATATATACATATTAGTACCTATACAACTAAATATAAGTATATATACACATATATTTATTTGCACATATACCTATACACAACTTATACCTATATATTTATTTTCACATATATATATATATATATATATATATATATATAACTACATATACACCTATATAGTTACAACGCTATCTATATATATACATATAAATATATATTTAGATATATACATATATATATATATATATTTACATGCACATTACCTACCTGTATCCCTATGCACTAGTCACTCCACCACGTGTTATATCGCAGGAATATCTGCACCAGTTGCTAATATTCCCCGATACCCGCGTAAAGAAAGCGCCTCCGCACACACTCCCACATATCCATCCTACACTCTACGTGGCACTTCATCTTGTTGGTTGCATCTTTCTAGACGTGGACCAACTCGACACTGTGCTACACATCATTTCCACTTCCACCCCTACCCTTATATATAATATATATATATATATATATAGACTATATTTATTTCTTTAAAAGCAATCTACCTTGTTTTTTTTATTTCCTGCTATTAAAAGATAAAAAAAAGAGTAAAAGAGAAAAGATAATCCTTATCTTGCAGATACTCATCTTGCGATCAGCAAGACCAGTTTTTAGAACCCTAATTTGCTCAAAGCCAAGAACAATTTGACTCAAAGCCAAGGACCTGATTTTGAGGGTGTACCTCAAGGACAAAATTATCAGCAAAAAAAATCTTAAATAGAAAAAAAACCAAAAACATAATAAATGCACTGAAGAGATTCGTTGTAGGAAAGGCATATAAACTTCTTCACCCTTAATCCCCGCCTCCTTGAGTTCGACCCTGGGCCTAAAAGTGACCAAGATAAAATTAAGTAGGCCAGGTTAAAAATTTTGTAAAAAGATGGTTAGGCTCGATTTATGTTAACCACTATACTCACTTCAACGATAATTTCATCGTATTAACACAACCTGTTCAAGTCTTGACACACCCTTTTTTTGGCGCTGTTGCCGAGGAGGTACACATTGAGGTAAGTTTCTACTCCATTCCTCTTCTCACACCCTTCTCTTCACGGGTGTTTTTGTTTGCTGGTGTGCAGGAAAACCAGTTGCAAGGAGGAGGCAAGCAGAGGAAGTCAGAGACGTGGGCAGATCCAAAGCAGGAACGAGAGCGTGAAGTCACCGGTGCCACACTAGAGCTTCGCCCACGTTGCTGAAAAGGTAGGTCTCTCTCTTATCAACTTAGGTCAACTTGTCACCTTAATAAAAAAAAAAAAACCTAAAACCTAAAAATACTTCTTAGGATTTCTTGGGACAAGTGGATTAAAAATCACTTACTTGATTATTTGCCATCACTCCTACCACCCCGGGATTTCCCGCCAAACTTCGCATAGCAAAGATCTAGGAATCTTGGTTCTTAAATCTTTCATCATGGGAAGTATTCTTTGAGGCAAGATTAAATAGAATGATTTCCATCCCTCCTTGCCTCATTTATCCGTAATTTGGGATCACATTTTTGGTGGGGAGACTTGGAATTGAGTTGATTCCAACCCCACCACGACCTTTCACGTGTCTTAGATTTGATCCCGAATATTTCAACCCCAACACTGATTTTCTTTACATTATCTTGTGGTTGAGCCTTGTTTGTGGAACATCATTTTGGTGATTGGGAGCATTTGAATTGAAGTGCTTTGGCTCCCTTTCACACTAACCTAAAATTGACTCGTGCATCCACACATAGAAATTTCCACCTAGGGAAGCCCATTGCATTTTTAGAATGCATTAACCAACTCACATTAAAGAAGGGTTGTTGGGCATAGAAGAACTTGTATTTTCTCAAAAGATCGGAGATTCGTTGAATTGGTAACTCAGCGAAATTTTAAAATCCATACTACTAAAGGCTGAAACTCTAAAAACCATTCACCAACTAAAACCTCAATTCAGGGAGATTTCCCTGTTACATGCTTGGTTTACACACTTTTTAAAATCAACGCACTTGGGCATTACCCGTATACAACGCCCTTCACATTCCTGAAGCACTTGATCCTAAGCCTCTAATTAAAACTGGTAGCAACTTGACCCTTATTAAGGATTGGAGGTCTAACTACCTGCGTGTAGCACCTACGTGCTGGTGTGGGTTCCCGCGTGCTATCGGGTGTCTAAGACTGTGGCAAACGGCCTTTCAATCTGGCCCGGTGGTTCCGCGGTGCTCACATTTGGTTCCATAGGTTGTGATAGTAGGTAACTTACATCTTTAGGTCTAAGGGTACACTGTAGAGGTTAGGACTTTGATTGCCTTGATTTGTCATCAAGTGTACCTTTGTGGCGTCATTTCTCTCATCTCCTTTTCCCTTCTTATCCCCATAATTCTTCCTGCGGTAGTGCATGTTTGGGAGGAGGTCACAAAACCCTGAATTGTTTGAATTGTCTGATAAGTTTAGGAAAGAAGATGAATCGTCATTCTCTTCCACAAACATGGCTACACGCCCACCCCCAAATCCCGAGGGAGGAAACCACCCTCAAAACCCACCAGGTGGTGGAGCCATGGACCCCATAACCCACCTCCAAGCCCAAATGGAAATGTATAATAAACAAATTGAAGCCTTTAGGGAAACCTTGGAGGAAATGCAGAACCCTCCCGAATGGAAGGAGCCTAGGTCTCTTAGCTCTTATCAAAATCCCGCTGCTATAGAAACCATCGGACAAATTCGAGTCCCCATGTGCGGGGACGATTTTGAACTAAAACCCAATATAATTGGCCTGATAAACTTCCACTTTCATGGTCTTGCAAGTGAAGATCCTTTTCTCCATTTGGAAGACCTAACCCGATTGGCTGAAATAGTTAAACCAAGAAACATCTGGTTATCAATTGTCCTCATGAAAATATTCCCATTTTCGTTGCAGGATAAAGCATTGCAATGGTTACGCACCCTTGGGAGAACCATCCATTCTTAGGAAGAGATGCGAACAACATTTCTCAAGAAATTCTTCCCAATCGGGTGAACCAATGCGCTTCGCCGTGCTATAACTTCCTGTACACAATAAAACGACGAATAGTTTCATGAGGCTTGGGAAAGATATAATGACCTCCTCTGGAAGTGTCCGCACCATGATCAGCCTAAGTGGCATATATCCCAGATTTTCTATCATGGGCTAAATGAGACTCTGAAGCAGATTGCAGACGCTTCCTGTGGAAGGAATTTCATGAATAAAGACGAGAATGGAGCATTCGAATTATTTGAAAAGATGAGTGAAAACTCAGTGAACAATGCCTCCATTGTCGCCTTTAATCGTACCAGCCTGCCCCGTAATGTTCACGAAATTGACACGGGACCCTTCCATTCATCCACTAATCTTAACCTTACTGCACAAAAATTGGATGAAGTCTCCATCGTGCACAAGAAGCTGGGCGAGCTTCTGGCCAATCCCACCCGTTTTATGGCAAACACCCCTACCTCACCACTTCGTCACAATCCCGATCCTTCCAACGTCAGGCTTATCCCCAAAAACCCCGTGAGATCTTCCTTACTGAGTATTGCGTCGAGCAATTGGGTAAGTCATATGGATCTGGCTTCTGCAAGCCAGTATTTTGACACGGAGGACCAGGCCTCCATGTGCTCGAATGCATATTTACATGCGGACTCGTCTTCTGGCTTAGAAGATGCTTGCGCCCTAGGGAACAACCCGTTCTCTGCTACTTATAACCCAGGGTGGCAAAATCATCCGAACTTTGCATGGTCCAACAGCCTGCAGCACCAAAACCCCGCGAGTGGGCCAATGCGACCGTTCGCACCGGTCATCCCAAGGGCCTAATCAATCCTGTTGCGAATCTGCCCTCAGGTCCTTGCATACCGTAAATAGAACACGCATCAAGTCCTCTTGATAAATTGATGTGAATGATGACGGAAATGTCGAAGTGCCATGAAGAGAACATGACCTCTCTTCATCACCAATTGGCGCAGCTGAATGCTGAGATTAGTCAACTACGCATGGCGACTCGATCTCAAGGCACTCTTCCAGCCCAACTTGTTCCCAACCCGTGAAATTTCATGCCCTGTGGTCCTCAATCACAGGTACGACCATCTCAGGGGCAAGTTCATCAAATTCTGCAGGCTCCGAGCATTCCACCGGGATTTCAGGCTAATCCCACTGCAGCACCTCACCCTTATGTCCGTATTGTGAACTCTCCTCCGCCTTATGATCCCACTGGACCCACAACGTCCAATGCGATTACTACGAGGAGCAGTAAGCAAACCGCCGATCCACCTCAACCTAATCCTGGACCATCTTTTTCATAGCCCTCTCATTCAAGATGCGCACCGCATTCGCGAGAGGACAATATACCCAAACTAGTGCCAGAATCAGTCCCATTCCCTGAGGCTCTACTGAGGGATCCAAAAGGCAAGAAAAAGGATATGCAGGGCTTTGATAACCTACGTAATTTATTCAGGGATGTTAAAATCAAGGTACCCCTGTTAGAGGCTATCGACCACATACCTACTGTCGCCTGATTTTTCAAAGACTACACTACACCCAAGCGATAGTCAAAGAAAATAAAGAATCCGGTGATTCTCTTGCCTCATGCAAGTTGTGCTATACTGTCAAATCTACCACCGAAGCAGAAAGATCTGGGCACATCGCTTATTTCTTGTAGCATCCAAGGCTACAATTTTAACCATGCTCTGCTTGATCTAGGATCTTCCATCAATCTTATACCAACCATCATGCTCAAGAAATTTGCCTTAGGAAATCTAAAACCCACCCCTGTCACGTTACAGTTGGCAGATCGTTCTATCAAAATACTAAAGGGTGTGGTGGAAGATGTGGTGGTTAGGGTCAACAGTCTCTGTTTTCCTGTTGACTTTCTTGTTTCGGATATGGAAGTTCCTAGCTCACTTTTTGATTGTCCGATCATCCTTGGTCGACCTTTCTTGGCCACAACCCGCACCCATATCGACTGCGAGTCGGGCTATATTGAGATTGCCGTTGGATCTGAGAAGCTCAAGCTCAACATCTTCAAGGTAGCCAAGAACTTTGATTGCGATTGCATCGAGGATGACACGTCTGATGAGGACATGGCCATCAGCGTGTGTATCGGACTAATTGGGACCTATTCTGACTGTTGTGGATTGCCTTTAAACACTGACGGTTGCCTGACCGACACATATTGTGACGTTCCCCCATCCCTCCCTATTCCCGTACCATCTCCTGACCAGACTTCTGAGGAGGTTTTCTCCACTTCCCATACCTCGTGGTCTGAGTCATATTCAGGCTACTCACCACTGGTCCACACTCTTGAAGACTGGATTGCCCTTTCTTTCCCGCCAAATCAGGTGGATTTACAACTCCACACTGGGACCTTGAGCCCACATACTACTCACTGGGGCTATCCCTTTTTGGATCCATCTATCCAAGATGCCCCTCTTCTTGGCCAAACTGAGGGCCAACTTCTTCCTCCTGAGTTGTTTTCCTCTGATCCGCTTGGGACACTCTTGTCCCAAGAAATGCTAGATCTTTCACCATCCATTCCCAAGCAGAAAGAATTGCCTAATTCGCTTAAGTATGTTTTCTTGGGACCAAATGAAATGCTCCCCATAATCATTAGTTCAAAATTGACCAGGGAACAAGAGTGCAAACTAACAAAGGTCCTTATGGAACACAAGGCAGCCATTGGATGGTCCTTATCAAACTTAACTGGCATCAGCCCCTCCTACTGCACTCACCGTATATATACGGAGGAGGAGGCTCGACCTTCCCGTGAGATGCAGCGACGTCTCAACCCTAACATGCGGGAGGTCGTTAAAAAGGAAATTATTTAGTGGCTGGATGCAGGTATAATCTACCCGATAAGCGATAGCCCCTGGGTGAGTCTAATTCACGTCGTGCCCAAAAAGGCGAGACTCACCATCCGTATCAATGACAGGGGCGAATACATCCCTACACGCACTCCTACATCTTGGAGAGTGTGTGTAGACTATAAGAAACTAAATGCTGCAACTAAGAAAGATCACTTTCTGCTACCTTTCACTGACTAAATCCTGGAGCGGTTAGCGGGAAATAAATTTTTCTATTTCCTGGATGGATTTTCTGGATATAACCAGGTGGCAATTGACCCTAGGGACCAAGAGAAAACCACCTTTACCTACCCCTTCAGCACCTTTGCATTTAGAAGGATGCCGTTCGGACTTTGTAACGCGCCGGCAACTTTCCAGAGATGTATGCTGGAGATATTCCACGACATGGTGGGTGGCTTTCTCGAGGTTTTCGTGGATGACTTTTCGATCTTTGGACCCTCTTTTGATGACTGTCTTGCAAACCTGACCCGTATCCTTAAGAGATGTATTGATGTGAACCTCGTGCTTTCCTGGGAAAAAAGTCATTTTATGGTACATGAGGGAATTATTCTTGGGCATATCATCTACAATAGGGGTATCGAGGTTGACAGAGCTAAGCTTGGTGTAATTGCTGATTTACCTATGCTTGGCTCTGTCAAACAAATCCACTCCTTCTTGGGACACGTCGGTTTTGATAGGAGATTCATCAAAGACTTCTCCAAGATTTCTTGACCTTTAACTCATCTCCTATCGACCGACGCACCCTTTGATATGGTCCCCGACTACATACGAGCATTCACGCAGTTGCGTGACGCTGTCACCAAGGCCCCTATTCTCCAACCACCTGATTGGTCCCTCGACTTTGAACTCATGTGTGACGCTTCCGACCTTGCAATCAGAGCCATCTTGGGACAAAGACGTGATAGACACCCCTTCGTGGTGTACTACGCCAGTAAGACATTGGACGAGGCCCAGCGTAATTATACAACCACTGAGAAAGAACTACTGGCAGTCATCTTTGGGCTGGAGAAATTCCACTCTTACCTTCTGGGCTCGCATATTATTGTTTTCACTGATCACGCGGCCATTCGCCATCTCATGCTCAAGAAGGATCCAAACCTAGATTGATTCGTTAGATCCTTTTGCTCCAAGAATTTGACATTGAGATCCGCGATAAGGTCGAAGCCCAGAATGTTGTGGCTGATCATCTCTCTAGACTAGACTCTGACCACATTGGACTTACCCTGCTGATTAACGAGGTTTTTCCCGATGAGCACCTATTGGCAATTAATGTGGCAAGTGTATCTTAGTATGCCGACATTGCCAATTACCTTGCTTCTGGTTCCCTTCCATGTGGTTGGCCTAAAACCAGCGCGAGCGTCTCATTGCAAAAGCAAAGTATTATTTCTGGGATAATCCACTTCTTTTTCGAATAGGTGCTAATCAGATCATCCATCGCTGTATTCCTGACAGCAAATTTCCCAGTGTGCTATCCTTCTGCCACGATCAGGCCTGCGGAGGCCATTTCTCTAGGAGGAAAACTGCAGCTAAGGTGTTGTAGTGAGGTTTCTTTTGGCCCTTCCTTCACCAGGATGCACACAATTATGCCAAGCATTGCACTAGGTGCCAGTCGTTAGGGTCAATGTCACGTCGTGACATGATGCCCTTGCAACCCATCGTAGTTGTGGAAATCTTTGGCATTTGGGGAATCGATTTCATGGGTCCCTTTCCTCCTTCCAACGGCTTCGAATACATCCTCGTAGCTGTTGATTATGTTTCAAAATGGATCGAGGCTATTCCCATGCGCCATGCTGACCATGTCATATCCACTCGATTTGTCAAAGACTACATTTTTGCATGTTTTGGGATCCCTCGAGCCATTATCTCGGATGGAGGAAGCCATTTTACCCATGCTTCTTTTCGGGCACTTTTGAGGAAATATGGAGTCCACCATCATATCACATCTCCGTATCATCCTTAGACAAATGGCTAGGCTAAGGTGTCGAACCGACAAATCAAGTAAATTCTCCAGAAAATGGTTCGGCCTGATCGTAAGGATTGGTCCGACAAGTTGATTGACGCACTTTGGGCATATCGAACTGCCTTCAAGGCTCCCCTAGGTATGTCTCCTTATAGAATCGTTTACGGAAAGCCATGTCATTTATCTGTGGAGCTGGAGCACCGCGCTTATTGGGCGGTTCACCAATGTAACCTTGACCCAAACCTGTATGGTCGAGAAAGGAAACTCCAACTCCAAGAGCTGGAAGAGCTCCGTCGTGAAGCCTATGATTCTGCCTTAACTTTCAAGTAATGCACTAAGGCTTTTCACGACAACCGTATTCGACAGAAGGAATTTGAGCCATCTCATCAAGTTTGGCTTTACAATGCCCGGCTCAAATTCTTTCCAGGGAAATTGAAGTCCAAATGGACTGGTTTCTTCTTGGTCTCGAGACCATTTCCCAACGGGGCCATTGAAATTAAAGATCCCAAATCTGGACATAAATTTTTGGTCAATGGGCATCATTTAAAACCTTATCTTACTCATGAATCTGTCCCCATTGGAAAAACTATTGCCCTGCTGGAGGGTAACTAATTTCGTGCCTCATTCTGAGTCTAGTTGGGGATGTTAAATTCAGCGCTCGTTGGGAGGCACCCCAGCAACACTCCACTGTCACGTACACTTCACTTCGCACCTTTTCACTTCACCACCCACCATCCACCCACCGTACCACCCTGCTATATACCTTGCACCTCAACTCTCATTTCCCGATCTTCGGACCTTCCTCTACTCAACCCTGCATGCATATGAGGACATAGCATCGTTTGGCATGGGGTCTGGGTATTATATGGTATCATGCAGCTTCCATCCATCTATAAATATGTACATAGCATAAAAAAAAGGGTGCTTAGTAATGATCTGAAGGCTGAAACAAAATACGATAAGTGTTTATGGATATTCAACCATTGTTTTGAAGACTTTCCAGGCCACAGAAGCTTGATTCGCTCAGGCTCGGCTTAATTCACTTGAGCATTGACAAGATAGATCAGAATCTCTCCTAACTAAGGATGTTTTCTTGTACCTGAGACATCAGTACAGGATTAGTTGGTTTGCTTCTACTCGAGAGCCTAAGTAATCTTAGTTCACACTACACATATCAAGAAAGACCAGGTGAACATAAGATCCAACCCTAGTGTTCATTAGGGAAGGTGGAGTCCTTACCTGTGCGCACAGGTAGACTTTTTATCCCAGGCTTTAGTCTTGTGTCTAGGAGAAACTCTTTCCACCAAAAAGGAACTCTCCCACCAAAAGAAAAGTGTGCTCCTTCAAATCAAATTGTAAGAGATATACTGACATTTGTTTAAAAAAAAAAAAATCTGTTCAAATAAGTCAATATATCTCGCAAATATCTATAAATTCTCCCTAAAAGGTTTTTTAGGGCAAATTACAAAAAACCATGTTTCTACCATATATCCTTTGAGCCACAAATGTGATAAAATGGGAGTTGAGTTTTCTGTCATCTCTTTAAGAGTCAATCCGAAGACACGAGCTGAAACTGGGACAAACCTGCACTTAAAGATTCGTGAAATCCTAGGTTTGAGTCTTAATGTTCATCTGATCAATCTTGATCCTTCACTATGCACAAGCCATAATCTCTTGAGCTCTCGAGTATGGCAAAAACATTCTGAGTCTTGGAAATCGTACTTAAGGTTTAAATATCAAGGTCCAGGTTAGTCGAGAGATGGTCTATATCATGTAAGACTTAAAGTACTGGTAGTCTTCTTTGCAATTGGTTCTCACAATATCCAACAAATAAACACACCCATGTCGCCTCAGAAGAAAATCTTCAGCTTAAGATCATTTCTAAATACAATACAAAATATTTTGCTAGGGACTAGCAAAAGATAGGCATGGGGGTATGATTGCACAACAAAAATACACCAATAAATATGCCATCTTGTGTTATTTCCTAGCACTGCCATTGCATATTAGGTAGCTATAGTTGCATTTGTAAAATTGACACATGCATGCATTTATTTGAGAGGGGAGGATCATACGAATAATTGGCCATGAAAATAACATCTTCTTCAAGTGCTACCGCGTAATTTCACCATCCTCATTATTTTTATTTTGACTTTGCATTTCTTCTCCTTCGCATGGCTCAGGGCATGGGCATGCACATCTTCGCACCATTCCTCTGCCTGCAGCATGGCAAAACTTGTTCTGCCAGAGCATGGCTGTAGTAGGCTTCTCCCTCTTTAAAAAGCCCTGTACTCTCCCTTGTGAAGGAGAGCTTGGAACACACAACATCAGCAGCCACCTTCGTCCAGGCCATCTTCCTCCCCTCTTCCCCTCCATACGCAGTACCTCTTCCCACTAAAGAGATACACTGTGGGCAAGAGCAGGCTCACAGTGGTTCCACGACCACCACTGTGAGTTCCACCACCGCCCAGCTCCTCCGAGAGTAGGTGGGCGTGGTGGTTTCATTCTCTATTTCCATCGCTGAAGCCCTTCCTGCCATTGCCGAAGCTCCAAGCTCTAGAGCTCCAGCAACAGCTGCTGTGCACGCCCCTGCAAATTGGCTGCAGGCTCCTTCCGCGCATGTAGGCGCCTTCCAACATGCCTGCGCACGTAGAACCAGCCGCAATTGGTTGTCCATTGCACGCGACACTGTAGCTACTGTTCATGCCTTTTAGCGCGACACTGTAGCTACAATGCGGTGACCGGAGAGTTTCTCACTTATCCGGTCATCGCGCGCTCTCTATCCTCACCACTACCACCTCCAGCCAGTCAGCGCCCGTGCCTGCGTCTACGCTTGCGCCCGTCTGCATCTACGCCTGCGTCTTCGCCCGCATTCACTCCTACCCACAGCGTAGTGTGTTATGCTACGCTCTCTCTCACGCTTCCGCTCCCACCCGTGCACGAAGGCAGCACGTGCGCCCGCTCCAGCGCCCGCGTGAAGCGCCTGTGCGCCTGCGCACGCACCCACGCATCCAGGCGATGCCCACGGCTGCCAGACGTCTTAAACTCGCCGCTCTCTCTCACACTCCTCTCCAGCAGACACTCCCTCACTCATACACACACCACACTCGTACACACACACTTGTACACTTACAAATTCACTTGTACACACCTATACATACCTATACATATATATTTATATCTATATATATATATATATACATATATTTATATATATACATATTAATACCTATACAACTAAATATAAGTATATATACATATATATATACATGTCTATATATATCTATACACATAGATACTTATACAAATATATCTATATACATATATTACTATATATCTATATCTATATAGTTAAATATATATAAATATATATATAGTTATAAATACAGATATATATATACTTATATATATATTTACATATCTATATATATATATAACTACATATACACCTATATAGTTACAACCCTATATATATATATACATATAAATATATATTTACATATATACATATATATATTTACATACACATCACCTACCTGTATCCCTACGGACTAGTCACTCTACTATGCATTATATCGCGGGAATATCTGCACCAGTTGCTGATATTCCCCGATACCCGCGTAAAGAAAGCACCTCTGCATTCACTCGCACATATCCATCCTACACTCTAAGCGGCACTTTGTCTTATTGGTTGCGTCTTTCTAGACGTGGACCAACTCGACACTGTGCTACACACCATTTCCACTTCCACCCCCACCCCTATATATATAATATATATATATATCTATATATATAGACTATATTTATTTCTTTAAAAGCAATCTATCTTGTTTTTTTATTTCCTGCTATTAAAAGATAAAAAAAAGAGTAAAATAGAAAAGATAATCCTTGTCTTGCAGGTACTCGATCTTGAGATCAAGAAGACCAGTTTTTGGAACCCTAATTTGGCTCAAAGCCAAGAACAATTTGGCTCAAAGCCAAGGACCTGATTTTGAGGGTGTACCTCAAGGACAAAATTATCAGCAAAAAAAAACTTAAATAGAAAAAAAAACCAAAAGCATAATAATTGCACGGAAGAGATTCGTTGTAGGAAAGGCGTAGAAACTTCTTCACCCTTAATCCTCGCCTCCTTGAGTTCGACCCTGGGCCTAAAAGTGACCAAGATAAAATTAAGTAGGCCAGGTTAAAAATTTTGCAAAAAGATGGTTAGGCTCGATTTTGGTTAACCACTATACTCACTTCAATGATAATTTCATCATATTAACACAACTTGTTTGAGTCCTAACACCCGGCGGTAGATTTACTGAAGGACAAGCCCTTAGGAAGATGGGAGTGGATGATTGCACTGGTCTAGCAGCAGGATTTATGCATTGAGGATTGTTGGACCATGCGAAGTTTGGATGATTGCGCCTCCCTAGGTTACAACTAGCAGAATATGGGTTATTCCTCAAGGTGCATATGTCTTCGAATTTTGAAGATGGATCCACAAAAGTTAATGCGTTGGAGTTCATGGAGGCTTGTTCCTCACTATCGAAATACTGGCTAGTAGAAGCCAGGTTGACATTGCTTACCAAGTCACTCAACTTGATACTCGGCAAAGACGGTGCAAGTCATGTGGGAATATTAGAAATAAGCTTGACGTTGGAAGGATTAGGTTTGTGATGTGATGGAGGAATCGAAGTGTTAGCCATAGAACAAGTGGGGTTGGCCAAAAGTTCATCCAGCCTCTTATGAACAAGGGAGACTTCATCATATTTTTGTGCGATTAAATTCATATCAGTGGACAAATGGCAGGGTCCCGTGTCAACCTTGTCTGCTCCACTATGAGGTGTGTTGTCCAGTTAAAGGTGATGATTGAGGCATTGTTCATTGAATTTTCACTCATGTTCTCGAATAGCTCAAACACTCCACTGTCATCATTGTTCATGAAATTCCCTCTGTAGGAAGCATCTGCAATCTGCCTCATGGTTTCATTTAGCCCATAATAGAAGATCTGGGCTACATGCCACTGAGGCAGATAGTGGTGCGGGCATTACCTGAGAAGGTCATTATACCTCTCCCAAGCCTCATGAAATTGTTCGTCATTTAGTTACTTGAAGAAAGTGATGGCATGGTGAAGCGCATTGGTGTGCCCAATCGGAAACAATTTCTTGAGAAAAGATGTACGCATCTCTCCCCAAGAAGTGATGGGTCTTCCAATTGTGTGCAACCATTGAGCGGCTTTGTCCTATAATGAAAACGGGAACATTTTCATGAGGACCACATCTAACCTAACATTTCTTGGTTTAATTGTTTTAGCCAATCAGGTTAGATCTTCCAAGTGAAGAAAGGGTTGTCACTGGCATGTCCATTACAATAGAAATTGATTAGTCCAATGACATTTGGTTTTAATTCAAAATCATTCTTGCCGTAGGGACACAAACTTGCCAATGGGTCTCTGTTGTAGCGGGATTCTGATGCGAGCTCAGAGACCTAGGCTCTTCCTAATGGGGAGGATTTTGCATTTTTTACAAGCTTTCCTTAATGGCTTGAATTTGTTCTGTGTGCAATGACATCTAGGCTTGGAGGTAGGTTAACAGGTCGACTCTCCACCACCTGGTGGAGGGGGAGGATTCCCCCAATCAAGATTTGGGGGTGTGTGATCAACCATGTTTATGGAGGAGGAGGTCGATTCACCAATTTCTACCCTTCTAGAATTATCAGGTAATTCAAACAGTTTAGGGTATTGTGACCTCCGCCCAAGCATGCACTACCGAAAGAAGAATTGGGGAGATGAGAAGAGAGAAGGGGATGAGAGAAAAGACGTCGAATAGGTGCACTGGATGACAAATCAAACAATCAAGACCTTGACCTCTAAAGGTGACCCTAGACCAAAAGATCTAATTTAGCAACTATCGCCACCTAGCATCGTGAAACCATCAGGTCTGATTGAAAGGCTGTTTGCCCCAGTCTTAGACACCCGATAGCTCGTAGGAACTCATATCAGCATGTAGGCACTACATGTAGGTAGTTGACCTCCAAACCTTAATGGGTTCAAGTTACTACTAGTTTTAATTAAGAGGCTTAAGATACAAGTGCTTTAGAATGTGAAGGGCGTTGTTTAAGGGGTAATGCCTAAGTACGTTGGTTGAAGAGTGAGTAAATCAAGCATGCAACAGGGAAATCTCCCTGAATTGAAGTTTAGATTGGTGAATGGCTTTTAGAATTCCACTCTTTAGTAGTATGAATTTTAGGATTCAAATGAATTATCATTTCAACCAATCTCTGGGTTTTCTAAAAAATAAGCTTTTGTGCTCAAACAACCCTCCTTTAAATTGATTGGTTAATGCATGCTATAATGCAATTGGCCCGTAAGTGGATATTTCTAAGTATGGGTGCACGTGTCTCTTTTAAATCAATATGAATGGAACCTAAACAATGCATTTCAATTGTTCCCAATCACCAAGATGAATATCCACACAAAGACTCAACCACCAAGATAAGAAAATGAAAAAATTTTTGCGGTAGAGATTTGGGATCAAATCAAAGGCACAATGTAAGGTCGTGGTATGGTTGGAGTTAACTTGATTCCAAGGCTCCCTAACCAAAATAATGTGATCTCGAATGTGAATAATGAAGTAGAAAGATGAAACAAACACTCGATTATAATTCAAGAATCGAGACTCTTGGATTTTACACGTGCGAGTGCATGGGAAATCTAGGATGGTGGATGCAATGAAAACAATCAATCAGTGGATTTTAATACACTTACCCTAAGAAATCCCAAGAAGAAGCTCTTTTTTAGGGTTTTTATTTTTTTATTTTTAAAATTTTTTATTTTTGTATTTTTTTATCATTTTAGTGAAATTTATGATGACAAGAGAACCTAGGTTGCTAAGAGACAAGGACACATACCTCCTCAACAACGTGTACGAAGCTCCAAGCGGCATTAGCAACTTCATGCTCTCACTCCCACCTTGGACTCATCCACGTCTTCGACCTCCTCTTCATGTCTTCTCCTCGCAACAGGTTCAACTGCACAAAAACAAACAATGAATACCTGTCAAGAGAGGGGTGGAAACAAGAATAAATCTAAAGGAAAAGAGTAGAAATCAAATCTGAATAGCGCCTCCCTAACAATAGCTCCATAAAACTATGATTGAATGTGGGTAGTGTTATTTAATTAGGTAATATTAGCATGAAAATGAGTATAGTGGAAATGGTTAACTACAAGCGATCCTACATAGATTTTTCAAATGTATCTTAACCTGGACTAAAGTATGTTTTAAGATTGTCTGTTTTAGGATGAGGGTCGAACTCAAGAAGGTGGGTTTAGGATAAACCAATCTTTATGCGAATCCTAAAGATGCATGATTTCCATTTGTTTATTTTATTTTTTGATTTTTCTTGGTTTAGATTTTTCTTTTTTTGATAATCTTGTCTTTAAAGTACACCCTCAAAATATGTCCTTGGCTACATGCCAAATTCAATCAAAATAATCTCGCTATGCACGAGTCAGGTACCTGCAAGTAAAGGATTATCTTTTCTCTTTTATACTTTTTTTCATAATTTCTTACTTAACAATAAAGAGAGAATATGAGAATGAATGAAAGAAATGTGGGAATTGAGATAAATGAAATACTAGTCCTATGTATATATGTGTATATATATGTATAAGATATATATATCTATGTATATATATATGTATAATTATATAATAAAGTAGTGGGGATTGAATTGGTGATTCAAATGGAATGTAGCACCGCGCTAGGTTAACCAACATCTAGAGAGATGCAATTAACCATAGCTATGTGCTATTTGAATGTGTGGGTTGGACGTGTGTGCATGTGTGAGAGAGGGTATGCTTAATGTGCACGAATATTGCATATGTATGCGCAACTGGCATGTATACACTCATGATGTATTACGTGGTAACTAGGAATGGTGCACGTGATGGTGAATGTGTGTGTGAGAGGATATGTGTATACGTGAGTCTATGTGTGGGTGTAAGTATGTATATGTTCGGATATATGTGTATGTCTGCGTGTGCAAGGGCAAGGTGAGTGAGTTTGAGTGAAGCGTGTAGAGGCATTGTGTGTGCTTGCTAGAGTATGCTTGCAAAGGTGTGTTGTGAGTGTGCACTGAGAGAAAGCATGAGGGAGTGGTGACCGGCTAGAGGAGGGGAGAGAGGGAACGTGTGGGAGTGGGTGAGGGCACACAACTAGCTAAGTGAGAAGCTTTCCGATTGCAAGTCGCACCAACAGGTTGCGCAAGGGTGGCACATGAGTGTAGGAAGAGGCACGTGCAATCGGCAAAAGGAGGAGCTCGTAGGTCACATTGGCACCTCAACTGGTGATGATGAAAAACAACGATGAAAGAAAGGAAAATAGCAAAATAAAGAGACAATCCACCACGTCTACCTACTCGCTAAGGAGCTAAACGGTGGTGGAGCTCACTGAAGTGGTTTGCGACCATGGGAGGTTCTCCCAATGCCCCAGCATGCCCTCTCAACTGGTGAGAGGGAGCTGGGAATGGGAGAGGAAGAGGAGAGAGGAGAGCTTGCTAGCTGTAGGGATGGAGTGAAGGTGTAGGTAATGGTGGGTGCCAACCCTTGGCATGGGAGGGGTGGGTAGTGTTTATAGGTGAGGGGTGGTGTAGGGAGGAAGCCTAGGTGGTGATTAGGATATTCTTTTTGGGATATTTGGGTGTTTTTTGGGTAGGCACTTAAGGTTTTGTTTATTTATTATATGTGAATAGGTGGGTGATTTTAGGTGGTAGTGAGGGCTCTATCTCTCTCTCATTCTTCCTTTCCCAATATGCATGAATGCATGTATTTACATAATGCAAGTATAGCTATCTAATCTTGGATATGTAAAGCTATAATATAGCATAAGATTGACAATTTTTTGGCATGCATTGCTGCGTAATCAATTGCTTTATAACGCGTTACAATGATTTCATATTCTAATCAAGTAGTTTTAACGAATCAAATCTTGAATTTTACAACATCGGATGCCTATAGGTCAAATCTATCTCACATGCATGGACACTTTAAACTCATAGCTACCAATCCTTGAGTGGGTAGTGGAGCCTAAGAAATCTAACTTCGAAAATTAGAGATTGAAACTTGAAAAAGATTGAAAGACTTAGCCACCCAAGTCTAGATATCTGTCCTTGACACTATAGGCCTATTGAAATAGGAGTCCTTACTTTCTTGCTGAAGTATAATTGATAATAAGTGTTTTGTTAATCTATGAAACTTTAGTTTGGAGACAAAGCATTCAAGTAATTTTTTCTAGGGACAAGCAAAGTTTAGGCATGGGGGTATGATTGCGCAGCAATCATTTGTCTTAATCAGCCTAAATATTATTAGAATCCTAGCATTTTGTAAATATTGTATGCATATCATCCATATATTGCATCTTATCCTTCTGTATAGCTGTACAAAAAATAATGCCATGTTACCTTGTTATTTAATGCTTTATTCTTGATTACAGGCAATAAGGAGATCAGGAGATGAACCTGTCCTGGATGCAGGATAACTCGAGAGAGGAAGACCATTGACTAGTGGACAAGTAGAATAAAGAGGAGAATAATGAAGACTAAAGACTGAAGAGAGAAAGGGAGAAGAGCTTGCATAAAATAATAAAGAAGAAGAAGAAACCCTAGGATAGCCTTATTCCTATTTTAGAATCCTGAACCACCCTCACCTTAGGGCAACCAAATCCTAACCCCAAAACCATGGATAGTACTATCCATATTCCTATCCCCACTATCCACAAACCCTATCCATCTATCCCTATCCCAGCTCTACCAAACCTTAACCCAACTCCCCCACTAGATCACTAATTAAGTTAAGGGAAACCTAAATTGATTCCTATTGAATCAATTGGGTTAGCCAAGATCCAATTAGGCTCACCTGTATGTAATTAGGTCAACCTGCTCCAAATTAGACTCACATAGACCTATTTGGACTCACCCACGCCTAATTAGACTATGACCCAACCTAGGCTAGGTCAACCCAACCCAATTCCACCCAAAACCACAACCTACATCTACCTAATTCAAACAACTCACACACCATTAGACCTTTCCATGCCAACCTAGTCCTCCGCCAAAGAAGGCAACAGCCAACAACCGTCCTACCTTCAAGTTACATCACCTTATCCTCCCCCTCCAAATAAAAACCAAAAATCCTAAACCCTCTTCATATTCTATCTTCCTCCTCCCTTCTTCTTCTTCCTCCAAGCTGCCACCCACCCTCCCTCTACCTCTGCCTCAAGGTCATCCACCTTCCCTTGGTGGATGGCCATGATTGCGCAGCAATCATAGGTCTTAATTGACCTAAATTAGGCTAGGACTTAGCGTAAGTTAGGGTAATTCATGCATGCATAAGCATTATCTACATCTTTACTGCTTTACTTTAGCTATGCATAAAATAATGTTATAATGTGCTAATTAAGTGCATTATGTCGATTGTAGGCAATAAGCTGATTAAGAGCTAGATCTGGAGCTAGATCTGGAGCAGGATCTAAAGTTGGATCAGGAATAACGGGTGTTGCAGCAAAGCTGGAGCAAAAGACTTAGATTAGATGTAGGAATAATGATGTAAGAGAGTTAAGGTTTGCTATTCTATTAAGTAGGAATAAAGCAGTAAAATGTGAAGAGCTTAGGTCCATCCTAGCCCTAGGATTGCCTAGAGACTTCCCCAAGCCTTAGCCACCCTTAGATTAGGTCACAGCACCCTAGGAAGGCCCAAAACCCTAGTTCCAACCCTTATCTGGATGTCTAGATGAATTATAGGACATCCAGAACCCTTAGCCAACTCCCGCACACCTTAAACCCACTTCTGCAGTGTTATTGGACATCCAGACACTTTGTTAGACGTCCAATTTCTGCAGAATACCCAAGACAGAACCATGAATCCTTCCTGACTCTGATTAGACATCCAGACAACAAGTATATACTTCTAATTTTTGATTATAAGATGTCTGACACTATTATTAGACGTCGGATACTACTCTCCAGTTTCTGTTTTGAGATTCAAGCCTTGATCTTGGATCTCTAGGTCCCTAAACCCAATTCCAACCCCATAGGAACCTAAATTAAGGTGCCCTAACCCTAGTACATCACCTCTAGACCTCCCTAAGGACCTAATTAGGTCCTCACTAAACCTAATTGACTTGGATCTTAGTCAATTCCATCAGCCTATTCAATTGGACTCATTGAGTCCAATTGAGCCTTGATCTCAGCACACACTGTCCAATTGGACTCAGTGAGAGTCCAATTGACCTAGACCTAAATTAATTGAGTTTTTTTTCTCTCAATTAAGTTTTCACACACCCAATTAAACTTGTATTAAGTTTAATTGCACTTTACCTTAGTGAATTAGGGTTTATAACCCTAATTTGAGACATACCTTGACCTAAACCCACTAGAACCTAACCTAATCAACCTAGCCACCTAAGTTTTGACCCACACACACCATCCACATGAAAAAACATAGCCTAGAGTTCTCTAGAACTCTCTACCATGTGTGGTTGCCTTGGTTGCTAAAATTAGCAACCAAGAGCCATTCAATTTTTAGATCCACATTTGGTGCATCTAAAAACCACCATCCATCCTCTCTCTCTCACTCTCCCACGAGCTCCCACCATAGGCCTCTCTAGAGAATTCCATAATTCTCTAGAGAGCTTCCCTTAGGTCTATAAAAAGACCTAAGGGGTGGCCATTTGCACCCATCCACTTTTTGGCCATACTTGCTTGGCTCCATCCTCTTCCACTTAGGCACCACCATCTCCACTCCATCTCCATGAGCTGAGCACCACCATGCAGGACACCATGCCAGGATGCTAGATCACTCCTCCAACCTCCCTCCAAGGGCCAGCCTAAGCTCCATTGGCCACCCCTTTTTCTCCTCTCCACCACTCCAAGGCGATCAGAGCCCACCTCCAAATGCCCTCACCTTCTGATAGATTAGTAGCTCACTCTTTACATTTACTACTTTTATTTACTGCTTAGCAGTGTAGCCCTTATTCTCCCCCAATGATGCATGCAAAATCCCCCCATAGATTCGTGTATGCGATTATTTTCTGATAGCTAGATTTACATTTTTAAGCATTCATGTACAAGCTTTCCTCTACAAGTTCATGTTGCAAACACTCTCCAAATGAATGAATGAAAAATATATTTTCTATATATATGTCTATGTGTTGAGAATCACCATGAGCTCATTGCAATATCTTTTGTGTGATTAATGTTGCCTATTTTCAATTCCTGATATACTTGCAACTAAGCATGTCGTACTTCAATACATAATAATCATAAACTGGCGTGTGATTTCTAAACAAGTAGAGAGATAAAAAATCGATTTAAAGTTTGAACAAATGCCTCCTAGAGACGAACAACCGGGACTCAAAGTCTCATTATCTTTAGAAAATATTTTTTGTTGGATCATATTGCGCACTTTACTATGACATTTTCCTAGAAAACACGCGCTCTACGGTTGCCAACCGGGCCACCACCACCTCACCTCTCCACCTCTAAAAGGCTAGCCCTAACATCTTTTCTGGATCACCATCGCCACCTACTAATCTGTTTTATACTAGGATCCCTCCCCCATCTTCTTCTTCTTATTTTATTTACTTTGTGCAAGTATTTTTCCTGTCTCTCTTGGTCACACCTAGGCCCTCCCTTTCCATGGGCATGTCCTCCTCTCTTCTATGTGGCATGCGAACGGCCCTAGTGGCCAGGTCTAGCCACCACCACACTCTAGAATCGACAAGCCATGAGGCATTACTAGCGAGGTGGAGTTCTTGCAGCATAGATTTATTTTTGTTATGCAAGCTTTCCTCTACATTTATTTTTTTGCAACATTGTGATGATTGTGAAGCAAATCAAAGGATAGTTTTGATCATATTATTACTTGTGCTTAGTTTTCAAAATCAAATTAGTCAGTGCCAACTTCTTCATGGATTTTCGCCACCACCAACATCCACATCACATGGCTAATAAGCAACTCATCGTGGATCCTAATTCACCCAAACAAGCTAGTTTACCTATATTAATTAATTTGTAATATCATTAATTTAGGGTTAATTATCAATTAAACTAATATTACATAAGGACCTTAATTATATCATAAAATAGCTAAATTATTGTATTATAAGCATTCATTTATATTTATTTAATAAATTGGACTTAAACCTAAGCATTTAGCTATTTATAACTATGGTTACCTAAGCTTATATGCATTATATAACATAAGTTAATAACATAAGTAATAATATTAACCATTAAATTAACTAATGCACAAGGAGCAAAAATGTAATTTCAGGTCATAAATATATTATTTAATATATATATATCTATAATAAGTTAAAAAAGAAATAAATTAATTTACATATTTAAATTAAAACTTTACATTTTAGTCCCTAAGATTCATTTCAAATAAGTCCTTTCTATTGTGTTTAGGTTCTTAATATTTGTATCTAGGTCCTCTATACACCTTCTTCCACTTTTCTTCTCTTTCGACAGCTGACGACAACTGGTGAGTGTTATCTCCAATCACCGAAGATCCAACCACGGAGCTCTAATTCCTTGGCAATGAAGTTTCCCCATAACAAACCTATGTAATCCGACGGCTTGAATACACTTTTAATTGCCATCTTCGATGTGGACATATTCACCATCGTTGGAGATGACTATGGTGAGTACGATGAATCTAGACACCCTCTAGTCTAGATTCTTCCCACCTAGTCTTCTCCGATGGCTATAAATAGTCGTCCTGACCTCCGATCACGATTGGTAACTCCCTTCCCTCTTGTACAATTGTAGTTTCTCCTAAGCTATTCTTTCCTTATCTCCGGTAGCATCCCATCCCCTTCTCGGATGTCAATCAACAGTGATGTCACCTCCCTCACAGCCTCTTACTCTACTCTACCTTCTTTTATGGTGCAGCTACGCTTACCTCCTCTCTCTTTCGCTATTTGATCATCCGGAGTTTATTTTCCCCTCTGATTTGTTCTTAGCTCCGACGTGCCAAAATCAAAGTACTTTCTCACCATTTCGTCCAGGTAACAAGTATATTAACTTAGTCTAGTTCTTTAGAGTAATTCTAGGTAGTTAATTTGTAGGAGTAGGCTTAGAGTAAATCCAAGCTCGTTACCTCTTTCTCTGACTCCAATAAGTTCAATCCAACCATGTTCAGGCATCGATTCATTAATGCCATTTCCTTTCCACCCTTCTCAACTTCCTATGACACATATCCACCTTCTTTAATGCTCGATTAGCCTATAATCACTATTCACCTAATTTCACTCAACCTCGGACCTCCACTATCTATGGTAGAGGTTGGAGTTTCTTGAGCAAATTAAACCACCTCACTACCATCTCCTCATCTTAGATGTCATTTTGCCTTAGTTAAGTTAAGGATTCACTATCTCTTGAGTTTTGGCAAACTCAAGTGATCTTTCAAATTAGTTTGAGTTCATAGATCTGATTCAAGCTTTCGTTTACTGAATTGATGTCTTCTTGAGCTTCGCGAGAAACTCAAGAAGCTTTTGAATTTGTTTTATGGTCATTTCATCAAGTAATGAGATCTGATAGTGAAGTGCCTAACATCACTAGAGCTCTGATGGGCCTCGGTGACTCTAATTGTGAAGAAAAGTGTTTGATTCAACCTTAAATGATCCTAAATCACTAAAGAAACATTCAACTCATCTTTTCCATCAATTTGATTTGAATTCTATTGATTACTTCAACGTGAGCACCATGGTCTTCTTTATCTCTAGTAGAACTGAATAGAATCATTCCTTCACTATCTAAGTTTGTGATTCAGTCCGTAAGCTTCAGTAGGTTCACTTGAGTGTAAACTAGCCTTCTATTAGGTTGTTGACACTCTAGCTTACTCTATCGACCAACACCTACTTCTATCACATGCGACGGACCTAGAACTGGTGCTAGGAAGTTCAATATCTTTATTTGATGGATCTTTTGAGTTCCTGAGTCTATTTAGAGTCAGTCAAGGTTATTAATTGGTTTAAAAATATTATGAAGATCTAAGATAATTTTTTACTTGATTTGGTCAAGCCTATGTTACTATTGGAGCTCAAAGCTCCTGAGCTTTCTTTTAAGGGTTGTATTATGATCTTAGGATCAATAGGAATTCATCAGAACCATTTTTAGATTGATTCTAAGTTGTTTTGAGTCAGTTGTTCTGATCTATGTATGTTAGGATCAATGTAATTTGCAGATGAGCTCCATTGAGCTCTATTAAAATTCCAAGCTTTTCCGAGTTTACACAAGTGTGTTTTAGCCTCCTATAGTTGTTAGAATAGGTCTATGTTAAGTTTAAGATTACATAAAATTGATTAAGTTACATTGTAGTATAGTCGCATATCAAACCTAAACAACAATTTTAATGAAACTCATGGTGAGTCCCGGTTGATCTCAAGGAAGTGAAAATATCAAAATGATTCTGATTTCTCTTGCTTGCCAATCTACCTAGAATCGTAGCTTGATTTCAAGATTACATAAACACATCTCGCCGATAATGTTGTTAACATAAAAAACTTGAGTGCGCATAGTGAACGTATGTGTGTCGGTACGCACGATCTCCACAATACGAACACTACCGACCCCATTTACGTCAAGTGCCATGTCATTTATGCACTCTGGTACTGCCATGATCTTTTTTTGTATTTTTTGTTTTTTGATTTTTTTTGTGATTTTTCAAATAGAGAAAGAATGATCCAAAAACAAAGATATCAAGTTTTCATTTAAATGAATCATCCATAATTACAAAAATGAAACTAGAGCAATGCTTTTTACACAGGAAGGAAATCAAATCTACTACTAATTTATCTAAAAGCCATCCCACCAGGAATGCTCAAGGAGCCATCAACACTGGAGGATGGTGGTGGCTAGACCATAGGCATGGAGACCCATCTAAACCACATAGAGAGGTGCACGCCTACAACCCAAGGAGAGCCTAGGCATGCACAAAGATGGAGAAAGTTAACTAGCTACTTGCAAGTGAAATAAATGCAAAATTAAATCATAGAAGTACTAAACTACTAGAATCAATGGGCACCAAGGGTGGTACTTGGTGGCTGTGTGGATTGGAGGTTGAGGGAGGGTGGAGGATGACCACAAGGTAGTGGTGGTCGGTCACTTGGAGGTGGTAGAGAGTACTCAACTGGAGGAGGTTAGGAGGGCTATGGAGGGTGGATGGAGATGCCAAAATGTGGCTGTGGGTGGTCCTTATATAGGCTAGGTGGTGGCCATGGTAAGGGTTAAGGTTTAGTGGTAGCACCACCTTGGGTTGGTTGTGGTCGCCACCTTTCATGGATGGTGTGTGGACAAAGTTGGGAGGGTGGTAAAGTACTCTAGAGTCTTCTAGAGTGGGTGGAAAAATGGTGGTGGTGAGGAGGATTATATACGTGACACTAAGTGGGTCCTAGATTGCATCTAGTAGGTCTACGAAATAGGTTTAGATTAGGTTCAACCTATAAACTAAGGTGGTAAGTTCAATTAAACTTAACACAAGTTTAATTGAATTATTATGTGCGTGATTGGGATAGGGAATTCCTAATTAGGTTCTTCATCAACCTAATTAGATCATAGGTAAGTCAATTTGATTATGACTGAGTCCAATTACACTTGAATGGGTTGAATTGGTCCAAGTGGGTTCCATGAATCCAATTGGTGAGGGATTAGGTCCAATAAGGTTCAGGTCTAGTCTAATTAGGTTCTACTGAGCCTAATCTAACTCAATTCAGGTTTATTATTACTATGAATTGAAATCTATACTACCAAAGAGAATAAAAGAGAATGGGAAGAGAGAGAATCCCCCTCGACGGCTGCTTGGGGGACGACTCGCTCTGATGGCACCTGGACGAAGGTAGTGAGAGGTTGGAGGAAGGAGGACAAAGCTGGAGGAAGAGGGACAGGGCAAGATGGCATCATATCGAGCATCCACTTCTGGAATGGAGGCTTCATTGAAAGCAACTTCTCAAGAATGTACTTTTCAAGTAGAAAAGTAGGAGAAAGTTGTATAGAAATGTGTTCTCATTGTTGTATCAAAGAAAGAACCCATGTAGGGTATTTATAGAAAAAGTTAGGAAGTTATGATCATATGAAAGGGTGTGAATCCAATAGATGTTAACCAATCTACCTGTTTGGACATGTAGAAATTCTCATATAATTGTTGGAAGTCTGATTAATCAATTAGCTAATCAGTTAATAACTCTGAATTGTTCTTTGAAAAGTCGCAAAAAAATGACCAGCAAAATTAATAAATTAGTTAATTGATTAATTCTACAACCAACAGAATCTAAAAAAGTTGTTATTTGGGTAGATTTTCTTTTGTGAAAGATGCAAATAAACTTGTAACTTCTCATATGAAAGAATGCAATGTTTGAAATTGGTAACCACCCTTCTAGAAAGTGTAACAACCCATTCTAGAAGAATAATTTTTATTTTATGATATATTTAAAAGTATTTTACACATTTTTTAGTAATTAGAATATTCTAAAGCTTATAACTACCATTGTAGAAAGTTATTTTTGTTTTATAATATCATTAAAAGTATTTTACATGCATGGGATTTATGACAAATATTTTAGAGTTTATTTATTTTATGCATATGCATAACATTAGAAATATTGTATTTAGACACTTAGACTTATTTTGTGCATGTGAATGTCTTCAATTGGCTCTCAACAAAAAAATTCTAGGAAGTAATAAAACATTAAATTAAATGTAGAAGAGACTAGAAATCATCAAATTAGACATCTTCATTATCATGGGGACTTCCTTTCATCATAATTGAGATCTTCCATACTATTGGATGAGTATCTGATTCTGCAAACAACTTTATAACAAAATATAATTGTGCATAAAACATAAAAATAAATATAATTAGTACCTAAGTACTAGCAATAATGTCCCCCAAAGATATATATATATTTTTTTTTTCTTATGCAAGAAACTTAAGCAAGGAACTAACCTAAGGATCAAATGAACACCTAATCTAGATGGTAAATATATTTTTTCAAAATAGGACTCTAATGCAAATCTAACCTAGGGTTTAAGAATTATCCTAAGCTAAGATGCAAAGACTTACCTCGATATCTCTACTCGCACTTTTCTCTATTTCTACCATTTGTCCAAGAAATCCCAAGTCACCACAAAATCCTGCACACAATCAAAGAAACAGAGAAAAATGAATTAGTAACATGAATGCAAAGAATGCAATAAAATATGCAAGGGAAAATTGTTGCTTCCTCGCCAGCGATGCCAAAAATAGATGGTGGATCTATGCAATATGTTTATAGTTCTCATTGTAGTGCGTAAAATCACTAACAATTTTAAAATAACCAGAGATGGGAGTTCAAGTCGAACACGAGGAGACAAAAGTCAAAGTTTACTTACGTACTTTTTGCCTTTTTATTTCTAATGCAAAAGCAAAGATGGAGTCGACTAAGATAATAAGGGATAGAGATCAAATCATAAAAGGACATTTATTTCTACAAGAAAAATGATTACAACTAGAGTTTTTTCAAAAATATAACTAGAACAAAAATAACAAGAAGAAAGTAGATGCTAGGCTTTGGCTAGATAACATGTAGTTTATTTCTCAGGTATATGAGTAAACATGGACAACTACTGTGAATGGTAGTGGTCCTTTCTCTTTGTCAAAAAAAAAGTAGAAGTATCTGAAGCAGAGTCACAGTGATGAAGAGATTTGTCGACAGAGCTGAAGAAGATGCGGAAGAAGGCGACCAGTAGAGGAGTGCTTGGTGGAGGAGGGAAGACCTAAGTGATGGTTAGAACTTTTCCTAATCTAAGGAGGTGTTGGAAGAAGGTGGAGGAAGAATTTCTAGAGGAGGAATTGATTAAGCCTTTATAGAGATAGGAGAGGCTTCCTATTAGTCCAACTAGTGTGCCTAGGATCAATGATGTGTAGGGCTAGGATTAGGTTATAAGAAACCAAGGGCTATGTTCTAAATTTAAGGTAAAAAGATAGGTTGCTTTTGTTGGATTTCAATGGATGGCTAAGATATGTTTGAAGAGATGATCAAGGGTCTAGATGTACCTAGAGGGGGCAGATAAGCATAATGTGGTTTAGGGCCTTTAGATGTGGCTTTGATGATTAGGATTAATAGGGAAGGGATATGCACTTTTCTGCATTAGTGATGGAAACACCATCATGAGCCATAATTAGCTCAATTTGGTTTAAAAAAATTGATAAATGCTCCTACATATCCATTAGAAGGTCCTGTAACGACCCGATTCCCGAGTCCCTACGAGACACGAGAACCGGACCGACTCGACTAATCCCAAGACCTAGTTGTTCAACGAGGAAGTAACCAAAAGAGCAGTAAAATAAATCACATTCAGCATGAATATAACTAGCAGTAACAAAATACAGCAGTAAGAAAAGGAACTACAACAGTATGTACCACCACAACAGTAGAACAACAATTATAACATAACATGAAACTTCAAGTAAAGAAAATTACAGAGAGTAACAAGAACTACTCACTATAATGGAACAAAAGGGGTACAAAAAGAACTGTGGTAACTCTACTGGACCCTACTTGGCCCAATGTCCTCTGCAGCCGCTGACCCTAGCTGCTCAACACCTGGTCGTGAAAAGTAACGAGTGTAACACGTCAGCGAAATGCTGAGTAGAGTGGCAACCAAAACTAAAGAAGCAGTAGAGTGTATAGTAGCTGTTATATTTTGTTACTTTCTTTATTTACGTCTTTCTATTATTTCATGATTTATTTATTTCTCAGATCCTTCACTTGATCTCGAATGTTCCTCGTGGGACTGATCTTGATTGCAGTCTTTTCCGAAAAGTAGAAGTAACACGTGGTGCTCTCCTAGCCGGGAGAGTCCCCCGTGGTGATCCTACTCTCAGTCAACCACCCCAAGGTCGCTGACAGACGTAACAGTGACTACGGCACGCGCGATAAACACGCAGGTAGCTACCCCGTACTGGCACGCGGTCAGTCGTTTCTGTTAACGGGTGCGCCCAAGCACAACACCGAACCAGTATAGGGTAGAGTCCTCTCAGTAACAGGGGTCCAACCCCTCCACAGTAACCAAACAGGGGCCTTGCCCCTCCACAGTTCGCGCACCCTCGCCTGACTACCTTGGTTTGCCCAGTGGGCCTAACAAGTTGGTGTAGGAGGGCTAGCAGAACCCCGGGGCCCGTGGGGTAGCTAGTACTCTCCCTACACTAGTAGCTCTCCTCGGTACTGTGTACACGAGGGCCAAAGTCGGTACAAAGTGGCCAGACCTAACCCCGGGTCCCTGGGGCGGCTAGCTCTGCTCTGCACTAAGAGGTAATGTATGCTCTCTTTGGTACCACGTACCCAAGAGACAACACACTTCCACGTCTTTCTTTCTCAGTTCCATCCATTCTCTTTCCAGGAGTTCTACTCCTAATTCCCCGTAGGGTTCCAGCTGTTTTAACTCAGCACATTTAGGTTTCACCATTCCAGTTTTATGTTCATACAACCCATATTCTCAATCATATTTATTCCCTTATAACAGGCAGCGGTTAAATCAATTTACAGGCAGCTATTATTTCCTTTCCATCTTTCCAAGACTGCAATATTATATACATATCACTAGTTTTCCAGTCCTAGGATTCATGCCGTACCCTAGGATCTATCATTCAATCTAGTTTCCAGTCCTAGGTTTCATGCAATACCCTAGGATCTATCATTCAATCTAGTTTCTCAGTCCTAGGGTTCATGCAGTGCCCTAGACTCTATTAATTATTCCATAATTGTAACAAATTTGATTAAGTAAATTAAAAGCCACTCTACCAGCTACAACGGGAGTATTAGGGGCGTGGTCGAAAATCCCGCGCGCCTCCGCAATCCCTAAGACTGCAATGGAACGGGGTCCTAACACAAGGATCAAACAAAAGGAGTTTCTCAGAATAGTATATAATTACTGTAAACGGGTAGAGGATTTTATTCCAAAAAGAATGCAACTCGAAACGCGGAAAACGGACTCCGAACGGGCCCTAAATGGGTCGAAAACGACGAAATTGTCCAAAATCAAACATCTTAAAAGGTGGTTCAGATGATACCTTCGCTCTGTGTAGTCCCTCAGACGTCCAGAAGCCTACGGGGGCATCTGGCTCAATTCCTAGACGTCCGAAGGTCAACCCGGACGTTTGGAAGTCCTCTCCGTCGTTTAGCACTGCGGCCAGACGTCCAATTCGCATTGGATGGCGAGTCTCGCGCCCTCCTGAGCAGAACCTGCACGCACCCATACCCGTTCTCAGTACAACGGGTCGCAGACGAAGGCACGGCGGATGACTGCATGGCCGTACGCGCGAAAAAAAGGAAGAAGGCGAAATATCTTACCTGTCAAACATCTAGACAATCCTCCAGACGTCTTCACAGTCATTTGGTTGTAAGCCCAGACGTCTGATTCTGGAAAATTTTCCAGAATCAGAGCTCCTCTCGCTCTCCGCCCGCGACGCACGGCCGCACCGCGCCTCGTCCGCCTGCTGCTCAAGCTGCAGCGGCCCCTTCACGACATTACACGCCTGCTACTCCCCCGCCAGCCGGCTCTAGCTGCCCCGGCAAGCTCGAGCCCTCACAGTCGAGCGTCTCCTCCCTCGCGCAACACCTCCTCCTGCACACTTGCCGCGGCCGCTGCTGCCGCCGCTCGCTCACTCTCGCACCGGCTGGGAGAGGAAGAAGAGGGACACGAAGGGGATGAGGGTGAGGGAGAGGGCGAGGGCCTTTTAAGGCCGCGTAGGGAGAGAGAGAGAGTGAGAGCACTGCGCCCTGCAGGAGGAGAGAGGGAAAAAGAGGAAAGAGGGTGGCGGTTGCAGGTCTGCGCGCGCATGCATGCAGATGCAACCCCGTACGCTGCAGAAATTTAATCCCAAACGTCTGGAAGGGGTTCCAGACGTCTGGGCCACCTCCCAGACGTCTTAAAAACCGTCTTGAAGCTGCGTTCATAACAATATAACAAACTCAAAGGAAGTTTCATCCCCGAAACTTGCGCTAACTAGGGTGCGGGAAAAACGTCATATAAAAACATAACAAACTCAAAGAGGACCGAAGCCGATCCGAAAGAACGTACCCGCGAAGAGCTTCGAGTACCGCTCCCGCATTGCCGCCTCGGGCTCCCAGGTAGCCTCCTCATACCGCTGGCTCCTCCATAAAACCTTCACCAGGGGTACTTGCTTTCGTCTCAAACTGTGGACGGCTTGGTCAAGAATCTGCACTGGCCGCTTGGGGTAGGTCAGGTCGTTGTCCACCTTGACACTCTCGTGACTCAGTACATGACTGGGATCGGCTACGTACTTCCTGAGGTTGGACACGTGGAACATGTCGTGCACACCAGAAAGCTGAGGAAGGAGGGCAAGTCTGTAAGAAATGGGTCCAACCCGCTCTAGGACCTCAAAGGGCCCCACGAATCTCGGCGCGAGCTTCCCTCTCACCCCAAACCGCTGCAGGCCCTTCATGGGCGAAACACAAAGGAAGACGTGGTCCCCAACCTCAAACTGCACCTCTCTGCATCTCCGATCCACGTAGCTCTTCTGCCTGCTCCTGACAGAGAGGAGTCACCTGTGGATCTGCTCGACTACCTCCTGACTCTGCTGGATAAACCTGGGGCCAACCTCCCACTTGGTCCCCACCTCAACCCAACTCAAGGGTGCCGTACACCTCCGTCCATACAGAGCCTCGTAGGGAGCCATGCTGATGCTCGAGTGATAGCAGTTGTTGTATGCAAACTCTGCCAGGGGCAGGTGCTCCTCCCAAGAGCCCCTCCAGTCCAGTACAGAGGCACGCAAAAGGTCCTCAAGTGTCTGTATCGTGCGCTCCGACTGTCCGTCCGTCTGGGGGTGGTAGGCTGTACTGAATCTCAACCGCGTCCCCAGGGCATGCTGAAACTCAGCCCAAAACTAGGATGTAAAGCGGGTATCCCAGTCGGATACGATCTCCCGCGGAACTCCGTGTAGTCGTACCACGTCGCGGATATACCTCTCTGCCAATTGTGCTGGTCCCACAGTGACTCGGATAGGCATGAATCGTGCCGTCTTCGTCAGTCTATCCACAATTACCCAGACTGCGTCGTGTCCTCGCTGGGTGACAAGTAAGCCCACCACCAAGTCCATGGTGATGCTCTCCCACTTCCACTCTGTCACTGGAAGCGGCTGTAGCGGCCCTGCAGGCCTCTGATGCTCGACTTTCACCTGCTGACACACTAAGCACTGCTGCACGAATTCACCTACATCCCGCTTCATCCCCCTCCACCAAAACTCGTGTCGCAAGTCGTGGTACATCTTCGTGTTTTCGGGATGTATGGTGAATCTGGAACCGTGTGCTTCAGTCAGGAGCTCTCTCAACAGCTCCTCGTCTCTGGGAACGCACAACCGTCCCCTCAGGCACAGCACCTGGTCTGTGAAAGAGAAGTCCCCTAGGTCTCCTGACAGTACTCTGTCGTGAAAGGACTGCAAGTACGGATCGGCCATCTGTCCTGTGATGATGCGGTCCATCAGCTCTAGCCTAGTCTGTCGTGTCACAGTCACTGCCCCACAGTGCCCCCATAACTCTAGGGGTCGCCAACTGCCCACCTCCTCCAAAAGGCTCCAACTCTGTAACTGTAAACTGGCCAAGTGTGCGGGCACCTTCCGGCTCAAGGCGTCAGCCACCACATTGGCCTTGCCTAGGTGATAGGAAATGCTGCAGCCGTAGTCCTTCAGGAGCTCCAACCAACATCTCTGTCTCATGTTGAGCTCCTTCTGATCAAAAAGGTATATGAGGCTCTTGTGATCCGTGAAAATCTCGAAGGTCTCACCGTACAAGTAGTGCCTCCAGGTCTTCAGTGCGAAGGCGACAGCTGCCAGCTCCAGGTCGTGGGTAGGGTAGGTATGCTCATGGGGCTTCAGTTGCCGTGAAGCGTAAGTGACAACGTGACCCATCTGCATGAGCACACCTTCTAACCCCTGCAAGGAGGCGTCCGTGTACACAACGAACTCGCCACTACTGTCAGGGATGGTGAGCACGGGAGCCGAAGTCAACCTCTCCTTCAGCTCCTGAAAAAACCCCTTACAGGCGTCTGTCCAAGTGAAGGGCACGTCCTTCTGGGTCAATTGTGTCATGGGATGTGCAATCTGTGAAAAACCTCTGATGAATCATCTGTAGTAGCCTGCCAGTCCCAAGAAACTGCGAATCTCGGTGACTGAACGCAGTCTCTCCCCCCTGAGCACTGCCTCGACCTTGGCTGGGTCCACCGCAAAGCCATCCCCAGAGATCAAATGACCTAAGAAGGTCACCTCCCTCAACCAGAACTCGCACTTGCTGTATTTGGCGTATAGCCTACGTCGTCTCAGTGTGTCCAAAACCATCCGCAAGTGCTGTCCGTGCTGCGTCTGATCTCGAGAATAGATGAGTACATCATCAATAAAAACCACCACGAACTGGTCCAAGTACGGTCTAAACACCCGGTTCATCAGGTCCATGAAAGCAGCGGGGGCATTGGTCAGCCCAAACGGCATGACCAAAAACTCGTAGTGTCTGTACCGGGTCTTGGAGACGTCTGCCTCCCTGATCCTCAACTGGTGGTATCCAGACCTCAAGTCGATCTTGGAGAACACCGTGGCACCCCGTAACTAGTCAAACAAGTGGTCGATCCTCGGCAGAGGATATCTATTCTTGATGGTGACCCTATTCAGCTGTCAGTAGTCCACACAAAGGCGTAGGGTACCGTCCTTCTTCTTCACAAACAGTACCGGGGCTCCCCAGGGAGACGCACTGGGCCTCACAAAGCCCTTCTCCAAAAGGTCCTACAAGTGAAACTTGAGCTCTCGTAGCTCAAGCGGTGCCATCCTGTATGGCGCGGTGGAGATGGGGCTAGTCCCTGGTACTAGTGAGATCTCAAACTCGATCTCACGCTCGGGCGGTAGTCCTGGTAACTCGTCTGGGAACACGTCAGGGTACTCTCTGACCACCGGGATGCTCTGGAAGTCTGCCACAGGGCTGGGCTCTGCCACCACTCAAGTTTGGAAGCCCTCACACCCCTGGCTCAAAAGTCTCACCGCCCGAAGTGCCGAAATGCACCTGAAGCCTCCGTCCACTGGCTGTCCGTGAAACTCGAAAGAAGGCAACTCCGGTATGGAGAAGACGATATTCCTCTCAAAACAGTCCACCAAAGTGTGGTAAGCGGACAGTCAGTCCATCCCCAGAATTACGCCAAAGTCCTCCATCTATATCATGATCAGGTTAGCTGGCAGACTATGTCCCTCGACCCTGACCTCGCAACCCGTGTACACCTCCTCAGCCACAAACAGCTGACCACTCGGACCTCTGATTACGAACAGATTCTCTAACAACGTATAGTCCTGGCCCAAACTAACTGCGAAACTGCCTGCGACAAACGAGTGCGTAGCGTCGAAACTGAAAAGTGTGTAGATGAGCCTGCCGGAAACTGAAACCATACCTGCCACCACCGATCCCGAAGCTCTGGCGTCCTTGCGTGTTAGGGCGTTGATACGCCCCTCAGCTCTAGGTGCGGACGAAGCAGCCACACTCTGCGTCGGACGGGTAGGTGCTGGCCGGTACCCTCCTCGTGACTGCTGTCCTCCTCCTCGTGTCTGGGAACTGCGGCCTCCTGCGCGCCCTCCAGTGCTCAGCGCGGGAAGTATCTGCTGACCTCCTGCCCTAGACGGGTAGTCCCTCCTGAGTGGCCCGGCTGGCCAAACTGGTAACAGAGGGGAACCCGACTCCTGCCCTCAGTGGGTCCCTGGTATCGGCTAGCCAGGGGTCTGGTGCTGGCGACTGGCCACTGTCGAGGGCCCCCAAAGGCCACTGATGGCCCTGCAAAACGTGACGGCTCTCCTGCGGACGCCACGTGTCTCCTCTCTCGCCGGCCCTGTGAAAAGTCTGGCTGAAAGGACCTCTTCCGCCCGCTGTCAGTGTCTCGCGCGGACGGGTTGGTCTCCTCGTAAGTCATGGCTGCCTCCACCACCCTCGAAAACGTAGGCAGCTTCAGGGGTTTGACATACCCCCGAATCGCAGGCTGGAGCCCCTCGGTGAACCTCCAAAGGCGCTCCTCCTCAGTGTCTACCGCTGTCGCTACAAAGCGGGACAGCTCCAGGAAACGCGTGCGGTACGCGCTCACGGTCATCGTCCCTTGGCAGAGAGTGTGGAACTCCCGCCTCCTCTGGTCCTGCCACGTCTGGGGAAGGTACTGCCCGCAGAAGAGGGTGACGAACCGGTCCCAGGTCGGCTCGTCCCTCTCTTGTCCCCGCACTGCCCTCCACCACCTGTGTGCCGCACTCTCCAGCTGGTACGCGGCAAAGGCCACGCGGCACTCCGCCGGGGGGCGAAGGGTGTCGAAAATCTTCTCTAGCTACTCGAGTTAGTCCTCTGCCTCAGTCGGGTCCTCATCCCCCTTGAAGGAGGGGGCTTCTGCTTCCGGAACTGCCTGAAGAGCTCGAAGTGGCACTGTAGTGGAGATGCTGGTGCACCTCCAGGAAAAGGTGCCTCGTGCATAGAAGTTTCGGAGGAAGGTGGGGGCGACGGTGGCCCATCCCCTCCCCCGTGTCCAGCGCCGCATCCGTCGTGTGGTCCCACAGAGGACTCCCCCTCCGCAGCCCCAGGGTGAGGCACTCGGGGCGGTGGGTGGAGCTCCTCTAGCACAATGTCCCGTATCAGCTGGGCGAGGTCCTGGGCCTAGATGCCCGAGAGTAGCGGCTGGTCCACTGAGGCGTCGGCAACGGTGCGCCCACCTCGCCGACCTCATCCTCGGCCGCACCTGCGGCCCGTCTCGCCAGTCCCGCGACAAGGCATCTCCTGCAAGGAGACGCAAAACAAAACGAAACACGTCAATATGGAACGATGCCTAACGAAAACGTCTAAGAGCTCATGTCAAAAGATATGTTGTGGTGGCTACTCTAGTTATAGACATGTGAATTGGTAATTTTCCAGTCAGTTGATTCACTTCTCAGGACGACCTTGCTCTGATACCATCTTGTAACGACCCGATTCCCGAGTCCCTACGAGACACAAGAGCCGGACCAACTCGACTAATCCCAAGACCTAGTCGTCCAACGAGGAAGTAACCAAAAGAGCAGTAAGATAAACCACATTCAGCATGAATATAACTAGCAGTAACAAAATACAACAGTAAGAAAAGGAACTACTACAGTATGTACCACCACAACAGTAGAACAACAATTATAACATAACATGAAACTACAAGTAAAGAAAAGTACAGAGAGTAACATGAACTACTCACTATAGTGGAACAAAAGGGGTACAAAAAGAACTGCGGTAACTCTACTGGACCCAACTTAGCCCAGCATCCTCTGCAGCCGCTAACCCTAGCTGCTCAACACCTGGTCCTGAAAAGTAACGAGTGTAAAACGTCAGCGAAACGCTGAGTAGAGTAGCAACCAAAACAAAAGAAGCAGTAGAGTGTACAATAGTTGTTATATTTTGCTACTTTCTTTATTTACATCTTTCTATTATTTCACGATTTATTTATTTCTTAGATCCTTCACTTGATCTCGAATGTTCCTCGTGGGAACGATCTTGATTGTAGTCTTTTCCGAAAAGTAGAAGTAACACGTGGTGCTCTCTTGGCCGGGAGAGTCCCCCGTGGTGATCCTACTCTCAGTCAACCACCCCAAGGTCGCTGACAGACGTAACGGTGACTACAGCACGCGCGATAAACACACGGGTAGCTACCCCGCACTGGCACATGTTTAGTCATTTCCGTTAACGGGTGAGCCCAAGCACAGCACGGAACCAGTATAGGGTAGAGCCCTCTCAGTAACAGGGGTCCAACCCCTCCACAGTAACCAAACAGGGGCCGTGCCCCTCCACAGTCCACGCACCCTCGCCTGACTACCTTGGTTTGCCCAGTGGGCCTAACAAGTCGGTGTAGGAGGGCCAGCAGAACCTTGGGGCCTGTGGGCTAGCTAGTACTCTCCCTACACTAGTAGCTCTCCTCGGTACTGTGTACACGAGGGCCAAAGTCGGTACAAAGTGGCCAGACCTAACCCCTGGTCCCTGGGGCAGCTAGCTCTACTCTGCACTAAGAGGTAATGTGTGCTCTCTTTGGTACCACGTACCCAAGAGACAACACACTTCCACGTCTTTCTTTCTCAGCTCCATCCATTCTCTTTCCAGCAGTTCTACTCCTAATTCCCTGTAGGGTTCCAGCTGTTTTAACTCAGCACATTTAGGTTTCACCATTCCAGTTTTATGTTCATACAACCCATATTCTCAATCATATTTATTCCCTTATAACAGGCAGCGGTTAAATCAATTTACAGGCAGCTATTATTTCCTTTCCACCTTTCCAAGACAGCAATATTATATACATATCACTAGCTTTCCAGTCCTAGGATTCATGCCGTACTCTAGGATCTATCATTCAATCTAGTTTCCAGTCCTAGGTTTCATGCAATACCCTAGGATCTATCATTCAATCTAGTTTCTCAGTCCTAGGGTTCACGCAGTGCCCTAGACTCTATTAATTATTTCACATTTGTAACAAATTTGATTAAGTAAATTAAAAGCCACTCTACCAGCAACAACGGGAGTATTAGGGGCATGGTCGAAAATCTCGCGCGCCTCTACAATCCCCAAGACTGCAATGTAACGGGGTCCTAACACAAGGATCAAACACAAGGAGTTTGTCAGAACAGTATATAATTACTGTAAATGGGTAGAGGATTTTATTCCGAAAAGAACGCAACTCGAAACACGGAAAACGGACTCCGAACGGGCCCTAAACGGGTCGAAAACGACGAAACTGTCCAAAATCAGACGTCTGGAACCTCTTCCAGATGTCTTAAAAGGTGGTTCAGATGATACCTTCACTCTGTGTAGTCCCTCAGACGTCCATAAGCCTGCAGGGGCATCTGGCTTAATTCCCAAATGTCTGATGGTCAACCCAGATGTCTGGAAGTCCTTTCCATCGTCTGGCACTACGGCCAGACGTCCGATTCGCGTCGGATGGCGAGTCTCACGCCCTCCCTAGCAGAACCTGCAAGCACCCATACTCGTTCTCAGTACGACGAGTCGCAGACGAAGGCGCGGCGGACGGCTGCATGGCCGTACGCGTGAAGAAAAGGAAGAAGACGAAATATCTTACCTGTCAGACGTCTAGACAATCCTCCGGACGTCTTCACGGTCGTCTGGTTGTAAGCCCAGACATTTGATTCTGAAAAAATTTCCAGAATCAGAGCTCCTCTCGCTCTCCGCCCGTCCGCCTGCTGCTCGAGCTGCAGTGGCCCCTCCGCGACACTCCACGCCCGCTGCTCCCCCGCCAGCTGGCTCTAGCTGCCCCGGCAAGCTCGAGCCCTCACGGTCGAGCGTCTCCTCACTCACGCAACACCTCCTTCCGCACACTTGCCGCGGCCGCTGCTGCCGCCGCTCGCTCGCTCTCGCACCGGCTGGGAGAAGAAGAAGAGGGACACGAAGGGGATGAGGGTGAGGGAGAGGGCGAGGTCCTTTTAAGGCCGCGCGGGGGGAGAGAGAGAGAGAGCACTACGCCCTGCAGGAGGAGAGAGGGAAAAAGAGGAAAGAGGGTGGCGGTTGCAGGTCTGCGCTCGCATGCGCACAGACGCAACCCCGTACGCCGCAGAAATTTAATCCTAGACGTCTGGAAGGGGTTCCAAATGTTTGGTCAGACGTCTGGGCCACCTCCCAGACGTCTTAAAAATCGTCTTGAACCCGCGTTCGTAATAGGTCCTAGGGGTAGACTATCCTGTTTTGAAAAGAAGAGAAGAATACAAGGTTATTTCTGCAAAATTAACAGCATTCCACAAACACAGAATAACCATAGGGTATTTCAAGGGTTTATTAAAGGTCATTTGGTCATTAATGTCTAATAAGTGGGTCCACGCAAAATGAAACAGGTTTTCACATATTTCAGGAATTAATGGACATTTGAAACCCTAAAAACATGACCCGCTTAATTAACTAAGGTTTTGGTTAGGATAAAATTCACCTAAACTCCTTGAAATTCATAGAAAAATATTCTATAGGGTTTGGTATCTTTGATTTGACCATCAGAACCCAATTTTACCTAAAATAGAGTCTCAAAAGGACAATTGCCCTAATTTAGGTTTTTGCATAAATTACCTAACCAAACTTGATCAAAACTAAAATCCAACCTCACCATTAAATTCTCTGGGTCCAAGTTTGGTTTATACCAAAATTTAGGCCCAATCTGAGATCATTTCGACCTAGTTTGCATTTTGGTCCAAGTTTAACTCTCTTAAATAGCATCTTAGGTTTTGAAATATTTGAAAAATACCCCTAACTTCTTCATCTTCTTTATGAATAAGTCCTTTCCACCATTGGAGGTCAACTGACCTCTAGGCGAGCTTTGCCCGAACAAAATTCTACTCAAACTTCAATCAAATATCACCAAATTTGGTGGGATTGATGTTCACACCGAGGGAAACCTATTGGGATCAATTTCAACTCCTAACATGATTCATGCGTGCAAATCCATGAAATCAGTGGGGTTCTTCTTGAATCCCAAGCAAGCTATGGAGCTTGTTTCCTATTCTCCAAGCTCTCCTAAACCCTATAAAAGACCTCCCATGACATTCCTCAGCTCCATAGCGAGTTTTTGAGCCAAAAATACCTCTCCCTTCCCTACCTCTGGCTCGCTTCAACTCGTCTTCGGCAACCCCTCTATCGCCGGCCACTTTGCTAGCCACAACATACCAAACACGGCCAATTCTACTTCCCCGACGTCTTCCGCATCTCACCATACCTGTGAGACGTCTCCTAACCCCATCTTCCGCATCTCGCCATACCATACGCAGCCTCTTCATCGGAGCCTTCACCTTTACCGGCACTGGCCATATCACAACCGGCTCCTCCTCTGCCCTCATCATCCGTTAGCTAGCCTTATCGACTCTACTCCATCTACACATCATCACCATGCTGCTACAACTCTGCTTCAGCCACGCACTCGCCTACTCTGACTCCATCTTCCATCTTGCTGACATACCTCCGGTGAGGCGTTCCCGCTGCCACAGACTGGCAAATGCCACATCACCGCGTCCACAAGCATCGCCTCGCCTCACTGAGTAAAGGCCCCAAAGAAATTTGAGGTTTAGCTCTCTCTATCACCACACCCGACAACTCTCACCTAGCACCACCTTCCTCGTCAGATCCCTACACTCGCTCTCTCGCCCTTCCACGCATGCCACCACATTTGCCATTCCATAGCGAAGGTTATGAAATGCTTTGACATGGCTGAGAAGCCTTATTTGTGATTTCAGGTATGTAGGTTGTCGTGCCATTATCGATGCAAGTTCTTCAGACATCTACTATAAGTGTTCATCCCAGGTGAAGCAGATTAGCCTCAGGAACGTTCCCAGCTGATCAATTAGAGGCTTTGACCACTCCAAGGATACCAATTCAATGGGAGATGCTGCTGTTGCTGCACGAGAAGAAGATGGGGACTTTAGTCCCACATCGTAAATGGCAGATCAGTTGAAGCCACATAAGAGGAAAAAGTGTTTCCACCTAATTGCTCAAGACACACCAGGGGTCAGGTCCCCGATCATGTGCCTCCTCGTGCTCACTCCTCACCCGCTACACCATGCAGGCTGGTCTGGTCCCTGGTCCGATTACCATATTAGTCAGTTTTGAGAGAGAAGAAAAGAGAGAGGGGGGTTTTGCCTAGCTCTCTAACTTGACAACACTTAGAAGATTTCAGAGAGGACTTTACCTCTGTTGTGCATGGCTACTGTAACTCTCCCTGAGCTTGAAGAAAGGAGGCCTTTTCCTCTGTGTGAGACTTGAAGAGAAGAAGTGAGGCCTTTGCCTCTGCTAGTTAAGGCATTTGAGCGCCTATTCTAACATCTGATATTCTGAGGAATTGATACTGCGGTTGACATTAAGTGCTTGTAAAACTTAAAGAGTATTTTGGTGATTCAAATCACCATTTTACTCTAATCTTTTTACATTTTCAGACTTGAATCTTCTGATATATCATTTTTCCTCTTGTAATAATTGCTTACATTTGTGATTCTATTGTGTTCTCTGAGGTTAAATTGCTATAATTGCTACCTGTGTTCGACGTCAGATACTCTTTTGAATTTGAGCTATAAATTGTATTTGTTCACGTGCTATTTTGGCTATATTGCAACGAAGTGATTTTAAAACCTTGATTTAGGATGTAAACAATTAGGAAAGGATAAGGATAACATCTAGGTTTTTGCACTTATGTTTTAAGGAAGGGATAAGGTTAGTATAAGGTTGGTCTTTGGGATTTAAATAGGTTCCTATGGCCAACCATATATGGATCTCCAAATAGGTTCATGGTAAACCAAATAGGTTGGTAATTAAGCTAGGTGGTCAGGTATAGGATTGAGAAAATTGGGTTCCTAATTAGGGTAGCTCTAGGGTTAAATAAGTTAGAGTCCAAATGTAGAAATTGACCCGACCTATTTATAAATGAGCTCAATCTTGAATCTCCTATCACTACAACATGCCTTACTTTTGCCGTCGGTTTAAATCTCAAATCACCAACGGAACTCAGTGATGCCATTATTACCGTCACTGTTTTGCTTTGCCATCGGTTAGAGGGCTAATCCAATGTCAAAATAATGTTTGACCATTGGACGGATTGGATATTTCGACATCATTTCAAAATCGACGAGAATTCTTTTTGCCCTTAGTTATATAATAAGCGACGATATATGCAAGTCACTTTTTCCTGCCTTTACGCACCCTTTTGTTTATTTTCGCTGTCATTTAGGTAAATTTACCATCACTTCTATAAGCGACAAAAAAAATTATTTTGTTGTCATTTTTCTTAAAAGCGACGGCATTAAGGTGATTGCAAAAGGATTTGTGACGTCATTTATTCAGATAAGCGGCAGCAGATATGTGATGGTGAAAATATTTTCGCCATTGCTTATTCTAAGAAGCGATGGCATAAAACAAGAATAATGATTCTTTCGAACTTTCTATGCCATCCATTATTAGATAAACAATGGTAAAAATATTTTTGCCGTCACATATATGTTGTCGCTATTTGAATAAGCAACGACAAATGTAATGGTTTTTTTTCTTAATTACCAAATGATGGAAACTACCTACTAAACCTACTTAAAAGTCTTGCTTTTATAGAAAAACAAGTAATGGAAATGAACAAAAAATTATATTTCATAAATATAAAATCTAATACATTAAAAGTTTGAAAATGAAATTTTTAAATAAAAAAGGTTATATGAAAAAAATAAGAAAAGAAAATGGATAGAAATCAAAATACAGTTGCCCCAATGCCACCAGCTCCACCTGCACCACCCATGGAGTCATCGTCGTTTCGTCTATAGATGCTGGGATCTGTGTAAGATGGATGCTCCGACTGACCCTTCTTCTGAAGAAGGGTTATAAGTGTCTGAAGCTTATCATGCATGGCATTTATCTTATTCTTCAACTCTACCTCTCTCTTCTCCCTCTCCTCCTCTTGTCTTTGTAGTGTGTCAATCTTTCGATGCAATTGACAGATGACACTAAATGAGATGGCACCTTTCCTCCCATATCAGGTGGTACTATGAACGAAAGCATCGTTGTCCGATGGCATCACTCTCCTAAATGCCTCCTCCACATGCAAAGGTTGCTGGACGCTGTCAGAGGTCTCATTAGTGGGAGATGTAGTAATTGTAATATTTGGTCCTAAATATATTAAAAAATATTATTATAATATATATAAATATAAAGTTATAAATTTTTTAAGTTTAGGAAACTTACATGTTTCTCCTAGTATGACTCGTGAATCCACTTATGAGCACCCTCAACTGCAACCTTTACTGTGGGTGACCTCATAGATATCCATCCTAGTCATTTCCATCCCATCATGTGCAACGGACGGAAAATATAAAAGCAATATAATTAGGTTAAAATAACTTTAAAATAAAGTAATATTTAATTGAAAAGTAATTTCAATACTTACATAACCGCTCCTAACCATCTCGATGCTCCTTTGACCCAAACAATGGGTTTGTGGTGGAGCTTTAGCCCTATTGGCCTTTTTTTTTACTTTCTCCTGTAGACATATATAATAGTATTTTTTATAAATTTAAGATATATGAAATTAATAAAATAATTTTTAATCACTTACTAACCTCTGTCTTCGGATCTAGCCAATGCTCTCATGCCTTCTTCCAATCGTCAGCCATGACATTGGAAGGATAATTCTCCTTTGCCTCGTCGGGTGAACTGTAGTTTGAAAAAAACTAAATACCAAATATAAATTGTTAGAAATAGTATATGAAATTATGTATATAATAAAAATGTAAATGTTTAAAAAATATTACATTTCTTTTAGTCTCCAATATATTGAGTGGCATTGGGGTTGTCACCCCAATTGCAATTTGCCTATGTTAATTTTTAAAAAATATATATCAATCTTACTTTATAATAATTTTAAGATAAAGTTATAAAGGAAATAACATTGATAAATGAAATTACCTCCAACTGATGGAGGAACTACCTCTTAAGCTCTGCAAGCACCTTCCTCCAGTCAAAGTAGCAAATGGGCACAATGGACTTAACAATTGTGCCCACTCGACTGATGAAGCCCAGGTAATTCTCTGCCTCCCCTATGGTTCTAAGCCTGATCGTTATTCTCAGGTCCTTAGGGACACACTGGAAGTTTTGATTCTTTGTCTTCCCCCATCCTCTTCTTACTTTATCTGTATAAACATTAATCATATTCATTATATATTTCTGAAGTTATAATAAACTTTAAAATATATAAGTAATTTTAGACTTAAAAGTATATGAGTTCTTACCTTAACTTATGCCCGCTGGTAAGTGATCCACATGAACTGGGGACGTATTCCCCACCAACTCAACCTCCACCTCCTACCTCTCCCACCTCCCCCCCTCCTCCTCTCTCGCCTCCTCTCCATCCTCCTCATCTGATGCTTCATAATCTAGATCATCCTCTACTTCCTCTTGCAAGGTCTGAGCAATCACCTTCCCCTTTCCCATCCCCCCTGCATGTAGCAATTGTGCCATTTCCCCTGGATGTACGAAACATGACTGGGGGGGAGCTTGCTACTGAGGGGGTGGCTGAACCTGCTGTTGGGGGGGTGGCTGAACCTGAGAAGACGAATCGAGCTACGTCGATGGCTACATCTCAGGAGGACCCATTCTTTTGGGATTTTTCTTAAACAACTTCATCTGTAACAAGTATAAAATGCAATAATTAATACAGTTGTAAATCATTAATATATAAATCATCATTGAAAAAAGTTTACAAAACAAAAGAGAAATTTTTAAAAATTTCGGCAGAGTTTTCCCTTAAATTTGGAGATTTCTCTATAAACCTACATATTATAATTAAAGTGGGCACACCTCACATTAAAAAAAGTGCAACGACAAACCACAAGTGGGTACACTCCACATCCATTCGAATAAAATCTACAACACAAGTGGGTACACCCCACATCTATTTAATGAAATAAAAAGCAATATGTGGGCACACCTGACATCTAGCAAAAACCTATAATTTCATCCAATTAAATTTAAGACATTGAAATTATACTTTAAATACAATAGCCTCCAAGTATGTCCGTCACCGATAACCTGTAATTCAAGAAATAAAACTAATTAAAATGACAGTAGAGCATGATTAACAAATTTTGAATATGTGTGTGATTGGTTTAAGTTTAGTTATTTATGATGTATAGAAAATGCAAGTTGTAATTTAGGTTTCTTAAATTTGAATATAAATTTGATATAAATAGAAATGAAATAAAGTAAAAAAATTGTTACTAACCTTAGATGTCCACATCTACTGCATTTGAATATATATGACCTTCTTCCGTTAATTCTTGTTATGCTTCAAACTGTGCGTCAAAATAATTGCGCAGTACCATTCTTATTAGTATAACCCATCCCCTTTGGCAATTATCAGGGACATAGAAAACTTGTGCCACTTGACATGCCAATGTGAATGATTCATCAGACTAAAGAATGTGACGATTAGGATTTATACTCAAGAAATTATGTTTCTTGTCAATTTTGAAACCAATGTCCTTTTTAAAAACATCAAAATAATGACATTTAACTAGGATAACTCTATGATCATATCTGAAGCTGATCCCCACAAATTCTTTGATTTTACTATAGTATCCATCTGGACTGGTGGAAAGATTTGAATCAACAACTCTAGCTTCTTGTGTAACCTTCCTATCATCAATTTCTTTTATTCTAAATCTGAACCAATTTATTATGTACTTAGAGTGGTAATGTGCATAATGTAATACTGAATCGACAATTACATCACAATTTGGTACCCATCGTGGGTCCTTATCCTCTTTTAATTGATGAACTCGATCTTTAAACCAATCTAAGAAACCAAATTCGGTTGTCCTTGAAAGAGGTAATCATTCTAATTCCTTGCAAAATGGATCAATTTCAGGAATTTGTTTTAAAATATATAGATGCGCGCAACGCCTATCATTTTCTGAAATAGCCTTGTACTATGTATGAAGGATCGACCTTCCTCTAATATCAAAAATTGACATTCTTCATCACTGTCATTGTATTCCCCCTCATAATTCCTTTGAAGTTTATTAAAGCGGTTGTCTATTTCATTCATGTAGATGGACATAAAATTAATACACTCCTCCATAAAATAACCTTCTACAATTGATCCTTCCGGCTTTTCCTTATTCAAAACATAATCTTTAAGATTTTTCAAAAATCACTCCACAGGATACATCCATTTGAATTGTATAGGTCCATCAATTCTCACTTCATTTGCAAGATGCAACGTAAGATGAACCATTACATCGAAGAAGGCTGGGAGAAGAATCTATTCCATATTACAAAGAGTAATGACTATTTGTTTATCCTAGTAATTTAGCATATCATTTTGTAGCGTCTTTGAACAAACAGCCTTGAAAAGCCTGCTCATCACTGTGAATGAATCAACAACTGCTCTAGCAATATCACTCATATCGCCAGTGAAAACGATACTTGCATATAAACGTGTGAGTCATGACTTTTCAAGCCAGATATCATTTTCTACGCTTCATTCACACAATGAGAAAGCTGCAAGGAAAACCCATTTGGCATCTGAATTTCTTTTAAGAAGGAGAGCTGTCTACTCTTCTAGTCCTGATTCAAGCTGTAAATAGCAGGTGGGAAGTAGCCATCATCCTCATGAATATGCAGCTCCAGACGTTTCCCTAAGCTCTTCATGTCTTTTCTTGTTTTCACCGTGTCCATTGGATCATCGGTCAGATTTAATACATCTAAGATGTTATCCATCACATTCTTTTCGATATGCATAATATCTAAATTATGACATATTGCAAGATCTTTTCAATATGGCAGCTCCATAAAGAAAACACTTTTCTTTCAAAATCCAGAATCCCTCGAGGCCGTCTGGTCATGTTTGAATGGTCGACCCAACCGTATCTCACCCATTTCTTATAATCTCTCCATTATAACCTAACCTAGCAACCTGATAGAATCTGTACTAAGTTTATTCTTTTGATTTTTCTTTGAATACAAACACGTCCTACCATCAAATTTACTCATGAATTGTGTCGTTCGCCATCTATGCTCAATAGGTAGAAATCTGTCATGTCCTAAGTAACAAAATTTCTTACTTTTCGACAGTCGTAGGTGATGAGTATCTTCCATACAGATTGGGCAAGCAAGCTTTCCTTTAGTGCTCCAACGTGACAAATTTGCGTACGCTGAGAAGTTGTTTATGGTCCACAACAATGCTGCAAGTATATTGTAGAATTCTTTCTTTTCTGGATCATACGTCTTCATGGTGGTGAACCACAACTATTTTAGTTCATCGATTAATGGCTAGAGATAAACATCTATTGCATTTCCTAGTTGTTTTGGACTAGGGATTAATAGGGTCAACACCATCATTGAGAATCTCATACATAAGCAGGGAGGTAAGTTATAAGTGACCATTACCACTTGTCATATAAACTACAATGGGTACATACTCTTAAATGGATTGAATCCATTGCTTGCAAGACCAAACTGCACGTTCCTTACTTCTAAAATGAATGAATTGTTTCTTTTGTCAAATCTCTTCCACCCCTCTGAATCAATAGGATGACTAATTGCACATCAATCATGCAACCTAAAACACCTGAATTGAGCTAGATTATAACATAACTTCGAGTCAATGCATGCATAAGTATCGTAATTCGCATACTAGTTAGTTTATTAGTCATATAGTTAATATCATCATTTTATGGCCTGAAAGAGATATGATTTTAATCGCAGATGATTCAAAGCCCTAGATGTCAGATTAGACCAGACAGATCTGATCAGAACGACGACGGAGTCCAACGGTTCCGAAATCATCCCGATTAGACAACCAGAGCATCGTGTTCAGTCCATAGAAGAATGGAGATCATGGAGCCAAAGGACAAAGATCCGAGCCTCAGATGAAGAATCGAACTGCACGAATGGATCCGAATCGACGATCGCAGTCTAACGACGCAAAAAATCAACTCGATCGGAGGTCTACATCACCAGATACAAGGAAAAGAAGATAGACGGCCATGATGATGCCACGTGGCACCATCACAGCCGCCCCCTCACCATCGTGCCATCTATGAAGGCTGCATCGCACGCTGTAGGCCGTTAGATCTTCATCTAATGGCCACGAGCGCACCACATCGCTTGGTGAGGCCAGATCATAATAAAGATAAACAAACGCATATATACAGTAAGAGGTTTGTGTAGCGCGTTGGCTTACGCACGCGCGTGTAGGCACGAGACGCGGGATCGAGCCTTTGCATTGTGTGAAATTGAAGTAGTTGCGTGCAACCTCATGTTGGCGCGATTATGAGGCCATGTGGCGTGATCAGAGCGTGCTGCGGCCGAAAGCATGCATAATTCGCAATCCCACGCATTTTTCAGACAAACACAGCGAGATGCATGCGTTAAGGCAAGGGGGATCTAGAGATGTGCAATCATCATTCGACAATGCATGACGTGCCACGTGTCTTCACCTGAACGAATCCGAGCATAGAAGGCCTTTTGAAAGTTATTTTTAGGCCAAATCAAAGCCGTTGATCTCCCGATCAACGGATCTGATTATCCAAAGGGTTGTTACACAAGATTAAGGGCTGAAATACACTTTTTGCCCTCCACAAAAGCTATAAAATAAGGCTTAGGGTCCCCCAATTGAAGGCATCCACTTAGAACCTCTCTCTTCCATCAACTCTAGACATATTATGTCTTCTCTGCAACTCTCCATCCCTCTGCAACTCTGCTCCAACTTCGTCCCAGCGCTCTGGATCTGAGGTGATGCCGCATCTCACACAAGCATCCTACAAGCAACGTCGTTTCTCTACCACTTTCTTCTATCTCTCTCTCTCCCTCTCTCCCTATCTATCTTTACATTTTGCATAGCAATTTCTATTATGAAAAACTCTTTATCAATGCAATGAAATCTATCTTATGAATATTTAATGCGTCTCTATACATATATACATATATAAATATCTTGTTAGAACTAGTTTCATTGAAAAGCTTCCGTTAAAAATTGAGATTGCCTCCCTGCGAACGACCCGGTACTCACCAATTTTATAAATATTATTTGTCGTCGTGTTTTCGCACGATACTACAACTAAACAACTTTTAATCATGATCACGCAGCAAACAAGTTGGCGCCGTTTCTGGGGAGGCAATGGAAATTTTTTAAGCTTTTCGGTGAGTATTTGAGATTTCTAACTCTCTACATTTTTCGCTGATTTCATTTGTGCAGGAAATAAAGAAATCTGAACCAAACACAACAATGATGAAAGTGCGGATTCGAACCTTAGGTAAGTACCCGTAGTTTAGGTTAGTTAGATTTATGATTTTCTTGAACCGTAGGATTAGTTTGAATTTGTTTGCTTATTAGAAATATATATACATTTCTCTTGATTTCGAGCTAAAATAAAACTTTATCTTAAAAATTCAACTCGCAAAGATCTGCATGTCCAAAAATTCTCAAAGCTTTACTGGACGTAGATTCCAAAGTCAGGAACAACATATTCAAATTTTGCGACAATCAAAGTTATATAAAAATTTTAAAAATTCGTGCACTGATCTGTTATCAATACAAATTTTGTTCCTAATTTTTCAGAGTTCAAAATATCATAGGAATTTTTATATAACTTCGATTGAAATGAAATTATTGGCACTAATTTTCTGAGAAAGTCAAGAATTTTAGAAAAATATAAGAAAAATATTCTTTGCTTGTTTGATTACATGAATTATCTGATCACAAACTAGGGGTCAAAATAGATTGCAAAACCCCAATACAGTTTAAATATGGAAAAAATAGGAAACGTGCATTAAAAATTATTAAAAAATATTTTGAATGCCTAGTTAGTTGTGCAAGAAGACCAATTTATTGCATTCTTGGGTCACACCACTCATCTGATTTTTAACTTAAAAGAACATCTAGAACCATCTGTGCTTAAGGTTTCACTCTAAGGATAGAGCACACCTGCATTTTTATAATTAAAGGAAATCTATCAAACAAATTGGGATTGGTAAAACTTTTGTGTGCCTCATCAGAACCTTGGTTGAAAATATTTAATCAAGTGAACCCTAAAACACGCTAACATGAGCATTTGAATCTTAAAATATACTTCATCATAAAAATTTACTTGTGAACCCTTTGCCTGCGCACTTCACATCTCTGAAATCAACTTTATGGGCAAACACCCCCCCAACGCCCATCATATTCCAAAAGCACATCAAACCCAAAACTAAAATTGAGTAGACGTGCCCTAGGCAGGACTAATAGACTTGGGACTTGAAACTAAATTGGGCTAAGGTCAAGGCCTTGTCTACTTGGACCCACTAGTGACAAGAAAGGTCAGTGCGGAACCGCGTTAACTTTTAGTGGTGTCCCATCGTACGGGGTGTCCTAAATGGTCCCACCCTTCTGGCCAGCCAAGTAATTCAAGGGTTGATATAACCTAGTCGTGTTTTGGGGAGCCAGGATCAGGTCTAATTAGGGTTGGCACTCTAAGGACTAGTTTGATTGCTTGTATTGAAAGGGCGGGGTATTCTCTCATCTGTCTTCTCTCTCTCATCTATTAACTTTCTTCTAGTACATGGATGCTAAAAGGTCTCTAAATCCTAATTTGGTACCACCTTTATAGAGTAAACTAAAGAGATGACCCAATTTTTTTAATACACTCCAATATCCAATTGCCATGACGAAGAACTGATTGAGGAGGAAACCATGAACCCATACTCCTTTGCCTCACACTATTCCTCCTTTTCTCCCTATCCCAACCCTTCCCTTACATCAACTTCTTCAGGTTGGGAGAACTCTCAATACCCGAGACTTGATTCCATTGCCTATACCTCATATTCCTCGGGTATAGCCAGGCCTATCTCGAATCCCACACGAATCTCTAGATATCAAGGATCTATATAGTCTAAAGAGACACTCTCCATACAGGACTAGCACTTGGCTATCATAACCAGTTATCTTGACCAGTTCAGCTAAACTCTTCTCTCCCCAGATCATGAATATGCTTCAGAATCCCAATACCTAGAATACCAATCCTATCCTTGAAATCACTATTCGAATTATCCCAATCCCACCCAAACAACTTCAACATCTCATTGGGATAACCCTACACCAACCAACCAAGGATATGATTCTTACCCTAGGTATTCAAATGATAGATATTCTAATTTGATTGAGCTCAAAAACTCTGAAAATTATTATCCTCATCCTGATCAAATCCTTGACCATGGTGGTGATCCTGAGATCACCCAATTACTCCAAGTAGTCCAGGGGATGAGAGAAGCTAATAAAAGAAATATAGATAATCTGACAAAACAATTCAATAGAATCCGGAAAGCACAAGGTGATAAAACTGGTCCGAGTATGGAACAAGTTGGTGGTAAGCCACTCAAGGATGAGGATCCAACCTTAAGTATGACATCTTATCAAATCCCAACCTCCACATACACTAAACCCACCCACCAGCCTTGTGATTTTAGAGAACAGATCCTTTTTGATATCCCAAAAACTGACTTTGAGGAGGAAGACTCACTTGAAGAAATACATCTTGATTTAGGCACTAAATTGCAACCATTCTATTTTGAGGAGACAATTCATAGTGAGCTGGAGTATGTCTTTTATGTTTAAAGACACAATTGGACAACATGGATGATTTGGGAGAATCAGAGCATGATCAAGGAGAGAGAAAGATTAGGGATAGTGACACTCCAAGCCATGCATGGTTAGATGGCTCTGATGTCATCTCATTTGAGGATTACCATGATCAGATGTGCTTAAACTGTCCCATCCACCAGAGTCCTAAGGAAAAACTTGACCATTATCCCCAACATCTTGAGATTGAACAAAATAGACAATTCCCTTATGGAAAAGATGTTCAAAAAATTGCAGAATCACTGGGGATAACTTATGAGGATCTATCTGAGGAAGTAAAGAATTTAGCTGAATCATGGAATCCTAAGGAGTTTGATTTGATTGATGAAAAATAAGAAGACATTCCCTCAGAAGATATAGTCCAAAAAGAATTTGCGGTGTTGACTATTCCACACCCTGATCTTACTCCTCCCGGTGAAATGGTTCTAAGGAAAAATGAATTAAAACAAGATTTGAGAGACTCAAATGAGACTTTTGATCATCCTAGGGATGAGATGGACCACTGGATCTTATTTGATTTACCAACTTGACATCCATCCATACCTAACTTGACTTGCGAAGTAGTTTCCTATACCATTTCAGACTACACCACTCAGGTTCCTCCTTTCCATTTGCCATCACTTTCATTACCCATATGATTTATTCCCCACAAACCACTCTGTATCCACCTCATCTACCTTCCTCATGCATCAATTCTTAAGGTTACCACTATCTACTTTCCACTATGACACCCACACTAATATTCCTCTCTTTTGTAGCATCTGGCTGCAAATAGTTTCAAGCCCGTTCACTTTATTTCTCCGACCCTTTGGGCTTGGTATTCACCATCAGCTGGTTTGTATTTGTGGATTACTGATCCTTGCGCTGCATGACCATATCTTTATTTTAATCATGACCCAACCCATCAATCTAATCATTCATTTTTGGGTTTAAGACCAGCAAATGACATTAAACTTAGCACTAGCTAGGAGGCAACCTAGTACTCTGTACAGGTAGCTCTGCATCCTTTGCATCGATATCAACCTAGATTAACAAGCATAGTCAGGTGATATCCCCTCCTCTTGCTTATTATATTTTTCTTTTCATGCATACATTTCAATGAGGACATTGTAATGAATAGGCATGGGGGGGTGGACATTGCATGTCTTATTTTTATGTCTAAAAAAAAAATGCATTTAGGAATAAAGAATTTTTTTTAAGGTTTTATTTGGGATTTATTCTTAAGTTGATTCCTGAGTTTAGAATCCAGTATAATTTCACACTTACACATAGACTTGGCAATGGATCCTCTATGAAGACCGATAAACATCTTTAGTTTGTCGAGAAGAAGCAGTGCTTCTTCTCCTAAGCCCTTGGATAGTAATTAGGGACTCAGGCAAACAATATTCTAACAGATCCACCAAACACATGTGAAATGAGAGTAGAAAGTTTACTGGTGCTCTAAGGCTAGTATGAGGAATCTTAACTCCAGATAATGAGATAATGATACTCGAAGTTAGGCATAGTTTTCACTCTTGATTTCTACGTACAAGTTCTTAGTGCGAATAGCTTTTGAGAGCCACCAAAGAAGGCAAAATACGTAGAGAGTGGGTTCTGATAAAGCTATGACTAAGGTGGATGGTCACGACTGTCCTTTACGGAAACCTCGGCTGAAGGAGGGTATTAATGTCAAGGTCAGAAATATGTTGTCCTATCCATTACTTTCCCGATGCCGAGAATAGGCACTTCCACCAAATAAGCCACCCGATATCCTCTTGAACACCCACAATCCCGAATAATGCCTCGTGAATAAAAGTCGTACGTGTTACAATGTTGCGTTAGTAGATGTCTGAAAAAAAAAAGGAAGGTATATATGTCTATGCATATAGAAAAAATATGCATATATATATATATATATATATATATATATAAAGAGAGGAGTAGAAAAAAAAAGTTCATAAGTGCTTTTAGAGTTATTTCAAGTGTATTGAGGCAACAACACCCATCAACCTCATGATCCACCAAATACAGCCTTGACATACTTTTCTGTATTTCTGGCCACCTGAATACAGGCTGAGGAATGCTGATTTAGTCGTAGAGTTATCAGAATCTAATCAAAGTGTTATTTCCAGGAGAGACCACCAAATATACTGATAAATCTGGTAAGATTGTGAGCTTAAAAAGAAAGAAAAGAAAAAGGAAGAGAAAGAAAGAGAGAGAATGAGTACAAAGGAATTAAAGAGAGCACAGTTTCTCGCCTCTCTCTGAGTTAAATTATTGAATAATCTGCAAATCTAGGTTCTAAAGTACTAGTCTATATGTAACACCAGATGAGTGTGAACCACCAAAAATAAATCCACTTGACTCAAAGAAAAATCCTTCTTCCTAACCCAAAAGCTAAGGATGAATATACAGGTTACCTTATAACCCCAAGGGGAGAAGTTTGCCTATCCCAATAGATTTTTACTAAGGATCAAGTACGAGCTTTAGATGTGGATTGACTTTTTACTTGGATCCGTTGCATAGACTACAACAAAACACATTCACGATTATCTGGATTACTAAAGTATTGGATGAAAACAAAAGACATAAATCTCTAGTCAAACTATTGATAGAAATCTGTCACGTAGGACCACTTTGCATTTACTCTTGCATTTGCTAGGGACTAGCAAGATTTAGGCATGGGGGTGTGATTGCACATCAATCATGCAACCTAAAACACCTGAATTGAGCTAGATTCTAGCATAACGTCGAGTCAATGCATGCATAAGCATCGTAATTCACATACTAGTTAGTTTATTAGTCATATAGATAATATCATCATTTTATGGCCTAAAAGAGAGATGATTTTAATCGTAGATGATTCGAAGTTGTAGATGTCAGATTAGACCAGACAGATTTGATCAGAACGATGATGGAGTCCAACGGTTCCGAAATCATCCCGATGAGACAACCAGAGCATCGTGTGCAGTCCATAGAAGAATGAAGATCATGGAGCCAAAGGACAAGGATCTGAGCCTCAAAATAAAAATCCAACTGTACAGATGGATCCAGATCGATGATCGCAGTCCAACGATGTAAAAAATCAACTCTATCGAAGGCCTACATCACCAGATACAAGGAAAAGAAGATGGACAGCCATGATGATGCCACGTGGCACCATCATAGCCACCCCTTCACCACCGCCCCATCTAGGAAGGCCGCACCGCACGCTGTGGGCCGCTAGATCTTCATCCAATGGACACGAGCGTGCCATGTCGCCCGTCCAGGCCAGATCAAAATAAAGATAAACAAACGCATATATATAACAAGAGGTTTATGCAGTGAGTTGCCTCACGTGCACATGAGTAGGCGCGGGATGCGGGATCGAGCCCGTGCGCTGTGCAAAATTGAAGCAATCGTGTGCGGGTGAGAGCAGGCACGATGGCACGATTGTGAGGCCACGTGGCGCGATCAGAGTGCGCCGCAGCCGAATGCGCGCATAATATGTGATCCCATGCATTTTTCAAACAAATGCAACGAGACGCATGTGTTAAGCCATCCGATCAAAAGCTCGGACGACTTACATTGAGGTGAGATTAATGCTTGAGTAGCAAGAAGAAAAAGATGAAGGCGCGGGTGAGGGGGACCTAGAGACGTGCAATCATCATTCGACGATGCATGGCATGCCACGTGTCGCCGCCAGAATGAATCTGAGCATAGAAGGCCTTTTGAAGGCTATTTTTAGGCCAAATCAGAGCCGTTGATCTCCCAATCAACGAATCTGATTATCCAAGGGGTTGTTGCACAAGATTAAGGGCTAAAATACCCTTTTTGCTTTCCACAAAAGCTATAAAAGAAGGCCCAAGGCCCCCTAGTTGAAGGCATCCACTTAGAACCTTTCTCTTCCATCAACTTCAGACATATTCCGTCTTCTCTGCAGCTCTCCATCCCTCTGAAACTCCGCTCCAACTTCATTCTGGTGCTCTGGATCTGAGGTGCTACTGCATCCCGCATAAGCATCCTGCAAACGATGTCGTTTCTCAGCAACTTTCTTCTATCTCTCTCTATCTCCCTCTCTCCCTCTCTCCCTATCTATCTTTACTTTTTACATAGCAATTTCTATTATGAAAAACTCTTTATCAATGCAATGAAATCTGATCTTATGAAGATTTGATGCGTCTCTATACATATATACATATATAAATATCTTGTTAGAACTAGTCTCATTGAAAAGCTTCCATAAAAATCAAGATTGCCTCCCTGCAAATGACCGATTTTATAAATATTATTTGTCATCGTGTTTTCACACTATACTACAACTAAACAACTTTTAATCGCGATCACGCATCAAACAATGATGTGTTCTTCCATCTTGAAATTTACAATCCTGTTGCCATGTCATCCATCGTGCAGTTTTAGTTGATATAAAAAGGTGTTGAAGCCTAGGTGTCAGTGGGAGGTAACGAAGAACCTTTTAAAGTTGTTTCCTCTTATTTTCATTTTTATCTTCCTTATATCTCTCAAGTCTACATTTGAAACAGTTACTCAAGTTTGCAAATTCATTTCTAAAAAGAATGCAGTCATTTGGACATGCATCGATCTTCTGATAGTTGAAACCAAGCTAACGAATCTATTTCCTTGCCTCACACCATGAAGTCGGAAAAGCATTTGGGTTATTCAACATCCCAGCAATAAACTAAAATATTTCTGACATGAATTTAGCACTAGCTCTATCCATAACCTTCAGTTGAAACATCTTCAACAAAAATGACAACTTTGATATTTTCATAACATCGGGGGCAATAGGATCCTCAGCCGCCTTAATAGCATCATGGAACGGATCATGATTGAACTGATCTTCCTCATCTGTATTTATATCCTCTCCTACTTTCATCTCATTCAACATTTCTTGTATTTCTTCACCTCCGCTATCACCAATCTCCTCATCGATCTCTTTATCAACAGTGTTCTAATTGTTTATGACTTTCTCAGTAAACTCCTCTCCACGAGCTACCCATGTAGTATAATGCTAGCACACCCATTACAAATTGAGTGCTCGAGCACAGTATTACAATCATGCAAGGAATCATTCAAACATCTTCTGCATGGGTAGAAGATAGTATCAAATTGACCACCTCACCTAAATATTTTCCTATCATCATCAAAGGCCAATCCAGGAATGAAATTACTCCATCCTTATATCTGGTGTAATCTGAACCCCACAATCCAATCTAAGATTTATCCATTGTAACATAAAATTTAATGTAAACAAATCACTTATTAGGAAGGGAAACGACTGAATGATGTGTATCTTGATTAAGATTTTCACTTTATAGCCCATCCTCAAAGATTTGATCACAACTTAGGTTTGCTCGTTACATGTAACCTTAATGCAGTGAAATTTCGACAGCATCTCCATGCACTTCTCCAGTATACCTCCCAATACTAACTTTAACTAAATTTCCTTTAACACCCAATTTAGGGCACTGCAGGAAACTAGATAAGATTAGTTGGTATACTAGAGAAGAGTAAGAAGAAGCAGCCGAAATTTTACCACACAAGGTTACATGTAACAAGAAAAACTAAGTTTTGATCAAATCTTTAAGGACCTTCTTTAGTTCGATACTTCACCAAACTAAGGTCGATTGAGTCTTATGGCATGCTATGAAGACAACACATCATGCATATAAGTGAGGTATACATACACTTCCTGCATTATCGGTATAACATTATCATATGTCTCGACGGGCGAGTAATTTGGACACAATTTGACTCGGAGGACTTTTACCCTATGGGTTAGAATACCTAATGTTTGGCTTTGCGTGCATATATCTTCTTTAGCAAGTGTGTGCAACTAAACAATAAGCAATTTGAACATTAAAGAAATTCAACAAAAAACTAAAATATCATTTAACTAAATTAAAAAGATTGAATGTATATATACCTCTAACTACTCAAGCCTTCGAGTGTACCCGACACTATAACCTGCAATTTCAAAATCAAAATTAATTAAATAACATATTATATGTTAAATGTTAATAACAAATACATTCTCATTCTAAGGACTTGGCAAAAATTGACAGCTGATCATATATATCCTCCCCAAATGCACTTCCATTTAGGTGAAATCGAATGACCAAATCCTTATCCTATGTGTGATTATTTGTTCTTTTGAGCAAACCTTTCCCCTATCCACAAACCCGATAGGGCTCGATAAAGAAGGGCTCCAGTCAATTTTCCTTCCAATAATCATACTTGTAAGAAGGTTGCAAGCTATTCCACTCATTTCTAGACCTGCAACTTGAGAGTCAGACCATGAAGGCCATGCTTAAATGGAAGACAAAAGGATAATTTAAGAATGATTTATCAACCATAACACAACCTGGACCAACCCAACACAACCACATACCTAAACCCTAACCCAAACCAAATGTGAAAACCATAGCCCAATTCAAATCCTAAACCTTAAACCCTAACCCAAACCAACCTTCCAAATGCTAGCCCAAGTCAAATCCTAAACCCTAGCCCACCCTAACCCTCCCCCAACTCAAACCCTAAAACCCTAGCCCAAGCACCATATACGCAACCTAATACTAAACATAAACAAAATATATTTGATAACACTGCATATGGGGGTGATAATTCTGTTAAATAGGGACCATCTTAAGAATAAAAGGAACAACATAAGTAGAATGGGAGCATTGCATGCATCATATGCCAATATTTCTTACAAAATAGTATTAACGACCATTTGTATAAGCACTTGTCAAAGCAAACCTCAGATGAGCAATTAGACTGCACAGATGGATTCAGAACGATGAACGGAGTCCAGCAGACTCAAAATTGGCCAAATCCGACATCCGAAGCTCCCACAATGGGTCCAAGAAGTTCTGACCATTGATCTGATGATCAACGACCCTCGATGCACCACGTGGTGCCCGCTCACTGCGCGCCGCTTCCACCTTCAGCCGGAGATCAAATCTCAGCTGTCGATCTCTGATCGGACGGCCAAGAACCGCGCGCATGCCCGCAGTCACCGTGACAAAGCAGCAGGCATGGCGTAGCGGTTAACGCGCACGCCCGCACCCATGCGACGCTGGTTCGAGTCGCGCGGTATGGGAATTCGAAGGCAGTGAGGCACGTGGATGAAATTCAGCCGTAGATCCGCACTTGGACGGTGGCGATAGCACCACGCGGCGCACCCTCAGGCCGCGATCAGCCACGCGTGCGTGCACGCCAGACAACGATGCCCGCGCACACGCACGCTCAAGGCACAATCCAAGTGTGCCCAGGCGAAGATCTCAGCCGTCCGATCTTTGATCGGACGACTCTCATGCCATGCTCGATCCAGATCGGATGGCTCTCATGTCGCGCCCACAAATCGAGCGCGAAGAAGAACGGCACGGGCGTGCGACCAATGGGATAGGGACTTCACCGACGCTTTTGGAAGGGTTTTAGCGACATCCCGGACATCGCTAAAACCCCTTCTTCCTTTGGAAAGCCCTTCTCCCTATTTAAACCCCTTCCAACCACTCATTCAAGGCATTCACTACCTTTGCAACTACTCTACCCCTCTCTTAGCTAGCTTTAGGCCCTCTTGTAATTGCCGGAGACGATGAGCCGCTGACGGAGCCTTCTCCACCACCGTGGCTGCCTCGCCGCCTTCCCTCTCTCTCTCTTTCTTCCTCTCTTTTAAGCTTTACTTTATTTATGTTTAAGCGTGTATCTAATGTTGTAATTTATGAACTAAAGCTGCATGATTAATGAAGTTGTTTTCCATTCAGTTGTCTACTTTATTTCCTTTGCAAGTTGCATTTTAAAGAAAGAAACGACTCTAACCCTAATCTCTCTCTCTCTCTCACTTTTCTCCTGCACCTTTTCACAAGCAAAACTCCACGATTTTCGTGACAATAAGTGACAAGAAAAATCCAATTTTCTTGCCTCCCTGAGATCGACACTTGGACTCACATCTGTTTCTTTACTTTAAAACCGACGTTGTAAGTGCGAACTATAACGACACTTCTTAACACACACGCACGAAAGCACGTCAGTTTTTGGCGCTGTTGCCAGGGAGGCAACGGATTTGTTTTGTCACTTCCATTCCACATCCATTCTCACATCGTCTAATGCCTCGTTTCCTTTTTACTTGATGGGTGCAGGAATTCGGTGCTTGGAGGGCAAAGCGACGCATCCCATGACGATAACAAGGGAGTAGGTGCAACAAGGACCGGTAATGAGTAATTCTTCACTCATGACTGTTTGCTTGCGTGGAAAACTAAAAAAAAATTGTAAAAATTGAAAAAAAATGGCGTGGTGTATGATTACTTGACTCACATCCTTAACACATCACCCAGCAAAAAAAAATGCACTCTAATATTTTGAATAAATTCTTGGAGTGTTCTTTTCTCTTTTTGAGTGGTGTTTGCGAAGCCACGGTGGATTGACTTGGGCCGCACCACTTAACCCTAAAAATGACTCATCTAATAGAAGCTGCATGATTATTAGGATGAGTACATTAGGGTTTTAGAGCCTCTACACAATAAAAGGAAATCTACTTTCACCAAATTGTGTGCAAAACTTGACGTGCCCACTGAAACTTGTCTGAAAACACTAAGATATGTCAACCCTAAAAGACACTAAAGTAAGGATGAAACACTAAAAGACACCACATCTTAAAACTCCTTGCTTGAAAACCATGTTTTGATAGAAGCACACACAATGAAAGCGGAAAATTAAGAGGCACCACCCCAATCAACGCCTCATCACATAACCCTAGCACAAGCACTATCCTAGCCCTTTTAAAACTGAGTAGACGAGCCCTAGGCAAGACTGAGTTAAGTCTCGAAAGGTGAGGTTTTGTTCGCTAGGCACTTGGGTTTCATTCCCTTGGTAGAATCTGGTGACTAGGCTGCGGGGCAATGTTAAACGACCGTGGTTGTGGGGTCTACAGAACCGGAGGCGCAAGCCAAAGGAAGAACCTTCCCTGTAATCCCCTCATAATCAACCTGGCCAGATTAGCCTTGGGAAGGGGAGTCCAGTGCTTACGGACTTAATCACCCTTTTTGAGATTTCTAGGTCTCCTTAGGAATACACCATAAGGACTAGGCTTGTTTGCTTGATTGAACACACACTTCTCGCATCTGTCGCTCTCCGCATCCCCTCCTGTTCTTCTCTAGTGTATGCACAGGAGATGCTCACTGCATCTCGAGTTGTTTGTTTTGGGACAGGAATCTAGGCGATGTGATTCTGTTAGAAACATGGCTGAACCTAGGGTAGATGAGGCTGAGGATCAACCCCCACCAGACACAATGGCCATCATCCAAGCCCAAATTAATGCAAACCACCAGCTTCAGCAACAACAGATCCACACCATCATGCAAGTCATACACCGGTTACAGAACCCACAAGGGCAACCACCACCACCTTTCCAAGGCCCACAAGGGCAACCACCACTCGATGTACCACCATTTCAGGATCAACCGAGGCCCCTCCATGATTTCTATAATCCTTCCGCTATTAGAGTCGAGCCACACCTTTGGATCCCCGAAGGGGGAGATGATTTTGAGTTAAAACCAAATGTCTTAAATCTGATCCAGAGCCACTTCCATGGAAGCTCAAATGAGGACCCCTTTCAGCACCTAGAGGATCTCGACCGCATAGCACAAACTGTGAAACCTAGGAACATTAGCCTTGACATTGTTCTAATTAAGATATTTCCCTTCTCGTTAAGAGACAAGGCTTCTCACTGGCTTAGAACCCTAGGTAGACCCATCACCACCTAGGAAGAACTGAGGCATGCATTCCTAAAGAAATTCTTCCCCATAGGAAAGACCAATGCCCTCAGAAGAGCTATTACTACCTTCACACTCTAAGGTGGGGAACAGTTCCATGAGGCGTGGGAAAGATTTAATGAACTTTTGAGGAAATGCCCACACCACGAAGTACCAAGGTGGAAATTGGTCCATATTTTCTACCATGGTCTGGACAGCAACCTACGGAACTTCGTCGATCCCTCATGCGGGGGGAACTTCCTGAATAAGGATGAGGAGAGCGCGTTTGAGCTCTTTGAGTCCATGAGCGAGAATTGGCTCAACAACTCCTCCATGACCCAGTTTAACAGATCCAATCAACCCCGTGGTGGGATTTATGAGGTACAAACAAATTTTGGAGTGGTTGACCTAGACATCATTGCCAAGAAACTAGATTGAGTGGAATTGGTGGACAAAAAGATTGATGAGCTACTAAACCAGACTAGAAACCCATTACAGACCTTCTCCCTAGCAAAGGGAGCACATAATGTTGACCTGGTCCAGCCCTTAACCCAACTGAACCTAGAACAACCCCTGACCACGTTCCAGGGAGGGACCTTTGCTCCCTCAACCCTTGATTACTCTCTTCCCTCTCCATCAACATCGGCTATCCTTGAAGATATGCAAGCTGTCCAAGGTTATACTAAACCTGACCCTTTCTCCAACACTTACAACACTGGCTGGTGTAACCACCCCAACTTTGGTTGGACAAATCAGAAACCACCGCAATTCCAAAACACACCCAGGCCAAACCAGCAGCCACACTTGCCCCCTATCAGCAAGGACCGCCAGTTAGACCCCCATATAATCAAAATAGGGCAGCCCCTTCCCCACAAAACCAAATGGACACCCTAATAATGATGATGGCTGACATGAACCAGAAACATCAAGAGAAAATGGCCTTGGTAAAGGGACAGTTAAGTGATTGCACAGCAATCATAGGTCTTAATTGACCTAGATTAGGCTAAAACTTAGCATAAGTTAGGGAAATTCATGCATACATAAGCATTATCTGCATCATTATTGCCCTTCTTTAGTTATGCATGAAATAATGTTATAATGTACTGATTAAGGGCATTATGTCGATTGCAGGCAATAAGCAGATCTGGAGCTAGATCTGGAGCAAGATCTGAAGCTGGATTTGAAATAACGGGAGTTGTAGCAAAGCTGGAGCAGAAGGCCTAGTTTAAATGTAGGAATAATAATGTAAGGGGGTTAAAGGTTTTTTATTCTATTAAGTAGAAATACAGCAGTAAAATTTGAAGAGCTTAGGTCCATCCTAGTCCTAGGATAGCCTAGAGACCTCCCCAAGCCTTAGCCACCATTAGATTAGGTCACCACACCCTAGGAAGCCCTAAAACCATAGTTCCAACCCTTATCTGGACGTCCACATAAGTTTTAGGACATCCAGGACCCTTAGCCAACTCCCGCACACTTCAAACCCACTTCTGCAGTGTTATTGGACGTCCAGAGACTTTGTCAGACATCTAATTTCTGCAGAATACCTAAAACAGAACCCGAAATCCTTCCTGACTCTGATTGGACGTCCAGACAACAAGTCTAGACTTCTGATTTTTGAGTATAAGATGTCTGATTATATTATTAGACGTCTGATATTGCTCTCCAATTCCTATTTTGAGATTTAAGCCTTGATCTTGGATCTCTAGGTCCCTGAACCCAATTCCAACCCCATAGGAACCTAAATTAAGGTGCCCTAACCCTAGTACATCACCTCTAGACCTCCCTAAGGACCTAATTAGGTCCTCACTAAACCTAATTGACTTCGATCTTAGTCAATTCCATCAGCCTATTCAATTGGACTCATTGAGTCCAATTGAGCCCTGATCTCAGCACACGCAGTCCAATTGGACTCAGTGAGAGTCCAATTGACCTAGACCTAAATTAATTGAGTTGTTTTACTCTCAATTAAGTTTCCACACACCCAATTAAACTTGTATTAAGTTTAATTGCACTTTACGTTAGTGAATTAGGGTTTATAACCCTAATTTGAGACATATCTTGACCTAAACCCATTAGAACCTAACCTAATCAACCTAGCCACCTAAGTTTCGACCCACACACACCCACACACACCATACACATGAAAATACCTAGCCTAGAGTTCTCTAGAACTCCCTACCATGTGTGGTTGCCTTAGTTGCCAAAAATAGCAACCATGAGCCATTCAACTTTTAGATCCACATTTGGTGGATCTAAAAACCACCATCCACCCTCTCTCTCTCACTCTCGCACGAGCTCCCACCATAGGCCTCTCTAGGGAATTCTGTAATTCTCTAGAGAGCTTCCCTTAGGTCTATAAAAAGACCCAATGGGTGGCCATTTGCACCAATTCACTTCCTTGGCTTTCATTCCACTTAAGCTACCCACTTCCATCTCCACTCCACCTCCACGAGTAGAGCACCACCATGGAGGCCACCATCTCCACTCCAAGAAGCTGGATCAGCTCCCCAACCTCTCTCCAAGGGCCAGCCTAAGCTCCATTGGCTGCCCCTCCTTCTTCTCTCAGCCACTCAAAGGCCATCGGAGACCACCTCCGAATGCCCTTCCTTCTGCTAGATTAGTAGCTTAGCTTTTCGTATATTTACTGCTTTTATTACTGCTTAGTAGCATAGTCTTAACTTCTCCCCCAATGATGCATGCGAAATCCCCCCATTGATTCTTGTATGCAGTCATTTTCTGGTAGCTAGATTTCCGTTTCAAGCATTTATGTATAAGCTTTCATTTATAGTTCTGTTGCAAACAACTCTCACTGAATGAGTAAAAAAAATGTTTTATATATATATCTCTATCTCCATGTTATGAAATCACAATGAGCTTATTGATTGCTATCATATTTGCGTGATTCAAGTTGCCTATCTTAATTGCCTATCCATTCTGCAACTAAGCATGTCGTACTTAAATACGTAATAATCACGAACCGATATGCGATTCTAAATAAAGTAGAGCTAGATAAGATCGATTTCAAAAGTAAAAGCAACGCCTCCCAGAGACGAACGAACGAGACTCAAAGTCTCGTTATTTTTACAAAACAATATCCTTGTTGGATCGTATTTCGCAACTATACTATGACGCTTTTATCAAAAACGCGAGCTATGATTTTAACGGACAAAATGGAGCCGTTGTCGGGGAGGCAACGTCATCTTTCTTGATTTCGATCTTTTAATTTATCACTGACAAATCTGCCTCTACGTCATTTTTGATGTGCAGGACAACACGAAACAAAAACGAGATCTGCGCACACGCCGAGCGCGACGAAGAAAAATTAGGTGCACATCATCTATCTTAGATTAGGTTTCTCTTTCTGAACCCTAGGAGTAAATTTACTTGCTGCAATTTCCTTTGAAAAATTCTTTGCGAAAAAAAAAAATTCTCATTTTGGTGAAAAAAAATAAAAACAAAAAAGAAAAATTTTGAAAAAAAAATCTAGATTAGATTTCCTTTCGAGTTTAGGTTAGTTGAAAAAAAAAAAGAAAAAAAAAGGGATATTTTCTATGAATCTTTTGAAAAATTCTTTTCGAAAAAAAAAAACGTGCAAAAGTTTTGAGAAAGAAAAAAAAAATCTTTTTGGTGAAAGGCATGAATTTCAAGTTCAAACCTCCTTAAAGAGCTTTTCCACCATCTTCTGATTTTCGGCTATATTTCAATTCTAACTTAAAAATTCGATTGCCGAAAAATTCGTTAGCGAAAAATTCTAAAATTGGAAAGAAATCTTCATTTTCAAATAATATTTCAAATGCCACCGTTACTTTAAAGAAATTCCAAGTATGAAATTTTTAAAAATTCACGAAGTACATAGGGGTCAAACTGACCCAGATTCAAAATTTTTCAAATTTCAAGAAGCAATTTCGAGCAATCTACGAATCTGTTTTGACTAAAAATGGTGTGGTCTGAAAGATGATCTCATTAGCTTTATTTTCCATATTTTTCCCTAATTTTTGAATGTCATTTGGTACTATTTCAAAGCGAGAAACCATCCAAGAGTCAAAGTTCCAGATCTGACCCTCTGACATTCAAAATTCCCTAAAAATTCGGTTGAAATAGTAAAAATTCCAAAAAAAAATTCCCTGAAAAACTAATTTAATAATGAATATACTCAAAAATTTTCAAATTAATTTGATTCCAATTATTATCATAAAATCAACATTATTTTTGTGGTCTGCTGAAACGGAGAAAAATCCTAGAACTGCATGCAACTTAGGTTAAATCCTTAGGGTTACAACTAGAGACCACACATTAGGCTAACTTAGACTTAATCAAGTCTACTTAGCTGGTGGGCTTGGTCACCTTGTAGGCCACTCAACTCAAACCCCACTAAAGAAAATGGGTTAAAATTAACTTTAAATACGAAATCAACCTGAGTTCGTTGTCATACGACTGGGTGAGTTTAATCTCTCTTGCCAAACCTGGTGACTAAGTCTGCGGGGTAGTGTCAAATGACCGTGGCTCGGGGGTCAACGGAACCGAAGGCGTAAGCCAAAGGAAGAACCTTCCCCTTAGTCCCCTCGTAACCAGACTGGCTGGGTTAGCTTGAGAGGCAAGATTCATTTTCAGTCGGTTGTATGATGAACTTATCTTTAGGAATTTAAATCCATAACGAAAAATCTGGTCACCTGATGTATAAGTACCGTTTGATTGACAAGGCCTTAGCCTTGTTCTGCGTGGCTACACCAACCCAGGGGTTGGGCGGTGTATGCACGGAAGGAGGTCATTCGACCTCACTTGGTTGGACCTTGGGAGCCACTCCCAAGGAGGCAAGTCACCTCGCCCGGACCATCTTCTCCCCCCATTTCTTCTACTCCAAGAGCTACCATGGCAAATCCTGGACTTGGACCTAGATCGGGTCAAGACATTGAGAATCTGGACCCGATGGCTCGTCTGGAAGCCCGGGTCACCGAATCTGAGGAGCGGCATCAGCAGAGCATGGATCGTATTCTGACGGCGCTTGACAGGATGCAGCACCCACCACGAGGAGAACAACTGCAGGATTTTTACTACCCAGCTGCACCTATCGTCGCACCACTAGTTAGAATTCCCGCAGGCGGAGACGCATTTGAGCTCAAGCCCAATGTAATTGGGTTGATCAGCACTCATTTCTATGAGAACTCAAACGAAGATCCATTCCAGCACCTTGAGGACCTGAGTCAACTCGCTGAAATGATCCGACCCAGGAATATTGATCTCGGGATTGTTCTGATGAAGCTTTTCTCGTTCTCGTTGAGGGACAAAGCTTCATACTAGTTCAAGACTATTGGGAAGCCAATTAGAACCTGGCTGGAATTACTATGTGAATTCCTGCAAAAGTTCTTCCCAATCGGTCGAACAAATGCAATGCAGCGCACAATCATGACTTTCTCCAAGGGAGCTGGGGAGAAATTACATGAAGCATGGGATAGATTTCACGACCTTCTTCGGAAATGCCTGCATCATGGTATACCCAGATGGCACTTAGCCCAGATTTTTTACCATGGGCTGGATGACACACATCGGTATTTGGCCGATGCATCTAGCGGTGGGAATTTTCTCGCAAAAGACGAGAACAGCTCATTTGAGATGTTCGAATCATTAACAGAGAACTACATGAGTGCCGCATCTATGAACCAGTTCCAGCAGCCTGGTCAGCAGCGGGTTGGTGTCCATGAGGCTCACACCGATTCTATTCGAGCAGACATGGATATCACCGTCAAGCAACGGGATAGAATAAACCTAATTGAGAAGAACATTGACCAGATCAATCAAGGTCAATCTAACTCGAGCTCTGCCGCCGCAAGATCCTCCTATGCACCCCGAGCCCGACCTGCTCGAGTTAATCTACTCACTCGGGATGCATCTTTTTCGTATTTACGAGATCCCACATATCAGGATCCCGTGAATAATCCAGATCTGGCACCTTATGACCAGGGTTATGCACCACCCACAGATTATAATGCGTATCCCCGTGACGGATATACGTCTCAGATATCTCCGGCCTACGAGGACGTCAGCGCTATCCAAGGATACGGGCGTAATAACCATACTCGGAGACGTATAACCCTGGTTGGCGCCAGCATTCGAACTTCTCCTGGTCTGGTAATTCACAGAGACCACATCAAGATCCACACTACTAGACCAGGCAATACGGGAATGCGCAAAACATGTATCCTAGGCAGCAACCATTCTCGCCTCAGTAGCAGCAACCCCACTCGTTATACCAGCCGCTGCACCAAGCTGCCAACCACCCTCCAAAGCGGGCCAACCCTTTGGAGGCGCTGAAAGAGGAGCTGCAAGAATCGATGAGGAAGTCTACACAAGATAGCTTGCAGATAATGAAGGCGATGGCTGATCAGATTCAGACCATACAGAATATGCAGAACTAGCTGTTGCAGGAGCATAGGACCCAGGGAGCCTTGCCGTCCCAACCCATCCTGAATCCTCGATATGTGCAGAACCAGGGTGCCCTGCCTAGGTTTCAGGCACCGCAGGGATAGGCACACACAATACTACATGCGCCTCCTGCACCACCTGGTTACGTGCAAGGCCAGCTGCCTTTGCAGAATCCCGCGTATTCAGCCCCTTCCGCTCCCCCAACACCTCATGGACAGCATGCCGATGCACACGCTGTCTCATTGCGGAGCGAAAGGAAGACATTCAACCCACCACCTAGGTAGGCGAGTCCTGATTTTTGCCACCCTTCACTGCAGGCAAGTTCAACTATGTCTTCATCATCTCAGGAGCCACCTATGGTAGATAAGGGTAAGAGGCCACTCAACCCTGAGATTTCCGTCCCTTTTCCTGAGGTTCTGACATGAAATGTAGTACGGAGAAAGGACACATGGAATTTCGAGGACCTAAAATCGATGTTTAAGGAAGTACATTTTCAGGTCCCCCTCCTCGAGGCAATCGATCACATTCCCACTGTCGCTAGGTTCTTCAAGGACTATTGTACCCCGAAGTGGCAGTCGAGAATTGGACGACAGGCAATACTGTCGAAAGAAGCTAGCACCTTGATTCTAGTTGACCTACCGATGAAGAAGAAAGACCCTGGCACCCCACTCATATCTTGCTTCTTGCAGGATTCTCCATTTGATCGGGCCCTTCTAGATTTGGGTTCGTCCATCAACTTAACTCCCACCGCCGTATTTGATCGAGTTCGATTTGGGGAGTTGAAACCCACCTCGGTTACGATTCAGCTGGCTGACAGATCAGTCAAAACACCGAGGGGGGTGGTTGAGAACGTGATCATGAAAGTCTGCGAGTTCTGCTTTCTAGCAGATTTTTTCGTTCTCAATATGGAAGTTCCTCCTAATCTTCGTGATGCACCAATTATTTTGGGTCGCCCATTTCTGGAGACAGCCCGAGCGAACATCGATTGTGCATCCGGGTGTATGGAGATTGCCCTAGGCAATGAGCGACTTCGACTAGACATATTTAGGGCAGCAAAGAACTTCGATTGTGATTGAATAGTGGAGGATAGTGAAGACGAAGATTTGGCTTACTGTGGTAACATTGGGCTCCTTTGTGACGACCCAATGTCTCATTCGTCTACACTATCAAGGTTCTCGGACCTCGATCCACATGGGATTGCAACCACTACATTACACATATCTTCCCGAGGATCTGACTGTTTGGGGTGTGCTTCTGACCACAGCACCCCTGAATCTATCTATCTTGATCCATATATTACTTAATCGCCCCTGTTATTACAGGAAGACGTGACTATAGCTAACGGGTTTCCCATTAACGCAGTCACAATCGATTTCACAAGGAGCGACTTAGCGGGAATTCATGTGCACATGGATCAGCAGATTCCCACCTTCGAGTTTGCTCCTCCCACTCCCATTTTTGACTCAGACCCACTCGTGATCAAATTGAAGCCCGTACCCACTCCACACTTTCTTATAGCTAGACTTTTTGGAGTAGGGGTGCACAATCAACTAGTTCGCATCTCCAGACCACTAATCTTAGGAGCATATGAGCACATCTTTCTCTTAATCTTAGCCAGCTCCTATGCTAGAAATGACACATCTGATTGAGTTTTCACCCAGCTGGAGGCGTTAAACTCAGCACATATAGATAGCATATATCCCACATTTCACCATCATCTATACATAGTCATTTTTATACATAGCATATTTTTCCTTTAGCATATTTCCTTTGCATAGTGCATACTGACAGGTTGGCCAGTGCTGAATGTACAGTTTTAGGAGCAATTCCAGGTGACTTCTACCCACTCATCCTTTGTCAGTATTTATTTTCTTTTATATTCATGCATGAGGACATGCAAGAACATAGGCATGGGGGGGTAGATACAGAAAAACTGAAAAAAATTTTATGCCAACAATTAGGAAAACCTCGAAGCTGCATGTAAAACGTACTTTAGGACCTTAAATAAAAGAACAACCAACTCCACCTCCAGTGCTCGCATTGGAGCTAGAAATCATTCGCAACAGCCACTTCTGACTCACCCACTCACCTTTTATTCTAAATTTAGGGTCAAGCTGATTGTAACCCGATACGGGAATTTCACGAAGTACAAATTATATGAGGTTACATATTGCATTCATGAATAAGATTATTGTATTAAGAGAATGCATTAGGGATTTTATCCTTTAGTTGATTCCTGTAATCTGGAATCCAGTACAACTTTTCACATACACGTAGAATTTGTAATGGATTCACGGTGAAGGCTGATAAACATCTTCAGTCTGTCGAGAAGAAGCAGTGCTTCTTTTCCTGAACCCTTGGACAGTGTTTTGGGAGTCAGGCAGATTTTCCACTAAAAATCCACCAAATAGTGTGAGATGAGAGTAGAGTGTACTGGTGCTCTAAGATTAGTGCGGAGAATCTAGAATCCTAGATAATTAGGTGATGATGCTCTGAGATGAGACATAGTTTTCGCTCTCAGTTCCTGCGTATGCATTTTGTGTGAAATTATGAGAGCCACCGAATAAGGTAAATACGTGGAGAGTAAGTTTTCATAAAACTAAGGTTAAGGTGGATGGTTATGACCATTATGAAATCCTCGACTGAAGGAGGGTATTGATGTCAAGGTCAGAAATACATCGTCCTATCTGTCTTTCCCGGTGCTGTGAGTAGGCACTTCCACCAAATAAGCCACCCAATGTCTCTTGAGTACCACCAATCCCTAATAATGCCTCCTCAATAAAGTTCATGGATGTATGCTAGTTGTGTGATGTTGAAAAAGAAAAGAAAAAGAAAAAGAAAAAAAAAGAAGAAAAAAAAAGAAGAAAAAAAGAAGAAAAGAATGAATATTTAGTGTTTATTTCATCGAGGCAATACCACTAAATAAAATTGAGCTCCACCAAATATGGCCTTAACCTATTTTTCTTGTGTTTCTGACCGCCCGAATACTGGCTGAGGAATCCCAACTTAGCGTTAGGGTTATGAGAACTCAATTAAAATGTTAATGCCCAGTGAGACCACCAAATACAGATCCTATGTGTGAATCTGGTGAGGTTGTGAGCTCTAAGAAAAAGAAAGAAAAAGAGTAAGAGAGAATGAATACAAAGGAATCAAAGTGAGCATAGTTTTTTTCATCTTTCTCTATGTTGAGTTACTTAGTAATCCGAGAATTTGGATTCTGTAGTACTAGTCTCTATGTAGCACCAAGTGAGAATGAGTCACCAAATATATAATCCCTTCCCTCAAAGATTCTCTACCTAAGCCCAAAGCTGGGGTGAAATTCATAGAATATCTTGAATACCTCGAGGGAAGAAGTCCGCTTATCTCGCTAGAATTTTTACTAGGGGGCAAGTACAGGCTTTAGAGGTGAATTAGTTTTTCACTCAAATCTGTTGCAAAAGCTACATAGCTGCACTTTCACGATTGTTTGGATTTCTAGAGCATAGGATGGAAACAAAAGGTGAAAAACCTCTAGGCATACACTTGATAAAATAATCAGTCCCTTAGGGACCCTTGCTGTAAATAATTTGGTCTTGCATTTGCTAGGGTCTAGCAAGATTTAGGCATGGGGGTCTGATTGCGCAGTAATCATAGGTCTTAATTGACCTAGATTAGGCTAAAACTTAGCATAAGTTAGGGAAATTCATGCATACATAAGCATTATCTGCATCATTATTGCCCTTCTTTAGTTATGCATGAAATAATGTTATAATGTACTGATTAAGGGCATTATGTCGATTGCAGGCAATAAGCAGATCTGGAGCTAGATCTGGAGCAAGATCTGAAGCTGGATTTGAAATAACGGGAGTTGTAGCAAAGCTGGAGCAGAAGGCCTAGTTTAAATGTAGGAATAATAATGTAAGGGGGTTAAAGGTTTTTTATTCTATTAAGTAGAAATAAAGCAGTAAAATTTGAAGAGCTTAGGTCCATCCTAGTCCTAGGATAGCCTAGAGACCTCCCCAAGCCTTAGCCACCATTAGATTAGGTCACCACACCCTAGGAAGCCCTAAAACCATAGTTCCAACCCTTATCTGGACGTCCACATAAGTTTTAGGACATCCAGGACCCTTAGCCAACTCCCGCACACTTCAAACCCACTTCTGCAGTGTTATTGGACGTCCAGAGACTTTGTCAGACATCTAATTTCTGCAGAATACCTAAAACAGAACCCGAAATCCTTCCTGACTCTGATTGGACGTCCAGACAACAAGTCTAGACTTCTGATTTTTGAGTATAAGATGTCTGATTATATTATTAGACGTCTGATATTGCTCTCCAATTCCTATTTTGAGATTTAAGCCTTGATCTTGGATCTCTAGGTCCCTGAACCCAATTCCAACCCCATAGGAACCTAAATTAAGGTGCCCTAACCCTAGTACATCACCTCTAGACCTCCCTAAGGACCTAATTAGGTCCTCACTAAACCTAATTGACTTCGATCTTAGTCAATTCCATCAGCCTATTCAATTGGACTCATTGAGTCCAATTGAGCCCTGATCTCAGCACACGCAGTCCAATTGGACTCAGTGAGAGTCCAATTGACCTAGACCTAAATTAATTGAGTTGTTTTACTCTCAATTAAGTTTCCACACACCCAATTAAACTTGTATTAAGTTTAATTGCACTTTACGTTAGTGAATTAGGGTTTATAACCCTAATTTGAGACATATCTTGACCTAAACCCATTAGAACCTAACCTAATCAACCTAGCCACCTAAGTTTCGACCCACACACACCCACACACACCATACACATGAAAATACCTAGCCTAGAGTTCTCTAGAACTCCCTACCATGTGTGGTTGCCTTAGTTGCCAAAAATAGCAACCATGAGCCATTCAACTTTTAGATCCACATTTGGTGGATCTAAAAACCACCATCCACCCTCTCTCTCTCACTCTCGCACGAGCTCCCACCATAGGCCTCTCTAGGGAATTCTGTAATTCTCTAGAGAGCTTCCCTTAGGTCTATAAAAAGACCCAATGGGTGGCCATTTGCACCAATTCACTTCCTTGGCTTTCATTCCACTTAAGCTACCCACTTCCATCTCCACTCCACCTCCACGAGTAGAGCACCACCATGGAGGCCACCATCTCCACTCCAAGAAGCTGGATCAGCTCCCCAACCTCTCTCTAAGGGCCAGCCTAAGCTCCATTGGCCGCCCCTCCCCTCAGCCACTCAAAGGCCATTGGAGACCACCTCCGAATGCCTTTCTTTCTGCTAGATTAGTAGCTTAGCTTTTCATATATTTACTACTTTTATTACTGCTTAGTAGCATGGTCTTAACCTCTCCCCCAATGATGGATACAAAATCCCCCTATTGATTCTTGTATGCAGTCATTTTCTGGTAGGTAGATTTCCGTTTCAAGCATTTATGTATAAACTTTCATCTATAATTCTGTTGCAAACAACTCTCTCACTGAATGAATAAAAAAAATGTTTTATATATATATCTGTCTCCATGTTATGAAATCACAATGAGCTTATTGATTGCTATCTTATTTGCGTGATTCAAGTTGCCTGTCTTAATTGTCTATCCATTCTGTAACTAAGCATGTTGTACTTAAATACGTAATAATCACGAACCAATATGCGATTCTAAATAAAGTAGAGTTGGATAAGATCGATTTCAAAAGTAAAAGCAACGCCTCCCAGAGACGAACGACCGAGACTCAAAGTCTTGTTATTTTTACAAAATAATATCTTTGTTGGATCGTATTTCGCAACTATACTACGACGCTTTTATCAAAAACGCGAGCTACGATTTTACCCAACATTAAGCCAACTCTTGGACTGTAAACAACAAGGATCCCCACATTCCCAGCCACAATTGAACCTGCGAAACATAATTAACAGAGGCCCCAATTTGCAAGGGTTCCAAGGCAATCCCGGGCAGGCTCACATGGTCCAGCTAGCCTCGCAAACACCCCTTGGGTTTGGTGCTTCTTCATCCTCGTCCTCTCAAGGATCAACCCATGGTTCCAATGCTTCTACGAATGCGGTGACCTTGAGAAGCGGCACCAAAACCTAGGATCCCAAATGGCCGACTCTTCCCGAGACTTCATCCGCTGAAATACCCAACTCAGAAGAGGCACCAGAAAAACCCATGGACCCAGAAATAGACCCAATCCACATCTAGACACCCTACCCTGAGGCCTTGGAAACAACCAGGAAAAAGAAGATTGTTGTGGAAACTGAGGAGCTTTTGGAGATCTTTAAGCAAGTATAGATTAATATCCTACTCCTCGAAGCTGTTAAGCACATCCCGGCTTATGCCAAGTTTTTAAGGGATGCTTGTACACCCAAGCGTAAGCCAAGGCCTCAAGCACCTAGGAAGGTTGTGCTCTCCGAACAAGCAAGTTCCGTAATATCAAGCAACCTTCCGCTCAAGCGAACTGACCCAGGAGCGCCCCTGATTTCCTGCAATATCGGGGACATGACATTTGATAGAGCGCTCCTGGACCTAGGTGCTTCTATCAATTTGATTCCAACAACCCTGTACCACTAATTTGGTTTCGGAGAGTTGACACCCACACCTGTCACCATCCAGCTGGCTGATAGATCAGTAAAAACCCCGAAGGGGGTTGTCGAGGACATGATTGTACGGGTCAAGGACTTCTATTTCCTGGTCGACTTCTTGGTGCTCGACATCGAAGTCCCTGAAAAACTATAGAACGCACCCATAATCTTAGGCAGACCTTTCTTAGCCACGGCTAAGGCAAACATTGATTGTGACACGGGATGTATGAAAATCACCTTTGGAGATAAGAAAATGCAATTGGATATCTTTCGAGCGACAAAGTCTTTTCATTACGATTGTTTTAAGGAACATGATCCCGTGGAAACTCTGCTCGAGGAATGCCTCACCCTTAGTTCTATTTCAGACCACCAAACCTGTAATGACTATTATGACCCGTCGCTACCCGTGGACCTCTGTAAGGCTGATTACCATCACACAACACCATTTGAGGAGATCGATGTTGATCAACTCCCACCTTTTCCCTTTCCGTCAACTGTGTTTCCACCCTCACCCGAGCTTAAGCCACTGCCCGAGAATCTCAAGTATGTCTTCTTGGGACCTGACCAGACCTTCCCTGTGATTATTAATTCTCATCTAACCAAGGATCAGGAACTCAAGTTGACTGCAACCCTTTTAGAACATCAGGCCGCCATTGGTTGGACCATTTCTAACTTAAGAGGAATTAGCCCCACCTATTGCACCCATAAGATTTGCCTAGAAGATGGGGCACGACCCTCCCGCCAGATGCAGAGACGATTAAACACAAACATGCGGGAAGTCGTTAAGAAAGAAATTATCAAGTGGCTTGTCACCGACATCATCTATCCTATCTCCGATAGCCCCTAGGTGAGCCCCACTCAAGTGGTTCCAAAGAAAGCTGGGCTCACCGTTGTCACCAATGAACATGGCGAATCCATCCCCACCCGCACCACCACCGCATGGTGGGTGTGTATTGATTATAGGAAGCTCAATGAAGCCACTAAGAAGGATCATTTCCCCTTGCCATTCATTGACCAAATCCTTGAAAGATTAGCAGGGCAGAAGTATTTTTTCTTCCTGGATGGATATTCAGGATATAACCAAGTTGCAATTGATCCGGAAGATCAAGAAAAGACCACATTCACTTGCCCGTACGGCACGTTTGCATTCCGTCGAATGTCATTCGGGTTATGCAACGCACCTGCTACATTCCAGCATTGCATGCTAGCCATTTTTTCAGAAATGGTGGGTGAATACTTAGAGGTCTTTATGGATGATTTCTTTGTATTTGGGAATTCATTCGACCATTGTCTGAGAAGCTTGGAGAAAATCCTAAAACGATGTATCGAGGTTAATCTGGTGTTAAGTTGGGAAAAGAGCCATTTTATGGTTCAAGAAGGAATTGTCCTCGGTCACATTGTATCACATAGGGGCATTGAGGTAGATCGGGCTAAGGTTGATTTGATTTCCAAACTTCCTCCACCTAGCTCGGTCCGATAGATTCGCTCATTTCTGGTACACGTTGGCTTCTACCGAAGGTTCATTAAAGACTTTTCCAGGCTTTCCAAACCCTTAACCGACCTTCTAGCCAACGACACCATATTCCACATGTCTTCTGATTGCATCCAAGCTTATCACACCCTCTGGGACTTAGTCTCCACAGAACCTATACTTCAACCCCCAGACTAGTCCCAGGACTTTGAGATTATGTGTGATGCTTTAGATTTTGCCATAGGTGTTGTCCTGGGACAAAGGCAAGACAAGAAGCCCGTGGTGATCTACTACGTGAGCAAAACGTTGGATGAGGCCCAACGAAATTATACGGTCACAGAGAAAGAATTGCTCACTGTAGTCTTTGGACTTTAGAAGTTCCGATCATACTTGCTGGGATCCCACGTAACCATCTATACTGACCATTCAGCCATCCGACACCTGTTGGCTAAGAAGGACTCAAAGCCCAGGCTCATCAGATGGATCCTGCACTTGCAGGAATTTGACCTGGAAATCCATGACAAGGCTGGATTGAAGAATGTGGTGGCTAACCACTTGTCTAGACTTCATCCAGACCAAATTGGACCCTCCCTACCTCTATCTGATGCCTTCCCCAATGAACACATTCTGGCTGTGCAAGACAAGAGACTGCCGTGGTATGCTAACTACGTCAACTACCTAGTTGTAGGACAAACCCCGCATAGCTGGTCTAGACAGCAATGGGACAGGTTCTTGGCTAAGGACAAGCATTATTTCTGGGATGATCCCATGATGTTTCTCCTCTGTGCTGACCAGATCATCAGGAGGTGTATCCCCGAGAATGAAGTTCAGAGTGTGCTTTCCTTCTGTCATGACCAGGCTTGTGGTGGCCACTTCTCTGGAAAGAAAACGGTTGCAAAGGTTCTGCAGTCTATATTTTACTGGCCTTCCCTATTTAAGGATGCACACAACTTCGCCAAGACTTGCTCACACTGCCAAACGCTGGGGACCATGACCAGGAAAGATGTGATGCCCCTCCAGCCCATCTTGATTATCGAAATCTTCGACGTGTGGGGTATCGATTTTATGGGCCCCTTTCCACCATCCAACGGCTTCGAGTACATCCTAGTCTCGGTAGACTATGTTTCTAAATGGATTGAAGCCGTCGCCACCCGCCGATGCGATCACAAGACTATCATGGACATTGTTAAGCAGATCTTCTCCCGGTTTGGAATACCAAAGGCCATGATCAGTGATGGTGGAAGTCATTTTATCCACTCCCAATTCCGTGCCCTACTTAGAAAATACGGGGTTAACCACCGCATTGCTACCCCCGTATCATCCACAAACAAATGGGCGGATCGAGGTCTAAAATAGACAAATCAAGAACATTTTACAAAAGACTGTGAGACTTGACAGGAAAGACTGGTCCACATGACTAGATGATGCCCTGTGGGCATACAAGACTGCTTTCAAGACCCCGATAGGCATGTCGCCTTATCGCCTGGTCTTTGGCAAAGCCTGCCATCTTCCTGTAGAATTGGAACATCGAGCTTACTGGGCTGTCAAGCAATGTAACATGGATTCCTAGTTAGTCGGTGCGCAGAGGATGCTCCAACTATCTGAGCTCGAAGAAATTCATCGGGACGCCTTTGTGAATAGTCGACAGTATAAAGGGAAAATGAAAGCCGTCCACAACCGACTCATCCATAGAAAGACCTTTGAGCCTAACCAGCAAGTCTGGTTGTTCGATGCCCGCCTAAAACTCTTCCCGCGGAAACTCAAGTCCAAACGGACAGGCCCATTTTAGGTGGTTAAGCCTTACTCTAATGGGGCAGTTGAAATCTCTGATCCAAACACTGAGCACACTTTTACAGTTAATGGTCAAAGATTGAAACACTTCCTAGCCCAGGTTCCCCCAAAGGAGAATGTCACCCTCGTTGAGGGATGACACGAAGCACCGCCCAGCTGGAGGCGTTAAACTCAGCGCTTCCTGGGAGGTAACCTAGAGGATTCAGACTGATCCAGTATTTCACGTCACTCAGGTACTATCTTTTTGAACCCCTGTTGCATCCATGTATTTTCCAACGAGGACATTGTCCGACGTAAGCATGGGAGGGTGGTAAATTGCACGATCCTGAGCTCATTTAATCAATCTGAATAAAAAAAAAAATTGAATTTAGGAAGAAATTTAGGCATTAGAAACTTGTCAATAGTGGAAAATAATGCAAAAAGAAAATGAACACTTAGACTTTTCAGGCCTTTAGGCTTAATCAGCCCTGGTGTCCGTTAAAATATGGATTTAGTTTCGAATCCTTGCAATCTTAAGCTATTCTAATCCACCTACTAAATAAGGTGATAAGTACACGACTTATCAACTCACCCTCTAACTCAGAAGAACTTTGAGTCTAAGCATCTGCACACAATTTTGCACAGACTCACTCCTTGGAGATTTTGACAGAAATTGGGTAGCTAATGAACTCTCTAGGGTGGTATGGCTAGCAAGTTGTCGTGGGTAACAGCCCATTGGCAGGTTGTCCAGAGCCCAGCCACAGGACCACTTCTTCTTCATTGCCTCTACGTACATTTGAGATCAGGGAAGCCACCAAGAAAAATAAAATAAAATAAAATAAGAAGAGAGAAGAAAAGAAAACAAAATAAACCACACTTCACCGCACGAGTATGGCTGGCAAGTGATCATGGGTAACAGCCCATTGGTCGGTTGTCTAGAGCACAGCTCAGTAATTACAATAAAAGAACCAAAACACTTAAGGAAGAAGCGGGGAAGTAGTACAAGCCAGGGAGACATACACTAGAAAAATCCTTGTGTTGACCCCAATTAAAACAAACGTAGGGAGAAAGCTACCAATCGAATAAATCACCTTTAGGCAAAATACTTCCTCTTCCGGTCACCTAGGGGTGTAGAAACCTGAAGTCTGTCTGAATTACCATCGATGATTCTATCACAATCTGGACACCATGATTCTTAGCACTCAGGGTTTTGACCGAGTTTTGGGTGGGTCGGGTAGCCGTAAAAAGTTACCAACCCACTTTGAATTCCAAAAAAATTCCAAAAATATATATACATATACATGTGTATATTTGCATACATTAAAGCAAGGATTTAGGCGATTCGTATTTTGGCAGACACTCGGGCACTGCTTAGTCTTTGTAGATTAAGATCTTAGTATATTTCCTCCTATTGACAAGTGACGAAGTGTCTAAGCAATTACTTCTTAAATTATGATAGAAAATAAAGGCTAGAATAAACCTTGCTAGGGACTAGCAAGGAGTAAGCATGGGGGTATGATAACACTGCATATGGGGGTGACAATTCTGTTAAATAGGGCCCATCTTAAGAATAAAAGGCACAACATAGGGGGAATGGGAGGATTGCATGCATCATATGCCAAGATTACTTGTAAAATAATATTAACGACCATTGGTATAAGCACTTGTCAAAGCATGCCTCAGATGAGCAATCGGACCACACGAATGGATTCAGAATGACGAACGAAGTCCAACGGACTCAAAATCGGCCAAATCCGACATCCAGAGCTCCCAAAATGGGCCCAAGAAGTTCTGATCGCTGATCTGATGATCAACGACCCTCAATGCACCACGTGGCACCCGCTCACCGCGCACCACTTGCACCTTCAACCGGAGATCAAATCTCAGCCGTCGATCTCTGATTGGATAGCCGAGAATCGCGCGCACACCTGCAATCGCCGCGACAAAGCAGCGGGAGTGGCACAGCGGTTAACGCGCACGCCGCACCCACACAATGTGAGTTCGAGCCGCGCGGTGCAGGAATTCGAAGGCAGCGAGGCTTGCAGACGAAATTCAGCCGTAGATCAACACTTGGACGGTGGCGATAGTGCCACGCGGCGTGCCCTCAGGCGACGATCGGCCACGTGCGCGTGCATGCCAGATGATGACGCCCACATGCACACACGCTCAAGGCGTGATCCAAGCACCCCAGGGAGAAGATCTCAGCCATCCGATCTTCCATCGAACGGCTCTCATGCTGCGCCCACAGATTGAGCATGAAGAAGAACGGCGCGAGTGTGCGACCAATGGGCTGGGGACTTCATCGACGCTTTTGGAAGAGTGTTAACAACGTCCCGGATGTTGCTAAAACCCCTTCTTCATTTGGAAAGCCCTTCTCCCTATTTAAACCCCTTCCAACCACTCATTCAAGGCATTCACTTCCCTTGCAACTACTCTACCCCTCTCTCAGCTAGCTTTAGGCCCTCTTGTAATTGTCGGAGACGACGAGCCACCGACGGAGCCTTCTCCACCATTATGGCTGCCTCGCCACCCTCCCTCTCTCTCTCTTTCTTCCTCTCTTTTAAGCTTTACTTTATTTATGTTTAAGCATGTATCTAATGTTGTAATTTATGAACTAAAGCTGCATGATTAATGAAGTTGTTTTCCATTCAGTTGTATACTTTATTTCCAATCCAAGTTGCATGTTAAAGAAAGAAACGACTCTAACCCTAATCTCTCTCTCTCTCGCTCTCGCTTTTCTCCCACACCTTTTTGCAAGCAAAACTCCATAATTTTCGTGACAATAAGTGAAAAGAAAAATCCTATTTTCACACCTCCCTGAGATCGACATTCGGACTCACATCTGTTTCTTTACTTTAAAACTGACGTTGCAAGTGTGAACTATAACGACACTTCTTAACACATACGCACGAAAGCACGTCAATATTAAACCCAACTAAACCTAGGGAATGCAATGTTCCAGGTCCACCACCTAAATTCTAAATATTAAAATAATTTGTAAAAAAATTTTGACAGAGTTTTCCCTTAAATTTTGAAGTTTCCTATAAACCTACATAGTAAAATATTACTCATCATAAAAGTGGGTATACCCCAAATTAAATATTAATTTCAATCAAACAAGTGGGAACAACCCACATTCACAATAAATTATGCATCCATTCAATGAAATTAACAACAATATGTGGGCACACCCCACATCTAACAAAAACCTAAAATATCATTACAATAAATTAAAAACATTAAAATTATTCCTCGAACAACTACAGCTTCCGAGAATGGTCATCACAATTAACCTGTAATTTCATAAACATAATTAATTAAATAACATATTATCATGTTATTCAAAAAATTAGAACTTATAGAATAGAGGCGACAATGGTAGCAATCGGAGGAGGAGGAATGCAACAGGAGAAGGAGGATGCGGAGGGGGCAGCAGAACAGGGACAAAGTGGAGGAGGCTAGCAGTAGGAGAAGGAGGAGGGGCAGGGCAACAGGATGGGGAGGAAGAGGAGGAGGGGGCGGTAGGATAGGGTGGAGGAGGGGTAGGCAAGACGAGGAGGAGGAGGAGAGGGGTGGTTAAGAGGAGGAGAGAGGTGGTTAGGAGGAGAAGGAGGAGGAGGAGGAAGGGTATGGTTAGGAAGTCGAGGAGGATGGGGGGAGTTGAGGAGGAGAAGGAAGGGTGTGTTTAGGAAGTGGAGGAGAATGGGAGGAAGAGGAGGACAGTAGGAGGGGGAGGAGGAGGAGGAGGAGGAGGAGGAGGGGGTCAGGGAGGAGGAAGTAGATGGTGGCAGGGTGTTGCGGTGGAGGAGGGGGGTGGCATGAGGGGGCTTGGGAGGAGGAGGTCGATGGCAGGAGGGGGTCAGGAAGGAAGAGGAGGGTTGTAGGAGGGGTCAACGAGGAGGAGGACGGTAGGAGGGGGAGGAGGAGGAGGAGGTTGGGGAGGAGGAGAGAGGCAACAGGAGGGGATCGTGGAGGAGGAGGGTGATGGGAACACCATCATGAGTCATAACTACCTCAATTTGATCTGATTAAGTCATTAAATGCTCCTACATGATCACCAGAGAGCCCTAAGTCACTGCATAATCATTCTGAGGGGAAGACAAGAAACCAGGGTTAAAACTGTAATTTTACCATCATATCATGGATGAAGAATAACCGCAGCTTCTCAGGGGTTAGTTAAGGGTCAAATGGTCCTAACAGGCTAACAAGTGGGTTAGAATAGATAGAAAAGGGTTTGCGCGTGTTTTGAGAATTAAATGACTTCTAAAACCTTAAAAATAGATCTACTTAATTAAATGAGGTTCTGGTTATGATAAAATTCATCTAAACCCTCTAAAATTCATAGAAAAATATTCTTTAGGGTTTGGTACATTTAATTTGACCATCAAAACCTGTCTTGACCCAAAATAGAGTCTCAGACTGACATTTGCCCTGATTTGGGTTTTTGTATAAATTACTAGTCATACTTAGTCAAAACCAAAATCCAAATTTACCATTGGATTTGTTAGGTCCAAATTAGGTTTGTAGCAAAATTTAAGCCTAATCTGAGATCATCTTGACCTAGTTTGCAATTTGGTCCTATTTGATTCTTTTCTATCACAAACATGGCCTTAACTTTCAAAATCCTTTCAAATAGGCCCCTAACTTTATCACCATTTTCTCAAATAGGTCCCTGCTGCCATGAATCCTATTTCTACAAACTCTGGTGACCTATATTTGGTTAGAACTCTTTGATTCCTTGACGAATTCCTCTCAAATTTGAAAGGGACATTTGTTAAGGAATTCCCTTCCATCTAGGCCATTCCTTGGGCTCCAATTCTTTCCCAAAATACCATCTGAACCTTTCAAAGGTTTGGGTATCCTATTTTGCAAAAACCTTCCAAGATTGGAAGCTTCTTTCCAAGCTTGGAAGGGCTTCCTATGGCCTATAAAAGATCCCACATCGCACGGCCAAGCTCTTCAGCAAGTTTTTGGGAGCCAAATCACCCTAATCCACCCTCTCTGGTCAGCAAATGACTCTACTCCGGTGACCTCCTTGGATCCCCCTCCTTCAGTCATCCAACCATCAAATTGGATGGCCTAAGTTCTTCCTCTCTTCCTTACACCCTCCTCCATCTACTCATTGTCGCCGCCTCGCCACCTCAACTTCCTTCTTCGACTCCGGTTGTTCAACACTGGAGCCCTTCGCCACCCTACTAGCTCGCTAAGTCCCTCTCTTGCTCTCTCTCTTTCTATTTCATTTTCCCACCCTCACAACACACGCATGACCACTGCTTCTCCCTCAATGACATCATCTTCTCCGCCTCCGACGACGCCTACACATTGCCACATTGCTCGAAACTAGCCACTGCCACTTCCATCAGCATCATCGTGACTCACCCTCCAAAAACCCTAAAGAAATTTAGGGTTTAACACCCTCCATCTTCCCTCCGAACACACCCACTTGCCGCCCTCATCCACTTCACCATCAGCCCTCCACACATGTCTTCATGCCCTCGAACCACCACCGCTGCATTCGCCTCATCAAGGCGAAGCTCCTGAACGTGCTGACTGGGGCATTTAGCCTATGTTCATCTCTTTCAGGTCACGAGCCATAGCGCCATTAATGGAGCTTCTTCAAGGTGCTCCAGGTGGTGTTCTTACATCTTCAGCTCCAGGCACTACGCCTAGGTCACACGGAACACTTCCAAGAAGGATCCCAAGGTGATAATTGAAGTCACCAGCACCTTCTACTGCCTCAATTTGAGGCATCTTCACTACCTGCAGCACGTGCGAGGAAGGGTGGGACTTTAGTCCTACCTCGGTAGCTGACGAAGCACCACATGGAGATAAATTGAATTTGTGCTATAAGCTGTTCACCTCAGTAGCACGGGGTGAGGTCCCCTCGCATGTTCTCACGCACGCCCTCGCCAGCACTCACGCCCCTCAGGTTTGGGCTTGATCCAATTACCTGGATACTTGGGTCTGGTCTGGTTCGCTTGGTCCAAGAAAGGAAGAAGAGAAAAAGAGCTGAGAGGGGGGGTTTTGCTCTACCGCCCACCTCTTGACTCTTAGGAGATCTGAAGAGGCCTTTGCCTCTACTAGTGTGCTATGTCCTGTGTTGCGCCTTCTCTAAAGCTAAGGGAAGAAGAAGAAGCGAAGAAAGAGAAGAAGGAGCCTCTCCTTGAGGCTTAAAAAAGAAAGAGGAAGAGGCCTTTGCCACTGTTAAGGCATCTGAGCCTATTCTGGTATCCGATACCTTGGTTCTGATTGGTTAATTTGAGTTGTGCTTGCCTTATCTGATCTGTTACTTTGAGTAGCTTGCTAAACATTCTAGGGTAATTTGGTAATTCAAATTGCCATTTTACCCTCTCTTCTTTTTGCATTATTTAAATTGGATCTCACTTATATATCTTTATTGATTGCAAATTCTTAGATATTTAATTGTGATCTTGAGTTTTAAATTGCCATATTGCTCCCTATGTTCGACCTTAGACTTCAAATTCGAATAATAAATTGTATTTGTCTTTCATGCTGATTTGACCTATACTATAACGTGACGATTTTAAACTCGTTTCAGAGCGACGAACATTTTGGCACTGTTGCCGGGGATCGAACTCGAGCAATTTAGATATCTTGATTGCAATATCTGAATTGGTACTAACTTGCTCTATCTCTCTCTACTTTGATTTGTTTTAGGGGTGATACATTGAAAGAAGATCAGCTGTACATCAGCCACTCCAGGGGCAGGTAAACTCCATTTAAATCCTTCTAAGCCCCTGAATCTAAAAAAGCTAAAAGAGGAAAAAATCAATTAGGGCTACTTGTATGCTATTCTTAGATAAATCATCAAGTTGCCTAATTTGATACATTCTAGAGAACATCCAAATCCTGATTTGTGCACCTACCTAAAGCTTAAGGTATCCAGGGCTATCACCTTCTTGCTTGAGCCCTAGGTACCACATTTGGACAAAATTGAATTGGGAAAAATTAGAGCCAATTAAGGTTTCCAGTCTAGGATTTTAGAGACACACTTGCTTATTCAAGAACTGATCTTCCCAAACATTGTGTGCCTAAGCCTTGGCTGAATTGATCTATTCAAGAAAACCCTAAAATCAGGCTCTTAATCTCATTTGAACACTGAAAGAGGGACCTAAATTTCTCAAAGGACAAAACAGGTGAAGTTGACCCACCTTGTTGGGTTAACCAATATTCAAATTAGGTCACTTTTCACAAAAACATCTTAAATTTCAAGTGAAATCATAAGCACCCTTGCTCTTAAATAAAAACTGGTAGACTTAAGGGTTCAAGTCCCCATTCTGGTCTACTAGGATCATCAGTGGCAAGAGAGGTCGAGTGGGGGAAACCCTGTAACTCGTGGGGGCGCTCAACCGAGTAGGGGTCTTTGCAGGACTCTCCCTCTCTAGCTGCCCAGGTAATTCTCAGGTGGACGGCTTTCTGATTAAGGGTTATCATCCTCCTCGAACCTCCATAATCATCGAAAATTTTTTGGTGTCTTGATTGGGTCCATCACATTCTACCTCTCATCTACTCCATCAATGCATGTTTGGGAGGAGGTCTCTAAGACCATTCTTGAGGCCTCTATTAGCTACTCATTCCTTTCGAGGCCAAGCCTCGACCTCCTTGTTTGTGCAACAACCTAACCCGATCAATATCTCTTCTGATTCATCTAAACCTAATTCTCGTTCATCCATCATCATGGAGCAACCAACAGAAGAAAACAATCTTGAAAATCAGCTTTAGTGCCTCAATGATCTATTCTAGGCCTTGTGAACCCACCGCAGTGTCCTATGATGCGAGATCACTATAATCCCACTGCGGTGGCAATCGAACCTCGAGTCCAAATCCCCGCTGGAGGTCCTGATACTAAACTCAGGCACAACATGATTCATGCTATTCCTAAATTCCATGGGCGTAATTCCGAGGATCCTTTCTAGCATATCAAGCAACTCAAGCATTTGGCCCAGACCTTCGGGACAGAAGCTCAAAATTGGGATGTCTTACTCTTGAAAATGTTCTTCTCCCTCATGGACAAGGCTGCTCACTGGTACCAAACCCAAATGCATCCAATCAACCCCTGGGTGGAACTACAATCCGAGTTTCTAAGTTCTTCCCTGTTGGACGAACAAAAGCTTTAAGGCACCAGATCACGTATTTCACGCAGCAAGCAGGAGAACCACTTCACGAGACATGTGATCATTTTTTGGATCTCATGCGAACGTGCCCCCACCACGGAGTTCCTAAATGAGAACAAGTCTAGTCTTTTTACCAGGGACTCCATGAGGATATTCAATTATTTGCCAATGCGACCTGTGGAGGAAACATAATGGGTCAACATGAAGACACCATGTGGGAGATTCTCGAGAATATGTGTGAGAACTCCATCAATAATGAATCCATGGGCATGTTCGACTGAACGAATGCCCGTGCATTGACGAATCCAAAGGGAGCACATGAGATGCAGGGCCAGTCCTCTTTCGTCAACTTGGAACTAATGGCCAGTCACCTGAACAAGGTCTCTATTATTGAGAAGAAGGTGGATGAGCTAACTCAACACTTGCAGTGAGCCACCTCTGCACAAAACCCGTTCACGCAACCACCCTTTGGCAGGGAGGCTGTGCATAACATCTATCATCGTTCTTCTCAGGGGATGGACTCATATCCACCCTCGTCTGATTCAGGTCTCGGAGGAAACTCTGGACTCACCTATTATAGTTGGGGGAACTCTAAACCCTCATATTTTGACCTTTATGAGGCTCCTCAGACCTGTGAGGACCTCAACGCCATTCAGAATGACACATTCTCAAACACCTACAACCCTGGATGGTGTAATCATCCTAATTTGACGTGGTCAAGAAACAATCAAAATCAAAGAACTCAATATCAGCCCCGACCACAAGCTCCTCGTCCATATCAGCCGCCTCAGCCTCGGCCCAACCCAACTTATCAATCCAGGCTGACTCATGCAGATCAAATGACTTTTATCCTTCAAACTCTGGCTGACATTCAGAAGAAGAATGTGGCTACGCAAAAATAGCACAAAGATGAGATCATAGAGGTTCGAAATCAACTCACCCAGATGGCAAATCCCCACCAACCTGGTGCATTTCCTTCACAACCTCTGCTTAATTCGAATAACGTGCCAAACCAGAGGCACGTTATGAACCTGACTCAGGGCTAAGCTCACTTTGTTTATCAGGCCCCTTCTGCTCCGTCACCTGACGGGATGGGGGATTCAACATCATACGTGAGTTATCAGTAGCAATTGCCTCTTTTACCCACACCAACTAGAACCAGGCAAGATTGAATTCTGTTACTACCCGTAGTGGCAAAGCAACATAGGACCCACCATATCCAAGCCACTCCCAACCTGGTAATGCAAACTCAAACCCTAGGATAGTCATCCAAGATACCTCTATCCCAGATCAAGAACCTGGACCCATTATAGAGGAACTTGCAAAAGTTTCATTTCCGGAGGCCTTGACCAATGGAAAAAAGATAGCCAAACCCGTGGCACCTGAGGAGGACCTGGTCAAGCTCTTTGAGCAGGTCCAAATAAACATCCCCTTGATGGATGCGATACAGCACATACCAACTTATGCACGATTTCTGAAAGATGTGTGTACACCCAAGTGTAAGCCGCGAACCAAAAGTGGAAACCCGATAGTACTGTCAAAGCAAGCCAGCTCCGTCATTTTGAGCAAACTTTCACCTAAGGCAAAAGACCTAGTCACCCCTCTGATCTTCTATGCAATCAGTGATATGCAGTTTGACCAATCCTTACTAGACCTAGGAGCTTCCATAAATTTGATACCCACATCCCTACTAGACTACTTTGAAGAATCTGAGCTTAAACCAATAGAAATGACTCTGCAATTAGCTGACCGATCTATTAAGTCACCAAAAGGAATTCTTGAGGATGTCATAGTTAGGGTACATGATTTCTATTTTCCAGTGGATTTCATTGTCTTAGACATGGATGCTCTTGAGAACATGAAGAATACACTGATCATATTAGGGAGACTCTTTCTGGCGACTGCTAGGGCCAATATAAATTATGAGGAGGACCAAATTGAATTAAAATTTGGGAGCAAGACACTGAAGATTGACATCTTTAAGGCCCAACAAGGAATTAATTGTGAGGTTATAGAACAAATCTATGATATTGAGGTTGTGGTTGACGACCTATGTATTGAGGAAAACCCGACTATTTCTGATCAACCACAAGAAGATCAAAACCCGCTATTAGATGAGTCTGAACCTAACATAGATACACCCATAGCTCCTTTTGCTCCTGACACCCACCCTGAACCACCTGCTGCTGCTGACAACCCAGTTATGGAATTAAAGCTTCTTCTCGATCATCTAAAAAATGTCTTTTTAAGTTCCAATTAGACATTTCCTGTGATTATCAACTCTCGACTCACACCTGATCAGGAAACACGCCTGATTTCTATTCTCCAACAGCATCGAAGAGACATTGGATCGACTCTAGATGATCTAACTGGTATCAGCCCTTCATACTGCACACACCACATCTACACTGAAGAGAGCTCGCGACCATCCCGTGAAATGTAGAGACGCCTAAATCCAAATCTACAGGTTGTCATGAAAAAGGAGATCATCAAGTGGTTAGATGCAGGGATCATATGCCCGATTTCCAACAGTCAGTGGGTGAGTCCAATTCAATTTGTGTCTAAGAAGGCAGGGCTCACCGTCATCACGACTAAAATCAGAGAAACCATACCTACCCATATAGAAAACTCATGGAGAGTATGCATTTATTACAGAAGACTCAATTCCTACACAAAGAAGGATCATTTCCCACTATCGTTCACTGATCAGATTCTCAAAAAACTAGCGGGAAATCGATTCTTCTACTTTCTGGACATGTACTTCGGTTATAATCAGGTCGCAATCCATCTTGAGGACCAAGAGAAGACCACCTTCACCTGCCCCTTCGGGACGTATGCATTCCGAAGGATGCCATTCGGTCTCTGCAATGCACCCGCTACTTTTCAGCTGTGCATGCTTATCATATTCTCAGATATGGTAGGCGAATACCTTGAGGTCTTCATGCATGACTTCTAGGTATTTGGTGAATCTTTTGATGATTGCCTCCTGCACTTGGTCTAAATCCTTAGGCAGTGCATCGACGTGAACATGGTTCTTTCCTGGGAATAGAGCCACTTCATGGTACCTGAGGGAATTGTCCTGGGACATCGCATCTCTGAAAAAGGCATCCAGGTTGATCGAGCCAAGTTGAATCTAATTTCCAAACTCCCTATGTTAAGCTCGGTCAAAGATATCCGATCCTTTCTAAGGCACGTTGATTTTTACCATCGATTCATTCCTGACTTTTCAAAAATCGCATGCCCCCTGACTAATCTTCTATCTAAGGATGTCCCCTTCAAAATTTTTGAGTGACCTGACAAGTGTGGAAATCGTGAGTTTTTGGAAAACAACATTGTAGTATAGTCGTGAAATCCCCTTGACAAAATCATTTATAATATCGAAACTCGATGGATTTTATTCTTTTGAAATCTTGAGTCCTGGTCATTCGTCTCTAGGAGGCGCGGAAACAAGTCGAGATTTGAATTGGCTTTTCTAACCTAAATCTAACCTAATATTTTTGGTCTTTTTATCTTTTGCGCCTTTTTTTTGTGTTTTTGATCTTTATTTTGAAAAGTGAAATGAAACGTAGATCTAGATAAACTAGCAAAAACCTAAGTGACTATGTGCATCTAAATGAGGCCATGGTGGCTGTGCATGGTGTGAACAAACCTAGGTATCATATAGGCAAGCAAACATGAGGACAATCAATCATAGAAACATCATGATATTATTTATGCATAAAAGATTATCACATATCATCTACACTAGGAAGCAAATAAATAGAAGAAATCCCTTACGCCGAAAAGTTGCCACTAGGGCCATCGGCCTTGTGTGAGGGTGTAGGCTAGACCTTCGGTATACAAACCCGTCTACACGCCTACCAATAAGAGATGGCTGACCACAAGAGGCTATGGGTGAGCCTTCATGGCCATCCAAGAGGAAGAAGAAAGAGAGGGGGCGAATGCACCCAAGTGGAGAGAGGAGGGTGTTGCACCCTTTCTCTACTAATGGCCATCCTTAAGAAGGCCTTGAAGATGGTCTTGTCTATGGCCGTTTAAGAGGAAAACAATTGGGGCATGGACCCTCTATGGTGGAGGAAGAAGGAATGCCCACATGGTGTTTCATCCTCATTCTCTTCTTCTTTCCACCCTTGAAGAAGCTTGGAGAAGAGCTTCTTCTTAGCCGTCCATGGAGGGAGCCTTAGAGGAGGACAGCCTTGAGAGGGAGAGGAGGAGGTGTGGTCGCAAGTTGAGAGAGGGATTGAATGGAGATAGGAGTGCAATTTCGTGGCTCTCTCTTTGTCCTTATGGGAAGGCTCCATTTAATTGCCACTTTTGGTAGCTCCAAAAATAGCTAATGCCACCTTTTTAGGATCTAGGTTTGACACAACTTTTTAGGGTTTCCAAGAGAGTGTGCATGGGTTTGGTAGGGGTAGAATAGGAAGGTGTGTGTGTGTGTGTGTGGGAGTGTATTTTTTGTAGGACTAGGTTGTGGGTTTTGGTGGGATTAGGTGCTAAATAGGTTGGGTCAATCTAGATTAGGTGGGTATTGACCTAATTAGGCTTAGGAAAGTCTAATTGGATAGGAGTGAACCTAACTAGGTCCATGTCAAGTCTAATTAGATGTGTGCATGTGATTAGGCTAGGGTAACCCTAATAGGTATGAGTCAATTAGATCCTAGGTGGATCGAATTGGGCTCAGGTGTACCCAATCAGCTGTAGATGCACCCAATTAGGTACGGGATGGTTCAATTGGGTTAGGGATAGGTTAAGTAGGGCTATGGATAGTGGACTAGGCTTAGGAGGTCTTTAATTAGGTTTCCTAGGGTGTCTGGTGGGGTTCCTAGGTCAAAATAGGCAAGATCAGGCTTCTAGCACCAAAATTAGGAACCAGACAGCAATATCAGACATCTAGGATAGTGATCAGATGTCTTATACTACAAAATTGGATGTCTGTACAATAAATTGGATGTCCAATTCTGTGTCAATATAAGTTTTGGCTTCATGGATTGTTATTCTGCAGAAATCAGACGTCTAGCCAGATGTCTGGACGTCCAAAAAGTTGTTGGAGAGTGTGTTTTAGGTTTTCTAGGGTGGATTTTGGTTCCTAAGTGTTTGTGAGAGGGATAGGGTGGATAAGAACATGGATAGTGCTATCCATGTTTAGGTTTTGAGGCTAAGGTGTCCTAATGGAGGTGGTTTTGGGTTTGGGAAGGCTGTCCTAGGGTTTCTAAGGGTAGTGATAAGGCTATCCTACTCACTCCTCTTGTCTAGATCAGTCTTCTTCTTACTTTATTACTTTATTCCAATATCTCCTTCATCCTAGATCACTTTATTACCTACAAATAGTAATAAAAACCATTAAATGGTAGGATATCTCATTTTATTCTACATAGATTGATGCAATGCATGATATGTAAGATATGAGTGCAATATCCACAAATTCAGCTAGGTTCAGACATTATTTAGGTTGATTAGGACCCATGATTGCTGTGCAATCATGCACTCAGGCATCGTCCTTACGCTGTGGGTACGGTACTTGGGCAAAAAATAGATGGGAAACCCATGGTCATCTACTACGCTAGCAACACACTTGACGAGGCTCAACGTAAATACACAGTTACTGAGAGAGAGCTGCTAGCCATCATATTTGGCCTGGAAAAATTCAGATCTTAACTTTCACGTTCCCACGTCATCATATACTCAGATCACACTACAGTGAGGCTCGTCCTTACGAAGAAGGATGCGAAACCTCAACTAATCTGGTGGATCTTGTGATGGGAACACCATCATGAGCCATAACTAGCTCAATTTGACCCAATTAAGCCAATAAATGCTCCTATATAACCACCAGAGAGTCACAAGTCATTGCATATTCATTATGAAAGAAAAATAAGAAACTAGGGCTAAAACTGCAATTTTACCAGCTCATCATGAATGCAGTACAACCAAGGATTTTCTTAAGGGTTGAATGAAGGTCAATTGGTCATAAAAAGATAACAAGTGGGATAAGACAGACAGAAAAGGGTTTGCATGTATTCTGAGAATTAAATGACTTTTGAATCCCTAAAAATAGATCTGCTTAATTAACTGAGGTTTTGATCATGATAAAATTCACCTAAACCCTTTAAACTTCATAGAAAAATTTTCTATAGGGTTTAGAACTTTCAATTTGACCATCAGAACTAATTTTGACCTAAAACAGAACCCCAGATAGACATTTGCCTTAATTTGGGCTTTTGCATAAACTGCCTAGTCAAACATGGTTAAAAGCAAAATCCAACTTCACCATTGGATTCCTTAGGTCCAAATTAGGTTTGTATCAAAATTTAGACCTAAGATGAATTTGTCTTGACCTAGTTTGCAAATTGGTCCTGCCTAATTTCATTTCTGCCCTTAACTCTCAAAATCCTTTCAAATAGGCCCCTAACTTTGTCATCGTTCTCATAAAAAGGTCCCTGCCGCCATTAATCCTATTCCTACTTGCTTCAGCGACCTTAAAGTACAAAGAACTCCCTGATTTCTTGACGAATCCCTTATAAAATTTTAAAGGAATTTCGTCAAGAAATTCCTTTCCTTTTGAAACCAATCCCAAGCCCTAAAACCTACCTAATCTCTCATGCGAACGCATGTGAGATTTGGGTATCAAGGAACTCCCAAGTTCGATGAGGCTTTCCAAGCTTGGGAAGCTTGTTTCCCAAGCTCAAACCACCTCTAGGTCCTTATATAAGAGAGCCCAGATCCTCCCAAACTTCCTATGCTCGAAATCGGCCGAGATTCCCCATAATTCCCCTCTTTTTCACGGCCAAAGGTTCCTCGATGTCCTACGATCCCCTCTACCTTTCCTCGTCATCCATCCGCAATACCAGTGGCAGATCTATCTTTCTCACCTCCTTTCGCATCTCACCATACCAGCAGATGCCTTCTTCTAACTCATCCTCATCGTTTCTCCCTCACCAGAACCACCTTCGTCTCCGACGTCGACCACACCTCAATCGATGCTATCTCCTCCTCGCTTCATCCAACAACCTCCTAGCTAAGTCCCTCACCTTCTTTACTTTATATTCGCATTCTCCCCATCTCGTTTCGACCACCGACAATCCTCTGTGACTCCATCTTCTCCATTTCTGGCAACTCCTCCAGCAAGCCCATCTCACCACTACAGACCACCAAACTCCTCGCCGACTACCTCAAAACCTCTGCCTCACCTCTCTACTCATTTCCCCTCTCCTTATTCACCACTTCACTCACTCATGCACACCTTCGAACATACCCACTTTCACGCACACAGACCAATCTCGACACGCATTCATGGACCATGAGATGCCACACAAAACCCCTCATCACACTCGCCGTAGTCTAGCGATCCTCCATGAGCATTCTGACAGGGCCGAGAGGCCATTTTTGTGTTTTTAGGTGTCGAGCTCCTTCTCGCCATTAACAGCAAGTTCAAGTAAGCTTTGAAGCTGCTCTAGATGCCTTCGCGCCAAAATTTCACCTCCAGAACGTGTGAAAGACATCCAAGACCTCATCCTGGCTGACAATTGGAGGAGTCTACCTCCTTCTTGCACGAATTTGATGGAGCTGCTGCTGCAGACACACGAAAAAAAAGGGTGGAACAATAGTCCCACATCGATTGTGGCAGAGTGCCTGCTAGCGCATAAAGTGAAAAGGTGTTAGAGGCTATTCGCCTCATAACACGAGGTGAGGTCCCTCTCACCCATGCACACCTGCGCCTCGTCTACAACTCTATCCCCTGCAAACCTGGCCAACCCATTTACTCGCCTATACTGACCTGCACTCCTCACTCACTACTGCACACCTATGAGCCTGGACCTGGGTACGCTGAATTCGATAACCCGATTACCCGTGGCTCTGGGAGAGCGGATCCTAAAGGGAGGAGAGGATAGCTGTGCGGGGTAGGGGGAGGGTTTTGCTGCTGAAGGCTTTGGCTGACACTTAGCCAATTTGAGAAGTTCCCCTCCCCTGCAGGAAGAAATAGGAAGCGGAAGGAAGAAGAAGAAGGCTTGAGAAGCCAATGCAGAAATACAAGAAGAAGAGGAGCTGCACGAGAAGAAGAGGAAGAGAAGAAGAAAAATAGAAGTTTAAGTCGCCTAATATCATAATCAGACGATGGTTTGGTTAGATTGCATACATATACATTGAGTTCCTTAGTTGATATTGTAGGAGTATTTGGTGATCTAAATCACCATTTTACTCCCATCTTTTTGCACATTGATCTTGTTACTATTGCCAATTCTTTTACTTTAAATTGTGATCTTGAGTTTTGAATTCCATATTGCTCCCTGTGTTCGACCTCGGAACTTTGTCGAGTAATAAAATCTAATTATTTTCAAAGTGATTTCGACTATATTACAACGTTTTATTTTAAATCTCGATTTCGCCGTGTTAACATTTTGGCGCCATTGCTGGGGAGAAATGGGAAATTTAGAACTCTTAATTGCAATTCCTGATTTGGTACTAACTTGCTTTATCTCTTTGTTGTTGTTTCAGGAGGGATTCATTGAAGAAAGTTCAGCCGCACATCAAGCACGCCAGGGGCAGGTAAGCTCTATCTCTTCTCTCTTAGGCCCCTATTTCTGAAGCGGTTAAAAGGAAAAAAATCAATTAGGGCTACTTGCATTTTATTCTTAGATTAATCATCAAGTTGCCTGATTTGATACATTCTATTTAGAAAACAACAAACCCTGATTTGTGCACCAACTTAAAGTTTAAGGTATCTAGGGCTACCACATTCTTGTTTGAGCCCTAGGTATCACATTTGGAACAATTAAATTGGACCAAATCAGAGCCAATTAGGGATTTAAGTTTAGGGTTTTAGAAACACACTTGCTGAATCAAGAATTGATCTTTCCAAACAATGTGTGCCTAGACCTTGATTGAACTGATATATTCAAGAAAAACCCTAAAAATCAAGCTCTTAAAATCATTTGAACACAAAACGAGGGACCTAAATTTTCAAGGAAAATATAGGTGAAGTTGATCCACCCTGCTTGGCTCAACCAATCTTCAAATTAGGTCACTCTTGCACTCAACACATCTTAAAGCTCAAAGAGAAATTCTAAGCACCCTTGCTCTTAATTAAAACAGGTAGACTTAAGAAGTCAAGCCCCCATTCTAGTCTACCTAGAACATCAGTGACAAGAGAGGTCGGGTGGAGGAAACCCTGTAACCCATGGGGGTGCTCTACTGTGTAGGGGTCTTTGCAAGACTCCCTCTTTGGCTGCCTAGGTAATTTTTAGGTGGATGACTTTCTGACTAAGGAGTATCATCTGCCTCGAACCTCTATAGTCATCCAAAATCTTTGGGTGCCTTGATTGGGTCAATATCACATCCAGTCTCTCATCCCTTCTATTTAGAGCACACATAGATTTTCTTGGGAATCCTTTTCAGATCTAATCAATTTTGATCTAAACTTGAATTTTGATTCTACATCTTGTTTTCACCATCTAATTCAAAAGTGCAGCTGGCTACTTAGGGAATCCATTTAAGAAACCTGAATATCAAATATCCATGAAAGATAGAATGGTTGAGGATGCCCTTAGATTTTATGAGATTGATGACGAAACCTCAAAATCAATTGAAGACATTCAGGTTAATATATTGATAACAACCACCTTCATCATAAACTGTGCCCAAGTAATTACAACACAAGTAACAAATGGATCCACCCGGTATGTTCTCATGACAGGATACATTGAGTTAGAGAAATTACATAACTTTGAATATCTCCAATGTATGATAAATCTTGTACTTTGGGAAAGACACCAAGATGATCTTGAAAAATGGGAAGAGATGATAAAATTTTTAAAGCATATAATCGACCAAAAATACCTGTACATTCCCCAAACATTTAGCAAAACATCTTGGAACAATACTGAGGATCTATCTAATTTTCCAAATCCCATGTTCAAGAATCAAGGTTGTTGTGAACCTCCAATGGAATATGATCAACCTAATAGACAAATTAATACGCTTGACCGTGAGACAGGTTGGGAGAATCCAATTGCAGGAGGATACAATTTTGAACCAGCCCTAGAAAACCAAAACCCTGGTTTGCCAAGCATAGAATTCCTAGACTCCAGTGATAATGAGATTGAATCAGTACCTCTCGAGGGTGTAAATTCTGCCCCTTACTCTGATAAGGTGACCCCCGAAGGCAATTATGACATCCTTGTAGAGTTCAACCTAGATTCTAGTGATTCAACCCACATCCTTAGCCTAGAATCTGGATCTGAACCTTCCTGGGATAATTACAATGCCCTGTATGATGAAAATAAAAGTTTGAATTTGGATTATGATTTTGGGCCTTTATTTAATGAATGTACCTCTCCAACATTCTCAGAAATACAGATTAATTTTTCGAAAGTCACGTCGATCTACGATACAGAAACTGAGGAGTTGGAAGAGTGGGGTTTTTATTGGGTCTTCCTTATAAGCCAAAAACCCGAGCCCAAAACCCAATAGGGACACCTTTTTGAGCTCGGAATCTATGAATAGGCTAGACCCAAGTCAGGTTGGTACTTCTACATCTTGTAATTTATTCTATGGTGAATCCTCTGATCTTGAATCAAAGTCAGAACTTTATTCTCACAAATTCTCCGACGATTTTGAATCTTACTATGATTTAGGAGAACTATTGTTTCCTGATGACTATGAGCCAATCTATGACCTCAGCATACATGATCCATTCTTCGACTATGACTCTGAGGTCCCTGATCCTGAGATCATTGATTCAAAATCAGGTTCCATTAAGATGGAATCATCTCTTTTCGATCCTTAGGAATCAGAAACAAAAAGTGCCGAGAGTGACTACAACCCAAAATTTGAAACTTTTCTTGACTCAGACTTTCTTCATCCTATAAACACTCTTCAGGCATTTACCTTTGAGTTTGATGGCTACTATGAGGACTCTCTAAATGAACCCACCTTTAAACACTCACTAGAAGACCCCTAAGACACAATTCTTATTAATAACACCTCTTCAACATATGTAGAACCTTCCCAAACCCATTTTCAACCCTGACCTGTAGTCGGACTCAATTTCTACTCTGATTCTCCTCTCGATCTGGTTGCAAATGATGCTCCTCCACATTTAAATCGGGTTTCAGACTTCGATCAGACTACAAATCATGCCCCAACCTTCTCTGATCACTCTCATAGGGATCTCACATCTTCCAGTGATTCCTTTGAGGATCCCTATTCTGACCAGGCTGATCTGACTTAGCCAAGCCCTAGATTCACACTTCTGCATCATTCTGAGATCCACAGCATATGGTAGGTTCCACACCTCTTGATCTATATCTATCAACCTGCCAGATTAATTGGGTTTGGGCTGCATCATCAGCCTACTGGTCTGAACAAGCACCTTGTTGGACCAACCAAGATATTAATCAAGGTGCTTGTTCTGCAAAACTCATCTAATTTCACCTCCTCCATACCATTTTCCACTCTGCTAAAGGCATTAAACTCAATGATTAACGGGAGGCAACTAGTCATTTTTGAAAAAACCCAAAACCCTTTCTGACGCAACCTATGCTGAACTCATATTGCACTTTAGGGTTCAACCACTTGAATAGCCAACTCCACCTCTGGTACCCGTACCCGAGCTTGAAATCATCTGCAATAGTCATCCTGACCCATTGACCTACCCATCACCTATTCTAATGAATGATCTAAGATGAGATCGAACCCACCTAATTTACAATGAGGACATTGTAAATCGTAGGCATGGGGGGGTATTAAATTGCAAAACATCATGAAAATCACTTCACAAGAAAGGGTTTCATCAAAAAAATCACATATTCGAAAAATACCCAAAAAAAATTCTTGAAAAAGGAAAAAAGATGAGAGGAAGTTTTGAAGGTATATCAGATTTTGAGGAGAAAAAGGGGAGGAGATAAAAATGTCAAAAAGCAGTACAATTTTAAAAGAAAAGAAAAGAGAGGTAGTCATTAGTAAAAATTAAGGAATTGACTTAGTTCTAAACCATTTCGAAAGAAAGGAAATGAAAGGTAAAAGGTGCTAATAAAACAAAGAAGAGACTAGTAGGAATGCTGATTTTAGGCCTCTTGGGTTGGAATCCTATGCTAAAAAATTCAAGCACCTGCTAAGATCTGGATAGTCCCCATGTGGTTGGGAAAAATGCGAAGCTTAAATATTAAGTCAAGGCTTAGGGATTATTCGACCTCATGAACTGACCTTTGGTTTGTAGGACTTGAAAACCTAAGCACCCCAATCCACACATAGTCTGGTTCAATGCGCTTAAGCATCAAAATCACACAAATGCATTTAACTTGTTCTGAAAAGGTCACCTAGATTAGGAGCCACTAATTAACACAAGTTGATTTGGGCGAGTTCCCAGCACGGAGAGGTGGAAAATTCCCCTTGAAGATGCGCAATAACATATCATCTCTTCGATGCTTGTCTCCTAGGATATCTTCATCTCCTACCAGGGGCATGTAAGCACCCTGTGCTGATTCAGATGCCATAAGCGGCATTATCCCGAAATGTCGATTGCCAGGGTCTGGATATGGCTACAGAATGCCATGAGCAGGATTATCTCAAAATCTCGAAAGCCAGGGTTCTTGGGGTTGCCATGGGTGGTGCTATCTCGAAGCATCGATTACTAGGGACCCTATGAGGATTGATGATGGGGACTAGGAATCCGATACAGACCATGTTGTAAAGACAATCCGAAGCTAGAAATAAAAAGAAAAGAGAGAGAAAACTCTCCAAAAGCAAAAAAAAATTCCTCTGTCTCTCTCTAACAAAAATGCACTAAAAACTGAACCGAGGCTAAAACATGTTACAAGCATGGGTGCTTTAACCGCGGAGTTCAACGAACCTTAGGTTAGCTCCTGTAGGCCTTAGAAACCTTCACGGCAGACTGAGGCTAGAGCTGGTTAAGTCCGGACCTTGGTTGATACTTGAGTACCTTTAGGCCTACTATCGGCATTCTAACCTAATCTACAAAAGGAAGCACACATCAAAGTTTTTAAGCATCAAAAGATTTTATGGTCTAGAATCAAAGTTAATACCTTGAAATTTTGCTAAGGGACTAGTAAAAGATAAGCATGGGGGTATGATGGGAACACCATCATGAGCCATAACTAGCTCATTTTGACCCAATTAAGTCAATAAATGCTCCCACATAACCGCCAGAGAGTCACAAGTCATTACATATTCATTATGACAGAAAAATAAGAAACTAGAGCTAAAACTGTAATTTTACCAGCTCATCATGACTACAGTACAACCAAGGGTTTTTTTAGGGGTTCAATGAAGGTCAATTGGTCTTAAAAAGATAACAAGTGGGATAAGACAGACAAAAAAGGGTTTGCACGTGTTCTGAGAATTAATTAACTTTCAAAATCCTAAAAATAGACCCGCTTAATTAACTGAGGTTATAATCAGGATAAAATTCACCTAAACCCTCTAAAATTCATAGAAAAATATTCTATAGGGTTTAGAACTTTCAATTTGACCATCAGAACCCATTTTGACCCAAAACAGAACCACAGACAGATATTTGCCCTAATTTGGCTTTTTGCAAAAATTACCCAGTCAAACATGATCAAAACTAAAATCCAACTTCACCATTGGATTCCTTGGATCCAAATTAGATTTATATCAAAATTTAGACCTAACATGAATTTGTCTTGACCTAGTTTGCAAATTAGTCCTGTCTAATTTCATTTCTACCCTTAACTTTCAAAATCCTTTCAAACAAGCCTCTAACTTTGTCATCTTTATCAGAAAAAGGTCCCTGGGGCCATTAATCCTATTCCTACTTGCTCCGATGACCTTAAAATGGAAACAACTCCTTGATTTCTTGACGAATCCCTTTCAAAATTGAAAGGGAAGTTCATCAAGAAATTCCATTCCTTTTGAAACTAATCCCAAGCCCTAAAACCTACCCAATCTCTCACGCAAATGCATGAGAGATTTGGGTATCAAGGAACTCCGAAGTTCGGCGAGGCTTTCCAAGCTTGGGAAGCTTGTTTTCCAAGCTCAAACTGCCTCTAGATCCTTATATAAGAGAGCCCAGATCCTCCCAAACTTGCTACGCTCAAAATCGGCCAAGATTCCCCATAATTCCTCTCTCTCCTTCACGGCCAAAGGTTCCTCTACGTTCGGCGATCCCCTCTACCTTTCCTCGTCATCCGTCTGCAATACTAGCGGCGGATCTATCTTCCTCACCTCCTTCCACATCTCGTCGTACCAGTAGATGCCTCCTTCTCCATCATCCTCTCCGTTTCTCCCTCACCGAAACCACCTTTGTCTCCAGCATCAGCTACACCTCAAGCAACGCTATCTCTGCCTCGCTTCATCCAACAACCTCCTAAGTCTCTTACCTTCTTTACTTTATTTTCACATTCACCCCACCTCGTTTCGACCACCGACGACCCTCTGTGACTCCATCTTCTCTATCTCCGGCAACTCCTTCGGTGAGCCCATCTCACCACCATAGACCACCAAACTCCTCACCGACTACCTCAAAACCTTCGCCTCACCTCTCCACTCATTTCCCCTCTCCTTATTCACCACTTCACTCACTCACGCACACCCCTGAACACACCCACTTTCCCCCACACAGACTGACCTTGACACGCACGCACGGACCACAAGATGCCACACAAAACACCTCATCACACTCACCGTAGTCCGGCGATCCTCCTTGAGCATTCTGATAGAGTCGAGAGGCCATTTTTTTGTTTTCAGGTATCGAGCTCCTTCTCGTCATTAACAGCAAGTTCAAGCAAGCATTGAAGCTGCTCCAGGTGCCTTTGCTCCAGAATTTCACCTCCAAGACATGCGAAGGACCTCCAAGACTTCATCCAGGCTGACATTTGGAGGATTCTACGTCCTCATTGTACGAATTTGATGAAGGAGCTACTGCTGCAGACGTGCAGAATAAAAGGGTGGAACAATAGTCCCACATCGGCTGTGGCAGAGCACCTGCTAGCGCATTAAGTGAAAAAGTGTTAGAGGCTACTTGCCTCATAACACGAGGTGAGGTCCCTCTCACCCACGCACACCTGTGCCTCGTCCACGACTCTGCCCTCGCGGATCTGGCCAACCTGTTTACCCGCCTAGACTGACCTGCACTCCTCGCTCACTACTGCAAACCGGTGAGCCTGGACCTGGGTACATTGAATCTGATAACCTGATTACCTGTGGCTCTGGGAGAGCGGATCCTAAAGAGAAAAGGAGAGGATAGCTGCGTGGGGTAGGTGGAGGGTTTTGCTGCTGAAGGCTTTGGCTAACACTTAGCTAATTTGAGAAGTTCCCCTCCCCTGCGAGAAGAAAGAGGAAGCAGAAGGAAGAAGAAGAAGGAGGCTTGAGAAGCCAAAGCAAAAAGAGAAGAAGAGGAAGAGAAGAAGAAAAATAGAAGTCTAAGTCATCTGATTTCATAATCAGACGACGATTTGGTTTGATTGCATACATATACTATATTTGGGAGGAACCATACCTTTTCCACATTGGCAATGATCAGGTGATTTGGAGATGCATTCCTGACGATGAGGTCAATGACGTAATATCATTATGTCATGACCAGGCCTGCCGTGGCCATTTCTCTTGGCGTAAAATCGCAGTGAAAATTCTCTAGAGTGGGTTCTTTTGGCCCACTTTGTTCAAAGATGCACAGATGTATTGTAGGGCATGCGCTCGTTATCAGACCCTTGGCAACATGGGCCCACGGGATATAATGCCCTTGAACCCGATTATTGTGTGCGAAATCTTTGACATATGGGGAATTGATTTCATGGGACCCTTTTCCGGATCTAATGGCTTCGAGTACATCCTACTCGCTATTGAATATGTCTCTAAATGGATCGAAGCAATCCCCACGAGAACTAGTGATCATAAAGTTATCCTCCGATTTATTCTGGAGAACATCTTTACCATATTTGGGGTCCTAAGGCCATCATCAGCGATGGCGGGTCACATTTTAACAATGTGCACTTCCAGTCCCAAATGAAAAATACAGGGTGTCGCATCGTATCTCGACTCCTTACCACCCTTAGGCTAATGGACTAGCAGAACTGTCAAATCAAGAGATCAAGAAGATCCTTCAGGTCACTTCTTAGCCTCATAGGAAGGATTGGTCTACTCACCTTCCGGAAGCCTTGTGAGCCCATAGGACTGCCCACAAGGCCCAATTAGGCATGTCTCCCTTCATATTAGTGTATGGAAAGGCATGTCACCTTCCCATCATGATGGAGCACAAGGCTTATTGGGCAGTACGGAAGTGCAATCTAGATCTGATGAAGGCTGGAATACACCGCCGGTTGCAATTGAGTGAGATCGAGGAACTACGTAATGATGCATATCTATAAAGAGTAGGTTAAGGCCTTCCATGATAGCCACATTGTACGAAAATCTTTCCACCCTGGTCAGAAAGTTCTACTCTTTGATGCCAAACTCAAACTTTTCCCAGGAAAACTCAGATCAAAATAGACTAGACCATTCTTGGTGAGACGAATCTTTGGAAATGAAGCCATTGAAATTAGCGAACTCAGCCTTGATTCTGTACCTTCTATTGTGAACGGTCAAAGACTCAAACCGTTCGTCGAACTCACTGACTCAAACTTGGCTGAGATATCTTTTGCCCTCCATTCTCCCTAAGCTCATTGCGCCTGGCTGATGGCATTAAACTCAGCGCCTAATGGGAGGCAACCCGTCATGTTTTTGAAAAACCCAAAACCCTTCTTGACACATCTTATGCTGAACTCATATTGCACTTTAGGGTTTGTCCATTAGAATAGTCGACTCCACCTCTAGTACCTGTAGCCGAGCTTAAAATCATCCACAACAGTCACCCCGACCCATCCACCCACCCAAAACCTGTTCTAATGTACGATCTAAGCTGAATTCGAACCCACCTAATTTACAATGAGGACATTGCAAATCGTAGGCATGGCGGGCTATTAAAGTGCAAAACACTGTGAGAATCACTTCGCAAGAAAAGGTTTCATCAAAAAGAAATTACATATTCCAAAAAACCAAAAAAATAAAAAATTGAAAAGGAACAAAAAATGGAGGAAACTTTTAGTGAATTAATTGCATATCATATTTAAGGAGGAAAAGTGGAGGACATATAAATGTCAAAAAGGAGCACAATTTGACAAGAAAAAAGAGATAGTCATTAGTAAAAGATTAAGGAATCAACTCAGTTCTAGACCAAATCAAAAAGAAAGAAAATGAAAGAGAAAAAGGTGCTAAAGGACAAAGGAGATTAGTATGAACACTTATTTTAGGCCTCTTAAGCTATGATTTTAGGATTAAAAATTCAAGCATCTGTTAAGATCTAGATAGTCCTCAAGAGGTTGGGGAAAATGCGAAGCTTAAGTATTAGGTCTAAGGCTTAGGAATTATTCGGCCTCATTAACTGACCTTTGGTTTGCGAGACTTAGTAACCTAAGCACCCCAATCCACACAGTCTGGTTCAGTGCACTTAATTATCAAAATCACGCAAATGCGTTAAATCTGTTCTGAAAAAGTTGCCTAGATTAGGAGCAGCTGATCAACACAAGTTGATTTGGATGATTTCCCGATGAGGAGAGGTGGGAAATTCCCCTCGAAGATGCGCAATAACATATCGTCTCCTTGGTGCTTGTCTCCTAGGATATCTAAATATCCTACCGAAGGCATGTAAGCACCTTGTGCTGGTTCAGATGCCATTGGCAGAATTATCATGAAATGTCAATTGCCAGGGTCTGGATTTAGCTACAGAATGCCATGGGCAAGATTATCCCAAAATCTCGAAAGCCAAGGTTCTGGGGGTTGCCATAGGCGGTGCTATCTCGAAGTATCGATTTGCTAGGGACCCTGTGAGGATTGATGGTAGGAGCAAGGAATCTGATATAGACTGTGTTGTAGATCCAATCCAAAGCTAGAAATAAAGAAAGAAAAAAGAGAGAAAACTCTCTAGAAACAAAGAAAAAAATCCCCCTGTCTCTTTCTTACAAAAACGCACTACAAGCTAAACCTAGGCTAAAACATGTCTTAAGCACAGGTGCTTTAACCACGGAGTTCAACGAACCTTAGGTTAGTTCCTGTGGGCCTTAGAAACTTCACAGTGGATTGAAGCTAGAGTTGGTCAGGTTCAGATCTTAGTTGGTACTTGAGCACCTCCAGGCCTACTACCGACATTCTAATCTAATATACAAAAGAAAGCACATAACAGAAATCTAAGCATGTGGTCTAGAATTAAAGTTAATCCCATGAGATTTTGTTAGGGAACTAGCAAAAGCTAGGCATGGGGGTATGATGGGAACACCACCATGAGACATAACTAGCGCAATTTGATATGAGTAAGTCATTAAATGATCCTACATAACCGCTAGAGAGCCCAAAGTCACTGCATAATCATTATGCGGGGAAGACAAGAAACCAAGGTTAAAACTGTAATTTTACCATCATATCACGAATGCAAAATAACCATGGGTTTTCTTAAGGGTTAATTAAGGGTCAAATGGTCTTAAAAGACTAACAAGTGGGTTAGAATAGGCAAAAAAGGGTTTTCGCGTGTTTCGAGAATTAAATGACTTCTAAAACACTAAAAACAGACCCGCTTAATTAATTGAATCTTTGGTTAGGATAAAATTCACCTAAACCCTCTAAAATTCATATAAAAATATTCTCTAGGGTTTGGTATCTTCAATTTGACCATCATAACCCGTCTTGACCTAAAACAGAGTCTTAGACTGATATTTGCCTAAATTTGGGTTTTTGCATAAATTACCCAGTCAAAATTGGTCAAAACCAAAATCAAATTCACCATTAGATTCCTTAGGTCCAAATTAGGCCTGTACCAAAATTTGGGCCTAATCTGAGATCATCTTGACCTAGTTTGCAATTTGGTCCTGTCTAATTCTTTTCTATCACACATGCCCTTAACTTTCAAAATCCTTACAAATAGGCCCCTAACTTTGTCATCATTTTCACAAAAAGGTCCATACCGGCATGAATCCTATTCCTACAAACTCCAACGACCTATATTTGGCAAGAACTCCATGATTCCTTGACGAATCCCTCTCAAATTTGAAAGGAAAGTTCGTCAAGGAATTCCCTCCCATTTGTGGCATTCCTTGGGCTCCAATTCTTTCCCAAAAGACCATGCGAACATTTCAAAGGTTCGGGTATCCTATTTTGCAAAAACCTTCTGAGCTTGGAAGCTTCTTTCCAAGCTTGGAAGGGCTTCCTATGGCCTATAAAAGATCCCACATCGCACGGCCAAGCTCTTCAGCAAGTTTTTGGGAGCCAAATCACCCTAATCCACCCTCTCCAGCCACCAAACAACTATGCTCTGGCAACCTCCTTGGATCCCCCTCCTCCAGCCATCCAACCATCAAATTAGATAGCCTAAGTTCTTCCTCTCTTCCTCATGACCCTCCCCAGCCAAAGGGAGGGCATTCCTCCGTCTGCTTCATCGTTGCTGCCTCGTTGCCTCCACTTCCTTCTCTGGCTCCGATCAATCAACACCGGAGACCTCCGCCTCCCTACCACCTCGCTAAGTCCCTCTCTTTCTCTCTCTCTCTTTCTATTTCATTTTTCCACCCTCACAACACATGCACGACCACTGCTTCTCCCTCAACACCATCATCTTCTCCGCCTCCGGCGACGCTCCAACGATGCCTACACACCGCCACATTGCTCGAAACTCACCGCTGCCACTTCCATCAACATTGTCACGACTCACACTTAAAAAAACCTAAAGAAATTTAGGGTTTAACACCCTCCACCTTCCCTCCAAACACACCCACTTGCTGCCCTCATCCACCTCACTGTCAGCCATCCACACACGTCTTCATGCCCTCAAACCACCGTCGTTGCATTTGCCTTATCAAGGTGAAGCTCCTGAACATACTGACTAGGGCATTTAGCCTGTGTTCATCTCTTTCAGGTCTCAAGCCACAGGTGCTACGCCTAGGTGCTCCAGGTGGTGTCCATTAACGGAGCTTATTCAAGGTGCTCCAGGTGGTGTTCTTGCATCTTCAGCTCCAGGTGCTACGCCCAAGTCACGAGGAACATTTCCAGGAAGGATCCTAGGGTGATAATTGAAGTCACCAGCTTCTGCTACTGCCTCAATTTGAGGCATCTTCACTACTTGCAGCGCGCGCGAAGAAGGGTGGGACTTTAGTCCCACCTCGGTAGATGACGAAGTGCCGCATAGAGATAAATTGAATTTGTGCTATAGGTTCTTTGCCTCAGTAGCACAGGGTGAGGTCCCCTCTCACGTCCCCACTCACGCCCTCACCTGCGCCCACACCCCATGTGTCTAGGCTTGATCCAATTACCCGGATACCCAGGTCTAGTCTGGTTCGCTTGGTCTAAGAAAGGAAGAAGAGAAAAATAGAGGATAGGGGGGTTTTGCTCTGCCGCCCTCCTCTTGACTCTTGAGAGATCTGAAGAGGCCTTTGCCTCTGCTGGTGTGCTAAGTCCTATGCTGCGCCTTCTCTAGAGCTAAGGGAAGAAGAAGAAGAGAAGAAAGAGAAGAAGAAGCCTCTTCCTAAGCCTTAAAAATGAAAGAGGAAGAGACCTTTGCCGCTATTAAGGCATCTGAACCTATTCTGATATCTAATACCTTGGTTCTGATTGGTTAATTTGAGTTGTGCTTGGCTTATCTGATCTGTTACTTTGGGTAGCGTGCTAAACTTTGTAGGATAATTTGGTGATTCAAATCACCATTTTACCCTCTCTTCTTTTTGCATTATTGACATTGGATGTTATTTATATATCTTTATTGATTGCAAATTCTTACATCTTCAATTGTGATCTTGAGTTTTAAATTGCCATATTGCTCCTTGTGTTCGACCTCGGACTTCAAATTCAAGTAATAAATTGTATTTGCTTTCTGTGCCGATTTGACCTATACTGCAACACGACGATTTTAAAACCCATTTTAGAGTGACGAACAGAGGGTGGCAGGAGGGTGTCCGAGAGGAGGAGGATGAGCATGGGGACGGCGAGTAGAGGAGGATGACCTTGTCGGAGAAGGAGGAGGTGGACGACATTACGGAGGGGAAGGAGGATGACGAGGCCGTCAAGGATGGAGAGGAGGATGATGAGGAGACTGCCAGAGAAGGAGGAGAAGGTGGGTGTTGGGGAAGAGGAGAAGCTACCTGAGGAGGTGGAGGAGGAGGGTGGTGACATGGGCTCCGGTAGCATTGTGGGAGGAGGGTTTAGGTTAGGCATTGGGGAAGATGAACAGTGTTGGGAGATCGGCCTTCGTGCCATAGATGATGCGATCTACGCCGTTGGTTCTATTAGAAACCGATGAAAGAACCCACTAATCCTTCCTAAATTTTAGGCGCAAATTTTAACTATTTTTCCACCGTCGCTTATTAAACAAACCAACGACAAAGAATAACTTCAATTACTCCTCCATCGTGCCTAAATTTGGCCTCTAATGTTAGCATACTTTTCGCCATCACTTATTCCACTAACCGATGGCAAAAATCACTATTCCCACCCAAAATTTAGGCGCAAATTTTAACCGTCCTTTCCCCGTCGCTTATTCAACCATCTGACGGTAAAAATATATTTGCCATCGCTTACTAAACCGATGGTGAATATTAATGATAACCACGCTCCCAATCGTTTTTCTTCAACTGATGGTAAGTCGAGTGCAGGCCTTCGCTGTCGCTTACTTGAATAAGCGACGGTAAAAATAATTTTGCCATCAGTTTTATAAACCAACGAAAAGTAACCAACATCATATCTCATTTTTCTAGTAGTGCATCTACAAGGCTCCAAATTACTCCAAACTTGATACTTGCACATATTACACAAGAGACATCAAGGTACTAGATTTAAGTTTAGGAAAAGAAAAGCCCAAACTTATGCATTATTTACAAATAACACCTATTGACTAAACTAGCCTATCTAAATGCATTCTACCCTAATCAACCCTTAGATTAACATTAGTTAGGCATAATTAATGTAAATATATATAGTAATATCAGCCGTCAAAAGAGAAGAAGAAAAGAGGAAGGTGCATAGAGGAACTAGGTGCAAATATTAAGGACTTAAATGTAATAGGAAGGACTGATTTGAATTGAATCTTAGGGAATAAATTGGAAAGTTTTAATTGAAATATGTAAATTATTTTTTTTCAACTTTTTATTATAGATTATATATATTAAATAATATATTTATGGCTTGAAATTACATTTTTGCCCCATGTGCATTATTTAATTTATGTTATATAATACATATAAGCTTAAGTAACCATAGTTATAAATAGTTAAATGCTTAGGTTTAAGTCTTATTTATTAAATAAATATAAATGAATGCTTATAATACAAGAATTAAACTATTTTATAATATAATTCAGGTTCTTATGTAATATTAGCTTAGTTGATAATTAAATAGGTAAACTAGCTTATTTAAGTGAATTAGGATCCATGATGAGTCCCTCATCATACCTCCATGCCTAACTTTTACTAGTCCCTAGTAAACTAAGTAGTAAATATGATAAATTAAACACACCACAATTTAAAAAGTGTTGTTATGAATTCTTAAGTTAAGGATTTAGTCAGAAGGGTTTTAAAATTTTTTATCTTTTTATAACCTTTTATAAATAGAATGATTTCCTTTAAAACCACTAAGTAGGAATCTACTTACAAAGGACTTAAAACTCAAGAGTACTTCTCAAAATAGATATTCATGAAAAACAGACACTGGATGGGAATTTTTTTCTAAATCAGACCATCGGATACCCATTCTATATTTCATAAACTACTTAAAAACTAGGAAAATAGAGAGGTCAAGATGGAAAACGTAACAAGACTCAAAGACTGGAAATCAAACTCTAACTTAAAAATCAATAGACATGGATCAGTCCTTATGCTTGTGAATTTTGATTTCAATCTACTTAAGTTTTCATAAATTAATTAAACACCTTTTATTAACTAAACTCAGAAATTGAGTAGGACCATTAATTTAACTAGCTCACAGCATCAAGGGAAAACATTTAAACCTAGGGTTTTGTCAATCTATCTCCTTTAAGCATCAACCACTCCTTTAAACATCAACCTAGGGATAGGAAAATGCAATTAGATATCTTCCAGGCGATAAAGTCTTTTGATTGCGATTGCGTTGAGGAACATGATCCCGTGGAAACTCTGATTGAGGAATGCCTCACCCTCAGTTCTGTATCAGACCACCAAACCCGTAGTGACTGTGCTGACCCGTCACCATCATTACCCGTGGACTTCTATAAGGCTGAGTACCATCACACGACACCATTTGAGGAGATCGATGTTGATCAACTCCCGCCCTTTCCCTTCCCATCGACTGTGGTACCACCCGCACCTGAACTTAAACCATTGCCCGAGAATCTCAAGTATGTCTTCTTGGAACCTGACCAGACCTTCCCAGTGATTATTAATTCTCATCTAACCAAGGATCAGGAACTCAGGTTGACTGCAACCCTTTCAGAACATCGGGCTGCCATTGGTTGGACCATTTCGGATTTAAGAGGAATTAGCCCCACCTATTGCACCCATAAGATTTACGTGGAAGACGGGGCCCGACCTTCCCGCCAGATGCAGAGACGTTTAAACCCAAACATGCGGGAGGTCGTTAAAAAAGAAATTATCGAGTGGCTTGACGCCGACATCATCTACCCTATCTCCGATAGCCCCTGGGTGAGCCCCACTCAAGTGGTTCCCAAGAAAGCTGGGCTCACCGTTGTCACCAATGATCATGGTGAATCCATCCCCACACGCACCACCACCGCATGGCGGGTGTGTATTGATTATAGGAAGCTCAATGAAGCCACTAAGAAGGATCATTTCCCCTTGCCATTCATTGACCAAATCCTTAAAAGATTGGCAGGGCAGAAGTATTTTTGCTTCCTGGATGGATATTCAGGATATAACCAAGTCGCAATTGCTCCAGAAGATCAGGAAAAGACCACATTCACTTGCCTGTATGGCACATTTGCATTCCGTCGAATGCCGTTCGGGTTATGGAATGCACCTGCGACCTTCCAGCATTGCATGCTAGCCATTTTTTCAGAAATGGTGGGTGAATACTTAGAGGTCTTTATGGATGGTTTCTCTATATTCAGGAATTCATTCGACCATTGTTTGAGCAACTTGGAGAAAATCCTAAAATGATGTATCGAGGTTAACCTGGTGTTTAGTTAGGAAAGGAGCCATTTTATGGTTCAAGAAGGAATTGTCCTCGGTCACAATGTATCGCATAGGGGCATCGAGGTAGATCAGGCTAAGGTTGATTTCATTTCCAAACTTTGTCCACCTAGTTCGGTCCAACAGATTCGCTCCTTCCTAGGACCTGTTAGCTTCTACTGAAGGTTCATTAAAGACTTTTCCAAGATTTCCAAACCCTTGACTGACCTTCTAGCCAACGATGCCATCTTCCACATGTCTTCTGATTGCATCCAAGCTTACCACACCCTCCGGGACTTAGTCTCCACCGCACCTGTACTTCAACCCCTGGACTGGTCCTAAGACTTTGAGATTATGTGTGATGCATCAGATTTTTCCATAGGCACAGTCCTGGGACAAAGGCAATACAAGAAGCCCGTGGTGATCTACTATGCGAGCAAAACATTGTACAAGGCCCAACATAATTATACGGTCACAGAGAAAGAGTTGCTCGCTGTAGTCTTTGGACTTGAAAAGTTTCGATCGTATTTGCTGGGATCCCACGTGACTATTTACACTGACCATTCAGCCATCTGGCACCTGTTGGCCAAATAGGATGCAAAGCCCAGGCTCATCAGATGGATCCTACTTTTGTAGGAATTTGACCTAGAAATCCGAGACAAAGTTGGATCGAAGAATGTGGTGGCTGACCACTTGTCTAGACTTCATCCAGACCACATTGGACCCTCCCTACCTCTATTTGATGCCTTCCCTGATGAACACATCCTGGCCGTGCAAGATAAGAAAATGCCGTGGTAAGCTGACTACGTCAACTACTTGGTTGTAGGACAAACCCCGCATAGCTGGTCCAGATAGCAACGGGACAGGTTCTTGGCTGAGGCCAAGCACTATTTCTGGGATGATCCCATGCTGTTTCGCCACTGTGATGACCAGATCATCAGGAGGTGTATCTCCGAAGACGAAGTTCAGAGTGTGCTTTCGTTTTGTCATGACCAGGCTTGTGGCGGCCACTTCTCTGGAAAGTAAACAGCTGCAAAAGTTTTACAGTCTGGATTTTACTGGCCATCCCTATTTAAGGATGCGAACAACTTTGCTAAGACTTGCTCACGCTGCCAAATGCTGGGGACCATGACCAAGAGAGATATGATGCCCCTTCAGCCTATTTTGATTGTCGAAATCTTCGATGTTTGGGGTATCGATTTTACGGGCCCCTTTCCACCATCCAATAGCTTCGAGTACATCCTGGTCTCGGTAGATTATGTTTCCAAATGGATTGAAGCCGTCGCCACCCGCCGATGCGATCACAGGACTATCATGGACTTTGTTAAGAAGAACATCTTTTCCCAGTTTGGAATACCCAAGGCCATGATTAGTGATGTTGGAAGCCATTTTATCCATTCCCAATTCCATGCCCTACTTAGAAAATACGGGGTGAACCACCGCATTGCTACCTCGTATCATCCACAAACAAATGGGCAGACTGAGGTCTCAAATAGACGAATCAAGAACATTTTATAGAAGATTGTGAGACCTGACAGGAAAGACTGGTCCACACGACTTGATGATGCCCTGTGGGCATATAGGACCGCTTTCAAGACCCCGATAGGTATGTCGCCTTATCGCCTGGTCTTTGGCAAAGCCTGTCATCTTCCTATCGAATTGGAACACCGGGTTTACTGGGCAGTTAAGCAATGTAACATGGATCCCCAGTTAGCCGGTGCACAGAGGACGCTCCAATTATCTGAGCTCGAAGAAATTCGTCGGGACGCCATTGACAATAGTCGACTGTATAAGGAGAAAATGAAAGCCGTCCACGACCGACTCATTAATAGAAAAAGCTTTGAGCCTAACCAGCAAGTCTGGCAGTTTGACACCCGCCTAAAACTCTTCCCGGGGAAACTCAGGTCCAAATGGACTGGACCATTTCAGGTGGTTAAGCCCTAGTCTAATGGGGCAGTTGAAATCGCTAATCGTAACAGTGGGCACACTTTTACAATTAATGGTCAAAGATTGAAGCATTTTCTAGCCTAGGTTCCCCCAAAGGAGAGTGTCACCCTCGTTGAGGGATGATACGAAGCACCGCCCAGCTGGAGGCATTAAACTCAGCGCTTCCTTGGAGGCAACCCAGGGGATTCAGACTGATCCGGTATTTTACGTCACTCAGGTACTATCTTTTTGAACCCTTATGCATCCATGTACTTGCCAATGAGGACATTGCCTAACTTAAGCATAGGGGGGTGGTAAATTGCATAATCTTGAGCTCATTTAATCTGTCTAAATAAATAAATAAATAAAAAATTGAATTTAGGAAGAAAACTTAGGCATTAGAAACTTGTCAATAGTGGGAAATAATACAAAAAGAACTTAAACACTTAGACTTTTCAGGCCTTAAGGCTTAATCAGCCCTGGTGTCAGTTATAATATGGATTTAGCTTCGAATCCTTGCAACCTTAAGCTATTCTAATCCACCTACTAAATAAGGTGATAAGTATACGACTTATCAACTCACCCTTTAACTCAGAAAAACTTTGAGTCTAAGAATCTGGACACATTTTTGCACAGACTCACTTCTCGGAGATTTTGACAGAAATTGGGTAGCTAATGAACTCTCTAGGGTGGTATGGCTCTCAAGTTGTCGTGGGTAACAGCCCATTGGCAGGTTGTCCAGAACCCAGCCACAGACCATTTCTTCTTCATTGCCTCTAGGTACATTTAAGATCAGGGAAGCCACCTACGAAAAAAAAAAAAGAGAAGAAAAGAAAAAAAACCACACTTCACCGCACAAGTATAGCTGGCAAGTGATCGTGGGTAACAGCCCATTGGTCGGTTGTCCAGAGCCAAGCTCAATAACTGCACAAAAAGACCAAAACACTTAAGGAAGAAGCAGGGAAGTAGTACAAGCTAGGGAGATATACACTGGAAAAATCCTTGTGTTGACCCCATTTAAAACAAACGTAGGGAGAAAGATACCAATCGAACAAATACACCTTCAGGCATATTTATTTCCTTATTCGGTCACCTAGAGGTGTAGAAACCCGAAGTCTGTCTCAATTACCATTAAGTGAGTCTATCACAACATTCACACCAAGATGCTTAGCACTTAGGGTTTTGACCGAGTTTTGGGTGGGTTGGGTAGCTATAAAAAGTTACCAACCCACACTGAATTCCGAAAAAATTTTAAATATATATATATATACATATACATATGCATAGTTATATACATTAAAGCAAGGATTCGGGTAATTCGTATTTTGGTAGACACCCGGGCGCTGCTTAGTCTTTGTAGATTAAGATCTTCGTATATTTCCTCCTATTGACAAGTGACGAAATGTCTAAGCAAGTACTTCTTGAATTCTGAAAGGAAATAAAGGCTAGAATAAACCTTGCTAGGGACTAGCAAGGAGTAAGCATGGGGGTATGATAACACTACACAAGGGGGTGATAATTATGTTGAATATGGCCCATCTTAGGAATAAAAGGCACAACATAAGTAGAATGGGAACATTGCATGTATAATGTACCAAGATTGCTTATAAAATGTGTTAATGGCCATTTGTGTAAGCACTTGTCAAAGCAGGCCTCAGATGAGCAATCGGACCGCACGGATGGATTCAGAACGATGAATGGAGTCCAACGAACTCAATATCGGCCAAATCCGACATTCGGAGCTCCTACAATGGGCCCAAGAAGTTCTGACCATTGATCTGGAGATCAATGGCCCTCATTGCCCCACATCACCCCCGCTCCACCGCACGCCGCCTCTTCATCCAACCGAGATCGGATCTCGGCCGTCGATCTTCGACCGAATGGCCGAGACTCGCATGCCCACCTGCAGTCACCGCGACAAAGCGCGGGCGTGGCGCAACGGTTAGCGTGCACGGCCACACACACGCGACGCGGGTTCGAGCCGCGCGGAGCGTGAAATCGAAGACGAAGGTTGCACGCAACGAAATTGGGCCTCCCGATCAACAGCGGGCGGCCGAGATTTCGCCACACGGCGTGCCCACAGCTCGCGAGCACCCACGTGCACGAGCACGTCGGGCGATGACGCCCGTGCACACGAGCACCCGAGGCGCAATCCAAGCGCAGCCGAGGAGAGATCTCAACCGTCCGATCTTCGATCGGACGACTCTCACGCAGCGGCTGCGAATCAAGTGTGAAGAAGAAACAGCGTGCGTGGTTGACTGGCATGCTGGAGGGCTTCACCGACGCTTTTGGAGTGGTTTTAGTGATGTTCTGGACGTTGCTAAAGCCCCTTCTTCTTTTACAAAGCCCTTAACCCTATTTAAACACCCTCCAACCACTCATTCAAGGCATTCACTTCCCTTGCAACTACTCCACCGCTCTCTTAACTAGCTTTACGAGCCGCAGACGGAGCCTCCTCCACCGCCGTGGCTGCCTCGTTGTTCTCCCTCCTCTCTCTCTCTCTCTCTCTTTTAAGCTTTCCATTACTTTTGTTTAAGCATGTATTTAATGTTGTAAGCTATGAACTAAAAGTGCATGATTAACGAAGTTATTTTCTGTTCTGTTGTTACTTTAATTTCTATTTAAGTTGCATGATCAAACAAGAAACACTCTAACCCTAATCTCTCTCTATCTCTCTCTCGCTTTCCAAACCGCACCTCTGCAAGCAAAAACTCTGCACTTTCCATGACAACAAGTGATAAGAGAAATCCAATTTTCACACCTCCCAGAGACCGACACTCGGACTCACCTCTGTTTATTTACTTTAAAACCAGCGTTGCAAGTGCGACTATAACGACACTTCTTAACACACATGCACAACCGCACATCAGTCAACACTCAAGGCAAATATTTCCTTAGCTGGAGCACTAGGTATCTTATTCCTAGTTTTTAACTCCATATTTTTCTAATCCTTTTTCTATAGGTCAAAACTGCTGGAACCTAGTTCCACCTCTCTTTTTTGATTTAATGTCAACAAAACTATTTTAAATCTAATGAATTTGTGAAGTGATATTTACAGGGAAAATCAAAAGATTTTAGGAAGTGTGGATGATGATAAGGAAGAAGATTAAAGTGGATGAAGATTATGTTGGTGTTTATTTATTGTAATTTAGAAGTTTGTATGTATCTTAAACAAGAAAAAATTGACTTAGGAAGTAAAATCAAAATAGAGATAATTAGGTATCAAACTTTCTTATAATCGTTCATTTAAAAAATTAGAATCATTTCTTAGTTATACTAAAAGTTTAATTGAGTTTGAAAAGCACTAAAATTGATTAAACGTCTTAATTCTAGGTACTTGTATGAAGTACCAGTACTGTTCATAACTACTGGTACTTGCAGGGCACAGGTTTGAGCCATTGCCTCAAACTGTAAACAACAAATACTGGTACACATCAAGAGTACTAGAATCAGGTGCTCATAGTTTGTTGAGACTGGTCATGCTTGGACCTTACAAGTGTCGATGCTCATCATGAGGACTGAAACTTGTGGGTCACAATTCTTGGTTCATCTCAAACCTATGAGTCACAAGTACCAGTACCCTTGATGAGTACTAGTACCTGGAGACTTAGTTGGTACTCAACTAGAAGCACTGAGTACCGGTACCTATGATGAATACCTGTACCCAGGCTCTGTTGTGCTGGCTGCTGAGTAACTGTGACCAGCTAGTACCAGTACCACCACTTTAGTACCTGTAGCAACTAATCGTTGTGCCAAACCTGAACGACTATTTTGTGGTTAAACTTAATTATAACACCCTAATTACGCCCCTGATAGCTAGGAATGTAGGAGGGTTGTTTAGTGGTCTGCAAAAGACCCTTGTGAGATATTTTTATAATACACAAGAATCATATTCCACCTTAGCTTCTAGAAATCATTTTTTCACTATTTTTGTTGCATGGTGTTAGTACTTGTTGCCTATTACTCTCAACAGTTTTCTCTGATATTGCAACAATTTTTTTGGTGCATTTTTTTAGCTCCCTTCAAATCATTTTTACGCACTATTTTTCATGCTAGATCTTACAATAAAATATTGTTAATTATATTCTTGTTGGAGACATAGGTTTCTTGTTGTAAGCTTTCTAATTTTCTTGCTTACACCTATATTTTCTTGTTCTCTTTTCTATCTTGTAATTGGGTTGAGGTAACCTATTAATTACCTCATATTTAGTAAATTGATTCCCTCCGGATTGAGAGAATCAAGTTAAAAATCCTAAGTCAGGAGACTTAGGTAGTGGAGTACCTAAGTGAGGATAACCACTAGATATTTGGTGTTCAATTTCTATGACTTGTATTATTTGCATAATTTTTTTTCCCACACTATTCATCCCCCCTTTTGTGTGCTTGTGTTCTTAAAATCCTACAAGTGGTATCAGAGCGAGGTTGAGAGAAGTCGTAACAAGTCAACTAGCAAATGGCATCATCTTCAGCCAAGTGCACCGAAGGCCAGTCATCCACACGTCCTCCCTACTTTAATGGGACATACTATGGATACTAAAAGAAGCATATGCAAGTGTTCCTCAAGCCCATGGATGAGGATGCTTGGATGCTCAATCAAGAAAGATATTCAAATTCGGAAACACAAGAAGAAATAGCGTGGATGGCAGATCAGAAGAAGATGATCATTAGAAATGCAAAGGCAATGAGTGCACTTTATTATGCATTATCCTAGGAAGGAGTTTAACTGTATCTTGGCTTACGACTCATACGAGATATGGAACATGCTTCAAGTCACATATGAAGGAACTAATAAAGTAAAAGAAACCCACATCTCAATTCTAATGGAAAGTTATGAGTGTTTCAGGATGGAGAAAGGCAAGATGATCAAGGCTATGTACACAAGGTTTAGGGAAATTGTCAACCCCATGAAGAACCTTGGAGTGAAGTTCAGGGAAGAGTAGCTTGTAAGAAAGATCTTGTGATCTCTTACAAGTGATTGGTCCCCCAAATCTACAACGTTTCAAGAGGCAAAGGATCCTTTAGTCCTTCATCTTGACAATGTGATTGGATACCTCATGGCCTACGAGGTTCAATTGGAGAATGTGAAGAAAAATGAGGAGAAATTCATAAGCAAGAAGAAAGAGCTTGCTTTCAAAGCCTTAAGGGAAGATCCAGACCTCAACGACTCTAACTCCCACGAAGAAGAGCTTCCTCTTCTAACAAGGAGATTTGGATGGTTCATTCGAAAGTAAGGTAAAAGAGTGAATAAGTTTTCAAATGGCATAGTCTGTTTTGAATGCAAGAAAAAGGGGCATGTACGAAAGGATTGCCCATTAATCAAGAAGAAAAAAGAAGAAAAGAAGAAAGAGAAAGAAACTGACAGGAAGAAGAAGAAGATCGCAAGAAAGGTGTATAAAGTGACTTGGGATGACAACAATTCCAACATAAATCCTCCTCTGAAGAATCCAAAAGAAATGAAGTCGCCCATCTATGTTTGATGGCAAATGGCAATAACTCAAAAAATGAGGTAGAATCTGAAATTTCATTTAATGAATTATTGTAAGCATATGAAGATTTATATCCTATGACTAAGTTAATTAAAAAGGAAAATAAAGTCTTGCATAGTAACTATAAAACCTTGGAAATAGAAAAATCATGTTTAGAAATAGAGTTAGATATAACAAAAGATACCAATTCTCAATTACATGCAAAAATAATATAGTTAGAAGATATTTATGAGCATTTTGAGGGAACTTTAAATAATCTTAAAATAACTACTATATTGAAAATTGAATTTTGTGATGCTTTAAAAGCAAAATTTCAAAGTAAAAAGAACACACAAAATAAATCACATGTACCCAGGCATGCATGGATTTATCGAAAGGTCAAAAATCCCAAGAATTGTAGATGTAACACAAAAAAGGTCTATACATCTCAGGATTTAAAAGGAACTAACATTTAAGGACCCAACAAAAAATGGGTACCTAAATCAAATTTATTAAACTATTTTGCAGGCCAAGAAAGACAAGTAGATCCTAGACATTGGATGTTCCAAGTACATGACGAGACACTTTGACCTATTTATCAAGTGAATGAGAAATCAAGTTGGTGGACATGTCACCACAAAAAATATGGCCTTTAGTGGCAAATTAAACAGTGACATATAATGTATTTGCCACTATAATATTTTGTCAAGCAACAATTAGCAATAGTGGCAAAGTATATTTGCTGCTATTGACTTTGATTTAGTGGTAATTGTTGTTTACGACACTATAATACATTTGTCAAATGATAATTTGCATTAGTGGCAAATATATTTACTACTATAGTATTTTATTTAGTGGTAACTGTTACTTATGTTACTATAATATTTTTATAAAATGACAATTAGCATTAGTGGCAAATATATTTGCCACTATAGTTTTTGATTTAGTGGCATTTGTTACTTATGCCACTATAATATCTTTTCCGAATGACAAATTGGTGTAAATGAAATGATGCCACTATTTCAATTTCAACATTTTTTTAATAATATAGGAAAAGCCAAATTGAAACTTATCCCTTCAAATAGAAAAAAAGCTTTTGATTTCATTTATTTAAGATACATGTAGGCAGGAATTAGAGTAATCACTACAACAAAATATGTCTTTAGTTACCATATTTAAAGATGAACTTATTTTTAGTGACCAAAAAGAGGTGGGAGACAAAAAAATTGGTCCCAAAAATTGGTTACTTCTTCTGCGGTAGATTAGACATCTCCAAAATTTGGTCACCTTTTTTTCTCAAGGAACTTTCCCTCCTACCAAATTTCATCTACCACCGAAACTCATATTTTCCCTCCCCTAAGAGTCCCCTACCCACTCTCTCGCCTGAGCCCCCTTAACTCATCACCTCCCTCACTACAAGAAAATAAGGCTTTTGAGATAATTGTATGTGACTGTAAAATCTACGGTCAGAAAAGTTTTTATCTTTTGTGGCAGTAATAATGTAATATTTTAAATCCCATATAATAATCTTTTGAGATGCTAGACAATCGTCACAAATACAATAAATTAAAAAAAATTAAGCGAAGCAGTCATTTTGGTGCATAATTCCCTAAACTCCCCACTTCTCGTGCAACCACCACTCCCCACAAAAGTTGCTCTTACACAATTCCCTCTCCCATAACCCTCACGGCTTCCCAACCTTTGTTACCTCGCAACCCCCTTCCCCTCACTATTGGCCTCTACCACCTTTAGATCTCCATCTCATGCCCTAATCACCTCCTTTCATACACCGCCACGTCACTTTCAACCTTCATTCGCCTCATCTTCGCCTCTGGACACCACAAATTAGTTCCCTCCTCTCTTCCCTTCCTTCTATCCACCACGATTATCGTTGCTCCTCCATCTCAAAACCAGCACTCCTCTCCTTCCCTCGCACCATCTCTGCTAGGGAATCGAGCACCCTTACCCATGCAAACCTCTGCTTTTCATCTAGCCCTTGTCAGCCCTAGCTTGTTGACCACCACAACTGACTCGTCGCCTAATGCCCACTGCCTTCACGTCACCCAACACACCCTCAACAACCCCACGCTGTCATGTCATCATTGTCGATCAACTAGCGTCTTCTCCAATCAACAAACATGACTAGTCGAGTGCCTACTTCTCTAGGAGCAGCCACATCTTCCCTTCACCAGACGTGCATCTAGTCTCTGGCAACTGATAACACTGCATCTTAGGGTGATAATTCTGTTAAATAGGGCCCATCTTAAGAATAAAATGCATAGATAAAACAACATAAGTAGAATGGGAGCATTGCATGCATCATACATCAAGATTGCTTATAAAACAGTATTAATGGCCATTTGTATGAGCACTTGTCAAAGCAAGGCTCTGATGAGCAATTGAACTGCACGAATGGAATTAGAGCGACGAATGGAGTCCAACAGACTTGAAATCGGCCAAATCTGACATCCGAAGCTCCAACAATGGGCGCAAGAAGATCTGACCGTTGATCTGATGATCAACGGCCCACGATGTTCCACGTGGCGCTCGCTCGCCGCGTCCAGATCGCCGCCCGCTTCCACCTTCACCCAAAGGACAAATCTCAGCTGTCGATCTTCGATCGAACGACTAAGAACCACGGCATGCCCACCCTTGCCGTGACAAAGCAGCGGGTGTAGTGCAGCGGTTGGAGCGCACGCCCGCGCTCACGTGACGCGGGTTTGATTCGCATGGAGCTAAAATGCGGACGGTGATGCGTACAGGAGAAATTGGGCCGCCCGATCAGCAGTGGACGGATGCGATCACGAGACGTGGCGCCCGCAGATGCGCCCTAACCAGATGCGCGCGATGACGCAGGCGCAAGGGTGCGATCCAGGTGTGCGTCTCGCGTGAGATCCCAGCCATCCGATCGTCGATCAGATGGCTTATGGCATGTGCACACGGATCAAGTACGAAGAAGCACGGCTGCGGGCGAGCGACCGGCGGGCAGGGGTCTTCACCGATGTTTTGGGAAGGGTTTTAGCGACGTCCAGGACATCGCTAAAACCCCTTCTTCATTTAGAAAGCCCTTCTCCCTATTTAAAGCCTTTCCAACCACCCATTCAAGGCATTCACTCCACTTGCAACTACTCTACCCCCTCCTATCTACCTTTAAGCCCTTTTGTAATTGTCGGAGACGACGAGCCGTCGACGGAGCCCTCTCCACCACCATGGCTGCCTCGCCGCCCTCCCTCTCTCTTTCTTTCTTCCCTTCTTTTAAGCTTTACTTTACTTATGTTCAAGCATTTATCTAATGTTGTAATTATGAAATAAAGTTGCACGATTAATGAAGTTGTTTTCTATTCAATTGCTTGCTCTATTTTCTATTCAAGTTGCATGTTGCGAATGAAACAATTCTAACCCTAATCTCTCTCTCTCGCTCTCGCTCTCTCGCTTTTCACCCGTGCCTTTTCGCAAGCAAAACCCCACGATTTTCGTGACAATAAGTGGCAAGAAGAATCCAATTTTTATGCCTCCCTGCGACCGACACTCGGACTCACATCCGTTTCTTTACTTTAAAACCGACGTCGCAAGTGCAAACTATAATGACACTTCTAAACACACGCGCAGGCGCACGCGCATGTCAGTTTTTGGTGACGTTGTCGGGGAGGCAACGGATTTGTTTTATCACTTCCATTCTACATCCATTCTCACATCGTCTAACGCCTTTTCTCCTTTTAATTGATGGTTGTAGGAATTCGGGGCTTGGACGGTGAAGCAGTGCAACCCATGACGGTAACAAGGGAGTAGGTGCAACAAGGACTGGTCGTGAGTAGTTCTTCGCTCATGGTTGTTTGCTTGCTTGAAAAACTAAAAAAATTGTAAAATTGAAAAAAATTGGTGTGGTGTATGATTACCTGATCCACATCCTTAACACATCACCCAACAAAAAATGTACACTCTAATATTTTGAATAAATTCTTGGAGTGTTCTTCTCTCTTTTTGAGTGGTGTTTGCGAAGCCACCTTGGATTGACTAGGGCCGCACCACTCAACCCTAAAAATGACTCATCTAATAGAAGCTTCATGATCATTAGGATGAGTACATTAGAGTTTTAGAGCCTCTACACAATAAAAGGAAATCTACTTTCACCAAATTGTGTGCAAAACTTGATGTGCCTACTCAAACTTATTTGAAAACATTAAGACACATCAATCCTAAAAGACACTAAAGTAAGGATGAAACATTAAACGACTCCACATCTTGAAAAAAATCCTTGCTTGAAAATCATGCTTTGATAGAAGCACACACACTGAAAGTGGAAAACTAAGAGGCACCACCCCAATCAACGCCTCATCACATGACCCTAGCACAAGCACTATCCTAGCCCTTTTAAAACTGAGTAGACATGCCCTAGGCAGGACTGAGTTAAGTCTCAAGAGGCGAGGTTTTGTTCGCTGGGCACTTGGCTTTCATTCCCTTGGTTGAATCTGGTGACTAGGCTGCGGGGCAGTGTCAAACGACCGCGGTTGTGGGGTCTATGGAACCGGATGCACAAGCCAAAGGAAGAACCTTCCCTGCAATCCCCTCGTAATCAACCTAGCTAGATTAGCTTTGGGAAGAAGTGTCCAGTGCTTACGGACTTAATCACCCTTTTTGAGATTTCTAGGTCTCCTAAGGAATACACCATAAGGACTAGGCTTGTTTGCTTAATTGAACACACACTTCTTGCATTTGTCGCTCTCCGCATCCCCTCCTATTCTTCTCTAATGTATGCACGGGAGACGCTCACTGCATCCTGAGTTGTTTATTTTGGGACGGGAATCCAGGCGACTTGATTCTGTTAGAAACATGGTTGAACCTAAGGTAGATGAGGTTGAGGACCAACCCCCACCAGACACAATGGCCATCATCCAAGCCCAGATAAATGCAAATCACTGGCTTCAGCAGCAACAGATCCACACCATCATGCAAGCCGTACACCGTTTACAGAACCCACAAGGGAAACCACCACCACCTTTACAAGGCCCACAAGGGCAACCTCCACTTGATTTACCACCATTCCAGGATCAACTGACGCCCCTCCACGATTTCTACAATCCTTCTACTATTAGAGTCGAGCCACACCTTAGGATCCCTGAAGAGGGAGATGAGTTTGAGCTAAAACCAAATGTCTTAAGTCTGATCCAGAGCCACTTCCATGGAAGCTCAAATGAGGACCCCTTCTAACACCTAGAGGATCTTGACCGGATAGCACGAACTGTGAAACCTAGGAACATTAGCCTTGACATTATTTTGATTAAGATGTTCCCCTTCTCGTTTAGAGATAAGGCTTCTCACTGGCTTAGAACCCTAGGTTGACCCATCACCACCTGGGAAGAACTGAGGCATGCATCTCTAAAGAAATTTTCCCCATAGGAAAGACCAATGCCCTCTGAAGAGCTATTACTACCTTTACACTCCAGGGTGGGGAGCAGTTCCATGAGGCGTGGGAGAGATTTAATGAACTCTTGAGGAAATGCCCACACCACGAAGTACCAAGGTGGCAATTGGCCCAGATTTTCTACCATGGTCTGGACAACAACCTATGGAACTCCGTCGATGCCTCATGCGGGGGGAACTTCTTGAACAAGGACGAGGAGAGCGCATTTGAGCTCTTTGAGTTTATGAGCGAAAATTTGCTCAACAATGCCTCCATGACCCAGTTTAACCAATACGGTCAACCCCGTGATGGGATTTATGAGGTACAAGCAAATTCTGGAATGGTTGACATGGACATCATTGCCAAGAAACTAGATCGAGTGGAATTGGTGGATAAAAAGATTGACGAACTACTGAACCAGACCAGGAACCCGTTACAGACCTTCTCCCTAGCAAAGGGAGCACATAATGTTGACCTAGTCCAGCCCTTAAGCCAACTGAACCTGGAACAACCCCTGACCACGTTCCAGGGAGGGACCTTTGCTCCCTCAACCCTTGATTACTCTCTTCCCTCCCAATCGACATTTGCTATCCTTGAAGATGTACAGGCTATCCAAGGTTATGCTAAACCTGACTCTTTCTCCAGCACTTACAACACTGGCTAGCGTAATCACCCCAACTTTGGTTGGACAAACCAGAAGCCACCACAATTGCAAAACCATCCCAGGCCAAATCAGCAGCTAAACTTGCCCCCTATCAGCAAGGACCACTAGTTAGACCCCCATATAATCAAAATAGGGTGGCCCCTCCCCCACAAAACCAAATGGACACCCTAATAAAGATGATGGCTGAAATGAACCAGAAACATCAAAATGGCCTTATTAAAGGGACAGTTAAGCCAACTTTTGGACTGTAAACAACAAGGATCCCTACCTTCCCAGCCACAACCGAACCCATGAAACATAATTAACAGAGGCCCCAATTCGCAAGGGTTCCAAGGAAATCCCGGGCAGGCTCACATGGTTCAGCCAACCCCACAAACACCCCCTGGGTATGGTGCTTCTTCGTCCTCGTCTTCTCAAGGATCTACCCATGGTCCCAATGCCTCTGCGAATGCGGTAACCTTGAGAAGCAACACCAAAACCCAGGATCCCAAATGGCTGACTCTCCCCGAGACTTCACCCGCTGAAATACCTGGCTCAAAAGAGGCATTGGAAAAACCTAAGGACCCAGAAGTGGATCCGATCTATGTTCAGACACCCTACCCTAAGGCCATGGAGATAATCAAGAAGAAGAAAAATGTTGTGGAAACTGAGGAGCTTTTGCAGATCTTTAAGCAAGTTCAGATTAATATTCCGCTCCTCGAAGCCGTTAAGCACATCCCGGCTTACGCCAAGTTTTTAAAGGATGCCTGTACACACAAATGTAAGCCAAGACCTCAAGCACCTAGGAAGGTTGTGCTCTCCGAACAAGCAAGTTATGTAATATCAAGCAACCTTCCGCTCAAGCGAATTGACCCAGGAGCACCCCTGATTTCCTGCAATATCGAGGACATGACATTTGATAGAGCACTCCTGGACTTAGATGCTTCTATCAATCTGATTCCAACAACCCTGTACCACCAATTTTGTTTCGGAGAGTTGACACCCACACCTGTCACCATCCAGCTGGCTGATAGATCTGTGAAGACCCCGAAGGGGGTTGTCGAGGACGTGATTGTGCGGGTCAAGGACTTCTATTTCCTGGTCGACTTCTTGGTGCTCGACATGGAAGTCCCTGAAAAATTACAAAACGCACCCATAATCTTAGGCAGACCTTTCTTAGCTACGGCTAAGGAAAAAATTAATTGTGACACAGGATGTACAGAAATCGCCTTCGGAGACAAGAAAATGCAATTGGATATCTTCCGGGCAACAAAGTCTTTTGATTGCAATTGTGTTGAGGAACATGATCTCGTGGAAACTCTGGTCGAGGAATGCCTCACCATTAGTTCTATCTCAGACCACTAATCCTGTAACGACTGTTCTGACCCATCACCATCGCTACCCGTGGACCTCTGTAAGGCTGATTACCATTAAACAACACCATTTGAGGAAATCAAATCAACTCCTGCCTTTCCCTTTTCCATCGACTGTTGTTCCACCCGTACCCGAACTTAAGCCACTACCTGAGAATCTCAAGTATGTCTTCCTGGGACCTGACCAGACCTTCCCTGTGATTATTAATTCTCATTTAACCAAGGATTAGGAACTCAGGTTGACCGCGACCCTTTCAGAACATCGGGCCGCCATTGGTTGGACCATTTAGAACTTGAGAGGAATTAGCTCCGACTATTGCACTCATAAGATTTACCTGGAAGACGGGGCATGACCCTCCCACTAGATGCAGAGACGATTAAACCCAAACATGCAGGAGGTCGTTAAGAAAGAAATTATCAAGTGATTTGACACCGACATCATCTATCCTATCTCTAATAGTCCCTGGGTGAGCCCCACTCAAGTGGTTCCAAGGAAAGCTGGGCTCACCGTTGTCACCAAAGAGCATGGCGAATCCATCCCCACCTGCACCACCACTGCATGGTGGGTGTGTATTGATTACAGGAAGCTCAATGAAGCCACTAAGAAGGATCATTTCCCCTTGCCATTCATTTACCAAATCCTTGAAAGATTGGCAGGGCAGAAGTATTTTTGCTTCCTGGATGGATATTCAGGATATAACCAAGTCGCAGTTGATCCGGAAGATCAAGAAAAGACAACATTCACTTGCCCGTATGGCACGTTTGCATTCCGTCGAATGCCATTCGGGTTATGCAACTCACCTGCTACCTTTCAGCGTTGCATGGTAGCCATTTTTTCAGAAATGGTGGGTGAATACTTAGAGGTCTTTATGGATGATTTCTCTATATTTGGGAATTCATTCGACCACCATCTGAGCAACTTGGAGAAAATCCTGAAACGATGTATGGAGGTTAATATGGTGTTAAGTTGGGAAATGAGCCATTTTATGGTTCAAGAAGGAATCATCCTCGGTCACATCGTATCACATAGGGGCATCGAGGTAGATCGGGCTAAGGTTGATTTGATTTCCAAACTTCCTCCACCTAGCTCGGTCCGACAAATTCGCTCATTTCTGGGACACGTTGGCTTCAACTGAAGGTTCATTAAAGACTTTTCCAGGCTTTCCAAACCCTTAACTGACCTTCTGGCCAACAACAGCATATTCCACATGTCTTCTGATTGCATCCAGGCTTATCACACCCTTCGAGACTTAGTCTCCACAGCACCTATACTTCAGCCCTCGGACTGATCCCAGGACTTTGAGATTATGTGTGATGCATCAGATTTTGCCATAGGTGTTGTCCTGAGACAAAGGCAAGACAAGAAGCCCGTGGTGATCTACTACGGGAGCAAAATGTTGGACAAGGCCTAACGAAATTATATGGTCACAGAGAAAGAATTGCTCGTTATAGTCTTTGGACTTGAGAAGTTTCGATCATACTTGTTGGGATCCCACGTAACAATCTATACTGACCATTCAGCCATCCGGCACCTGTTGGCTAATAAGGATGCGAAACTCAGGCTCATCAGATGGATCCTGCTCTTGTAGGAATTTGACCTGAAAATCTGCGACAAGGCCGGATCAAAGAATGTGGTGGCTGACCACTTATCCAGACTTCACCCAGACCACATTGGACCCTCTCTACCGTTATCTGACACCTTCCCTGATGAACACATTCTGGCAGTGCAAGATAAGAGACTGCCTTGGTATGCTGACTATGCCAACTACCTGGTTGTAGGACAGACCCCTCACAGCTGGTCCAAATAGCAACGGGACAGGTTCTTGGCCGAGGCCAAGCACTATTTCTGGGATGATCCCATGCTATTTCAACTATGTGCTGACCAAATCATCATGAGGTCTATCCCCGAGAATGAAGTTCAGAGTGCGCTATCTTTCTATCATGACCAAGCTTGTGGTGGCCACTTCTCTGGAAAGAAAATGGCTGGGAAGGTTCTGCAGTCTGGATTTTACTAGCCTTCCCTATTTAAGGATGCACACAACTTTGCCAAGACTTGCTCACGCTGCCAAACACTGGGGACCATGACCAGAAAAGATATGATGCCCCTCCAGCCCATCTTGATTCTCGAAATCTTTGATGTTTAGGGTATCGATTTTATGGGCCCCTTTCCACCATCCAATGGCTTTGAGTACATCCTAGTCTCGGTAGACTATGTTTCTAAATGGATTGAAGCCGCCGCCACCCGCCGATGCGATCCTAGGACTATCATGGACTTTGTTAAACAGAACATCTTTTCCCGATTTGGAATACCAAAGGCCATGATCAGTGATGGTGGAAGTCATTTTATTCACTCCCAATTCCGTGCCCTACTTAGAAAATACGGGGATAAACACCGCATTGCTACCCCGTATCATCCGCAAACAAATGGGCAGAACGAGGTTTCAAATAGACAAATCAAGAACATTTTACAAAAGACTATAAGACCTGACAGGAAAGACTGGTCCACATGACTAGATGATGCCTTGTGGGCATACAAGATTGCTTTCAAGACCGTGATAGGCATGTCGCCTTATCGCCTGGTCTTTGGCAAAGCCTGCCACCTTCCTGTCGAATTGGAACACCGAGCCTATTGGGCTGTCAAGCAATGTAACCGTATCTTGGGGAAATAATTTTGTTAAATAGGGCCCATCTTAAGAATAAAATGCACAGATAACACAACATAAGTAGAATGGGAGAATTGCATGCATCATACGTCAAGATTGTTTATAAAATAGTATTAATGCCATTTGTATGAGCACTTGTCAAAGAAAGCCTCAGATGAGCAATCGGACCGCACGAATGGATTCAGAGCGACGAACAGAGTCCAACGGACTTGAAATCGGCCAAATCTGACATCTAGAGCTCCTACAATGGGCCCAAGAATTTCTGACCGTTGATCTGATGATCAACGGCCCATGGCGCACCATGTGGCACCCTCTCGTAGCGTCCAGATCGCCGCCCGCTTCCACATTCACCTGAAGGACAAATCTCAGCTGTCGATCTTCGACCGAACAGTTGAGAACCACACGCACTCCCTGACCACGCTGCGACAAAGTAGTGGGTGTAGCGCAGCGGTTGGAGAGCACACCCACGCTTACGCGACGAGGGTTCGATTCACGCGGAGCTGAAATGCGAAGACGATGATGCACGCAAGCGAAATTGGGCCACCCGATCAGTAGTGGATGGACGCGATCACGAGACGTGGTTCCCGAAAATGCGCCCTGACCAGACGCGTGCGATGACGCGGGCGCAAGGGTGCGATCCAGGCGTGCGCCTCGCGCGAGATCCTAATCGTCCGATCTTCGATCGGACGACTGATTGCACAGCAAAAATACACCAGTAATTATGCCATCTTGTGTTGTTTCCTAACACTACCATTGTATCTTAAGTAATTATAGTTGCATTTGTAAATTAACACATGCATGCATTTATTAAGAGGGGAGGATAATGCGAATAATTGGCCATCTAATTAACATCTTCATCAAGGGTTGCATTGCAAATTCACCATTCTTTTTTTCTATTTTGACTTTGAATTCTTCTCCCTCGCGCGGCTCAGGGCATGGGGCATGCACCTCTTCACACCATTCCTCTGCCAGCAGTATGGTGGTGGCATGCGTCTCCTTTTTTAAAAGGCCTTGCCCTCCCCCTTGCGTAGGGGGAGCCGGGAATAGACACCACCCCCAGACACCTTCCTCCAGGCCAATCTCCTCCCCTCTCCCTCTCCATACGCAGTATCTGTTCTCACTGAAGAGACACACTACGGGCAGGACCAAGCTCACAGTGGTCCCACTACAACCACTGCAAGTTCCACCACCGCCCAACTCCGTGAACAGGTGGGCGTGGTGGTTTCACAATCTGTTTTCACTACTGAACACCCTCGCCGCCATTGTTAGAGCTCCAATGTCGGAAGCTCCAGCAGCAGCAACGGCCTCCAGCAGCAGCGCAGGCCTCTGCGCGCATGCCTGCAGACATCCGCGAGGTCTCCCTACACGCACAAGCGCTTCCCAGCATGCCCATGCACGCAGAACCAGTGCTACCGGTCGCTCGCTCCCGCACGGCACTGTTGCTACTGTTCACTCCTCTCAGTGACGCACTGTAGCGACTAGCTTGTTTCTCACTTAGCCGGTGGCACAGCGCTCTCTCTCCTCGCTTGTAACCCACTCCAGCCGGTCACCCGCATCTGTGCCCATGCCCGTTCCCACCCACAGCACTGTGCGTTGCGCTGCGCTCCCACACCAGCTTGCACGCGACGACAGCACATGTTCCCTCCAACGCCCACGCGCAGCCCTTGTGTGCCTGCGTGTGTCCTGGCCACCAGACAGCAGACGCTCCCACCAGATGACTTAACGCGCCCTTTCTCTCTCACACTCACCTGCTAGCAGACACACCAATACTCATACACACACACACTCGTACACATACACACTCGTACACTCACACACTCACTTGTACACACCCACACATACATACATACATATATATATATACATATATACATATTCATACCTATACAACTATATATAAATATATATACATATATATATAGTTATACATATATACATATATATATATCTATATATACATCTTTACATACACATCACCTACCTGTATTTATACGCCCTTGCACTAGTCACTCCACCATGCATTATATCACGAGAATATCTGCACCAGTTGCTGATATTCCCCGATACCTGCGCAAAGCAAGCGCCTCCGCACACACTCCCACAAATCTGTCCCACACTCTATGCAGCACTTTGTCTTGTTGGTTGCATCTTACTAGATGTGGACCAACTCGATACTGTGCTACAAGCCATTTCCACTTCCACCCCCACCCCTATATATATAATATATATATACTATATTTATTTCTCTACAAGCAGCCTATCTTATTTTTATTTCTCTTTTGTTTCCTGCTATTAAAAAGATTAAGAAAAAAAGAGTAAAAGAGAAAAGATAATCCTTGTCTTGTAGGTACTCGGTCTTGCGAATAGCAGGACCAGTTTTTTTTGAAAACCCTAAGTTGGCTCAAAGCCCAGAACAATTTGGCTCAAAGCCAAGAACTTGATTTTGAGGGTGTGCCTCAAGGACAATATTATCAACAAAAAAATCTTAAATAGAAAAGAACCGAAAACATAATAAATGTACGGAAGAGATACATTCTAGGAAAGGCGTAGAAACTTCTTCACCTTTAATTCACGCCTCCCTAAGATTGACCCTAGGCCTAAAAGTGATCAAGATAAAATTAAGTAGGCCAGGTAAAAAAAAAAAAATTTGTGAAAGATGGTTAGACTCGATTTAGGTTTACCACTATACTCACTTCAACGATAATTTCTCCATATTAACACAACCTATTCGAGCTCAACCACCCTTTTTCTTGTGTCGTTGCTGGGGAGGTGCGCAATGAGGTAAGTTTGTACTCCATTCCTTTGATTTTCTCTTCTCACACCCTTCTCTTCACGGGTATTATTGTTTGCTGGTGTGCAGGTAAACCAGTTGCAAGGAGGAGGCTAGCAGAGGAAGTCAGAGACATGGGCAAATCCAAGATGGGAACGAGAGCGTGAAGTTGCCAGCGTCGCACTAGAGCTTCGCCCACGTTGCTGAAAAGGTAGGTCTCTCTCTCTTAGCAACTTAGGTTAACTTGTCACCTAAATAAAAAAAAAAACCTAAAAAAACACTTCTTGGGATTTCTTGGGGCAAGTGGATTAAATATCACTTGTTTGATTGTCTGCTATCACTCCCACCGCCCTGGGATTTCCCACCAAACTTCGCATAGCGAAGATCCAAGAATCTTGATTCTTGAATCTTTTGTCGTGTGAAGTATTCTCTGAGGTAAGATTAAATAGATTGAGTGCCATCCCTCCTTGCCTCATTTATCTGCAATTCAGGATCACATTTTTGGTGGGGAGACATGGAATTGAGTTGATTCCAACCCCACCACGACCTTTCATGTGCCTTAGATTTGATCCCGAATACTTCAACCCCAACATTTTGATTTTCTATACATTATCTTGTGGTTGAGCCTTGTGTATGGAACATCATTTTGGTGATTGGGAACACTAACCTAAAATTGACTCATGCATCCACATATAGAAATTTCCACCTAGGGAAGCCCATTACATTTTTAGCATGCATTAACTAACTCACATTGAAGAAGGGTTTGATGGGCATAGAAGAACTTGTATTTTCTCAAAACCCGGAGATTGGTTGAATTGGTAACTCAGCAAAATCTTAAAATCCATACTTCTTAAGGCTGAAATTCTAAAAACCATTCACCATCTAAAACTTCAATTCGGGGAGACTTCCCCATTGCATGCTTGGTTTACACACTTTCTAAAATCAACGCACTTGGGCATTACCCGTATACAGCGCCCTTCACATTCCTGAAGCACTTGATCCTAAGCCTCTAATGAAAACTGGTAGCAACTTGACCCTTATTCAGGATTGGAGGTCTAAATATCTATGTGTAGCGCCTACATGCTGGTGCGGGTTCCCGCATGCTATCAGGTGTCTAAGACTGGGTTAAATGGCCTTTCAATCTGACCTGGTGGTTCCGCGGTGCTCGCATTTGGTTCCATAGGTTGTGATAGTAGGTAACTTAGATCTTTAGGTCTAAGGGCACACTATAGAGGTTAGGACTTTGATTGCCTTGATTTGTCACCAAGTGTACCTTTGCGTCGTCATTTCTCTCATCCCCTTTTCCCTTCTTATCTCCCCAATTCTTCCTGCGGTAGTGCATGTTTGGGAGGAGGTCACAAAACCCTGAATTGTTTGAATTGTCTGATAATTCTAGAAGGAAAGAAACCGAATCGTCATCCTCCTCCACAAACATGGCTGCATGCCCACCCCAAAATCCCGAGGGAGGAAAGCGCCCTCAAATCCTACCAAGTGGTGGAGCCATGGACCCCATAACCTACCTCCAAGCCCAAATGGAAATGTATAATGAACAGATTGAAGCCATTAGAGAAACCTTGGAGGAAATGCAAAACCCTCTCTAATGGGAGGAGCCTAGGTCTCTTAGCTCTTATCAAAATCCCACTGCTACAGAGACCATAGGACAAATTTGGGTCCCCATGGGAGGGGACGATTTTGAATTGAAACCCAATATAATTGGCCTGATTAACTTTCACTTCCATGGTCTTGCAAGTGAAGATCCTTTTCTCCATTTGGAAGACCTAACCCGATTGGCTGAAATAGTTAAACCAAGAAACATCAGGTTATCAATTGTCCTCATGAAAATGTTCCCATTTTCGTTGCAGGATAAAGCGTCGCAATGGTTACGCACCCTTGGGAGAACCATCCATTCTTGGGAAGAGATGCGAACAACATTTCTCAAGAAATTCTTCCCAATGAGGCAAACCAATGTGCTTCGCCATGCTATAACTTCCTTTACGCAACAAAACAACGAACAGTTTCATGAGGCTTGGGAGAGGTATAATGACCTCCTCCGGAAGTGTCTGCACCACGGTCTGCCTAAGTGGCATATAGCCCAGATTTTCTATTGTGGGCTAAATGAGACTTTGAAGCAGATCGCACACGCTTCATGCAGAGGGAATTTCATGAATAAAGACGAGAATGGAGCATTCGAATTATTCGAAAACATGAGCGAAAACTCAATGAACAATGCCTCCATTATCGCCTTTAATCGTACCAGCCTACCCTGTAATGTTCACGAAGTTGACACGGGACCCTCCCATTCATCCATAGATCTTAGCCTTATCACACAAAAATTGGATGAAGTCTCCGTCGTGCACAAGAAGCTGGACGAGTTTCTGGCCAATCCCCCCCGTTCTATGGCAAACACCCCCACCTCACCACTTCGTCACAATCCTAATCCTTCCAACGCCAGGCTTATCCCCAAAAACCCCGTGACATCTTCCTTACCGAGCGTCACGCCGAGCAATTCTGTAAGTCATGTGCATCTGGCTTCTGCAAGCCATTATTTTGACACGGAGGACCAAGCCTCCGTGTGCTCGGATGCATATTTACATGCGGACTCATCTTCTGGCTTAGAAGACACTTGCGCCCTGGGGAACAACCCATTCTCTGCTACTTATAACCTAGGGTGGTGAAATCATCCTAATTTCGCATGGTCCAATAACCCACAGCGCCAAAGCCCTGCAGGTGGGCCAATGCAACCATCCACACCCACCATCCTAAGGGCCCAGTCTAATCCTATGGCGAATCCACCATCGGGTCCTTGCATATCGCAAACAGAACACGCATCGAGTCCTCTTGATAAACTGATGCGAATGATGACGGAAATGTCTAAGCGCCATGAAGAGAACATGACCTCTCTTCAGCACCAATTGGCGCAGCAGAATGCTGAGATCAGTCATCCACACCCATCATCCCAAGGGCCCAGTCTAATCCTGTGGCGAATCCACCATCGGGTCCTTGCATATCGCAAACAGAACACGCATCGAGTCCTCTTGATAAACTGATGTGAATGATGACGGAAATGTCTAAGCGCCATGAAGAGAACATGACCTCTCTTCAGCACCAATTGGCGCAGCAGAATGCTGAGATCAGTCAACTACATATGGTGACTCGATCTCAGGGCACTCTTCCAGCCCAACCTATTCCCAACCTGTGAAATTTCGTACCCCGTGGTCCTCAACCACAGGTACGACCTTCTCAGGGGTAGGTTCATCAGATTCTGCAGGCTCCGAGTATTCCACTGGGATTTCAGGCTAATCCCATGGCAGCACCTCACCCCTATGTCCCTATTGTGAACCCTTCTTCGCCTTATGATCCCACTGGACCCGCAATGTCCAATGCGATTACTACAAGGAGCGGTAAGCAAACCGTTGACCTGCCTCGACCTGATCCTGGCCCATCTTCTTGACCGCCCTCTCATTCGGGATGCGCGCCGCATTCTCGTGAGGATGATACACCTAAACTAGTGCCAGAATCAGTCCCATTCCCTGAGACTCTATTGAGGGAGCCAAAAGGCAAGAAAAAGGATACGCAGGCCTTTGATAACCTATGTAATTTATTTAGGGATGTTGAAATCAAGGTACCCCTGTTAGAGGCTATCGACCACATACTTACTGTCGCCCGATTTTTCAAAGACTACACTACACCCAGGCGACAGTCAAAGAAAACAAAGAATCTGGTGGTTCTCTCGCCTCATGCGAGTTGTGTTATACTATCAAATCTACCACCGAAGCAGAAAGATCCGGGCACACCACTTATTTCTTGTAGCATCCAAGGCTACAATTTTAACCATGCTCTACTTGATCTAGGATCTTCCATCAATCTTATACCAACCATCATGCTCGAGAAATTTGCCTTAGGAAATCTGAAACCCACCCCTGTCACGTTATAGTTGGCAGATCGTTCTGTCAAAATACCAAAGGGAGTGGTGGAAGACAGCAGTAGTGTAGGGTCAACAGTCTCTGTTTTCCTATTGACTTTCTTGTTTTGGATATGGAAGTTCCTAGCTCACTTTTTGATTGTCCGATCATCCTTGGTCGACCTTTCTTGGCTACAGCCCGCGCCCATATCGACTGTGAGTCAGGCTATATTGAGATTGCCGTTGGATCTAAGAAGCTCAAGCTTAACATCTTCAAGGTAGCCAAGAACTTTGATTGCGATTGCATCGAGGATGACACGTCTGACGTGGACATGGCCGTCAGCGCGTGTATCGGACTAATAGGGACTTATTTTGACTGCTATGGATTGCCTTTAAACACAGACAATTGCCTGACCAACACATATTGTGATGTTCCCCCATCCCTCCCTTTTTTCGTACCTTCTCCTGACAAGACTTCTGACGAGGTTTTCTCTGCTTCCCATACCTTGTGGTCTGAGTCATATTCGGGCTACTCATCGCCGGTCCACACTCTCGAAGATCGGATTGCCCTTTCTTTCCCGCCAAATCAGGCAGAATTGCAACTCCACACTGGGACCTTGAGCCCAAATACTACTCACTGGGGCTATCCCTTTTTGGATCCATCAATCCAAGATGCCCCTCTTGGCCAATCTGAGGGCCAACTTCTTCCTCCTGCCTTGTTTTCTTCTGTTCTGCTTGGGACACTCTCGTCCCAAGAAATGCCAGATCTTTCACCATCCTCTCTCGAGCTGAAAGAGTTGCTTGATATGCTTAAGTATGTTTTCTTGGGACCAAATAAAACACTCCCCGTAATCATTAGTTCAAAATTGACCAGGGAGCAAGAGTGCAAACTAACAAAGGTCCCTATGGAACACAAGGCTGCCATTGGATGGTCCTTATCAGACTTAACTGGCATTAGCCCCTCCTACTGCACTCACCGTATATATACGGAGGAGGAGGCTCGACCTTCCCGCAAGATGCAGCGACGTCTCAACCCTAACATGCGGGAGATCGTTAAACAGAAAATTATTAAGTGGTTGGATGCGGGAATAATCTACCTGATCAACGATATCCCCTGGGTGAGTCAGATTCACGTCGTGTCCAAAAAGGCGGGACTCACCATCTATGTCAATGATAGCGTGAATCCATCCCTACACGCACTCCTACATCTTGGAGAGTCTGTGTAGATTATAGGAAACTTAATGCTGCAACTAAGAAAGATCACTTTCCGCTACCTTTTATTGACCAAATCCTGGAGCGATTAGCGGGAAATAAATTTTTCTATTTCCTGGATGGATTGTCTAGATATAACCCGGTGGCAATTGACCCCAAGGACTAAGAGAAAACCACCTTTACCTGCCCCTTCAGTACCTTTGCATTTAGAAGGATGCCGTTCGGACTTTGTAACACGCCAGCAACTATCCAGAGATGTATGCTGGCGATATTCCATGACATGGTGGGCGACTTTCTTGAGGTTTTCATGGATGACTTTTCGGTCTTTGGACCCTCTTTTGATGGTTGTCTTGCCAACCTGGCCCGTATCCTTCGGAGACGTATTGATGTGAACCTCGTGCATTCCTGGGAAAAAAGTCATTTTATGGTACACGAGGGAATTATTCTCGGGCATATCATCTCCGATAGGGGTATCGAGGTTGATAGAGCTAAGCTTGATGTAATTGCTGATTTACCTGTGCCTAGCTTTGTTAAACAAATCCGCTCCTTCTTGGGACACGTTGGTTTCTATAGGAGATTCATCAAAGACTTCTCCAAGATTTCTAGACCTTTAACTTATCTCCTATCGACTGACGTACCCTTTGATATGGGTCCCGACTGCATACGAGCATTCACGCAGCTACGTGAGGCTATCACCAAGGCCCCTATTCTCCAGCCACCTGATTGGTCCCTCGACTTTGAACTCATGTGTGACACTTCCGACCTTGCAGTCAGAGCCATCCTGGGACAAAGACGCGATAGACACCCCTTCGTGGTGTACTACGCCAGTAAGACGTTGAACGAGGCCCAGCATAATTATACAACCACTGAGAAAGAACTACTGGCGGTCGTCTTTGGGCTGGAGAAATTCCGCTCTTACCTTCTGGGCTCGCATGTTATTGTATTCATGACCACGCAGCCATTCGCCATCTCATGCACAAGAAGGATGCCAAGCCTAGACTGATTCGTTGGATCCTTCTGCTCCAAGAATTTGACATTGAGATCTGCGATAAGGCCGGAGCCCAGAATGTTGTAGCTGATCATCTCTCAAGACTGGACCCTGACCACATTGGACTTACCCTGCCGATCACTGAGGTTTTTCCCGATGGGCACCTATTGGCAATTAATGTGGCAAGTGGGCCTTGGTATGCCGACATTGCCAATTACCTTACTTCTGGTTCCCTTCCATGTGGCTGGCCTAAAAACCAGCGCGAACGTCTCATTGTAGAAGCAAAGTATTATTTCTGGGATAATCTACTACTTTTTCGAATAGGTGCTGACCAGATCATCCGTCGCTGTATTCCTGACAGCGAATTCCCCAGTGTGCTATCCTTCTACCATGATCAGGCCTGCGGAGGCCATTCTCTGGAAGGAAAATTGTAGCCAAGGTGTTGTAGTGCAGTTTCCTTTGGCCCTCCCTTCATTAGGATGCACACAATTATGCCAAACATTGCACTAGATGCCAATCGTTAGGGTCAATGTCACGTTGTGACATGGTGCCCTTGCAACCCATCCTAGCTGTTGAAATTTTCAACATTTGGGGCAATCGATTTCATGGGTCCCTTTCCTCCTTCCAACGGCTTCGAATACATCCTCATGGCTATTGATTACATTTTGAAATGGATCGAGGCTATTCCCACGAGCCATGCTGACCATGTCATATCCACTCAATTTGTCAAAGACCACATTTTTGCATGCTTTAGGATCCCTCGAGCCATTATCTCGGATGGAGGAAGCCATTTTACCCATGCTTCTTTTCGGGCACTTCTGAGGAAATATGGAGTCCACCATCGTACCGCATCTCCATATCATCCTCAGACGAACGACCAGGCTGAGGTGTCGAACCGACAAATCAAGCAAATTCTCCAAAAAATGGTTCAGCCTGACCATAAGGATTAGTCCGACAAGCTGATTGACTCACTTTGGGTGTACCAGACCTCCTTTAAGGCTCCCCTAAGTATGTCTCCTTATAGAATCATTTACGGGAAGCCTTATCATTTGCCCGTGGAGCTGGAGCACCGTGCTTATTGGGTGGTTTTCCAATGTAACCTCGACCTAGACTTGTGTGATTGAGAAAGGAAACTCCAACTCCAAGAGCTGGAAGAGCTCCATCGTGAAGCCTATGATTCTGCCTTAACTTTCAAGCAACACACTAAGGCTTTTCACGACAGCTGTATTCGACGGAAGGAATTTGAACCATCTCAGCAAGTTTGGCTTTAGAATGCCCGGCTCAAATTCTTTCCAGGAAAATTGAAGTCCAAGTGGACTGGTCCCTTCTTGGTCTCGAGACCATTTCCCAACGAGACCGTTGAAATTGAAGATCCCAAATCTGGGCAAAAATTTACAGTCAATGGGTAGTGTTTAAAACCTTATCTTACTCATGAACCTGCCCCAATTGGAGAAATTGTTGCCCTGCTGGAGGGTAACTAATTTCGTGCCTCATTCTGAGTCCAGCTGAGTACGTTAAATTCAACGCTCGTTGGGAGGCACCCCAACAACACTCCTCTACTGTCATGAACACTTCACTTCGCACCTTTTCACTTCATCATCGACCATCCACCCACCCTACCACCCTGCTATATACCTTGCACCTCAGCTCTCGTACCCCGATCTTTGGACCTTCCTCTACCCTTCCCTGCATGCATATGAAGAAATAGCATCTTTTGGCATGGGGGGGTGGATAGGCATCTATAGGATCTGGGAATTATATGGTATCATGCAGCTTCCATCCATCTATAAATATGTACATAGCAAAAGAAAAAAGGTGTTTAGTAATGATCTGAAGGCTGAAACAAAAATACAATAAGTGTTTATGGATATTCAACCTCTGTTTTGAAGACTTTCCAGGCCACAGAAGCTTGATTCGCTCAGGCTCGGCTTAATTCACTTGAGCAGTGATAAGATAGATCGGAATCTCTCCTAACTAAGGATGAATTCTTGTACCTGAGACACCAGTACAAGATTCGTTGGTTTGCTTCTACTCGAGAGCATAAGTAATCTTGGTTCACACTACACATATCAAGAAAGACCAGGTGAACATAAGATCCAACCCTAGTGTTCATTAGGGAAGGTGGAGTCCTTACCTATGCGTGCAGGTAGACTTTTTTATCCCAGGCTTTAGTCTTGTGTCTAGGAGAAACTCTTTCCACCAAAAAGAAACTCTCCCACCAAAAAAGTGTGCTCCTCCAAATAAAGTTGTAAGAGATATACTGACACCTGTTTCAAAAAAAAAAAAAATCTGTGCAAATAAGTCAATATATCTCGCAAATGTCTGTAAATTCTTCTCCCTAAAAATTTTTTTTTTTCAGGGCAAGTTACAAATACCCTGTTTCTACCATATATTCTTTGAGCCACAAATGTAATAAAATGGGAGTTGAGTTTTCCGTCATCTTCTTAAGGGTCAATCCGAAGACACGAGCTGAAACTAGGACCAACCTGCACTTAAAGATTCGTGAAACCCTAGGCTTCAGTCTTAATGTTCATTTGGTCAGTCTTGATCCTTCACTATGCACAAACCATAATCTCTTGAGCTATCGAGTACGGCAAAAACCTTCTGAGTCTTGGAAATCATACTTAAGGCTTAAATATCAAGAGTCCAGGTTAGTCAAGAGATGGTCTATGTCACGTAAGACTTAAAGTACTGGTAGTCTTCTCTGCAATTGGTTCTCACAATATCCAACAAATAAACACACCCATGTCGCCTCAGAAGAAAATCGTCAGCTTAAGATCATTTCTAAATACAATACAAAATGTTTTGCTAGGGACTAGCAAAAGATAGGCATGGGGGTATGATTGCACAGCAAAAATACACCAGTAATTATGCCATCTTGTGTTATTTCCTAACACTACCATTGTATCTTAAGTAACTATAGTTGCATTTGTAAATTAACACATGCATGCATTTATTAAGAGGGGAGGATAATGCGAATAATTGGCCATCTAATTAACATCTTCATCAAGGGTTGCATTGCAAATTCACCATTCTCTTTTTTTATTTTGACTTTGAATTCTTATCCCTCGTGTGGCTCAGGGCATGGGGCATGCACCTCTTCGCGCCATTCCTCTGCCAGCAGCATGGCGGTGGCATGCGTCTCCTTCTTTAAAAGGCCTTGCCCTCCCCCTTGCGCAGGGGGAGCCAGAAACCGACACCACCACCAGACACCTTCCTCCAGGCCAATCTCCACCCCTCTCCCTCTCCATACGCAGTATCTCTTCTCACTGAAGAGACACAATGCAGGCAGGAGCAAGCTCACAGTGGTCCCACGACCACCACTATGAGTTCCACCACCGCCCAGCTCCTTCGTGAGTAGGTGGGCGTGGTGGTTTCACCCTCTGTTTTCACCACTGAACACCCTCGCCGCCATTGTCAGAGCTCCAAGGTCGGAAGCTCCAACAACAGCAACGGCCGCCAGCAGTAGTGTAGGCCTCCTCGCGCATGCCTGCAGACGTCTGCGAGCTCTCCCCGCGCACCCAAGCGCTTCCCAGCATGGCCGCACACGTAGAACTGGCGCTACCGGTCGCCCGCTCCCGCGCGGCACTGTAGCTACTATTCACGCCTCTCAGCGCGACACTGTAGCCACTAGCTTGTTTCTCACTTAGCCGGTGGCATAGCGCTCTCTCTCCTCAACCCCCTCCAGCAGGACACCCGCGTCTGTGCCAGCACCTGTTCCCCACCCGTAGCGCTGTGCGCTGCGCTATGCAGTGCACTACGCTGTGCTCCCGCACCAGCCTACGCGCGACGATAGCGAGCGTTCCCTCTAGCGCCCACGCACAGCCCTTGTGCACCTACGCATGCCTGGCAACCAGACGGCGGATGCTCCCGCCAAACGACTTAACGCGCCCGCTCTCTCTCGCACTCACTCACCAGCAAACACACCAGTACTCATACACACACACACTCATACACTCACACACTCACTTGTACATGCCCACACATACATACTTACATACATATATATATATATATACATATCCACTCACTTATATACCTAAATATATACGTATACATATATACATACATACATATACATATACACATATATATATATAAATATATTTATATGCATATATGCATATTCATACCTATACAACTATATATAAATATATATACATATATATATAGTTATACATATATACATATATACATCTTTACATACACATCACCTACCTGTATTCATGTGCCCCTGCACTAGTCACTCCACGCATTATATCGCGGGAATATCTGCACCAGTTGCTGATATTCCTCGATACCCGCGTAAAGCGAGCGCCTCCACACACACTCCCACACATCCGTCCCACACTCTACGCAGCACTTCGTCTTGTTGGTTGCATCTTACTAGATGTGGACCAACTCGATACTGTGCTATATGCCATTTCCACTTCCACCCCCACCCCTATATAATATATATATATCTATATATATATAGAGTATATTTATTTCTCTACAAGCAACCTATCTTGTTTTTATTTCTCTTTTGTTTCTTGCTATTAAAAAGATAAAAAATATGAGTAAAAGAGAAAAGATAATCCTTGTCGTGCAGGTACTCGATCTTGCGAATAGCAGGACCAGTTTTTTTTGGAAACCCTAAGTTGGCTTAAAGCCTAGAACAATTTGGCTCAAAGCCAAGAACTTGATTTTGAGGGTGTGCCTCAAGGATAATATTATCAACAAAAAAATCTTAAATAGAAAAGAACCAAAAACATAATAAACGCATGGAAGAGATACGTTCTAGGAAAGGCATAGAAACTTCGTCACCTTTAATTCCCGCCTCCCTGAGATCGACCTTAGGCCTAAAAGTGACCAAGATAAAATTAAGTAGGCCAGGTAAAAAAAAAAAAAGTTTTGTGAAAGATGGTTACGCTCGATTTAGGTTAACCATTATACTCACTTCAACGATAATTTCTCCATATTAACACAACCTATTTGAGTTCAACCAACAGCTTATGGCGCGCACACACAAATCAGGCACGAAGAAGCAGGGCTACGGGCGAGCGACCGGCGAGCAAGGGGTCTTCACCGACGTTTTGGGAAGGGTTTTAGCGATGTCTTGGATGTCGCTAAAACCCCTTCTTCATTTGGAAAGCCCTTCTCCCTATTTAAACCCCTTCCAACCACCCATTCAAGGCATTCACTCCACTAGCAACTACTCTACCCCCCTCCTAGCTACCTCTAAGCTCTTTTGTAATCGTCGGAGATGATGAGCCACCGACGGAGCCCTCTCCACCACCGTGGCTGCCTCGCCACCCTCCTTCTCTCTCTCTTTCTTTCCTTCTCTTAAGCTTTACTTATGTTCAAGCATTTATCTAATGTTGTAATTATGAGCTAAAGTTGCATGATTAATGAAGTTGTTTTCTATTCAATTGCTTGCTCTATTTACATGTTATGAATGAAATAATTCTAACCCTAATCTCACTCTCTCGCTTTTCACCCGCGCCTTTTCGCAAGCAAAACCCCACAATTTTTGTGACAATAAGTGATAAGAAGAATCCAATTTTTACGCCTCCCTGAGACCGATACTCAGACTCATCCATTTCTTTACTTTAAAATTGACGTCACAAGTGCAAACTATAACGACACTTCCAAACACACGCACACGCGCACGTCAGCAACGATGAGGCTTCATTTCGTCCTCACCCTTTCTTTCCTCTCCTCGTCCCTTCCACCAGCCTCGACCACCCCACCCTCCTTCTCAGCCCCTTCTCATCAAGACCACCCTCATCGCTGATCGTCTCTTCTCATGAAGACCACCCTCACTGTTGTCACCACATCTACTAGCAACAGCATCCTCGACCTCAGTCACAACCTCTTCTGAGACCTCCAAACCTTCACACCTGTCCCTTACCTCCTCCTCCCACCCCCTCCTCACAGGTTCATCCTGCCTCCCCTCCCCTGCCCCCTCCTTCCCCCACTCCATCCTCGCTAGGAAGCTTAATAAACTTATGAAGCTTTTCTGATTCACCGATATATCTCTCTAAAGAATTGGAATATTTCTACATGTAGAATGTTCTATGTGCATAGATACTTGTATTTTAGTTTGCAATATGTTCTTTCTGGGAAAAACATTGAAGAAGTTTATGTCCTAAATTATAAAGGTCATACGAAAATTACTATTTTATGATGTTTTTGCATTTTCAATTCTACTGGCCGCCTCTCTTGCTTAATTCCACACTTTCAGTAACTACCACATTCTTAGTTTTATGTTTCAATTCTAGCAAGGAGATTTGAGAAACATAAAATAGGCTACTTTTTGTTGTTCTAGTTTATTAATCTTCACGTCCATGGTGCTTGAGAATTTTTTCCCCTAATCATTTTAACTACTAATTCTATTTTATGAAAGTCTTCTTTGAGAGTGCAATTCTTTCCTAGAAGAATCCATCCGAAGGAGATTCCATCATTTATAAAATATGCTGATCAAATGACTCTAAGGAAGCCTTGAAGACTCTTTTATTACTACCCCATCCCTCCTCAACCTCTCTTTGCAATTCTTTTATCCTCATAATTTCACTCCTTAAAGCGACCTACATTTTTGTATTTCTCTTGAGTGAAATGGGGATCATGTTGTGTGACTGTCCTCCGTGGAAAAATAACAAGGCAAGAGAAGAGAGGCCCTTGTAGCCATCAAGGTTGTGTTTCTTTCCTTGATTCTCATCTCATACATATATATCATTTGCTATCTCACTAACTTTTGATTGTGGTGGATAAGTTCAAAAATTTCTTACTTGATTGTGTTCATTGCCTTCTTTTTGTGATGGTAATTCTAAGGAATTATGAAGTTGGAGCTAAGTATTACTTAAGTAGAATGCCAGGCAATGTTTTTCTGATTCAATATTCATTTGTGGTGCTTCTACTCTTCTGTCTGTAGTTTGAGAAATAATTTAGATTCAACATTGATGTTAAAAAAACTTTGTAGAATTTTGGATTGGTCTACTACTCAATTAATTTTCTTGCAATCAATATACAACAACAACAACAACCAAGCCTTTTCCCACACTAAGTGGGGTCAGCTACATGGATTCTTTGCCCCCACACAGATCGATTTTCAGCCATTTCAAGACTTAAATTAAAGTAATTGAGGTCATACTTAATAGTTTCTTTCCAACACTTGTTTGATCTTCCTCGCCCCCTCTTAGCGGGTTCAGCCTCCAACATCTCGCATCTCCTAACTGGAGCATCTAGTGGCCTTCTTTGTAAATGTCCAAACCACCTTAGATGTGCCTCTCTCAGTTTATTGTCTATCGGTGCCACCCTAACTTTATTTCTAATAATCTCATTTGAAATACGGTCCTTTCTTGTATGACCACACATCCATCTTAACATCTTTATTTCTGCCATAGACATCTTCTGTACATGCCTATAGTTTATAGCCCAGCATTCAAAATCGTACAACATGGCTGGTCTTACCACAGCTCGATAGTATTTTCCTTTGACTTTTAAAGGAATCCTCTTATCACAGAGAACACCAGATGTGCCCCTCCATTTCAACCACCCTACATTAATTCCATGTGTAACATCTCCATCAATTCCACCATCATGTTGGAAAATGGATCCCAAGTACTTAAAAACATCTTTCATTGGAATGCACTCTTCTCCAATTTTTACATCAATCTCTTCATTGTTCCCTCTACTACTAAACTTGCACTCCATATACTTAGTCTTCGTCCTACTTATGCATAATCCTTTATCTTCCAAGACTTCTCTCCAAAGCTCAAGTTTTCTGTTCACTCCATCTCTTGTCTCATCAACAAAAAGCATACACCAAGGCACTCAACTTGGATATGCTTCGTCAACTCATCCATGACCAAGGAAAAAAGATAAGGGCCTCAAGTCGAACCTTGATGCAGACCAATGGTGATATCAAAGTAGTCTGTCAAATCATCCTTAGTCTTTACACAAGTTGCTACTCCATAGTACATATCCTTTATGAGGTTGATATATATAACTGGCACTTGTCTCTTCTCCAAAATTCTCCACAGGATATCTCTTGGGACATAATCATAGGCCTTCTCCAAATCAATAAAAATCATATGTAAATCCTTTTTCTTGACTTTGTATGTCTCCATCATATGTCTCAAGAGATGTATTGCCTCAATAGTAGAGCTATCTGGCATAAAGCCAAACTGATTTTCAATTACCATAGAGACTTGCCTCACCCTTCTTTTAATTATTCTTTCCCAAAGTTTCATCGTATGACTCATCAACTTAATACCTCTATAGTTGGAACAATCTTGTATGTCACCCTTATTCTTGTATAAAGGTACCACAAAACTTTTCCTCCATTCCTCTGGCATCTTCTTGCCCCTCCATACAGCATTAAATAAATTTGTGAGCCAAGTTATAACCCGTTCTCCCTTCATTCTCCAAACGTCTATAGAAATATCATCAGGCCCAACAACCCTCCCACTTTTTATCATCTTCAAAGCCTCCTTTACTTCTTTCTTTTGTATCCTTCAGTAACATGCCTGATTCACATACTCTTCTGAGTTGGCTAACTCCCCCAAGATGATATCATTCTTCTGTTTTTCATTAAATAGCTTATGAAAATATCTTTTCCATCTTGTCTTTATATCCTCACTAGCTATAAGCACCCTTCCTTCTTCATCCTTGATGCATCTTACATGTGTAAGGTCCTTTGCTTTCCACTCTCTTGCTTTAGCTAACTTGAAAAAATCTTTTTCACCTTCGTTAGAATCACGTTTCTTATAAAAATGCTCCCAAGCTTTTGTTTTTGCTTCACTAACTATTTTCTTTGCTTCTTTCTTTGTTCTTTTGTAGTTTTCCATATTTTCATCGGTCTTATCTCGATATAAGGCTTTAAAGTAGGCTCTTTTAATTTTAAACTTCTCCTGCACTTCCTCACTCCACCACCAAGCCTCCTTTTGTCCTGGAACACCTCCTTTGGACATGCCTAACACCTCCTTTGTCACCTTCCTAATACAGTTTGCCATATTTAACCACATTTCATCAGCACTACCATCAAGATCGCAAGTCTTTTGTTGCATCAACTTCTCTTTAAATCTCACTTTCTCTTTCTTAAGATTCCATCATTTAATTCTCAAATTCTTAGACACTAATTTTCTCCTCTTTGCCTTCTTCAAATGAACATCCAACACCAAAAGACGATGTTGAGAAGTTAAACTCTCCCCTGGATTAATCTTGTAATCTTTACAAGATAAACGGTCCCTTCTTCTCAAAGCAAAGTAATCGATCTGCGTTCTTATTAAGCCACTTTTATAAGTAATCAAATGCTCTTCCCATTTTTTGAAGAAGGTATTTGCTATGAAAAGATCATAAGCCATAGCAAAATCAAGGAATCTCTTCCCTTCTTCATTCCTAACACCAAAACCATGATTTCCATGCACTCCTGCATACTCTAAAGAATCTTTTCCCACATGCCCATTTAAATCTCCACCCAAGAAAATCATTTCTCTATGTGGGATTCCTTGAATTATTATATCAAGCTCTCCCCAAAATTTGTTCTTTATTCTTTCCTCCAGACCAACTTGAGGTGCAATCAATATAATGATGTAATTTTATTTTGTATACTTAGATTTTTCTAATGCTTGTTAATGAAGTTTGAAAACATTTAGTAGTTGAAGTATACTTCAAAACAATCTTTTCAGTTGATTGACACATGAATCATAAATGGTGTTTGTACTCACATCAACCTTTTTGTCAAGTTTATTAACTGGACAATATTCTTTTTATTCTCAAAAATTTCTTTTTTAAATTACTTGTGGATTCAATAGTAATTTATTGTATTGTTGGTACAAGCTACTAAATCTGAGAATTCCAAAGGTTCTAGTAAGTTGCATCTACTTTTTCTTCAATTTTGGCTAATAATATTTCCTGCATGTGGGGGACATACTAGCGTAAGTTTTGATGGAACTATTTTTTCTAGTTGTCATTTTCTATTTTCAATGCAATGGCTCCCATTCCTTTTCTAATTAATATATATCAATGATGCAGAGCAAAAAATGCCCAATGGCTACTGGAAGTGTGAGAAGTGTGGTAATATAAACTATCCATTCAAGACAAAATGCAATCGCCAAAATTGAGGAGTCGAAAACTGTAATGAACGCGTGCCCTAGACGTCTTTTAAGACATCTGGGAGGTGGTCCAGACGTCTGGAAATCCGTTATCTTCCACATGCGCGGGTCGGGCGTGCAGACCCGCATATTCGTTTATTCCCTGTGGCTGCAGACGCCCTGCCGCGTCCTCTCTCCTCCTCGCACGGCCTTAAAAGGCCACGCCTCCCCTCAGTTCCGTTACCACCGTCTCCTCCCTCTTCTCCTTCACCCAGTGAGCATGAGCGCGAGGGCGGCAGCGGCGGCCGCAGTGAGCGTGGAGGAGGTGCTGCGTACGAGAGCGGAGCTCTGCCGTGAGGGCTAGCTCGCCGGGGCTGCTAGGGCCGGTCGGCGGAGGGCGCAGGGGGCGCGGAGCGACGCGGAGGGGGGATTGCTGCGGTCTGAGCAGCAGGCGCGCGAGGTGCGACGCGGGCGGCGTCGTGAGTGGAGGCTGAGTGGCACCCTAATTCTGGAAAAATTTCCAGAATCAGACGTCTGGGTTGATAGCCAGATGGCGAGGGCGACGTCTGGAAGACCATCCAGATGTCTCAAAGGTCAGTTTTTCGTCTCCTTCTTCCTTCCTGTCGACTGACCGTACTGAGGGAGGGAGATGGGTGTGCGCAGGCTTGGTGATTCACCATCCATCGCGAATCAGACGTCTGGCAGTAGTACCAGACGGCGGAAGCGACCTCCAAACGTCCGGGGTGACCATCGGACGTCTGGGAGCTAGGCCAGACATCCCCGCAGACTTCTGGACGTCTGGGAAACCACGCTGAACAAGGTAATTCTCTGATCCACTTTCTAAGACGTCTGGAAGAAGTTCCAGACGTCTGATTTTGCACAGTGTCGTCATTTTTGACCCGTTTAGGGCCCATTCGGGTTCCGTTTTCCGCGATTCGAGTTGCGTTCTTTTCAAAATTAATTCCTCTACCCATCTACAGTAGCTATACACTGTTTTGAGATACTCCTTGTGTTTGATCCTTGTGATAGGACCCCGTTCTGTTGCAGTCTCAGGGGTCGCGGAGGCACGCGGGATTCCCGACCATGCCCCCATTTCTCCCGTTGTACCTGGTAGAGTGGCTTTAAGTTATTAATAAAATCTATTAAATTATGGAACCATAAATAGAACCTAGGACATTGCATGAATCCTAGGAATGAGAAATAGATGGAATGATAGCTCCTAGGTGTTGCATGAATCATAGGGCTGGAAAACTAGATTGTATGATAGATCCTAGGATATGGCATGAATCCTAGGATGGGAAAACTAGTGGAATGTATAATACTGCAGTCTTGGAAAATGAAAAGAGATATAAAGTTGCCTGTAATTTGAATTAACAGCTGCCTGTTGTGAATAAATAACGTGGTTGAGAACATGGATTGTAAGAATGGGAAACTGGAAAGTGAAACCTGGATGTTTGAGTAAAAAGGATGGAATCCAACGGGGAAGTAGGAGTAGAACTCATGGAAAGTGAATGGAATAGTATTGGGGAAGTGAGCTGGCCCTCTCTGTCCCCCTGTTTAGTGCAGAGTGGAGCCAGCCGCCCTAGGGACCCGGGGTTAGGACTGGCCACTCTGTACCGACTTGCTGGCCCTCGCGTACGTAGTACCGAGGAGAGCTACTAGTGTAGGGAGGTACTAGCTACCCCACGGGCCCCGGGGTTCTGCTAGCCTCCCACACCGACTTGTTAGGCCCGCTGGGGCAAACCAGGGTAGTCAGGAGAGGGTGCACGGACTGTGGAGGGGCAAGGCCCCGATTTGGTTACTGTGGAGGGGTTGGACCCCTGTTACTGAGAGGGCTCTGCCCTGGACTAGTTCCGTGCTGTGCTTTGGGAGCACCCGTTAACGGAAACGACTGACCGCGTGCCAGTACGGGTTAGCTACCTGTGCATTTATCACGCGTGCCATAGTCACCGTTACGTCTGTCAGTGACCTTGGGGTGGTTGACTGAGGGTAGGATCACCACGGGGGACTCTCCCGGCCAGGAGAGCACCACGTGCTACTTCTACCTTTTGGAAAAGACTGCAATCAAGATCGTTCCCATGAGGAACATTCGAGATCAAGAAAAAGATCTGGGGAATAAATGAAATAGTGAGACAATTGAAAGATGTGAATAAAGAAAGTAATCGAACATAACAGCTACTGTACACTCTACTGTTGTCTTTAGTTTAGTTGCAACTCTACTCAGCGTTTTGCTGACGTGTTACACTCGTTACCTTTTTCAGGACCAGGTGTTGAGCAGCCAGGGTCAGCGGCTGCAGAGGACGCTAGGCCGAGTAGGGTCCAGTAGAGTTACCACTATCTCTTGTACCTCTTTTTGTTACGTTGTAGTGAGTAGTTCTTGTTTCCGCTGTACTTTATTTACCTGCAGTTCAAATTATATTATGAATGTTGTTCTACTGTTGTGGTGGTACATATTGTGGTAGTTTCTTTCCTTACTGTTAGTTATATTCATGCTGAATGTGGTTTATTTTACTGCTCTTTTGGTTACTTCCTCGTTGGACGACTAGGTCTTGGGATTAGTTGAGTCGGTCTGGTTCTCGTGTGTCGTAGGGACTCGAGAACCAGGTCGTTATAAGATGGTATCAGAGCAAGGTCATCCCGAGAAGTGAATCAGTTGACTGGAAAATAACCAATTCACATGTTTATAACTAGAGTAGCCACCACAACCTATCTCTTGACATGAGCTCTTAGAAGTTTCGTTAGATACCGTCTGTTTTGATGTTTTTTTTTTTCCGTTTTGTTTCGCGTCTCCTTACAGGAGATGCCTCATCGCGGGACTGGCGAGACTGGCCGCGGGCGCAGCCGAGGACGAGGTCGGCGAGGTGGACGTGCTGTTGTTGACGTCTCGGTGGACCAGCCACCACTCCCGGGCATCCAGGCCCAGGACCTCGCCAGACTGATACGGGACATTGTACGAGAGGAGCTCCACCCACTGCCCCGAGAACCTCCTCCTGGGGCTGCAGAGGGGGAGTCCTCTGTGGGACCACGCGACGGACACGGCGCTGGACACGAGGGAGGGGATGAGCCGCTACCGCCCCCACCTTCCTCCGACACTTCTGTACACGAGGCACCTTCACCTCGAGGTGCACCAGCACCTCCCCTACAGCGCCACTTCGAGCTTTTCAGACAGTTCCGGAAGCTGAAGCCCCCCTCCTTCAAGGGGGATGAGGACTCGACCGAGGCAGAGGACTGGCCTGAGCAGCTGGAGAAGATCTTCGACACCCTTCGCCCCCCGGTGGAGTGCCGCATGGCCTTTGCCACGTACCAGCTGGAGAGTGCGGCACACCGGTGGTGGAGGGCGGTACGGGGACAGGAGAGGGACGAGCCGACGTGGGACCAGTTTGTCACCCACTTCTAAGAGCAGTACTTTCCCCAAACGTGGCAGGACCAGAGGAGGTGGGAGTTCCACACTCTCCGCCAAGGGACGATGACTGTGAGCGCGTACCGTACGCGTTTCTTGGAGCTATCCCGCTTTGCAGCGACAGCGGTAGCCACTGAGGAGGAACGCCTTTGGAGGTTCACCGAGGGGCTCCGGCCTGCGATCCGGGGGTATGTCAAACCCCTGAAGCTGCCTACGTTTTTTAGGGTGGTAGAGGCAGCTATGACTTACGAGGAGACCAACCCATCTGCACGAGACGACGGCGGGCGGAAGAGGCCCTTCCAGCCAGACTTTCCACAGGGCCGGCGAGAATGGAGACACGTGGCGTCCGCAGGAGAGCCGTCACGTTGTGCAGGGCCATCAGTGGCCTTTAGGGGCCCTCGACAGGGGCTAGTCGCCAGCACCGGACCCCCGCCTAGCCGACAGTCGGGACCCACTGAGGGCGGAAGTCGGGTTACCCTCTGCTACCAATGTGGCCAGCCGGGCCACGTCACGAGGGACTGCCCATCTAGGGCAGGGGGTCAGTAGATACTCCCCGTGCAGAGCACGGGAGGGCGCGTAGGAGGCCGCGGTTCCCAGGCGCGAGGAGGAGGACAGCAGTCGCGAGGAGGGTACCGGCCAGCACCTACCCGTCCGACGCAGAGTGTGGCTGCTTCGTCCGCACCTAGAGCTGAGGGGCGTATCAACGCCCTCACACACAGGGACGCCAGAGCGTCGGGATCGGTGGTAGCAGGTATGGTTTCAGTTTCTGGCAGACTCGTTTACACACTTTTTGATTCCGACGCTACGCACTCGTTTGTCGCAGCCAGTTTCGCAGTTAGTTTGGACCAGGATTATACACTGTTAGAGAATCCGTTCGTAACCAGAGGTCCGAGTGGCCAGCTGTTTGTAGCTGAGGAGGTGTACACGGATTGCGAGGTCAACGTCGGAGGACATAGCCTGCCAGCTGACCAGATTATGATCCAGATGGAGGACTTTGGAGTGATTCTGGGGATGGATTGGCTGTCCGCTTACCACGCCTTGGTGGACTGTTTTGAGAGGAAGATTGTCTTCTCCATTCCGAAGTTGCCTTCTTTCGAGTTTCACGGACAGCCAGTGGACAGAGGTTTCAGGTGCATTTCGGCACTTCGGGCGACGAGACTTTTGAGCCAGGGGTGTGAGGGCTTCCTAGCTTGTGTGGTGGCAGAGCCCAGCCCTGTGGCAGACTTCCAGAGCATCCCGGTGGTCAGAGAGTACCCCGACGTGTTTCTAGACGAGTTACCAGGACTACCGCCCGAGCGTGAGATTGAGTTTGAGATATCACTAGTACCAGGGACCAGCCCCATCTCCACCGTGCCATACAGAATGGCACCGCTTGAGCTGCGAGAGCTCAAGTCCCAGTTGCAGGACCTTTTGGAGAAAGGTTTCGTGAGGCCCAGTGCGTCCCCCTGGGGAGCCCCGGTACTATTTGTGAAGAAGAAGGATGGGACCCTACGCCTTTGTGTGAACTACCGACAGCTGAACAGGGTCACCATCAAGAACAGATATCCGCTGCCGAGGATCGACGATTTGTTTGACCAGTTGCGGGGTGCCACGGTGTTTTCCAAGATAGACTTGAGGTCTGGATACCACCAATTGAGGATCAGGGAGACCGACGTCTCCAAGACAGCTTTCCGCACCCGGTACAGACACGACGAGTTTTTGGTCATGCCGTTTGGGATGACCAATGCCCCCGCTGCTTTCATGGACCTGATGAACCGGGTGTTTAGACCGTACTTGGACCAGTTCGTGGTGGTTTTCATAGATGATGTACTCATCTATTCTAGAGATCGGACGCAGCACGGACATCACTTGCGGATGGTTCTGGACACTCTGAGACGACGCCGGTTGTACGCCAAATACAGCAAGTGCGAGTTCTGGTTGAGGGAGGTGACCTTCCTAGGTCATGTGATCTCTGGAGACGGCTTGGCGGTGGACCCAGCCAAGGTCGAGGCAGTGCTCTGGTGGGAGAGACCGCGTTCAGTCACCAAGATTCGTAGTTTTCTGGGACTAGCAGGCTAGTACAGACGATTCATTAGAGGATTTTCGCAGATTGCGCGTCCTATGACACAGTTGACCCAGAAGGACGTGCCTTTCACTTGGACAGACGCCTGTGAGGCATGTTTTCTGGAGCTGAAGGAGAGGTTGACCTCGGCTCCCGTACTCACCATCCCTGACAGTAGTGGCGGGTTCATTGTGTACACGGATGCCTCCTTGCAGGGGTTAAGAGGTGTACTCATGCAGAGGGGTCACGTTGTCACTTACGCTTCACGGCAACTGAAGCCCCATGAGCATACCTACCCTACCCACGACCTAGAGTTGGTAGCTGTTGTCTTTGCGCTGAAGACCTGGAGGCACTACTTGTACGGTGAGACCTTCGAGATTTTTACTGATCACAAGAGCCTCAGATACCTTTTTGATCAGAAGGAGCTCAACATGAGACAGAGACGTTGGTTGGAGCTCCTGAAGGACTACGACTGCAGCATCTCCTACCACCCGGGAAAGGCCAATGTGGTGGCTGACACCTTGAGCCGAAAGGTGCCCGCACGCTTGGCCAGTCTACAGTTACAGAGTTGGAGCCTTTTGAAGGAGGTGGGCAGTTGGCGACCTCTACAGTTACGAGGGTACTGTGGGGCAGTGACGGTGACACGGCAAACCAGGCCAGAGCTGATAGACCACATCATCACAGGGCAGATGGCCTATCCGTACTTGCAGTCTTTGCGCGACAGAGTACTGTCAGGAGACCCTGGGGACTTCTCTTTCACAGGCCAGGTGCTACGCTTTAGGGGACGGTTGTGCGTTCCCAGAGACGAGGAGCTGTTGAGAGAGCTCTTGACTGAGGCACACGGTTCCAGATTCACCATACATCCCGGAAACACAAAAATGTACCACGACTTGAGACGCAAGTTTTGGTGGAGAGGGATGAAGCGGGATGTGGGTGAGTTCGTGCAACAGTGTTTAGTGTGTCAGCAGGTGAAAGCCGAACACCAGAGGCCTGTAGGGCCGCTTCAGCCACTTCCATTGCCAGAGTGGAAGTGGGAGAGCATCACCATGGACTTGGTGGTGGGCTTACCTGTTACCCAGCGGGGACACGACGCAGTCTGGGTAATAGTGGATAGACTGACGAAGACGGCGTGTTTCTTGCCGATCCGAGTTACTTTGGGACCAGCACAGTTGGCAGAGAGGTATATCCGTGATGTGGTACGACTACACGGAGTTCCGCGAGAGATCGTATCCGACCGGGATACCCGCTTTACGTCCCAGTTTTGGGCTGAGTTTCAGCAGGCCTTGGGGACGAGGTTGAGGTTTAGCACGGCTTACCACCCCCAGACGAACGGACAGTCTGAGCGCACGATACAGACACTTGAGGACCTTTTGCGTGCCTGTGTACTGGACTGAAGGGGCTCTTGGGAGGAGCACCTGCCCCTGGCAGAGTTTGCATACAACAACAGTTATCACTCGAGCATCGGCATGGCTCCCTACGAGGCTCTGTACGGACGGAAGTGTACGGCACCCTTGAGTTGGGTTGAGGTGGGGACCAAGTGGGAGGTTGCCCCAGGTTGATCCGGCAAAGTCAGGAGGTAGTTGAGCAGATCCACAGACGACTCCGCACTGTCAGGAACAGACAGAAGAGCTACGCAGATCGGAGACGCAGAGAGGTGCAGTTTGAGGTTGGGGACCACGTTTTCCTTCGTGTTTCACCCATGAAGGGCTTACAGCGGTTTGGGGTGAGAGGGAAGCTCGCGCTGAGGTTTATGGGGCCCTTTGAGGTCCTGGAGTTGGTTGGACCCGTTGCTTATAGACTTGCCCTTCCCCCGCAGCTTTCTGGTGTGCACGACGTGTTCCACGTGTCCAACCTCAGGAAGTACGTAGCCGACTCCTGTCACGTACTGAGTCACGAGAGCGTCAAGGTGGGTGATGACCTGACCTACCTCGAGCGGCCAGTGCAGATCCTAGATCGAGCCGTCCGCAGTTTGAGACGAAAGCAAGTACCCTTGGTAAAGGTTTTGTGGAGGAGCCAGTGGTACGAGGAGGCTACTTGGGAGCCTGAGGCGACAATGCGGGAGCGGTACCCAGAGCTTTTCGCGGGTACGTCTTTTCGGACCGACTTCGGTCCTCTTTTAGTTTGTTATGGTTAATTGGACATCTTTTCCCGCACCCTAGTTGGCGCAAGTTTCGGGGATGAAACTTCCTTTGAGTTTGTTATATTGTAACGAACGCGTGCCCCAGACGTCTGGGAGGTGGCCCAGACATCGTACCAGACGTCTGGGATCGTTTCCAGACATCTGGAAATCCGTTATCTTCCACACGCGCGGATCGTCTACGCGCCTGAATGCACAGACCCGCATATTCATTTATTCCCTGCGGCTGCAGATGCCTTGCCGTGTCCTCTCTCCTCCTCACATGGCCTTAAAAGGCCACGCCTCCCCTCACTTCCGTCACCACCGTCTCCTCCCTCTTCTCCTTCAGCCAGTGAGCGTGAGCGCGAACACGAGGGCGGCAGCAGCAGCCGCAGTGAGCACGGAGGAGGTGCTGCGTGCGAGAGCGGAGCTCTGCCGTGAGGGCGAGCTCGCCGGGGTTGCTAGGGCCGGCCAGCGGAGGGCGCAGGGGGCATAGAGTGACGCGGAGGGGGGACTACTGCGGTCTGAGCAGCAGGCGTGCGAGGTGCGACGCGGGTGTCGTCGCGAGCGGAGGCCGAGTGGCGCCCTGATTCTGGAAAAATTTCCAGAATTAGACGTCTGTGTTGATAGCCAGACGGCGAGGGCGACGTCTGGAAGACCATCCAGACGTCTGAAAGGTGAGTTTTCCGTCTCCTTCTTCCTTCCTGTCGACTGACCGTACTAAGCGAGGGAGATGGGTGTGCCGTCTCTAATTGTAACCCTAAGGGTTTAACCTAACTTGCATGCACTTCTAGGGTTCTTCTCTATTTCAGCAGACCACAAAAAGTAATGTTGATTCTTTGATAATAATTGGAATCCAATTAATTTGAAATTTTTTTAGTAGATTTCTCTTTCAATTAGTTTTTCAAAGAATATTTTTTTGGAATTTTTACTATTTCAACCGAATTTTTAGAAAATTTTGAATTTCAGGGGGTCAAGTCTAGAATTTTGACCCCTGGTCAATTTTTTTTCTTTGAAACAGTTTCAAATGACCTTCAAAAATCCAGAAAAAATATGGAAAAAAAATCTAATGAGATCATCTTTCAAACCCCACCATTTTTTATCAAAATAGATTCGCGGATTTCTCGAAATCACTTTCTGAAATTTGAAAAATTTTGAATCTTGGTCAGTCTGACCCCCGTGCACTTCATGAATTTTTAAAAATTGTATACTTGGAATTTTTTTAAAGCAATGGTGGAATTTGAAACATGTTTTGAAAATAAAGGTTTAGCCTAAATTTCAGAATTTTTCGCTAACAATTTTTCGGCAATCGAATTTTTAAGTTAGATTTAAAATCTAACCGAAAATCAGAAGATGATGGAAAAGCTTTTTAAATAGATTTGAATTTGAAATTCAAGCCTTCCTCCAAAAAGATTTCTTTTTTTTTCAAAGCTCTTGCACTTTTTTTTTTCAAAAAGAATTTTTCAAAAGATTCAACAAAAATAACTTTTTTTTTTCAACTAACCTAGATTCAAAAGGAAACCTAATCTAGATTTCTTTTCAAAAATTTTTTTTCTTTTTGATTTATTTTTTACAGAGAATTTGTCAAAGGAAAGTGCAGAAACTAAATCTATTCCTAGGGTTCAGTAAAAGAAACCTAATATAGAGAGAGATGATGTGCACCTAATTTTTTTTCTTTACCACACTGGTTGTGTGCGCAGATCCCGTTATTTTCTGTTTTTCCTGCACATCAAAAACAAAGCAGAGAGAGATTTGTCAGTGATTGTTTCAAGATCAAAATCATACAAAATGGCGTTGCCTCTTCAGCAACGGTGCCGTTTGACGGATACCGTTTTCATGCATTTGAAAGTCGTCGGAATCGTAGTATAGTCGCGCAAAAACATTTGTCAAAAAATGATTTCTAAAGATAATGAGACTTTGAGTCTCGGTCATTCGTCTCTAGGGGGCATTGTTTTCACTTTTGAAATCGATCTTATCTAGCTCTACTTTGTTTAGAATCGCATGCCAGTTCGTGATTATTACGTATTTAGGTACGACATGCTTAGTTGCAAGAATATTAAGAGTTAGAAACAGGCAACATTAATCACGCAAATATGATAATAGCAATCATTAAGCTCATGGTGATTTCAAACATATAGATATATATATATAAATGCATTTTTTCATTCATTCATTGGAGAGTTGTTGCACAAGGAAATCTAAAGGAAAGCTTATACATAAATGCTTGAAAATTAAACCTATCTACCAGAAAATGATTGTATACAAGAATCAGTGGGGGGACTTCGCATGCATCATTGGGGGAGAAGTAAGACTACACTACTAAGCAGTAAATGAAAGTAATAAAGATTGAAGAGCATGATTTAAAGCTAGAAGAATAGAGGGCATTCAGGGGTGGTCCCCGATGGCCTTGGAGTGGTCGATAGGAGAATGAGGGGCGGCCAATGTAGCTTAGGCCAACCCTTGGAGAGAGGTAGGGTTGATCCAGCATCCCGGCATGGTGTCCTCCATGGTGGTGGTAGTGAGCTCGTGGAGGTGGAGTGACTATCTAAGTGGAGGTGGCGTGAATGGCACCAATGGAGTGCAATTGCCAAAGAAGTGAATGGAGGTGTTTGGCCGCCCATGGGTTCTTTTTATAGACCCAATGGCTTCTCTCTAGAGAGGTGTAGAACTCTCTAGAGAGATTCCAAGAGTGGCCGGCCACATGTGGGTGGATGTGGTCTTTGAGATCCAAAAATTGTGGATCTCAATTTGAATGCCTCTTGGTTGCTAAATTTGGCAACCAAGAGGTGGTGCCATCTCAAGAGGTCTCTAGAGAATTCTAGAGAAGTGTGTGTGCATGAATGGGTGTGTGTGTGTGTGTGTGTGTGGTCGTGCTCTATGTGGCTAAGTGGCTTAGGTTAGGTCCTAAGGGGTTTGGGTAGGTGTAGGTCTTGAATTAGGATTACAAACCCTAATTGCTAAGGGGAAAATGAAATTAAAATTAACCTAAGTTTTATTGAATGAGTGTGAACCTATTTGAGAGTGGAATAACTCAATTAGGTCGTGTTTAGGTCAATTGGACTCTCACCAAGTCCAATTAAACTTGTGTGGGTTGAGATCTAAGCTCGATTGGACTCAATGAGTCCAATTGACTTTGGTGAAGGTAATTGACTTTGATCTAAGTTAATTAGGTCCTTAGGTAGGTCTAGAGGTGATGTACTAGGGTTAGGACACCTTAATTTAGGTTCCTATGGGGTTGGGATTAGGTCTAGGGAGTTAGAGATCCAAGACCAAGACTTGACTCTCAAAATAGGGACTGGAGACCAGTATCAGACATCCAATAATAGGATCAGACGACTTATACTAAAAAATCAGAAGTCTAGACTTCAGTTCTGGACAACTAATTTGAGTCAGGGGGAAATCAGGGTTCTATTTTGGGTACTCTGCAGAAATCGGACGCCAGACAATGTGTCTCGACGTCCAATAACACTGCAGAAGTGGGTTTGAGGTGTGCGGGAGATGGCTAAGGGTCCTGGACGTCCTATAACTTATCTGGACCCAGATAAGGGTTGGAACTAGGGTTTTAAGGCTTCCTAGGGTGTTGTGACCTAATCTAAGGGTGGCTAAGTGATAACACTGCACATGGGGGTGATAATTCTGTTAAATAGGGCCCATCTTAAAAATAAAAGGCACAACATAAGTAGAATGGGGGCATTCCATTCATCATATACCAAGATTGCCTATAAAACTGTATTAATGGCCATTTGTGTAAGCACTTGTCAAAGCAGGCCTCAGATGAGCAATCGGACCGCACAGATGGATTTAGAATAACGAACGGAGTCCAACGGACTCAAGATCGACCAAATCCGACATCAGGTGCTCCTACAATGGGCCCAAGAAGTTCTTACCGTTGATCTGATGATCAACGGCCCTTATTGTGCCACGTCGCCCCCACTCACCTCATGCCGCGTCCTTCAACTAAGTGTTGGTGCTAGAGCACCACGATCATTTGTTTTGATGATAACAAAACACGTGTTATTTAACATTTGCAATTTGAGTCCTAGATTTCAGGTCAATTGCAAATGTGGACGTGTTTAGACGGAACTCGAGCTCGCATCCAGGACGGATTGGAGGAGCTTGATGGAAAACAGAGGAGGTTCGCGTGGAGCGACAGATTGAAGATAGAAGACAAGAAGAATAGGATAGATTCTTTTTAATCCTTTCTTGTACTTTTATCTTTATTTTTCTTGCTCTTTATTTTCCTTAGAAAATTATGTTAAAGAGCCTCAAAGAACCCTAACAGTAGTCCTAGGAACACCGGCACAACCCTAGGATACTTAGGTTTTCTGTAGAATACTTATAAAACCAATATAGGGCTCAAACAGCACTTCCAGACGTCTAATTCGCAAATCAGACGTCTGATAAAGTATTTTAAGACGTCTGACTGTTGTTTCAGACGTCTGATAACTGTTAGGCTGGACGTACTTAGTTCTGTCTGATGAAATCTGACGTCCAGACCTTAGACCAGACGTCTTAGAAGACGTCTGATGTACTTGCCAGACGTCCAGATAGTGGACCGTTGGCTAGCTTAGTAAACACTCAAGAATATGACCGTTAGAGCCTTATCAGACGTCCATAGGACTGTCCAGACGTCTGATAAATGACCGTTTTGCCTCGGCTGACCCAAAATCTCTTCTCAGAGATTTTCTAGCCGTTGCAACGTTTGGAAAATCCATTCCCACAGTAAAAGTTGGTTTCCAGACGTCCGGGCATAGTGCCAGACTTCCTGTATGTCGTCTGATCAACTTGAACAAAAACCCTGTTTAGATCTGATTCAAGTCAGGAGGAAACCCGCATAGAATCAGACGTCTGACCTTTAAATCAGACGTCTTAAAGTGGCCCTCCAGACGTCTGATAACCCTGTCAAGTGTAATCATTGTCCTGATTTCGGCCTGATTCTCTTGGGCTTTGTTCCCAACGGCTATAGAACCTTTCCTAAGCCTTCTAAAGCCTTCCTAAGGCCTCTATAAATAGAGGGGAGCCTTTACACACCAAGACACAACAAGAGAAACACAAGACACACTTAAGCAACATAGTTCCACTCTCTTGTGTCCTAGCTAACTCTTGCTCTCCAAGATCAAGCTCCATTCTCTTGAGAGCATCAAGCCTTCGCGCACCCGCTCTCCCGCCGTTGTTCACGAGACCGACATTGCGCCGTTGCGTGGCTCACGCACCCGCGTCATCGTCGACGCACTCCTTGCAAAGGGGAGTTTCCTAAATCCTATAGAAGCTTAGGTTCATTACTTTGTTGGCTCTATAGGTTTGTTGTTTTATTTTATCTTTGTCTTTTGGTTGGGTATTCGCCTTGCGAATTCCTGTCTCCTTCGTGGGACAAAATCCTTCTCGTGGAGAGAAGGGGTTGAGGAACTCTACCCTCGTACTTGTAGCGTGGTTGTACTGAGGTTGAATCACCCTCGTTTTAAAGTGATTCGGTTAGTGAATTTGATCAACTAGGTTGATCGGAAAATCCTAACTCGAGAGGGTTAGGTGGTGGTTTTCACCCGGTTTGGGTTTCCACCTAAAAATTACTTGTGTACTTGTGCGATTGATTTTTGTGAGATTGCTTTATATTTCAATTCCGCATTTTTTACGTTACGCTAATCTCACCCCCTCCAAGTAGGAACTTTCACTAAGATCAATCTCGACCGTCGATCGGACAACCAAGACCCACGCGCCTGCCCGCAATCGCTCCGACAAAGCAGTGGGCGTGGCGAAATGGTTAGCGTGCACGCCCACACGCACGCGACGCGGTTCGAGCCTCGCGGTGCGAAGAATTGAAGACGAAGGAGCGCGCTTCGAAATTGGGCCGCCCGATCAGCAAGGGCGGCCGAGATCACGCCACGCGGCGTGCCCTCAGACAGTGAGTGCCCACACGCGCGCACACGTCGGGCGACGACGCCCGTGTACACACGTGCCCGAGGCGCAATCTGAGCTCGCCCAAGGGAAGATCTCAGCCGTTCGATCTCGGCTCTCACGCAGCGGCTTAGATCAGGCGCGAAGAAGAACGGCGCGGGCGTGTGACCGGCGGGTGATAACACTGCACAAGGGGGTGATAATTATGTTGAATATGGCCCATCTTAAGAATAAAAGGCACAACATAAGTAGAATGGGAGCATTGCATGCATCATGTACCAAGATTTCTTATAAAACTGTATTAATGGCCATTTGTGTAAGCACTTGTCAAAGCAAGCCTTAGATGAGAAATCGGACCACATGGCTGGATTCAGAACGATGAATGGAGTCCAACGGATTCAAGATCGGCTAAATCCGACATCCGGAGCTCCTACAATGGGCCCAAGAAGTTCTGACCGTTGATCTGGTGATCAACGGCCCTCATTGCGCCATGTCACCCCTGCTCCACCGCACGCCACCTCTTCATCCAGCTGAGATCAGATCTCGGCCGTCAATCTTCGATCGAACGGTCGAGACTCACGCACCCGCCCGCAGTTGCCGCGACAAAGCGTTGGCGTGGTGCAACGGTTAGAGCGCACACCCGCACGCACGCGACGCGGGTTCGAGCAACATGGAGCGTGAATTCGAAGACGAAGGTTGCGTGCGAAGAAATTGGGCCGCTCGATCAGCAGTGGGCAGCCGAGATTTCGCCACGCGACGTGCCCACAGCTCGCTAGCGCCCACACGCGCGTGCACATCGGGCGATGACGCCCGCGCACACGTGCACCCGAGGCACGATCCAAGCGCAACCAAGGATTGATCTCAGCCGTCCAATCTTTGATCGGACAACTCTTACGCAGTGGCCGCAGATCGAACGTGATGAAGAAACAGTGCGTGCGGTTGACCGACGGGCTGGTGGGCTTCACCAACGCTTTTGGAGTGGTTTTAGCGATGTTATGGACGTTGCTAAAGCCCCTTCTTTTAGAAAGCCCTTAACCCTATTTAAACCCCCTCCAACCACTCATTCAAGGCATTCACTTCCCTTGCAACTACTCCACTCCTCTCTTAGCTAGCTTTAGGCCCTCTTGTAATCGCCGGAGACGACGAGCTGCTGAGGGAACCTCCTCCACCGCCGTGGCTGCCTCGTCGCTCTCCATTCTCTCTCTCTCTAGCTCTTTTAAGCTTTCCATTACTTTTGTTTGAAGCATGTATTTAATGTTGTAAGCTATGAACTAAAAGTGCATGATTAATGAAGTTATTTTCTGTTCAGTTGTCACTTTAATTTCCATTTAAGTTGCATGATCAAACAAGGAACATTCTAACCCTAATCTCTCTCTCTATCTCTCTCTCACTTTTCAAAACTGCACCTTTCACAAGCAAAACTCCGAACTTTCCGTGACAACAAGTGATAAGAAAAATTCGATTTTCATGCCTCCCTGAGACCGGCACTCAGACTCACCTCCGTTTACTTATTTTAAAATCGACGTTGCAAGTGCGACTATAATGACACTTCTTAACACACACGCACAACTGCATGTCAGTTTTTGGTGTCATTGCCAGGGAGGCAACGGATTTGTTTTGTCACCTCCATTCCACACTCATTTTCACATCATCTAATGCCCTATTTTCCCTTTACTTGATGGTTGCAGGAATTCGACCCGTGGACGGCGAAGCGACGCATCCCACGACGGTAGCAAGGGAGTAGGCGCTACGATGACCGATAGTGAGTAATTCTTCTCTCATGATTGTTTGCTTGCGTGAAAAAACTAAAAAAATTTATAAAAATTGAAAAAAATTGGCGTGGTGCATGATTGCTTGACCCACATCCTTAACACATCACCCCACAAAAAAAAAAATGTACACTCTAACATCCGGAATAAATTCTTGAGTGTTCTTTTCTTTTTCTTTTGAGTGGTGTTTGCGAAGCCACCATGAGTTGACCTGGGCCGCACCACTCAACCCTAAAATAGACTCATCTAATAGAAGCTGCATGATCATTAGGATGAGTACATTAGGATTTTAGAGCCTCTACAGAATAAAAGGAAATCTACTTTCACCGAGTTGTGTGCAGAACTTGACGTGCCCACTAAAACTTGTTTGAAAACATTAAGACATGTCAACCCTAAAAAAATACTAAAGTAAGGATGAAACACTTAAAGACATCGAATCTTAAAAAACCCTTGCTTGAAAATCATGTTTTGCTAGAAGCGCACACCTTGAAAGTGGAAAATTAAGAGGCACCACCCCAATCAACGCCTCATCACATAACCCTAAGCACAAGCACTATCATAACCCTTTAAAACTGAGTAGACGTGCCCTAGGCAGGACTGAGTTAAGTCTCGAAAGGTGAGGTTTTGTTTGCTGGGCACTTGGCTTTCATTCCCTTGGTAGAATCTGGTGACTAGGCTGTGGGGCAGTGTCAAACGACCGTGGTTGTGGGGTCTACGGAACCGGAGATGTAAGCCAAAGGAAGAACCTTCCCTATAATCCCCTCGTAATTAACCTGGCCAAATTAGCCTTGAGAAGGGGAGTCTAGTGCTTACGGACTTAATCACCCTTTGTGAGATTTCTAGGTCTCCTAAGGAATACACCATAAGGACTAGGCTTGTGTGCTTGATTGAAACACATTTCTCGCATCTGTCGCCCTCCGCATCCCCTCCTGTTCTTCTCTAGTGTATGCAAGGGAGACGCTCACTGCATGCCGAGTTGTGTGTTTTGGGGCAGGAATCTACGCTACGTAATTCTATTGGAAACATGGCTGAACCTAGGGTAGATGAGGCTGAGGATCAACCCCCACCAGACGCTATGGCCATCATCCAAGCCCAAATCAATGCTAACCACCGGCTTCAACAACAACAAATCCACACCATCATGCAAGCCATACAACGGTTACAGAACCCACAAGAACAACCACCACCACCTTCCCAAGACATACCAGGGCAACCACCACTTGGTATACCACCATTTCAGGATCAGCTGAGGCCCCTCCGCGATTTCTATATTCCCTCTGCTATTAGAGTCGAGCCACACCTTAGGATCCCCGAGGGGGGGAGATGATTTTGAGCTAAAACCGAATGTCTTAAGTCAGATCCAGAGCCACTTTCATGGAAGCTCAAATGAAGACCCCTTTCAGCACCTAGAGGATCTCGACCGCATACCGCGAACTGTGAAACCTAGGAACATTAGCCTTGACATTGTTCTAATCAAGATGTTTCCCTTCTCATTAAGAGACAAGGCTTCTCATTGGCTTAGAACCCTAGGTAGACCCATCACCACCTGGGAAGAACTGAGGCATGCATTTTTAAAGAAATTCTTCCCCATAGGAAAGACCAATGCCCTTAGAAGAGCTATCACTACCTTTACACTCCAGGGTAGGAAGAAATTTCATGAGGCGTGGAAAAGATTTAATGAACTTTTGAGGAAATGCCCACACCACAAAGTACCAACGTGGCAATTGGCCCAGATCTTCTACCATGGTCTGGGCAGCAACCTCCGGAACTTCGTCGATGCCTCATGTGGGGGAAACTTCCTAAACAAACGAGGAGAGCGCATTTGAGCTCTTTGAGTCTATGAGCGAGAATTCGCTCAACAATGCCTCCATGAACAAGTTTAACAGGTCCAGTCAACCCCGTTGCAGGATTTATGAGGTGCAAGCAAATTCTGGAATGGTTAACATGGACATCATTGCCAAGAAGTTGGATCGAGTGGAATTGGTGGACAAAAAGATTGATGAGCTACTAAACCAGACCAGGAACCCCATATAGACTTTCTTCCTAGCAAAGGGAGCGCATAATATTGACCTTGTCCAGCCCTTAACCCAACTGAACCTAGAACAACCCCTGACCATGTTCCAAGGAGGGACCTTTGCTCTCTCAACCCTTGATTACTCCCTTCCCTCTCCATCAACATCAGCTATCCTTGAAGATGTGCAAGCTATCCAAGGTTATGCGAAACTTGACCCTTTCTCCAACACTTACAACACTAGCTGACGTAACCACCCCAACTTTGGTTGGACAAACCAGAAACCACCGTAATTCCAAAACCAGCCTAGGCCAAACCAGTAGCCACACTTGCCCCCTATCAACAAGGACCACCAGTTAGACCCCAATATAATCAGAATAGGGCGGCCCCTCCCCCACAAAACCAAATGGATACCCTAATAAAGATGATGGCTGACATGAACCAAAAACATCAGGAGGAAATGGCCTTGGTAAAGGGACAGTTAAGCCAACTCTTGGACTATTAACAACAAGGATCCCTATCTTCCCAACCACAACCGAACCCACGAAACATAATTAATAGAGGCCCCAATTCGCAAGGGTTCCAAAGCAACCTTGGGCAAGCTTACATGGTCCAGCCAGCCCCGCAAACACCTCCTGGGTTTGGTGCTTCTTCGTCGTCATCTTCTCAAGGATCAACCCATGGCCCCAATGCCTCTGCAAATGTGGTGACCTTGAGAAGCGGCACCAAAACCCAGGATCCCAAATGACCGACTCTCCCCGAGACTTCACCCGCTAAAATACCCGACTCAGAAGAGGCACCAACCAAGGACCCAGACATAGAACCAATCCACATTCTGACACCATACCCTGAGGCCATGGAAACAATCAAGAAAAAGAAGAATGTTGTGGAAACTGAGGAGCTTTTGGAGATCTTTAAGCAAGTACAGATTAATATTCCTCCCCTCGAAGCGGTCAAGCACATCCCGGCTTACGCCAAGTTTTTAAAGGATGCCTGTACACCCAAACGTAGGCCAAGACCTCAAGCACCTAGGAAGATTGTGCTCTCCGAACAAGCAAGTTCCGTAATATTAAGCAACCTTCCGCTCAAGAGAACTGACCCAAGAGTGCCCCTGATTTCCTGCAATATCGGGGACATGACATTTGATAGAGCTCTCCTAGACCTAGGTGCTTCTATCAATCTGATTCCAACAACCCTGTACCACCAATTTGGTTTTGGAGAGCTGACACCAACCCCTGTCACCATCCAGCTGGCTAATAGATCAGTGAAAACCCCGAAGGGGGGTGTCGAGGACGTGATTGTACGGGTCAAGGTCTTCTATTTCCTGGTCGACTTTTTGGTGCTCGACATGGAAGTCCCTGAAAAATTACAGAACACACCCATAATCTTAGGCAGACCTTTCCTAGCTATGGCTAAGGAAAACATTGATTGCGACACGGGATGTATGAAAATCACCTTCGGGGACAGGAAAATGCAATTGGATATCTTCCGGGCAACAAAGTCTTTTGATTACGATTACGTTGAGGAACATGATCCCGTAGAAACTCTGATTGAGGAATGTCTCACCCTCAGTTCTGTATCAGACCACCAAACCCGTAGTGACTATGCGGACCCATCATTACCCATGGACCTCTGTAAGGCTGAGTACCATCACACGACACCATTTGAAGGGATCGATGTTTATCAACTCCCGCCCTTTCCCTTCCCATCGACTATGGCTCCACCCGCACCAGAACTTAAACCATTGCTGATGTAAACACATTTACACTACTTAAGATGTCTATTTATGCATGTTCTTAAGCATAGGATTGCATTTCATGATATAAATATTGCATTACATGCATCATCTTGCATTTAGAGTAGTTTGAATAAAATGGAGGTTAATTGTCTCCTTTTATGTGCTTGGACAGGGCAAACATTTTATCGGGGCCTCGGATCAAAGATCCAACCGTATGGATGTGATCAAGGCGACGATTGGAGTTCAACGACCCCAAGATTGCCCTAATCAAGCATCCGTAGCATCAGATAGTGACCCGGGAACCCTAGAAGATCAAGGGCTAGGATGGTGTAAATCCGCACTTCAGATGATAAATCCAACCACACGGATGAATTCAGATCGACGATCGTAGCCTAACGATACAAAAATCGAGTCAATCCGACATCCGTGGCACCATCTACAACTTCCAGAAGATGGACGACCAAGATAGCGCCATGTGGAGCCATCTCAGCCGCCCAAACGGCCGCTTCATCTTGTGAAGGCTCCATGCCCGATCACTCTCCGCCGTTGGATCTTAATCCAACGGCTGTGGGCGCTCGCATTTAAAAGCACCCACTCGACCATCCGCTCCCCATAGCGCAGTGGTCGAGCGCGCTATCGCGAGCGTGGGGCGTGGGTTCGAGCCGTGGCGAGGAGCGGCAGGCGAGAGTGATTGGGCGCGGGTGGAGCGTCAGATGGAGATCGGATGGCCTCGCGCGCCCGATAGCATCGACGCGCGATTGGACGCGCGGGGGGCGCGCAACGCAGCGGGCGCGAACGCATTTTAAGCCGTCCAATCTCGCGATCGGACGACTGAAAAGCGCTGGACGTGCGTGGACATTGAGGAGCGGGTAGCCGAGGAGGCGCGCGTTGGCGCGGAAGCGACGCCCACGTGGGGGCTTTAGTGACGGATTTATCCGTCACTAAAGACCCCTTATTTATTGTTTTGAAGTTGTAATGTCCATTTTTCCCCCACTCCTTGCAACTATAAAAGGAGACCCCCTCCATACGAAATTCTCATCCCTTCTTTCTCCTCTCTACCCTCCAAAGCTCAAAAGAAGCTTGTCCCACACTCGAGATGCTTCTTGTGAGATAAAGTCCAATTTTCGTTCCCCTTCGGAAGTGGATCCCGCGACGACGTCGACGTGCTGCTCCATTCCCGTTCTTCTGCTTCGTCCTCCTTCGTCCTTCTTCGTTCTCCTTCGTCCAGGCGTCGTCCCATCCTGCTCGTCCTCCAAGAAATCGTCTAGGAGGATAACTTCTCTCTCCCATTCTTATTTACAGCTTTTCTAGTGTAGAATTTTCCTACTTTATAGTGTAATTGATTTTCCGCTTTCTAGTGTAACTTTTATTTAGTTTGATTATATAAACAATTAGAATATTGAATGCATGTTCTCTCTCTCTCTCTCTTTCTCTCTCTCTCTCTCTCTCTCTCTCAGTTTGATAGCTCCATTGTAATTATATCGCCTTGCTTAACAAAAATCCTAAAAAAAATATAATTGTGAATATAGATCAACGTAGCCTCCTTGTGTTCGACCCGGAATTCTTTTCAGTATAAATTTTATTTGTTGAACATGAATTCTTCGCTTTCGAACTACAATGACAGGTTTTCCAAAACCAAACACGTAAGCGTAGAGATTCGAAAACTGTTCAACAATTGCCCGAGAATCTAAAGTATGTCTTCCTGGGACCTGACCAGACCTTCCCAGTGATTATTAATTCTCATCTAACTAAGGATCAGGAGCTCAGGTTGACTGCGACCCTTTCAGAACATCGGGCTACCAATGGATGGATCATTTCGGACTTAAGAGGAATTAGCCCCACCTATTGCACCCATAAGATTTACCTGGAAGACGGGGCCCAACCTTCCCGCCATATGCAGAGACGTTTAAACCCAAACATGCAGGAGGTCGTTAAAAAAGAAATTATCAAGTGGCTTAATGCCGACATCATCTACCCTATCTCCGATAGCCCCTGGGTGAGCCCCACTCAAGTGGTTCCCAAGAAAGCTGGGCTCACCGTTGTCACCAATGATCATAGCGAATCCATCCCCACCCGCACCACCACCGCATGGTGGGTGTGTATTGATTATAGGAAGCTCAATGAAGCCACTAAGAAGGATCATTTCCCCTTGCCATTCATTGACCAAATCCTTGAAAGATTGGCAGGGCAGAAGTATTTTCGCTTCCTGGATGGATATTCAGGATATAACCAAGTCGCAATTGCTTCGGAAGATTAGGAAAAGACCATATTCACTTGCCCGCATGGCACGTTTGCATTCCGTTGAATGCCGTTCGGGTTATGCAACGCACCTGCGACCTTCCAGCGTTGCATGTTAGCCATTTTTTCAGAAATGGTGGGTGAATACTTAGAGGTCTTTATGGATGATTTCTCTGTATTCTAGAATTCATTCGACCATTGTCTAAGCAACTTGGAGAAAATCTTGAAACGATGTATCGAGGTTAACCTGGTGTTAAGTTGGGAAAAGAGCCATTTTATGGTTCAAGAAGGAATTGTCCTCGGTTACATCGTATCGCATAGGGGCATCGAGGTAGATCGGGCTAAGGTTGATTTAATTTCCAAACTTCCTCCACCTAGCTCGGTCCGACAGATTCACTCTTTCCTAGGACAAGGTGGCTTCTACCGAAGGTTCATTAAATACTTTTCCAAGCTTTCCAAACCCTTGACCGACCTTCTAGCCAACGATGCCATCCACATGTCTTCTGATTGCATCCAGGCTTATCACACCCTCCGGGACTTAGTCTCCACCGCACCTGTACATCAACCCCCAGACTGGTCCCAAGACTTTGAGATTATGTGTGATGCATCAGATTTTGCCATAGGTGCTGTCCTGGGACAATGACAAGACATGAAGCCCGTGGTGATCTACTACGCGAGCAAAACGTTGGACGAGGCCCAATGAAATTATACGGTCATAGAAAAAGAGTTGCTCGCTGTAGTCTTTGGACTTGAAAAGTTTCGATCATACTTGCTGGGATCCCATGTGACTATTTACACTGACCATTCTGCCATCCGACACCTATTGGCCAAGAAGGACGCAAAGCCCAGGCTCATCAGATGGATCCTGCTTTCACAGGAATTTGACCTGGAAATCCGAGACAAGGCCAGATCGAAGAATGTGGTGGCTGACCACTTGTCTAGACTTCATCCAGACCACATTGGACCCTCCCTTCCTCTATCTGATGCCTTCCCTGGTGAGCACATCCTGGCCGTGCAAGATAAGAAAATACTGTGGTATGCTGACTACGTCAACTACTTGGTTGTAGGACAAACCCCGCACAGCTGTCCAGACAGCAATGGGATAGGTTCTTGGCTGAGGCCAAGCACTATTTCTGGGATGATCCCATGCTGTTTTGCCTCTATGCTGACCAGATCATCAGGAGGTGTATCCCCGAAGACGAAGTTCAGAGTGTGCTTTCCTTTTGTCAAGACCAGGCTTGTGGTGGCCACTTCTTTGGAAAGAAAACAGCTGCAAAAGTTTTGCAGTCTGGATTTTACTGGCCGTCCCTATTAAAGGATGGACACAACTTTGCCAAGACTTGCTCACGCTGCCAAATGCTGGGGACCATGACCAAGAAAGATATGATGCCCCTTCAGCCCATTTTGATTGTCGAAATCTTTGACATTTGGGGTATCGATTTTATGGGCCCCTTTCCACCATCCAACAGCTTCGAGTACATCCTAGTCTTGGTAGACTATGTTTCCAAATGGATTGAAGCCGTCGCCACCTGCCGATGAGATCACAGGACTGTCATGAACTTTGTTAGAAAGAACATCTATTCCCGGTTTGGAATACCCAAGGCCATGATCAGTGATGGTGAAAGCCATTTTATTCATTCCCAATTCCATTCCCTACTTAGAAAATATAGGGTGAACCACCGCATTGCTACCCCGTATCATCCGCAAACAAACGGGTAGACCGAGGTCTCAAATAGACAAATCAAGAACATTTTACAGAAGACTGTGAGACCTGACAGGAAAGACTGGTCCACACGACTTGATGATGCCCTGTTGGCATACAGGACCACTTTCAAGACCCCAATAAGCATGTCGCCTTCTCGCCTGGTCTTTGGCAAAGCCTGCCATCTTCCTATTGAATTGGAACACCGGGCTTACTGGGTTGTCAAGCAATGTAACATGGATCCCCAGTTAGCCGATGTGTAGAGGACGCTCCAATTATCTGAGCTCGAAGAAATTCGTCGGGACGCCATTGACAATAGTCGACTGTATAAGGAGAAAATGAAAGCCGTCCACGACCAACTCATTCATAGAAAAACCTTTGAGCCTAACCAGTAAGTCTGGCTGTTTGACGCCTGCCTAAAACTCTTCCTGGGGAAACTCAGGTCCAAATGGACTGGAACATTTCAGGTGGTTAAGCCCTACTCTAATGGGGCAGTTGAAATCGTTGATCTTAACATTGGGCACACTTTTACAATTAATGGTCAAAGATTGAAGCATTTCCTGGCCCAGGTTCCCCCAAAAGAGAGTGTCACCCTCGTTGAGGGATGACACGGAGCACCGCCCAGCTGGAGGCGTTAAACTCAGCGCTTCCTGGGAGGCAACCCAGAGGATTCAGACTAATCCGGTAGTTTACGTCACTCAGGTACTATCTTTTTGAACCCTTATGCATCCATGTACTTGCCAATGAGGACATTGTCCAACTTAAGCATGGGGAGAGGTGGTAAATTGCATAATCCTAAGCTCATTTAATCAGTCTGAATAAATTAAAAAAAAATTTGAATTTAGGAAGAAAACTTAGGCATTAGAAACTTGTCAATAGTGGAAAATAATACAAAAAGAACTTAAACACTTAGACTTTTCAGGCCTTCAGGATTAATCAGCCCTGGTGTCCGTTAAAATTTGGATTTAGCTTCGAATCCTTGCAACCTTAAGGTATTCTAATCCACCTACTAAATAAGGTGATAAGTATATGACTTATCAACTCACCCTCTAACTCAGAAAAACTTTGAGTCTAAGCATCTGCACACATTTTTGCGTAGACTCACTTCTCGGAGATTTTGACAGAAATTGGGTAGCTAATGAACTCTCTAAGGTGGTATGGCTGGCAAGTTGTCGTGGGTAACAGCTCATTGCAGGTTATCCAGAACCCAGCCACAGACCATTTCTTCTTCATTGCCTCTAGGTACATTTGAGATCAAGGAAGCCACCTACGAAAAAAAAAAAGGGAGAAGAAAAGAAAATAAACCACACTTCACCACACGAGTATGGCTGGCAAGTGATCATGTGTAACAGTCCATTGGTCGATTGTCCAGAGCCCAGCTCAATAACTGCACAAAAAGACCAAAACACTTAAGGAAGAAGCTGGGAAGTAGTACAAGCCAGGAAGATATACACTGGAAAAATCCTTATGTTGACCCCAATTAAAACACACATAGGGAGAAAGCTACCAATCGAACAAATACACCTTCGAGCAAATATATTTCCTCTTCCGGTCACCTAGGGGCGTAGAAACTCGAAGTCTATCTAAATTACCGTTGAGTAAGTCTACCACGATCTTCACACCAAGATGCTTAGCACTTAGGGTTTTGACCGAGTTTTGGGTGGGTTTGGTAGTCGTAAAAAGTTACCAACCCACACTGAATTCCGAAAAAATTTTAAAAAATATATATATATACATATACATATGCATAGTTATATACATTAAAGCAAGGATTCGGGCGATTCGTATTTTGCCAGACACCCAGGTGCTACTTAGTCATTATAGATTAAGATCTTGGTATATTTCCTCCTATTGACAAGTGACAAAGTGTCTAAGCAATTACTTCTTAAATTCTGAAAGGAAATAAAGGCTAGAATAAACCTTGCTAGGGGCTAGAAAGGAGTAAGCATGGGGGTATGATAACACTACACAAGGGGGTGATAATTATGTTGAATATTGCCCATCTTAAGAATAAATGGCACAACATAAGTAGAATGGAAGCATTGCATGCATCATGTACCAAGATTGCTTATAAAACTATACTAATGGCCATTTGTGTAAGCACTTGTCAAAGTAGGCCTCAGATGAGCAATCAGACTGCATGGATGGATTCAGAACGACGAACGGAGTCCAATGGACTCAAGATCGGCCAAATCCGACATCCGAAGCTCTTACAATGGGCCTAAGTTCTGACCGTTGATCTAGAGATCAACGGCCCTCATTACGCCACGTCACCCCCGCTCCATTGCAAGCCACCTCTTCATCCAGCCGAGACTCGCGCGCCCGCCCACAGTCGCCACGACAAAGTGCGGGCGTGGCACAACGGTTAGTGCACATGCCCGCACGCACGCGACACGAGTTCGAGCCGCGCGGAGCGTGAATTCGAAGACGAAGGTTGCGCGCGGTGAAATTGGGCCCCCCGATCAGCAGCGGGCGGCTGAGATTTCGGCACGCAGCGCGCCCACAGCTCGTGAGCGCCCACGTATGCGCGCACGCCAGGCGATGACGCCCACGCACACGCGTGCCCGAGGCGCGATCTAAGCACAGCCAAGGAGAGATCTCAGTCGTCCGATCTTCGATCGGACGGCTCTCAAGCAGCGGCCACGGATCGAGCATGAAGAAGAAATAGCGCGCGTGGTTGACCGGCGGGCTGGAGGGCTTCACCGACGCTTTTGCAGTGGTTTTAGCGACATTCTGGACGTCGCTAAAGCCCCTTCTTCTTTTAGAAAGCCCTTAACCCTATTTAAACCCCCTCCAACCACTCATTCAAGGCATTCACTTCCCTTGCAACTACTCCACCCCTCTCTTAACTAGCTTTAGGCCCTCTTGTAATCGCCGGAGACGACGAGCCATCGACAGAGCCTCCTCCACTGTCGTGGCTGCCTCATCGCTCTCCATTCTCTCTCTCTCTCTTTTAAGCTTTCCATTACTTTTGTTTGAAGCATGTATTTAATGTTGTAAGCTATGAACTAAAAGTACATGATTAATGAAGTTATTTTCTGCTCAGTTGTCACTTTAATTTTTTTTTAAGTTGCATGATCAAACAAGGAACATTCTAACCCTAATCTCTCTCTCTCTATCTCTCTCTCGCTTTTCAAAATCGCACCTTTCGCAAGAAAAACTCCGCACTTTCCATGACAAGTGATAAGCAAAATCTGATTTTCACGCCTCCCTGAGACCGACACTCGGACTCACCTCCGTTTACTTATTTTAAAACCCGCATTGCAAGTGCGACTATAACGCAGTTCTTAACACACACGCACAACCGCACGTCAGCGGGCTGGAGGGCTTCACTGACGCTTTTGGAATGGTTTTAGCGACGTCTCGGATGTCGCTAAAGCTCCTTCTTTTAAAAAGCCCTTCTCCCTATTTAAACCCCCTCCAACCACTCATTCAAGTCATTCACTTCCCTTGCAACTACTCTACCCCTCTTCTAGCTAGCTTTAGGCCCTCTTGAAATTGCCGGAGATGACGAGCCGTCGACGGAGCCTCCACCACCGTGGCTGCCTCACCGCTCTCCCCCTCTCTCTCTCATCCTCTCTTTTAAGCTTTCCCTTACTTTTGTTTGAGCATGTATTTAATGTTGTAAGCTGTGAACTAAAGCTGCATGATTAATGAAGTTACTTTCCGTTTAGTGTTTACTTGATTTCCTATTTAAATTGCATGATCAAGCAAAGAAACGACTCTAACCCTAATCTCTCTCTATCTCTCTCCCTCTCGCTTTTCAAACCGCACCTTTCGCAAGCAAAACTCCGCGCTTTCCGTGACAACAAGTGATAAGAAAAATTCGATTTTCACGCCTCCCTGAGACCGACACTCGGACACACCTCTGTTTCTTTACTTTAAAATCGGGGTTGCAAGTGTGACTATAACGACACTTCTTAACACACACACACGAGTGCACGACAGTTTTTGGCGCCGTTGCTGGGGAGGCAATGGATTTGTTTTGTCACCTCCATTCCACATCCATTCTCACATCGTCTTATGCCTTGTTTCCTTTTTACTTGATGGTTGCAGGAATTCGGCGCATGGACGGTGAAGCAACGCATCCCACAACGGAAACAAGGGAGTAGGCGCAACAAGGACCGATAGTGAGTAATTCTTCAACTCATGATTGTTTGTTTGCGTGAAAAACTAAAAAAATTGAAAAAATTGAAAAAAATTGGCGTGGTATATGATTGCTTGACCCACATCCTTAACACATCACCCCACAAAAAAAATGTACACTCTAACATTCTGAATAAATTCTTGGAGTGTTCTTTTCTCTTTTTTAAGTGGTGTTTGCGAAGCCACCGTGAGTTGACCTGGGCCGCATCACTCAACCCTAAAACCAGCTCATCTAATAGAAGCTGCATGATCATTAGGATGAGTACATTAGGGTTTTAGACCCTCAACAGAATAAAAGGAAATCTACTTTCACCAAATTGTGTACAGAACTTGACGTGCCTACTGAAACTTGTCTAAAAACATTAAGACACGCCAACCATAAAAAGCACTAAAGTAAGGATGAAACACTAAAAGACACCACATCTTAAAAATCCTTGCTTGAAAACCATGTTTTGATAGAAGCACACACCTAGAAAGTGAAAAATTAAGAGACACCACCCCAATCAACGCCTCATCACATAACTCTAGCACAAGCACTATCCTAGCCCTTTAAAACTGAGTAGACGTGCCCTAGGCAGGACTGAGTTAAGTCTCGAAAGGCGAGGTTTTGTTCGCTGGGCACTTGGCTTTCATTCCCTTGGTAGAATCTGGTGACTAGGCTGCGAGGCAGTGTCAAACGACCGTGATAGTGGGGTCTACGGAATCGGAGGTGTAAGCCAAAGGAAGAACCTTCCCTGCAATCCACTCGTAATCAACCTGGCCAGATTAGCTTTGGGAAGGGCAGTCCAGTGCTTACGAACTTAATCACCCTTTGTGAGATTTCTAGGTCTCTTAAGGAATACACCATAAGGACTAGGCTTGTGTGCTTGATTGAAACACATTTCTCGCATCTGTCGCCCTCCGCATCCCCTCCTGTTCTTTTCTAGTGTATGCACGGGAGATGCTCACTGCATGCCGAGTTGTGTGTTTTGGGGCAGGAATCTAGGCGACATAATTCTGTTGGAAACATAGCTGAACCGAGGGTAGATGAGGCTGAGGATCAACCCCCACCAGACGCTATGGCCATCTTCCAAGCCCAAATCAATGCTAACCACCGGCTTCAACAACAACAAATCCACACCATCATGCAAGCCATACAACGGTTATAGAACCCACAAGAACAACCACCACCACCTTTCCAAGACATACCAGGGCAACCACCACTTGGTATACCACCATTTCAGGATCAGCCGAGGCCCCTCTACGATTTCTATAATCCCTCTACTATTAGAGTCGAGCCACACCTTAGGATCCCCGAGGGGGGAGATGATTTTGCGCTAAAACCAAATGTCTTAAGTCAGATCCAGAGCCACTTTCATGGAAGCTCAAATGAAGACCCCTTTCAGCACCTAGAGGATCTCAACCGCATACCATGAACTGTGAAACCTAGGAACATTAGCCTTGACATTATTCTAATCAAGATGTTTCCCTTCTCATTAAGAGACAAGGCTTCTCATTAGCTTAGAATCCTAGGTAGACCCATCACCACCTGGGAAGAACTGAGGCATGCATTTTTAAAGAAATTCTTCCCCATAGGAAAGACCAATGCCCTCAGAAGAGCTATCACAACCTTTACATTCTAGGGTGGGGAGAAATTTCATGAGGCGTGGGAAAGATTTAATGAACTTTTGAGGAAATGCCTACACCACGAAGTACCAACGTGGCAATTGGCCCAGATCTTCTGCCACGGTCTGGACAACAACCTACGGAACTTCGTCTATGCCTCATGCGGGGGAAACTTCCTGAACAAAGATGAGGAGAGCACGTTTGAGCTCTTTGAGTCTATGAGCAAGAATTTGCTCAACAATGCCTCCATGAACAAGTTTAACAGGTCCAGTCAACCCCGTGGCGAGATTTATGAGGTGCAAGCAAATTCTGGAATGGTTGACATGGACATCATTGCCAAGAAGTTGGATCGAGTGGAACTGGTGGACAAAAAGATTGATGAGCTACTAAACCAGACCAGGAACCCCTTACAGACTTTCTCCCTAGCAAAGGGAGAGCATAATATTGACCTGGTCCAGCCCTTAACCCAACTGAACCTGGAACAACCCCTGACCACGTTCCAGGGAGGGACCTTTGCTCCCTCAACCCTTGATTACTCCCTTCCCTCTCCATCAACATCGGCTATCCTTGAAGATGTGAAAGCTGTCCAAGGTTATGCGAAACCAGACCCTTTCTCCAACACTTACAACACTGGCTGGTGTAACCACCCCAACGTTGGCGACCGCAATTCCAAAACCAGCCCAGGCCAAACCAGCAGCCACACTTGCCCCCTATCAGCAAGGACCACCAGTTAGACCCCAATATAATCAGAATAGGGCGGCCCTTCCCCCACAAAACCAAATGGATACCCTAATAAAGATGATGGCTGACATGAACCAGAAACATTAGGAGGAAATGGCCTTGGTAAAGGGACAGTTAAGCCAACTCTTGGACTGTAAACAACAAGGATCCCTACCTTCCCAACCACAACCGAACCCGCGAAACATAATTAACAGAGGCCCCAATTCGCAAGGGTTTCAAAGCAACCCTGGGCAATCTCACATGGTCCAGCCAGCCCCGCAAACACCTCCTGGGTTTGCTGCTTCTTCGTCCTCGTCTTCTCAAGGATCAACCCATGGCCCCAATTCCTCTGCGAATGCGGTGACCATGAGAAGCGGCACCAAAACCCAGGATCCCAAATGGCTGACTCTCCCCGAGTCTTCACCCGCTGAAATACCCGACTCAGAAGAGGCACCAACCAAGGACCCAGACATAGAACCAATCCACATTCAGACACCCTACCCTGAGGCCTTGGAAATAATCAAGAAAAAGAAGAATGTTATGGAAACTGAGGAGCTTTTGGAGATCTTTAAGCAAGTACAGATTAATATTCCGCTCCTCGAAGCGGTCAAACACATCCCGGCTTACGCCAAGTTTTTAAAGGATGCCTGTACACCCAAACGTAAGCCAAGACCTTAAGCACCTAGGAAGATTGTGCTCTCCAAACAAGCAAGTTTCGTAATATCAAGCAACCTTTCGCTCAAGCGAACTGACCCAGGAGCGCCCCTGATTTCTTGCAATATCGGGGACATGACATTTGATAGAGCGCTTCTAGACTTAGGTGCTTCTATCAATCTGATTCCAACAACCCTGTACCACCAATTTGGTTTCGGAGAGTTGACACCAACCCCTGTCACCATCCAACTAGCTAATAGATCAGTGAAAACCCTGAAGGGGGTTGTCGAGGATGTGATTGTACATGTCAAGGACTTCTATTTCCCGATCGAATTTTTGGTGCTCGACATGGAAGTCCCTAAAAAATTACAGAACGCACCCATAATCTTAGGTAGACCTTTCTTAGCTACGGCTAAGGCAAACATTGATTGTGACACGGGATGTATGGAAATCACCTTCAGAGACAGGAAAATGCAATTGGATATCTTCCAGGCAACAAAGTCTTTTGATTGCAATTGCGTTGAGGAACATGATCCCGTGGAAACTCTTATTGAGGAATGCCTCACCCTTAGTTCTGTATCAGACCACCAAACCCATAATGACTGTTCTGACCCATCACCATCACTACCCATGGACCTCTGTAAGGCTGAGTACCATCACACCACACCATTTGAGGAGATCGATGTTGATCAACTCTTGCCCTTTCCCTTTCCATCAACTGTGGTTCCACCCGCACCTGAACTTAAGCCATTGCCCGAGAATCTCAAGTATGTCTTCCTGGGACCTGACCAGACCTTCCCAGTGATTATTAATTCTCATCTAACCAAGGATCAGGAACTCAGGTTGACTGCGACCCTTTCAGAACATCGGGCCGCCATTGGTTGGACCATTTCTGACTTAAGAGGAATTCGCCCCACCTATTGCACCCAAAAGATTTACCTAGAAGACGGGGCACAACCCTCCCGCTAGATGCAGAGACGTTTAAACCCAAACATGCGGGAGGTCGTTAAGAAAGAAATTATCAAGTGGCTTGACGCCAACATCATCTATCCTATCTCCGATAGCCCTCGGGTAAGCCCCACTCAAGTGGTTCCCAAGAAAGCTAGGCTCACCGTTGTCACCAATGATCATGGCGAATCCATCCCCACCCGCTCCACCACCGCTTGGCAGGTGTGTATTGATTATAGGAAGCTCAATGAAGCCACTAAGAAGGATCATTTCCCCTTGCCATTCATTGACCAAATCCTTGAAAGATTGGCAGGGCAGAAGTATTTTTGCTTCCTGGATGGATATTCAGGATATAACCAAGTCGCAATTGCTTCAGAGGATCAAGAAAAGACCACATTCACTTGCCCATACGGCACGTTTGCATTCCGTCGAATGCCGTCCGGGTTATTCAACGCACCTGCGACCTTCCAGCATTGCATGCTAGCCATTTTTTCAGAAATGGTGGGTGAATACTTATAGGTCATTATGGATGATTTCTCTGTATTCGGGAATTCATTCGACCATTGTCTGAGCAACTTGGAGAAAATCCTGAAATGATGTATCGAGGTTAATCTAGTGTTAAGTTGGGAAAAGAGACATTTTATGGTTCAAGAAGGAATTGTCCTCGGTCACATCGTATCGCATAGGGGCATCGAGGTAGATCAGGCTAAGGTTGATTTAATTTCCAAACTTCCTCCACCTAGCTCGGTTCGACAGATTCTCTCATTCCAAGGACATGTTGGCTTCTATCGAAGGTTCATTAAAGACTTTTCCAAGCTTTCCAAACCCTTGACCGACCTTCTAGCCAACGACGCCATCTTCCACATGTCTTCTGATTGCATCCAGGCTTATCACACCCTCCGGGACTTAGTCTCCACCGCACCTGTACTTAAACCCCCAGACTGTCCCAAGACTTTGAGATTATGTGTGATGCATCATATTTTGCCATAGGCGCTGTCTTGGGACAAAGGCAAGACAAGAAGCCCGTGGTGATCTACTACACGAGCAAAACGTTGGATGAGGCCCAACGAAATTATACAGTCACAGAGAAAGAGTTGCTCGCTGTAGTCTTTGGACTTGAAAAGTTTCGATCGTACTTGCTGGGATCCCATGTGATGATTTACACTGACCATTTAGCCATCCGGCACCTGTTGGCCAAGAAGGACGCAAAGACCAAGCTCATTAGATGGATCCTGCTTTTGCAGGAATTTGACCTGGAACTCTAAGACAAGTCCAGATCGAAGAATGTGGTGGCTGACCACTTGTCTAGACTTCATCCAGATCATATTGGACCCTCCCTACCTCTATCTGATGCCTTCCCTGATGAACACATTCTGGATGTGCAAGACAAGAGAATGCCATGGTATGCTAACTACGTCAACTACCTAGTTGTAGGACAAACCCTGCACAGCTGGTCTAGATAGCAACGGGACAGGTTCTTGGTTGAGGCCAAGCTCTATTTCTGGGATGATTCCATGCTGTTTCGCCTCTGTGCTGACCAGATCATCAGGAGGTGTATCCTCGAGAATGAAATTCAGAGTGTGCTTTCCTTCTGTCATGACAAGGCTTGTGGTGGCCACTTCTCTAGAAAGAAAACGGCTGCAAAGGTTCTGCAGTCTAGATTTTACTGGCCATCCTTATTTAAGGATGCACACAACTTAGCCAAGACTTGCTCACTCTGCCAAACGCTGGGGACCATGACCAAGAAAGATATGATGCCCCTCCAGCCATTTTGATTGTCGAAATCTTCAACGTTTGGGGTATCGATTTTATGGGCCCCTTTACACCATCCAACAGCTTCGAGTACATCCTAGTCTTGGTAGACTATGTTTCCAAATGGATTGAAGCCGTCGCCACCCGCCGATGCGATCACAAGACTGTCATGGACATTGTTAAGCAGAACATCTTTTCCCGATTTGGAATACCCAAGGCCATGATCAGTGATGGTGGAAGCCATTTTATCCATTCCCAATTCCGTGCCCTAGTTAGAAAATACGGGGTGAACCACCACATTGCTACCCCGTATCATCCGCATACAAACGGGCAGACCGAGGTCTCAAATAGACAAATCAAGAACATTTTACAGAAGACTGTGAGACCTGACAGGAAAGATTGGTCCACACGACTTGATGATGCCCTGTGGGCATACAAGGCCGCTTTCAAGACCCTGATAGGCATGTCACCTTATCGCCTAGTCTTTGGCAAAGCCTGCCATCTTCCTGTCGAGTTGGAACACCGGGCTTACTAGGCTGTCAAGCAATGTAACATGGATTCCCAGTTAGCCGGTGCGCAGAGGATGCTCTAGGTATCTGAGCTCGAAGAAATTAGTCAGGATGCCTTTGACAATAGTCGATTGTATAAGGAGAAAATGAAAGCCATCCACGACCGACTCATTCATAGAAAAACCTTTGAGCCTAACTAGCAAGTCTGCTTGTTTGACACCCACCTAAAACTCTTCCCGGGGAAACTCAGGTCCAAATGGATAGGACCATTTCGGGTGGTTAAGCCTTACTCTAATGGGGCGGTTGAAATCGCTGATCCTAACATTGGGCACACTTTTATAGTTAATGGTCAAAGATTGAAACACTTCCTCGCCCAGGTTCCCCTAAAGGAGAGTGTCACCCTCGTTGAGGGATGACACAAAGCACCACCCAGCTGGAGGCGTTAAACTGAGCGCTTTCTGGGAGGCAACCTAGAGGATTCAGACTGATTCGGTATTTTACGTCACTCAGGTACTATCTTTTTTAACCCTTATGCATCCATGTATTTGCCAATGAGGACATTGTCCAACTTAAGCATGGGGGGGTGGTAAATTGCACAATCCTGAGCTCATTTAATCAGTCTGAATAAAATAAAATTAAAAAAAATTGAATTTTGGAAGAAAACTTAGGCATTAGAAACTTGTCAATAGTGGAAAATAATACAAAAAGAACTTAAACACTTAGACTTTTCAGGCCGCAGGCTTAATCAGCCCTGGTGTCAGTTAAAATATGGATTTAGCTTTGAATCCTTGCAACCTTAAGCTATTCTAATCCACCTACTAAATAAGGTAATAAGTATACGACTTATCAACTCACCCTCTAACTCAGAAACACTTTGAGCCTAAGCATCTGCACACATTTTTGCACAGACTCACTCCACGGAAATTTTGACAGAAATTGGGTAGCTAATGAACTCTCTAGGATGGTATGGCTGGCAAGTTGTCGTGGGTAACAGCCCATTGGCAGGTTGTCCAGAACCCAGCCACGGGACCATTTCTTCTTCATTGCCTCTAGGTACATTTGAGATCAGGGAAGCCACCTACAAAAAAAAATAAAAAAAAGGGAGAAGAAAAGAAAATAAACCACACTTCACCGCACGAGTATAGCTGGCAAGTGATCGTGGGTAACAGCCCATTGGTCGGTTGTCCAGAGCCCAGCTCAATAATTGCACAAAAAGAACCAAAACACTTAAGGAAGAAGCAGGGAAGTAGTATAAGCCAGGGAGATATACACTGGAAAAATCCTTGTGTTGACCCCAATTAAAACAAACGTAGGGAGAAAGCTACCAATCGAACAAATACACCTTCGAGCAAATATATTTCCTCTTCCGGTCACCTAGGGGCGTAGAAACTCGAAGTCTGTCTAAATTACCATTGAGTAAGTCTATCACGATCTTCACACCAAGATGCTTAGCACTTAGGGTTTCGACCGAGTTTTAGGTGGGTTGGGTAGCCGTAAAAAGTTACCAACCCACGCTGAATTCTGAAAAAAATTCTAAAAAAATATATATATACATATACATATGTATAGTTATATACATTAAAGCAAGTATTCAGGCGATTCGTATTTTGGCAGACACCCGGGCTCTGCTTAGTCTTTGTAGATTAAGATCTTGGTATATTTCCTCCTGTTGACAAGTGACGAAGTGTCTAAGCAATTACTTCTTAAATTCTGAAAGGAAATAAAGGCTAGAATAAACCTTGCTAAGGACTAACAAGGACTAAGCATGGGGGTATGATAACACTACACAAGGGGGTGATAATTATGTTGAATATTGGCCATCTTAAGAATAAAAGGCACAACATAAGTAGAATGGGAGCATTGCATGCATCATGTACTAAGATTGCTTATAAAACTGTATTAATGGCCATTTGTGTAAGCACTTGTCAAAGCAGGCCTTAGATGAGCAATCGGACCACACGGATGGATTCAGAACGACGAACGGAGTCCAACGGACTCAAGATCGGCCAAATACGACATCCGGAGCTCCTACAATGGGCCAAAGAAGTTCTGACCGTTGATCTGATGACCAACGGCCCTAGTAGCGCCACGTAGCCCCCGCTTACCACACACCGCGTCCTCCTTCTGCTAAGATCAAATCTCGACCGTCGATCTTCAATTGGATAATCGAGAACCACGCGCCCGCCCGCAATTGCCGCGACAAAGCAGCGGGTGTGGCGCAACGGTTAGCCCGCACTCCCACACGCACGCGAGGTAGGTTCGAGCTGCGTGGTGCGAAGAATTGAATACGAAGGAGCACGCGGTGAAATTGGGCCGCCCGATCAGCAGCGGGAGGCCGAGATCACGCCACACGGTGCCCCTCAGACAGCGAGCGCCCACGCGCGGGTGCACGCCAGGTGACGACGCCCGCGCACACGCGCGCCTAAGGTGCGATCCGAGCTCTCCTAAGGGAAGATCTCAGTCGTCCGATCGAAGATCGGACGGCTCTCACGCAGTGGCCGCGAATCATGCGCGAAGAAGAACGGTGTGGGCATGTGATCGGTGGGCTGGAGGGCTTCACCAACACTTTTGGAATGGTTTTAGCGATGTCCCGGACGTCGCTAAAGCTTCTTCTTCTTCTTTTAGAAAGCCCTTCTCCCTATTTAAACCCCCTCCAACCACTCATTCAAGTCATTCACTTCCCTTGCAACTACTCTATCCCTCTCCTTGCTAGCTTTAGGCCCTCTTGTAATCGCTGGAGATGACTAGCCGCCGGCAGAGCCTCCTCCACCGCTGTGGCTGCCTCGCCGCTCTCCCCCTCTCTCTCTCTCTTCCTCTCTTTCAAGCTTTCCCTTACTTTTGTTTGAGCATGTATTTAATGTTGTAAGCTGTGAACTAAAGCTGCATGATTAATGAAGTTACTTTACATTCGGTGTTTACTTGATTTCCTGTTTAAATTGCATGATCAAGCAAAGAAACGACTCTAACCTTAATCTCTCTCTATCTCTCTCCCGCTCGCTTTTCAAACCGCACCTTTCGCAAGCAAAACTCCGCACTTTCCGTGACAATAAGTGATAAGCAAAATCTGGTTTTCATGCCTCCCTGAGACCGACACTCGGACTCACCTCCATTTCTTTACTTTAAAACCGGCGTTGCAAGTGCGACTATAACGACACTTCTTAACACACACGCACGAGCGCATGCCACTAAGGCTTGGGGAAGTCTATAGGCTATCCTAAGGTTAGGATGGACCTAAGCTCTTCACATTTTACTGCTTTATTCCTACTTAATCGAATAGCAAACTTTAACCCCCTTACATTATTGTTCCTATATCAAAACTAAGCCTTCTACTCCAGCTCTGCTGCAACTCCTGTTATTCCAGACCAGATCCTACTCTAGATCTAGCTCCAAATCTGCTTATTTCCTGCAATCGACATAATATACTTAATTAGCACATTATAACATTATTTTTTTCATAGCTCAAGGAAAGCAGTAAAGATGCAGATAATGCTTATCGTACATGAATTTCCCTAACTTATGCTAAGTTCTAGCCTAATCTAGGTCAATTAAGATCTATGATTGCTGCGCAATCAATTTCATGGGACCCTTTCTTCCTTCATTTGGATGTCAGTACATTCTTGTCGCTGTTGATTACGTTTCCAAATGGATTGAGGTGATTCCCACCTGAACCAATGACCACAGGGTGGTTATCGATTTTGTCAAGAAAAACATCTTCAGCAGGTTCAGGATTCCGGACGGTGGAACTCATTTTAGTATGCCTAGTTCCGTAATTTGTTGGCTAAATACGGGGTTAATCACCGAATCTCTACACCTTACCATCCCCAAACGAATGGATAGGCCAAGATCTCCAATCGGGAGATCAAGAATATTCTGCAAAAAATGGTTAGGCCTGATCGTAAGGACTAGACTCAAAAGCTTGAGGATGCTCTTTGGGCCTACTGTACGGCATATAAAATGCCCATCGGCATGTCTCCATTTCATCTGGTGTATGGAAAGGCATGCCATTTACCTGTAGAGATTGAACATAGGGCATTCTAGGCAATCAAGTAGTGCAATTTAGATCTGAGTTTAGCTAGGAAGACCAGGAAACTCCAACTATCTAAGTTGGAAGAGCTTAGAAATGATGCATATGAGAATGCCAAGATCTACAAGGCTCGGACCAAAGCTCTACATGATCAATTGATTTCCTGCAAGAGCTTTGAGCTGAACCAGAAGGTCTGGTTATTCGATTCTCGACTTAAGCTCTTTCCCGGTAAACTTAGATCGAAATGGAACAGGCCATTCATTATCGACCAAATTTTTCCAAACGGAGTCGTTCAAATCTCTGACCCAAAGATGGGTAATACATTTAAAGTTAATGGTCAATGTTTGAAGCCTGTTGTTGATCGTACTCCTCCAGAACCCATCTCAAACACGGTTGCTCTAGCCATATTGTGACTTCTTTGGCTGGACTTCGCCTAGCTAACGACATTAAACTTAGCAGTTGTACATATGACACGAAGCTAACCCAAGATTCATATTCAGGTGATACCTTTCATACTCTACCATTTCTTTCAGGTCTCTTTTTCCCAATGTGGACATTGCATCAGCTAGGCAAGGAGGGGTGGATTCATTTTTGAATTATTTTGTTAGCTCTATGAAATTCTTGTAAATTGTATTTCTCTTCTTATTTATACATAAAGAAAAATTGAATTAGAAAGGAATACTTGGACATTAGGACTTTTTAATCTTAGGAAATATTACATTAGGATCTGAACACAAAGACCCTTCAGGTCTTTGGGCTTAATCAGCCCGTGTATCCACTAAAATGTAGATTTATTTTCGAGTCCTCGCCACCTTAATTCTATGGTAATTTGATTAAATAAGTTTGCGTGATAAGTACACGACTTATCAACCCACCCTCTGATTTGAGGAAACTTTAAGTCTAAAGCATCTACACACTTTCTTTTCATTGACTTGTTGATCGATGATTTTAACAGAAATTAGGTAGCTAATGAACCTTCTAGGGTGATATGGCTGGCAAGTTATCGTGGGTAACAGCCCATAGGTAGGTTGTTCAGAGCCCAATCACTAGACCAGTCTCTTCTTGCTGCCTTTAGGTAAATCTTAGCCTAGGGAAGCCACTTGCTAAAAAAAAAAAGAAATAAGCCACACTTTACCGCATGAGTATGGCTAGCAAGTTGTCGATGGTAACAGCTCATCGACCGGTTGTTCAGAACCCAACTCGAGAAATGCACTGAAAATTCCCAAAACACTTAGGAAGAAGTGGAGAAGTAGAATAAACTGGGGAGATATACACTGGATTCACCCTTGTGTTGACCCCATAAAAATAAAAGTAGGGAAAAAGCTACCGGTCGTAAAGATACGCTTTTAGGCAAAACTCTCTTTAAGGTCACCTAGAGGCGTAGAAACCCGAAGTCCGTTCTAATTGCCAATCAATGAGTCTATCACATTCACAATAAGATGCTTAGAACTTAGGGTTCTCATCAAATCTTGGGCGAGTTGAATGGTCGTAGAAAGCCACTCTTTAACCCTAAACTCAAAAATTCAAAAAAATTAGAAAAGAAGAAAAAGAAAATTTTCTTTGAATAAGGTGAGAGCTTGAGGTGGTCTACATTTTGGCAGATACCTGGGCACTGTTATGTCTTTAAAAGTTCAGATCTTAAGTAAAAATTATCTTAATGTTGAAAATAACTTATACCCAAGTAATCCAACCAAATTATTTTATAAATAGCATGTACTTTTTACTAGGGACTAGTAAAAGATAGGCATGGGGGTGTGATGTAAACATGTTTATATTACATAAAATGTCTATTTATGCATGTTCTTAAGGATAGAATTGCATTACATGCTATAAATATTGCATAACATACATCATCTTGCATTTAGATTACTCTAAAGAAAATGTAGGTTAATTGTCTCCTTTTTATGATCAGGGATAGGGCGACTTTTTATCGAGGCCTCGGATTGAAGATCCAACCGTACGGATCTGATCAAGGCGACGATTGGTGTTCAACGACTCCAAGATCGCCCTAATCGGATATCCGTAGCATCAGGTAGAGATCGAGGAACCCTAGAAGATCAAGGGCCAAGATGGTGTTAATATGCACTTCAGATGATAAATCCGACCACACGGATGGGTTTGGATCGACGATCGCAGCCTAACGGTGCAAAAATCGATTCAATCTGATACCCATGGCACCATCTACATCACTCAAAAGATGGGCAGTCAAGATGGCACCACGTCGTGCCATCTCAGCCGCCCAACCGGCCGCACACACTCGCCTAAGCTCATCTAGCCAGTGCTTTTCCGCTGCTGGATCAAGATCCAATGGCTGTGGGGCGTGCGCACTTGAGCTGAGCGCTCGACAAAAACATGCCCATAGCACGTTGGTCAGGCGTCCTATCGAGATGTTGAGGCGCGGGTTCGAGCCCCCACATGCCTCAAATTGGAGTGGGCGTGCGGGCGCGATCAGCGGCACGATCAAGATCCAACGGCGTCGCACGGCCAATAGCGCCAACACGCTATCTGACGCCCCCCCGTGTCGCGGGATCTCACGCGCAAGGCGCACGGTTGAGGTGCGATGAGGAGAGATCTTAGCCATACAATCTCACGATCGGGCGACTAAGATTTGAAGGACGTGGAGCGCGCGTTGAGGCACGGAAGGCGAGTAGGCGTGTGGAAGGCGAGCGGGTGCGTGAGCGTCGCCCACAAAGGCCACATTCAGGCCTTTAGTGACGGATTTATCCGCCACTAAAGGTCCTGAATTAATGTTTTTCAAAATGTAATGACCAAAATGCCTTCACTCCTTGCAACTATAAAAGGAGACCCCCTCCATACGAATTTCTCATCCCTTCCTTCTCTTCTCTCCCTCTCCAAAGCTCAAGAGAAGCTTGTCCCACACACGGGATGCTCCTCAAGAAATAAAGTCAATTTTTTGCCCCCATTTCTGAAGAGGATCCCGCGATGATGACGACGTGTTGCCTTGTTCCCATTCTTCCTGCCTCAATCTCCTTCTTCCCGCTCCGTTCTTCGTCTTCCAAGCATTGTCTCGTCCGGCTCATCCTCCAAGCGATCGTCGAGGAGGATAACTTCTCCCTCCCATTCCTTTTTCCTGCTTTCTAGAGTAGAATTTTCTTGCTTTCTAGTTGTAATAGTTTTCCTACTTTCTAGTATAATTTCTCACCTACTTAGTTGTATAAATATTTTGAAGTATCAAGTAGATGTTCTCTCTCTCTCTCTCTTACTCTAATTGTTTATAGTGTTTCATTTCATTGTAATTAATCCGCTTTTTAACAAAAATACGAAAAAAATATAATTACGAATTTGGATCGACGTAGCCTCCCTGAGTTCGACCCAAGATTTCTATTTCAATATAAATTGTATTTGTTGAACCTGAGTTCTTTACTATTCAAACTATGACAGGTTTTCAAAACCAAATTCAATAGCGTAATACTTCGCTGTTTCAACAACCTACCTAAAGAAATTCTTCCCAATTGGGAGTACCAATGCTCTGCAATAGGCGATTATGTCTTTCATCCAGCGGTAGGGGGAATCACTCCATGGTGCCTAAGAGTGATTCCATGACCTATTGTAGAAGTGTCCATACCATGAGGTACCGAAATGGTAAATCATGCAAATATTCTATCAGGAGTTGACGAATCATCTCCGTAATCACATGGATGCTTCTTGCGGAGACAATTTCCTCAACAAGCATACAAGATAACGCATATGACTTGTTTGAGGAAATAAGCAAGAACTCAATAAACCACCCCTCCATAGAAACTTTCAACAGATCCCAACAACCCAGGTTGAATGATAATGAGGTCTACGATTCTCATTCATTTAATATGGAATTGATTTACGATAAATTAGATAAGCTGGATCTTATTACAAAAAGGATGGAAGAGTGGATGGCTGAAAACTCTAGCAATTCTAGACCCACTCAATCATAGAGCTCGAGATTCCATTCTTCATAAGTTCCCACGAGATGTGAGTTTGTGAATCAGTGATCAAGGGAAATTTTCACTTTGCAAATAATACTAATTCTAATAATGATGTGTCACAGCATAACTCATGGTGAAAAAATCCCAAATCAGCAAATATTAAACTTAATATGCATGAGTCAATTGAATCACATATCATCAATCTCAAATCCAATAATCAACAAATCTCACGTCAAAGATGCAATCAACTAAAATATATAGTAGATTAAATAACCATGAATAAACTAATATCACCTTCACAGGGACACAATAATACGTAGATAGATTCACTGAAACACGTCAATAATATGTAATATTCCCAAATAAAACTACTGTAATTGAAGCCAATTCAGTAGATCACGGTAAGAACATGTGGTTGCAGTGAAAATACACGGTCGTGGACGCGGTGCAATGACAGGGACGAACATGCTGTAACCACGCTCGCCTAAGCGGAGGCGATGAGGACGGAGTCAGAGCTGTAAGGTCACGGAATTGGGCAGTTGTCACAGTAGAGGGATGCGGTGATGTTGTAGTCGCAGTGAGGGACAGGAAGCACGCGGTGGTGGTTGTCGATGGCGCGGTCATGGAAGCGCGGTCGTGAATACAGACGCGGTGGCTGCTCGCGATCACGAAGAGTTGGTCCGTGCACTGTCACCACCTGGGCCGGAGGGAGTAGAGGTAGCGTGGTCGTGGGTGGATGCGATCGCTGGAGGGGAGGCCGAGGATGTCGCGGTCGAGTGAGAGTCGCGGAGGACAAGAGGCACTGGTCGTTGCCTCTGTGTGTGGGCGTCGACACAGGAAGATGGCGGCGTGGCACGGTTGCTGGCTAGGGCCGAGGTTGTGGCCGAAAAGAGGCAGTGGCTCGGTGGTTCTGCGTGTGAAGAGTAGAGAGGGAGTCAGAAAGGAGTTGGCCACGGTCGAGCTGCCACCGGTGGTTGGTCGCGGTGACGGAAGAGAGGCTGGAGGTCATAGTAGGCCCTCTGATCGGCGTTAGGAGGATGAGCAGAAGGGAGAGTGGGAATGAATGCTTCCTGTTGGCGTGGTCAGGGGAGGTGCTGGTCTGTTGTTGTGGTCTGCGGTGCTGCATCTGAGATGAGGAAGCGGAGAGGAGACCGAAGGAGAGGGCGCTTGCAGAAGGGCGTGCTCTATTTTCGTGGAGGGGTGAAGGTGAGAGAGGAGGTCGCAGGATGGTGGAGGTGTTGGTGCTGTCGCGGCGTGAGAGGTTGTCACGGTCACGGTGGCTGGAGCCGAGGAGGTCGTGGTGGTGCTGTCGTGAGCAGGCGAGCCGCGGTGTTTCGTCTGTGCGTCGTGGAGGAGCGGAAGGGAGAAGAAGGTCCTCTGTTCTTTGCGGGAGGAAGAAGACAAGCGCCCCTTTGTGAGCATGGTAGTCATGTCGTGTTGTGCGTGAGAGAGAGGTTTAAAAGGGAGAGTGGGGGTTTCGGTTTTCTCGTGGATGTGAGTTAGCAACAGAGACAGCAAATAGAGAGTCCCCCATGATTTTTGGTCAGAAGAATAATGGAGTGGGGAATTGGAAAGCAACGGTGGGTATTTTTGGTATGACTTCAGGTTGGAAAGGCCGATTGAGAGTAAACAAGAGGTGGCGGTATCATATTTCCTTCTTTTCTTCTTCCAAGGAGCTTGCCAAAAAAATAGGAGTTAAAAAGAACGCAAGCTTCCATATTGATTTTTGCTAGAAAAAATAAAATGTTATGGTGACATTGAAATTTGAGATTTGATGTGATGTAATTTAAACTTGCACTTCCTAGTATGACTTTGTATAAAAAATAAATAATCAATCACATTATGTTAAACGTAAGGAAATGTATGAAATAATAATTATAAGAAATTTTTATGTGAATGTCATTAAAATTTTTTAAAATTACTTAAATGTCATTTAATTTATTATATTTACAGATATATCTTTAAAAAAGTAACGTCGTTTATATATTTAAAACTCTATTAGTTATAACCATTAAATATAATGATTTTGAACTGAAATATAATAAAAAAATATTTTTTAGTTCTTAAAAATTATTTTTAATCCTTAAATTTTTTTTAGTCCTCAAAATTTTTTTAAATCCTCAAATTTTATTTTTTTAATTCTCACCCCCTCCCTCCCCCTTCCCCTCGCTAGTTCACCTCATTTTCTCATCACCTCTGACCACCACCTCTACCTCCACTCTCCAACCTCTGACCACCTCTTTCACCCCCTCTCTAACCACCACCTCCTCCTCCCAAGACGACATAAAAAATGAGGTCCCTGAAACCCACCACCACCACCATAACATCTTTAGGTTCCAGTTCTACCACAAACCCAAGAAGGGCATCATCACGGACGACAAGAACTTGAAGAAGGGTGCCACTGCAAATGGCGAGAAAACAATAGAAGGTAAGGGCAGGGTCGTCTCCTTGGAAGGAGGAGGTGATGGTTAGAGAGAGGGAGTAGAAGAGGTGGTCGGAGGTTGAAGAATGGGACTAGAGGAGGTGGTTAGAGGTGAGGAGGAAGGGAGGTGAACCGGTGAGGGGAGGGGGGTGAAAATTAAAAATAATAAAATCTGGGGATTAAAAATAATTTTTTAAGGGCTTAAAAATAATTTTAATTACACTTCAATCCAAATCGTTAAATTTAATGGTTATGGCTAACGGAGTGACAAATACGAAAATAGCATTACTTTTTCAAAGGAATATCTATAAATATAGTGAATTGATTATCATTTAAGTAATTTCAAAAGATTGCAATGACATTTACGTAAAAATCCCTAATTATAATGCTTAATTAATTTTATCAAGGTGATGGGAATTTAATTTACGTAAAAATCCCATATAGCAATTATGCACCCTAGAGATTGATAGCGAAAATACGCGGTTTGTTAAAATACGTCGTTGTAACGCGTAAATCCGATTTCGCTCTTAAATTTATAATCCTAGATAGGGAAGTATCTAGGGTCGTCCAAGGAGGCAATATGGTTGCAAAATTGATTCTCTTGCTTGGAATATATCTCAACTTTCTTTTGGTAATTTTCAATATACCATTTTTTTTTTGTTTTTGAACTAAGGCAACATGCGAAATTATGGCGGGAAAAGTGTTTACACTTCCAATCAAGTAAACTACTCTAAAGTGGCAAGTAGAGCCTCTCCCTAAGCTCACTCTAAGCAAGTGGAGGCCTAGAATAATTAGGGAGAGGAAGTGAAGAATGCTGAAAATAAGCAAATAGAAATGCAAACAAGATATGCGAAGAAGACAACTAGATAATTGATAAAGTGTTTAACAAAAATGCCTAGTAGAGGAATGCTTCTACTACTAGATAATTGAAATAAAGAAAGAAAACACAAATCCTCTAAATAGATGGTGAAGAAGAGGGCTTCTTGCTCCAAGGTTGGTGGCTCCCAAGCTTGAAAAGAATCCTTCAACTCCTTCCTTGCAGAACTCCGCCAAGGTGATGACCTCCAAGGCAAGCCCTAAGGGGGCGTGCCCTAAGTTTCTCTCCAAGGGTGGACGTCCACCCTAAGCTTTTCTCCTTTGCCTGGCCGTCCTCCTTGAAGTGGGAGAGTCCTCCTCCTTGGCGTGGCTCAAGTTGAAGAGAGTGGGGAGAAGAAGGCACCAAAAGGGCTGGTGATGTGCCCCTTTAATCTCCTTCTCTACTCCTTCTTCTTGGCCGTAGGTATAGGTGGTTTAGGTAGAAAATATACTAAGGGAGGATGCCCCCAAAATGGTGGTAGGTGGTGGGTTTTTATAGAATAGGAAGGGGGCTAAGGTGACCCTTGAAATGGAGGGCTAGGATGGAAGGAGGGAGGTGGTTAAGGATCCAATGGCCAAGGGTGTTTGGCGCCACCTTAAGGGACACCTAAGGGGTGGTTATGTGTGTTGACACCCCTTGATATTGGCGCCAAAATGGCTTCTAGAAGAGGGTCTAAGTTGGCGCCAAGAAGGATTCTAGAAGGGGGGTTAGGTGGATGGCTAGGATGGCTTATGTGGGTAGGTGTAGGGTGGATTAAGGGGCTGAAAGTGGCGCCAATATAGAGGTGGTTAGGGGTGGTTTTTGGCGCCAACTTGAAGTGTCTTTTGGTGGAGATAATGGGGTGAAGGGATGGCTAGGAGGTGGTGCCAACTTGAGTAGGGTAGCTAGCTTAGGTAGGCTTGAGTTGGTGGAGCTAGCTAGGGTTGATTTTGGAGGTAATGAATGGCCAAGGAGCTGGTTGTTAGCTAAGCTAAGCTAAGCTAAGATAAGCTAAGCTAGCTTAGCTAAAGGTGGAGTAGAGGAGAAGGTGTTGGAGCTAGGGTTTGGAGGAAGGAGCTGAGGAGGAGAAGTCTGGACCTGGAGCTGGAGCTGGCTGCTGCTGAAGAGGCTGGCATGGGGCTACTCTAGCTGGCTTAGCTTGCTAGTTCTTTGCTAATTGCTAAGCCAAGCTAAAGTGAGCTAGCTTCTACCAAAATGAGCTGAGGTGAGCTAGGTCTGGTGCTCCCGGGGAGAATCAAGCTGGTTGAGGCAGCTAAGGTAGCTTAGCTCAACTGAGATGAGCTAAGATGAGTCCTCGGGAGCTGGACTTGAGCTTCCTGAGCTGAGATGAATTCTTCTTCAGCTGGCTGGAGTTGAGTGGAGCTGGATGTAGCTGGATCTGAGCTGGGGTGAACTCCTTTGAACTCAGCTGAGCTAGCTAGAGCTCCCTGTGAACTAGTGGGAGCTGAGATGAGCTAGACTCAGCTAGGTTGAGCTGGATCTGAGCTGACTTGAGCTAGGGTGAGCTAAGGTGAACTCTCTTGAGCTGCCATCCAGCTGAGATTAGCTGAATGGAGCTGGGATGAGCTAACCCTAGTTCAAGTAAGCTAGGTTCCAGCTATGGTGAGCTGGATCAAGCTGGGTTCCAACTAGTCTGGGCTTCTCCTTCACCAATTGCCTTCTTGAGTGCTAAGGTTTTAGGGATCTGTGAATCTGTACATCCCTAACACTCACAAAAACACATTAAAACAATAATAAAAAATGCAATGCATGCCTATCCTAATTTATGCCTAAATGCAGCCCAAAAACCCGTTTGCGGATTAAAATCCTAGGAGCTAGGTTAGTTTAAAGCATAAAAATGATGATAAACTGGCTTTTATCACACCCCCATGCTTATCTTTTGCTAGTCTCTTAGCAAAACATTAATTTTTTTGGAAAACGGAATTTTTGGGAAATCTAATTTTTTTTTACTTTTGAGGAGAAAAAGAGATTAAGGGACCTTGGTAGATTAAAACACAGGAGATACGGGATTTGTTGAAGATAAACATCAGGATTTTTTTTTTTTTTGAATCCAACCATTAGATAGAACGGGATCAATATATCCTCAGAAAATTCACAAATTAACCCTTTGTTAATTCAGATGACTTGAAATGTTTGTTTTTAGGATTTTTCTGGCTCGTGAATCTGATTCGCAACTTGCAAATTCTTTTAAAACCTTGTGTCTGTGCTTGTGAAAGGCCAACCTTTATAAGGACGTGTTATTATTATTATTATTTTTTTTTTTTTTCTCTCCCCCATGCTTATTTTTAGCTTAGTCTTACAACAGATGTGTCGGTATCATCATTCCCGTTACCATTCCTCGAGGGGGCTCTGGCGCCAGTACTTCGGGATAGCACTATCCATGACACCACCCAGGAGCTCACAACCCCAAAACACGATGCGGTGAAAAGGGGCGCTCCAAGCAAACTCAAGCTCTTGCTCCGACGCTATAGGTAGAGCACCGTCCAAGACACTTGAGCTGCTGAAATGCGCTTTAATGCTCTGTCTAAAGATATGAAATATAGATATAGAGAAGCACCGAGGCGGTAACATGTTGACATCGTGTCCTCAAAGAAGGTTTTTTTCCTTCTTCTCGACGGTGGGAACTCAAACCAATGATCTGCTTCAGACTTTTACTAAATCCAAACAAGGGAGTTTTTTCAAATTTTTAGTTATTTTTAAGTGTTGGCTTGTGTGTGAAAATTGACACAAGAAGTTTCTCAAGAACCACAGGTTTTTGAATCAAAAACTAAGTCAAATACTTTCCATATTACAAAATAGGATCAAGTCACCTGAACTATCATGAGTTCAGGTGGAATTTTAGAGAAGGATATCTGATCTAGTCTAAAATAGACCCTGGAATTCTAATGATCAGATCCATATCCTCATCCTTAGTTTGTTAAAGATTAAATCCCATTGTACCAGAAGTGAATTTTTCGACCGTAGTCCCGATTTCAAAATTTTTCCTCAAAAAGTTTTCAATATATATATATATATATATATATATATATATATATATATATATATATTTTTTTTTTTTTTTTTTTTTTTTGGGTATGCAAGCAGGAAATAAATTAAAGAAAATTGTATGTTTTTAGGTTTTAAACATCCTAAATCGATCGTAAAAATTTAAAAACACCCCCCCATGCTTAAGATATGCCATGTCCTCATGCATTAGGAGGGAAAAGGAATCACCTTAGTGAAGAATGGTCAGGTTTAGGATGAATAAAACCTGGAAAAAGAAGAAAAAAGGAAAGCAAGAAAAAAAATGATGGGTTACCTCCCATCCAGTGCTATCTTTTACGCCATTCAGCCGGGCGTGAAGGTATGCACAGAAGACGGAAAATCATGTAAATAATTAGACACTTGGATGCCCGCAAAAAAATTGTCTTCGTCTAGATCCCTAGAAAATTGATTAGAAATAATATTGGGATCAAAGTGAGATGGAAATTGATAAGTGTGGCCCGAGTCTGGCCATGGTTTTAATTCAGGTTGGGTGCCAAACTCGGGCGGGGTTGGTGGCAGGTCCGTAAGAAAGGGGTCGGGGAAGGAATGGTGAGTTAGTGTGGAAAAATTAGGTGCGTGAATAGTGGGTGGGTTAGGGGGGGTATCAGGAATAAATTTGGGGTCAAGACAAGTTTCCGGATCACAGATCTCGCCGACCACTGAGTCTGAATCAGAGTCCTCAAAAAAACTGTGGTCGGTAAGGGTATCTATTAACATTGTCTCCTCCACCATATTAGAAATTTCAGTATCTGAGTCCTCAAAGAAGTTATCATCATGGAATCTCCTGGAGGATTTAAAAATATCTAAGGTGATAGTTTGGCCTGCACAGTTGATATCCATTTTGCCTGTGTGGCAATTGATATTTGCCTTTGCAGTAGCCAAAAAGGGGCGTCCAAGGATTATCGGGGAGTCCATTAATGATTCGGGTGCCTCAATGTCAAGAACCAGAAAGTCTGCAGGGAAGACACAATTCTGGACCTTGACTAATACATCCTCGACAATCCCACGAGGTTTGATTGTAGATCGGTCGGCTAATTGCAGGGTAACCTCGACGGGTTTTAATTCACCGATCTAAAATTCTTCGAAAAAACTTGTGGGAATAATATTTACAGAGGCACCAAGATCAAGGAGGGCGCGATTAAATGTAGTGTCATCAATAATTACAGAAATTAAAGGCGCCCCCGGATCTTTCATCTTAGGAGGCAGCTTACTCTGTATGACAGAGCTTACTGTCTCCGAAAGATGCACCTGTCCTAGATTTTTGGCCTGCCTTTTAGGAGTACAAATCTCCTTTAAAAATTTAGCATAGGCAGGTATATATTTAATGGCATCTAGGAGAGGGATATTGATATGGACTTGCCCAAATAGCTCCATGAGTTCTTCTGTAGTGGGCTCAGATTTCTTTCTTTTGTTGGTGGTAGGGTAGAGAGCTTGTGGGAAAGGGATAGGAATCTTGTCTTGAGATTTTTGTTGTTCTTTTTCTTCCTGATGGGGAGGTGGGGAGTCAACTTGCACATGTATCTTACCAGGTTCGTGCGAAGGCTCAGGGTCAGTGGTGGTTTTTCCCACTCCTCAAGGTAACTGCATGTGCAGTCGGATTATTATTTGGAGGAGGTGGGGGGGCCTGTGATTGCAGGAACCTGGGCGGCTGCTGAGGTGGATTAGGAGGAGGCTGATTTGGATAATGTGGATTTCTGCCCATATAATGGTTCCCTTGGTGATTGGGATTGGGTATGGGATGGGACGGAAGATGTCCTACAGGTCTTTGCGTGGGAGCAACCCCAATCTGATTGTTCAGATTTGTGATGTTGCGGGTTACTTCCGTCATTTTTGTTTGCATATCCTGCAGGGTCCGTAGCATCTGGGCATTGATATCTTGTTGGGATGGCCCAGGATGGAAATTTGGATTCGACCCATACCCATTAAAATGATATGGTTGGGAGGAAACTTGATTATTTCAGGAGTAGTTCGGGTAATTTTTCCAATTGGAAGAATTTTAAAGGGCTCCTGGATGGCAGAAATATTTTGGGTGGGGTTAAGATCTGGATAATTGAAATTCCCCAGTGAATCATGGGCAACCTCAGAATAATCAGCAGGAGTGGTGTTGAGATTGTGCAAATTTTCTCTTCGTGGAAAGTTAGGTTGGGTTAGATGTGGTCGTGGAGCTTGAATTGATGTGGCGAGTCTTTCCTCAATTTTCTTCTGATTAATATGCATCTGGTCGAGTTTCTGAGCGATCATTTGAAGATCGTCTTGGGCGACTGGGATAGATTGAGCGCCTATTTCATGAACACCAAACTGCGGGTTTTGGGTTCTGCAAAATGTGTTCATGCAAGCTTGGTTAAATGAGTTTTCACTCATTTCTTCAAATAGATCATAAGCACTTTCAGCATCTTTATTTAAGAAGTTGCCGCCACACGAGGCGTCAACAAATTGTCGGATTTGATCTTCTAATCCATGCTAGAAGATTTGCACGAGCTGCCACAAAGGAATCTCGTGGTGCGGGCAACTTCTTAAAAGGTCCTGAAATCTTTCCCAAGAATCATGGAAAGTTTCGCCAGATTTTTGGTGAAAGGTCGTAATAGATCTTCGTAAGGAATTGGTACGACCTATGGGAAAGAATTTCTTGAGGAAGGCACTCTTGAGTTGAGGCCATGTTGTAATGGGTCGACCAATGGTCCTGAACCAATAAGCGGCCTTATCTTTAAGAGATAATGGAAAAAGCCGCATCAGCCATATGTCTTCTTGCACATTTCGGGAACGGGTTGTCTGTGCAAGAAGAGTTAGTTCTTCAAGGTGGCTGAAAGGGTCTTCCCTAGGAAGGCCATGAAAGTGTTTAATCAGGTTCAGGACGGCTGGCTTGATCTCAAAATCCCCCTCCGGTATGACCACCCCTGGTCGTTCCTCATAATAAGACGGATCATAGAAATCTTTTAGAGGAACAACAGGCTGCTGACGGGGTGGTGGGTTTGGCCTTGGATTGGCTAGGTTTTGGATGTTCCTAGTCAATGTTTGTTGATTGGAATTTAATTTATTAATTTGATCGGCCATTAATTTTAAAAGATCAGGTAGGGGGTCTTGATGTTGTGTGTGGGGCAACTCAAGATTGGGGAGCTCCAAGTGTGGGAAGTTATTGGTGGTTGGGTTTTGGGTGGAAGGGTTAGAATTAGGGTTAGAGGTGGGGTTAGAGGTAGACGTGGAAGGGTCAGTGGACCTATTTTATTGTGTTTCCATTTTTTCAGGAGAAGACAGAAAAAGTGATCTTTTTATGTGGGGGGCGAAATCAAATGGTCCTTCCAAGTGCGGATTTTGAGACTGTCGCCCGTGCATAAAATGGAAGAACTGGGAGGGGAGGAGAAGAGAAAGAGATGAGAGAAAGTGTGCAATTCAAACAAACAAAAACTAGACCTAACCTAATTGTGACTCCCTAATAATAACCTAAGACTTGGTCTATATAGGAAATAAGTAGTCAATAGTGAATACCCGTTCTATCAACAAATCTAGCCAAGTTGCTTAAGGGGAGGTTTGGGCCCAAACGTTTCCCAGGGAAAACCCCAGGTGCTTGTACAAACCCGTGCCTGGTCGTTTGACACGGCCCCTCAGCCTGAACACTAGATATAGATGATAGAATTGGTACTAACTAAAGAAAACTTAAGACCTAAATAGCAAGCCTAAGTTGATAAATCCTTAGGGGTCAAGTTGCTACAAATTTTAATTAGGTCTAGGATTCTATAGTGCACACGGAATGTGGAGGGCGTTTATTGGGTTGTTGCCCTGTTATTTGATTTTTTTTGTGTGTGTGCAGGAATTGGAGAGTGGCTCCAATGAAAATTAAGTTGTCACACAATTTTTTTTTTGTATTTTTGTCTTTTAAGATTTGATTTAATTGAATGTATTTTAGGGTTTCTTTAGTTAAATTTTCAAACAAGTTTGAAAACCCACAATCAAAGGAAAACAAGTTGTATGGGTGATTGTATATTTCCTTTGAATTAATCCTCAAAAGAGAAAGAAAGAAACCCTAAGCCAATTATCCCTAAGACAGAAATTTAACTACCAATGAGTTATTTTTTAGGCTTTCAAAATTAAGTAGTGGTCCAAACAAGTCAAACAACACCACTACTTTGAATAAAATCAAACAAGGATTCCAGAAAAGATTTTTATAAGATTTTAGGAATTCGTTTGACAATTGTTTTGAATTTTTAATTGTACTGGTGTCAAAGTCCAGAAATAATACCTGTGGGTATTATGAACTTTTTAGTACTACCACCGACCTCAGAAAATTTTTATGATTTTATATGATATGTAAAATTTCACAGGGATTCCAAAAAGATAAATTTCACAAAAATTGGATGAGTATAAAAATTCTGAAAATTCGCGGACAGTAGCAAAATAGGAAGATTAGAGGGTGTGACCCCTCTGTAATCCACGAATTTTTAAAAATTAAATACAAATCCAATTGATCTGAAATTTGGAACAGATCTTCAAAACTTAATTGGGAATCACTCTATGAAAGTTTATGATTTTAGGAGGCCTGTGGTGTTAGGAATCGATTTTTCAAGTCTGGACAGAAATCTAGACCCGAAAAACAGAACACCAATACTTGCAATGGAATGGTGCTAAAGAAGCATACGAGCAAACAATGGATTTTAAAATGCACCACTCCACTTAATTTAAGTGTTTATGGTCCTGAAAGCCAATTTTAATATATTTTTGGTAGTTTTAATTATTTATGTGACCAGAAAGAGGAACCAACCTGAATTTTCGCGGGAAGAAAAGAACCTTTAAGCTCTCGCTTCCAGATTCCCGCTTTCCCGCTGTAGTTCCTGCACACACAAAAGAAAGAAAGAGAAGGGGATGAGATCCACTTCAAGCAAGAGAAAATGAGTTAATGCAAAGCCGTGCCTCCCCGGCAGCGGCGCCAAAAAGTGATAGCGAAAATACGTGGTTTGTTAAAATACGTCGTTGTAACGCGTAAATCCGCTTTCGCTCTTAAATTTATAATCCTAGATTGGGAAGTATCTAGGGTCGTCCAAGGAGGCAATATGGTTGCAAAATTGATTCTCTTGCTTGGAATATATCTCAACTTTCTTTTGGTAATTTTCAATATACCATTTTGTTTTTTGTTTTTGAACTAAGGCAACATGCGAAATTATGGCGGGAAAAGTGTTTACACTTCCAATTAAGTAAACTACTCTAAAGTGGCAAGTAGAGCCTCTCCCTAAGCTCACTCTAAGCAAGTGGAGGCCTAGAATAATTAGGGAGAGGAAGTGAAGAATGCTAAAAATAAGCAAATAGAAATGCAAACAAGATATGCGAAGAAGGCAACTAGATAATTGATAAAGTGTTTAACAAAAATGCCTAGTAGAGGAATGCTTCTACTACTAGATAATTGAAATAAAGAAAGAAAACACAAATCCTCTAAATAGATGGTGAAGAAGAGGGCTTCTTGCTCCAAGGTTGGTGGCTCCCAAGCTTGAAAAGAATCCTTCAACTCCTTCCTTGCAGAACTCCGCCAAGGTGATGACCTCCAAGGCAAGCCCTAAGGGGGCGTGCCCTAAGTTTCTCTCCAAGGGTGGACGTCCACCCTAAGCTTTTCTCCTTTGCCTGGCAGTCCTCCTTGAAGTGGGAGAGTCCTCCTCCTTGGCGTGGCTCAAGTTGAAGAGAGTGGGGAGAAGAAGGCACCAAAAGGGCTGGTGATGTGCCCCTTTAATCTCCTTCTCTACTCCTTCTTCTTGGCCGTAGGTATAGGTGGTTTAGGTAGAAAATATACTAAGGGAGGATGCCTCCAAAATGGTGGTAGGTGGTGGGTTTTTATAGAATAGGAAGGGGGCTAAGGTGACCCTTGAAATGGAGGGCTAGGATGGAAGGAGGGAGGTGGTTAAGGATCCAATGGCCAAGGGTGTTTGGCACCACCTTAAGGGACACCTAAGGGGTGGTTATGTGTGTTGACACCCCTTGATATTGGCGCCAAAATGGCTTCTAGAAGAGGGTCTAAGTTGGCGCCAAGAAGGATTCTAGAAGGGGGGTTAGGTGGATGGCTAGGATGGCTTATGTGGGTAGGTGTAGGGTGGATTAAGGGGCTGAAAGTGGCGCCAATATAGAGGTGGTTAGGGGTGGTTTTTGGCACCAACTTGAAGTGTCTTTTGGTGGAGATAATGGGGTGAAGGGATGGCTAGGAGGTGGTGCCAACTTGAGTAGGGTAGCTAGCTTAGGTAGGCTTGAGTTGGTGGAGCTAGCTAGGGTTGATTTTGGAGGTAATGAATGGCCAAGGAGCTGGTTGTTAGCTAAGCTAAGCTAAGCTAAGATAAGCTAAGCTAGCTTAGCTAAAGGTGGAGTAGAGGAGAAGGTGTTGGAGCTAGGGTTTGGAGGAAGGAGCTGAGGAGGAGAAGTATGGACCTGGAGCTGGAGCTGGCTGCTGCTGAAGAGGCTGGCATGGGGCTACTCTAGCTGGCTTAGCTTGCTAGTTCTTTGCTAATTGCTAAGCCAAGCTAAAGTGAGCTAGCTTCTACCAAAATGAGCTGAGGTGAGCTAGGTCTGGTGCTCCCGGGGAGAATCAAGCTGGTTGAGGCAGCTAAGGTAGCTTAGCTCAACTGAGATGAGCTAAGCTGAGTCCCCGGGAGCTGGACTTGAGCTTCCTGAGCTGAGATGAATTCTTCTTCAGCTGGCTGGAGTTGAGTGGAGCTGGATGTAGCTGGATCTGAGCTGGGGTGAACTCCTTTGAACTCAGCTGAGCTAGCTAGAGCTCCCTGTGAACTAGTGGGAGCTGAGATGAGCTAGACTCAGCTAAGTTGAGCTGGATCTGAGCTGACTTGAGCTAGGGTGAGCTAAGGTGAACTCTCTTGAGCTGCCATCCAGCTGAGATTAGCTGAATGGAGCTGGGATGAGCTAACCCTAGTTCAAGTAAGCTAGGTTCCAGCTATGGTGAGCTGGATCAAGCTGGGTTCCAACTAGTCTGGGCTTCTCCTTCACCAATTGCCTTCTTGAGTGCTAAGGTTTTAGGGATCTGTGAATCTGTACATCCCTAACACTCACAAAAACACATTAAAACAATAATAAAAAATGCAATGCATGCCTATCCTAATTTATGCCTAAATGCAGCCCAAAAACCCGTTTGCGGATTAAAATCCTAGGAGCTAGGTTAGTTTAAAGCATAAAAATGATGATAAACTGGCTTTTATCAGAGATCTATGGGTCAAGGTCAAGCATACACCCACTTGCCCCCGAGACAAGTCAATCAGCCATCTTAGAATGCCTAACAACCCACAAGGTAGGCTGATTTGAATTGATAGATGGTAGAGATGCAAGGATCCACACTCCAGCTTATGCAACAAATGAAAATATCACTGGACAACTTGCAATCCGGGTTCATTACTAATACCCGACAACCCGAGTCTTTACCATCTCAACCCATATGCAACCCTCGAAATGTACAAAATCAGGGCAATAGAGCCCAAGGGTATGGGAATCAGAGGAACCCACATGCACATGCTTAGGTGGTTGAGCAGGGTCCTTCTTCTTCTAATCCTTGTTATTTGGCTATTCATGCCCCTCTTATCCTTCCTAACCCTCCTCAAGACCTAAACCTGTATGCCTTTGCAAATTCTGTCACCTTGAGGAGCGGGAAGCAAACCCAAGACCCTAAGCTACCCTCTTTTAGCAAACAAAACCCTGATGAGCCTAAGGAAGAAATGGAGAAAGTCGAAGAAGAGACTAAGGCTTAAGAACCTAAAACTGATGACACTACTCACATCCCTTTCCCTAATGCCTTATTGAAATCCAGGAAGAAGAAACCCATAGACAACAATGAGGAGCTCCTGAATATATTCAAGAGTGCAGAGATGAATATCTCGCTCCTTGATGCTATTAAGCATATGCCATCTTACGCTAAGTTCTTGAAAGATTTATGCACTTAAAAGCATAAGCCAAAAGAACCTACCCAAGGAAAGTGATACTCTCCAAGCAGGCATGTTCTGTTACCTACATCACCTTCCTCAAAAAAAGAGAGATCCAGGTGCCCCCTTGATTTCATGTGTCATCAGGGATTACACTTTTTATCAGCCACTATTGGATCTAGGTGAATCCATCAACTTATTCCCAACTTCCCTATGTGAAAAGTTCAGGTTAGGTGAACTTAGGCCAACCTCACTAATGCTACAGTTAGTGGACCACTCGGTCACTACCCTGAAAGGCATTATTGAGGATGTTTTGTCAACGTCAAGGAATTGTATTTTCCCATAGATTTCCTCATCCTTGACATGGATGTACCTGAAGACCTATGGAACACACCCATCATTCTGGGGCATCCGATCCTGGCTATCACTAATGCCAATATAAACTATGAAAGCAGTAGTGTAGAGATCACTTTTGGAGATAGGAAGTTAACACTTGATATTTTTAAGGCGATTAATAATTTTGTGGATTGCGGAAATATTGTGGAATTCGAGGATATAGATTATAATGTTGAAACCTATATGGCTATTAATGTTCTCAAGGATTTTACTAGCACTGGCGAGCCTAACCCATAGCCCACTATTGCAGACCCTCCACACACTGAAGAGATTGTTGATTTATTCACTCCCAACCTCTTCCTCTGGACCATCCTGATGAATCTTCATCAGCATCCTCCTTACCCTCTATCCTGAATCCACCCCAGCTTTAACTGAAACCATTTCCTAAGAATTTAAAGTACGAGTTTTTGGGATCCAAAAGGATGCTCCCTATGATTATTAGTGCTAAACTAAATAAGGAGCAAGTGATTAAATTGATTAAGGTCCTTAAGGCAAATAAGAAAGCAATTGGTTGGAACATCCATGACCTTCAAGAGATCAAGCCATCTTATTGTAACCACCAGATTTCTATGGAAGATAGATCCTGCCCTTTTCATGAGATGCAAAAGAGATTAAACACTAATATGAGAGAAGTTGTTAAAATGGAAATTATAAAGTGGCTCGATGTAGGAATCACGGATAGTCCCTAGGTGAGCCCCATGCAGATTATACCCAAGACGACAGGGATAATCGTAGTGACTAATGAGAAAGGGGAATCCATCACTACCCATTCAGCTTCCTCCTGGAGAGTCTACATTGATTATAGGAAGCTGAACATAGCTACTAAAAATGATCATTTTCCTTTACCCTTCATTGATTAGATCCTTGAAAAGTTAACTGGGCAGAAGTATTTTTGTTTCCTGGATAGTTATTCGGGATATAACCAAGTTTCTATCCATGTTGAAGATCAGGAAAAGACAACTTTCACCTGTCCCTACGAAACCTTTGCATTCTGTAGAATGCCGTTTGGGCTTTGCAATGCACCTATGATTTTTCAAAGGTGCATGTTAGCCATATTCTTTGGCATTGTGTGATATTGTCTTGAGATATTCATGGATGATTTCTTTATCTTCAAAGATTCCTTCGAGTCTTGCTTGGCTAACCTGTAATTAATCCTTAAGAGATGCATTAATACATGCACGATTGGTCCTTAGCTGGGAGAAAAGCCACTTTATGACACAAGAAGGTCTTGTCTTGGGTCATGTGGTCTCTAACTGGGGCATTTAGGTTGATAAAGCTAAGGTGAATGCTATCTCTAAACTTCCCCCACCCACATCTGTTAAACAAATCCATTCATTTCTTGGTAATGTGGGTTTCCATTGAAGGTTCATTAAGGACTTCTCGAAGGTTGCTCGGCCCCTGAGCAATCTTCTGGCTAAAGATAAGCTATTTGAATTCGATGAATCATGCTGTAAGGCATTTGATTTATTAAAAAGGACAATCACCTCTGCCCTAGTGTTGCAACCACCGATCTGAATAGCCCCACTTGAGATTATGACCGACGCTTCTAATTATGAGGTTGGGGCTGTCTTGGGTCAGAATGATAGAAATCCCTATGTTATTGACTATGGTAGCAAGACTCTAGACAAGACCTAGAGGAATTATATCGTTACTAAAAGGGAATTGCTAGCTATAGTCCTTGCTCTTGAAAAGTTTAGGGCTTATCTGTTAGGCTTGTGTCATCGTCTACATCGACCACTCGACCATGAAACACCTCTTGGCCAAAAAGGAAGCAAAGCCCTGACTTATTAGATGGATTATTTTATTTCAAGAATTCAATCTTGAGATTAAAGACAGAGCCAAGGCACAAAATATACTAACAGATCATCTGTCGAGAATCCCAACCGATTCTCCTCATCTAGATATTTCGATTATTGACACTTTTCTAAACGAGACCTTCCTTATAGTCTCAGGTGTCTGAACCCTCTAGTTTGTGTACATAGTCAATTATTTGGCCGTTGGTCAAGTCCCCCAGGACTTGACCAAGCAATAATAGAATAGACTTAAATCTGAGGCTAAATATTACTTTTAGGATGATCCCAAGCTGTACCGCATCAACAGCGACCAGATTATCTCCGATGTGTTCCGGAAAAAGAGTTTCAGAGTATACTTGAGTTCTACCACACATCTGCGTGTGGTGGACATTTTTCCTAAAAGAAGATGGTCGTAAAAAAACTACAATTTGGATTTTATTAGCATTCTTTGTTTAAATATGCCTAGGATTTCTCGAGATCATGTTCCCGATGCCAGGCACTCGAGAGCATAGCTAAGAGAGATATGATGCCCCTAAACCCGATCCTTCCCGTCAAAATTTTCAACGTTTAGCGCAATGACTTCATGGGACCCTTCCTCCCTTCATTTGGACACTGATGTGCATACATCTGAATAGCCAAAAATGTCTATTAATGCATGTTCTTAGTATCGTATTAGCATCATGCATTGTAAATATTGCATAACATGCATCATCATGCATTTAGGTCAAATTGTATAAATTGTATAGTAATTTCCTCTTTTTGGTGGCCAAGGACAAAATAACTTTTAATCAGGGCCTCTGATTGAAGATCCAACCATACGGATCGGATCAAGGCGACGATCGGAGTTCAATGACTCTAAGATCGCCTTAATCGAACAATTGTAGCATCATATATAACATGAGGAAAATCAAAGATCAAGGGCCAAGATGGTCTCAATCTGCATTTCAGATGACAAATCTGACTGCATGGATGGGTTCAGATCGATGATTACAGCCTAACAACATGAAAATCGGTCCAATCCAACATCCGTGGCACCTTCTACAAGTCATAGAAGATGGACGGCCAAGATGGAGCCACGTGGCGCCATCTTGGCCACCCAAACTGGCCTAGCTAATACACGAGGACTCATCGCACCTTCTCTCTCCTCAACTGTGCCATCACTTCTCAACTGTTGGATCATCATCCAACGACCAAGATTGATCCTCACTCGCCTTCACAACTCCTTAGCAAAGACGTTGTGAGCGATCACACTCGTTGGATCATGATCCAACGGCTGTGAGCAACGGAGCTGAAGTCATCTTCTCGACAATCCACCATGATAGCACATTGGTCGCGCACTTGTGGCTGAAGTAGAGGTCGCTGGTTCAAGCCCCACGCACCACAAATTCAAGAGGGCAATGCCTGTGCGGCGAAATCCATCCATCAGATGAAGCGGGAATGACCGATCAAAGTGCGACGTGGCCGCACGAGATGAGCGAGCGCTGCATGCGCGATCTCATGCTTGTTGAACATGCCATTGAATACGTGTTAAGCGCTGCAACTGGAGAAGAAGAAACGGTGCTGAGGGCTTTTAAGCTTTCCGATCGTTGGATGGTACGGCTAAGAGCTTGTTTGCATGGCTTAAGCATTTGAGATGCGAGGAGGTGAAGAAGAAGAGGCGCGCGAGCGGGCATGCACGTAAGGCCACGATCAGGGCTTTAGTGATGTTTTTAATCCATCACTAAAGACCCTGACATTAAATTTTTAAATGAAATGACCTTTGTACCCCTTTCAATCTTCACCTATAAAAGGCCCTATGGCACCCACACTTTCTTCATCCCTTCCTCTCTTCTTTCACCCCCTCCAAAGCTCTAAGAGCTTGTCCCAAACCCGGAATACTCCATTAGAGTTAAAATTATAATTTTTCCACCTTTTCATCCCCCTCGAGGATCATTCTGCGGTGGTCCTCTCACTGCCATTCAGGAAGTGGATTCCATTGCGACGTCGCCTTGCCCCGTTCTCTGTCGTCCTTCATTGTTCTCCTTCGTCCCGCATCTCACCACCTTCATCCTGGCACTCCGTCGTTGCAGCTCGTCCTCTAAGTAGCCGTCGAGGAGGATAACTTCTCTCTACCTTCTCTTTTACCGCTTTCTAGTGTAGATTTTCCTCCTTCTAGTGTAGATTTCATGCTTTCTAGTATAGTGAGTAGTTGCAATTGTAATGAACATCAGCTTGTGGTTATGAGATCCATGTTTATTCTATCTCTATTTTCTCTTTATTTGTAATATTTTCTCTCTGTCTTCTATTATTTATTCTTTAAGAAGATAACTAGTTTAGATTCAATTCAACCAGCTAATCTGCTTCGTGATAAATAAAACAAATGCAATTTCTAATTAAATGTCCTCCACTTTGTGTTCGACCTGGAATCTCTTTAAGAATTTCGGTATAAATTTATCTGTTGATAGATTTCTTCGCAAATCATACTACATCAACGAGTTTTCAAAACTCAATCCCGTTTGTGTATGTTTTCTACCTAAATATTTTGGCGTCATTACCGGGGAGGCAACGATTCTCGATTTTCTTTCTGCATTTCACGTACTTTATTATTTTCTAAATTGCTTTTATTTCTCTTCTATTATTTTGCAGGTACCTCAACAGGGAATCTTCAAGAGGTAGAAAGGAGTAAAGTGCAGTTGAAGACAACTATAAGTGCTCCCCATTCTTCTCCCCTCCATTGATTTCATTCCACAACCTTAATTCAAACCCCAATTAACCTAGGCATTCGCATAAACCCTAGGATTAGTTTGGATGCTTTGATTTCCATCCCCACTCATCTCACCTTCATAAAAAAAAATAAAAAATAGAAAGATACTTCTTGTGGGATAAATCAACATACACACTACATACACCCACATTCAAGGCACATAACCTAACTTGATTTTTATCTACTCAACCGGGATTCCAACCTGTGGAACCGATACATGTAAATCAACACATAAGAGAGTAGAAATCAGTCTAGACTAATCATCTTGTGTGCCTAACTCAATGGTGCATTTCGGCCAATTGTTTGAGTTGTTTGGGCCTCACCACTTCATTTTAAAATCAACTCATCAAGTAGCTTCCCCTTAGGGTTTACAATTTAGGTCAATACTAGGAACTCCACTTTACTTTCTTATTTCAAAAGGAAAAGATCTTCACCCGTGTTTGAACATCTGGTTTGCCTTTGAAACTTGATTGAATTTACCCAATTTTAAACCCTAAAAGCTACTTAAGCAAGATTTGAACCTTAAAATCCACTCATCCAAATAATCTTGCCTAAAAACCCTAGTTGTGCACGCACTCACACATATTCAATCAATCATTAAGGGCACAACCCATTTTAAGGGACTGATTAGCCCATATTTTTGGGCTATTTAAGTATTTAAGTGCCTCGACATTAAGTTAATTTTAACATTTAGATAGCATACATTAGGATATAAATAAATTAATTCATATTTTTACCTTAAGTGCATAATTCATGTTTGGCATCCATATTTAAATGCATTTAGAATTAACTTAGGATTGCATTCATTTAATTAGTTAACCAATTAGGTGCATTGCATGCAGTATTTTAAATTAACATAAAAGTTAAGGGTTTGTGTACAAATAATCATAATATTTTATTATTTTTTTATTCTTATTCTATGAGTAACGGCTGCATTTCTTCCCCTAGCTGCTGCATTGAAGATCCCAGTCAAGGAGGAGCGCTAGAAGTGGATCTGGTCTGCTCAACTGGGATAAGGAAAAGATGGAGGCTGCCATGCTCCTGGAGACACCACCCCACTCCACCACTGTGCACTCCACTCGACCACCGTGGTCTCCATGACCGAGCCTCGCCACTCCGTGGGCTGGCAGAGTGACAGGCCACCACTCCAAGCCGGCGAGCTTGGCCACTTACCATGAGCATGTGCCTCATCGCCCATGCAAAGAACTCCTTTCTTCTTTCTCTTTATTCTCTCTTTTCTTTTCTTTTGCATGATACTATTCATCATCACCTTCATTACTCTGTTTGCAGGCCTCAACGAACCCCCCACCACCATCACTGCAGACCACCATCATGCCAAAGCGGCTAGTAACAACCGGCCACTCCTCTAGACCGTGCTCCTTGACTGAAAGCCGTTTTCGCACATTTGAAAGTTGTCGGAATCATAGTATAGTTGCATAAAAATGTTCGTCAAAAATAAGTTTGTAAGAATTACGAGACTTGAGTCCTAGTCATTTGTCTCTGGGAGGCATTTGTTCTACTTTAGAATTCGATCTTATACTGCTCTACTCTGTTTAAAAATGCACGTCAATTTCAATCTCCTGATTAAGATTTCACCACTTCTATTATGAACTCTGACTACGTGCGCATGTGTTAAGTAAATCACAAAGGTGAACGTGTGAGTTTCTGTGCACACGATTCTAGTGAGGTGGTGACTATTTACGGAAAATGCATCTATCATTAGATTCTCTATATTTTTGAGAAATGCCATGCTTGTTGTGGAATAGATAAACAATTGAAAACAGGCAACTTAGATCATGCAAACAGGATAGCAATCAATAAGCTCATGGTGATTTCAAAACATGGAGATATATATATATATAAATGCATTTTTTATTCATTCCATTGGAGAGTTGTTTGCAACAAGGACTGTAGAGGAAAGCTTGTACATAAATGCTTAAAAAGTAAATCTAGCTACCAGAAAACTATCGCATACAAGAATCTAAGGGGGAATTTTGCAAGCATCATTTGGGGAGAATAAGGACTACACTACTAAGCAGCAATAAAAAGCAGTAAATCTATGAAGAGCATAAACTACTAATCTAGAGCTAGCAAAACAAAAGGGCATTTAGGGGTGGTCCTCGATGGCCTTGGAATGGTCGGAAGGAGAATGAGGAGCGGCCAATGTAGCTTAGGCTAACCCTTGGAGAGAGAAAGGGGTGATCTAGCATCCAGGCATGATGTCCTCCATGGTGGTAGTGAGCTCGTGGAGGTGTAGTGGCTAGCTAAGTGGAAGTGGGCGTGAATGGAACCAATGGAGCCAAGGGTGTGAATTGCCAAGGAAGTGAATGGGTGCACTTGGCCACCCATGGGGTCATTTTATAGACCCAAGGGCCTCTCTCTAGAGAGGCGTGGAACTCTCTAGAGAGAGTCCAAGAGTGGCCGGCCATGGGAGGATAGAGGTAGTTTTTGAGATCCAAAAAATGTGGATCTCAATTTGAATGCCTCTTGGTTGATAAATTTGGTAACCAAGAGGCGGTGCCACTTCAAGAGGGTTCTAGAGAACTCTAGAGAAGTGTGTGTGCATGAATGGGTGTGTGTGTGAGTGTGTGTGGTCATGCTCTAGGTGTCTAAGAGGTTTAGGTTATGTCCTAAGGGGTTTGGGTAGTTGTATGTCTTTTGAATTAGGGTTACAAACCCTAATTGCTAAGGGGAAAATGCAATTAAACTTAACCTAAGTTTAATTGAATGAGTGTGAACCTAATTGAGAGTGAAATAACTCAATTAGGTTGGGTTTAGGTCAATTGAACTCTCACCAAGTCCAATTGAACTTGTGTGGGTTGAGATTTAAGCTCAATTGGACTCAATGAGTCCAATTGACTTAGGTGAAGGTAATTGACTTTGATCTAAGTCAATTGGGTTTCATGAGGACCTAATTAGATCCTTAGGTAGGTCTAGAGGTAATGTACTAGGGTTAGGATACCTTAATTTAGGTTCCTATGGGGTTGGGATTAGCTCTAGGGAGCTAGAGATCCAAGATCAAGACTTGAATCTCAAAATAGCGACTGGATACCAGTACCAGACGTCCAATAATGTGACCAGACGACTTATACTAAAAAATCATAAGTCTAGACTTCAGTTCTGGATGTCCAATTTGAGTCAGGGGGAAATCAAGGTTCTATTTTGGGTATTCTACAGAAATTAGACATCTGACAAAGTATCTGGACATCCAATAATACTGCAGAAGTGAGTTTAAGGTGTGCGGAAGTTGGCTAAGGGTCCTGGATGTCCTATAATTTATCTGGACGTCCAGATAACGACAAGAACTAGGGTTTTAAGGCTTTCTAGGGTGTTGTGACCTAATCTAAGGGTGGCTAAGGCTTGGGGAAGTCTCTAGGCTATCCTAAGGCTAGGATGGACCTAAGCTCTTCACATTTTACTGTTTTATTTCTACTTAATAGATTATAAAACCTTTAACTCCCTTACATTATTATTCCTACATTTAAACTAAGCCTTCTACTCCAGCTCTGCTACAACTCCGGTTATTCCTGATCCAGCTTCAGATCCTGCTCCAGATCCAGCTCCTGATCAGCTTATTGCCTGCAATCGACATAATGCACTTAATCAGCACATTATAACATTCTTTCATGCATAGCTAAAGAAAAGAAGTAAAGATGCAGATAATTCATATGCATGCATGAATAATCCTAACTTATCTTAAGCCCTTGCTTAATCTTGGTCAATTAAGACCTATGATTGCTGCGCAATCATACCCCCATGCCTAAATCTTGCTAGTCCCTAGCAAAAGAAAGACTAAATTATTTATGGCAAAGGTCCTTAAGGGACTGATTATTTTATCAAGTGTGTGCATAGAGATTTTTCTCCTTTTTGTTTTCATCCTATGCTCTAGAAATCCAGACAATCGTGAAAGTGTAGCTATGTTGCTTTTGCAACTAATTCGAGTGAAAGCTGATACACCTCTAAAGCTTGTACTTGACCCCTAGTAAAAATTCTAGCGGAATAGGAAGACTTCTTCCCTCGGGGTATTCAAAATATTCTATGAATTCCACCCTGGATTTAGGCTTAGGTAGAGAATCTCTGAGGGAAAGGATTATATATTTGGTGGCTCACTCTCTCTTGGTGCTACATAGAGACTAGTACTACAGAATCTAGATTCCTATGCTACTAAGTAACTCAACTCAGAGAAAGACAAGAAAAACTATGCTCTCTTCTGATTCCTTTGTATTCATTCTCTCTTTCTCTTTTTCTTTTTCTTTTCTTTCTTTTTCTTAGAGCTCACAACCTCACCAGATTCACATATATGATCTGTATTTGGTGGTCTCACTTGGCATTAACACATTAATTGAGTTCTCATAACCCTAACACTAAATTGAAATTCCTTAGCCAGTATTCGGGTGGTCAGAAACACAAGAAAGGTGGGTTAAGGCCATATTTGGTGGATCTCCAATTTATTTGGTGGTATTGCCTCAATGCAACTAAACTAAATATTCACTCTTTTTTTTTCTTTGCTTTTTCTTCTTTTTCTAATATTTTCAATCAAATTTTTTTTCATTTCTTTTTTTTTTCTTCTTTCGTCTTTTTTGTTTTTTCTTTTTCAACATAACACAACTAGCACACGTCCATGAACTTTATTGAGGAGACATTATTAGGGATTGATGGTACTTAAGAGACATTGGGTGGCTTATTTGGTGAAAGTGCCTACTCACGGCACCGGGAGAGACGGGTAGGACAGTGTATTTTTGACCTTGACATCAATACCCTCCTTCAGCCGAGGATTCCATAGAGAATGGTCGTAACCATCCACCTTAGTCCTAGTTTTATGAAAACTCGCTCTCCGTGTATTTGGCTTATTTGGTGGCTCTCAAAATTTCGTACAAAAATGTATACGCGGGAAATGAGAGCGAAAACTATGTCTAATCTCAGTGTATCATCACCTAATTATCTAGGATTCTAGATTCCTTGCACTAATCTTAGAGCACTAGTACACTCTACTCTCATCTCACACTATTTGGTGGGTTTTTGGAGGAAAATCTACCTGACTCCCAAAACACTGTCCAGTGGTTCAAGAAAAGAAGCACTGCTTCTCGACAGACTGAAGACGTTTATCAGCCTTCACCGTGAATCCATTGCAAATTCTACTTGTGTGTGAAAAGTTGTACTGGATTCCAGATTACAGGAATCAACTAGAGGATAAAGTCCCTAATGGATTCTCTTAATAAAATAATCTTATTCATGAGTGCAATATGTATATATGCTATGAACAAGTAACCTCTTATATTCGTATGTAACGACCCGATTACCGAGTCCCTACGAGACACGAGAACCGGACCGACTCGACTAAACCCAAGACCTGGTCGTCCAACGAGGAAGTAACCAAAAGAGCAGTAAAATAGACCACATTCAACATGAATATAACTAACAATAAGAAAATACAGCAGTAAGGAAAGAAACTACTACAGTATGTACCACCACAACAGTAGAACAACATTCATAACATAATATGAACTGCAGGTAAAGAAAAGTACAGCGGAAACAAGAATTGCTCACTACAGTGGAACCAAAAAAAGGTACAAGAGAACAGTGGTAACTCTATTGGACCCTACTCAGCCCAGCATCCTCTGCAGCCGCTGACCTTGGCTGCTTAACACCTGGTCCTGAAAGGTAACGAGTGTAACACATCAGCAAAACACTGAGTAGAGTGGCAGCTAAACTAAAGCAACAGTAAAGTGTACAGTAGTTGTTTTAATTTTCTTTCTTCCTTTATTTACGTCTTTCTATTGTTTCACAATTTATCTATTTCTCAGATCCTTCAGTTGATCTCGAATGTTCCTCGTGGGAACGATCTTGATTGCAGTCTTTTCAGAATAGCAGAAGTAGCACGTGGTGCTCTCCTGGCCGGGAGAGTCCCCCGTGGTGATCCTACTCTCAGTCAACCACCCCAAGGTCACTGACAGACTAACGATGACTACGGCATGCGCAGTAAACGCACGGGTAGCTAACCCTCACTGGCACGCGATCAGTCATTTCCGTTAACAGGTGCGCCCAAAGCACAGCACGGAGCCAATACAGGGCAAAGCCCTCTCAGTAACAAGGGTCCAACCCCTCCACAGTAACCAAACAGGGGCCTTGCCCCTCCACAGTCCGCGCACCCTCGCCTGACTACCCTGGTTTGCCCTAGTGGGCCTAACAAGTCAGTGTAGGAGGCTAGCAGAACCCTGGGGCCCGTGGGGTAGCTAGTACCTCCCTACACTAGCAGCTCTCCTCGGTACTACGTACACGAGGGCCAGCAAGTCGGTACAGAGTGGCCAGTCCTAACCCCGGGTCCCTGGGGCGGCTGGCTCCGCTCTGCACTAAACAAGGGGACAGTCGCTCTCCTTGGTACTTTGCACTCAAGGGCCAGCTCACTTCCCCAATTCTATTCCATTAACTTTCCAGGAGTTCTACTCCTAATTCCCCATAGGGTTCCAGCTCTTTTAACTCAGAACATCCAGGTTTCACTTTCCAGTTTCACGTTCTTACAATCCATATTCTCAATCACGTTTATTTATTCATAACAGGCAGCTGTTAATTCAATTCATAGGCAGCTATTATTTCCTTTCCACATTTTCCAAGACTGCAGTATCCACACATTCCACTAGTTTTCCCATCCTAGGATTCATGCCATATCCTAGGATCTATCATACAATCTAGTTTTCCACCCCTAGGATTCATGCAACACCCTAGGATCTACCATTCAATCTATTTCTCATTCCTAGGATTCATGCAATGTCCTAGGTTCTATTTATAATTTCATAATTTAACAGATTATACTTAAAGCCACTCTACCGGTTACAACAGGCGAACTGGGGGCGTGGTCGGGAATCCCGCGTGCCTCCGCAACCCTTGAGACTGCAACGGAATGGGGTCCTATCACAAGGATCAAACACAAGGAATTTCTCAAAACAGTATACAGCTACTGTAGACAAGTAGAGGATGTAATTTCGAAAAGAACGCAACTCGAAACGCGGAAAATGGAACCCGAACGGGCCCTAAACGGGTCAAAAACGACGAAATAGTACAAAATCAGACGTCTGGAACTTATTCCAGACGTCTTAAAAAGTGGATCAGGGGTTACCTTGCTTTGCGTGGTCTCTCAGACATCCAGAAGCCTGCGAGGGCATCTGGCCTAGTTCCCAGACGTCCGATGGTCACCCCGGACGTTTGGAAGTCGTTCCCGTCGTCTGGCACTGCAGCCAGACGTCTGATTCGCGTTGGATGCGAGTCTCAGAACCTGCGCGTACCCATCTCTCTCTCTTAGTACGGTCAGTCGAAGAAAAGGAAGGAGACAAAAATAACTCACCTTTCAGACGTCGGGACAGTTTTCCAGACGTCGTGCCCGTCGTCTGGCTATCAGCCCAGACGTCTGATTCTAGAAAAGTTTCCAGAACCAGGGCGCAACTCGCCCTCCGCTCGCGACACACGGCCGCGCTGTGAGTGCTCCACCTGCTGCTCGAGCTGTAGCAGGCCTCCCGCGCCACCCCGCGCCCGCTGCGCCCCCCGCCGACCGGCCCTAGCAGCCCCGGCGAGCTTGAGCCCTCACGGCTGACGCCTCCTCCCCCGCGCAGCACCTCCTCCCGCAACAGCCGCGGCTGTCACCGCCGCCGCTCACTCGCGCTCGCTCTCGCGCACCTACTGGAAGGAGAAGAGGAAGGGGGCGAAGGTGATGTGAGTGAGGGGGAGGGCGTGGCCTTTTAAGGCCGCGCGAGGAGGAGAGAGAGAGCACGATAGAGGGCGCAGGAGGGAGAGGGAAAAAGAGAGAGGGAATTTTCGCAGGTCTGCGCGCTCAGGCGCACAGACGAATCGCGCGTGCCAACAATAACCGATTCCCAGACGTCTGGTCAGATGTCTGGGCCACTTCCCAGATGTCTTAAAATATGTCAGAAGCACGCGTTCGTTACAATATAACAAACTCAAAGGAAGTTTCGTCCCCGAAACTTGCGCTAACTAGGGTGTGGGAAAACATCATAAATACCATAACAAACTCAAAGAGGACCGAAGCCGGTCTGAAAAGACGTACCCGCGAAGAGTTCCGAGTACCGCTCCCGCATTGCCGCCTCAGGCTCCCAGGTAGCCTCCTCGTACCGCAGGCTCCTCCACAAAACCTTTACCAGGGGTACTTGCTTTCGTCTCAAACTGCGAACGGCATGGTCTAGAATCTACACTGGCCGCTCGGGGTAGGTCAGGTCGTCGCCCACCTCGACGCTCTCGTGACTCAGTACATGACTGGGATCGGCTACGTAATTCCTGAGGTTGGACACGTGGAACACGTCGTGCACACTAGAAAGCTGCGGGGGGAGGGCAAGCCTGTAAGCAACGGGTCCAACCCGCTCCAGGACCTCAAAGGGCCCCACAAACCTCGGCGCAAGCTTCCCTCTCACCCCAAACCGCTGTAGGCCCTTCATGGGCAAAACACGAAGAAAGACGTGGTCCCCAACCTCAAACTGCACCTCTCTGCGTCTCCGGTCCGCATAGCTCTTCTGTCTGCTCCTGACAGTGTGGAGTCGCTTGTGGATCTGCTCGACTACCTCCTGACTCTGCCGGATCAACCTGGGGCCAACCTCCCACTTGGTCCCCACCTCAACCCAACTCAAGGGTGCCGTACACCTCCGTCCGTACAGAGCCTCGTAGGGAGCCATGCCGATGCTCGAGTGATAACTGTTGTTGTATGCAAACTCCACTAGGGGCAGGTGCTCCTCCTAAGAGCCCCTCCAGTCCAGTACACAGGCACGCAAAAGGTCCTCAAGTGTCTGTATCGTGCGCTCAGACTGTCCGTCCGTCTGGGGGTGGTAAGCCGTACTAAACCTCAACCGCGTCCCCAAGGCCTGTTGAAACTTAGCCCAAAACTGGGACGTAAAGCGGGTATCCCGGTCGGATACGATCTCCCGTGAAACTTCGTGTAGTCGTACCACATCACGGATATACCTCTCTGCCAACTGTGCTGGTCCCAAAGTGACTCGGATCGGCAGGAATCGTGCCGTCTTCGTCAGTCTATCCACAATTATCCAGACAGCGTCGTGTCCTCGCTGGGTAACAGGTAAGCCCACCACCAAGTCCATGGTGATGCTCTCCCACTTCCACTCTGGTACTGGAAGCAGCTGTAGCGGCCCTGCAGGCCTCTGATGCTCGGCTTTCACCTGCTGACACACTAAGCACTGCTGCACGAACTCACCCACATCTCGCTTCATCCCCCTCCACCAAAACTCCCGTCTCAAGTCGTGGTACATCTTCATGTTTCCGGGATGTATGGTGAACCTGGAACCGTGTGCCTCAGTCAGGAGCTCTCTCAACAGCTCCTCATCTCTGGGAATGCACAACCGTCCCCTCAGGCGCAGCACCTGGTCTGTGAAAGAGAAGTCCCCTGGGTCTCCCGACAGTACTCTGTCGCGCAAGGACTGCAAGTACGGATCGACCATCTGTCCTGTGATGATGCGATCTATCAGCTCTGGCCTAGTCTGTCGTGTCACCGTCGCAGCCCCACAGTGCCCCCGTAACTCCAGGGGTCGCCAACTGCCCACCACCTCCAAAAGGCTCCAACTCTGTAACTGTAACCTGGCCAAGTGTGAGGGCGCCTTATGGCTCAAGGCGTCAGCCACCACATTGGCCTTTCCTGGGTGGTAGGAGATGCTGCAGTCGTAGTCCTTCAGGAGCTCCAACCAACGTCTCTGTCTCATGTTGAGCTCCTTCTAATCAAAAAGGTATCTGAGGCTCTTGTGATCTGTGAAAATTTCAAAGGTCTCACCGTACAAGTAGTGCCTCCAAGTCTTCAGCGCGAAGACAACAACTGCCAACTCTAGGTCGTGGGTAGGGTAGGTATGCTCATGGGGCTTCAGTTGCTGCGAAGCGTAAGCGACAACGTGACCCCTCTATATGAGCACACCTCCTAACCCCTGCAAGGAGGCATCCGTGTACACAACGAACCCGCCACTACTGTCAGGGATGGTGAGCACGGGAGCCGAGGTCAACCTCTCCTTCAGCTCCAGAAAACACACCTCACAGGCGTCTGTCCAAGCGAAGGGCACGTCCTTCCGGGTCAACTGTGTCATAGGATGCGCAATCTGTGAAAAACCTATGATGAATCGTCTGTGGTAGCCTGCCAGTCCCAGGAAACTGCGAATCTTAGTGACTGAACGCGGTCTCTCCCACCTGAGTATTGCCTCGACCTTGGCTGGGTCCACCGCCAAGCCGTCTCCAGAGATCACGTGACCTAAGAAGGTCACCTCCCTCAACCAGAACTCGCACTTGCTGTATTTGCGTACAGCCTACGTCGTCTCAGAGTGTCCAGAACCATCCGCAAGTGCTGTCCGTGCTGCGTCCGATCTCTAGAATAGACGATTACATCATCTATGAAAACCACCACGAACTGGTCCAAGTAAGGTCTAAACACCTGGTTCATCAGATCCATGAAAGCAGCGGGGGCATTGGTCAGCCCAAACGGCATGACCAAAAACTCGTAGTGTCCGTACTGGGTGCGGAAAGCTATCTTGGAGACGTCGGTCTCCCTGATCCTCAACTGGTGGTATCCAGACCTCAAGTCGATCTTGGAAAACACCGTGGCACCCCGCAACTGGTCAAATAAGTCGTCGATCCTCGGCAGCGGATATCTGTTCTTGATGCTGACCCTATTCAGCTGTCGGTAGTCCACACAAAGGCGTAAGGTCCCATCCTTCTTCACAAACAGTACCGGGGCTCCCCAGGGAGACGCACTGGGTCTCACGAAACCTTTCTCCAAAAGGTCTTGCAACTGGGACTTGAGCTCTCGCAGCTCAAGCGGTGCCATCTTGTATGGCGCGGTGGAGATGGGGCTGGTCCCTGGTACTAGTGAGATCTCAAACTCGATCTCACGCTCGGGCGGTAGTCCTGGTAACTCGTCTGGAAACATGTCAGGGTACTCTCTGACCATCGGGATGCTCTGGAAGTCTGCCACAGGGCTGGGCTCTACCACCACACAAGCTAGGAAGCCCTCACAACCTTGGCTCAAAAGCCTCGCCGCCTGAAGTGCCGAAATGCACCTGAAACCTCCGTCCACTGGCTGTCCATGAAACTCGAAAGAAGGCAACTCTGGAATGGAGAAGACGATCTTCCTCTCACAACAGTCCACCAAGGCGTGGTAAGTGGACAACCAATCCATCCCCAGAATCACTCCAAAGTCCTCCATCTGTAACATAATCAGGTCAGCTGGCAGGTTATGTCCCCCGACGCTGACCTCGCAATCCGTGTACACCTCTTCAGCCACAAACAGCTGACCACTCGGACCTCTAATTACGAACGGATTCTCTAACAGTGTAAAATCCTTGTCCAAACTAACTGCGAAACTGGCTGCGACAAACGAGTGCGTAGCGTCGGAATCGAAAAGCATGTAAACGAGTCTGCCGGAAACTGAAACCATACCTGCTACCACTGATCCCGAAGCTCTAGCGTCCCTGTGTGTCAGGGGCATTGATACGCCCTTCAGCTCTAGGTGCGAACGAAGCAGCCACACTTTGCGACGGACGGGTAGGTGCTGGCCGGTACCCTCCTCGTGACTGCTGTCCTCCTCCTCGCGCCTGGGAACCGCGGCCTCCTGCGTGCCCTCTAGTGCTCTGCACGGGGAGTATCTATTGACCTCCTGCCCTAGACGGGCAGTCCCTCCTGATGTGGCCCAGCTGGCCGCACTGGTAACAGAGGGGAACCCAACTCCCGCCCTCAGTGGGTCCCTACTGTCGGCTGGGCGGGGGTCCGGTGCTGGCGAATGGCCCCTGATGAGAACCTCATCATGAGCCATAACTAGCTCATTTTGACCCAATACAAAGGATAAAAGCTCCTACATATCTCAAGGAAAGGCTTAACTCAGAGAATTCTGAGTTTGAGAAGAAAACAAGTCATAAGGGGTAAAAGTGCAATTTTACCAGTATAATCTGCATACAGGGTAATTCAGGGCCCAAACATAGGTCAAAGCAGCTTAATAAGAATAAAAGTGGGATGAGATGATCTAGCAAGGGCTACAGCACTTCCAAGAAACCAAATGATAATCTGTAACCCTAAAACAACCCACTTCAATTCACAAGGTTCGAGCAAAGTAAAAATAGAATAAACCCTCTAAAATTCATAGAAAAATAATCTCTAGGGTTTAGAACCTTCAATTTGGCCTTTAGAACCCATTTTGACCTACATTGAGAACCATGCCCAATTAATAACTTAATTTGGGTTTTTACGCAAATTGACCGGTCAAACAAGGTTTAATATGAAAATGAAATTCACCATCAGATTCCTTAGGTCCTAATTAGTCATGTATAAAAACTTGAGCCTAAGAAGAAACCTCCTTGACCGACTTTACACTTTGGTCCTCATATATTTACTCTTTGGCCCTCAACTTTTGAACCCTCGCATTTTGGCCCCTAACTCTCCTTCGTTCTTTGCAATCAGGTCCCTCCTGCAAAACCTGCCAGCACCATGCTCCGGCGACCTTGCGCGGAGCATGGCGCCGCACAGGGTGAGGTGGGAGACCTGGCAAGTAAACCGGGGGTGCCCTGCGTCGTCAGCCGTCGCAGGGACACCCCCCTGGTCGTTATAACCCACCATACCGGCCGTGCGAACGCACGGACGGTATGGGTTCTTGCTTCCGGCCATCCTCCGGCGAGGGAGACACGTCGTCTCCCTCCGCCTTCCTCCCTGTTTGATCCCTATAAATACCCCCCGTCGCTCCACCGTTCTTCCCAGCCTGGATCTGACGGAGAAAATCCCCAACTTTCTTCTCTTCTTCCTCCGGCAGACGCCCACCAGCTCCGGCGGTTCTTCCTCCTCCTCCTCTTCGCTCTGCCGCAATACCAGCAGCAGAGACTTCTTCCCCTACTCTTCCCGTGTCGCGCAATACCGGCGCGCGCTGCCTCTGCCCCGTCGTCACCGCCGTCCTCCCCCCACTGGGCATCGTCTTCTCCGGCGACAGTCGATACGACTGTCGCCCTGTTCCTCCCCCTTCGTCCCTGCAAGTAAGCTAGAGCTACTCCCCTTCTTCTCCTCTTTCTTTCCCCACTTTCAATTTATTCAATTAAGCCCTCGACCGACCCTGACCACCTTCACCCCCTTCGCCCCCGACCACCCTCCGGCGAGCCGCTCCCATCACCTCAGCGACCCACACGGCTCGCCGACCACCGCAGGACCTCCGCCTCCTCACCCTGATCAATCTCCGCCCTACCACTTCCCCCACATCACCCTCTGCAACTCCACCGAACAGACCCATCCTCCGACCCACAGTCCGACCTAGGGCAGCCCTCGCACGCCGCCCCGCGCCTCGCCACCACCCACACGAGCTTCGCCGCACCCTGGCGAAGCTCCTGGCACTCTCTGATTAGGCCGAGAGGCCGTTTTCTTGTGGACAGGCCACCCGACCTCCGCCGCCATTGACGCGCAGGAGGACCTGCTTCCGCCTGCAGCTACAGGCGCGCCACGCTCAGCGCCAAGCCCAGATTCAATCCCAGGCCTTGCGCGGAGTTTTGGCAAAACACCAGGTTCGCAGCCGAGGAAGAAAACTCCGCGTGACGCTGCCATCTCCTGCTGAATTCCCCGCTGCGGGCGCGAAATTGAGGTGGGCCGTTTAGTCCCACCTCGGAAACGCCTGAAGAGCCGCAGCGACATAAGATGCAAAAGTGCAGTAGCCTTACTGCCTCAGTACACGGGGTGAGGTCCCCTTCACCCGCCCGGTTACCCGGTCTCGTCCGCGCTCACGCCCCGCGGACCTGACCCGAACCGACCCGACCCGACTCGACTGACCTGCACTCCTCGCCCACCACGCACGCCGGTGGGCCTGGACCCGGGCCTGATCCGAACCCGGTTACCCGGTAGCTCTGGGAGAGCTTTCCCAAGAGTGGTTTCAGAGAGAAAGAGAGACGCGGGGGGGGGGAGGGTAGAGTAGGTTTTGCTTCTGACGAGAAACTCTGAAGTGTGCAGGCGAAGAAGAAGACCCGCGGAAGAAGAAGTGCAGGCGAAGAAGGAGCTGCACTGTAGCAAATGCATGGTTAAGTCGTCGAAGCACCGGGTCAGACGACGGAAGGTCAGTAGCCAGAGCAGGAAAGAAGGCAGGCTGAAGAAAGAAAGAAAAGAAGAGCAACGGCCAAAGCAGAAGAAGAAGAAAGGAAGACTTAGTAGCTGAAGGCAGAAGCTCTGCAGCCATAAAGAAGAAAAGGGAAAAGAGAAAGGGTCACCACAATTGCAGAAAAAGAAGAAGAGAGGCCAAGACAGAAACCAAGGAAGAAGAAGAAAGAGATCTGAAGAGGAGCATCACCTCTGCAGAACGAAGAAGAAGAACAAGGAGCTCTGAAGAAAGAAGAACATCACCAAAGCAGGAACAGCAGGAAGAAGAAGAAGAGCATCCCCTCTGCAGAACAAAGAGAAAACAACAAATTCTTTCCCTCTCTCTTTCTTTTTGTAAAAGAAACATGTATATCTCTAGAATACAACTTGCTCCCTGAGTTCGACCTCGGGAACTCTTTTATTTTCCGAGTAAAAAAATTTTATATTTGAAGTGTTGGTAATAACCGGCTTTACTACAACGCTATAACAAAACCAAAACCCGGTCACATAAAACCGACGACTTCATTTTGGCGCCGTTGCCGGGGAGCAACGGCTATTCTAGAGGTAAACATTCCTGTATCTTTTAATTTCTGATAATCTCCTCTCTTTTGTGCAGCTACAGGAACTCAAGAAGACAAGCAACCACACGACAACCACTCCGAAGACAGGTAAATTTTTCCTCTCACTATTAACCCCTAAACTCTAAAGAGGAAGGAAAGAAAAGAACAAGTAATATAGGGCTAACCTGTCTTCCATACTTAGTAACCATAAAGAGTTGCATGTTTTCAACTCATCACTCCTGCACACTATTAAGGGTATTGAAGGGCTAACACATTCTTGCTTGAGCCCTAATTGCCCAACAAAGAGTTAAATGGACCAAGTAGAGCCAACATAAGGTTAAACAATAGGATTTCAGTTGAGACGCACCCCTTAATCAAGAATTGAGGAAATCCAAAAGAGGTGTGCCCAAACCATTGATTGAAAATAATTAACAAGAAAAATCCTAAACAATTGGCTCTCTCTAAACACTTGAACCCTAAAAGAAAGGACCCAAAAAGCTCTCAAAGAAAACAAGAGGTAAAGTTGACCCCTTTGGGTTAACCAACCTTAAATTAGGTCACTCTTTGCACTTAAAAAGACTAAAGTTCAAGTGAAACCTTAAGCACCCTGATCTTAAAATTGGTAGACTTAAGAGGTCAAGATCCCCATTCTGGTCTACCTGGAACCGCAGTGACAAGAGAGGTCGGGTGGGGGAAACCCTGTAACCCGTGGGGACGCTCTACCGTGTAGGGGTCTTCGCGGGACTCTCCCTCTCTGGCTGCCCAGGTAATTCTCAGGTGGACGATCTTTCTGATCAAGGGGTCCATCTGCCCCGTACCTCTATAGTCACCCAACACATTTTTGGGTGTCTTGATTGGGTCCAGCACCTTTTGATCTCATCACATCCATCAGTATATGCTTGGAAGGAGGTCCTTGAATCCTCCTTTAGGAATTCACTTGCCCTGAGGTTAGGCCTCAGTTCCCTTGTTTATGCAGCACCACCACATTAATCTTTCCTCTGATACTCCCGTCTTCCATCTTGGCACAACATGAGTCTACATCGAAGCCTTTGATTCCACATCTTGATTCCACCACCTAATCCAAATATGCAGCCAAACCACCTAAGACTACCATTCAAGAAACCTGAATATCGGAGATCTATGAAAGATAAAATGATCGAGGATGCCATAAAATTCTATGAAAAAGAAGAAAAAACCTCAACACCAATAGGAGATATTCAGGTTGATGTCCCAACAACCACAACCTTCATCATAAACTGTGCCCAAATTCTATTGACTGAAATTTCAAAAGGATCAACCCGAGATATGCTCATGACAGGATACATTGAGATGGAAAAATTACACCAATCTGAATACCTTCAATGCTTGACAAATCCTGTACTTTGGGAACAACACCAAGATGCCCTTATAAAACGGGTAGAAATGATGAAATCTGTAAGACAAATTATCAACCAGAAATAGCCGTATATACCAGAAACAGAGGATGAACCATCTTGGAACAGTATTAAGGAACAATTCAGTTTCCCAGATCTCGGGATTGAGGCACAAAGTGGTTGTAAAATCCCAACCCAGATAGAAGACAATGTTGAATTAGGTTGGGATATTGCAGGAGAACACAATGTTGAGCCAACCCTAGGCCTTGAATCACCAAGCTTAGAACTCCAAGACTCCTGTAGTAACAAGATTAGAATTGAACCTCTGGAGGGTATAAATTCCACCCCTTGTTTTGATAAGGTGACCCTCGAAGGTTATTCGGAATTAGGTTCTAATAATTCTACCCACATCCTAAGCCTAGAACCTAGATCTGAAACTTATTGGGAAGATTATGAGGCCCCTTATGAGAAAGATCAAATTTTTACAGAATATGATTCCGGGCCTCTATTTGGTGCATATCCCTCTCCAACATCCTCAGGAAATCTGATCGATTTTTCAGAAAACATGCCAATTTATGATACAGAAACTGAGGAGTTGGATGAGCAAGGTTTTAATGGGGTCTATCCTACCAGCTTCGAGCTTGAACAGAACACCTTTTTGAGCCCAGAATTGACATATAGGCTAGAACCCAGTCAGGCTGCTGATTCCACATTTGATGATTTTTGCTGTGGTGGAATTCATGATCATGAATCTCATTTTCGCCAACTCTCCGATAATTTCAAATCTGACTATAATTGCGGAGAGATTCCCCTTCCTGAACACGCCAGGCCTATCTACGACCTCAGTTCTCATGACTCTAACTCCGATTCTGAGGTCCTGATTCCCGAGATCACCAATAACACAGAATCATTCCTTTTCGATCCTCAGGAACCAAAAACAGAAAATGCCAAGAGTGATTGCAACCAAGAATCCAAATTTTTTCTCGAATCCGATTCCTTTCATCCTACAAACACTCTTCCGGCATTTGATAGTTACCCAGAGGACTCTCTACAGAAAACCACCTATCATCTGTTTCTAGAAGAGCCCTCGTACACAATGGCCACCTCGTCCGCACACACAGAACGGATCAAAACCTCTCCCAAACCCCGACCCGCAACCAGACTCAATTTCTATTCAAATTCACCTCTCACCAAGCCGATTGCATTTCCACATCGGGTTTCGAACATTGATCAGACTACATACCATGCTCTATCATTCTCTGATCACCCCTGTAGGGTTTCCGTGTCATTCATTGATTATTCTACGGGTCCCTACTCTGACCAGGCTGATTCGACTCAGCCAAACCCTGCGTTTACACTTCCACATCCATCTGAGCTTCATAGTTTATGGTGGGCTCCACACCTTTTTATCCACATCTATCAACCCGCCAGATTGATTGGGTTTGGGCTGCATCATCAGCCTGTTGATCTGAACAAGCACCTGGTTGGACCAACCAGGCTCTTAATCAAGGTGCTTGTCTTACAAAACTCCGCTGATTTGACCATCCCCTCTCCATCGCATTTCCCGCTTGGCTGAAGGCATCAAATTTAGCGCTCAACGGGAGGCAGCCCGTCATTCTCTTTGAAAACCTGAAACTTGTTCTGACAGCTTTTGCACTTGAAGTTCACACTTTAGGACAGCCGACTCTACCTCAGGTGCTTGCATCTGAGATTAGAAATCGTCCGCAACAGTCACCCCGACCCATTCACTCATCAAAACAGCTATCCTAATGTATGAACTTAGTTGAATAAAAACCCCTAGGTTACAATGAGGACATTGCAAATCTTAGGCATGGGGGGGTATGAAAGTACAAAAACTTGTAAGAAAAGGTTTCAAACAAAAAAATTCACATATGCCAAAAATACCATAAAAATTAAAAAAAATTTTCGAAAAAGAATAAGAGGAAAAGAGGAGAAGGAAAATTTTGTGAAGGAGAAAAGAAACAAAATGAAAAAGGAGCACAAAATTATGAGAAAAAGTGATAGTCATTAGTAAGGAACTAAGGAATTAACCTAAGTTCTAGACCTCATTCAAGAAAATAACTGAAAAGTGCACAATGAGATTAGTAAGAATGCAAACCTTAGGCATTCTTGAATAGACTCTTAGTACCCATTAAGATCTGGACACTCCTCAAGAGGTTGAGGAAAATGAAAAGCTGAAGTATTAGGTCTAAGGCTTAGGGAGTATTCGGCCTCGTTAACTAATTTTTGGTTTACGGGACTCAGTAACCTAAGCACCCTAATCTCACACACAGCCTGGTTCAGTAAGCGTAAAAATCAGAATCACGCAGAAGCGTCGCAAAAATCTGAAAAGAACACCTAGAATAGGAACGGCCGATCAACACAAGTTGATTTGGACGAGTTCCCAGCGCGGAGAGGCGGGAAATCCCCTCGAAGATGCGTAGCAAAATATCATCTCCTCGGTGCTTGTCTCCTAGGATATTTACATATCCTACTGGGGGCATGTAAGCACTCTGCTGGTTCAGATTCCATGGATGGCATTATCTCGAAGTGTCAATTGCCAGGGTCTGGATTCGGCCACGGAATACCATGGATGAGATTATCTCGAAATCTCAATAGCCAGGATTCCGGGGGTTGCCATGGGCGGTGCTATCTCGAAGCATCGATCGCCAGGAACCCTTGAGGATTGATGATGGGAGCAAGGAATCTGATACAGACCGTGTTGAAAAGCCAATCCTAGGCTAGAACTAAAAAGAAAAAGAGAGAGAAAACTCTCCAAACAGAAAAACTTTCTATCTCTCTCTTACAAAACGCACTGCGAACTGAGCCAGGGCTAAAATCATTTCAAGCACGGGTGCTTTAACCACGAAGTCCAATAAACCTTAGGTTAGTTCTTGTGGGCCTTAAAAACCTTTGCTAAAAGACTGAGGCTAAGGCTAGACAGATTTGGATCTTGATTGGTACTAGAGTACCTTTTAGGCCTATGGTCAGCATTCTAACCTAATCTATGCTCAAATAAAAAAGGGCACTTACCTAAAACCATTAGAAACTTCATGGTCTAGAATAAGGGTTGAAACCTTAAGTTTTTGCTAAGGGACTAGCAAAAGCTAGGCATGGGGGTATGATGAGAACCTCATCATGAGCCATAACTAGCTCATTTTGACCCAATACAAAGGATAAAAGCTCCTACATATCTCAAGGAAAGGCTTAACTCAGAGAATTCTGAGTTTGAGAAGAAAACAAGTCATAAGGGGTAAAAGTGCAATTTTACCAGTATAATCTGCATACAGGGTAATTCAGGGCCCAAACATAGGTCAAAGCAGCTTAATAAGAATAAAAGTGGGATGAGATGATCTAGCAAGGGCTACAGCACTTCCAAGAAACCAAATGATAATCTGTAACCCTAAAACAACCCACTTCAATTCACAAGGTTCGAGGCAAAGTAAAAATAGAATAAACCCTCTAAAATTCATAGAAAAATAATCTCTAGGGTTTAGAACCTTCAATTTGGCCTTTAGAACCCATTTTGACCTACATTGAGAACCATGCCCAATTAATAACTTAATTTGGGTTTTTACGCAAATTGACCAGTCAAACAAGGTTTAATATGAAAATTAAATTCACCATCAGATTCCTTAGGTCCTAATTAGTCATGTATAAAAACTTGAGCCTAAGAAGAAACCTCCTTGACCGACTTTACACTTTGGTCCTCATATATTTACTCTTTGGCCCTCAACTTTTGAACCCTCGCATTTTGGCCCCTAACTCTCCTTCGTTCTTTGCAATCAGGTCCCTCCTGCAAAACCTGCCAGCACCATGCTCCGGCGACCTTGCGCGGAGCATGGCGCCGCGCAGGGTGAGGTGGGAGACTTGGCAAGTAAACCGGGGGTGCCCTGCGTCGTCAGCCGTCGCAGGGACACCCCCCTGGTCGTTATAACCCACCATACCGGCCGTGCGAACGCACGGACGGTATGGGTTCTTGCTTCCGGCCATCCTCCGGCGAGGGAGACACGTCGTCTCCCTCCGCCTTCCTCCCTGTTTGATCCCTATAAATACCCCCCGTCGCTCCACCGTTCTTCCCAGCCTGGATCTGACGGAGAAAATACCCAACTTTCTTCTCTTCTTCCTCCGGCAGACGCCCACCAGCTCCGGCGGTTCTTCCTCCTCCTCCTCTTCGCTCTGCCGCAATACCAGCAGCAGAGACTTCTTCCCCTGCTCTTCCCGCGTCGCGCAATACCGGCGCGCGCTGCCTCTGCCCCGTCGTCACCGCCGTCCTCCCCCCACTGGGCATCGTCTTCTCCGGCGACAGTCGATACGACTGTCGCCCTGTTCCTCCCCCTTCGTCCCTGCAAGTAAGCTAGAGCTACTCCCCTTCTTCTCCTCTTTCTTTCCCCACTTTCAATTTATTCAGTTAAGCCCTCGACCGACCCTGACCACCTTCACCCCCTTCGCCCCCGACCACCCTCCGGCGAGCCGCTCCCATCACCTCAGCGACCCACACGGCTCGCCGACCACCGCAGGACCTCCGCCTCCTCACCCTGATCAATCTCCGCCCTACCACTTCCCCCACATCACCCTCTGCAACTCCACCGAACAGACCCATCCTCCGACCCACAGTCCGACCTAGGGCAGCCCTCGCACGCCGCCCCGCGCCTCGCCACCACCCACACGAGCTTCGCCGCACCCTGGCGAAGCTCCTGGCACTCTCTGATTAGGCCGAGAGGCCGTTTTCTTGTGGACAGGCCACCCGACCTCCGCCGCCATTGACGCGCAGGAGGACCTGCTTCCGCCTGCAGCTACAGGCGCGCCACGCTCAGCGCCAAGCCCAGATTCACTCCCAGGCCTTGCGCGGAGTTTTGGCAAAACACCAGGTTCGCAGCCGAGGAAGAAAACTCCGCGTGACGCTGCCATCTCCTGCTGAATTCCCCGCTGCGGGCGCGAAATTGAGGTGGGCCGTTTAGTCCCACCTCGGAAACGCCTGAAGAGCCGCAGCGACATAAGATGCAAAAGTGCAGTAGCCTTACTGCCTCAGTACACGGGGTGAGGTCCCCTTCACCCGCCCGGTTACCCGGTCTCGTCCGCGCTCATGCCCCGCGGACCTGACCCGAACCGACCCGACCCGACTCGACTGACCTGCACTCCTCGCCCACCACGCACGCCGGTGGGCCTGGACCCGGGCCTGATCCGAACCCGGTTACCCGGTAGCTCTGGGAGAGCTTTCCCAAGAGTGGTTTCAGAGAGAAAGAGAGACGCGGGGGGGGGGAGGGTAGAGTAGGTTTTGCTTCTGACGAGAAACTCTGAAGTGTGCAGGCGAAGAAGAAGACCCGCGGAAGAAGAAGTGCAGGCGAAGAAGAAGGAGCTGCACTGTAGCAAATGCATGGTTAAGTCGTCGAAGCACCGGGTCAGACGACGGAAGGTCAGTAGCCAGAGCAGGAAAGAAGGCAGGCTGAAGAAAGAAAGAAAAGAAGAGCAACGGCCAAAGCAGAAGAAGAAGAAAGGAAGACTTAGTAGCTGAAGGCAGAAGCTCTGCAGCCATAAAGAAGAAAAGGGAAAAGAGAAAGGGTCACCACAATTGCAGAAAAAGAAGAAGAGAGGCCAAGACAGAAACCAAGGAAGAAGAAGAAAGAGATCTGAAGAGGAGCATCACCTCTGCAGAACGAAGAAGAAGAACAAGGAGCTCTGAAGAAAGAAGAACATCACCAAAGCAGGAACAGTAGGAAGAAGAAGAAGAGCATCCCCTCTGCAGAACAAAGAGAAAACAACAAATTCTTTCCCTCTCTCTTTCTTTTTGTAAAAGAAACAAGTATATCTCTAGAATACAACTTGCTCCCTGAGTTCGACCTCGGGAACTCTTTTATTTTCCGAGTAAAAAAAATTTATATTTGAAGTGTTGGTAATAACCGGCTTTACTACAACGCTATAACAAAACCAAAACCCGGTCACATAAAACCGACGACTTCAGCCCCTGTCGAGGGCCCCCAAAGGCCACTGATGGCCTTGTAAAACTTGACGGCTCTCCTGTGGATGCCACGTGTCTCCTCTCTCGCCAGCCCTGTGAAAAGTCTGGCTGAAAGGGCCTCTTCTGCCCGTCGTCAGTGTCTCGCGCAGACGGGTTGGTCTCCTCGTAAGTCATGGCTGCCTCCACCACCCTCGAAAACGTAGGCAGCTTCAGGGGTTTGACATACCCCCGAATCGCAAGATGGAGCCCCTCGGTGAACCTCCAAAGGTGCTCCTCCTCTGTGGCTACTGCTGTCGCTGCAAAGCGGGATAGCTCCAAGAAACGAGTGCGGTACGCGCTCACGGTCATCGTCCCTTGGCGGAGAGTGTGGAACTCCCGCCTCCTCTGGTCCTGCCACGTCTGGGGAAAGTACTGCTCGCAGAAGAGGGCGACGAACCGGTCCCAGGTCGGCTCGTCCCTCTCCTATCCCCGGATCGCCCTCCACCACCTGTGTGCCGCACTCTCCAGCTGGTACGTGGCAAAGGCCACGCGGCACTCCACCGGGGGGCGGAGGGTGTCGAAAATCTTCTCCAGCTGCTCAAGCCAGTCCTCTGCCTCGGTCGGGTCCTCATCCCCTATAACGAACGCACGCCCCAGATGTATTTTAAGACATCTGGGAGGTGGCCCAGACGTCGGACCAGACGTCTGGGGTCACTTATAGACGTCTTACTAGACGTCTGGCATCATTTCCAGACGTCTAGAAATCAGTTATTTTCGACATGCGCGGGTCGTCTGCGCGTCTGTGCGCGCAGACCGCATATTCGCTTATTCTTCTCTCTACGGCTGCAGATGCCACGCCGTGCTCTCTCTCTCTCCTCCTCGCGCGGCCTTAAAAAGACCACGCCTCCCCTCGCTTCCGTCGCCTCCACCCCTTTCCTCTTCTTCTTCCAGTGAGCGAGCGCGAGAGCGGGCGCGGGGTTGCTGCGGCGGCGACGGCCGCAGTGAGCGTGGAGGGGGTGCTGCGTGCGAGAGCGGTGCTCAGCCGTGAGGGCGAGCTCGCCGGGGCTGCCAAGGCCGACCGGTGGGAAGCGCAGTGGGCGCGGAACGGTGCGGGAGGCCTGCTGCGGCTCGAGCAGCAGGCACACGAGGTGCAACGCGGGCGGCGTCGCGAGTGGAGGGCGAGTCGCGCCCTGGTTCTGGAAAAATTTCCAGAATCAGACGTCTGTGCTGATAGCCAGATGGCGAGGTCAACGTCTGGAAGACTGTCCAGACGTCTGAAAGGTGAGTTTCCGTCTTCTTCTTCCTTCTTGTCGACTGACCGTACTGAGGGACAGAGATGGGTGTGCGCAGGCTCGGTGATTCTCCATCCAACGCGAATCAGATGTCTGGCTGTAGTACCAGACGGCGGGAGCGACCTCCATATGTCCGGGGTGACCATCGGACGTCTGGGATCTAGGCCAGACGTCCCGTAGACTTTTGGACATCTGGGAAACCACACTGAACAAGGTAATCCCCTGATCCACTTTTTAAGACATCTGGAAGAAGTTCCAGACGTCTGATTTTACACAGTTTCGTCGTTTTCGACCCTTTTAGGGCCCGTTCGGGTTCCGTTTTCCGCTATTCGAGTTGCGTTCTTTTCGGAATTAATTACTCTACCCGTCTACAGTAGCTATACACTGTTTTGAGACACTCCTTGTGTTTGATCCTTGTGATAGGACCCCGTTCCGTTGTAGTCTCGGGGGTCGCGGAGGCACGCGGGATTTCCAACCACGCCCCCATTACTCCCGTTGTACCTGGTAGAGTGGCTTTAAGTTATTAATAAAATCTGTTAAATTATGGAACCATAAATAGAACCTAGGACATTGCATGAATTCTAGGAATGAGAAATAGATGGAATGATAGCTCCTAGGTGTTACATGAATCCTAGGGCTAGAAAACTAGATTGTATGATAGATCCTAGGATATGGCATGAATCCTAGGATGGAAAAACTAGTGGAATGTATAATACTGCAGTCTTGGAAAATGGAAAGAGATATAAAGCTGCCTATAATTTGAATTAACAGCTGCCTGTTGTGAATAAATAATGTGGTTGTGAACATGGATTGTAAGAATGTGAAACTGGAAAGTGAAATCTGGATGTTTGAGTAAAAAGGATGGAACCCTACGAGGGAATTAGGAGTGGAACTCTTGGAAAGAGAAAGGAATGGAACTGAGATGTAGTTGTGTACTGTCTCTTGGGTACGTAGTACCAAGGGAAGTACCTGTACCTGTTTAGTGCAGAGCGGAGCCAGCTGCCCCAGGGACCCGGGGTTAGGACTGGCCACTCTGTACCGACTTGCTGGCCCTCGCATACGTAGTACCGAGGAGAGCTACTAGTGTTAGGAGGGCACTAGCTACCCCACGGGCCCCGGGATTCTACTAGCCTCCTACACCGACTTGTTTGGGCCTACTGGGGCAAACCAGGGTAGTCAGGCGAGGGTGCGCGGACTGTGGAGGGGCAAGGCCCCGGTTTGGTTACTGTGGAGGGGTTGGACCCCTGTTACTGAGAGGGCTCTGCCCTGGACTGGTTTCGTACTGTGCTTTGGGCGCACCCGTTAACGGAAACGACTGACCGCGTGCCAGTACGGGTTAGCTTCCTGTGCGTTTATCGCGCGTGCCGTAATCACCGTTACGTCGGTCAGTGACCTTGGGGTGGTTTACTGAGGGTAAAATCACCACGGGGGACTCTCCCGGCTAGGAGAGCACCACGTGCTACTTCTACTTTTTGGAAAAGACTGCAATCAAGATCGTTCCCATGAGGAACATTCGAGATCAAGAAAAGGATCTGAGGAATAAATGAAATAGTGAGACAATTGAAAGATGTGAATAAAGAAAGTAATCGAACATAACAGCTACTGTACACTCTACTGTTGTCTTTAGTTTAGTTGCCACTCTACTCAGTGTTTTGCTGACGTGTTACACTCGTTACCTTTTTCAGGACCAGGTGTTGAGCAGCCAGGGTCAGCGGCTGCAGAGGACGCTGGGCCGAGTAGGGTCCAGTAGAGTTACCATTGTCTCTTGTACCTCTTTTTGTTACGTTGTAGTGAGTAGTTCTTGTTTCCGCTGTACTTTCTTTACCTGCAGTTCAAATTATATTATGAATGTTGTTCTACTGTTGTGGTGGTACATACTGTGGTAGTTTCTTTCCTTACTGCTGTACTTTCTTACTATTAGTTATATTCATGCTGAATGTGGTTTATTTTATTGCTCTTTTGGTTACTTCCTCGTTGGATGACTAGGTCTTGGGATTAGTTGAGTCGATCCAGTTCTCGTGTCTCGTAGGGACTCGGGAACCGGGTCGTTACAAGATGGTATCAGAGCAAGGTCGTCCCGAGAAGTGAATCAACTGACTGTAGAATAACCAATTCACATGTTTATAACTAGAGTAGCCACCACAACATATCTCTTGACATGAGCTCTTAGACGTTTTCGTTAAGTACTGTTCCGTACTGACGTATTTCGTTGTTTCGCGTCTCTTTGTAGGAGATGCCTCGTCGTGGAACTAGGAGGGTGGGCCGCTGGCGCGGCTGAGGTCGGGGCCCGAGGGACAGATGTGTCGGGCTTGGAGTACATACTACCCCTCCTCTTCTCCTGAGCATACCGTCTCCGGACCTCGTCCAACTAATTCGAGAGGTGGTTCGTGAAGAATTTCAGCTTCCATCCACATCGCCACCCCCTCCTCCCCCTTCCAAGCGTACGACAGGGAAGTTGGTGGTGGAATGAGGTTTCCGCCGTCACACTAGGCGTGTTAGGAGAACTCAAAGGGGACACGTGGCGTCCGCAGGAGAGCCATCACATTTTGCAGGGCCATCAGTGGCCTTTGGGGGCCCTCGACAGGGGCTAGTCGCCAGCACCGACCCCCGCCTAGCCGACAGCAGGGACCCACTGAGGGCGGGAGTCGGGTTCCCCTCTGCTACCAGTGTGGCCAGCCGGGCCACATCAGGAGGGACTACCCATCTAGGGCAGGAGGTCAGCAGATACTCCCCGTGCAGAGCACTGGAGGGCGCGCAGGAGGCCGCGGTTCCCAGGCGCGAGGAGGAGGACAGCAGTCGCAAGGAGGGTAACGGCCAGCACCTACCCATCCGACGTAGAGTGTGGCTGCTTCGTCCGCACCTAGAGCTGAGGGGCGTATCAACGCCCTAACACACAGGGACGCCAGAGCTTCGGGATCGGTGGTAGCAGGTATGGTTTCAGTTTTTGGCAGACTCGTTTACACGATTTTCGATTCTGGCGCTACGCACTCGTTTGTCGCAGCCAGTTTCGCAGTTAGTTTGGACCAGGATTATACATTGTTAGAGAATTCGTTCGTAATCAGAGGTCCGAGTGGTCAGCTGTTTGGAGCTGAGGAGGTGTACACGGATTGCGAGGTCAGCGTCGGGGGACATAGCCTACCAGCTGACCTGATTATGATACAGATGGAGGACTTTGGAGTGATTCTGGGGATGGATTGGTTGTCCGCTTACCACGCCTTGGTGGACTGTTTTGAGAGGAAGATTGTCTTCTCCATTCCAGAGTTGCCTTCTTTCGAGTTTCACGGACAGCCAGTGGACGGAGGTTTCAGGTGCATTTCGGCACTTCGGGCGGCGAGACTTTTGAGCCAGGGGTGTGAGGGCTTCCTAGCTTGTGTGGTGGGAGAGCCCAGCCCTGTGGCAGACTTCGAGAGCATCCCGGTGGTCAGAGAGTACCCTGACGTGTTTCCAGACGAGTTACCAGGACTACCGCCCGAGCGTGAGATCGAGTTTGAGATCTTAGTAGTACCAGGGACTAGCCCCATCTCCCCGCACCATACAGGATGGCACCACTTGGGCTGCGAGAGCTCAAGTCTCAGTTGTAGGATCTTCTGGAGAAGGGTTTCGTGAGGCCCAGTGCATCTCCCTGGGGAGCCCCGGTACTGTTTGTGAAGAAGAAGGATGGGACCCTACGTCTTTGTGTGGACTACCGACAGCTGAATAGGGTCACCATCAAGAACAGGTATCCGCTGCCGAGGATCGACGATTTGTTCGACCAGTTGCGGGGTGCCACGGTGTTTTCCAAGATAGACTTGAGGTCTGGATACCACCAGTTGAGGATCAGGGAGACCGACGTCTCCAAGACAGCTTTCCGCACCCGGTACGGACACTACGAGTTTTTGGTCATGCTGTTTGGGCTGACCAATGCCCCCGCTGCTTTCATGGACCTGATGAACCGGGTGTTTAGACCGTACTTGGACCAGTTCGTGGTGGTTTTCATAGATGATGTACTCATCTATTCTAGAGATCAGACGCAGCACGGACAACACTTGCGGATGGTTCTGGACACTCTGAGACGACGCAAGTTGTACGCCAAATACAGCAAGTGCGAGTTCTGGTTGAAGGAGGTGACCTTCTTGGGTCATGTGATCTCTGGAGACGGCTTGGCGGTGAACCCAGCCAAGGTCGAGGCAGTGCTCAGGTGGGAGAGACTGCGTTCAGTCACTGAGATTCGCAGTTTCCTAGCACTGGCAGGCTACTACAGACGATTCATCGGAGGATTTTCGCAGATTGCGCATCCTATGACACAGTTCACCCGGAAGGACGTGCCTTTCGCTTGGACAGACGCCCATGAGGCGTGTTTTCTGGAGCTGAAGGAGAGGTTGACCTCGACTCCCGTGCTCACCATCCCTGACAGTAGTGGCGGGTTCGTTGTGTACACGGATGCCTCCTTGTAGGGGTTAGGAGGTGTGCTCATGCAGAGGGGTCACGTTGTCGCTTACGCTTCGCGGCAACTGAAGCCCCATGAGCATACCTACCCTACCCACGACCTAGAGTTGGCAGCTGCTGTCTTCGCGCTGAAGACCTGGAGGCACTACTTGTACGGTGAAACCTTCGAGATTTTTACTGATCACAAGAGCCTCAGATATCTTTTTGACCAGAAGGAGCTCAACATGAGACAGAGACGTTGGTTGGAGCTCCTGAAGGACTACGACTGCAGCATCTCCTACCACCCGGGAAAGGCCAATGTGGTGGCTGACGCCTTGAGCCGTAAGGCACCCGCACGCTTGGCCAGTCTACAGTTACAGAGTTGGAGCCTTTTGGAGGAGGTGGGCAGTTGGCGACCTCTAGAGTTACGAGGGTACTGTGGGGCAGTGACGGTGACACGGCAGACTAGGCCAGAGCTGATAGACCGCATCATCACAGGACAGATGGCCGATCCGTACTTGCAGTCTTTGCGCGACAGTGTACTGTCAGGAGACCCAGGGGATTTCTCTTTCACAAACTAGGTGCTATGCTTGAGGGGACGATTGTGCGTTCCCAGAGGCGAGGAGCTGTTGAGAGAGCTCCTGACTGAGGCACACGGTTCCAGATTCACCATACATCCCGGAAACACGAAAATGTACCACGACTTGAGACGCGAGTTTTGGTGGAGACGGATGAAGCGGGATGTGGGTGAGTTCGTGCAGCAGTGCTTAGTGTGCCAGCAGGTGAAAGCCAAGCATCAGAGGCCTGCAGGGCCGCTCCAACCGCTTCCAGTGCCAGAGTGGAAGTGGGAGAGCATCACCATGGACTTGGTGGTGGGCTTACCTGTTACCTAGTGGGGACACGACGCAGTCTGGGTAATAGTGGATAGACTTACGAAGACGGCGCGATTCTTGCCGGTCCGAGTCACTTTGGGACTAGCACAATTGGCAGAGAGGTATATCCGTGATGTGGTATGACTACACGGAGTTCCGCAAGAGATCGTATTCGACAGGGATACCCGCTTTACGTCCCAGTTTTGGGCTGAGTTTCAGCAGGCCTTGGGGACGAGGTTGAGGTTTAGCACGGCTTACCACCCCCAGACGGACGGACAGTCTGAGCGCACGATACAGACACTTGAGGACCTTTTGCGTGCCTATGTACTAGACTGGAGGGGCTCTTGGGAGGAGCACCTGCCCCTGGCAGAATTTGCATACAACAACAGTTATCACTCGAGCATCGGTATGGCTCCCTACGAGGCTCTGTACGGACGGAGGTGTACGGCACCCTTGAGTTGGGTTGAGGTGGGGACCAAGTGGGAGGTTGGCCCCAGGTTGATCCGGTAGAGTCAGGAGGTAGTTGAGCAGATCCACAGACGACTCCGCACTGCCAGGAGCAGACAGAAGAGCTACGCGGATCGGAGACGTAGAGAGGTGCAGTTTGAGGTTGGGGACCACATCTTCCTTCGTGTCTCGCCCATGAAGGGCTTACAGCGGGTTGGGGTGAGAGGGAAGCTTGCGTCGAGGTTTGTGGGGGCCTTTGAGGTCCTGGAGTAGGTTGGACCCGTTGCTTACCGGCTTGCCATCCCCCCGCAGCTTTCTGGTGTGCACGGCGTGTTCCACGTGTCCAACCTCAGGAAGTACGTAGCCAATTCCAGTCACGTACTGAGTCACGAGAGTGTCGAGGTGGGCGACGACTTGACCTACCCCGAGCGGCCAGTGCAGATCCTAGACCGAGCCATCTGCAGTTTGAGACGAAAGCAAGTACCCCTAGTAAAGGTTTCGTGGAGGAGCCTGCGGTACGAGGAAGCTACCTGGGAGCCTGAGGTAGCAATGCGGGAGCGGTACCCGGTGCTTTTCGTGGGTACGTCTTTTCGGTCCGGCTTCGGTCCTCTTTGAGTTTGTTATGGTTATTTCAACATCTTTTTCCGCACCCTAGTTGGCGTAAGTTTCGGGGACGAAACTTCCTTTGAGTTTGTTATATTGTAACGAACGCATGCCCCAGACGTATTTTAAGACGTCTGGGAGGTGGCCTAGACATCGGACCAGACGTCTGGGGTCACTTACAGACGTCTTACCTGACATCTGGGATCGTTTCCAGATGTCTGGAAATAAGTTATTTTCGACACGTGCGGGTCGTTTGCGCGTCTGAGCGCGCAGACCGCATATTCGCTTATTCTTCTCTCTGCGGCTACAGATGCCGCTGCCGTGCTCTCTCTCTCTCCTCCTCGCGCAGCCTTAAAAAGACCACGCCACCCCTCGCTTCCGTCGCCTCCAGCCCTTTGCTCTTCTTCTTCCAGTGAGCGAGCGCGAGAGCGGGAGCGGGGTTGCTGCGGCGGCGACGGCCGCAGTGAGCGCGAAGGGGGTGCTGCGTGCGAGAGCAGCGCTCAGCCGTGAGGGCGAGCTTGTCGGGGCTGCCAGGGCCGGCCGGTGGGAAGCGCAGCGGGCGCGGAACGACGTGGGAGGCCTGCTGCGGCTCGAGCAGCAGGCACACGAGGTGCAACGCGGGCGGCGTCGCGAGCGGAGGGCGAGTCGCGCCCTGGTTCTCGAAAAATTTCCAGAATCAGACGTTTGTGCTGATAGCCAGACAGCGAGGTCGACGTCTGGAAGACTGTCCAGACGTCTGAAAGGTGAGTTTTCCGTCTTCTTCTTCCTTCTTGTCGACTGACCGTACTGAGGGACAGAGATGGGTGTGCGCAGGCTCGGTGATTCGCCATCCAACGCGAATCAGACGTCTGGCTGTAGTACCAGACGGCGGGAGCGACCTCCATATGTCCGGGGTGACCATCGGACGTCTGGGATCTAGGCCAGATGTCCCCGCAAACTTCTGGACATCTGGGAAACCACGCTGAACAAGGTAATCCTCTGATCCACTTTTTAAGACGTCCGGAAGAAGTTCTAGACGTCTGATTTTACACAGTTTCGTCGTTTTCGACCTGTTTAGGGCCCGTTCGGGTTCCGTTTTCCGTGATTCGAGTTGCGTTCTTTTCGGAATTAATTCCTCTACCCATCTACAGTAGCTATACACTATTTTGAGACACTCCTTGTGTTTGATCCTTGTGATAGGGCCCCATTCTGTTGCAGTCTCAGGGGTCGCGGAGGCACGCGGGATTTCCGACCACGCCCCCATTACTCCCGTTGTACCTGGTAGAGTGGCTTTAAGTTATTAATAAAATCTGTTAAATTATGGAACCATAAATAGAACCTAGGACATTGCATGAATCCTAGGAATGAGAAATAGATGGAATGATAGCTCCTAGGTGTTGCATGAATCCTAGGGCTGGAAAACTAGATTGTATGATAGATCCTAGGATATGGCATGAATCCTAGGATGGAAAAACTAGTGGAATGTATAATACTGCAGCCTTGGAAAATGGAAAGAGATATAAAGCTGCCTGTAATTTGAATTAACAGCTGCCTGTTGTGAATAAATAACGTGGTTGAGAGCATGGATTGTAAGAATGTGAAACTGGAAAGTGAAATCTGGATGTTTGAGTAAAAAGGATGGAACCCTACGGGGGAATTAGGAGTGGAACTCCTGGAAAGAGAAAGGAATGGAACTGAGATGTACTTGTGTACTGTCTCTTGGGTACGTAGTACCAAGGGAAGTACCTGTACCTGTTTAGTGCAGAGCGGAGCCAGCCACCCCAGGGACCCGGGGTTAGGACTGGCCACTCTGTACTGACTTGCTGGCCCTCGCATACGTAGTACCGAGGAGAGCTACTAGTGTTAGGAGGGCACTAGCTACCCCACGGGCCCCGGGGTTCTACTAGCCTCCTACACCGACTTGTTTAGGCCCACTGGGGCAAACCAGGGTAGTCAGGCGAGGGTGCGCGGACTGTGGAGGGGCAAGGCCCCGGTTTGGTTACTGTGGAGGGGTTGGACCCCTGTTACTGAGAAGGCTCTGCCCTGGATGGTTCCGTGCTGTGCTTTGGGCGCACCCGTTAACGGAAACGACTGACCGCGTGCCAGTACGAGTTAGCTACCTGTGCGTTTATCGCGCGTGCTGTAGTCACCGTTACGTCTGTCAGTGACCTTGGGGTGGTTGACTAAGGGTAGGATCACCACGGGAGACTCTCCCGGACAGGAGAGCACCACGTGCTACTTCTACTTTTTGGAAAAGACTGCAATCAAGATCGTTCCCACGAGGAACATTCAAGATCAAGAAAAAGATCTGAGGAATAAATGAAATAGTGAGACAATTGAAAGATGTGAATAAAGAAAGTAATCGAACATAACAGCTACTGTACACTCTACTGTTGTCTTTAGTTTAGTTGCCACTCTACTCAGCGTTTTGCTGACGTCTTACACTCGTTACCTTTTTCAGGACTAGGTGTTGAGCAGCCAGGGTCAGCGGCTGCAGAGGACGCTGGGCCGAGTAGGGTCCAGTAGAGTTACCACTGTCTCTTGTACCTCTTTTTGTTACGTTGTGGTGAGTAGTTCTTGTTTCCGCTGTACTTTCTTTACCTGCAGTTCAAATTATATTATGAATGTTGTTCTACTGTTGTGGTGGTACATACTGTGGTAGTTTCTTTCCTTACTGCTGTACTTTCTTACTGTTAGTTATATTCATGCTGAATGTGGTTTATTTTACTGCTCTTTTGGTTACTTCCTCGTTGGACGACTAGGTCTTGGGATTAGTTGAGTTGGTCCGATTCTCGTGTCTCGTAGGGACTCGGGAACCGGGTCGTTGAAGGAGGGGGGCTTCAGCTTCCAGAACTGCCTGAAGAGCTCGGAGTGGCGCTGCAATGGGGATGCTGGTCCACCCCTAGGCAACGGTGCCTCGTGCACAGAAGTATCGGAGGAAGGTGGGGGCTGCGGCGGCCCATCCCCTCCCCCGTGTCCAGCGCCGCATCCGTCGAGTGGTCCCACAGAGGACTCCCCCTCCACAGCCCCTGGGTGAGGTGCTCGGGGCGGTGGGTGGAGCTCCTCTCGTACAATGTCTCATATCAGCTGGGCGAGGTCCTGGGCCTGGACGCCCAGGAGTAGTGGCTGGTCCACTGGGGTGTCGGCAACGGCACGCCCACCTCGCTGACCTCGTCCTCGGCCGTGCCCGTGGCCCGCCTCACTGGTCCCACGATGAGGCATCTCCTGCAAGGAGACGCGAAACAAAATGGAACACGTCACTACGGAACGATCCTGAACGGGAACGTCTAAGAACTCATGTCAAAAGATATGTTGTGGTGGCTACTCTAGTTATAGACATGTGAATTGGTTATTTTCCAGTCAGTTGATTCACTTCTCGGGACGACCTTGCTCTGATACCATCTTGTAATGACCCGATTCCTGAGTCCCTACGAGACACGAGAACCGGACCGACTCGACTAAACCTAAGACCTAGTCATCCAACGAGGAAGTAACCAAAAGAGCAGTAAAATAAACCACATTCAATATGAATATAACTAACAGTAAGAAAATACAGCAGTAAGGAAAGAAACTACTACAGTATGTACCACCACAACAGTAGAACAATATTCATAACATAATATGAACTGCAGGTAAAGAAAAGTACAACGGAAACAAGAACTACTCACTACAGTGGAACCAAAAAGAGGTACAAGAGAACAGTGGTAACTCTACTGGACCCAACTCAGCCCAGCGTCCTCTGTAGCCGCTGACCCTGCCTGCTCAACACCTGGTCCTGAAAGGTAACGAGTGTAACACATCAGCAAAATGCTGAGTAGAGTGGCAGTTAAACTAAAGCAACAGTAAAGTGTACAGTAGCTATTTTAATTTTCTTTCTTCCTTTATTTACGTCTTTCTATTGTTTCACAATTTATCTATTTCTCAGATCCTTCACTTGATCTCGAATGTTCCTCGTGGGAACGATCTTGATTGCAGTCTTTTCCGAACAGTAGAAGTAGCATGTGATGCTCTCTTGGCCGGGAGAGTCCCTCGTGGTGATCCTCCTCTCAGTCAACCACCCCAAGGTCACTGACAGACGTAACGATGACTACGGCACACGTGGCAAACGCACGGGTAGCTAACCCGCACTGGCACGCGGTCAGTCGTTTCCGTTAATAGGTGTGCCCAAAGCACAGCACGGAACCAGTACAGGGCAGAGCCCTCTCAGTAACAGGGGTCCAACCCCTCCACAGTAACCAAACAGGGGCCTTGCCCCTCCACAGTTCGCACACCCTCGCCTGACTACCTTGGTTTGCCCCAGTGGGCCTAACAAGTCGGTGTAGGAGGCTAGCAGAACCCCGGGGCCCGTGGGGTAGCTAGTACCTCCCTACACTAGTAGCTCTCCTCAGTACTACGTACACGAGGGCCAGCAAGTCGGTACAGAGTGGCTAGTCCTAACCCCAGGTCCCTGGGGCGGCTGGCTCCGCTCTTCACTAAACAGGGGGACAGTTACTCTCCTTGGTACTCCGTACTCAAGGGCCTGCTCACCTCCCCAATTCTATTCCATTCACTTTCCAGGAGTTCTACTCCTAATTCCCCGTAGGGTTACAGCTCTTTTAATTCAGAACATCCAGGTTTCACTTTCCAGTTTCACGTTCTTACAATCCATATTCTCAATCACGTTTATTTATTCATAACAGGCAGCTGTTAATTCAATGCACAGGCAGCTATTATTTCCTTTCCACATTTTCAAGAATGCAGTATTCATACATTCCACTAGTTTCCCGTCCTAGGATTCATGCCATATCCTAGGATCTATCATACAATTTAGTTTTCCAGCCCTAGGATTCATGCAACACCCTAGGACCTACCATTCAATCTATTTCTCATTCCTAGGATTCATGCAATGTCCTAGGTTCTATTTATGGTTTCATAATTTAACAGATTATACTTAAAGCCACTCTACCGGTTACAACAGGCGAACTGGGGGCGTGGTCGGGAATCCCGCGTGCCTCCGCAACCCCCGAGACTGCAACGGAATGGGGTCCTATCACAAGGATCAAACACAAGGAATTTCTTAAAATAGTATACAGCTACTGTAGATGGGTAGAGGATGTAATTCCGAAAAGAACGCAACTCGAAACGTGGAAAACGGAACCCGAACGGGCCCTAAACGGGTCGAAAATGACGAAACAGTGCAAAATCAGACGTCTGGAACTTATTCCAGACGTCTTAAAAGGTGGATCAGGGGTTACCTTGCTCTGCATGGTCTCTCAGACGTCCAGAAGTCTGCGGGGCCGTCTGGCCTAGTTCCCAGACGTCTGATGGTCACCTCGGACGTCTGGAAGTCGTTCCCGTTGTCTGGCACTGCAACCAGACGTCTGATTCGCGTTGGATGCGAGTCTCAGAACCTACGCGTACCCATCTCTCTCTCTTAGTATGGTCAGTCGAAGAAAAGGAAGGAGACGGAAATAACTCACCTTTCAGACGTCGGGACAGTTTTCCAGACGTCGTGCCCGTCGTCTGGCTATCAGCCCAGACGTCTGATTCTAGAAAAGTTTCCAGAACCAAGGCGCAACTCGCCCTCCGCTCGCGACGCATGGCCGCGCTGCGAGTGCTCCGCCTGCTGTTCGAGCTGCAGCAGGCCTCCCGCGCCACCTCGCATCTGCTGCGCCCCCCGCCGGCCGGCCCTAGCAGCCCCGGCGAACTCGAGCCCTCATGGCCGACGCCTCCTCCCCCGCATAGCACCTCCTCCCGCACCCGCCGCGGCTGTCGCCGCCGCCGCTCACTCGCGCTCGCTCTCGCGCACCGACTGGAAGGAGAAGAGAAAGGGGGCGGAGGTGACGGGAGTGAGGGGGAGGGCGTGGCCTTTTAAGGCCGCACGAGGAGGAGAGAGAGAGCGCGACAGAGGGCGCAGGAGGGAGAGGGAAAAAGAGAGAGAGGGAATTTTCGCAGGTCTGCACACTCAGGCGTGTAGACGAATCGCGCGTGCCAACAATAATCGATTCCCAGACGTCTGGAAGTGGTTCCAGACGTCTGGTCAGACGTCTAGGCCACTTCCCAGACGTCTTAAAAGATGTCAGAAGCGCGCGTTCGTTACATCGTACTTCATGAAATTCCCGTATCAAGTTACAATCAGCTTGACCCTAAATTTAGAACAATAAGTGAGCAGGTGAGTCGGAAGTAGCTGTTGCAGATGATTTCTAGCTCCAATGAGAGCATTGGAGGTGGAGTCGGTTGTTCTTTTATTTAGGATCCTAAAGTACATTTTACATGCAACTTCGAGGTTTTCCTAAATGTTGGCATGAAAATTATTTTTGTTTTGTTGTAGCTACCCGCCCATGCCTAAGTTCTTGCATGTCCTCATGCATGAATATAAAAGAAAATAAATCTGATAGAGGATGAGTGGGTAGAAGTCACCTAGAATTGCTCCTGAAAATATACATTCAGCACCGGCCAACCTGTTAGCATGCAATATACAAAAAGGAAATATGCTAAAAGAAAAATATGCTATGTATAAAAATGGTTATAATGGTGAAATGTGGGATATATGCTATCTATATGTGCTGAGTTTAACGCCTCCAGCTGGGCAAAAACTCAATCAGATGTGTCATTTCTAGCATAGGAGCAGGGTAAGATTAAGAGAAAGATATGTTCGTATGCTCCCAGAATCAGTGGTCCGGAGATGTGAACCAGCTGATTGTGCACCCCTACTCCAAAATGTCTAGCTATAAGAAAGTGTGCAGTGGTGGTGGAAAATAGAGGATAATCAAAGGGGGGATCATGATGTTGATTCAGCTGATTTATCATGTCCCACAATTCAGCAGGAAGTTGCGGAGGGAGTAGATCAAAATGTATCTCAGAACCAGAATCTGAGTCATAGGAATCCTTATAATGATAATTGACATCAAAGATCATGCCCTCTCCAGGCTCTAGGTCATACAGGAGTATTCGTGAAAGTAGAAAATCTGTGGGGAGGTCACTAAAATCCTCATCAGAAATTACTTTGTCCTCATCAGTATTCATCACTGATTCATCGGAGGCTGACTCTTCAGGCTCGGGGTCGAGCCATTGACTAGGATGATAGGTGCATCCCAAGCTCATTCTGCTCAATGCTTCACCCTCATATGCATTGAGCTCCTTAGTAATTCCTACCTCATGTAGCATATTTATTTCTTCGTTCGAGTTATCCATAGCTACTTCTAGTCTTCGGATGTCAGGATCAGGGATAGAAAGTGTCATCTCAGAGTCTCTAGCATCCGAATTAGGGATGTAGGTGAAAGAAGAAGAGTGTAGATCAGAAGATGTTGGCTCTAGCACAGGTTCACCTACAGTGGGAAGTTGCCTAGATTGATTAGTAGTGTCGCATGTAACGTTTGCCTCAAGATCCATATCCTCAACTGGGTCTACTTCCCTTATCTCGGTTGGGCTTTCTAACACATGAGGTATCTCCCAGGATTTAGGATAATCCGATTGTGGCTCAGTCCTAGAGATATCAGTCCTTTCCTCCTCAATTTCTTGAATGGAGTTCTCAGATGAACCCATTAGGCATACTTCTTGCTCCTATCTCATATCCAAGCTAGGTTCTTCTTCCCCTGCATGATTTTCAAGCATCTGCCCCCGAGAATCTTCTATGTGTCCTTCCAACGTAGTCGTGTCAGATTCTTTGAGGTCTTCTAGGTTATTTTCCACTTGATATCTCAAAAGTAGTAGTTCTTGAGTTTCCCGATTTTGTCCCATTAGCCTTGTCATCTTTGCTGTTTCCCGAAGGAGCTCCATCACAGCTTATTGATGCGGAATCCAGCTTTGTCTTTGGTTCGGCTCAATGATAGCCTGGATTTTGTCTAGATAGGATGTGGCCTTTTCCTTAGCGCTTGCTATAGCTCTCTGTATTCTGTAATGCGGCCGCATATGCACCGGTAGCTCTTCAGGGGTTCTAGGGGGTGAATCAGGTCTACCCATATTCCATGGGTGAGAAGTAGAAGTATGAAATCCATATCCTGGGTTATAAGACGCGGTCCTTTGAGGGACCGACTGGTATGGGTCATAATATCCAGGGTTAGGAAATGGGTTAACCATTTCGGTAACCCGAGGGGAAGGATCAGGCGAAGCGAAAAGTCATCTTCGCGACTTTGGGTTCTGATCCCAAGGTTGAGCTGATTCAGTGACCTGGGCTCTCAGATAAGCTCGTGGGTCCAGCTCTCATGGATCCTAATTAGGTCCAGATCAAGGGTTAGCCATTGCAGCTAAGCAGATAGAAGTGACTTGCCTCCTAGGGAGCGACTCCCAAGGTCCAATCAGTCGAGGTCTGAGTGACCTCCTTCCTTGCATACACCACCCAACCCCTGGGTTAGAGTAGCCAAGCAGGACAAGGCTAAGGCCCTATCAATCAAATGGTCCTTATGGATCAGGTGACCAAATTTTTCGTTAGAAGTTTGAATTCCTAAAGAGAAGTTTGTCATTCAACCGACTGAAAGTGATTCCCGCCTCTCAGGTCAACCCAGCCAGTCTGGTTACGAGGAGACTAAGGGGAAGGTTCTTCCTTTGGCTTACACCTTCCGTTCCGTTAACCCCTGAGCCTCGGTCGTTTGACACTGCCCTGCAGACTTAGTCACCAGGTTTTGCAAGAGAGGTTAAAAACACCCAGTAGTGTGACAACGAACTCGGGTTGATTTCATGTCTTAAAGTTAATTTTAACCCATTTTCTTCAGTGGGGTTTGTGGTGAGTGGCTCACAAGGTGACCAACCTCACCGGCTAAGCACTAGACTTGATTAAGTCTAGGTTAGCCCAAAGTGTGGTCTCTAAGTTGTAACCCCAAAGATTCAACCTAAGTTTCATGCACCTCTAGGTTTTTTTTTTTTTCAGCAGACCACAAAAGTAATGTTCGTTCTCTAATAGTAATTGAAATCCAATTAACTTAAAATTTTGCGAGTAGATTCCTTTTTTAATTATATTTCTAGATAATTTTTTTGTAGTATTTACTATTTCAAAAAAATTTTTAAGCAATTTTGAACGTCAGGGGGTCAGATATGGAATTTTGATCCCTGGTCAATTTTTCATTTTGAAATAGTACCAATTGACCTTCAAAAATTCAGGAAAAATATGGAAAATAAATCCAATTAAATCAGCTTTCAAACCCCACCATTTTTAGTCAAAACAGACTCACGGATTGCTCAGAATTGCTTTCTGAAATTTGAAAAATTTTGAATCTAAGTCAATCTATCCCTTGCGCACTTCATGAATTTTTAAAAATTGTATACTTGGAATTGTTTCAAAAGAACAGTGGCATTTGAAAGATGGTTTGAAAATAAAAGTTTTGGCCTAAATCTCAAAATTTTTCACTTAATAATTTTTCAGTAATCAAATTTTTAATTCAGACTTGAAATCTAGCCAAAAACAAGAAGATGGTAGAAAAGCTTTTAAAGAGGTATGAACTTGAATCTAAGCTTTCCACCAAAAGGAAGAAGTTTTTTTTTTTCAAAAGTTTTGCACGTTTTTTTATTTGCAAAGAATTTTTCAAAAGATTCAAAGAAAATATCTTTTTTTTTCAAATTAACCTAGATTCGAAAGGAAACCTAATCTAGATCTTTTCTCAAAATTTTTCTTTTTATTTTATTTTTATTTTTTTTACAAAAATGAGTAAAATATATATATATTTTTTTTCAAAGAATTTTTCAAAGGAAATTGTAAAAAGTAAATCTACTCCTACGGTTCAGAAAAAAAAACTAACATAAGGGGAGATGATGTGCACCTAACTTTTTCTTTTCTGCACTCAATGTGTGCGCAGATCCCATTTTTCTTTTATTTTTCCTGCACATAAAAAATAAAGTAGAGAGAAATTTGTCAGTGATAGTTTCAAAGATTGAAATCATATAAAATGACGCTGCCTGCCCAGCAACGACGCCATCTGACGGAAAGACATATTCGTGCATTTGAAAGTTGTCGGAATCGTAGTATAGTTGCACAAAAACGTTCGTCAAAAATAAGTTTGTAAAAATTACGAGACTTGCATCCCGGTTGTTCGCCTCTCGGAGGCATTTGTTCTACTTTAGAATTCGATCTTATACCGCTCTACTCTATTTAAAAACGCACGCCGGTTTCCAATCTCCTGATTAAGATTTCACCACTTCCATTATGAACTCTGATTACGTGCGCATGTGTTAAGTAAATCACAAAGGTGAACGTGTGACTTTCTATGCGCACGATTCTGGGGAGGTGGTGACTATTTATGGAAAATGCGTCTATCGTTAGATTCTCTATATTTTTGGGAAACGACATGCTTGTTGCAGAATAGATAAACAATTGAAAACAGGCAACTTGGATCATGCAAACATGATAGCAATCAATAAGCTCATGGTGATTTCAAAACATGGAGTTATATATATATATATATAAATGCATTTCATTCATTCCATTGTAGAGTTGTTTGCAATAAGGACTGTAGAGGAAAGCTTATACTTAAATGCTTAAAAAGTAAATCTAGGTACCAGAAAACTATCGTATACATGAATCTACGGGGGGATTTTGCATGCATCATTCAGGGAGAATAAGGACTACACTACTAAGCAGTAATAGAAAGCAGTAAATCTATGAAGAGCATAAACTACTAATCTAGAGCTAGCAGAACAAAAGGGCATTTAGGGGTGGTTCCTGATGGCCTTGGAATGGTCAGAAGGAGAATGAGGGGCGGCCAATGTAGCTTAGGCCAACCCTTGGAGAGAGAGAGGGGTGATCCATCATCCAGGCATGATGTCCTCCATGGTGGTAGTGAGCTCGTGGAGGTGGAGTGGCTAGCTAAGTGGAAGTGGGCGTGAATGGAACCAATGGAGCAATGGGTGTGAATTGCTAGGGAAGTGAATGGATGCACTTGGCCGCCCATGGGGTCTTTTTATAGACTCAAGGGCCTCTCACCACAGAGGTGTGGAACTCTCTAGAGAGAGTCCAAGAGTGGACAGCCATGGGAGGATAGAGGTACCTTTTGTGATCCAAAAAATGTGGATCTCAATTTGAATGCCTCTTGGTTGCTAAATTTGGCAACCAAGAGGTGGCGCCACTTCAAGAGGGTTCTAGAGAACTCTAGAGAAGTGTGTGTGCGTGAATGGGTGGGTGTGTGTGTGTGTGTGGTCGTGCTCTAGGTGTCTAAGAGGTTTAGGTTAGGTCTTAAGGGGTTTGGGCAAGTGTATGCCTTGAATTAGGGTTACAAACCCTAATTGCTAAGGGAAAAATGCAATTAACTTAACCTAAGTTTAATTGAATGAGTGTGAACCTAATTGAGAGTGAAATAACTCAATTAGGTTGGGTTTAGGTCAATTGAACTCTCACCAAGTCCAATTGAACTTGTGTGGGTTGAGATCTAAGCTCAATTGAACTCAATGAGTCCAACTGACTTAGGTGAAGGTAATTGACTTTGATCTAAGTCAATTGGGTTTGGTTAGGACCTAATTAGGTCCTTAGGTAGGTCTAGAGGTGATGTACTAGGGTTAGGATACCTTAATTTAGGTTCCTATAGGGTTGGGAGTAGGTATAGGGAGCCAGAGATCCAAGATCAAGACTTGAATCTCAAAATAGGGATTGGAGACCAGTACCAGACGTCCAATAATGTTATCAGATGACTTATACTCAAAAATCAGAAGTCTAGACTTCAGTTCTGGACGTCCAATCTGAGTTAGGGGGAAATCGAGGTTCTGTTTCGGGTATTCTGCAGAAATTGGACGTCTGACAAAGTGTCTGGATGTCCAATAACACTGCAAAAGTGGGTTTGAGGTGTGAGAGAGTTGGCTAAGGGTCCTGGACGTCGTATAACTTATCTGGACGTCCAGATAAGGGCTGGAACTAGGGTTTTAGGGCTTCCTAGGGTGTTGTGACCTAATCTAAGGGTGGCTAAGGCTTGGGGAAGTCTCTAGGCTATCCTAGGGCTAGGATGGACCTAAGCTCTTCACATTTTACTGCTTTATTTCTACTTAATAGAATAGAAAACCTTTAACTGCCTTACATTATTATTCCTACATCTAAACTAAGCCTTCTGCTCCAACTCTGCTGCAACTCCCGTTATTCCTGATCCAGCTTCAGATCCTGCTCCATATCCAGCTCCTGATCAGCTTATTGCCTGCAATCGACATAATGCACTTAATCAGCACATTATAACATTATTTCATGCATAGCTAAAGAAAAGCAGTAAAGATGCAGATAATGCGTATGCATGCATGAATAACCCTAACTTATGCTAAGTCCTAGCTTAATCTAGGTTAATTAAGACCTATGATTGCTGCGCAATCACTCCTACAGTGCAACCCAGTTGCTGCACGCCCCTCTCCATGCGCCTCACCTCCAGCAGCACGCACCTCGTGCGCACCCGCACTGCTTTAGCTCAGCGCCCTTCAGCTCCACCGCATGCAGTCACCTCCGGCAGCATCGCCACTCCCGCGCCTACCCATCTGCATGCGTCCACATCCCCCTACGTGCTCCTGCTGCTCTGCTTCCATCCCGCGTGCACCTCCCCTCGCTGTGCCTCACCTATTGCCACATGCACCACGCATAGTATCGCCCTCCAGCACGTGTAGCATTGCACTCTAGCACCCGCCACGTGCCCTCCAATAGTAGAGCACGCACTCCTCGCAGCAACCGAACCTCACCTCCAGCCACGTGTGCAGAGCGCGCGCTACTCTAGCTGCTCCGCCCGCACGTAGCGTGCGTCCTCCAGCACCCTTCAGCAGCTCCATTGCCATGCACAAGAGCAATAGCGACAGCTGCCACTGCCGCTTCTCTCCTCCGTCCAGCCTGCCCAAGCCATCTCGCGATGTGCCGCTGCCACCAGTGTGAAGGCCTCGTCCGACTGACCTTTTCCCAGAGTAGCTCCTCGAATGAGCCTCTCTCCCATGAGCGAGGAGGAGAGAGCCATAATCCTCTGTTTTTGTGTTAATTTCTATTTATGGAAATTTCCATTGTCAACATTCATTTTTTTGATTTCTTGGATTAATTAAATTGTGGTGAATTTATGGCTTTATGTTTATTCTTCTAGAAAATTGTTAAGCCTTATTGATTCATTTCTATATGCATTACATTTAATTTTGAATTACATTTTAGTATGCATGCAAGTGAAAAGTACATGGCATACCCTTGCACATAGATAATTTTCTTACAGGAAAATTACGTCAACAACCCTTAACTTCTCCATAAATTTAAGGTTTACATTCAGAGCGACATGCATTGTTTGATTTGGCGAGTATTTTAGTGAACTCGATTTCTACCTAATTGTGAGTTTAAATAGGTCATTGCCTCCCTGTGGACACGACCCGCTCTTCTGTGAGTGGTTTAATGTTTATTTTAATTATTTTGTTAAATGGTTTTCCACCACTTTGTTACTAAAATGACAAATCATCTTAATCATATTATTCAAAAGTGAAAATTGACTTACCAGGGCCCACCACATTCCATAAGCAATACAATCGTAAGCCTAAGTTAAAATTGATTAGATGTTCTCCTTAAGGACTGATTCGCCCTTCGGGGCCCAGATTGAGATTGTTCACGATTAACCTTCTTCTACTAGTCAATCTGATGTCAAGCTAGGGGAGTAGAATCGAACGATTGTGGCTGGGGGATAAAATAGGAACCGAAGGTACAAGCTGAAGGAAGAACCTTCTCCCCAGTCCCTCCTTCTAGCTGGTTGGATTGACTGGATACAAGTAAAGTAAATCGTCTATAATCTTAAGATGGATTCTTAGAGTCTGTAGATCCTTAGGCTATCCAACTTAAGGACAGGCTTGTTTTGCTGTGTTGCAGGGTTCTTATCCCCAGTCCTTCTGACCTCTTTCTAGTTTATGCTTGGAAGGAGGTCATTGAATCCCTGATTAGAAGGACCATTAGAGTATTCTAGGGGACGTAGATTGAATTTTGGCCAAATTGATCCCATGGCCGATCAACAACCTCCTATGCCTCAGAATCAACAGGAGATGTTTCAAGGGAAACTGAAACAAATGCAGAGAATGCAAAAATGGTTCCAAAGAATGCATGGTGCTTAGCCCTTGAAGGATTTTTATGATCCATCAAATTACGGGAACATCCCAATGTCCAAATTCCTGTCGGAGACGTAGAAATCAAGCCCCAGGTGTTAAGCCTAATCAACACTTTCATGGGCTTGGCTCTAAAGACCCATTTCAGCATTTGGAGGACTTGACCACTTTGGTCCAGACCACCAAAGCGTGAAACATGAATGAAGAGCAGATGATCATGAGGCTCTTTCCCCACTCTCTTAGGGATAAAGCCGCTCATTGGTACAGGACCATAGGAAGGCCGATCACAACATGGAACGATCTAAAATTGGCTTTCCTGAAGAAATTCTTCCCTGTCGAATGTACCAATGCTCTGAGACGGACGATTACTACCTTCACCCAGTGGCTGGGGGAGTAGTTTCATGCTGCCTAGGAGCGATTCCAGGACTCATTGTGGAAGTGTCCACACCACGAGGTGCCGAAATGGTAGCTCGTGCAGATCTTTTACCACGAGTTGACTAAGCAACTCAGAAATCACATGGACGCTTCTTGTGGAGGCAATTTCCTCAACAAAGATGAAGATAGCGCACATGATTTGTTTGAGGAAATGAGTAAAAATTCAATCAATCATGCCTCCATGGATACTTTTAGCCAGTCCCAACAACCCAGATCTAATGTTAATGAGGTCCACGACTCTCATTCATTTGATATGGAACTGATTTGTAATAAACTAGATAAGGTGGACCTGGTTTATGAAAGGATGGAGGAGTAGATGGCGGAAAACTTTGCAAACAGTTCTCGATCCACTCAATCCCAGAATTCGAGATTCCATTCTTTGTGAGCTCCTTTTGCATGAGAGTTCGTCAATCAACTAGATGTGGCTCAACCTGTAAGCCAACATTACTCGGAACCCTACGGGTTCCAAACTGGGGCCTTTGATCGCAGTTTCTCTGATCCCTCCCTTTCTTTTTCTCCATCCTCACCCTATGAGGAAATCTATGCTATACAGGAGAATGTTAGGTCCAACCCTTACTCCAATGCTTATAATCTAGGTTGGAGGAGCCACCGTAACTTCTTCTGGAAAAACCCGAGGCAGCAGACCCAATTCCAACCTAGCAACTATGCTCCGCAAAGACCAATGGATCAGGGTCATGTTTACACTCAGCTACCCCCGAATTAGGTCAATCATGCAGCTTGTAATGACTGTCAACCCATAGAGCAGGCTAATTTGAACCGTCAGATGGTAGAGAAGCAAGGATCTATGCTCCAACTTATGCAGCAATTGAAAACCTTGCTGGACAACTTGCAAACCGAGTTTATTGCTAATTCCTGTCAAACCAGATCTTTGCCATCTCAACACATACCCAACTAGTGTAATATACAAAATCAAGGCAATCAAGCCCAAGGGTACAGGAATCAGAGGGACCCACACACACATGCTTAGGTGGTTGAGCAGGGTCCTTCCTCTTTTGCTTCTTCATCAAATTCGAGGTTTATAGCTAATGAAGCCCCTCCAATCTTTCTTAACCCTCCCCACGACCCAAACCCTTATGCATCTGCTAACTCTGTTACCTTGAAGAGTGGAAGGCAAACCCAGGACGCACAACTACCCTGTTCTGATCTACCAAATCCTGGAGAGCCTAAGGAGAGAAAGGAAAACTCTGAAGAAGAAATCAAGGCTCAGGAACCTGATTCCGAAGATCTAACTCATGTTCCTTTTCCTGAGCCTTGATTGAAAATAGGAAGAAGAAGCCTGTTGATAGTAACGAGGAGCTCTTGAATATATTAAAGAATGTTGAAATCAATATCCCTCCCCTCAACGCTATCAAACACATATCAACTTACACTAAATTTTTAAAGGATTTATGCACACAGGAGAGTAAGTCAAGGGAATCTGTTCTAAGGAAGGTGGTACTCTCCTAGCAGGCTAGTTCTGTTATCCTGCATCACCTTCCTTCAAAAAGAGAGATCCAGGTGCCCCTTTGATTTCTTGTGCCATCGGAGATTACACCTTTGATAGGGCACTAATGGATCTAGGTGCATCCATTAAACTAATTCCGACTTCTCTTTACAAGAAGTTTGGATTTGGTGAACTTCGGCAGACCTCAGTAATGCTACAGTTAGCAGACCATTCGATCACCAATCTGAGAGGTGTTATTGAGGATGTTATTGTCAAGGTTAAGAACTTCTATTTTCCTATAGATTTCCTTACCCTTGACATGGATGTACTTGAGAATTTAAGGAACATGCCTATCATTCTGGGGCGTCTGTTCTTGGCTACCGCTAAGGCCAATATCAACTGTGAGAGTGGTAGTATGGAAATCACCTTTGGGGATCAAAAATTGAAATTGGATATTTTTAAGGCGATTAACAAATTTGAGGATTGTGGATTTATAGAGGAACTTGAGGAAGATAACGTGAACATTGAGACATGTATGGCTGTTTTTGCAATTAAGAGTTCCTCCTGTCTTGATGATTTCGATCCGCAACCCCCTACGGCAAACTCGCCACATTTTGAAGAGGTTATTGATTTTGTTCACTTTCAACCTCTTCCTCTTGATGAATCTTCATTAACATCATCCTTACCTTCCATCCTAAACTCGCCCCAGCCCGAACTGAAACCATGCTTGATAGTTTGAAATATCAGTTTTTGGGACCTTAAAAGACACTCCTTATGATTATCAGTGCTAGGTTAACTAAGGAGCAAGAGATTAAATTGATCACGGTCCTAAAAGAGCACAAGGAGGCAATTGGTTGGACCATCCATGACCTTAAGGGGATCGAGCCATCTTACTGCAATCACAGAATATTCATTTTTTGAAACATTGAGGAAAGCTATTGTGAAACGATAGCAATCTGGAGGGCAATATATTTCAGATCAAACAAAACATTACAAAATAGATCCCCAACTGTGTATGAGGGACCGGCATTCATTTACAATTTTCTCACATCTAACCGGTCTCTCCTGAAAAAACTTTTCATTTTGCGCCCTCCACACACACCATAGAGTGGCAGCCATACCCCTATATGGCCGTCTAGGAGTAATGAACCTCTGGCAAAGGGAATCTTAGCTGGAAAGAGGTTCTAGGCAAATCGTGCTCCAAATCTTGTCTGTGACTAAGCAAGAGGAAAAAATATGCGACATACTGTCAGCATGTAAACCACAGAGATGGCAAGCATTCAAAGTAGTCCCCATTCTTCTATGTCAAAGATCACTAGTGATCAGGCCTTCCCGTCTGCAAAGCCACAAGAAGATTTGAACCTTCAAGGGGATTTTCAATAGCTATATTTTCTTGTCAATTGGGTCACTCTCCATCTCAGTGTTTGACCTGATGATCTTCTCATAAGCCTGCCGCACTGAAAATACTCCATTCCAGCCATAAGTATCAGCCACATTAAACCTAGGATGCACCTGCTGTAGTGTAGCCATCAGGTTCTACCTATCTTCCCATAAACGAGTGCCAGATCTGCAATGTTCCTATCCTTCCAGCCTCCAGCACCCCTCTGCAGTAGACCACAGACTGCTGACTTTAGCCTCCTTATCTGCAGCAGCAGCATAAGCCCTCGGATATGCATCTTTCAGAATCCCCAAACCTGACCAATGCCCATTCCATAGACTGAAATCACTGCCATCTCCAAGTCTAGGCTGCAGCAGATGCCAATTGTTGCTGATTGCAAAGGTAACTAATCTCCAAAAAGGGGAAGGTTTCATTGGTTGTAGCCTCTTCAGAGCACTATTAGATCCCCCATAGCTGTCTTTGATTAAGTCTGCCACCAAATCCTCCTTGCAATCCAGAATCTAGATGGCCCACTTAATTATCAGGGCTTCATTGAACTCCTTGAGTGCCTTAATCCCCATACCACCTGTCTCCTTTGGCCTGCAAATCTTATTCCATTTGATGGGCTGCATAAAACCACCCTCATGGCTAGCTCATTTCCAAAAAAATCTTTTCCTCATAACATGCAAACGTTTCCAAATAGACTTCGGGGCCTTAAAAATGCTAAAGTAAAAGACCGGGATGGATGTTATGACCGAGTTAAGGAGGATTAATCTCCCATCCTTTGACAAGAATTTACTACTCCAGCCTTTCAACTTGCTAGAGACCTTATCAAACAAGATATTCCAATCATTTTTCTTAAGCTTTGCAGCTCTCAAAGGCAGTCCTAGGTACCTCATTGGTAGTTTAGCTCGAGGTGATCCCAATGTATTCTCCAACTCTTGCTCCTGCTCATGCATGCCAAAACTTATCAAAGTAGACTTTTCCTTGTTTAATTTCAGGCTTGAAATGTCCCCAAAGATCTTTACCAACAGCCCTAGAGCATGTGCAGCAGGCTTCGTCCCTTCCACAAAGAAGATCATGTCATCTGCATATTGCAAAATGGGGGCCAAGGTTCTCCTGTTGGACAGTGAATACCCTCTAAGTATCCCCACCTCTGCCAATCTGCATGCATACCATGCAAGCCCATCCACTGCAAGGTTAAAGATCCGGGGGGCTAGAGGGCTAAAGGGCATCCTTGTCTAACCCCATGTTGAGGTTGAATCCAAACACCGCATGGTTTCCCATTGATCAGTGGAGAAAAGGAGGCAGTTGTGATACAACATTTCATCCATTGGATCCACACAGGAGGAATTCCTCTCCTTTTAAATACCTCCCAGAGATATGACCAAAAAATTGAATCATATAGCTTTTGAAAATCAACTTTCCACATGAATGCCTTGCACTTCCTTCTATGCCATCCACTCACCATTTCCTGAGCCAAAATGAAGGATTCTTGGAGTGATCTATTGGGCAGAAAGGCAGATTGCACTGGATGGATTAGGCTCTACAGAATAGTTCTCAATCGGTTAGCTAATATCTTTCTCACTACAAGGTAGATGGAATTTGATAGTGAGATCGGCCTAAAGTATGAAAACTTCTCTGCTCCTAATGACTTAGGCAGTAAGAATAGATATGATTTGTTGATCTTTTCAAAACCAACATTTCCCTTCTCAAATTCTCTAATGACTTCCATCACTTCCTTGCCCACCACACTCCACATCTCTTTATAAAAGAAAACCTGTATCCCATCAGGGCCTGGGGAACCTTCCATATTAAGCTCTTTAATTGCCTGCAAGGTCTCATGTTCAGTGATGGTTGTTGTCAGTTGAGAATCCTGTTCACTTGTCACACCAGGCGCATCATTTCCTGCCATTCTCCATTCCCCCCTCTTAATTGCCCGAGAGGCATCCCTATAATATTTGATAGCTTCTGACCTTATCTCTTGACTAGATGAGATCTTGTGTCCATCGCTAAGAATAGAAGAGATAAAATTTGCACACCTCCGAGAGCTAGCCGCAAGATGGAAGAATTTCGTGTTGGCATCTCCCTCCTTAAGCCATAATTGTCTTGATCTCTCCCTCCAATCAATCTCTTGTTTAAGATCTTCATCCAATATCATACCTTGCCACATCTTCCTATCTGTAAGTTCTTCCTCTGATAAAAGACCTGCTGCTTCCTTAGAGTCCAGCGCCTGAATGTTACTCAAAGCCTCTATCCTCCTTTGCTGCCTTACCATGTTCACAGTAGTGCCATACTCTTTTATGACTGTGTGCAAAGCAGATAGCTTGGATGCCAATCTGACAGTAGTAGAGCCCTCCACCTTTTTAGCTTGCCACCAAGAACTAACCATCTGATAGAACCCCGATTCGTTCAGCCATGATAGAATATTCATGGAAGATGGATCCCGTGCTTCTCGCCAGATGCTAAGGAGATTAAACCCTAATATGCTAGAGGTGGTCAAGAAGGAAATAATTAAGTGGCTCGACGTAGGAATCATTTATCCAATCTCATATAGTCCTTGGGTAAGTCCAGTGCAAATTGTTCCAAAGAAAGCCAGGATTACTGTTGTGACTAATGAGAAAGGAGAATCTGTCACAACTCGTTCAAATTCCTCTTGTAGGGTCTGTATTGATTACAGGAAGCTAAACATAGCCATGAAAAAAGATCTTTTCCCTTTGCCCTTCATCGATCAAATCCTTGAAAGACTAGCCAGGAAAAGTACTTCTATTTCCTAGACAGTTACTTGGGATACAATCAAGTCCTTATCCATCCTGAGGATCAGAAAAAAATGACCTTCACTATCCCTACTGAACCTTTGCTTTCCGTAGAATGCCATTTGGCTTATGCAATGCACCTGCGACTTTTCAAAGTTGTATGCTAGCTATATTCTCTAACATGGTGGGAGAGTTTATGGAAGTCTTCATGGACAATTTCTCTATTTTCGGAAAATCGTTTGATTCTTGCCTGGCTAATCTTGAATGATACTTAAAAGATGCATCAAAACAAGATTGGTCCTTAGCTAGGAAAAGAGTCATTTCATGGCACAAGAAAGCATCATCTTGAGTCATGTAATCTCTGAACGGGGAATTGAAGTTGATAAAGATAAGGTTGATGCTATCTCCAAACTTCCTCTTCCCACATCTGTCAAACAAATTTGATCATTTCTTGGTCATGTGAGATTCTATAAGAGGTTCATCAAGGACTTCTCTAAGGTTTCTTGCGCTCTGAGCAACCTTCTCGCCAAAGATATGCCATTTGATTTCAATGAATCATGTTGTAAGGCATTTGATTTTCTAAAAACGACAGTCATTTGTGCTCCAATGTTGCAACCACCGGTTTGGACAGTCCCATTTGAGATCATGGCCGACGCTTTTGATTATGTGGTTGGGGCTGTTTTGGGTCAAAAGATTGACAGGAAGCCCTCTGTCATCTACTACACTAGAAAAACTTTGGACAAGGCTTAGAGGAATTACACTGTTACTGAGAAGGAATTGCTAGTTGTAGTATTTGCTTTGGAGAAATTCAGGGTTTATCTCTTAGGGTCTCCGTCATAATTTACACCGACCACTCAGCCTTTAGACATCTCTTGGCCAAAAAGGATGCCAAACCTTGGCTTATCCAATGGATTCTTTTGCTTCAAGAATTTGATCTTGAAATCAAAGATAAATCTGGGGCACAAAATGTGGTGGTCGATCATCTTTCGGGACTTCTAAGTGATTCTTCTCGTTCGAATATTTCAATTGCTGATACTTTTTTGGCTGAAACTATTCTTACAATATCAGGTGTCCAAACGCCGTTGTTTGCAAACATTGTAAATTATTTGGCGTTGGTCAAATCCCCCAGGATTAGACCAAGCAACAACGAGATAGACTGAAATCTGAGGCCAAATATTACTTCTGGGAGGACCTTGAACTGTCCTACAGCTGCTCTGATCATATTATTCATCAATGTGTTCTAGAGAATGAATTCCAAAGTATACTTGAGTTTTGCCATGCATTTACGTGTGCTGGCCATTTCTCTGGGAAAAAGATGGCTGCAAAAATTTTGCAATCTAGATTCTATTGGTCGTCTTTATTCAAGGATGCCCAGGAATTCTCAAGGTCGTGTTTCGGATGCCAGGCACTTGGGAGCATAACCAAGAGAGATATGATGCCTCTAAACCTGATTCTTCCCATCAAAATCTTCGATGTTTGGGGCATCAATTTCATGGGACCCTTCCTCCCTTCATTTGGACACCAGTACATTCTCGTCATTGTTGATTACGTGTCCAAGTGGATTGAGGCTATTCCCACCTGAACCAATGACCACAAGGTGGTCATCAATTTCTTCAAGAAGAACATCTTCAGTTGGTTTGGGATTCTGAGGGCCATCACCAGCGATGGTGGTACTCATTTCACTAATACCCAGTTTCGTAGTTTATTGGCAAAATATGTGGTAAATCATAAAATCTCCACACCTTACCACCCTCAGACGAATGGACAGGCCGAGATCTCCAATCGGGAGATCAAGAATATTCTGCAAAAAATGATTAGGCTTGATCATGAAGATTAGACACAAAAGCTTGAGGATTCTCTTTAGGCCTACTGTACGGCATACAAAATGCCTACCAGCATGTCACTGTTTCATCTGGTGTATGGAAAGGCATGCCATTTACCCATAGAGATTGAACATTGGGCATTCTGGGCTATCAGGTAGTGTAATTTGGATTTTAGTTTAGCTGGAAAGACCAGGTGTTGATGCGGCTAGATCGTGTTTTAACAATTAATGCGTTGCAATATAGACAAACTTTCCGTGAAAACAAATAAAGATTTTATAACTCGAAAATCGGAGTATCCGAGGTTGAACATAGGGAGCAATCTAAGTACTCTCAAAACTTGAGAACACAACTTTTTAAATAAATGACTAGTTCAATAAGATTGTTATAAAAAGAAATTGCTTAAAGGGAACAAAAATGGACATCTGATACAATATCAGACGTCTTAAAATAAAGCTCCTTCTCTTCTCTTCCCTTTCTACTTCTGTTTATTTCTTTTCTTCCTGTGACCAAGGTCTGACTTTCTTCTTTCTTTTCTTTTCCTTTGCCTTCTTGAGTCTTCGTCTGCCCCTTGTCTTCTTCAGTTCTGTTCTCCTTGGCCTTGCTTCTTCTTCTCTGCCTTCCTTGGTTATGTTCTTCTTCTCTGCCTTGCCTCTCTTCTTCCTTGCCTTTCTTTCAGAGCCTCCTTCCTTCTTTCTTCTATTTCCCCTTGGCGTTTGTTCTTCTTTGCCTTGCCTCTCTTGCCTTTCTTTCTTGGATGCAGAGCTTCCTTCTTTCTTGCAGCGGCTAAGTCCCTATGTCCTGCACACACTATACGCACAACAAAACCTAACCCTCTACCTGTGTGTCTCTCTTTCTCTCTGTGTAAACCACTCTCAGCATGCTCTCCCAGAGCCGGGTAAACGGGTCGGATCGGACGCCAGGGACCAGGCGCACCGGCGTGAGGGTGGTGCGCGAGGTGTGCTCAGGACAGGGTCGGGTCGGGTCCCACCAGATCTGCATGGTGAACTCGTGGATGAGGCGCAGTGAGATAGGTGAGGGACCTCACCCCAAGTGTAACTGGAGGCGAAGAGCGTATATGACAAAAATAATATAAAGGGTGTCGGTGCGTCGTGGCTTATCGATGTGGAACTAAAGCCCACTAATTTCCTTCGCGCATCCGCAGTAGACCGCACCTTCAATTCCTCAACTGCATGCTCCGTTGGCTTCACTTGCTGGGTCAGCTACCTTCGCACAGCCTTCCCAAATTCGCAGCACCAGGAGCCCTGAAGTCCTGAGGCCTGGAGCGAGCGTGGAGCTTCGTCGAGTCGCCGTCAATGGCGGCTGGAGCGTGGAATCTGTCAGACACAAAAATAGCCTTGTGGCCTAATCAGATCACCTGGGGACCTTCGCCGTGTCACGGTGAAGGTGTTGAGCTATGTGGTAGGCCGCGGGGTGGCCTAGGAGTGAGTGCCTAGGTCGCTCTGTGGCCGGACGGGTGGGTGTGTTCGGGGGCTTGTTGTGGTGGTGTGGCAGGGCTGTGGATGAGTGGAGGGAGCTTAGTGAGATGAGGCAGAGGTTATGTGATGGTTGGCGAGATGTGTGGGGCTGCGGAGTGACGGGAGCATCTCGCCGGAGGGTGGCCGAAGATGAGGAAGGTGGCGGTGGATAGGAACGGTCGAGGGTCGATTGAGTGAAATAAAGTGAGGAAATGAAAGAGGGGAAGATGGGGAACTTCTCTGGACTGTTGGGAGAGAAAGGGGGCAGCGGAGTCAGACGGCTCGTTGTTGCCGTCGTCGGAGAAGATAACCCTGAGGGAGATAACGCCGATGAGGAGGAGGTCGGGGAAACGTGCGCTTGGTGCGGCGCGACGCGGGAATATGAGGCGAAGTAGACTCTGCTGCTGGTATGGCAGCAGAGCGACGAGAAGGAGGAGAGGTAATCACCAGAGCTTGCGGGTTTCTTGGCCGGAGAGAGGAGAGAAGAAATTTGGAGGATTCTACCGCCAAGACAAGACTGAGAGATTTCGCAGAGGGTCGGAGGTTTTTTTATAGGTGCTGGTCGAGCTTTCTGCTGCGTGGAGGGCAAGCTTTTGGCCACCGTTGTCTCACCGGAGAAGGAAGGTGGTTGGGATCCAAATCTCTCGTGCGTTCGCACGAGAGATTGGAAAGGAATCAGAGAACAAGATCAGGCTTAGATGGAAGGGGATTCCTCAAAGAATCTCCCTTCCAATTCTGGGAGGAGATCTTTGAGGGATTTGAGCGTATCCCCCCTGTCAACCTCATTGGAGAAGATTCTTCCGCAATAATGGTAGAAGGACTTGATTGTAAGATTGGCGAGAAAGCTAGGGGGGTTTATATGATGGTTTTCAAAAGATAGGGACCAAAATGTGATTGGTGTACTAAATTGCAAAGTAGGTCAAGATGACCTCCCCTTAGGTCAAAATTTTGGTACAAACCTAATTTGGACCTAAGGAATCTAATGGAGAAGTTGGATTTTTGGTTTGACCACGTTTGACTGGACATTTTGCATGAAAACCCAAAATAGATCAATTGATGAGCTAGGACCCTATTCTAGGTCAAACTAGGTTCCAAAGGCCAATTTGAATGTTATAAATCATAAGGGATATTTTTCCATGATTTTTAGAGGGTTTACCACGTCTGTTTTAGGATTACAAGATGTCATTTAATTCCTGGATTGCACATGAACCCATTTCTGATTGATTCAACCCACTTTTTATCTCATTTAGACCATTTGACCTATGCTCTGTCTCTGAGAAATTCTGTTTATGTACTGCAATGGTAAAATTGTAGTTTTAACCTTTATTTCATATTTTCTTCTCAGAACACTTATTCCTCCAATTAAGCCCTCTTCTAAGTCATGTAGGAGCTTTTATTCTCTTTATTAGGTCAAAATGAGCTAGTTATGGCTCATGATGAGGCTCTCATCACCAGGAAACTCCAACTATCTAAGTTGGAGGATCTTAGAAATGATGCGTACAAGAATGCCAAGATCTATAAGGCTCGGACCAAAGCTCTTCATGACCAATTGATATCCTGCAAGTGCTTTGAGTTGAATTAGAAGGTTTAGCTCTTTGATTCTCAACTTAAGCTCTTTCCTAGCAAACTTAGGTCAAAATGGAATGGCCCGTCCATCGTTGATCAGATATTTCCAAATGGAGCTATTCAGATCTCTAACCCAAGGATGGGTAATTCTTTTAAAGTCAATGGTCAATGTCTGAAGCCTTTTGTTGACCGTATTGTTCCAGAACCCATCTAGACATGGTTTCTCTAATTATATCATAATTTCTTTGGCTGGACTTCACCTAGCTGATGGCATTAAACTTAGCATTTGTATAGTATGACTCAGAGCTGACCTAAGCATCATATACAGGTGATATCTTCTTCATTCTACCCTGCTTCTCATGCATTTTATTTTCAATGAGGACATTGCATCAACTAGGCATGGGGGGTGGACTCATTTCTGAATCATTTTGTCAGCTCTATGGAATTCTTGTAAATTTTACTTTTTTTTTTATTACAAAAAAAAAGAAAAAAATGAATTAAAAAAGAATAATTAGGCATTAGAATTTTTCAACCTTAGGGAATAATACTATAGGATTGAACACTTAAACCCTTTAGGTCTTCGGGTTTAATCAGCCTAGGTGTCCACTAAAATGTGGATTTGCTAATCGAGCCCTCACCATTTTGAATTTCCTTCAATTTGGTCAAATAAGTTGGGGTGGTAAGTATATGACTTATCAGCCTGCCCTCTGATTTGAGGGGATTTTAAGTCTAAACATCTACACACTATTTGCACTGACTCGCTTTTTGATGATTTTTATAGAAATTAGGTAGCTAATGAACCTTCTAGGGTGGTATGGCTGGCAAGTTATCATGGGTAACAGCCCATTGGTAGGTTGTCCAAAGCCCAGTCACATGACTATTCCTTTCCTGCTGCCTTTAGGTAAATCTTAGATCAGGGAAGCCACCTACTTAAAGAAAAAAAGAGGAAAACAAAGAAAAAAAAAGAAAAAAATGGAGAAAAGAAAAGAAAAAAAAGAAATAAGCTACACTTCATTGCAAGAGTATGGCTGGCAAGTTATCGTGGGTAACAACCCATTAGTAGGTTGTCCAGAACCCAGCTTAAGAAATGCTCGAATAATTCCAAAACAGTTAGGAAGAAGCGAAGAAGTAGAATAAGCCGAGGAGATATACATTGGGTTTTCACTTGTATTGACCCCATAAAAATAAAGGTAGGGAGAAAGCTATTGGTTGAATAGATATACCTTTAGATAGAATTTCTTTTCAAGGTCACCTAGAGGCGTAGAAACCTAAAGTCTGTTCTAATCATCGATCAGTGAGTCTATCACATTTCACACAAAGATGCTTAGAACTTAGGGTTCTCTTCGAGTCTTAGGTGGGTTGAGTGGCCGTAGAAAGCTTCTCCGAAACCCTAAACTCAAAAATCCAAAAAAATTAGAAAAGAAGAAAAGAAGAAAAAGATCCTCCTTTGAATAAGGCGAGGGCTTGAGGTGGTCTGCATTTTTGCAGACACCCAGGTGTTGTTGTGACTTTGTAGTTCAGGTTCTTAGTAAAAATCTCCTAGTGTTGAAGAATAACTTTTGCCCAAGAAATCTGACCTAATTCTTTTATAAAGAGCATATAGTTTTCGCTAAGGACTAGAAAAAGATAGGCATGAGGGTGTGATGTGCATACATCTGAATAGAAAAAAATGTCTAGTAATGCATGTTCTTAGTATCATATTAGCATCATGCATTATAAATATTGCATAACATGCATCATCATGCATTTAGGTCAAATTGTACAAATTGTATAGTAATTTCTTCTTTTTGGAGGCCAGGGACAAGGCAACTTTTAATTGGAGCCTTGGATTGAAGATCCAACCATACAAATTGGATAAGGGCAATAATCGGAGTTCAACGACTCTAAGATCGCCCTGATTGGACTGCCCTAGCATCAGATATAACCTAAGGAAAATTAGAGATCAAGAGCCAAGATGGTGTCAATCCGCACTTCAGATGACAAGTTCAACCACACGGATGGGTTCGAATCGATGATCGCAGCCTAACAACATGAAAATAGATCCAATCCGACATTCGTGGCACCTTCTACAAGTCACAGAAGATGGACGGCTAAAATGGCACCACGTGGTGCCATCTCGGCAGCCTAAACTGGCCTAGCTAATACACGAAGACTTGCTGCACCTTCTCTTTCCTCAACTGCACCATCACTTCTCAGCTGTTGGATCATCATCCAAGGGCCAAGAATGATCCTCACTCGCCTTCACAACTCCTCAGCTGGGATGTCATGAGTGATCACAACCGTTGGATCAAGATCCAACAGCTATGATCGATGGAGTTGAAGTCATCTTCTCGACAATCCACCATGATAGAGCATTGGTCGTGTACTTGTGGTTGAAGCGGAGGTCGCAGGTTCAAGCCCTGCGCAGCGCAAAATCAAGAGAGCAATGCCTGTGCGGCGAAATCCATTGGTCGGATGAAGCATGAACGATCGATCAAAGTGCGACGTGGCTGCATGAGATGAGCGAGCACTGCACGCGTGATCTCACGCTTGTTGAAAGTGCCATTGAATGCACGTTAAGCGCTGCAGCTGAAGAAGTGGCGCTGAGGGCTTTTAAGCCATCTGATCGCTGGATCGTATGGTTGAGATCTCGTTTGCATGTTTTAGGCATTTGAGATGCTAGGAGGCAAAGGGAAAGAGGCACGCAGGTGGGCACACACATAGGGCCATGATCAGGGCTTTAGTGACACTTTTAATCCGTCACTAAAGACCCTGACATTAAATTTTTAAGTGAAATGACCTTTGTACCCCCTCCAATCTTCACCTATAAAAGGCCCTACGACCCCTACACTTTCTCCATCCCTTCCTCTCTCCTCTCACCCCCTCCAAAGCTATAAGAGCTTATATCAAACTCAGGATGCTCCATTAGAGTTAAAATTATAATTTTTCCACCTTCTCATCCCCCTTAAGGAGCATTCCGCGGTGGTCCTCTCACCGCCATTCAGGAAGCGGATCTCGCTGTGAAGTCATCTTGCCCCGTTCTCTATTGTCCTTCGTCGTTCTCCTTCGTCCCGCATCTCACCACCTTCGTCCAGGCACTCTGTCGTTGCGGCTCATCCTCCAAGCAGCCGTCAAGGAGGATAACTTCTCTCTACCTTGTCTTTTACCATTTTCTAGTGTAGATTTCCTACTTTCTAGTATAGTGAGTAGTTGTAATTGTAATGAACATCAGCTTGTGGTTATGAGATCCATGCTTATTCTATCTCTATTTTCTCTTTATTTGTAATATTCTCTCACTGTCTTCTATTATTTATTCTTTAAGTAGATAGCTAGTTTAGATTCAATTCAACTATCTAATCTGCTTTGTGACAAATAAAACAAATGTGATTTCTAATTAAACATCATCCTACCTGTGTTCGACCTGGAATCTCTTTACAAATTTCGGTATAAATTTATCTGTTGATGGATTTCTTCACAAATCATACTACAATGATGAGTTTTTAAAATTCAATCCCGTTTGCGTACGTTTTCTGCTACAACAAACACTAGTATATTCTTGTTGTTGTTGGTTACATGTCCAAATGGATCGAGGCTATTACCGCCCAAACCAATGTCCACAACGTGGTCATCGACTTTGTAAAGAAGAATTTCTTTAGTCTATTCAAGATCCCGAGAGCCATCATCAGTGATGGTGGCACTCACTTCACCAATTAATGCCCAATTCAAGTTTTTATTAGCAAAATACGGGTAACTCATCAGATTTTTACACCTTATCACCCCTAGATGAATGGAAATGCTAAGTTCTCCAATAGGGAGATCAAGAATATCCTGTAGAAGAAGGATAGTCCTGATGGGAAAGACAAGACCCAAAAGCTTGATGATGCTCTTTGGGCCTACTGTACGGCATACAAGATGCCTATCGGCATGTCTCCGTTTCGTTTGGTGTTTGGTAAGGCATGCCATCTAGCTGTAGAAGTTGAACACCAGGCATTCTAGGCTATCAAGAGATGTAATTTTGACCTAGACTTAGCTTAGAAGACCAGGAAACTCTAACTATCTGAGTTGGAGGAGCTTAGAAATGATGCTTATGAAAATGCCAAAATTTATAAGGCAAGGACCTAAGCTTTACATGATTAGATGATCTCCCATAAAAGCTTTGAGCCAAACTAGAAGGTTTGGCTTCTCGACTCCCGACTTAAGCTCTTTCCCAGCAAGCTTAGGTCTAAGTGGAATGACTCATTCATTATCCATCAGATTTTTCCAAATGGAGCCATTCAAATTTCTTACTCAAAGATGGGTAACTCTTTTATAGTCAATGGACAGCATCTCAAACCTTATGTTGACCGTGTCGATCTTGAGCTTGTCTCAGACAAGGTTCTTCTAACTTTGGGTTGACTTCTGTGGCTGAACTTCACCAAACTAACGACACTAAACTCAGCAACCTTGTATAGTCTGTTTTCCAAGCTGACCAAAATCACATTGAATTTAGGTACTATCTTCTCAGTTCTACCCTTTTCATGCCTTTATTTACAATGTGTACATTGCATAAGCTAGGCATGGTTGGATGAAAACTTAATTCTAAATTATTTTGTCAACATATAGATTCTTTGTATTGATTTTCTCTTTATTTAAAAAAATTGAATTAGGAAAAGTGAACTTAGGCATTAGGAGCTTTTCAACTTTAGGAAATAATACAGTAGGGCTTGAACACCTAGACTCTTTAGGCCTACGGGCTTAATTTGCCCAGGTGACCACTAAAATGTGGACCTATTTCTCGAGTCCTCACCATTAAGTGGTCCTCAACCTACCCTCTGATTTGAGGGGACTTATAGCCTATGCATCTGCACACTATTTGCACTGACTCACTTCTCAGGCAGTTTTAATGGAAATTAGGTAGCTAATAAACTTTCAAGGGCGATATGGTTGGCACGTTGCTGTGAGTAACCCCATAGCTGAGAGTCAAGAGCCTAGCCACGCAACCCATTCTCTTTGGCTGTTATCTTTAGGTAAATCTTAGATTGGGGAAGTCACCTCCTCAGAAAAAGAAGAGAAAGAGAAAAAAATAGAAAACAGAGAAAAATAAACAAATAAGCTACACTTCACCACATGGGTATGGCTGGCAAGTTGCCATAGGTAACTGCTCATTATTGGTTGTCTAGAACCCAACCCGCAAAAATGCATAAATAATTCCTAAACACTTAGGGAGAAGCGGGAAGTAGAATAATCCATAGAGATATTGATAAACACCAGTTTATCATCATTCTTATGCCCCAAAATAAATCTAGCTCTTAGGGTTTTAACTCCACAAATGAGTCTTCAGGTTGCATTTAGGCATTCACTTAGGATAGGCATGCATTACATTTTGTTTTGTTTTTTATGAGTTTATTTGAGTGTTAGGGATAAGCATAAAGTCAGAGCCCTCAAACCTTGGCACCTAGGATGGTAGAAGATGAAGAGAAGCTCATATCAACTGGATCCCAACTCATTCTAGCTTGATCAACTCATCCTTAGCTCCATTCAGCTCATCTCAGTTGAATGGTAGCTCAAGCTAGTTCACCTCAGCTTCATTTAGCTTACCTCAGCTAAATGGCAGCTCAAACTAGCTCAAGACAGTTGATCCTAGCTCCATTCCAGCTCCTCCTAGCTCAAGACAGTTCACTGGAAGCTCTATCTGACTAGGACTAGATACTACCATCGACTAGCTACTGCCATCAATTAGCTAAGACTAATCAACTGAAGAAGTCCTCAACCAGCTCAGGCCAACTCAAGTCTAGCTCTCGAAGACTCAACTCAGCTCAACTTGGTTGAGCTGAGCTACCTGATGTAAGCTAGCTACTCCATCTAGCTAGGTAATCAATGGGAAGACTAGATTTAGCTCACCTCAACTCATATCAGCAAAAGCCAGCTCATCTTAGCTTGGCTTAGTAGCTAGCAAAGAAGTAGCTAGCTAATGAGCTCGGATGCAGCCCTCTTCAGCAGCCATCAATTTCAGTGCAGCTCTTTCCAGCTCCTCTTCAACTCCTCCTCTCAAACCCTAGCTCTTTCCTCCTCTTACTCTACTCATCTAGCTCCACCTCCATGGCATCCCAACCTAACCATAAAATCCACCTAACTAGCTCCACTAAATAAGCCTACCTAAGCTCCACCTAAGCTACCTCCACTTCCAACTCATCTTGGCGCCTTCTTAACCACACCCCTTCACACCACCACCACCACCAAAAGCCACCAAAAGGTGGCACCAAAACACTCCTAACTACCCCCCTTTTGGTACCACAAATTCCCTCCAAAATTCCCCCCATCTCAACCCTACATCTACCCCTTCAAGCCATCCCAACCATCCAAATTGGCGCCACCTAGGACCCCTTCTAGAAGCTCTATTTTGGTGCCATTTTAGTGGTGTCTATCCACCACCAAAGGGCACCAACCACCACCATAACCACCTCCATGAACCCTTTGGGTTGGCACCAACTCTCCATGGCCATAAGATCTCCATAACCACCCATTAATCAATCCTAGCCATCCACTAGAATCCCACACCAACCCATCCCTTCCACTCTATATGAACACCATTAACTACCCACCTTCACATCATCCTCCCCTAGTTTAACTCTACCCACATCCACCTAAACCTATGGCCAAGGAAGATGAAGAGAAGATCAAGGGGGCAACCTACCCACCCCCTTGGTGCCTTCTTCCTTTTTCTTCCTCTCCCTTGTGCCATGCCATGAAGGAATATTTCACAAAGGGGAGATGACCAGGCATTGAGGAGGAGCAAGGGTGGTGGACGTCCACCCTTGAAGGATGTTTAGAGGAGGACTAGTTGAAGAAGAAGCCAAGGAGAAGCCTTTTTAAGTGTAGGAGCAATCGTACTTGGAGCAAGGACCATCCAAAGCTTCAACCAGAGGATCCCTTCTTTTTATTCATCTTTCTTTATCCCTTGTATTAGTTAGAATTTTCTTATTTCCTTGTAACAAGCATTCAACTACCTGTTATCCATCTTATTAGTAATACAAGCTTTCTATTGCCTTCCAATTTCATGTTTTCTAGATTAGTGTGCTTTTCTTATTTCTAGTGGTTGTAGTGCACACACACCCTTTTCTTCTAATTACCCTAGGCACACTTTCCTAGGGCGAGCTTAGAAGAAAGGGTTTCTTCTTGTCACTTTAGTCATAGGTTTAGCATAGTTAATTTCGCTTACAAGTGCCTAATCATTTTGAAAACCGTAAAAACAAAAAAATTAAAAATACAAAAATACAAAGTGCCAATTGGAGAGGTGAGACAAAGAATCATTTTTGTGACTAAAAAATTGGCCTCCTTGGATGACTCTAGATACTCATCCTATCTACATATTAGAAATTTAAGAGTTGATTGCAGATTTGTGTTACGACATAGGAAGTCACTTTTACAAAACGTGCTTTTTCCAGCATCAGATATACACTAGGTTCTCCCTTGTGTTGAACCCATAAAAATAAAAGTAGGGAGAAAGCTGCTGGTCAAATATATACTACTTTAGGTAGAATTTTTTGTTAAGGGTCACCTAGGGTTGTAGAAATTTGGGGTCCATTCTGATTTCCATTTAGTGAGTGTATCATATTTTCACAATAAGATGCTTAGAAGTTAGAGTTTTTTCAAGTCTTGGGTAGGCTAGGTAGCCATAGAAAGCTACCTCAAAACTCTAAACTCAAAAAATAAAAGAAAGAAAAGAACAAAATATATATATCTTCTCTTTTGTACAGAATAAGCCGAGGACTTGGGTAGTCTGCATTTTGGTAGGCACCCGGGCACTGTTGAGTCTTCATAGTTTGGGTCCGTAGTTGAAGTTTCCTAGTGTTGAGAAATAACTTATGCCTAAGTAACCAAATATTAATTCTTGTTTTAAAAAAAGTATTTAGTTTAATTTTGCTAGGGATTAGCAAAAGATAGGCATAGGGATGAGATAAATACATATTTATTCAAGATAAAATGCCTAATTTGTGGGTTCCTATGTTGTTTAGATATAGTTAGCACTGTAAATAATGCATAACATTTAGCATATTGCATTTAGGTTTGATTGCACCGCAAAAATACACTTGCAATTGTGCCGTCTTGTGTTATTTCCTAGCATTATCAATGCATATTAGGGTTCCATAGTCGCATTTGTAAATATAGACGCATGCATGCATTTAATTGAGAGGGGAGGAGAGTGAAATAAGTGGCCCCGCAATTCACGTTTTCATCAAGTGCTGCTTCGCAGAATTTCAATCTTCATTTTTTATTTCTTCTTGATTTTTTTTTTAAACTCTTCCCGTGGCTGCATGGAGCAACTTCTCCTCGCGCCATTCCCTGCTCAAGCCCTTTCCCTGCGCCAGCCTCTCCCTGCCAAGGCCATGCATGAGCCATGCATAGCCAGGGCATGGCTGTGCATGGCTTTCTTCCTCTATAAATACAGGGTGTCTTCTTCTTCTTCAGCTAGCCTGGTCCCCAGCGAAAGAACCCACAGCAACTTCTTCTCCTTCCAGGCCACCATATCCTCCCTCTCCCTCCATACGCCAGCCCTCCTCCTCAGAGGAGACACCTGGCGGGCAGGAGCCCTCACTGTGGTGCACACCACCACAATGTGACCACCACCGCCCAACTCCTCAAAGAGCCGGTGGCCGTGGTGGCTCTTTTCTTGGTTCACCACTTGAAGACCTTCAGTCATTGCCGCAAGCTTCAAGCTTGAAGCTCAAAGCTCCAGCAGCAGCGGTAAGGTGGCAGCAGCAGCACGCAGCAGCAGCTGCCCAACCCATTCTGCACACGCCTGCAGGCCGCCCTCGCCCTCCGCGTGTGCCTGCAGGCACCACCGCCTCCCGCGTCTTCGCCCTGTCGTGCTCTCTCTTCCGCCCACAACCGGCCACTGCGCACCTCTGCAGCGGCCGGCCAAGCACCTCCGCGCGCCCCTGCCAACTCCCGCAAACCACCACGCGTCACTACAGGTGCCCTTGCCTCCCTCTCCGCACACTCTGTCGTGAGCTTCTCCGAGCCCGCAACCGGTTGGCGCAGACCTTCTTCCTCGCGCTCCAGCCGCGAGCTGGCCACACTCATAACACCTGCAGCTCCCGGTTGCGCGGCGCAGCCTTACACTGTAGCCACTGTTCATGCCAGTTTGCGTGACACTGTGGCTATAGTGGGGTGACCGGTGAACTTCTCACTTAACCGGTCACCCCGCGTGCCGCTACCAGCACCCGCCCGCTTCGCCCGCGTGCGTGCGTCTCCGCCCGCGTCGCCTGCACCCGCTCGCGTACCTCAGCAACGCCCGCCTCTCCCAGCACCTGCCTTCGCTCGCTTCCTTCATCGCGTGCACCTGCGAGCGCTAGTGCATGCTCTCCACGCAGCGTGGTGCGCGGCGGCCTCCTCTGCATGCGGCCACTCCCTCCAACGTGCTCCTCTCTATGCGCATACGTGCCTGCATGCGCGCGTGGATCAGACGACGCTTCTGAGGCTGCGGACGACTTAAACGCTCAGTCCTCAACTCCAGCAACGCCATCTCTCGCGCTCTCTCTCTCTCTCTCACTCTCTCTCACAACACTCTCTTTACCGACGCTCACACACACATACACTCACACTTCCATTCACACACACACACCTATACACTATTATATACATATATATAAATACGTATACATATATATATTGATATATATATACATATATTTATATACATTTATATATATATATATATATACACTTATATCTATATATATATAGTATTTATATAACTAAGTATTAGTATACATATATATATAGATACATATATCTATAAACTTATATATATATATATACATATATCTTTACATATATACATATACTTATATACATATATCTATACATATATTAGTACTTATATAAATATGTATTAGTCTATATACATACACACACACATATATATATATACATCTATATACTTATATATATATTCATATATATACACATATACTTATACATACATATATATACATATACTTATACATATATATACATATACTTATACATATATATATATATATACATACATACATATATACATATATATATATACATCTATATAGTATTATATACATACATACACACACACATATATATGTATATATACATCTATACATATATCTATCTATACATATAGCTACATACATATATACATATACTTATATATATATATATATATATACATATATATATACCTATATATTTATAACCATATATACATATAGATATATTTACATATATACATAGATATATACATTTTTTCACATTATTTACCATACGCTGTATCGCAGGAATATCTGCACTAGTTTCTGATATTCCCCGATACACACGTACAAAAAGTGTGTTCGCATTCATCTTCCACCATCCATCCTACACCTTACACGCGGCACTTCGTCCTGTTGGTTGCATCTTTCTAGACGACGACCAACTCGACACCGTGCTACACTCCATATCCGCCTCCATCCCCACCCCTTTATACATATATAATATATACCTATATATATATATACTATATTTACTTTATTTCTATTTCACTTTCCTACTAGTAAAAAGATAAAAAAATATATAAAAGAGAAAAGATAATCTTCGACTTGCAGGTACTCCATTTTGCGAATAGCAAGACCTGTTTTGGAACCCTGATTTGGTTCAAAGCCAAGAACCTAATTTTGAGGGTGTGCCTCAAGGACAAAGATTACCAGAAAAAAATCTAAATAGAAAAACACTAAAAACACAATAAACGAATGGAAGAGACTCGTTGTAGGAAAGGCGTAGAAACTTGACTTGTAACCCCACTTCCCTGAGTTCGACCCTGGGCCTAAAAGTGACCAAGATAAAATCAAATAGGCCAGGTTAAAAATTTTGTAAAGAGATGGTTAGGTCCGATTTAGGTTAACCACTATACACACTTCAACGATAAAATCATCATATTAACAACCTGTTCGGGTCCTACACCACACCTTTTCTGCCGTTGTTGCTGGGGAAGTGTGCCTTCAAGTAAGTTTCTATTCAATTCCTTTCAATTTTTCTCTTCTCTCTTCACGGGTGTCTCTGTTTTTGGCGTGCATTTGAACCTGTCGCAAGAAAAAGGCAGGCAAACGAAGTCGAAGACGTGAGCAGATCCAAGGCGGGAACGAGAGCGTGAAGACGCCGACACCGCGTTGGAGCTTCGCACACGTTGCTGAACAAGTGGCTCTTCTTTTCTTAGCAACTTAGGTTAACTTATCAACTTAATAAAAAAAAACTAAAAACTAAAAAACTAGAAAAACTTCTTGGGATCTCTTGGGGCAAGTGGATTAAAATTCACTTGTTTGATTGATTGCCTTTACTCCCACCGCCCCGGGATTTCCTGCCTTACTTCACATAGCTAAAATCTAGGAATCTTGATTCTTGAACTTTTCGCCGTGTGAAGTATTCTTTGAGGCAAACACAAAAAGATTGATTGCACCCCTCTTTTGCCTCACTTTTCTGCAATTCGAGATCACCTTTTTGGTGGGGAGACTTGGAATTGAGTTGATTCCAACCCCACCACGACTTTTCAACTTGCCTAAGATTCGATCCCGAATACTTCAACCCCAACAATTTGATTTTCTTTATCTTTTGGTTGATCCTTGTGTGGACATCTTTTTGGTGATTGGGAGCACTTGAATTGAAGTGCTTTGGCTCCCTTTCACATAAACTCTAAAACTGATTCGTGCATCCACACATAGAAATCTCCATTTAGGGAAGCCCATTGCATTGTAGCATGCATTAACCAATTGATATTGAAGAAGGGTTTGTTGGGCTTAGAAGAAAACTTGTATTCTTGCAAAACCCGAAGATTGGTTGAATTGCTATTTCAGCGAAATCTTAAAATCAATACTACTTAAGGCTGAACTCTAAAAATCATTCACCAATTAAAAACTTCAATTCGGGGAGATTTCCCCATTGCATGCTTGTTTTACACACTCTAAAAATCAATCACTTGGGCATTACCCATAAACAATGCCCTTCACATTCCAATAGCACTTGACCCTAAGCCTCTAACTAAAATTGGTAGTAACTTGACTCTTCTTAAGGATTGGAGGTCTAACTACCTACGTGTAGTGTCTACGTGCTGGTGAGGGTTCCCGCGTGCTATCGAGCGTCTAAGACTAGGGCAAACAGCCTTTCAATCTGGCCCGATGGTTCCACAGTGCTCGCATTCGGTTCCGTAGTTTGTGATAGTAGGTAACTTAGATCTTTAGGTCTAAGGGCACACTGTAGAGGTTAGGAATTTGATTGAATTGATTTGTCATCAAGTGTACCTTTGCGGCATCATTTCTCTCATCTCTTTTCCCTTCCCATCTCCTTAATTCTTCCTGCGGTAGTGCATGTTTGGGAGGATGTCACAAAACCCTGAACTGATTGAATTACCTGATAAATCTAGAAAAGAAGTCGAATCATCCTCCTCCTCCACAAACATGGCTGCACGCCCACCCCCAAATCCCGAGGGAGGAAATCGCCCTTAGAACCCACTAGGTGGTGGAGCCTTAGATCCCATAACCCGCCTCCAAGCCCAAATGGAGATGTATAATGAACAAATTGAAGCCATTCTGGAAACATTGGAGGAAATGCAGAATCCTCCCGAATGGGAGGAGCCTAGGTCTCTTAGCTCCTATCAGAATCCCGCTGCTACAGAGATCATAGGACAAATTCGGGTCCCCATGGGCAGGGACGACTTTGAATTGAAACCAAACATAATTGGCCTAATAAATTTCCATTTCCATGGTCTTGCAAGTCAAGATCCTTTTCTCCACTTGGAAGACCTAACCCGACTGGCTGAAACGGTTAAACCAAGAAATGTCGGGTTACCTATAGTCCTCATAAAAATGTTCCCGTTTTCATTGCGGGATAAAGCATCGCAGTGGTTACGCACCCTTGGGAGAACCATCCACTCTTGGGAAGAGATGCGAACAGCGTTTCTCAAGAAGTTCTTCCCAATCAGGCGAACCAATGCGCTTCGCTGTGCTATCACCTCTTTTACGCAACAAAACGACGAATAATTTCATGAGGCGTGGGAGAGGTATAACGACCTCCTCAGGAAGTGTCTGCACCACGGTCTGCCTAAGTGGCATATAGCCCAGATTTTCTACTATGGGCTAAATGAGACTTTGAAGCAGATTGCAGACACTTCCTGTCGAGGGAACTTTATGAATAAAGACGAGAATGGAGCATTTGAATTATTTGAAAATATGAGTGAAAACTCGATGAACAACGCTTCCATTGTCGCCTTTAATCGTACCAGCCAGCCCCGAAATGTCCACGAAGTTGACACGGGACCCTCCCATTCATCCACTGATCTAAGCCTTATTGCACAAAAATTGGATGAAGTCTCTGTCGTGCACAAGAAGCTGGACGAGCTTCTGGCCAACCCCGCCCATTCTATGGAAAACACCCCCACTTCACCATTTCGTCACAATCCAAATTCTTCCAACACCAGGCTTATCTCGAGAAACCCCGTAAGACCTTCCTTAGCGAGTGTTGCACCGAGCGACTCGGTAAGTCATATGGAACTGGCTTCTGCGAGACAGTATATCGACACGGAGGACGAAGCCTCCGTGTGCTCGGACACATATTTACACACGGACATGTCTTCTGGCAAAGAAGATGCTTGCGCCCTGGGGAACAACCCGTTCTCTGCCACTTATAACCCAGGGTGGCGAAATCATCCAAATTTCGCATGGTCCAACAACCCGTAGTGCCAAAATTCCGCGAGTGGACTAATGCGACCGTCTACGCCCGTAATCCCAAGGGCCCAATCTAATCCTATGGCGAATCTGCCATCAGGCCCTTGCGTACCACAAACCAAACACGCATCAAGTCCTCTTGACAAATTGATGCGAATGATGGCGGATATGTCAAAGCGCCATGAAGAGAACATGACCTCTCTTCAGCACCAATTGGCGCAGCAGAATGCTAAGATCAGTCAACTACGCATGGCGACTCGATCTCAGGGCATTCTTCCCACCCAACCTGTTCCAAACCTGCGAAATTTCATACCCCATGGTCCGCAACCACAGGTACAACCTTCTCAGGGACAGGTTCACCAAATTTTGCAGGCTCCGAGCATTCCACAGGGATTTCAGGCTAATCCCGCTGCAGCACCTCACTCTTATGTCCCTATTGCGAACCCTCCTCTGCCGTATGATCCCATTGGACCCACATCGTCCAATGCTATCACTACGAGGAGCGGCAAGCAGACTGTCGATCCGCCTCGACCTAATCCTGGCCCGTCTTCTTCATCACCCTCTCATTCAGGATGCGCACTGCATTCACAAGAGGACGATACACCAAAATTGTTTCCAGAATCAGTCCCATTCCTTGAGGCTCTACTGAGGGAGCCAAAAGGCAAAAAGAAAGATACGCAGGCCTTTGATAACCTGCGTAATTTATTCAGGGATGTAGAAATCAAGGTACTCCTGCTCGAGGCTATCGACCACATACCTACTGTCGCCCGATTTTTCAAAGACTACACAACACCCAAGCGACAGTCAAAGAAAACCAAGAATCCGGTGGTTCTCTCGCCTCATGCGAGTTGTACTATACTGTCAAACCTACCACCAAAGCAGAAAGATCCGGGCACACTGCTTATTTCCTATAGCATCCAAGGCTGTAGTTTTAACCGTGCCCTACTTGATCTAGGATCTTCCATAAATCTTATATCGACCATCATGCTCGAAAAATTTTCCTTGGGAAATCTGAAACCCACCCCTGTCACATTATAGTTGACAGATCGTTCTGTCAAAATCCCGAAGGATGTGGTGGTTAGGGTCAACAGTCTCTGTTTTCCTGTTGACTTTCTTGTTTTAGATATGGAAGTTCCTAGCTCACTTTCTGATTGTCCGATCATCCTTGGTTGACCTTTCTTGGCCACAGCCAACACCCTTATCGACTGCGAGTTGGGCTGTATTGAGATTGCCGTTGGATCTGAGAAGCTCACGCTTAACATCTTCAAGGCAACCAAGAACTTTGATTATGATTGCATCGAGGATGACACGTCTGACGAGGACATGGCCGCTAGTGCATATATCGGACTAATTGGGACCTATTCTGACTGCTGCAGATTACCTGACGACTGCCTGATCTACACATACTGTGACGTTCCCCCATCCCTCCCTTGTCCCGTACCTTCTCCTGGCCAGACTTCTGACGAGGTTTTCTCCGCTTTCCATACCTCGTGGTCTGAGTCATATCCGGGCTGCTCACCGTCGGTCCATACTCTTGAAGACCGGACTACCCTTTCTTTCCAGCCAAATCAGGCAGATTTGCAAATCCACACTGGGACCTTAAGCCCATATACTTCTCACTGGGGCTATTCCTTTTTGGATCCATCTATCCAAGAAGCCCCTCTTCTTGGCCAATCTGAGGGCCAACTTCTTCTTCCTGACTTATTCTCTGATCCGCTTGGGACACTCTCATCCCATGAAATGCCAGACCTTTCACCATCCACCATCACTTTTCACGTCGCTATCACGATCTCTTCACTTTTCACTTCACCACCCACCATCCACCCACCTTACCACCCTGCTGTATACCCTGCACCTCAACTCTCATTACCCGATCTTTTGTCCTTTCTCTACCTTTCCCTGCATGCATATGAGGACATAGCATTGTTTGGCATGGGGGGGTGGATAGGCATCCATAGGATCTAGGTATTTTATGGTATCATGCAGTTCCCACCTATTTATAAATATGCAATAAAAAGAAAAAAAAATATAATATATAATAATAATAATAATAAATGGTGTTTAGTAATGATCTGAAAGTTGAAACAAAAATATAATATGTGTTTATGGATATTCAACCTCTGTTTTGAAGACTTTCCAGGACATAGAAGCTTGATTCGCTTAGGCTCGGGCTTAATTCACTTGAGCATTGACAAAATAGATTAGAATCTCTCCTAACTAAGGACGTATTCTTGTACCTGAGACACTAGTACAGGATCCGTTGGTTTGCTTCTACTTGAGAGCCTAAGTAATCTTGGTTCACACTACACATATCAGGAAAGACTAGGTGAACATAAGATCCAACCCTAGTGTTCATTAGGGAAGGTGGAGTCCTTACCTGTGCGCACAGGTAGACTTTTTATCCCAGGTTTTAGTCTTGTGTTTAGGAGAAACTCTTTCCGCTAGAAAGAAACTCTCCCACCAAAAAGAAAAGTGTGCTCCTTCAAAAAATGTTGTAAGAGATATACTGACACGTGTTTCAAAAAAAAAAGTTGCAAATAAGTTAGTATATCTCACAAATGTCTGTAAAGTCTTCGCCCTACAAGAAGTTCTTCAAGGCAGGTTACAAATACCTTATTTTCCTGTGAGCCACAAATGTCAGAAAATGGGAGTTGAGTTTTCCATCACCTTCTTAAGGGTCAATCCGATAACACAAGCTGAAGCTGGGACAAACCTGTACTTAAAAATTCGTGAAACCCTGGGCTTGAGTCTTAATGTTCATCTGGTCAGTCTTGATCCTTCACTAAGCACAACCCATAATCTCTTGAGCTCTCGAATACAGCAAAAACCTCCTGGGTCCTAGAAATCGTACTTAAGGTTTAAATATCAAGAGTCCTGGTTAGTTGAGAGATGATCTTTGTCATGTGAGACTTAAAGTACTGGTAGTCTTCTTTGCAACTGGTTCTCACAATATCCAAAAATAAACACACCAATATCACCTTAGAAGAAAATCTTCAGCTTAAGATCATTTCTAAATACTGTTTTGCTAGGGACTAGCAAAAGATAGGCATGCGAGTATGATTGCACGGCAAAAATACACCTACAATTGTGCTGTCTTGTGCTATTTCCAAGCATTACCAATGCATATTAGGGTTCCATAGTCGCATTTGTAAATATAGACGCATGCATGCATTTAATTGAGAGGGGAGGAGAGTGAAATAAGTGGCCTCGCAATTCACATTTTCCTCAAGTGCTGCTTCGCAAAATTTCCATCTTCATTTTTTATTTCTTCTTGATTTTTTTTAAAACTCTTCCTGCGGCTACATGGAGCAACTTCTTCTCCACGTGCCATTCCCTGCTCAAGTCCTTTCCCTGTGCCAGCCTCTCCCTGCCAAGGCCGTGCATGAGCTATGCACAACCAGGGCATGGCTGTGCATGGCTTTCTTCTTCTATAAATATAGGGCATCTTCTTCTTCAGCCAGCCTGGTCCCCAGCCAAAGAACCCACAGCAACTTCTTCTCCTTCCAGGCCACCATCTCCTCCCTCTCCTTCCATACGCCAGCCCTCCTCCTCAGAGGAGACACCCGGCGGGCAGGAGCCCTCACTGTGGTGCACACCACCAAAGTGTGACCACCACTGCCCATCACTTCAAAGAGTTGGTGGGCGTGGTGGCTCTTTTCTTGGTTCACCGCTTTAAGACCTTCAGCCATTGCCACAAGCTTCAAGCTTGAAGCTCAAAGCTCCAGCAGCAGCGGCAAGGCGGCAGCAGCAGCACACAGCAGCAACCGCCCAGCCCATTCTGCACACGCCTGCAGGCCGCCCTCGCCCTCCGCGCACGCCTGCAGGCACCACCGCCTCCCGCATCTTCACCCTGTCGTGCTCTCTCTTTCTCCCGCAACCAGCCACTGCACGCCTCTGCAGCGCCAGGCCAAGCACCTCCACGTGCCCCTTCCAACTCCCGCAAGCCACCGCATGTCACTGCAGGCGCCCTTGCCTCCCGCTTCGCATGCTCTGTCGCGAGCTTCTCCGCGCCCGCAACCGACTGGCGTAGACCTTCTTCCTCGCGCGCCAGCCCGTGCGCGCCAGCCGCGAGCCGGCCGCACTCACAGCACTTGCAGCTCCCGGTTGTGCGGCATGGCCTTACACTATCGCCACTATTCACTCCAGTCTGCGCGACACTGTGGCTACAGTGGGGTGACCTGTGAGCTTCTCACTTAACCTGTCGCCCGGCGCGCCGCTACCGCCATTCGCCCGTGCGCACGTCTCCGCCCACGTACCTCAGTAGCGCCCGCCTCTCCCAGCGCCTGCCTTCGCCCGCTTCCTTCACCGCGTGCACTTGCGAGTGCCAGCGCCTGCTCTCCACGCAGCGCGGTGCACTGCGGCCTCCTCTGCGTGCAGCCACTCCCTCCTGCACGCTCCTCTCTGCGCGCATACGTGCCTGCGTGTGCGCGTGGATCAGACCACGCTTCTGAGGCTGCAGATGACTTAAACGCTCAGTCCTCAACTCCAGCAGCGCCATCTCTCCCACTCTCTCTCTCTCTCTCTCTCTCACAACACTCTCTTTACCAACGCTCACATGCACATACACTCACACTTCCATTCACACACACACACACCTATACACTATTATATACATATATATAAATACATATACATATATATATTGATATATATATATACATATATTTATATACGTATATATATATACACACTTATATCTATACATATATAGTATTTATATAACTAAGTATTAGAATACATATATATATATACATATATCTATAAACTTATATATATATATACCTATATCTTTACATATATACATATACTTATGTAAATATATATATATATTTATACATATATCTATACATATATTAGTACTTATATAAATATGTATTAGTCTATATACATACACACACATATATATACATCTATATACTTATATATATATTCATATATATACACATATACTTCTACATACAAATATATACATATACTTATACATACATACATACATACATACATATATATATATATATACATACATATATACATTTATATCTATATAACTATATATATATATATACATATATATATATACACACACACACACATATATATATATACATATATATATACATATAGATATATTTACATATATACATATATATATATTTTCACATTATTTATCATACGCTGTATCGCGGGTATATCTGCACCAGTTGCTGATATTCCCCGATACACGTGTAAAAAAGCGTGTTCGCATTCATCTTCCACCATCCATCCTACACCTTACACGCGGCAGTTCGTCCTGTTGGTTGTGTCTTTCTAGATGACGACCAACTCGATACCGTGCTACACTCCATATCCGCCTCCACCCCCACCCCTTTATACATATATAATATATACCTATATATATATATATACTATATTTACTTTATTTCTATTTCGCTTTCCTACTAGTAAAAAGATAAAAAAATATATAAAAGAGAAAAGATAATCTTCGACTTGCAGGTACTCCATTTTGCGAATAGCAAGACCTGTTTTGGAACCCTGATTTGGTTCAAAGCCAAGAACCTAATTTTGAGGGTGTGCCTCAAGGACAAAGATTACCAGAAAAAAATCTAAATAGAAAAACACTAAAAACACAATAAACGAATGGAAGAGACTCGTTGTAGGAAAGGCGTAGAAACTTGACTTGTAACCCCACTTCCCTGAGTTCGACCCTGGGCCTAAAAGTGACCAAGATAAAATCAAATAGGCCAGGTTAAAAATTTTGTAAAGAGATGGTTAGGTCCGATTTAGGTTAACCACTATACACACTTCAACGATAAAATCATCATATTAACAACCTATTCGGGTCCTACACCAAGGTTAACTTATACAAATTGTATATTAATTTTCCCACTTTTGTGGCAAGGGATAGGGCAACTTATTTCGGGGATTAAAATGGTGAATCCAACCATATAGATGGATCTAGATTGATGATCACAGGCCAACGACGTGAAAATCGATCCAATTGGATATCCGTGGCATCCTTTGCAAGCATTAGAAAATGGATGGCCTAGATCGCCACCTCTCTCACACTGTGCCCATCAGATTTGGGCCGTTGGAACAAGATCTTATGGCATGGAGTAGCCACGTCACCCCATCAGCTGGGATGTCTTTTTGACAAAGAACGGAGTGTAGCATAGTGGTTGCGACCATCACTACCAAGGAGTGGTTGCGGGTTCGAGCCCCCGCGACCCCTCAATCCTCCTCGCTGGCGCCAATTGAAGTAACACTATGCCAGTGGCCATGTGAAACATGATGCCAGCGAGAGCATAGTGCAACATGGTGCCAACGAGCGCATGAGGAGCGATGCAAACAAACGTGTGATTAGTGCATGCGATCTGGCACCAACACACAGTAGATGGTCGAACACATCACATGCACATGGTTGGGTACGTATCATGATCAGTGCACTGGAGCATAATCCATTACCACACAAGTCGAACCAACCCCCTCCAAACACCTATAAAAGGCCCTATACCCCCCCTTAGCCTACCATCTCTACCTGCACCTATCCTACATATTTCTAGAGCTTAAGAAGCATTCCAAAGCTTCCATGGCTCTACTCCAAAGCTCCAAGGTGCTCCTATTAGTATAGCAACCCTTCCCTCCACCAAATACTCGTCCCCCTCCTCATCACCTTCATAGGAAACCTTAGAGTTGTCTCGTCACCTCCATTCTGGTAGTAGATCACCTCCATGACCTCACCCCCTTTATGTTAGCTTGGTGAAGCTTTTCTCTACCTGAGATCCTCTTGCGCCTCATCCCCATCGTCCTACACCTCATCCCTTTCGTCCAGCTGCCACCAAGCATTATCGTCTTGACGAACAGGCACTTCAAGAAATTCCTCACAACCTCTCTCACTCTTTTATTTTGTATTCTGTTAGTTGTAATAAAACTCTATTTTTTTAATATATCAGATATTCTCTCTCTGTCTCTCTTTTTTCCTGCATAGCAGAATAGAGTAGTTTATTTAGTTTGAATATCAACCTATTTTTTTTACCTATCGATAAAATTTCCAAAAAGAAATAAAAATACAAATTTCCATAAATCGAACGTCGCCTTCCTGTATTTGACCTGGGACTCACTAGAGTTTCGATAAAAATTATCTGATCTCAGATTTCCTTACACGTACTACGCCGTGGGTTTTTTTAAAAACCCTAACTTTGATTTTTCCCACAAAACCTTCCGACGATCATTTGTGGCTCTAAGCTGGTAAACGTGGCCACTGATGTAATTGTGGTCCGACTCATCTGAGCGGTTGATTGAGTTTAGAGTGCCACGTGTCCAAAATTTTTTGAGTATAAGAGAAAAAAATATGCTTTGTGTAGAGAGTACCAAGTGTTTCTCAAGACTTAGTGAGAATTGTAAAGGGCTCTTATGCTGAACTATATTTGTGATTAAATAAAAAGCCTATGTAGTGTTGTTTCAAAGCAACTATTTTATCAATCATTTTTTTATATGCAATCCATGCTTAGTCATTTTAGTTCTTTGTAGTATTCTCATTTGGAATTAGTTGGTTTGTCTTAATATCTAATTTTCTTGCAATTAATTCATATGGCTAAAATATTCTAATTATGCTAATTAAGCCTAAGAATAATTTATGAACTTTAAATTAAGCTAAATATCTATACAATGTACTAAGTTAATTAAGTAGGTAAGTTATGTAGTTATAACTTAATTAGAAGTAGAGTAAATTAATTAAACTATATGTTTATCATTTAGTAAGTTAAGTACTTAAGTTAATAGTAATTAAATTAAGTTTTTTTTTAAAGAGAGAAAGGACTACTACCATTTACAATAGCAAACCAAATTTATTATAGCCAGGGCAAATTACATGTTATCCAGCCATTGCTTGTAGTATAAGATGAAGGCTCTATTACAAATGACTTCCAACCACCCACACCCATTATTAAAGACAACATCATTACGTGCACACCAAATACACCATAAAACAGATGCCGCTTTGATGATCACCACATTTGTAGTGCAAAGGCCAAACCAGAGGCCATCCCGTGTGGGTAATAAAATTAAGAAAGTAATAAGTTAAGTAAGTATGTTAATTTATAAGTCTAATTAAATTAGGTTTAGTTATTATTCATACTTATAATCAAATTAGGTTAAGTTATTATTCATAGTTATAACAACTTAAGCTTATATAAAATATTACTACTTACTAATACATAACTTAATTAATACTACTATAAATTAACAACTTAGTTTATTAATTTAACTACTTATAAATTAACCTATAACTATGAATAATAACTTAACCTAATTTGATTATAAGTATGAATAATAACTAAACCTAATTTAATTAGACTTATAAATTAAGTAGTTATGTATAGTTATGTTATGTATAGTTATGTATTTTTACTTACAATACATAATTAACTTACAATACATAGTTGTTAATTAAGTAGATAAGCTTAAGTTAATTATGTATTGTAAGTATAATTTAAATATAATTAGTATAACTTATTAAATAGATATTTAGAGATAACTTAATTAAATAAAATAAAAAATAATCAAATAGATATTTAGAGATAACTTAGTTAAATAAAAATTAAAAATAATTAAAGAATAATTGGTGAATTTTGCTAATTAAGCCTCCCAACGAACAACCTTGATTCAACAATATAAATTATAAAATATGTTGGTTATCATGCTCACTATACTATGACACATTAATGATACTTTTTAACAAAGCAAGGTACTAAAGCAACATCAATGCCCACCTCACCATCAAGGCATCAAGGTGAGGTGGCCGTACCCTTCACCACCATTTTACCACCACACACACACCACTTAGTACTTAGGGTTTCACATAGCTAGATCTATGTCTTCTCATACTTGTTTTCCCTCAAATCAAAAATTGAAAAAATTGTAAAGGAAGAAACCAGAAAAAATAAGCTAGTTATCATTTTCATCATTATGCAAATAATAACCACGACATGACCGACTCCTAACCCATTTCCACATCTCGCGCACCTTTTGATTCAACCATCCCACCACATCAGCTATCAAATCACGATCGTCGATTTTCATTCCACTTAGGTTCTCATTTAGTTGCGATTTATTTCGAATATTGAGAAAACACAAAAAAATACAAAACAAAAATAAGAAAAAAAGAGTCGCATGGCAGTCCCAATCCATGGTAATGATTCCAATGTATTTTTGAACTCGCTAGGTAGCGTACATAGGATCAAAGTAGTGCACACGAAAACCCATGCAATCACTTTTTACATCTTTACGCATCCTTTTGTAATGCGCAAAAACAACGCCACTGGTGAGATCTTTATGCAGGAATTAGAGATCGAGATTCGAGGTTAGATTAGTTAGGTTACATTAGATTAGTCTCCAATTAGAGTTAGGTTAGTTAGAAATTAATCACAAACAACACACATTTTCTCAAGTAAAATCGAACCAGAATGTTTTCTGCCTCTTTAAGTTCAACCGGGACTCCTAAAAAGAGTTTCGTAAATTTTATTTTTGGTTAGGGATTTTTGCATACTATACTACGACGAAAATCATTATTTTAAATTATATTTTGTGCGAAATCAAACCTTAACAGTAAGGTAATCAGCGGTGGTGACGGGTTCGATTGAAGAAGAAAATGTAGGAGGAGGAAGAAGATGAAGAGGATGATAGGGAGGGACTGTGATGACTAATGTAACGCAGTACAAGGCTACTTGCTGTCACCGCACAGCCGTTTGTCATGAGGTTTGTGGTGGGTTTGCTCTTGAGGGAGTGCGAGAGAGTGATGGCGTGGTGTAGACGGTGAGTGAGGATGGTGGGTAACGCAATGGTGGGTAACGTCCATTAAGGCCCTTGTACTGTAATTTCAAGAAAATTAAAAGGCCTTGTACTGTAATTGTTTACCATTGCACTCATACTTCTGAAAATTCATATTGAGGGCATAAGCCATTTAAGGACCCTTCACAATCCTTGAGCACATCAATCCTAGCCTTAAATTAAAAAAAGTGCAGACATGCCCTGTTACGCCCCAAAACCCAAGCCCCTAATCGAAGGTTAGGGTTCTGAGGGTGGCAATAGGGAAAGGCATTGGTTTGTTTATTTCAAGATGCATTCACTACAATGTACACTGCTTTTGTCATTGATTGAAAATCGATGGCAAAGCTCTTTTAAATGATGCCACTAAGTGATGCCAATAGTTCCATCATTGTTTCTTTTTCCCGTCGATTACAAAGACATCCAACGTCGAATTATTGTTCAACCAACTAATGGATTGGATATTTTGTCGTCGTTTGATAACCTATGGGAATTTTATTTCTCATCACTTATAAAATAAGCGATGGCATTTGTACATCTTTTTTTCCTGCATTAGCGCGTCCTTTCTTAAGTTTTGCCATCGTTTAAATGAATACGCCGTCGCATATAAAAGCGATGGAAAAAATATTTTTGCCCCCACTTTCCCAAATAAGCGACGACATATACCTTTTAGGGAAGAGTAAAGTTATATTTTTTTCCATTGCTTTCTCAAATAAGCGACGACAAATATACAATATTCACTAACAAAATTAACCTTTAATGTTATCATTTTGTTATAAAATCGACAACGAATGTAGGGATTGTTTTTTTAAATGCAAAAATTATGGGAAATACCTACTAAACCTACTTTAAAAACTTGCTTTTATACAAACATAGCTAATGAAAATGAAGAGAAGTTTATATTTCATAAATATAAAGTCTAGTACAGAAAAAGTTTTAAAATGAAATATTTACATAAAAAGGGTAACATGAAAACATACCAAAAGGAATGAATAAAAATCAAAATACTATTGCCCTGATGCCATTAGTTCCACCTGCACCACTTATGTCGTCGTCATCTCACCTATGGATGCTGGGATTTTATGAAGATGGATGCTCTGACTGACCCTTCTTCAGAAGAAGGGTTAGAAGCCTGTCGATCTTATCATCTGTCCCACTCATCTATGACTGCATGGCATCTATCTGATTATTCATCTCCTCTCGTCTCTGTAGCTGATCGATGATATTAGATGAGACAACACCTTTCCTCCCATACCAGCTAAACAAGGTGTGTGCCCTCCCTGCACTACAAATAACACTACTGTGGTCTGGTGGAATCACTCACCTAAATGCCTCCTCTAGATGCAGAGGCTATTGGATGCTGTAGGAGGTCTCGTCGGTGGGGGAATGCATCAAGTGCACCATTTGCTCCTAAATGTATTAAAAATATTATTATAATATATATATACAAAGTTATAAATTTTTTGAGTTTAGGAAACATACGTGTCTCTCCTGGTATGTCTCATGAATCCACTTACGAGCACCCTCAGCTACAGCCTTACTGTGGGTGACCTCGTAAATATCCATCCTACTCATTTCCCTCCCATCATGTGTAATGGAATGAAAATATGAAAATGATACAATTATATTAAGATAATTTATAAATTAAGTAATATTCAGGTGCGAAGTAGTTATAATACTTACATAACGGCTCCTTATCGTCTCAATGCTCTTTCGACCCAAACAATAGGTTTGTGGTGGAGCTTTGGCCTTATTGGCCTTATTTTTCCTTGCTTGTTCCTGTGTTAGAAGCATATATATGTATAAATTAATATACACAATAGTATTTTTTATGAGTTTAAGATATATGAAATTAATAGAATCTTTTTTAATCGATTACTAACCTCCACTTTGGGATACAACCAATGCTCACATGCCTTCTTCCAATGTTTAGGCATGACATTAGGATGTCAATTCTCCATTGCCTCCTCAAGTGAACTGCAGTTCGAGAAAAACTAAATACCAAACATAACATGTTAGAAATAATATATGAATATATGCACATAATAAAAATATTAATGTTTAAAAATTGTTAGCTTTCTCTTGCTCTCCATCCTCCAATCTTTGTGGAATTTGGTGACGTGCATAAGGATATATTGAGGGGCATTGGGGTCATCACCCTAATCGTAACTTGCCTACATTTATTTAAAAAAATATTATATCAATCTTACTTGATAATAATTTTAAGATAAAGTTATAAAAGAAATATTTAAGATACAAGGAATTACCTCCAATTGTCAGAGGAGTTGTCTCTGTAGCTCTGTGGGCAGCTTCCTCCAGTTGAAGTAGCAAATTGGCATAATGGACTTAACCATGGTGTCCACTCGACTGATGAAGCCCGAGTAACTCTCCACCTCTCCTATGGTTCTAAGCCTGATCGTTATTCTCAGGCCCTTAGGGACACGCTGGAGGTCTAGATTATTTGTCTTCCCCCATCCTCTTCTTAATTTACCTGTGTAAACAATAATTATATTCATCATATATTTCTGATGTTATAAAAAACTTTAAAATATAGAAGTAATTTACTTCTTAAAAGTACAGGAGTTCTTACCAACACTTATTCTCGTCGCTAAGGAGTCTACATGAACTGGGGACATACTCCCTACCACCTCATCCTCTACCTCCTCCCCCTCCTCTCCCTCCTCTCCCTCCATGTCATCATTTTCATCTTCGATCTCTTCATCGGATGTTCCATAATCTAGATCATCCTCTACTCGCTCTGGTAAAGTAGGAGCAATCTCCTTCCCCTATCCCTTCCCGCCCCCCCGCATATAATAAACATGCCAGGTCCGCAGGTCATATGTAATGTGACTGGGGGGGAGATTGGTGTCAGGGGGCTGGCTGAGCTTGTTGTCAGGGGGATGCTAAGCTTGAGGAGATGGGTCGGGTTGGGTGGATGGTTATCTCAGGGGGACCTTTTTTTTGAGGTTTTTCCAAACCCTTCATCTGTAACAACAAATAAATGCAATAATTAATATAGTTGAAAATCATTAATATATAAATCATTAATGAAAAAAGTTTGGCGAACATTAAAATCTTATTTAAAAATTTTGACAAAGTTTCCCCTTAAATTTGGAGGTTTCTCTATAAACCTCCATAGAGAAATTGCTATTACAAAGAAATGTTGGGTAATCCAACTTATACAAAGTAAACTAAACAAAATATAACATGATACTAGATGATGAGCTCGCCTACTCAAGTAAATAGAAGGTTAAAACCCTTTTACAATTGGACATTTTACATACACACACATACATAGTACTCATATGCACACACACAACCACCATTTTCATCCTACCATCCATGCCACTCCAACTTCATCTCCATCACCAACTCATGGCCAGCACCTCCATCTTCACTTCCACCATCACTCCACCACCATCTCATCATTCACGACTAGCCACTTTACTTCTCAACTCCACCACCATCAACTCCTTCTCATCTTAGCTATGCCATTACCACACCCATTCTACCTCCACTACACACCCAACACCTCTCATCTTCACCACACTCTCTACCACCATTTACGACCACCTCCTTATCCATCCACTCCACCACCACGAACACCTCCCTATCCACTATCATTCATGGCTAGCCACTCCACTCCTCAACCTATCCACCATCTCCATGGGCTTCCTTGCCCATAACTCCAAAATCCACCATCCTATCCTACTCGGTTGGCCATTCATCAACACTTTCATTTAGCTATCCTCTCCATCCCCATATCCATGTCTATCCAAGGCTACAATCACCAACACAACCTCCTTAGTCATGCCTTATCCTTCCTAATCCCATCCATTAATCCACACCCAGCCCCTAGGTATCCACCCCCAACCATAGTCACCCCTATAATTTCAACATTAAAGAATTTGAAAAAAATTCAGTAGAGTTTCCCCTTAAAATTTAAAGTTTTTCTACAAACCTGCATAGCACACAAGTGGGTACACCCCACATCCATTCAAATAAAATAAATGAACACAAGTAGGAACACCCCACATCCAAAATGAAGCACACAAGTGGGCATACCCCACATCCATTAAATGAAATGAAAAATAATTTGTAAGCATAGCCTATGATGAGTGAGATTTTGTACATGTAAAAGTTTAAGTTAAAAACCCATCGTTGTAGTTAAGTAAAAACCTGCTATCAAAAAAAATTTATAACTGAAACTCTAGTGAGTCTCGGGTCGAACGTGTTTGATTAAAAATCACGTTTATAATTATTATCATGAAGTAGATTAGCTGGTCAAAATTAAATCTACACTAACTATTCTAATTAAAGAATAAATAAATAGAAAAGAGAGAATAATACAGAGAAAAGAGACACAAAGAGAACCAATGTTTTATAGCCAAATGTTCATTACAACTAATTTCTATAACTAGAAAGCTGAAAATCTACACTTGAAAGCGGTAAAAAGAAAGGGATGAGAAAATCCTCCTCGACAGCTGCTTGGAGGATGAGCTGCATTGACGGAGCACTCGAAAAAGGGTGCTGATTAGGGCGTGTTTCGCGTGGTAGAAATCGGGGTTTGTAGGACCCACCGTCGTAGCTTGCAAAACACGTCTATCAGATAAAATTTATAACCAAAACTCGAAAAGTGAGTCCCAGGTCGAACACGAGAAGGCGAACGTTTGATTTTATGAAATTCACGTTCCTCTTTTATTTCTTTTTGTTGTTTTTATCTTTTCTAATTCTTTTTTGGTATTTTTTATCAAGCAAGAGATTAGGTCGATGAAATTTTATCTAGCTAATCTACTTGCAAAAATATAAGAGAGAGAGAGAAACAATCATGGATTTCTAATCAAATATTTTTTTACAACTACGAAAGCAAAATAGATAGAAAGAGGTGAGAGAATCCCCCTAGACGGTTGCTCAGAGGACAGCTCGCTCTGACGTTGCCTAGAGGAAGGTGGTGAGGAGCAGGACGAAGGAGGATGGAGCTGGAGGACGGAGGATGGGGCAGGATGTCGTCACAGCGAGGATTTTCTTCCCAAAGGGCAGTGAGAGGACAGGCATGAGATGTTCCACGAATGGGGATGAGAGGTGGAAAAACTATTTTCTTTTCTACTCTAGAGGAGCATCCCGAGCTTGGGACAAGCTCTCTCTAGAGCCTTAGAGGTGGTGAGAGGAAGAAAGGAAGAGATGAAGAAGAAGGGGAGGTGTAGGGATCCTTTTATAGTGAAGGGAAGAGGAGGGAATCCATCCACGGGCTATAGAAACATCAAAGGTGTCACTGAATATCTACCATGGATGTCGCTAAAGGACTGGCTGGTGCTCGTGCATGCGCACCCTCCACATGCACAATTGTTGTGAGGATGGAGCGTTGAGGACCATCCGATCTGAATCTGATGGCTGACGTTTGCGCGGAGCTCATGCTTGAAATCGTGCTGAGCTCGCTCTTAAGGTTTGAATGGGTGCGGCGAGAGGATCATGGTCATTGGCTGAGCGTTGAGAGGCTGAGATCGCTCGAGGACTAGCACCGTGGATCACGTGTGTGTGATCGAGCGTGAGTTATTGCGTGATCTAGCAGGTGCGTGCATCAAGCGAATTTGATCTCGCCACGTTGCCACACTCCCCACTGCTTGATGGCATCCAACGGATGCAATTCAATTGTGCCAACGCTCCACAAAATCAGCCGTCGCGGTGGGATTCGAATGGTGGTCCTTGTGTCTCAGGTGAGGGTGCTAGCCAACACGCTACCGACGTGGATTGTCGAGAAGACAAAAGTGTGCGCATCCTCTACTGATCGTTGGATGGTGATCCAATGGTTGCGATTTGGCATGGCTCTCCTTCAGGTCATGGGGTGTGGCTGATATTGGGTGGCCTGGATGGTGCCATGTGGCACCATCTGGGCCGTCCATCTTCTGTCTCTTGTAGAGGGTGCTACGTAGCTTTGATCAAGATGATTCCCACATTGTCGGACTACAATCGTTGCTCCAGATCCATCTGTACAGTTGGATTTTTCATCCGAAGCCTGTAAGAATGTCGCATTGCCCTCCTAGCCATTGATCTTCCTCGAACTTCATATGATGCTATGGGACTCCGATCTAGATGATTTCAGAGGCATTAGACTCTGATCGTTGTCCTGATTAGATCCGTATGGTTTGATCATCGATCTGAGGCCTTGAAATAAAACCTCTTATCTCCTGATCATAGAAAGGACCTAATTAACCTAAAATATATACATCTACTCTAAATGTAGAATGATGCATGCTATGCAATATTTATAACATGAAATGCAAATCTAAGCTTAGGAACATGCATGATTAGGCATTTTAACCTAAATAGATGTGTCTATATCAAGTGCTGAGATGTTGGACGAGGGAGAACGGAGCTAGAGGACGGATGACGAAATGGGAAGGTGTCACAGCGGGATCCACTTCCCAAATGGTAGTGAGAAGACAACCACAGGATGCTCCGCGAAGAGGGTGAGAAGATGGAAAGTTATTTTACTCTAGCTCTAATGGAGCATCCCAGGTAATGGACCAACGCATAGAGCTTTGGAGGGGGTAAGGGAAGAAGAGAAGGGATGGAGAAATGTGTGGTAGGGGTAGTCTATTTATAGGTGCAGTCGTATGGGTAATTTGGTCATTTGAAGGTTTAGAAATTAATGTTGGGGCCTTTAGTGACAGATGTATCCATTGCTGTGGGTGAGCGACGCTATAGCCGCATGCTCCATCTCCAACATTGGATGCTGATCAGACACACCTCGTGTAGCCACGTCAGCGACTGCACTCCTTCAGCCGTTCCACTCTTCACCACGTCCAAGCCATCTCAGTCGTCTAATCGCATGATCAGATGGCTTAGATCCATGCTTGTCGCTTCAGCTTCATGCGTTAAGAGGCAACGTGGCCTCTCTTCCCACTATTAGATGAGGATTGGACTATTGAGGAATGCGCTTGCTCGCACGCTTCATCACGTCAAATTGAGCATTCAGATTGGCGTTAAATCGTGCATCGCTCATCTACGCTGCCACGTAGTCGCATCTGAGCCACTCATCGTGGATCGAACAATGCAATTTCTTGCATTTGCTCTTCTCATGGATTACACCTACTCCACACAACTCGAACATGTGCCTCGCGTTACACGTTAGGCTTGCGACGACTATGCTGTACCTCCAATTATGACTCATTTGTGTTTTAACGCTCGCGCATCCTCGGTCATTGGATAAAGATCCAAACACTGAGGATGTGTGACTTTTTCTTCAGCTGTGAGGAAAGGTAAACTTTGATGGAATCCAGTCATTGGATCGATGATCCAATAGCTGGGATTGATCGTGTGGGCGAAGAGGGTTGCTGTGGCTGGTGTTACACGGCTGTGATGGAACCATGTGGCTCCATCATGGCTGTCCATCTTCCTTGCTTTGTAGGTGGTGCCACAGTTACTGGATTGAACCGATTTTCACACCGTTCGGCTTCAATCATTGATTCGAACCCATCCGTGCAGTTGGATTTGTCATCTGACGTATGGATTTACACCACCTCACACCTTGACCTCTGATTTTCCTCGGACTACATCTGATGCTACGGAGGTTCGATTAGGGTGATCTCAGAGTCGTTGAACTCCGATCATCGTTCTGATCAGATCTGTATAGTTGGATCTTCAATCCGAGGCCTCGAAATGATATTGCCATGTCCCCTGACCACAAAACGGTAATATTAACCTATAATTTGTGCAATCTTACCTAAATGCATAATGATACATGATATGCAAAATTTATAATCCTGAATGATTCTTTGACATTAGAAACATGCATAAATAGACAATTTTGGGCCAATTAGATATGTGCACATCACACACCCATGACTATCTTTTGCTAGTCCCTAGCAAAACTACATGCTGTTTATAAAGGAATTATGATCAAATTACTTGGGCAATAGTTATTTTTCAACACTAAGAAATTTCTACTAAGGACCTGAACTATAGAGACTCAACAGTGCCTAGGTGTTTGCCAAAATGCAGACTGTCCAAGCCCTCGCCTTATTCAAATGCAAATACATTTTTTTTCTTTCTTTTTCTTCTTTTCTAATTTTTTTGATTTTTTGAGTTATGAGTTTTGGGCCAGCTTGCTACGGCTACCCAACCTACCCAAGAATAAAAAAAAACTTTAAGTTCTAAGCATCTTTTTGTGATTGTGATAGACTCACTGATTGACAATCAAAATGGACTTTGGGTTCTTACGCCCCTAGGTGACCTTGAAAAAAAATTGTACCTAAAGGTGTATCTATCCGACCGGTAGCTTTCTCCCTACTTTTTATTTTTATGGGGTCAACTCAAGGGGGAACCCAGTGTATATCTCCCCTGCCTATTCTACTTCCCTGCTTCTTCCTAAGTGTTTAGGAATTACTTGTGTATTTTGTGAGATGGGTTATGGACAACCGGCCAATGGGCTATTACCCATGACAACTTGCCAACCATACTCATGAGGTGAAGTGTGGCTTATTTATTTTTTCTTCTTTTCTATTTCTTATCATTTTTTCTTTGGTATTTCTCTATTTTTTCTTTTCTTTTTCTAAGTAGGTGGCTTCCCTGATCTAAGATTTACCTAAAGTGAACAGAAAGAGAATAGTTGTGTGGCTAGGCTCTGGACAACTAGGCAATGGGCTGTTACCTATGACAACTTGCCAACCATACCACCCTAAAAGGTTCATTAGCTACCCAATTTCCATTAAATTGCTGAAAAGTAAGTTAGTGCAAATAGTGTGTAGATGCTTAGACTATAAGTTCCCTCAAATCAGAGGGTGGGTTGATAAGTCGTGTACTTATCACCTTAACTTATTTAGCCAATTTCAAAGAAATTTACAAATGGCAAGTACTCGAGAAACAAGTCCACATTTTAGAGGACACCCGAGCTGATTAAGCCTGAAGACCTGAAGGGTGACACTCGGGCTGATTAAGCCTGAAGACCTGAAGGGTCTAAGTGTTCAAGTTCTATTGTACCATTCCCTAAAGTTGAAAAACTCTAATGCCCAAATTCTCATTTCCTAATTCTTTTTTTTTTTCAATAATAAAGAGAAAATAAAAAGAATCTATGAAGCTAACAAGATGATCTAGAGATGAATATCCACCCCCCCATATCTATCTAATGCAATGCCCTCATTGTATTAAATGACATGAAAAAGAGTCGAGTAGAGAAGAAAACACCTGAATTTCTTGTTTAACAGGTCGGCTACGAGATGAAAAAGAGACTGTATGCATGCTAAATTTATTGCCTTCAGCTAGGCACATTATACAAATAGAGAGGAAACAAACAATTCACAAATGCATGTTAGAATCAGAATAAAAAGATTAACCTCAAGACCTGCAAGTAGAGAATGTTCACAGATGTGGACCAAGTTGTGGTGCAGACCCATGCCCCAAGGTCGAGTATATCTAAGGTTATGAATAAAAATTACCCAGAACCTGAGATCAATATGCAAGCAGGGTTGGGCCTATGATTTATAAGGATGTAACCCAAGTCCAAAAAGTCGGACAACAGAAAAATCAAGCTCAAAATGATAATTAGTGAATTTGTTCTTGGGTTGCACATCCTCAGAATAAAAAATGTCATAAGGTTCCTTGTAGAAGGTTGGTGGTTTCAGGTCTATAGGAACCCTTAGACTCAAAATTCTGTTTCCCTTGAAATTAGCTTCCCAAATCTTCATTTGATAATTCCTATCCTCCGTAATCAAAGTTTCTAGGACCTCAAAAGTGTTACCAATCCTGTCTAAAATATCAAAGTCCAAAATTTGTGGCTAAATTATAATTGACTTGGGTTTAATTATTTTAGAATCATCATCAGTAACTCTTTGGGGTGTGAGTGAGGAATGGTGCTATGAGTTAAATCCTTCATGAAATCAGGATCTGAAACCACCATACTGGCCCCAACAGGATAAATTTCCTCAATTATAGGGCCATCAAATGATTCATCGAATTCCTCAGGCCCAGTCATCTCACTAAAATCATTTTCCTCAAACTAATGTGAGACTTCATATAATAATTCTTCACCTTCAGAATCAAAGAATTCTGGATCCACATTTATATATGTCCAACATTTGTCATTTTTTGAAATTGCCTTGTACCCTATATGAGGAATCGACCTTCCTCTAATATCAAAAATTGACAAACATTCTTCATCATTATCAATGTATTGCCCCTCATAGTTCCTTTAAAGGTTATTAAAGTGGTTGTCTGTTTCATTCATGTACATGGAGATAAAATTTATACACTCATCTACGAGATAACCTTCTACAATTGAAACTTCCAACTTTGCCTTATTCAAAACATAATCTTTAACCTTTCTTAGAAATCGCACCACAGGATACATCCATCTGAATTGTATAGGTCCACCGATTCTCGCTTTATTTGCAAGATGTAACGAGAGATGAACCATTGCATCGAAGAAGGCTGGGGGAAGAATTTGTTCCATCTTACAGAGAGTAATTACTATTTGTTTATCCAAGTGATTGAGTGTATCATTTTGTAGCATCTTCGAACAAACAACTTTGAAAAGTTTGTCATCTCTATGAATGAATCAACAACTGGCTCAGGCAGTATCCCCTATATTGTAATGGAAACAATACTTGCATATAAATGTGGGAGTCATGACCTTTCAAGCTAGATATCTTTTTATATGCTTCATTCACACAAATAGAAAGCTACGACGAAAAATCATCTGGCACCTGAATTTCCCTTAAGAAGAAGAACAATCTAATCTTATGGTCCTGATTCAAGCTGTAAATAGCAGGTGGAAAGTAGCCATCCCCCTCATGAATTTGCAGCTTCGGACATATCCCCAAAATCATCATGTCTTTTCTTACTTTCACTGTGTCCTTTGTATCATCAGTCAGATTTAATGCATCTAAGATGTTATCCATCACATTCTCCTCAATGTGCATAACGTCTAAATTATGATGTATTGTAAGATCTTTCTAGTATTGCAGCTCCATAAAGAAAATATTTTTCCTTTGAAACCCATAATTTATCAAGGTCGTCTAGCCTTGTTTGAATGGTAGACATAAATGTATCTCACCCATTTCTTGTAATCTCTCCATTATAACCTAACCCAACAACCTAATAGAATCTGTATTAAGTTTAATCTTTGGATTTTTCTTTGAATACCGACATGTCCTTTGATTGTGCAGCAATCAGAGGATCGAATCTACTTGAATTAAGTTAGATCCTAGCTTAACTTAGGAATAATGCATGCATGAGCAACATATTTTGCATCATAGTTGATTTGTTAGCTTTCTAAATAATAATGCTATTATGTATTATAACTGAGAGATGATATTAATTATAGATGATTTAGGGCCGCAAATGATAAATCCGACCGTACGGATCTGATGAGAATGACGATTGGAGTCCAATGCTTCCGAGATCATCTTGATCAGACTTCCATAGCATCACAGGCAGTCCATGGAAGATCAAAGGCCATGGGGTAAGATGGCACAAATCCAAACCTCAAATGCCAAATCTGACTACACAAATGGATCCGGATCAATGATTGCAGTCCAACAGTGTAAAAATCAACTCAATCAGAGCCCTATAGCACCAACTACAAAGGTGGGTGATCTTCGACGACCAATTTGAAATAAAAAGGGTTTCAAATGTCATTGATGTAGTATGTGCCACAAATACAAATCTATGTCGCGTTAATTTTACTTATTTACAATTTTTACTAGTTTGTTTCTAGGACGTTCACTAGGAGGCAGTTATTGATATACATTATTATATAAGTCCGAAAATGTTCTTTTATTCCAAAAATGTTAATTTTATTTACAAACCGAATGAATGAATCAAATAATTAAAGAATTGGTTAATTATTTACAAAAGTAATCAATTAATAAGTGTTACAATGCCTGAAACATATGTACAACAAACAAGCATGAAAACCTGTCTGCTACTACACTATGTTAGTTATATACAATTAATATAAGTCATACCTAAGTAAAGGTACAAAAAAAACTAATAAAATCTACTACACTAAATTATATTAATATACTAATGTCTATAGTAACATATATTATCTATACAGTAACATATACAAGCGTCGCTGTAAACTTAATAAAATATTTACATAACATAAGGTAAAATAGCTATCTATAATGACATATATGGCTATGTATAGTGATGAATCTAACTATCACTAAAGCTCTAGTGTTATTTATATATATAAGAGCTCAAACAATATCTTTACGGTACTTATACTATTAACTATATTAATTATATACGTATACATATTTATATTTATTTATTTACATTATTTATATACATATACTATGTACTTATAATATACGTATTATACATATATACATATGTACACAAACACTCACACAACAATACGGCCAACACTTAGCCGTATTTAGGCCGACCTCTCTTTCTCTCAGACATCTACAGTTCAACCCAAAAATTAGGTTTAAAAGTGGGCGGACCAGCCACTTCCGAGGGATACCCAGCACCCAAGAGGGTGGGACCATATCTCTACTTGCAGCCAACCCTAGTTCATATTAGGTGCTTTTCTAATTCAATTTCAGGCCCATTATTGGGCCCATGCAAGCTTAGCTACAGTGTGTGGCCCCAGGGCCACCATTGTTCCAATATTTACACTCAATCATATGCTCAGATTAGAGGAGATTGGTAATAGGTGTAATAGGTGCGCCATGCTCTGTCGACTGGAGAGGCTAAGGGAATTGCTTTTATACCATGTCGGTGGCTTTGTGCTACACTGATTGCGTAGTAATCATAAGTCTTAATTAACCTAAATTAGGCTAGGACTTAGCATAAGTTAGGGTAATTCATACATGCATAACCATTACTAGCACCTTTACTGCTTTCTTTTAGCTATGCATAAAATAATGCTATAATGTACTGATTAGATGCATTATGTCAATTGCAGGTAATAAGCTAATCAAAAGCTAGATCTAAAGCTGGATCTAAAGCTGGATCTGAAGAATAATGAATAACTAGTGTTGTACTAGAGCTGGAGAGGAAGACCTAGATTAGATACAATAGATAATAATGTAAGGGAGTTAAGGTGTGCTATTCTATTAAGTAGGAATAAAGCAATAAATTGTGAAGAACTTAGGTTCATCCTAGCCCTAGGATAGCCTAGAAGCCTCCCCAAGCCTTAACCACCCTTAGATTAGGTCACCGTACACTAGAAAACCTTAAAACCCTAATTCTAGCCTCTATCTGGACATCCAGATGAGTTATAGGGCATCCAGAACCCTTAGCCAACTCCCGCACACCTTAAACCCACTTCTGTAGTGTTATTGGACGTCCAGACACTTGGTCAGACGTCCAATTTCTATAGAATACCCAAAATAGAACCCAAAATCCCTCCTGACTCTGATTGGACGTCCAGACAACAAGTCTGGACTTTTGATTTTTCACTATAAGACATCTGACAACTTTGTTAGATGTCTGATACTTTCCTCCAATTCCTGCTTTGGAATTCAAGCCTTGATCTTGGATCTCTAGCCCCCTAAACCAATTCTAACCCCATAGGAAACTAAATTATGGTGCCCTAACCCTAGTACATCACCTCTAGACCTCTTTAAGGACCTAATTAGGTCCTCACTAAACCTAATTGACTTGGATCTTAGTCAATTCCTTCAGCCTATTCAATTGGACTCATTGAGTCCAATTGAGCCAAGATCTTAGCACACACTATCCAATTGGACTCAGTGAGAGTCCAATTGACCTAGACCTGTCTTAATTGATTCTAATGCATGCTTACACATGAATGAAATATGCATGAAAGTATATATGTAAACTAGTTTATTTACATATTAATACATGCTATGTATATCTAACTATAAACTTAATGTCTAGGCATTTAAATAATAAATTATTCACAAATATGGGCTCATCAAATGCCCCCATGCCTAGTTTTTGCTAGTCCTTAGCAAATTCAAGCAACAACCCAACTCTTCAAGTGGACTAGCCAACCCAAACGATCTTCCTTTAGAAACATGTTAAGTTCAGACTTTAGACCTAAGGTTCCCAAGTAATTGCTAAGTTACAGACTAGGTCGGCTAATGACGAGTTGCAAGCACAGGTTTCCCTGATTTCTAACTCTACCCTAGGGCTTATTGGTCCTAGGGATTAAAGAATCCGTGCATGTGCATTGGTCTGAGTTATTTGAGGTTGGTTAGATTGCCAACCAGGAAAGAAAGTAAGAAAGAGACTTTTTTTTTTAATATATAATTTTTTTTTTGATTCCTCTAAGTCTAACCTTGGATAAGTTATTAGCATGGACTGTGTCAAATTCATTGTCCCCATCACCGAACCTCGAAGGGTGCCTGGCTTTCGATGCTTTGAGATAGCACCACCCATAGTGACCCCAAGAACTCTTGGTAATCGGCACTTCGAGATAGTATCGCCCATGGATTTCTAAAGCTAATTCAAGCCTGTGGCAATCGACACTTTGAGATAGGGCCACCCATGGTACCTGAACCGCACAATGCGCTTACATGCCCCCAGTAGGATGGATATCCTAAGAGACAGGTGCCGAGGAGGTGACATGCTATCATCTCATCCTCAAGGTGAGTATATACTCCACCTCTCCTATGGCAGGAACTCTTCCAATCAACTTGTGTTTTCAATCTCTCCTAAGTCAAAACTAAGAGAACCAAAATTTTTCTCCAAGAAAGGAATTAGGGTGATCACTATTTACACAAGACCAAGTGTGTGTGAATTGTGGATGCTTTAGTTACAAGGACCCGTAAACCAAAAGGTAGAAAAAGACATCAGGTACTACCCAACCTTTAACTTAACCCCTAGCTTTCCTTCCTCAACCTCTTGAGGAATGGTCAACAACTTAATTCCTACTTGAGTTTTTTTTAGTCCACGAAGGACCCTAAAGGTCTAAAGCTAGTAGCTCAACTTAGCTTCTAAGTCAAACCCTAGAGTCAACTTAGTCTAACCTAAAGTTCTAGTCTACCTAAGAATGCAGGAACCAGCCAGTTAAGCTCAAAAATGTTTTTTTTTTTTTAGCAAATGTATGCAATGCAGAATATTTAAACTAAATGCATGAATGCACTATGTATAAATGCTATGTACAGATGCCACAGGTCCTATCCCCCCATGCCTAGTTCAAACAATGTCCACATTGAAAATAAAATGGTCAAGGGAAGATGTTACCTGAGGTGGGAAAGAAAGGAGCTAAGGCTCCTCGAGAGTGACCTTGTCAACCAGATGGTGATCCAAAGTTACATATGGTTTTAATCATTGGCTGTTGACGGTAAAGTGTGCTGCTGAAGAAGAAGGGCTCTTGATTCCCATAGCCCCATGCGAAAATACTTTGGTGATAATATAAGGCCCATCCCAACATGATTTCAATTTTTTGGGAAACAACTTAAGTCTAGAATTGAAAACCCAGACTTGTTGGATGGGCTCAAAGGTCTTTCTAAGGATATATTTATCATGCTAGACCTTAATTCTCTCTTTATAAGCTTGGGAAGTGTCATAAGCGTCATTCCTCAGCTCCTCAAGCTCAGTCAACTCCAGTAAACATGCTTTACCAGCTTGCTCTAAATCCATGTTGACACTTCCGATGGCCTAGAGTGCTTATGTTGAAGTTCAACGAGTAAGTGGCACACTTTCCTGTACACAATCCGGAAGGAAGACATACCCAAAGGGGTTTTGTAGGCCATTCGATAAGCCCATAAAATGTCATCGAGCTTTTAGGACCAGTCCTTCCTATCTGGCATAACAGTCTTTTCTAAAATGTTCTTGAGCTCCCTATTTAACACTTCAACCTGGCCACTTGTCTGAGGTTGATAAGGGGTAGCAATCTTGTGAGTTACTCCCAGACTCCTGAGTAGTCGATTGAAATGATGGTTCCGGAAATGAGGTCCCCCATCACTTATAATCGTCTTGGGTCAACCAAAGCGAGATATGATATTGGCCTTCACAAATTTCAAAACCACAGAGTGGTCATTTGTGTGTGTAGGGATGGCCTCTATCCACTTGGAGATGTAATGCACTACCACCAAGATATATTCGAATCCATGGGATGAAGGGAAGGGACCCATGAAGTCTATCTCCCAAACATCAAAAATTTCCATAGGTTGGATAGGGTGTTAGGGCATCTCATTCCGCTTCCCAATCGTTCCAGTCCGTTGACATCTGAGATAGACCTTAACAAAGTAATGGGAATAATTAAATAAAGAAGGCCACCAATAATTAGACTAGAGAACCCTAAAAGCTATTTTCTTAGCACCAAAGTGTCCTCCACAATGAAGCTCATGGAAAAATCTCAACACACTCTGTCGCTCTTCTTCAGGCACACATCGTCTCCAAACTTTTTCTTGTCCAATATGAAATAATTTTGGCTCTTCCCAAAGAAAGAATCTAGCTTGGGAAATGAATCGCTTCCATTTTTGCGCATCCCAAGAGTCAAGGGTTTCTCCAGTGACCAAGTAATTAACTATATCCGCATACCAAGGAGAAGTTGGTGTTATCGCCATAGCGATTTCATTGGGAAATGTCTCACGGATGTCTCCAGATTGAGAGTAATCAAGGGGAAATTGAGACAGATGGTCAGCTACTACATTTTCCACTCCTTTCTTTTCACGAATTCCAAATCAAACTCATGAAGGAGTAGAATCCATCTAATTAAATGTGGCTTAGAGTCTTTCTTGGCAATGAGATGTTTCACTACTGCATGATCAGTAAAAATGACCACCTTGGATGTAAGAAGATAAGACCAAAACTTCTCCAGAGCAAAAGCTATAGCAAGTAATTCCTTTTTAGTGACTGTGTAGCTTTGCTGTGGTTCAGTTGAAGTCTTGCAAGCATAATGCAGCACATGTGGTCTTCCCTCAACCCTCTGTCCAAGAATGCCTCCCACAGCATAATTTGATGCATCACAGATTAGCTCAAAAGGAAGTGTCCAATCAGGAGCTCGGAGAATAGGCGTAGAGGTCAAGGCCTCCTTCAGTGCATGAAAAGCCACAACCCACTTTGAATCAAAATCAAAGGGAGATTCCTTCGCTAATAAGTCACAAAGTGGCCTAGAAATTTTGCTGAAATTCTTGATGAATCTCCTATAAAAACTTGCATGTTCCAGAAAGGATCCAATCTGCTTGACATTCGTTGGAAATGGAAGTTTGGAAATAGAATCAACTTTAGCCTTATCTACTTCCAAGCCTCTTTTAGACACATGCCCAAGTACAATGCCTTTTATACCATGAAGTGTTTTTTCTCCCAGCTGAGGAATAAACCTGTCTCATTACATCTCTTCAGTGCATTCTCTAAGTGCAGGAGACACTGGTCGAAAGACGAGCCATGAATGGAGAAGTCATTCATAAAAACCTCGACGCACTCGTCAATCATGTCCAAGAAAATGGACATCATACACCACTGGAAAGTTGCAGGTGCATTACATAATCCAAACGGCATATTCCTAAAGGCAAAAGTGCCATAACGACTAGTGAAAGTTGTCTTATCCTGGTCATCAGGGAAGACTGCAACCTGGTTGTACCCTGAATATCCATCTAAAAAGCAAAAATATTTGTTCCCTGACAATCTTTCTAAGATCTGATCAATAAAGGGCAAGAGAAAGTGATCCTTCTGGGTAGCGGTGTTCAATTTGCGATAATCAATGCAGACCCTCCAACCAGTTGAGGGTTTGGTCACCACTTGTTCACCTTGGTCATTTGTTTCTACCGTGAAGCCTACCTTCTTTGGCACCACATGGATTGGACTAACCCATTTGCTATCTACGATGGGATAAATGATCCCATCGTCCAACCACTTCAGAATCTCCTTTTTTACCACCTTCCTCATGTTGGGGTTAAACCGTCTCTGCATGTCTCGAAAGGGTTTGATGGAATCATCAGCAAGGGTAGGTTAATCTGCACTTATTTAAAAGTCTCCATTATTTCGTCCATCCTATCTTTAGCTCCAGATGAGCTAGTAGAAGTCTGCCCAGAGTTAGATAAGCGCTCTAGAAAGGGCACTCTCGATCTTTGGGTGGAAGGGATGTCATGTCGGGTAAGTGGGGGAATGGGGACAACCTCTTCCTGTGAGGTGATTTCAAGTGAAGAAGAGTTGGGAGGCTCTTCTCCGGTGGGGGCGTAAGTCGGGATGGATGGGTTCTCAGAAGGTGGGACTATGGAGCATCAGGTTTGAAATTTTCTTTCCCACTCCACAGAATAGTCACTACCTTGGCATCCTACCTAAAAACAATCCCTTTCCCTTTAGGGTTCTCCTCAGATGAACTGGGAAGCTTCCCAATCTCTCTTTTACTCATGGCCTCGACAAGGTGTCTAATTTGTGATTTCATCTCATTGCTTGCCTTGTCATGAGATTGGATGATCATGCTTTGATTCTCTTGCATGGCTTTAAGCATGGCTTTAAGCTAATCCATCTCAGAAGTCTTGGATAGTTGGGAGGGCATAGGAGGTTGATTATACTATTGAGTCTGAAAGGGTTGGGGTCTGTAATTCCCTGCATTAGAGACATTCCCCTGTCTCCATGAGAACTTAGGGTTGTTCCTTATTTTTTGAGGTGAGATCAATGTTAAAATTAATCCGTCGTAGTATAGTTGAAATCGCTCGAAAACAAATAAATTTTATTACTCGAAATTGTAAATCCGAGGTCGAACACAGGGAGCAAATTGGGGTTGAAAAATCAAGAGAACTTTAAGATTGAATATAATATGCAATGAAAATCATAGTATAGTGCAAAAACACAATGTCAATGTATATAGAAGAAGCACAAAAAAAATGGACGTCTGATTTTGGAAATCAGACGTCTTAAATATAAGGTTGCTACAGTGCTTCTATTGCTCTTCTCTATTCTCTGTCTCTAGCTCTGATCTCCTTCCTTCTTTTTCTTTCTTCTCTGTCTGTCTTCAGCTTTTCTTCTTATTCCTCCTCTTCAACCTTGTCTTCTCCATCCTTAGCTTCTATGGCTGCCTCCCTCTCCTTCCTTGGCTTCTTCTTCTCCTGCCTGCGAGAGCAAAACCTACCCCTACCTAACCCCACGATCTCTCTTCTTCTTTCTCTCTTAGGCTCACTCTCAAAGAGCCTTCTCGGGTAATCGGGTTGGGTATGCGTGCCCAGGACAAGACCCACCGACATTCGTGGTGGGTGAGGAGTGCAGGCTAGTCGGGTATAAGGGTTTGGACCAGGTCCGCAAGAAGTGGGACATAGACGAGGCAGTGAGAGCGAGTGGGACCTCACCCTGTGGTCAGGAGGCGATAAGCCCCTGTCACTTTTACAATTTATTTCGCTACGTCCGCTCTTCCACTTCTGAGGTGGGACTAAACGTCCCACCTTTCTTTGCGAGCGCCCGCAGCGGATGTTCTCCTCTTATTGCAACGGCTGTATAGGGCGTCAGTGCCAATTGCTTGGCAGAGGTTATGCGCGAAGGGAGTCCACGTGACCTGGGACTTGTCGCCTGGAGCGAGGAGTCCTGGATGAAGCTCCCAAGCAAGCTCCCTACTGCGTCAATGGCAGCTAAGACCTCTAACCCTGTCAGCAAGAAAACGACCTTGTGACCTCATCAGAAAATGCAGACAGCTTCGCTGAGACACGGCGAAGGTAGTATGGTGGTCAGCGTGGCGTGGGGTGGCCAGAGCATGCGTGCCTAGGTCACCCTGTGTGTACGAAAGTGGGTGTGTTTGGGGGAAGTTCTGGGGGCTTGGAGCGATGAGTGGAGTGAGGGTTTAGGGTCAGTGAGGTGTGGCGGTGCTTGTGGGGTAGTTTGTGAGGTGGATGGAGGCATGGAGTAGCGGGAACACCTCGTCGGAGGTTTTGCCGGAGGTGGAGAAGGTGGTGGTGACTTGAGAGCGTCGAGGCATGTTTGCACGAATAAAAGATAGAAAAATAATGAAAGGGGAGAGAGGACTTAGCTGAGCGAAAATAGACGAAGGGGGATGCAGAGGAGGCAGCTGGCTCGTATTGCTGTCGCCAGAGACGAAATACCTAGTTCAAGCAGGACGGAGACAATGAAGGGGCTGCGGGGACGTCAGCTGGTGCGGTATGACGCAGATGGAGAGCATAAAGAGAACCCTGCCACTGATATTGTGGTAGAGCTATGAGAGAGGGAGAGAGGGGTTGCCAGAGCTTGCTGGTTGTTGACCGGAGGGGGAAGAGAAGAATTAGGGGGTTTCTCAGGCCAATTTCAAGCTTAGAGGCTGCGGGTTGATCAGGGCGTGCTTTTATAGGCCCTAGTAGAAGGTCTTATGCTTGGAAGCCAAGCTTCCAAGCACGGGAACCTTGTCGGAGTTGGAAGGTCAGTGGTGACCCAAATCTATCATGCATTCGCATGAGAGATTGGGTGCCAAATCAAGCCTCTGACCGTGTTCAAACTGGAGGAGATTTCTCAGAGAATCTCCCTTTCAAATTTAAAGAGGATTCCCTGAGGAATCAGGGAGATCTTTCCCTTAATACCTCGCTGGAGTAGGATTCCCTTCGCTATAATTGTGAAGGGACCTAATTGCAATGAACGATGAGGAAGTTAGGGGGATTTCTACATAGGTTTTCAAAAGAGAGGGGAAGAAATGTAATTGGGTTGGACCTATTTGCAAAGTAGGTCACCCTTAGGTAAAATTTTGGTACAAACTTAATTTGGACCTAAGGAATCCAATTGTGAAGTTGGATTTTATGTTTAACCACGTTTGACTGGTAATTTACACAAAAAACCCAATTTAGGGTAAATATTTAACTGAGTCCCCAATTTAGGTCAAAATAGGTTCTAAGGGCCAAATTAAAGGTTATAAACCCTAGATGATATTTTTTCATGAATTTTAGAGGGTTTAGATGAATTTTATCTTAACCATAACCTTGTTAAATTAAGTGGGTCTGTTTTAGGGTTATAGGAAGTCATTTAATTCCCACAATTCACATGAACCCTTTTCTATTTTAACCAACCCACTTTTTGTCTTGTTAAGACCATTTCACCTGTGTTTAGCCCATGAGAAATCCCACTCTTGCACTACAATGGCAAAATTGCAGTTTTACCCCTTGTTTCTTGCTTTTCTTTCAGAAGGGTTATTCATTGAGTTAGGACCTCCAGTTGGTTATGTAGGAGCTTTTGTTCTCTTTTCTGGGTAAGAAATGAGCTAGTTAGGGCTCATGATGGTGTTCCCATCATACCCCCATGCCTAGCTTTTGCTAGTCCCTTAGCAAAATTTTATGGTTTTAACTTCTGTTCTGGAGCATGAATTCCTTGATGTTCCAAGATTATGATGAGTGTTTTTTTCTTTTATTTTTGATTATGTTAGAATGTCGACAGTAGTCCTAGAGGCACTCAAGTACCAACCAAGATCCGGATCTGACCAGCTCTAGCCTCGATCCTCCACGAAGGTTTTTCAGGGCCACAGGAACTATCCTAAGGTTCGTTGGACTCTGCGGTTAAAGCACCCGTGCTTGCAATGTATTTTGGCCTTGGTTCAGTTTGCAGTGCATTTTTTGCAAGAGAGAGACAGAGGATTTTTTTTGTTTGGAGAGTTTCCTCTCCCTTTTCTTTTTATTTCTAGCTTTGGATTGGCTTCACAACACGGTCTGTATCAGGTTCCTCATCCCCATCATCAATCCTCGAAAGGTCCCTAGCAATCGATGCTACGTGATAGCACCATCCATGGCAACCCCTAGAACCCTAGCTTTTGAGATTTTGAGATAATCCCACCCATGGCATTCTGTGGCAAAATCCAGACCCTGGCAATTGACATTTCATGATAATGCCGCCCATGGCATCTGAACTAGCATTGGGTGCTTACGTGCCCCCAGTAGGATATGTAAATATCCTAGGAGATAAGGATCGAGGAGACGATATGTTATTATGCATCTTTGAGGGGAATTTCCTGCCTCTCCGCACCGGGAACTCTTCCAAATCAACTTGTGTTGATCGACCGCTCCTAATCTAGGTGACTTTTTCAGAACACTTAAATGCTTTTGCGTGATTTTGATAGTTGTGCGCATTGAACCAGACTATGTGTGGATTGGGGTGCTTAGGTTACCGAGTCCCGCAAACCAAAGGTCAGTTAACGAGGCTGAATACTCCCTAAGCCTTAGACCTAATACTTAAGCTTCGCATTTTTCCCAACCTCATGAGAATTATCCATATCTTAGCAGATACTTGAATTTTTAAGCCTAAGAGTCTAGCCCAAGAGGCCTAAGATCAACGTTCCTACTAATCTCTTTTGTGTCTCATTTAGCACTTTTTCTTTCATTTTTCTTTTTCTTGATATGGTCTAGAACTTCAGTTAATCCCTTAATTTCTTACTAATGACTATCTTTTTTTCTTATTCATTTTGTGCTCCTTTTTTTACATTTTTCTCTTTTCCTCCTCATTTTCTCCTCATGATTTGTGTGGACTCAAAATTTTCTCTCCCCTCACTATGTTTTTGTTATTTTTCAAGATTTTTTCATTTTTTTGGTGTTTTTTGTGATATGTGATTTTTTTGTTGAAAACTTTTCTTGTGAGATGAGTTTTCATGCTGTTTTGCACTTTCATACCTCCCCATGCCTACGATTTACAATGTCCCCATTGTAAATTAGGTGGGTTCTAATTCAGCTTAGATCATTCATTAGAACAGGTTTTGGATGGGTGATTGGGTCGAGGTGACTATTGTGAACGATTTCTACACTCGGGTATGGGTACCCAAGGTAGGGTCGGCTGTTCTAATGGATGAACCCTAAAGTGAAATATGAATTCTGCATAGGAATGTTAAGAAAGGTTTCATGTTTCTCAAGAATGATGGGTTGCCTCCTGTTAAGCACTGAGTTTTATGCCATCGGCTGGGCGTAATGAGCTTAGGGAGAATGGAGGGTAAAGGATATCTCAGCCAAATTTGTATCGGTCAAGTCAATGAACAGTTTGAGTCTCTGATCGTTCACGATGAAAGGTTCGGAATCATGGCTAAGTGGACTGATCTCAATGGCTCCATTTCCAAAGATTCGTCGGACGAGGTAGGGTCCAATCCATTTTCATCGTAGTTTTCCTAGGAACAGTTTAAGCTTGGCATCAAAGAGTAGGACCTTTTGACAAGGATGGAAGATCTTTCTAAATATGTGCTTGTCGTGAAAGGCCTTAACCCAATCTTTGTAAATTCGCGAGTTCTCATACATGTCATGGAGTAATTCATCGATCTCGCTCATTTGAAGCTTTCTATCTTAGAAAGATCTAGGTTGCATTTTCATACTGTCCAATTGGCTTTATGCTCCAACTCGAAGGGGAGGTGACATGCCTTCCCATATAGCAATCTAAAGGGAGACATACCTAATTGGGTTTTGTGGGCAGTCCTATAAGCCCACAAAGTTTTAGGAAGTCGGGATGACCCGTCCTTCCTATTAAGTCGAACAATAACCTGGAGGATTTTCTTGACTCCCGATTTGATAGCTCAGCTAGACCATTAGTTTGGGGGTGGTAAGGAGTAGAGATTCGGTGTGACACCCCATATTTGGTCATTAGTGACCTGAACTGAGCGATACTGAAATGGGTCCCTCCGTCAGAAATTATAGCACGTGAAATCCTGAACCGTGAAAAGATGTTCTAATGAATGAATTTGATAACCACTTTATGATCATTGGTTCGGGTCGGAATGGCTTCGATCCATTTGGACACGTAGTCAATAGTGAATAAAATGTACTCAAAGCCGTCCAAAATAGGGAAGGGTCCCATAAAATCAATCCCCCATATGTCAAAGATTTCGCATACCAGAATCGGCTGTAAAGGCAACATATCATGATGGCTCATGTTGCCTAAGGTCTGGCAACGAGTGCATGCCCTATAGTGATTGTATGTGTCTTTGAAAATCGTGGGTCATGAGGACTTTCGCTGCGGTTTTATTACTTGAAAAATGTCCATCGCATGCCTGGTCATGGTAGAAAGTTAATATGTCTTGAATTTCCTCTTTCGCGACACATCGTCGAATAATCTGATCAGCACCGATGCGGAAAAGATACGGGTCTTCCCAGAAGTAATACTTGGCAACGGAAAGCAATTTGTCCTTCTTGGCCTTCGGCAAATCGGACGGCATCTGATGTGATGCCAGGTAGTTTACTATATCAACAAACCATGGAAGCCCTGTATTGATAGTCAGAAAGTGCTCATCAAGAAAATGTTCCGTGATGGGTCCAGAAGGGTCGATGATCTCAGAAGGAAGGCGAGACAAGTGATCAGCCACCACATTCTGTTTTCCCGATTTGTCGAAAATCTCAAGATTAAACTCTTGCAATAGCAAGATCCAGTGGATTAATCGAGGTTCGCATCCTTCTTCGCAAGGAGATGCCTCACAGCTGTGTGATCCGAGTAAATGATAACACGGGAACCCAGGAGATAAGATCTGAACTTTTCCAGGGTAAATACTATGGCTAGTAGCTCTTTCTTAGTAACTGTGTAGTTATGCTAAGCCTCATCAAGTGTCTTGCTAGCATAGTAGATGACCAGGGGTTTCCCGTCAATTTTCTGCCCAAGTATTGCTCCTACAGTGAAATCAGATGCATCGCACATGATCTCAAAAGGTTGAGACCAATCAGGGAACTGTAGGATCGGGGCTTGGGTAACTCGGTCAAGGAGGATTTCAAATGCTTGAGTGAATTCCTTGGAGATTTCGAAAGTTACATCCTTAGAAAGCAGAGAGGTCAGAGGGCACGTGATTTTAGAGAAATTAGGAATAAACCGATGGTAAAAGCCGACGTGCCGCAGAAAAGATTGGATGTCCTTGATCGAGCTAGGCATCGCGAGTTTGGAAATCAAGTTCACCTTGGCTCGATCGACTTTGATGCCTTTTTCTAAAATAAGATATCCCAGGACAATTAGTTCAAGCACCATGAAATGGCTCTTTTCCCAGGAAAGAACCAGATTCACGTCAATGCACTACTTGAGGATTTGGACCAAGTGTAGGAGACAATCATCAAATGATTCTCCGAATACTGAAAAGTCATCCATGAAGACTTCCAGATAATCACCTACCATATCTAAGAATATGGCAAGCATGCACCACTGAAAAGTAGCGGGTGCATTGCAGAGACCAAATGGCACCCTTCGGAACGCGTATGTCTCGAAGGGGTAGGTGAAAGTGGTCTTTTCTTGGCCTTTAGGATGGATTGCCACTTGGTTATAATCGGGGTACCCGTCCAAAAAGCAAAAGAACCTATTTCCCGCTAGTTTCTCGATGATCTGATCAATAAACGGGAGTGGGAAATGATCCTTCTTTATGGAGGAATTGAGTCTTCTGTAATCAATGCAGAATCTCCACGAGTTCGCCACATGGGTCGGTATGACTTCTCTGGTTTTAGTTGTGATAACAGTGAGTCCTGCCTTTTTAGGCACAACTTGGATTGGACTCACCCACCGACTGTCGGAGATCGGGTAGATGATCCCTGCATCTAACCACTTAATGATCTCCTTTTTCATGACTTCCTGCAGATTAGGATTTAAATGTCTCTGCATTTCACAGGAAGGTCGTGTGCCCTCTTCAGCGTAGATACGGTGTGTGCAGTAAGAAGGGCTAATACCAGTCAAATCATCGAGAGTCCATCCAATGGCTCTACGATGTTGCTGGAGAACAGTAATCAGACGGGATTCCTGGTCAGGTGTGAGTCTGGAGTTGATAATCACAGGAAACGTCTGATTGGAACCCAAAAAGATGTACTTCAGATGGTCGGGAAGAGGCTTGAGTTCAAGAATGGGGTTATCAATAGCAACGGGCGGTTCAGGGTGTGTGTCAAGAGCAAGGGAAGGAGTTATGGGTGTATCTAGATCAAGGTCAGACTCCTTTGATTATGGGTGCTGATCTTCTTGTGGTTGATCTGGAGTAATCAGGTTGTCCTCGATATACGGTTCATCAACCACACCTTGATATCACATATATGTTCTATAACACCGCAATTAATCCCTTGTTGGGCCTTAAATATGTCAATTTTTAGTGTTTGGTTCCCGAATTTCAGTTCAATTTGGCCCTCCTTACAGTTTATATTGGCCTGAGCAGTGGCCAGAAATGGTCTCCCTAGTATAATTGATGTATCCCTTGGGTTTTTAGGTGCATCCATATCTAAGACTACAAAATCCATCAGGAAATAGAAACCCGTACCCTAACGATGACATCCTCTAGTACTCCTTTAGGTGACTTAATAGATCGGTCAGTTAACTGCAATGTCACCTCTCTCGGTTTAAGCTTAGATTCTTCAAGGTGGTCAAGGAGGGATGTAGGTATTAGGTTAATGGAGGCTCCTAAATCTAACAAGGCTCTGTCGAATTGGGTATCATCAATGGTACATGAAATCAGGGGAGTACCTGGGACCTTAGCCTTAGGTGGGAGTTTACTAAAAATTATAGAGCTGGCTTGCTCTGACAGTATGATCGAACTCCAACTTTTGGTTCGCGACTTACGCTTGGGTGTACACACGTCCTTCAAAAATCATGCATAAGCCAGTATTTGGTAGATTGCATCAATCAAGGGGATGTTTAAATGAACCTGTTCAAAGAGCTTGACCAGATCCTCCTCAGGAGCCACGGGTTTGTTTGTCCTCTTTCCCTTGGTCAAGGCCTCAGGAAATGGAACCTTGGTTGGTTCCTCTAAAATAGGTCCAGATTCTTGATTTGGGACAAGGGTGTCCTAGATAACTATCCTAGTGCTTGGGTTACTACTAGGCTTAGAGTAGCTTGGATAAGGTAGGTCTTGAGTTGCTTTACCACTACGAGTTGTTACGGAATTCAGTCCTGCCTGGTTTTGGTTTAGGGTTGGTAAAATAGGTGGTTGGTGTTGAAATCCCGTATAGGATGTCGAAGCTTCCATCCCGTCGAGTGATGGAACAGAAGTGACCTGATAAATCATGTGGGCTTGGCTCAGATTTCGGTTCATAACGTGCCTCTAGTTCGGCACGTTATTTGGATTCGGCAGAGGTTGCAAGGGGAGTGTTCCAGGTTGGCAGGAATTCACCATCTGGGCGAGTTGATTACGAACCTCTGTGATCTCGTCCTTGTGTTGTTTTTGCATAGCTGCATTCGTCTTTTGAATGTCAGCCAAAGTTCGAAGGATAAGAGTCATTTGATCTGTTTGGTTTGATCCAGATTGATAGGTGGGGTTGGGCCGAGGCTGAGGCGACTGATATGGACGAGGAGCTTGTGGATGGGGTTGATATGGTGGTCTTTGATTCTAAGTATTTCCCATCCACAGGAAGTTGGGATGATTTCGCCATCCAGGGTTATAGGTATTAGAGAATGGGTCATTCTGGATGGCGTTGAGGTCCTTGCTGGTCTGAGAAACTTCAGGAAAATCAGAGTATGAGGGTTTAGAGTTCCCCCAACTAGAGTAGGTCGGATCGAAGTTTCCTCCGATCCTGGAGTTAGACAGGGGTGGATACGGGTCCATCCCCTGAGAAGATCAGTGATAGATGTTACGCACAGTTTCCCTGCCAAGAGGTGGCTGTGAAAATGGGTTTTGCGTAAAGGTGGCTCGCTGCAGATGCTGAGTCAGCTCATCCACCTTCTTCTCGATGATAGAGACCTTGTCCAACCGGCTGGCCATTAGTTCCAAGTCGACGGATGCAGACAGGCCCTACGTCTCATGTGCTCCCCTTGGATTCGTTGATGCGTGGGCATTTGTCTAGTTGAATAAGCCCATGGAGTCATTGTTGATGGAGTTCTCACACATATTCTCGAGAATCTACCACACAGTGTCCTCGTGTTGACCCATGATATTTCCTCCGCACGTTGCATTGGCAGATAAGTGGATGTCTGCACGGAGTCCCTGGTAAAAAGACTGGACTTATTCCCATTTACGAACTCCGTGATGGGGGCACTTTCACATGAGATCCATGAAACTGTCCCATGCCTCACAAAGAGGTTCTCCAGATTGCTGAGTGGTGTGATCTGGTGGCACAAGGCATTCGTCCAGCCAACGGGGAAGAACTTTTTCAAAAATTCGGACTGGAGTTCAACCCATGTGTTGATCGAACGTGTTTGAGTCTGATACCAATGAGTAGCCTTGTCAATGAGGGAGAAGGAAAACATCTTCATAAGTAGAATATCCTGATTTTGTACATCTGACCCAAAGGTCTGGGCCAGATGTTTGAGTTGTTTGATGTGCTGGAAGGGATCCTCAGAGTTAAGCCCATGGAATTTTGGAATGGCATGAATCATGTTGGGCTTGTGTTCAGAATCAGGACCTCCAGCTGGGATTTGGACTCAAGGCCCGATCGCCACCGTAGCGGGATTATAGTGATCTCACATCATAGAGCGTTGCGGTGGGTTTACAAAGCTTTGAAATAGATCATTCAGGCATTGGAGTTGGTGTTCAAGATTGTTTTCTTCTTCAACTGGTTGTGCCATGATAATGGAAGGAGAATTGGGTTCTGATGAATTAAAGGAGATGTCCATGTGGTGGGGTTGCTGCATAAACACGGACGTCGAGGCTTGGCCTTGGCGGGAGTGAATCACTAAACGAGGCCTTAAGGATGGTCTTAAGGACCTCCTACCAAACATGCACTGATGGTTTAGATGAGATTAGAATGTGCTGGACCTAATCAAGACACCCAAAAAATTTGGATGACTATAGAGGTTCGGGGCAGATGATACCCCTTAGTCAGAAAAGCCATCCACCTGAGAAATACCTAGGCAGCCAGAGAGCGAGAGTCCGGCAAAGACCCCTACACGGTAGAGCATCCCCACGAGTAATAAGGTTTCCCCCACCCGACCTCTCTTGCCACTGTGATTCCAGGTAGACCAGAATGGGGACCTTGACCTCTTAAGTCTACCACTTTTATTTAATATCAAAGGTGCTTAGGATTCCACTTGAACTTTAGATGTTTGAGTGCAAAAGTGACCTAATTTCAAGGTTGGTTGACCAAACAAGAGGTCAACTTAACCTATTGTCCTTTGAGAGCTTTAGGTCCTTTCTTTTAGGGTTCAAGTGAAATTAAGAGCTTGATTTTCTTTTAGGGTTTCTCTTGAATAAGCCTTTTCAATCAAGGCTTAGGCACACCTCTTTTTGGAAAAGTTGATTCTTGCTTAGGATGATGTCTCTCTAAAACCCTAAATTGCAATCCTTAATTTGGCTCTAATTTTGGTCCAATTTAGTTGCCACAAATATGGTATCTAGGGTTCAATCAAGAAAATGGTAGCCCTAGTTACCTTAAATGGATACACAAATCAATATTTATTGAAATCAAAATCAGGCAACTTGGGTAAATTAGCTAAATATGGAAAGCAGCTAGCCCTAAATAGATTTTTAACCTATTTTTCCTTTTCAGAATGAGGGGATTAAGAGAGAAGGCTAATCAGAGATTACCTGCCCCGGGTGTGGTTGTTGTGCGGCCATCTTCTTTTGAATCTTCTCTCCTGAAACAATCACAACAAAAGAGATGTATCAAGTTAGTATCAAATCAGAGATTGTGATCAAGATTTCTAAATCACTCGTTGCTCCTTGGCAATAGTGCCAAAATGTTTATTGAGGCGAGATCAATGCTAAAATTAATGCATCGCAGTATAGTTGAAATCACTCAAAAATAAATAAATTTTATTATTTGAAATTGTAAATCCGAGGTCAAACACAGGGAGCAAATTGGAGTTTAAAAATCAAAAGAACAACTTTAAGATTTAATATAATATGCAATAAAAATCAAAGTATAGTGCAAAAACACAATGTTAATGTTTATAGAAGCACAAAAAAATGGACGTCTGATTTTGGAAATCAAACATCTTAAGTATAAGGTTGCTACAGTATTTCTATTGCTCTTCTCTGTTCTCTGTCTCTAGCTCTAATCCCCTTCCTTCTTTTTCTTTCTTCTCTGTCTGTCTTCAGCTTTTCTTCTTATTCCTCCTCTTTAGCCTTGTCTTCTCCATCCTTAGCTTCTATGGCTGCCGCCCTCTCCTTCCTTGGCTTCTTCTTCTCCTACCTGCGAGAGCAAAACCTACCCCTACCTAACCCCGCGATCTCTCTTCTTCTTTCTCTCTTAGGATCGCTCTCAAAGAGCCTTCTCGGGTAATCGGGTCAGGTATGCGCGCCAAGGACAAGGCCCACTGGCGTTCATGGTGGGTGAGGAGTGCAGGCTGGTCGGGTATAAGGGTCAGGACCTGGTCCGCAAGTAGTGGGACACGGACGAGGCAGTGAGCGAGAGTGGGACCTCACCCCGTGGTCAGGAGGCGATAAGCCCTTGTCACTTTTACAATTTATTTCGCTGCATCCGCTCCTCCACTTCTGAGGTGGGACTAAACGTCCCACCTTTCTTCGCGAGCACCCGCAGCGGATGTTCTCCTCTTATTGTAGCAGCTGTGTAGGGCGTCAGTGCCAATTGCTTGGCAGAGGTTGTGCGTGAAGGGAGTCCACGTGACCTGGGACTTGTCGCCTGGAGCGAGGAGTCCTGGATGAAGATCCCAAGCAAGCTCCCTGCTGCGTCAATGGCTGCTAAGACCTCTAACCCTGTCAGCAAGAAAACAACCTTGTGACCTCATCAGAAAACTTAGGCAGCTTCTCCGAGACACGGCAAAGGTAGTACGGTGGTTAGCGTGGCGTGGGGTGGCCAGAGAGTGCGTGCCTAGGTCACCCTGTGTGTGTGAAAGTGAGCGTGTTCAAAGGAAGTTCTGGGGGTTTAGCGCGGTGAGTGGAGTGAGGGTTTAGGGTTAGTGAGGTGTGGCGGTGCTTGTGGGGTAGTTGGTGAGGTGGATGGAGGCATGGAGCGGCGGGAACACCTCACCGGAGGTTTGGCCGGAGGTTGAGAAGGTGGTGGTGAATTGTGAGCGTCGAGGCATGTTTGCACAAATAAAAGATAGAAAAATGATGAGAGGGGAGAGAGGACTTAGCTGAGTGAAAATAGATGAAGGGGGATGCAGAGGAGGCGGCTGGCTTGTATTGCCATCACTAGAGACGAAGTACCCAGTGGGAGGAGGACGGCAATGATGAAGGGGCTGCAGGGATGTTGGCTGGTGCAACGCGATGCAAACGAAGAGGATAAAAAGAACCCCACCACTGGTATTGTGGTAGAGTGACGAGAGAGGGAGAGAGGGGTCACGGGAGATTATTGGGTTGTTGACCGGAGGGGGAAGAGAAGAATTAGGGGGTTTCTCAGGAAAATTTCAAGCTTAGAGGCTGCAGGTTGATCTGGGCATGCTTTTATAGGCCCTAGCAGAAGGTCTTGTGCTTGGAAGCCAAGATTCCAAGCACGGAAACCTCACCGAAGTTGGATGGTCGAAGGTGACCCAAATCTCTCATGCATTTGCATGAGAGATTGGGTGCCAAATCAAGCCTTTGACTATGTTAAACCGGAGGAGATTTCTCAGAGAATCTCCCTTTCAAATTTGAAGAGGATTCTTTGAGGAATCAGGGAAATCTTTCCCTTGATACCTCGCCAGAGTAAGATTCCCTCCGCTATATGGTGGAGGGACCTAATTGCATAGAACGATGAGGAAGTTAGGGGGTTTCTCCAGAGGTTTTCAAAAGATAGGGGTAGAAATGTAATTGGGCTAGACCTGTATGTAAAGTAGGTCAAGATGAATTCTCCATAGGTTCAAATTTTGGTACAAACCTAATTTGGACCTAAGGAATCCAATTATGAAGTTGGATTTTAGGTTTGACCACATTTGACTAGGCAATTTACACAAAAAATTGAATTTAGGGTAAATATTTGACTGAGACCCCAATTTGGGTCAAAATAGGCTATAAGGGCCAAATTGAAGATTATAAACCGTAGAGGATATTTTTCCATGAATTTTAGAGGGTTTAGGTGAATTTTATCCTGACCAGAACCTTGTTAAATTAAGTGGGTCTGCTTTAGGGTTACAAAAAGTCATTTAATTCCCAGAATTCACATGAACCCTTTTCTATTTTAACCAACCAACTTTTTGTCTTGTTAAGACCATTTGACTTGTGTTTTTCCCATGAGAAATCCTGTTGTTGCACTACAATGGTAAAATTGCAATTTTACCCCTTGTTTCTTACTTTTCTTTCAGAAGGGTTATTCATTGAGTTAGGACCTCCAGTTGGTTATGTAGGAGCTTTTATTCTCTTTTCTAGGTCAAAAATGAGCTAGTTAGGGCTCATGATGGTGTTCCCATCATTCCTCCATCCCTCATTATAAGTGTTGGAAAATGGGTCATTACAAGGTCTAGGACGGAACCCTTGGGCGGCATTCAGGTCTGCCTATACAAGGTTAGGGAATTGGGAGGCCAAATGACAATCCATAGTAGCGTGCGTATTGCCACTGCAAATGGAGCATTCGGAAGATTGGGAAGCAGAGGCATTTGGCATGAGTTGGCTAGGGTTTGTCATAAGCCTTTCCATGTTTTGGTTCAACAATTGAATCTAAAAGGCCAAATTTTGGGTATCCCTAGCCTCATTTGCCTTAATCTTTCGCTGCATAAGAGTGGGTTTCCAATCAAAATAGGTAGAATTTAGATGGATAGAATTCTCACTCAAGGTCTCAAAAAGATCCCAAGCCTCATCTTTAGTTTTTGTAAGGAAGGTTCCTGCACAGGCTCCATCCACTGTTTGCCTGTGCTTGCCATTTAATCCAGTGTAGAACCTTTCTACAAGTTGCCATCTTGGCACATGATGATGGGGGCATAAGCGTAACAAATCTTTGAAGTGCTCTCATGCATCATGAAATTGTTCTCCATCTTATTGAGCAAAACCTATATTTCCCTCCTGTAGTGATTAGTCTTGCTCATGGGGAAGTATTTTTTCAAAAACTCTCCCTTCAAGGCATCCCAAGTATACACTCTACCATCTAGAGTGTGATACCAATGCTTCGCCTTATCCTTGAGGGAGAAAGGAAAGAGGGTTCGCATTTGGGCGTCATCAGTAACACCCTGCAATCTCATCATGGAACAAACCTCGGTGAATTCCTCCAGATGCCTGTAAGGGTCCTCCCTAGAAATACCATAGAATGAGGGCAACAGAGATATGGTACTACTCTTGATTTCATATGGATTATTCCCCTCAGGTATTCTCAGTGTATGGCCAGGTTGGTTGGTAGGGATAAAATAATCTCTCAGAGATTGTTGGTTCTCCACAATTCTATTTTCACCTTCCTCGACCATCTCTCTTCTCTCTTGGTTGGCTCTCCTAAGGATCCTTTCAGGTTCTGAATTAAACACAAGTCTCCTCAGAGATCGCCTACCAAGCATACACAAACAAACACAATTCCAAAGGACTTTTATGTCTTTAATCAATTAAGGCCTTTGAGATTTAAGTCCAATTGTAGATGATAATACAAATTGCCCAAACAATTACGTGCCTATTGTCAACCTACGAAATGCCTTGATGAAGACCTAATTGGAACTTAGGTGCTCTGCCCTAAAGTTCAAATGGTTAAGTACTCCAAGGATGGAAGATTGAGGGATGCAAGTAGGCCTAAGCCTTCCTTTGAAGCTATGATTTCACGGTGCTTCTTAACTACCCTCAGAAATCCATGACAGGGTATCCCCCTCCTTGAAGTTACAAAACTTTTGAACTTAAGTTTCAAACACTTTGTTATCCAATGATAGGAGAGTTCTTTCCTAGCAGCTCAAAAACCTAGGAGTGTCTAAATGCATGCTTTGGTGCAAGGATCAAACAAGTGTGCATACACTAAAAAAGTTAGATTTTTTTTTGAATCACAGCACAATGTCTCAAATCAACTCCTTGGATTTTATATGTTCCTCCTATTGATTAGTCATTTTTTAGAAAATGTGACCACTTGTTAAATCGTTGCAAGACAACTTATGTGGTCTTGGAGCTAAGTCCAAAATGCAATGCATGATCAGAATATAGATGCAAAGTAAGAGAATGTGTACCTTGCTCCCAACAATCAACGATGCAAGAATGCATGCAATGTAGAGAAATAAATCTAGAGGCTGCTCATACAGACCTGAATGGTTCATCCTAGGGGCAGGTAGCTTCTAGCAGGAAACTCGTGTTTTGTTTGTTGTTTTTTTTTTAAACTACTTATGCACAATCAAGAAAAAATAAAATCAATCCACAAAAGAAAGTAAAAACCTAAATCAAAAGAAAAAGGGAACAGACTCCCAAAAATTACCCAACACGGGCCTAAAATAAAATCGGGGAACAAACACCTAAAACTGGCCCTAGAGTACAAGGGTGAGAAAATAAACAACTAAACTAAACCTAAAGAGTCTATTCTAAACTGCGGAATCAAAATTCTAAGAGGAAGACTCCTCCTAGATAGTCCTCCGTGCGTCTCTATGCATGTGGGTCAAGACCCACAACCTCCTATGCTTATCTCAGAGGTGGCTGCAAGGTCCACCAAGATGCGAAGCTCAGTTCCTCCTCTAAGTGGTGGAAATAAGGTCCACCAAGGCATTGCTGAGGCCGATGCGACAACTCGTGTGTAATATGTGTACCTTGCACCAAATCAGATAAAACAAGTTAAATATGCCTCAATTTAAATCAACATGAGCAAATAAATAATTGCAAGTTAATTAAGTCTGGTGCCTCCCTGGTAATGGCACCATTTGACGTGTCAATTTTTGCTTTCGATTAAGTTTCGCACATGAAATAATGCATTGTTATAGTATGCAAGTGGTGGAAAATTGACTAATCAACAATTAATATAGCCACTCAATTGGGAGCGGGTCGTGTCGACAGGGAAGCAGTGGCCTATTTAAACTTGCAAAGGTCAAAAATCAATGTTGACTATTAATTTCGTCAAGAAATCAAGCCAAAATCACTTTTCAATTGAGATAATAAGACTTTAACATGCTGATATTGTATTTTTCTTTTGAAAAGAAAAGGAATGCTATCCAATCGCCGATAGTAATCCGGGAGAGCATTTATTGATTATATGAAAGAAATGAACTACATGAGTGAACCCCATTGATGTATGAGATTCTAGCAATTGTTTATAATATTATCCACATTCACTGGACTCTCCTGAAGCAAACACTCATTTCTAACTCTCCACACCGACCATAGCACAGCCACCATGGGCAAATATGGCTTATTCAACCACAAGGAAGAGCTCCATAAATCATCCCACGTGGGAATAGTTTCCCTGTAGACCTTCCTGCAAACACAATTTGTTATCATGCATGTGGAAAGAATATGAAGACTAGAGTCATTGCGCATCCCACACAAATAGCAGAATTGAGCAGGGGTGCCCATTCTCCTATGCCTCATATCTCCTGATATCAAACCATCTCTTCTGCACAACCACAAAAAGATTTGTACCTTCAATGGTACTTTCAATTTCCATAGCTTCTTCCCAATCTCATCGACCTCTGCCGACCTGGAAGAGAGGATGAGTTTCTCATAGGCAGTCGCTGACGAGAAGGCCCCATCCCATTTGTATGTATCACACTCCTCAGGCGTAGGTCTGAAAGCAGCAAGTTCCTACAGGAGGCATTCATTTTCTACCCATGTTCTTGTTCCATGGGCGTTCCCCACCTCATTATTTAACTTCCAAATCTTAGAAGCCGTGTCCCAATAGTCATACACCAAAGCATTTTTATCAGTAGCAGCCGAAAATGCAAGAGGGTACTTTTCCTTTATCACCCCACTAGGCAGCCATTTTTCCAACCAAAATTTAAAGCTTCTCCAATCACCCAAGATAGATTTGAATAAATTCTAGTTATCAACCAAGGCACGCACCACGGAGGACCAAAAGGGAGACAGCTTATGAGGATTCAAGCGGCTCTTCTCATCATTTTCCACCCCATAACTATCATGAATGATTTCTGTCCACGGCTTTTGTTCCCCTTGCAGCAACCGAACTACCCATTTCAACAATAGGGAATCATTAAACTCTTTGAGAGATTTGATTCCCATTCCACCATACTTATTAGGTGAACAAATTGAATCCCATTTAATAGGTTGGAGGAAGGCACCTTGGTAAAAGCCCCTTTCCAGAAAAACCTCTTATGCATAACATCAAGTTTTTTCCAAATTGACTTTGGTGCTCGGAGAATAGAGAAGAAGAAGACTGGAATGGATGTGCTAACTGAATTTAATAATATATACCTCCCCCCTTTCGACAAGTAGCAACTGCTCTGGCCTTCTAGTTTCGTAGCTGCCTTCTCAAAAAGAAAGTCCAATCTGTTTTCTTCATTTTTGTGCACTTCAGTGGTAACCCCAGATATTTTATTGGCAGTGATATCACAGGTGTGCCCAGGATGGTGGATATGTCATCTTGGCCTGTACCATTCATACCAAAGCAGACCAAGGAGGACTTACTTCCATTCAATTTTAAACCAGAAATCTCACTGAATATGTTGACCATATAATATTGCGCCTGTGTTTCCCTCTTCCCACCTTCCACAAAAAAAATAGTGTCATCTGCATATTGAAGAATGGGGGCCAAAGCCCTTCTGTTTATCATCAAATATCCCCTTATCATCCCATCAGCTGCCAGTTTGCAAGCATATCTTGCCAAGGTATCCACTGCAAAGTTGAAGATCAATGGGGCTAAGGGGCAGCCTTGCCGTACCCCACACTGAGGTTGGATCCAGGATCGACATGGCTTCCCATTTATTAAAGGGGAATAGGAAGCAGTCGTGATGCACCATTTCACCCATTGTATCAAAAGAGGGGAGAATTTTCTCCTTTTAAGAATTTCCCAAAGATACAACCAAGAAATTGAGTTATAGGCTCTAGTGAAATCTACCTTCCATAGGAAGGCCTTGGATTTTTGCCTATGCCATCCCATCACCATTTCTTGAACCATGATGAATGATTCCTGCAGTGACCTCCTAGGTAAGAATGTAGATTGGACAGGCATAATCAAATCTTGCAATACATTATGAATTCTGTAGCTAGGATCTTGCTGATGATAAGATAAATGGAATTCGACAAAGCAATAGGCCTGTAATCTGAAAATTTTTCCGCACCCGAATTCTTTGGTAACAAGAACAAATAAGACTTGTTCAATCTTTCCAAACCAAAGTTGCCCTATTCAAACTCATGCATAACATCCATCACACCCTTCTTAAGAACGTTCCACATTTCCTTGTAGAAGAAGACCTGTACCCAATCTAGTCCTAGAGCTCCCTCATTATTCAAACCTTTGATAGCTTTCACTGTTTCATGTTCAATAAAAGGGGCAACTAACATAGCAGCTTGTTCACTGCTGACACACGAAAAAGCTGCCGAAGCCATCCTCCATGAACCTCTTGTCGCAGCCTTGGATGCTTCTTTAAAGTAACGGCCAGCTTCAGATCTTATTTCACAGGTGGAGGTAATGGTTCTCTCACCCACTTTAATAGAGAAGATGAGATTAAAGCTTCTCCTAGCACAGGCAGTAAGATGAAAGAATTTCATATTGGCATCACCTTCCTTGAGCCATAGTTGTCTAGACCTCTCATGCTAGTCCATTTCTTTCCTTAAGTCCTCCTCCCCAATGACCTGCTGCAGATATTTCCTTTGCTCTTGCTCCTGAGCACTCAGAACCAGCCTGCATTCCTTCAAGTCAAGCCTCTGGATCTCTGCCAGTGCCTCAGCCCTCTTCTGTTCTTTAATAGCCACCACTGTCTACCCATATGCCTTCAACATTATGCACATATCTTCCAGCCTTGATGCAAGCTGCTGTGTAGCCGAGCCTATAACAGACTTATTTTGCCACCAACTGGACAGCATATCTGCAAATCCCTCTTCTCTGAACCAAGACTTTTTAAGCTTTAAGTATGAACCAACATCCGCACTCACCCCACAATCCCACACAACTGGTGTGTGATCAGAGAATGGCCTATCAAGGCTCATAGCAGAGGACAAGTGGAATCTCTCCGAGAGGCTGGGGTTGCCAAAGAACCTGTCCAACCTTGATACCAACCCACTACCATTTCTCCAAGTGAAATCAACCCCACTAACAGGGTATTCAGTGATGAGCAAACTCTGCATAGTCAATTGAAACCCAACCATTGCACCATCAGAGTTTTCACTAGGTCTGTCCCCACTTGATAAAGGACAGTTGAAATCCCCACCAACAAGCCATGGTACCTCTTGGACTCTTTGATGCACTATTGATAGGTCCTCCCACAGTTCCACCTGACCAGCTGCAACACAAGGTCCATATACACATGAGATGAACCAATCTAGATCACCTTGAAGGTTGTGACATCTACAAGTAAGCACATGTATCTCATGGTGGATTTCAATCACTTTAAGACTAGATTTTTTCCACCATATTGCCATCCCACCAGATCTGCCAATTGCAGCCTTCCCCACACAGTCTGCTCTCCCAGATTGTCTCAAAGAGTCCCAGATAGGGCCATTTTCCTCCTCCAAATGTGTCTCTTGAATAAGAGCACAATCAATCTCCCACTCCACAAAATATCTGATAAGAGACGCCCTTCACACTTTATTGAGCAACCCACGCACATTCCATGTTAAGACTCTCATCCCTTGTATGGCTGATACCCTTGAGCCAAATTATCGACGTATTCAACCATGATAGACTTTGCAACAGTTTCCTCCTCTATGGGACTCAAGTTCTCCTTCCTTTGCCTCCTAAGCATGTAAGGCGAGCGCCCAACCCCCCTCTTTTGGTTGGTCCTTTTCCCAAATTTTAGATCATCAAGTGCAGGGAAGGGCATTTGATTCATATCCCTAAGGACACTTCTTCCACTACTGTTTATAATTTCCTCCCCCAACTTCACCTCCTTACTACTGGTAGATTTGCCAGAGTCCACAAGGGTTTGATTAGCACTCCCCATGACAGTGTCATTAGCCATAGCTGCCTGATCCCTCTCTAAGACATCCTTGTGGCAGTCTTTCCTCTTCTTTGGTTCAGGTGCATCATCTGAGGGCTTACGACCCTCCAATTCATCCTGCTGTGTGGTAAGACGGTTTTCGCTTTCGAATAATATGATTAAGATGATTTGTCGTTTTAGTATCAAAGTAGTGGAAAACTACTTAACAAAATAATTAAAATAAAAATTAAACCACTCGTAGAAGAGCGGGTTGTGTCCATAATGAGGTAATGATGCAATAAATTCACGAATATTTTTCCGTTGTATTCGTTCAATCAAGTGCGAAATCCATAGTCAAATCTGACATGAAATGCGATGAAAAGAAGGCACACAATAACTCGAGAATGTAAGGTTATATGTGCAATTTTTCCTTAAGGAAATATTCAATAAATATGTGATCAATCTCTGTAATCCAAAACCAATGTCAAAAGATGTGAATAACAAAATCCAAGTAATTATGAGAAAGCATGAGCATGAAATTGCAATTTCACTCAATATATCAAATATTAAAATAAAAATGAGAGTTTGGCAATGGCACTCAAATGTAAATATTAATTAACCCAAAAAAAAAGGATTTGCTTCCTTTGTGCATGCGTGACGAGGAGGCGATGGCGGGCCGCGGGAAGCTATGAGGGCGATAAGCGAGACGAGAGCTTTTTGATGGTGGTGGAGGTGCTCCGAACGACCGTCAATGGTCGCTGATTGGAGTGGAAGAAGTCGCCAGTGGTGAGGCTCTCCAACCGGCCGTCGGGTGGTCGATTGGTGTGGCCGGAAGCATGGTTGTGCTCGGGGAGTCGAGGCAAATTCGATGGTGTTCCCGACATGAAGTTTCGTGGCCGGATTTGATGGTTGCATTTTTGGTGGCTTTGGGTACCTTTGATTGGAAGAGAAGAAGAAGAAGCTGGACGTGCGCACAGGCTGGCGATGCTGGCTGGAGTAGCACACGCTCTACACATGCTGCTGGAGGCGAGGGCTGGTCTGCGAGGGGCGGGTGATTACTGCTGCTAGGCGCGTAGCTGTGGCTGCGAGGAGCACATGCTCTGCTACTAGAGGGCACGAGGTGGGTGCTGCGGGCAGCAGTGCAGCGAGGTGCAGATGCACGCAGGGAGGCGTGTGGGCTGGAAGTGTAGCGCGTGTGCTGCTGGTGTGCGGCAGGGGCTAAGGTGCGGTGGGGGTCATGGCTGAGCTGCTAGTGGGTGCGTGCTTGCTACGGTGGAGGTGCAAGGTGCACGGGTGGGCTGCTGTGAGGGATAAGCGCATGCGGATGGGCTGCTGCAGAAGGTGAAGCGTAGGCCGAGGGTGCTGAAGGGAGGTGCTTGCACTTGTGATGAACATGTGCATGGATGGTGCTGGTGGGTGCAGTGGTGATGAAGAAGAAGCATGGTGATGTAGGGACTTTGATTGGCGGTGTGGGCTGTCACACCACACGCCCACAGTGGTGGAGTTGCGCTGCCGCAGTTGAGGCCAGTGGGGAGGAGCAGATGAGAAACAAGGTTCTCTACACAGAGAGGAAAGCGGTGGTGGCCTCCTATGAATAACAGCCCTTCCTCCTCCTTTGTAGCCATTGTTACAAAGATTTTGAAATTCAAACAGGCCACCGTCAAGTGAATGCGCAGGAGGAGGAGGTGGAGACAGAGCGGTTACCCTGTAAAAAGGAGAAGAAAAAAATAGTAAAATAATTAGGATTATTTATACATAACTCCTTAACTTCTATGTTAATTAAAACAATGTATGTAATGCACCTAATTAATTAACTAATCAAATGTATGCAATCCTAGGTTAATTCTGAATGCATTTAGATATGGATGCCACATATGAATTATGCCATTAAGCTAAAAATATGAGTTAACTTAATTACATCCTAATGTATGCTATCTAAACGTTACAATTAACTTAATGTTGAGACACTTAAATACTTAAATAGCCCACAAATATGGGCTAATCAAATACCCCCATGCCTAGCTTTTGCTAGTCCCTCGCAATTCTAAGCAATAACCTAACACTCCAAGTAGACTAGCCAACCCAATTGGTCTTCCTTTAGAAGCAAGTTAAATTCAGACTTCAGACCTAAGGTTCCCAAGTTGTTGCTAAGTTACAGACTAGGTCGGCTAAGGACGAGTTGCAGGCACAGGTTTCCCTAATTTCTAACTCTACCCTAGGGTTTATTGATCCCCGAGATTAAAGCATCCATGAATGTGCATTGGTCTGAGTTATTCGAGGTTGGTTTGATTGCCAACCTAGAGAGGAAAAAGGATTTTTTTTTAATATATATATTTTTGTTTGATTCCTCTAAGTCTAACCTTGGATCAACTATCAACACTATCTGTGTCGGATTCATTGTCCCCATCACCGTACCTTTAAGGGTGCCTGGCTTTCTATGCTTCGAGATAGCACCACCCATAGCGACCCCAAGAACTCCTAGCAATCGACACTTCAAGATAGTATCGCCCATGGATTTCATAAGGGAATTCAGGCCTGTGGCAATCGGCAGTTCGAGATAAGGCCGCCCATGGTACCTGAACTGTACAATGCGCTTACATGCCCCCAGTAGGATGGATATCTTAAGAGAAAAGCGTCGAGGAGGTAATATGTTATCATCACATCCTCAAGGTGAGTATATACTCCACCTCTCCTGCGACAGGAACTCTTCCAATCAAATTGTGTTTTCAAGCTTCTCCTAAGTCAAAACTAAAAGAACCAAATTTTCTTTTAAGAAAGGAACTAAAGTGATCACTTACACAAGACCAAGTGTGTGTGAAATTTGGATGCTTAGGTTACAAGGACCCGTAAACCAAAAGGTAGAGCAAGACTCCAGGTACTACCCAGCCTTTAACTCAATCCCTAACTTTCCTTCCTCAACATCTTGAGGAATGGTCCGCAACTTCACTCCTACTTAAGTTTTTAAGTCCACAAAGGAACCCTAAAGGTCTAAAGCTAGTAGCTCACTTAGCTTCTAAAGTTCGACACCTAGAATCAACTTAGTCTAATCTAAAGTTCTAGTCTGCTTAAGAATGCAGGGCCCAGCCAGTTAAGCTCAATAATACTTTTTTTTTTAAATGCAATATGCATGAATAAATGCAAAATGTAGACATGCTATAAATAGATGCATGCCTCAGGTCCTCTCCCCCATGCCTGGTTTAAACAATGTCCTCATTGGAAATAAAACAGTTAAAGGAAGATATTACCTGACGTGGTGAGTGGAAGGAGCTAAGGCTCCTCAAGAGTGACCTCGTCAACTAGATGGCCATCCAAAGTAATGTATGGTTTTAACCGTTGACCATTGATGATAAGGGGAGTTGCTGAAGAGGAAGAGCTTTTAATCTCCATAGCTCCACGTGGAAACACTTTAGTGATTATGTAAGGCCCATCCCAACGAGATTTTAATTTCCTTGGAAAATGCTTATGTCTAGAATTGAAAAGTCAGATTTGTTGGTTGGGCTCAAAGGCCTTTCTAAGGATATACTTATCATGCAAGACCTTAATTCTCTCTTTATAAGCTTGAGAGGTGCCATAAGCATCATTCCTCAGCTCCTCAAGCTCACTTAATTCCAGAAGTCATGCCTTACCCACCTTTTATAAATCCATGTTAACACTTCAAATAGCCCAAAGTGCCCTATGCTCCAGCTCAATGGGTAAATGGCATGCTTCCATATACACAATCCGAAAGGGAGATGTACCCAAAGGTGTCTTATAGGCCGTTTAATATGCCCAAAAAGCATCATCGAGCTTTTGGGATCAGTCTTTCCAATCAGGTCTAATGGTCTTTTCTAAAATATTTTTTATCTCCCTATTCAACACTTCAACCTGGTCACTTGTCTGAGGATGGTAAGGGGTAGCAACCTTGTGAGTGACTTCCAGACTCCTGAGTAGCCGATTGAAGTGGTGGTTTTAGAAATGAGGTCCCCCATCACTTATAATGGTCTTGGGGCAGCCAAAACAAGGTATGATATTGGCCTTCACAAATTTCAAAACCACAGAGTGGTCATTTGTGCATGTAGGAATGGACTCTATCCATTTAGAGACATGATCAACTGCCACCAAGATATATTCATAACCATGGGATGAAGGGAAGGGGCCCATAAAGTCAATTCCCCACACATCAAAAATTTCAACAGATTGAATAGGGTGTTGAGGCATCTCATTCCTCTTCCCAATCATTCCATTCCGTTGACATCTAATATAGGCCTTAACAAAATTATGAGAATCTTAAATAACGAAGGCCACCAAACATCGGACTGGAGAACCTTAAAAGCAGTTTTCTTAGCACCAAAGTGTCCTCCACAATGAAGTTCATGGCAAAAACTCAGCACACTTTGTTGTTCCTCTTCAGGTACACATCGTCTCAATACTTGGTCTTGTCCAATTCTAAATAATTCAAGCTCTTCCCAATGAAAGTATCTAGCTTGGGAAATGAATCTCTTTCTTTTCTGCTCATGCCAGGAGTCAGGAGTTTCTCCAGTGACCAAGTAATTTACGGTATCATCATACCAAGGTGAAGTTGGTGTTACCGCCATAAGGGTTTCATGAGGAAATGTCTCACGGATCACTCCAGATAGAGAGTCATTAAGTGGAAGGCGAGACAGGTGGTCAGCCACGACATTTTCTAGTCCTTTCTTTTCACGAATCGCCAAGTCAAATTCTTGAAGGAGTAGGATCCACCTAATCTGACATGGCTTAGAATCTTGCTTAGCAATAAGATATTTCACTGCCACATGATCAGTGAAAATAACCACCTTAGAGCCAAGAAGATAAGACCTAAACTTCTCCAGAGCAAAAACTACAGCAAGTAATTTCTTTTCAATGATGGTATAGCTTTGCTGTGGTTCGGTTAAAGTCTTGCTGGCATAATGCAGCACATGAGGTCTTCCCTCAACCCTTTGTCCAAGGACTGCTCCCACTGCATAATCCAAAGCATCACACATCAGCTCAAATGGGAGTGTCCAATTAGGAGCTCAGAGAATAGGTGCAGAGATCAAGTCCTCCTTCAACGTTTGAAAGGCCTTGACACACTTTGAATCAAAATTGAAGGAAGATTCTTTCGCCAACAGGTCACAAAGTGGCCTAGAAATTTTACTGAAATTTTTAATAAAGCACCTATAAAAGCTGGCATGGCCCAGAAAGGATCTAATCTATTTAACATTCGTGGGCAATGGGAGTTTGGAAATAGAATCAATCTTGGCTTTATCTACTTCCAAGCCTTGCTCAGACACAACATGCCTAAGTACAATTCCTTTCTATACCATGAAGTGGCTTTTCTCCCAGTTGAGGACTAAACCAATCTCCTTACATCGCTTCAACACATTCTCCAGGTGCAGGAGTAATTGGTCGAAAGATGAGCCATAAATGGAGAAGTCATCCATAAACACTTCAACACAATCCTCAATCATGTCTGAAAAAATGGACATCATACATCGCTGGAAGGTTGCAGGGGCATTACATAATCCAAACGGCATACGCCTGAATGCAAAGGTACCGTAAGGACTCGTGAACGTCGTCTTCTCCTGGTCATCAGGGAAGACTGCAACCTGGTTGAACCTAGAATATCCATCGAGAAAGCAATAGTACTTATTCCCCGCCAATTTCTCAAGAATTTGATCAATAAAAGGCAAGGGAAAGTGATCCTTTTGGGTAGCGGTGTTCAACTTGCAGTAGTCAATATAGACCCTCCATCCAGTTGAGGGTCTAGTCAAAATTTGTTCACCTTGGTCATTAAATTCCATAGTAAAGCCTGCCTTCTTTAGCACCACATGAATAGGACTTACCCATTTACTATCTGCAATGGGATATATGATCCCAGCATCCAACCACTTAAGGATTTCCTTTTTAACCACCTCCCTCATATTAGGGTTCAGACGCCTCTGCATGTCCTTAAATGGCTTGATGGAATCATCAATATAAATGTGGTGCATGCAGAGTGTAGAGTCTATACTCTTAATGTCAGCAATGCTCCAAGCAATAGCTTCCTTGTGCCTAGACAAGCATTCAATCAGGGCTCCCTCCTGTGCCTCAGATAGCACAGCCGAAATGATATCGGGGAGCATATCATTAGCACCTAGGAAGACGTACTTGAGAGTGTCAGGAAGGCGTTTCAACTCAAGGATGGTGGCTTGTATGGTTGAGGGTTTCATAATAGATGTCCCCATCTCAGGTAGCAATTCTACCTTGGGCAGAGATGATGGGGAAAGAGACTCAGCAGAAACACCCAACAACTCCTCAAGTTCTAGTATATCCCCTTCACATTCCTCCAAGATATGGGAAGGCTAATTTAGCATGACATGCTGAAGGGGGTCATCACATAACATTGCAAGGGTTGTATCTTCAATTAGGTCATCTATCACCTCAACTTGCAAACAATCCTTAAGACTAGCTTGTTTGTAAGCATCAAACAGATTAAGTTGGATTTTCCTATTCCCAAACCCCATTTTCAATGCCCCAGTATTGCAATTGATTGAAGCATGCGAAGTTGCAAGGAAGGGGTGGCCCAAAATGATGGAAGGCTTGGTTGGCTTGTTGGTAGGGTCAGCGTCCAAAACTATGAAATCAACGGGGAATAAGAAATCCTCCACTCTTACGAGGACATCTTCCAAAATTTCCCGTGGTGTCTTAAGTGATCGATCAGCAACTTGGAGGATTACCGGGCTAGGCTTCAAATTGCCTCCCCCAAGTTGTTCATACATGTAGCTCAGAAGGATGTTCACCCCTGCACCTAGATCAAGTTGAGCCTCATCAATCTGTAAGTCACCATTAACCACTAAGATGTACAGGGCTCCTGGGTCCTTAAGTTTCGGGGGTGTGCCATGTTGAACTATTGAGCTAACAGAATCAGGTAGGACAACTTTTGATTGGACCTATTTCCCAGATTGCCACTTTTTCGTGCATAGGTCCTTTAAAAAGTGGGCATAAGACGGAATCTGCCTGATAGCTTCAAGCAAAGGCAGGTTAATTTGCACTTGCTTGAAAGTTTCCATGATCTCATCTATCTTATCTTTGGCTCCAGATGAGCTAGCAGAAGTCTGCCCAGAAGTGGGTAACCACTCTGGAAAGAGCACTCTCGATCTCTAGGTGGAAGGGTTGTCATGTCGAGTAAGGGGTGGAACAGGGGCAACTTCTTCCAGTGAGGTGATTTCAAGCGGAGGAGATTTGGGCAAGTCTTCTCCGGTGCGGGTGAAAGTCGGGGTGGATGGTTTTTCAGAGGGTGAGACTATAGGAGCATCGGGTTTGGAAATTTCTTTCCCACTCAAAATAGTCATCGCCTGAGTATGCTCCCTAAAGACAATCCCTTTTCCTTTAGGATTCTCCTCAGCAGCACTGGGAAGCTTCCCAGTTTCCCTCTGTCTAACAACCTCAACAAGGTGTCCTATCTGTGATTTCATTTCATGTATAGCCTTGTCATGAGATTGGATGATGGCACTTTGACTTTCTTGCATAGTTCTCAACATTGCCTTTAATTCATCCATCTCAGAGTTCTTAGGTTGGGCAAAGGTTTGAGGTTGGTTCATTTGATGGTTTTGAAAGGATTGTGGTTTATAATTACCTGAATTTGAGACATTTCCTTGTCTCCATGAAAAGTTTGGATGGTTCCTCCATCCCTCATTATAAGTGTTGGAAAAAGGGTCCTTACAAGGTCTAGGATGAAACTATTGAGTGGCATTCAGATCCACCTGTACAAGCTCAGGGAATTGGGAGGCCAAGTGGCAATCCACAGTGGCGTGTGTATTGCCTTGGAAAATGGAGCATCCAGAAGCTTGCGATGTGGTGGTGTTAGATATGAATTGGCCCGGGCTCGACATAAGCCTTTCCATGTTTTGATTCAACAATTGAATCTGATAGGCTTAATTCTGGGTGTCCCTTGCCTCATTCGCCTCCAACTTTCTTAGCATGAGAATGGGCTTTCTATCCATGTCGGTAGAATTTAAGTGAATAGAATTCTCACTCAAAGTATCAAAAAGGTTCCAAGCTTCATCCTTAGTCTTAGATAGAAAGGTTCCTGTACAAGCACCATCCACAGTCTGCCTGTGCAGATCATTAAGTCCAATGTAGAACCTTTCAACCAATTGCCGCTTAGGCACCTGGCAATGTGGGCAAAGTCTCAACAGGTCATTAAAGCGCTCCCATGCATCATGGAAAGCTTCCCCATCCTTTTGAACAAAACTCATAATTTCCCTCCTAAAGAGATTTGTTTTGCTCATGGGGAAGTACTTCTTCAAAAACTCCTTCTTTAGGGCATCCCAAGTGTTAATATCATCAAGGGTATGATACCAATACTTGGCTTTGTCCTTGAGGGAGAAAGGAAAGAGGGTCCACATTTAAACGTCATCAGTAACACCCTGCAGCTTCACCGTGGAATAGACCTTGGTGAATTCCTCTATATGCCTGTAAGGGTCTTCCCTAGCAGTACCATAAAAGGAGGGAAGCAAGGATATGGTACTACTTTTGATCTCATAAGGATTGTCCCCTCCAGGTCTACATAGTGCAGGGCCAGCTTGATTGGTTGGAATGAAATATTCCTTAAGGCTCCTTTGACCAACCATTTCTTCCCTTGGGAGGTTCCTTCTTAAGATTCTTTCAGGTTCAGGATCAAATACAAGTTGTCTCCTAAGAGATCGCCTACCAAGCATGCACTACAAACAAAATTCAAAAAGGACTTGTTTGGTCTTTACAAATTTAGGCTTTTGACTTTAGTTCAAATTGTAGGTGACAAAGCAAGTTGCCCAATCAATTACGCGCCCATTGTCGACCTTCGAAATGCCTAAAAAGACCTAGTTGGAGCTTAGGTGTTCTTCCCTAAATCTCAAATGGTAGAGCAACTCCAAAGACGGAAGATTAAGGGATGCAAGTAGGCCTAAGCCTTCCTTTGAAGCTGTGCTTTCGCGGTGCTTCTTAACTACCCCCAAAAATCCATGACAGGGTATCCCCCTCTTTGGATTTACAAAACCTTTGATCTTAAGTTCCGAACACTTTAGAATACATGTTACGACTTGGTTCCCAAATCCCTACAGGACAAGAGAATAGGACAGACTCGACTGATCCCAAGGCCCAGTTGTCCAACGAGAAAGTAACCAAAAAGCAGTAAAATAAACCACATTCACCATGCAAGCAACTAATAGTAACAAAAGTACAACAGTAAAGAAAAGAACTACTGCAGTATATACCACCACAACAGTAGAGAATTAAAAACATGTACAAAATATGAAGTTTACAATAAAAGAGTACAAGGTGTAACAGAAATACCCACTACTACAGAAAATGGGTACAACAAAAGTACAACTACTGGGCTCTACTAGGCCCAGCACCCTCCGTAGCCATAGGCTCTGGCTGCTCAACACCTGGTCCTGAAAAAGGTGACAAATATGACACGTTAGTGAAAAGTTGAGTAGAGTGGCAACTAGCTAGCTAAGGAAAATAGAAAAGGTGGACAAGTAGCTATTTTTTTTAATTTCTTTCTTTATTTCTCTCTTTACTCTTTCTTGATTTATTTCTCGGGTCTTTTTCTTGATCTCGAATGTTCCTCATGGGAACGATCTTGATTGCAGTCTTTTCCAAAAAGTAGAAGTAGCACGTGGTGCTCTCCTGGCCAGGAGAGTCCCCCGTGGTGGTCCTACCCTCAGTCAACCACCCCAAGGTTGCTGACAGATGTAACGGTGACTACAGCACGCATGATAAATGCACGGGTAGCTACCCCGCACTGGCACGCGGTCAGTCATTTCTGTTAATGGGTGCGCCCAAAGCACAGCACAGAACCAGTATAGGGTAGAGCCCTCTCAGTAACAGGGGTCTAGCCCCTCCACAGTAACCAAACAGGGGTCTTGCCCCTCCATAGTCCACGCACCCTCGCCTGACTACCTTGGTTTGCCCAGTGGGCCTAACAAGTCAGTGTAGGATGGCTAGCTGAACCCCGGGCCCCGTGGGGTGGCTAGCTCTCTCGCTACGCTAGTAGCTCTCCCCGGTACAGTGTATGCGAGGACCAAAAGTCGGTACAAAGTGGCCAGACGTAACCCCGGGTCCCTGGGGCGGCTAGCTCCGCTCTGCACTAAACAAGGGGACAGTCGCTCTCCTTGGTACTCCATACTCAAGGGCCAGCACACTTCTCCATCCACTTTCCCAGTTCCATTCTATTTATTTTCCAGGAGCTCTACTCCTAATTCCCCATAGGGTTCATGCTCATGTTTCTCAGGCCAAACCATACTAGGTTTCATCATTTAAGTTTTATTCTCATATAGCCCGTATTTCCAACATTTAATATCAATTTATATACAAGAAACTCAAATTTAGTTTCCAAACAACAGGAATTACACATAGCAGTTACTAGCAACAGGACTCTACATTTCACAGGCAGCTGTTATCCAATTACAGGCAATTATCATTATTCTATCTACTTATCCAAGACTGCAATTCAGGCATTCAAGACATCCGTTTCAATGTTTCTATTCCTATGATTCATGCCACACCCTAGGATCTATCATTCAGTCTAGTTTCCAGGTCTTAGGATTCATGCCATACCCTAGGATCTATCATTCATTTTAGAGATGCATTAATGTTTGTAAGTAACAAAGGGGAGCCACTCTACCAGCAAAATCGGGAGTAATGGGGGCATGATCGGTAGATCCACATGCCTCCGCAACCCCCAAAGCCACAACAGAACGAGGTCCTAACACAAGGGTCAATCACAAGAAACCACTCAGAACAGGATAAAAGTATTTCAAACAAGTAGAGGAACTAATTCTGAGAAGAACGGAATCTTAAACGCGGAAATCGGACCCTGAACGGACTCTAAACAGGTCAAAAATGACAACTCTGACTCAAATCAGACGTCTTGAAAAATGGTCCTGGTCATATATCACTCTGCACTGCTCCTCAGGCGGCCAGGGATACTACTGAATCGTCTGGACCCAGTTCCAAACGTTCGACCACCTCTCTGGACGTCTGGAGACGCTCTCCGCCGTCTGGTGCCGTGGCCAGACATCTGAACTGTGTGGGAGGGCATGTCCCTGCGCCTTCCCGAAATGAACCTACACGCGCAACGAAAACCTCCTCAACACGACATGTCTCAGAAGTTAGGTGGAATGGCCTGCATGGCCGTATCTGCAAAAGGAGGAAGAGGAGAAAATATGTACCTCTCAATTGTCTGGAGCTCCCTCCAGACGTCGCCCATGTCGTCTGGATGTAGGTCCAGACGTCTGATTCTGGGAAAAATTCCCAGAATCAGAACCTCCTAGTCCTCTTCCCACTGCGCGCGAGCTCGCCACGCAGCCGCTCATCTGCTGCTCGAGTTGTAGTAGCACCAGGGGAGATCTCACCAGCACGATGCTCCTTCGTGCGCACGCCGACCGGCCTCGAGCTGCTCCGGTGGGCTCTCTCTCTTTCTCATGCTCTCTCCCTCTTCTTCCCTCTCGCTGCATCTCTCCTCTCCGCACAACACCCGGTAGTAGCTGCTGCCCTCGCCCTCGCTCTCGCGCTCACGCTGGAGGAAGGAGGAGACAGTGGGGTGGTGAACGAGGGAGAGGGGAGGGGGTATTTGAAGGTGTGGGGGAGGGCGTCTGCAGGTCGGCGAGGGGAGAGAGAAAAAGAAGAGGCGATGGGTTTCAGTCTGCGTGCGGCATGCGCGTAGACTCGCGATCATACGCATGGCAAAATGTATTTCCAAACATCTGGGAAGGCGTCTAGACATCTGACTAGACATCTGGACCAACTCCCAGACGTCTTAAAGTGTGTTTGATGTCTCGAGTCTTAACAATCCAATGGTAGGAGGGCTCTTGTCCCAGTAGTTGCAAGACCTAGTAGTGTCTAAATGTGTGTCGTGGTGCAAGAGATATAAGTGGGCATACACTGCAAAAGATTTTGAATTTTGAATCACATGCCAAGTTTGAAAATCAAGTCCTTGATTTTTAAATGACCCTCCTTTAATTAGTCCTTTTTCAAAAATTAAATGTGACCACTTTATTAGATCGCTTCAAGACAAATTATGTGGTCTAAAAATTAATCCAAATGCATTTGCATGACAGGTAGCAAAGCAAAGTTAGAAGTGCATACCTGACTAGCATTCTTCATGCAATATGCAAGATAGGAAGTTAGATCTACATGTTGCGCATTCAATCCTGAATAATTTGACCTAAGGGCAGGTAGCTTCTAGCAGGTAGATTGTGGTTTTTTTTTTCTTAGCTACTTGATGAGAAGCTCATCATGGTTGATGTAAACACATTTACACTACTTAAGATGTCTATTTACGCAGGTTCTTAAGCATAGGAATGCATTTCATTATATAAATATTGCATAACATGCATCATCTTGCATTTAGAGTAGTTTGAATAAAATGGAGGTTAATTGTCTCCTTTTATTTGCTTGGACAGGGCAAACTTTTTATCAGGGCCTCAGATCGAAGATCCAACCGTATGGATGTGATCATGGCGACGATTGGAGTCCAACGACTCCAAGATCGCCCTAATCAGGCATCCGTAGCATTAGATAGTGATCGAGGAACCCTAGAAGATCAAGGGCCAGGATGGTGTAAACCCACACTTCAAATGACAAATCCGACCGCACGGATGAATTCGGATCGACGATCGCAGCCTAACGACACAAAAATCGAGTTAATCTGACATCCATGGCACCATCTACAACACCCAGAAGATGGACGGCCAAGATGGCGCCACGTGGTGCCATCTCGGTCGCCCAAACAGCTGCATGCAATCACTGAAGTCTCCGCATCCGCTCTCTCTCTGCTGTTGATCTTGATCCAACGGCTGTGGGCAGCCGCACCTAAAAGCGTCCGCTCGACCATCCGCGCCCTATAGCGCAGCGGTCGAAGGCACGATCACGAGCTGCAGCCCCGAGTTCGAGCCGCAGTGAAGGGGAGAAGGGCGCGGGCGTGCGTTAGATCGCAATCCAACGGCCATGTGTGCCCGATAGCATTCACGCGCTATTGCACACGCGGTATCATGCGACATCATACGCGTTGGGCGGGCGCACAGCAGCGGGTGAAGGCACACCTTAAGCCGTCTGATCTCGCAATCGGACGACTGCGGATGGATGAACGTGGGTGGGCGTTGAGAGTGGGTAGCTGAGGAGGTACGCGTGGGGAGTGCCCACTACACCCACGTTGGCGCTTTAGCGACGGTTTTATCCGTCACTAAAGACCCCTTATTTAATGTTTTAAAGATGTAATGAATAATTTGCCCCCACTCCTTGCAACTATAAAAGGAGACCCCCTCCACATGAAATTATCATCTTTTCCTTCTCTTCTCTACCTCTCCAAAGCTCAATAGAAGCTTGTCCCACACTCGGGATGCTTCTCGCGAGATAAAGTCCAAATTTTCGTCCCCCTTCGAAAGTGGATCCCGCGATGACGACGACGTGCTGCTCCATTCCCATTCTTCTGCTTCATCCTCTTTCGTCCTGCTTCGTCCTCCTTCATCCAGGCGTCGTCCTATCCAACTCGTCCTCCAAGCAACTGTTGAGGAGGATATTTCTCTCCCTATTCTTTTTACAACTTTCTAATATAGATTTACTGCTTTCTAGTGTAGTTCTGCTCGTCCTCCAACCATTCGTCGAGGAGGACATTTATCCCTCCATTCTTTTAATGCTTTCTAGAGTAAATCTATCACTTTCTAGTGCAATTGTTTTATGCTTTCTAGTTGTAATGAACAATCTCCTTAATGATAAATTCTCTGTTTATTCTACAACTCATTTTGATTTCTATGTGTAATATTCTCTCTCTCTTACCCTCTCTCTCTCTTCTATTTATTGTAAATAATTAGATAGTTTCAAATTGAATTACTTTGTGACAAATAAAAACAATGCGTAGTTTTTAAATCAAACGTCTGTCTCCCTGTATTCGACTCGAAATTTCAATTTCGGTATAAATTTTATTTGTTGAACATGAGTTCTTCGCTTTCAAGCTACAACGACAGGTTTTCCAAAACCTAACACATTAGCGTAGCAATTCGAGCATTCAACATTTTGGCGCCGTTGCTGGGGAGGCGACGCTCTTTGATTTTTTTCTTCGCGTTTTCTAACTTACAAATCATTTACCTCACTTCCCTCCTTTCTTATTGTGATTGCAGGTACTCTTTCGAGATAAGCAACAACGGTAGATTGGAGTAAAGTGCTGTGGAAGGTTCTGTGAGTTATCCCCCACCTCCCACTCATTAGATTTCATTCCACAACATAATAATTCAAATATCAATCAACTTAGGTGTTCTTATAAACTCTAAGGTTAGATTGTTTGTTGTTTGACACCCATACTCACCCCAACCCCCAAATTAAAAAAAAAGAAAAATTAAAAAAATCTCACAGAGGTACACAACCTCATCTGATTTTCAAACTCAACCGGTAAACCGATCTCTAGAGCCGATACACACATTCAAACACATAATTGAGTAGAAATCAGATTAGGTAATCATTAGTGTGCCTAATTAAGTGGTGCAATAGGTCAATTGTTTGAGTTGATTGGCCGCACCACTTCAAATAAAATCAACTAATCAAGTAGCTACCACTTAGGTTTAACTCTTAGGTATTTACCAGGCACTCCACATTCTTTTTAAGCTTTAAAGGAAAACATCTTCACCTGTGCTTGCAAAACCTGGTATGCCAACGAAACTTGTTTGGAAACACCTAAAGTTGAATCCTAAAAGCTACTAAGCAAGATTTGAACCTTAAAATTCACCGCATAAAAAACAATCTTGCTTGAAAATCACTGGTTGTGCATGCACACACAAATTAATCAATCATTAAGGGCACAACCCATTTAAAGGGCCCATCACATTCCAAAGCACATTCAAACCTAGCCCTAAATAAAATAGAGTAGACGTTGGCCTTAAGGATTGGACTTGCTCTTCAGAACCCAGAACGTGATTATTTTCGATTAGTCTATTTCTACTGTTCAATCTGATGTCTAGCTAGGGGAGCAGAATCAAACGATCGCGGCTGGGGGGTACACTAGGAACCGGAGGCGCAAGCCAAAGGAAGAACCTTCTCCCCAGTCCCTCCTTCTAACTGGTTGGATTGAACAAACAGAAGTAGATCAAATCGTTTCTTTATCTCAAGATGGGTTTTGGGAGTCTAGAGGTCTGTAGGTTAACCCAATTAAGGACAGGCTTGATTGTTTGTATTGCAGGGTGCCTTTCTTCCTCCCGTGTCTCATGAATCCTTTCACATACTACACGCATTCCCATTCTTTCCCTCCTGTTGTGAATTATCCTCAACATGACGATTATCCCAACTCGTACTGTAATCAACCATCAGTTAGTTGGGATAATTTGGATTGGGGATACAACTCCGGACCTCCGTGTTTAGGGTCTAACCCTGAAACTTTTATTGTGATTGTTATCCTTCTTAGAGCCACATCGATTATAGATCGTCAACCTTTCATGAACAACCTAATATGATCTACAATCAAGAAGGATACATTGATTCTTACCCATCCTCTGATTACATTGCCTTTAGGTCATCACCTCTTTTTGAACAATCTGAAATGACCTATTATCAGGAAGGGTATAACGAGTCTCAATTCGTTAATTCTTCTGCATTGATACCAAACCCTCCCAATCCTGAATCAACTCATTTGGTTCAGGTTAACCAGGTTCAAGATAAGGTTCTGGCTAACTTGAGGAATATCATTCAATCTTTAGAAGTTCACCCAATACCTTGCATTGAGAGATTGGAGCCCCTGATTGAAATGATTGATGATTTAAACAAGTCTTTGTTGGATTGGCTCGAGGATGTTAAGGATAAAAATCCGGGTGAGTTTCTACTTAGGAAATTAGCGAAATTGAGGATGAGATTCGTGGTTGCTTTGATTCAATCATGGGATGATTTCCAGGATGAACTCCCTTCAGGAAAACCAATGACAGAACCTACTCAGGGACCTGTTGGGGGGGACATGTGTTACGAGGCTGACCAGATTGAATTAAAGCAACCAATTAAGGAAGATCTGATTTCTTCATCAGAGATCCTTGAGCCGGGGTACGAGGAAATGTACGTCTCCTTGGAACAGACAAATGATTTTGGGACATACATTGATACTGATCCTGATTTCTTTGACGGTAAAGATTCAAGTTGCGAAGTCTCACGCGAGTTTTCTGAACATGATTTCTGTGAGACGATTGGGCTTAAGGAATTTGATAGATCATTTGAAAGCCCAATAACTGAGGAAACTGATTTTATTAGGGCACACATTACGGATCCAGAATCGTATTTTCTGGAGGATTCAATTCAATGCCCTGATTGTCAGTTACACCCCGTTGAGCTTATCGATAATTCTATTTCTGAGATAATTAGACCCAAGTCAATTCTGATTCTGCCACATCATTTAAACTTGGAGATTTCAAATGGGGTGATTAACATTCGAGAGGTCCTGGAATTTGACATGCTGAATGAGGGGGATAGGAGCTGGGAAGTTTTGATTTGGGAAGCTAGTTCTGGAGGAAGTACAAGACTGTGTCAAAGGGTGCCCATTAAGCTAAAACCATCAAATCAGAACCCTTACGACATTTGTTTTGAGGATGTCAAACCCAAGCACACATTCAATGATTATCCTTTTGAGCTTCAATTCTCTATAACTCGACTTTTTGATTTTGGGTTGCATCCTCATAAATCACAGGCCCGACCTCGCTTGCATTCTGATTTTAGGTTTTGGGTAATTTTTATCCAGAACCTCAAATATTCTCAATTATGGGGGATGGGTCTGCACCACAATCTAGTCCACATCTGTGGACATCTACTGACAGGTCGGAGGATTCTTCTATTTATTCTGATTCTGACCTGCACTTGTGAATTCTTCATTTCTCTTCTTTGTATAGTGTGCCTAGCTGAAGGCACTAAACTCAGCACATATACGGTTCCTTTTAGTTTTCATCTCGGAGTAGACCTGACATTCACGCAATTCAGGTGCTTTCTACGCTTTTCCACTCTATTTTATGTCTTTTTAATACAATGAGGACATTGCTTTAGATATGCATGGGGGGGTGGATATTCATCTCTGAATTCATTCGTCAGCTTCGTAGATTTGTTTTATTTTCTTTTATTTAAAAAAAAAGAGAAAAAAAATTTAAAATTAGGAAACAGAACTTGGGTTTAAGAAAATTTTCAATCTTAGGAAATAGTACATTATTATTTGAACACAAAGACCCTTAAGGTCTTTGGAGTTAATTAGCCCGTGTATCCACTAAAATGTGGATTTATTTTTCGAGTTCTCGCCAACCTGAATTTTATTTTAATTGGAGTAAATAAGTTTGGGTGATAAGTACACGACTTATTTACCCACCCTCTGATTTGAGGGAATTTTGAGTTTCTAGCATCTACACACTATCTTGTCACTGACTCATTGTTCGACGAAGTTAACAGAAATTGGGTAGCCAATTAACCTTCTAGGGTGATATGGCTGGCAAGTTATCGTGGGTAACAGCCCATAGGTAAGTTGTCCAGAGCCCAGTCACTGGACCTTTCTCTTTTTCCTGCCCTTAGGTAAATCTTAGATCAAGGAAGCCACCAACTTAAAACAAGAAAAAAAAATCAAAAATAAAAGGATAAAAGAAAAAATAAATAAATAAACCACACTTCTCGCACGAGTATGGCTGGCAAGTTGTCGATGGTAACAGCTCATCGATCGGTTGTCCAGAACCCAGCTCAATAAATGTACTAAAAAAACTCCCAAAACACTTAGGAAGAAGCGGAGAAGTAGAATAATCGGGGAGATATACACTGGATTCACCCTTGTGTTGACCCCGTAAAAAAATAAAAGTAGGGAGAAAGCTACCGGTTGTAAAGATACACCTTTAGGCAGAATTCCTTTTAGGTCACCTAGAGGCGTAGAAATCCGAAGTCCATTTTAATTACCGGTTAACGAGTCTATCACAATCACAATAAGATGCTTAAAACTTAAGGTTCTCATCAAATCTTGGGTGAGTTGAATGGCCGTAGAAAGCCACTCTTAAACCCTAAAATTTGAAAATCCAAAAAAATTAGAAAAGAGTAAAAAGAGAAAAAGAAATTTTTCTTTGAATAAGGCGAGGGTTTGGGGCGGTCTGCATTTTGGCAGATACTCAGGCACTGTTGTGTCTTTGAAAGTTCAGTTCCTAAGTAGACAATCTCTTAATGATTGAAAATAACTCATGCCCAAATAATCCAACCTAATTCTTTTATAAATAGCATATAGTTTTTGCTAGGGACTAGTAAAAGATAGGCATGGGGGTATGATGTAAACACATTTACACTACTTAAGATGTCTATTTATGCATATTCTTAAGCATAGGATTGCATTTCATGATATAAATATTGCATAGCATGCATCATCTTGCATTTAGAGTAGTTTGAATAAAATGGAGGTTAATTGTCTCCTTTTATGTGCTTGGACAGGGCAAACTTTTTATCGGGGCCTCGGATTGAAGATCCAACCGTATGGATGTGATCATGGCGACGATTGGAGTTCAACGACTCCAAGATCGCCCTAATCGGGCATCCGTAGCATCAGATAGTGACTGGGGAACCCTAGAAGATCAAGTGCCAGGATGGTGTAAAGCCATACTTCAAATGATAAATCCAACCGTACGGATGAATTCGAATCGGCGATCGCAGCCGAACGACGCAAAAATCGAGTCAATCCGACATCCGTGGCACCATTTACAACACCCAGAAGATGGACGGCCAAGATGGCGTCACGTGGTGCCATCTCGACTGCCTAAACAGCCGCATGCAATCACTAAAGTCTTCGCATCCGCTCTCTCTTCGCCATTGGATCTCGATCCAATGGCTGTGGACAGTCGCGCCTAAAAGCGTCCGCTCGACCATCTGCGCCCCATAACGCAGCGGTCTAAGGCGCTATCGCAAGCTGCAGCCATGGGTTTGAGCCGCAGCGAAGGGGAGAAGGGCGTGGGCGAGCGAGTGCGGGCGTGCATCAGATTGCAATCCAACGGCCGCGTGTGCCCGATAGCGTCCACGCGCTATTGCCCGCGCGGCGTCACGCTGCATCGTACGTGCCGGGCGGGCGCGCAGCAGCGGGCGAAGGCGCATCTTAAGCCGTCCGATCTCGTGATCAGACGGCTATGGATGGATGAACGTGGGTGGGCGTTGAGAGTGGGTAGCTAAGGAGGCGCACATGGGGAGCGCCCACTACACCCACGTTGGGGCTTTAGCGACGGTTTTATCCGTCACTAAAGACCCCCTATTTAATATTTTAAAGATGTAATGACTAATTTGCCCCAACTCCTTGCAATTATAAAAGGATACCCCCTCCACATGAAATTCTCACCCCTTCCTTCTCTTCTCTACCTCTCCAAAGCTCAAGAGAAGCTTGTCCCACACCTGGGATGCTTCTCGTGGGATAAAGTCCAAATTTTCGTCCCCCTTTGAAAGTGGATCCCACGACAACGACGACGTGCTGCTCCATTCCCGTTCTTCTGCTTCATCCTCCTTCGTCCTGCTTCATCCTCCTTCGTCCAGGCGTTGTCCCGTCTAGCTCGTCCTCTAAGCGACCGTCAAGGAGGATATCTCTCTCCCTATTCTTTTTACTGCTTTCTAATATAGATTTACTACTTTCTAGTGTAGTTCTGCTCGTCCTCCAACCATTCGTCGAGGAGGACATTTCTCCCTCCATTCTTTTAATGCTTTCTAGAGTAAATTTATCGCTTTCTAGTGTAATTGTTTTATGCTTTTTAGTTGTAATGAACAATCTCCTTAATGATAAATTCTCTGTTTATTCTACATCTCATTTTGATTTATGTGTGCAATATTCTCTCTCTCTTCTATTTATTGTAAATAATTAGATAGTTTCAAATTGAATTACTTTGTGACAAATAAAAATAAATGCGTAGTTTTTAAATCAAACGTCTGTCTCCCTGTATTCGACTCGAAATTTCAATTTCGGTATAAATTTTATTTGTTGAACATGAGTTCTTCGCTTTCAAGCTACAACGACAGGTTTTCCAAAACCTAACACGTTAGCGTAGCAATTCGTAAGTTCAACAATGGTCTCTAATTACCACTAATTAACTACTCTTCCTAGTTAATTAGCTAAGAATACGTAAATATATGGGTCAATTATTAAATAAGGGATAAATAGTAAAGGACCTTAAAATAAGTTAAAAATGCAATATTATTATCCAGTTAATATTAGTAATAATTTAATTAATAATTGGACTTGAAATATTATCAGTAATTTATCTAATTAATGTGATTAACTAGCATAAGTATTATTTATACCTAATATGTAATAACTGAAGTAACATTACTTAATTAAATAAATTAAGCTAAAAAGGTCAAAAACATAAATTCAAGGTCTAAATATAATAATTGTCTTATTTATAATCATATATAAAATGTTGAAAAAGATTTAAATTAAAACAAACCTTGAAAAACTTAGTTTACATTTTAATCCTTATGTTTTATTTCAATTGAGTCCTTATTCTTCACTTAAGTCCTTAGTTTTCATTACAAATTAGTATTTGAAAACTTCTTTCCTTCTTCAGCCTCCTCGATGATTGACGATGGGAGGTGCTTTCACCCAATGGTCACCGCATATTCGATGTCATTCCTTCCTCTCCAAGCTCCTGGAGCTTCTGCTCACCATCTCCTTTTCATCCTCCGGTCTGGATGAAGTTGCAATCCTATTTTAGGGTTGTGGATAACCTCATCAGCATCGGAGAAGACACCGGTGGTTATTCTACTCCTAGCCTCTTCTCCGTCCAAATACACCCTCCTTCTTAGCCGCCGCAACCTATAAATACCCCTCCACACCCTCGATTTCACCAAGTTAGCTTCCTTCCCTCTTCTTCACTAAGCTAATCGATATTCTATTCTTTCCAAACTCCGACGACTTTCCTTCGCTTCCTCCGTCTTCCTTCATCCATCTTTGATTGCTCTAGATCTCCACCGACGTCAGCCAAGTCTTCTGACGCAGCGTTGACACTAAGAGTTCCTCTGCTTCACTCCGCCAAACTGCTGGACTTCTTCCCTGACCCTTTGATTTCATCCTCTATTAAGGACAATCGACGGAGATCTTCTACCTCCCTCGTCCAGGTAACAGTAGGTTAGGTAAGTAGATCAGTTAGAGTAGTTAGGTAGATTAGATAGGTGTAATGTTAGAATTCCATTCATCTTCTTCAGCTCCGGCAAGCTCATTGAGCTTGTCTGGAGCAATCTTTTGTCTTTTCAAATCATCGATCACCTTCTTAAATCTTTCATGAACATTTCTATCACTTTAATTCACTAAATTGATAATCTATTCGCCTAAACCATCTCCAACTTCACCATTGCTTCCACTGTCCATGGCGGAACTGGCTGAGCTTACTCCAACTCCACTAGGGCCCTCCATCACTTAACCATCACTTAAGGGCCCCTATCCTCACTTTAATTTAAGTAATAATCATCTATAACTTAAACACCTAATTTAGCTTAATCACTTGAGCTCGTTGTCAATGACAGCTCAGGAGGAGTTCAAATCACTAATTATCCACTTATAATCCATCGCAACTTCTTTTTTACTTCTTTTCTCCACTCAATTGAGTGGGAAAACAAGTCCTGAGCCCAATCAAACTCAAAATTTGTTTAATTTTTTGTTTACTGTTAATTCACTGCATAATTTTCAATTTAATGGATAATTGAAGAAATTAATGTGTTCCTGCGGTTCCTTGTGACCTCGGGAAGCTTTTAAAAAAATCAGATCATTAATGGCGCATTTTCATATCATTTGTACACTTTTAGCCTTTTTCTGGACTCACCGGAGCTCCGACGAGTCAAATAAGCTCTTCAGCCCATAGAACTTAACATGAAGTGATTAGCCCATAGTTGTGGGTTATTTAAGTATTTAAGTGCCTACACATTAGGTTAATTCTAACATTTACTTAGCATAAATTAGGATGTAAATAGATTAATTCATATTTTTAATTTAATTACATAATCCATGCATTACATTCATATTTTAAGTGCATTTAGAATTAGCTTAGAATGGCATTCATCTAATTAGTTAACCAATTAGGTACATTGTTTTAGTTAACATAAAAGTTGAGGGTTTGTATATAAATAACCATAATATTTTAATAATATCCTTTATTCTTCTTCTTCTCAGCAATGGCTCGGCTGCCGCTGCAACGCCTCCGGCTGCGCTAAAAGCACATTCATGGATCAGCGGAGAAGGTGGATCTGCTCCCGCCTTGATAAACGCCAGTTTATCATCATTTTTATGCTTTAAAACTAACCTAGCTCTTAGGATTTTACTCTGCAAACGGGTTTTTGGGCTGCATTTAGGCATAAATTAGGATAGGCATGCATTGCATTTTTTATTGTCATTTTAATGAGTTTTTGTGAGTGTTAGGGATGTACAGATGCACAGATCCCTAAAACCCTAGCACTCAAGAAGGCAATTGGTGAAGGAGAAGCCCAGACTAGCTGGAACTCAGCCTAATCCAGCTCACCTCAGCTTGATCCAGCTCACCTCAGCTTGATCTAGCTCACCGCAGCTGGAACCTAGCTTACTTGAACTAGGGTTAGCTCATCCCAGCTCCATTCAGTAAATCTCAGCTGGATGGCAGCTCAAGAGAGTTCACCTTAGCTCACCCTAGCTCAAGTCAGCTCAGATCCAGCTCAACTTAGCTGAGTCTAGCTCACCTCAGCTCCCACTAGTTCACAGGGAGCTCTAGCTAGCTCAGCTGAGTTGATAGGAGTTCACCCCAGCTCAGATCCAGCTACATCCAGCTCCACTCAGCTCCAACCAGCTGAAGAAGAATTCATCCCAGCTCAGGAAGCTCAAGTCCAGCTCACAGGGACTCAGCTTAGCTCAACTCAGTTGAGCTAAGCTACCTTAGCTGCCTCAACCAGCTTGATTCTCCCCGGGAGCACCAGACCCAGCTCACCTTAGCTCATTTTGGTAGAAGCTAGCTCACTTTAGCTTGGCTTAGCAACTAGCAAAGAACTAGCAAGCTAAGCCAGCTAGAGTAGCCCCATGCCAGCCTCTTCAGCAGCAGCCAGCTCCAGCTCCAGCTCCAGACTTCTTCTCCTCAGCTCCCTCCTCCAAACCCTAGCTCCAACACCTTCTCCTCCACTCCACCTTTAGCTAAGCTAGCTTAGCTTATCTTAGCTTAGCTTAGCATAGCTAACAACCAGCTCCTTGGCCCTTCATTACCTCCGAAATCAACCCTAGCTAGCTCCACCAACTCAAGCCTACCTAAGCTAGCTACTCTACTCAAGTTGGCGCCACCTCCTAGCCATCCCTTCACCCCATTATCTCCACCAAAAGACACTTCAAGTTGGCGCCAAAAACCACCCCTAACCACCTCTATATTGGCGCCACTTTTCCCTCCAAAATCTCCTCTCATCTCCACCACACAATCTCCCTTGAACCCATCTCCACCATCCACCTAACCCCCCTTCTAGAAGACCCCATGTTGGCGCCAACATGGTGGTGTCTCTCCACCACCAAAAGACACCAACACCACCATAACTACCCCCTTTAACACCTCTTGGGTTGGCGCCAACTCTCCTTAGCCATAGGATCACTAACCACCTCCATTCTTCCATCCTAGCCCTCCATTTCAAGGGGCACCTTAACCCCCCATCCTACCTTATAAAAAGACCACTACCCACCACCATTCAAGCCATCCTTGGCTAGCCATTTCACTCTCATATTCCACCAAGAATCCCACGTCCAAGAGAGAAGAAGAAGAAGAAGATTAAGGGGATATTCTGTCCCCTTGGTGCCTTCCCCTCTTCCCTTCTCTCTTGGGTCACGCCAGCCAAAGGAGAAGCCAGGCAAGGAAGATCTTGGAGGAGATCTTGAAGGTGGTCACGCCACCTTGGAGGAGTTTTAAGGGTGGTGCACGCCCACCCCTTTGGAGAGAGCATTAAAGGTGGTAGCTTCCACCTTGGAGGAGCTCTCAAGGAAGGAGAAGAAGGAGGCCCTCCTTTCAAGCCAAGGAGCAGCTAGGCTTGGAGCAAGAAGACAACCTTCTTCACCATTGTTACAAAAGGATTTGTGTTTCTTTTCTTGCTTTTAAATTGTTCAATTCTAGTAGAAGCTTTCCTCTACTTGTCCTTGAAAAGAACACTCATTCTACTCAATCAAAAATTGCCTTCTTTTAAGCTTTTTATTGCAGTTGTTTGTTTTGGTTCTAGCACTTATTTCACCTCTTCTTCCTAATTACCCTAGGACTACACTTGCCTAGAGTGAGCTTAGGAAGAAGATATTTCTATCTTTTAGAATTTTAATCATTTGTAGGTGTTAGTTCTTTTCGCTACAATCTGCCGTTTGCCCTCGTCTTTTCAAAATACAAAAAAATTACATATTGAAAAATATTAAAAAGAAAGTTGAGATTGTATTCCAAGCAAGAGAATCATTATTGCAATTTTTTTGCCTCCTTGGACGACCCTAGATACTCCCCTATCTAGGATATAAATTTTAAAAGCGAAAGCGGATTCGCGTGTTACAACGACGTTAAAAAAACTGCTTTTACAAATCACGCGCATTTCGCTATCACTTTTTGGCGCCGTTGCCGGAGAGGCACGGCTTTGCATTAACTCATTCTCTCTTGCTTGAAGTGGATCTCATCCCCTTCTCTTTCTTTCTTTTGTGTGTGCAGGAACTACAGCGGGAAAGCGGGAATCTGGAAGCGAGAGCTTAAAGATCCTTTTCTTCCCGCGAAAATTCAGGTTGGTTCCTCTTTCTAGTCACATAATTAATTGAAACTACCAAAAATATATTAAACTTGGCTTTCAGGACCCTAAACACTTAAATTAAGTGGAGTGGTGCATTTTAAAATCATTGTTTGCTTGTATGCTTCTTTAGCACCATTCCATTGCAAGTATTGGTGTTCTATTTTTCGGGTCTGGATTTCTGTCCAGACTTGAAAAATCGATTCCTAACACCACAGGCCTCCTAAAATCATAAAATTTCATAGAGTGATTTCCAATTAAGTTAGGAACATCTGTTCCAAATTTCAAATCAATTGGATTTGTATTTAATTTTTAAAAATTCGTGGATTGCAGAGAGGTCATACCCTCTTATCTTCCTGTTTTGCTACTGTCCGCGAATTTTCAGAAATTTTACACTCATCCAATTTTTGTGAAATTTATCTTGTTGGAATCCCTGTGAAATTTTACATATCATACAAAATCATAAAAATTTTCTGAGGTCAGTGGTAGTACTAAAAAGTTCATAATACCCACAGGTATTATTTCTGGACTTTGACACCAGTACAATTAAAAATTCAAAAAAATTATTAAACGAATTCCTAAAATCTTACAAAAATCTTTTCTGGAATCCTTGTTTGATTTTATTCAAAGTAGTGGTGTTGTTTGACTTGTTTGGACCACTACTTAATTCTGAAAGCCTAAAAAAATAACTCATTGGTAGTTAAATTTCTGTCTTAGGGATAATTGGCTTAGGGTTTCTTTCTTTCTCTTTTGAGGATTAATTCAAAGGAAATATACAATCACCCATACAACTTGTTTTCCTTTGATTGTGGGTTTTCAAACTTGTTTGAAAATTTAACTAAAGAAACCCTAAAATACATTCAATTAAATCAAATCCTAAAAGACAAAAATACAAAAAAAAAATTGTGTGACAACTTGATTTTCATTGGAGCCACTCTCCAATTCCTGCACACACACAAAAAAATCAAATAACAGGGCAACAACCCAATAAACGCCCTCCACATTCCGTGTGCACTATAGAATCCTAGACCTAATTAAAATTTGTAGCAACTTGACCCCTAAGGCTTTATCAACTTAGGCATGCTATTTAGGTCTTAAGATTTCTTTAGTTAGTACCAATTCTGTCATCTGTATCTGGTGTTCAGGCTGAGGGGCCGTGTCAAACGACCAGGCGCGGGTTTGTACAAGCACCTGGGGTTTTCCCTGGGAAACGTTTGGGCCCAAACCTCCCCTTAAGCAACCTGGCTAGATTTGTTGATAGAACAGGTATTCACTATTGACTACTTATTTCCTATATAGACCAAGTCTTAGGTTATTATTAGGGAGTCACAATTAAGTTAGGTCTAGTTTTTGTTTGTTTGAATTGCACACTTTCTCTCATCTCCATCTCTTCTCCTCCCCTCCCGTTTCTTCCATTTTGCACGGGCGGCGGTCCAAAACTCCACACTTGGAGGGACCACTTGATTTTGCCTCCCCAAGAAAAGACTTTTCTGCATTCTTCCTCTTCTTTTAAAATGGAAAATAAAAATTGGTCCTCTAACCCACATGCTAATTTTTCTTTCCCCTATTCTTCCACCCAGGAGCTTCTTAATCAGGCCCCTCCACCTAATTTCTACTCTATCATGGCTCAGCTACAAGTTAAGCAACAACAGTTGCATAAGGATTTAACAAACCTAGCCAACCAAGGGAATCCTGCCACACCTGCCCAAGCTCCACACATTCCACATCTCACCCCTTTTAACACCCGCAAGAGAGAAAATCTGCATAAATCCCATGCTGAGTATAATTGTTATTCTGAGGCTTTCTATGGTTGGGCGAGCATTTGCTATCAGGATTCATCATCAGCTCGCCAACATCCTAGGCTACCTATTTTCTAGGCCAACATTGCTTTGCTCATTTTTAGGGCCTATTTCTGTAATTCTTGAACCTGATTTGCAGGTTCTTTGACTATTCAGCCATGCTCTGACCCAGGTAATATCCTTCTATGCAATGAGGACATTGCAGAATTTAGGCAAGGGGGGGTGTACTTGGGGATATACATAGCATAGTGCATTCATTGAATACATTTGCATATATAAAAAAAAAAGGAGTTTTGAGCTTAACTAGCTAGATCTTGCAGTCTTAAGCAAATCAGAAGTCTAGGGTAGACTAAGTTAATTCTAGGGTCAAACTTTAGAAGCTAAATGAGCTACTAGCTTTAGACCTTTAGGGTCCTTTGTGGACTTAAATACTTAAGTAGGAGTTAAGTTGCGGACCATTCCTCAAGAGGTTGAGGAAGGGAAGCTAGGGTTTGAGTTAAAAGGTGCGGTAGTACCTGGAGTCTTGTTCTACCTTTTGGTTTATGGGTTCTTGTAACCCAAGCATCAAAATTTCGCACACTTGGTCTGGTAATTAACTTCTTTCTTTCTGAAAAGGGATTTAGTTCTCTTAGTTTTGACATAGGAAAGGCTTGAAAACACATTTTGATTGGAAGAGTTCCCGCCGAAGGAGAGGTGGAGTATATACTCACCTTGAGGATGCGATGATAACATATTACCTCCTCGGCACTTGTCTCTTAGGATATCCATCCTACTGGGGGCATGTAAGCGCATTGCACGGTTCAGGTACCATGGGCGGCCCTATCTCGAAGTGCCGATTGCCATAGGCCTGAATTTGTTTAAGAAATCCATGGGTGATACTATCTCGAAGTGTCGATTGCCAGGAGTTCTTGGGGTCATTATGGGCGGTGCTATCTCAAAGCATCGAAAGCCAGGCACCCTTCGAGGTATGGTAATGGGGACAATGAATCCGACACAGACCGTGTTGATAGTTGATCTGAGGTTAGACTTAGAAGAATCAAACAAACAAAAAATATATATATTAAAAAAAAATTTCCTTTAACTTAAATAACTCAGACGAATGCACAGGCACAGATGCTTTAATCTCAGGGATCAATAAACTTTAGGGTAGAGTCAAAAATCAGGGAAACTTGTGCCTGCAACTCGTCTTTAGCCGATCTAGTCTGTAACTTAGCAATTACTTAGGAACCTTGGGTCTAGAGTCTGAACTTAATATGCTTCTGAAGGAAGACTAAGTGAGTTGACTAGTCTACTTGGAGTGCTAGGTTTTGCTTAATTTTGCTAGGGACTAGCAAAAAACTAGGCATGGGGGTATTTGATTAGCCCATAGTTGTGGGCTATTTAAGTATTTAAGTGCCTAGACATTAGGTTAATTATAACATTTATTTAGCATAAATTAGGATATAAATAAATTAATTCATATTTTTAATTTAATTACATAATCTATGCATTGCATTCATATTTTAAGTGCATTTAGAATTAGCTTAGAATGGCATTCATCTAATTAGTTAACCAATTAGGTACATTGTTTTAGTTAACATAAAAGTTGAGGGTTTGTATATAAATAACCATAATATTTTAATAATATCCTTTATTCTTCATCTTCTCAGCAACGACTCGGCTGCCGCTGCAATGCCTCCGGCAGCACTAAAAGAACATTTATGGATCAGCGAAGAAGGTGGATCTGCTCCCGCCTCTCCATTCAAATTTGTGCAGGCAGCTACAAAAGGAGGAGAGAGGATGCTGAGCGGGGGAGGCATCCACCATCGACCCACCACTGTGCAGAGAAATCTTCTCTCTTCCATTCCACACCACCGGCCTCAACCGTGGCGACGAGTCTCCACCACCGTGGGCGTGTAGTGTGACAGGCCACACCGCCATCCGGAGCTCGTCCACATTACCGTGAGCACCTCGCCGTGCACCTTCCTCGCCATATTCATCAACAACCACCGTCGCTGCAATCATCTTCTCAGTCAGTTAAGACGATCGGGAAATTTCTCGGACGTCTGAAGCCCACACCCCACTCCAGCAGCAACCACCGTCCGCCCACATCACTTCCAGCACCTGAACCGTAGCTCTCGCCTGCTCACTCCACGCCGCTCGCACGCAAGGCATGCGCAGCCTGCAGCGCCTCACTGCTCACGCTCGGTCACCTTCTGCCTGCAGCCGCACCCGCACAACCACACTCACCCGCTCACTCCCGCATCGACTCTAGGTCGCGCACATCCACCGCACCCGCGCTTACTGCAAACAGGCCACGTGCGTGCCCACGCCTCCAGCCAGCACGCAGTAGCAGAGCCGGTAGAGCCGCCCTTCTCCTGCGCCTGCACCGCCTCCCGCGCCTATAGCGCTTCTCGCTAGATGTCCCACGCGTACCGCCCGCCAACAGCAGCTGTAGCACTGGCTGCAGCCACCTCCGTCGAAGCTCGTCCGGCCGGCTCCGGCCGCAACACGACAGACCGCCATCACCGCTTCGAAGCCCTCGGTCCAAGGAACTTCCTCCGAGCTTCCCGCATCCGGCCATCCACTCCTCGTCGTGCACGGCCAAGGGGAAAAAATCCCCTGTTTTGCTACTGTAACATGGCCATTAATAATTACATTTTCTGCCATTGTTAATTTTTAATGAAATTTTATTGATTCTGCATTGCGATAAATATCCTCTAGTTATTCAGAATTGCTATTTCAGCATGATTTCTTGATTCAACCTTAATATGAAGGCAATTTTGGCTTGATTCTTGTCCAAACTAACTATGAACAAACATTTTTAATTGGTGTGAATTTAAATACGTCATTGCCTCCCTGTGGATACGACCTGCTCTTCTACGAGTGGTTATTTCTTTTTAAATATTGATTAGTCGATTTTTCCACCACATAAAACTGCAAACGACTTTAAAGCGAACAATCGACTCGTCATGAAGCTCCAGATCACTGATTTGAAGGTCACTGATCATTCTGAAGCAAATTATTTGAGGTTTTAAGACCTGGAGCTTCTGTTAGACGTTTGTCTTCTCCAACTCCAGCAGAGTTGGAGACGACTGTTAGTTAGGGTTAAGCCTCATTTAAAAGGTCTAGAAGCATCTGTAACATACCCTGAGACCATTCCAATGTGTCAATCACTGAGTTAGACTTTTGTTTGTTCTGTCGAGCAAACTCATCTAGAATTTCAAGTGACAGGCCTGGAACCCTAGGAATCCCAACTGAAGTATCCTTTTGAGGGTCTAAATCCATTCCTGAGGTAAAAGAGAAGATAACTAAGGCATTAATTTCCTTTGAAATGATTAAATTTAGAAAGTCAAAATTCTAAGGCTTATGGTCATCCTTAAGTCTGATTCATAGATTTGGGATTCAATCAGATGAATTGAGGAGTCCAATCTATTCCTTGGATGTTTTCAAATGATTCAAAATCAATTTGGATGAGCTCTGATCGATTTTATAGAGGAAATTAATTTCTGTTCCGTTTGGGTTGTTTTTGAACCCAAACTGACGATAGTGAGTTTTTGGTGAAATTCAATTGATAAATCTGCCCAGATAGATCCTTAACAACCTCTATAGGTTATTTGATTTGATTAAATATGTCTCTAGTCGTCTATTGAACCTAACAGAACTTGAATTAAAGTTCTGAAGCTTTTTAGCTTCTTCACCTTCCTAAAGCTTCTCAGAGTTTCCTTCCTTCACCTACAACTGCGGAAACACTCTCTGAACCTATTCAACACCTCATCTAGAGGTCAAAAGACATTCTGTGAGAATTTAGAGCTAGGACACCTTTATACAGGCAATATGGCCATAGCGACCCTGGTCCTTTCGCCCTTCAAATCAAAGAGTTAAACCTACCCTAAGTATTAAATTGACACTACAATCTTGTAGAGCAACCTTAGAGCTTTCCAGCAAGCCTTCATTTGCTTCGATTGGAGCTCTGAGCTGGCTGGAATCATCAAGTGAAGTCTGGACTAGGAAGGGAATATATTGTCTCACATCGGTGGAACTAAAACGACCGCCTTAGTATAAAAGTAAAAAGTGTTTAAGGCCCTTCAGTCGTCAGTGTAGGGTGCATGAAGAGCATATGGGTGTGTGTGTGGGTGCATGCAGTGCGCGTGCCCAGGCGTGTGTGTGCCTGTGGGCATGCGAGTGTGGGCCTGTGAGGGCATGTGCATGTGGCCTGGGAGGCCGTGGGCTGGATGGCCTCGAGACTATGCTGAAATGGAATTAAACCAAACCAAATGAAAACTAGGCTTGGACCTAGTAGGGTATGGTCCCACCCTAAGAGGGGTGCTGTGTATCCCCGACCGATCCAAGCCGCTAACCTTAAAACCTAATTTTTTGTTCAAAGGGTCAAATCGGTTCAGTTCAGAAGATCTGCAAAGGAAGAGAAGGAGAAGAAGAAAGGATGTAACGGAAGAGAAGAAGAAGAAGGGGAGAGCTCGTAAAGATGGAGTAAGGTAGATAGGCACAAGAGCTAAAGAAAGGCAACAGGAAGAACAAATAATAAGAAGAAAGAAAAGAAAGAGAAGAAGACATGTATAAGAGAAGAGCTTGAGAAAGATTAAGAAGGAGAAATAAGAGAAAAGTAAGAAAAAGAAATAAAGGTAAAAGAAGAAGAGAAGAATGAGGATGAAACAAAGAAGAAAAATTAGTGGTTTAATTTCTTGCATTCTATTAATTCCTTTTTGTGCTTAATGTTTTAATAAGGCATGTATTCATTAGAATTACTTTTTCTTGCCTTAATCTCTTGTAAATAAAAGGAATTAAAATAAATAAACATGTTTACTTGTTTATAAAAGTAAATCATATGTGTAAATGTGTTTCCTTATGGTATTTTGCATCTTCTTCTAATTAGAAATCCTTAAGCAAAATTCATGCTCTTAAAGCAAATTTAATTATAATTCCCATAAGTAGCTTAGATTTAGTGGTAAATTTTAATTAAGTTATGCCTCCTAGTGAACGACCTGGACTTAACCAGTTAAAAAGAAATAAAATCTAAAATGTTAGGTTAACTTAACCCTATACTACTTAATCAACATAAATTCAAGTTGACCTAAGTTACTTTCTTTTGCACATAATTAAGCATAATTAACTTAATTAACTGTGTTGAGAAAGTTAACTACCATTTTAATGGCGCTGTTGCTGGGAAGGTAACTGTAAATTATATTCATCATTATTACTACTTTTAGCTATTTTGTACTAATTAGTTTTGTTTTTGTTTTATTTTCTGTCTTCTTTTCAAGTTTACCTCTACGGGTATTCTCAGGAAAGAACGTGGGTTTTCTTTTTTTGTTTTGTTTTTCACTATACATACCATTGTAAGTATTCTTTTCTTAGTCTCTAGTTTAGTTTGTATTGTTGCATTTAGTTAGTAAAAAAAATTAAAAAAATACAAAAATACATACTTTCTGACTAGCAGCAGCATGTTATAGGCGTATGCTCTTAGGAGTGCATTTACTTGCTAGTAACCCTACGATCTGACTCGAGAAAAAGTTTTCTACTATTTTTCTCGCATCAGTGGGAAAACACGTGAAAAACCACGTAGATCCCTATCCTAGAGTTAATATCAAGACCACCTTTCTTTGCTTGAAAATACCTTAAAAAGCAGTCACTTACTTCTTTCAATCATATTTTTGAAAAGATTAAGTAAAAAAAGAGGATAATAAAAATTGACTTAAATCTGTTTGTAGAATGCATGCGGGTTTTATCGCTATCGTCTGTTCCATGCTATCGTGCACACAGCGCGATCACTAGAGTCACACGAATCTAATTTTTCTATCTCTCCTCTTTGCACCTCTTAGGGCTTTGGTCGAAGATCAACAAGTCTGTCTCACTGCTAGAGCCTCGGGGAGCCAATAGTGAGTGGTCTCGATCCTAGACCTTAGGCCTTTGAGCTTTAAGGATACGCACTTGCGTAGACATAGGTTTAGGATGCGTATTTTGATACTGATATTATACTTGTTTGTGTCCAAAGTATTTTGCGTATTCTAGGACTCTCTTCTTTCCTTTGAAAGAAGAGAAAAAACCCGCTTTTTCATGTTGTTTTGTGGGTTTTGTTGCCGCTGATTTTTGTTGGTGTGAGTGTGCCTTTGCAAATTCTTTTCGTTTTATGCATTGGAGGCGATCCTTGAAACCACCTCTTGTAACATCGTTGGCAGGTACTCCTAAGCTGGTTGCAACTAAGCAACCAATAAAATTCCCATCTGATTCATCTGTTTCTATGGATCAATTGCAGAATCAGAATCCTGAGATCCCTTCTTCTTCTGGTCAGGGGGAGATTCCGCCTTTGATATTCATGAGGCGCTCCTTAACCAGAACCTTAGAATGCTCAAGCAGAATCGCCAAATTAATCTTTTGACAGCTGCTCTAAATAACTTGCAAAATCTTCAAGCCCATCCTCCACCTCAACCTAAGGCGGGTTTTGATCTTCCTGATTTATCGATCCCTCGTCCTAGGGCTCTACTCCGAGACTATTATAATCCATCTAATGCACAAGTAGAACCTAATGTTATGATTCCCATTGGGGAAAATGACCCACAATTAAATCCAAACATTATAGGTCTAATCCCACATTTCCACAGATTTGCATCCGAGGATCCATTTCAACATATTGAAGATCTTAAATATCTATCTCAAACTCTTGGACCTCAAAATCAAAATAGGGAAATCCTACTAATGAAGATGTTCTCTTTTAGCCTTAAAGATAAAGCTGCATATTGGTACAGAATTATTGCAAGGCCAATCTCAACTTGTGCTGAACTCGAATCTGCATTCTTGAAGAAATTCTTTCCTATTGGTCGCACAAATGCTTTAAGGTGAGCTATTACGACTTTTAATCAAAATCAAGGAGAACTAATTCATGAAGCGTGGGAACGCTTTCATGAATTACAAAGGAAATGCCCACATCATGACATCCCTTGTTGTCAATTAATGCACATCTTTTATTATGGATTGCATAAGGGCATTCACAATCTAGTCGATGCCTCTTGTGGAGGGAACTTTCTAAATCGCGACACAGAATTTGCTTCAGAATTATTTGAAGGGATGGCAGAGAACTCGATCAACAATGCATCCATGTAGCAATTTACGTGGGGCACGAATACAGCACACCAAAATCCACATAAGGGCATTCATGAGATTGTAATCTATCCAATTCAAAGGTTTTAGAGATTATTGCAGAAAAACTGGTCAAAGTCGACATCATAGCAAAGCATCTTGATGAGGTCCGAAATACAATGAAAACCCTTACACCTCTACTTGCTACGCAAAATTTCGTGCATTCACCTGTTTCGCAAATTCCCACCGGGAGGAAATTTGTGAATAATCTGGATTCTAGAGATCCATCTTCCTTAGGTTATCTATCTACTCCTGCACCAATCCAAGGAGGGAGCTTTGTCCCACAATCTTTCCCACCTTTTTCCCCATCTCCTCTATTTGTGGAAAACACCGCCTATCCTTTAGATTTAAATGCCATTCAGGGATATGCACCAAGATCAAACCCATATTCTAACTCCTATAATCCTAGATGGCGTAATCACCCTAATTTCTCTTGGTATGACCATTCACAAAGATCATCATATCCGACTCTGACCAGGCAAAACCCACCCACATTGTCATTTCAGCAACCTAATGCGAGGCCATTTTACGCAGGTTCGCAGAACCCCATAGGGCCAAATAGAGATTCACAGCTTGACCAGATTCTGCGAGCTATGACTGAGAGCCAGCAACAGAATGCTGAGGCTCTTGCTGAAGTCCAACCGCAATGTTCGGCAGACTTGGCTGATCTTAGGGGCCAAATCATGCAGTTAGCTGAATCTCGTCAGCTAGGGGCCCTTCCATCCCAGCCAATTCCGAATCCTAGGAATATCCAGCAGTGACAACACCCAGGAGTGCAAAATCCAAATCAGGGACATGCCCATTTCCTTAATCAACTACCCCTGAATCCAAATCCGCCCTCTACTAATCATGATTTTGCATATCTTAATCAACAGTAATCATTTTCAAATCAACCTTTGATCTCTAATTCATCTTTCCAAAATTAACAAGCATCTTCTTCTTCATCAGCTCCCTTTTCACATGTGGGTATTAAATCTGTTACAACCCGCCGTGGAACCTCCACTAGGGATCCAGTTTATCCAAGGAACCTATCCCAAAGTACATCTAGAAAGACCCCTGTTTCTACACCTATAAGAGGTGCAGAACCCGATCCCGAAATTCTGCTAATTCACGAGATCCCGGAAATACCTCAATAGAACAGGAAATCCATGTCCCATTTCCTGAAGCTTTGAAGAAGACTAGGAAACAAAAACAACCTGTTACATTAGATGAAGATTTAATTAAAATTTTTGAACAACCTGTTACATTAGGGAGAAGACAATTAAATTGGATATATTTAGAGCTTCTGGAGGGTTGGATTGCAATTGGATTGAGGAAATCAGATCTATTACAGTTTTTTAGGATGACATTAGTTCCTTAGAACTAGAGAGCACACCCTTGGATATCCCATACCCTCAAAATGAAACTCTATTATCAGAATCTTTACTCAATCATGAATCTGAATCTTATGACTCATCTAATTCACTTCCTGCAATCAAAAATCCCACCCCAAATCCTGCTGTTGATTTTACTCCTGTACTAGAATTGAAACCATTACCTGACAAACTTAAATACGTCTATCTTGAATTTGATCAAACATATCCTGTAATTATCAATTCTTATCTTTCTGAATCACAAGAATCCAAATTGATCAAGTTTCTTCGAGATCACAAGAAGGCAATTGGGTGGACTCTACATGATCTCACCAGGATTAGCCTTAATTTTTGTACTCATCACATCTATATTGAAGATGGGGCATGACCTTCAAGAGAAGCTCAAAGACGTCTAAATCCAAATTTAAAGGAGGTCGTAAAGAAAGAAATAATCAAGTGTCTAGATGCTGATATTCTATATCCCATATTTGATAGCCCTTGGGTGAGTCCATTTCAAGTTGTACCTAAAAAGGCAGGACTCACCATAATTAAGACTGAATCTGGAGAAACCATTCCCACACGAATTGCGAATTCATGGCGAGTTTGTATTGATTATTGTAAGCTTAATACAGTTACAAAGAAGGACCATTTTCCTTTTCCATTCATTGATCAAATCCTTGAGAGATTAGTTGGTAATAGGTTCTTCTACTTTTTAGATGGTTACTTCGGATATAATCAAGTAGCAATCTATCCTGAAGATAAAGAGAAAATGACTTTCACCTACCCCTTCAGAACTTTTTCCTTCCAAAGAATGCCATTTGGGCTTTGCAACACACCCGCAACTTTTCAGCGTTGCATGTTAGCCATTTTTACCGAAATGGTGGGTGAATATATGGAGGTTTTTATGGATGATTTTTCAGTCTTTGAGCAAACATTTGAAATTTGTCTGGATAATTTGTCAAAGATTCTTAAAAGATGCATAGAAGTGAACCTTGTCCTTAGTTGGGAGAAGAGACATTTTATGATTCCAGAGGGCATTGTACTTGGACACCTCGTGTCTGAGCGAGGTATCCAAGTAGATCGAGCTAAGATCAATCAAATTGTAAATCTTCCAATTCCTGACTCAATCAAAGATATTAGATCATTTCTCAGGCATGTGGATTTTATAGAAGATTTATACTTGATTTTTCAAAAATTGCTCGACCACTCACAAACCTCGTCACAAAGGATACTGCTTTTGAGATGAGTGAGGAGTGTATTTCTGCATTTGAAACATTGAGAGACAAAGTTACATAGGCTCCGATCTTGCAACCACCTAATTGGGATTTACCATTTGAAATCATGTGTGATGCATCAGATTATGCAATAGGAGCTGTTTTGGGATAGAAAATTGAGAAGAATCCGGTAGTAATTTACTATGCTAGTAAAACTTTGAATGAGACACAAAGGAATTACACAGTTACAAAAAAGGAATTACTAGCAATAGTATTTGGATTAGAAAAGTTCAGATCTTATATACTCAGATCATGAATCATTGTGTACTCTGATCACTCAACTATCTGACACCTTCTATCCAAAAAGGACACGAAACCTAGGTTGATCAGATGGATATTGCTTTTTCAAGAATTTGACCTAGAAATTCGTGACAAGGCAGGACAACATAATGGTGTTGCCGATCACCTTTCCCACCTTCCTTCTTATTCTATTGAATCATCTCCTCCAATTACTAAACACTTTCCTGATGAACATCTTTTGACTATATCCTCAGATCTTCCTTGGTATGCAGATATTGTTAATTATTTGGTTACACATCATTTCCCGCTAGACAAGGATAGGAATCACAAATCATGACTCAAATCAGAAGAGAAATACTATTTCTGGGAAGATCCATATCTTTTTCGACTCTGTAATGATCAAATCATCCGGTGTTGTGTCACTTCTTTTGAGATTGATTATATCCTCTCTTTTTGTCATGACCAGGCTTGTGGTGGTCATTTTTCTGGTCGAAAGACCGCTACAAAAATTCTGCAATGCAGGTTTTATTGGCCAACTTTATTTGTAGATTCACAGACATATTATAAGGCATGTAGTCGCTGCCAAACTCTTGGTGGCATGTCACGAAAAGACATGATGCCTCTGAATCTGATTGTTGTCTGTGAAATCTTTGATATTTAGGGCATAGACTTTATGGGTCCATTTTCATCCTCTTTTGGCTTTGAATACATTTTACTTGTTGTTGATTATGTTTCTCGTTGGATTGAGGCCATACCCACACTCACAAATGATCATCGAGCTGTCATTCCTTTTATACAGAGTCATATTGTCGCTCATTTTGGGGTACCTCGTGCCATCATTTCTGAAGGTGGTTCCCATTTTAATAATGCCCAGTTTAGAAGTCTACTTAAAAAATATGGGGTAACACATTGTATTTCTACACCTTATCATCCCTAGACTAATGGGCAAACTGAGGTCTCTAATCGAAAGATCAAAAAGATCCTTCAAATGACAATCCAACACGATAGGAAGGATTGGACTTCCCATTTAGATGTGGCTTTGTGGGCTTATAGGACTACCCACAAAACACCAATAGGCTTGTCACCATACAGACTTGTTTGTGGGAAACCCTATCATCTTCCCGTAGAAATTGAACACAAGGCCTATTAGGCAATTAAAGCTCGCATTGGAGCTAGAAATCGTCTACAACAGCCACTTCCGACTCACCCGCTCACCTATTGTTCTAAATTTAGGGTCAAGCTGATTGTAACCCAATACGGGAATTTCACGAAGTGCAAATTATATGAGGTTACATGTTTATAGCATATATAAATATTGCATTCATGAATAAGATTATTTTCTTAAGAGAATGCATTAGGGATTTTATCCTCTAGTTGATTCCTGTAATCTGGAATCCAGTACAACTTTTCACACACACGAAGAATTTGCAATGGATCATGGTGAAGGCTGATAAACATCTTCAATCTGTTGAGAAGAAGCAGTGCTTCTTTTCCTGAACCGTTGGACAGTGTTTTGGGAGTCAGGCAGATTTTCTTCCAAAAATCCACCAAATAGTTTGAGATGAGAGTAGAGTGTACTGGTGCTCTAAGATTAGTGCGAGGAATCTAGAATCTTAGATAATTAGGTGATGATACATTGAGTTTAGACATAATTTTCGCTCTCGGTTCCCATGTATACATTTTTATGCGAAATTTTGAGAGCCACCGAATAAGGCAAATACGCAGAGAGCGAGCTTTCATAAAACTAGGGCTAAGGTGGATGGTTATGACCATTCTCTACGGAATCCTCGGCTGAAGGAGGGTATTGATGTCAAGGTCAGAAATACACCATCCTATCTGACTTTCCCGGTGCCATGAGTAGGCACTTCCACCAAATAAGCCACCCAATGTCTCTTAAGTACCACCAATCCCTAATAATGCTTCCTCAATAAAGTTCATGGATGTATGCTAGTTGTGTTATGTTGAAAAAAAAAAGTGAATGAAAAATTGAAAAAAAAATAGAAAAAGAAGAAAAAATAAAGAAAAGAATGAATATTTAGTGTTTATTTCATTAAGGCAATACCAACAAACAAAATTGAGATCCACCGAATATGGCCTTAACCCATTTTTCTTGTGTTTCTGACTGCCCAAATACTGGCTGAGGAATTCCAACTCAGTGTTAGGGTTATGAGAACTCAATTAAAGTGTTGATGCCTAGTAAGACCACTAAATACAGGTCATATGCATGAATCTGGTGAAGTTGTGAGCTCTAAGAAAGAAAAGGAAAAGAAAAAGAGTAAGAGAGAATAGACACAAAGGAATCAAAAGGGAGCATAGTTTTTCTCATCTTTCTCTAAGTTGAGCTACTTAGAAATATGGGAATCTAGATTCTATAGTACTAGTCTCTATGTAGCACCAAGTGAGAATGAGCCACCAAATATATAATCCTTTCTATCAGAGATTCTCTACCTAAGCCCAAAGCTGGGGTGAAATTCATAGAATATCTTGAATACCCCGAGGGAAAAAGGCTGCCTATCCTGCTAGAATTTTTACTAGGGGTCAAGTACAAGCTTTAGAGGTGTATTAGTTTTCACTCGAATCTGTTGCAAAAGCTACATAGCCGCACTTTCACGATTGTCCGGATTTCTAGAGCATAGGATGAAAACAAAAAGGAGAAAAATCTCTATGCATACACTTGATAAAATAATCAGTCCCTTAAGGACCTTTGCTGTAAATAATTTAGTCTTGCATTTGCTAGGGACTAGCAAATGCAAGACTAAATTATAGCAAGATTTAGGCATGGGGGTATGATTACGCAGCAATCATAGGTCTTAATTGACCTAGATTAAGCTAGGACATAGCATAAGTTAGGGTTATTCATACATGCATACTGTTTGCACCTCAAAACACGCCTATAAGAACGCCTTCTTATGCTATTTTCTAGCATTAACTATGCATATTATAATCCTGTAGTTGCATTTGTAAAAACGCTTGCATGCATGCATTTAATTGAGAGGAGAAGAGAATGGAATAAATGGCTTGCATTTTTACATTTTTCTTCAAGTGTCTCTTTGCAAAAAGTCCCCTCTCCATATTTTATTTTCATCTTTCTTTCTTCTTCCCACGGCTTTTCTCTTCTTCCCGCGGCTGCGTCCTTCCCGCGGCTGCACTCTTCCCGCAGCTGCATGCAGCAGCCACGCAGCACCTCTTCCCATCACGTCTCCCTGCCAACGCCGCTCCCTACAGCTGCAACTAGCACGCCCTCTCCCTGCTGCAGCCAACACGCCCCTCTCCCCTCCTCTATAAGTAGCTGCAGCTTCATCCTCGTGCGGGGAGAGGTTGCAGCTACTGAAAAAAAACCCGCAGCCACCTTCCTCACCCGTTCTCCCCTCCCATACGCCGGCCCTCCGTCGAGGAGGCACCCGACGAGCAGGAGAACCCACTGTGGTGCTCACCACCACAGTGGGAACACCACCGCCCAGCTCTTCAACGAGCCGGTGGGCGTGGTGTTTTCTTTTCTCTTCGTTTTCATCTCCACGCCATTGCTGCCGCTTCAAGCTCCGAAGCTTGAAGCAGCAGCAGCAGCAGCTAAACCGCGGCGACAGCAGCAGCAGCAGCACCCCCCGCCTCCTCCGCGACCTTCCCCGCAGGCGCGCAACCCTCCGCGCGCGTCTGCAGGCCCGTTCTCCGCCTCCGTCTCCGTTCTGTCCGCCTCGCAGTTGCACCCGTAGCCCGCCGCTGCGCGCACTGCAGCGGCCGGCTACGGCCTCGCGCCGACCCCCGCGAACCTCTGCAACCCTCCGCGACCGACTGTAGACTCCCCGCCGCCCTCTCCGAGCAAGCCATCGCCCGCTCTCCGTCCTCGCACCCGGTCTGCAGGAGACGTCTCACGTCCACTGCACGAAGGCGCGGTCCACCGCGACGATCAGACGTCCGCCTCCGCCTTCAGACGACGTAGAGTCAGACGTCTGCCGCCTCCGGCAGACGTCTTAACTCGCACGTCCGCGATCACTCCTTCGCCCGCTCTCTCTCTCCGCCGATCTCTCCCGCCCGCTCTTTCTCTCTCTGGCGCTCTCTCTCTCTCCGCGATCTCTATCTCTCTCTCTCTCTCTCTCTCTTTTTTTTTTTTCACTTACAGCAACACACACACACCCATTCACCGACACACACACACACACACTAATAGTAACTTATATACATACATATATATATATATATATATATATATATATATATATATATATATATATATATATATATATATATATATATATATATATATATACATATACATATATCTATATATATATACTTATATATACATAGTATATCTATATAGTTATGTATACATACATATAATATAATATATATATACATATACATATATAATATATATATATATATATATATATATATATACACATACTCATATACATATATATATATATACATATCTATATACTTATACATATACACATATATATATACATATATCTAAATACATATATACTTATATACATATATACATAGCTATATACATATATACATACATATATATATATATATATATATATACACCTATATATATATATATATATCTATATATATATATCAATACATATATACTTATACATTTATATACATATAGATATATTTACTCATATACATACATATGTACATATATTTTCACGTTATTTACTATACGCTGTATCATGGGGATATCTGCACCAGTTGCTGATATTCCCTGATACACGCGTACAAAAAAGCGTGGTCCCATACATCATCCATCCTTCATCCACACTCCACGCGGCACCTAGTCGTGTTGGTTGCGTCTCTCTAGACGTCGGCTGACTCGACATAGTGCTACACTCCATCGTCACCTCCACCCCCACCCCTTTATATATATACTACATATAAATCTATAGCTACTATAGTTACTTTCTATCTGTTAGCTTCCTTCTTAGTAAAAAGATAAAAAAAGGTATAAAAGTGAAAAGATAATCTTTGATTTGCAGGTACCCCCGTCTTGCAAGTAGCAAGACGTGTTTTGAAACTCTATTTTGGCTAAAATCCAAGGACACAATTTTGAGGGTGTGCCTCAAGAACAAGGATTACCAAAAAAAACCTAAATAAGAAAAATACCAAAAACAGAATAAACAAACGGAAGAGACGCGTTTTAAGGAAAACGTAGAAACTCGACTTGAACCCCACTTCCCTGAGTTCGACCCTGGGCCTAAAAGTGACAAGATAAAATCAATTAGGCCAGGTTAAAAATTTTGTAAAGAGATGGTTAGGTTTGAATTAGGTTAACCACTATACATATTTCAACGATAAAAACATCATATTAACAACCTATCCAGGCCGACCCATCACATACGCATTATTTGTATCCTTACTGCTTTCCTTTAGCTATGCAAAAATAATGTTATAATGTGCTGATTAAGTGCATTATGTCGATTACAGGCAATAAGCAGATCTGGAGCAGGATCTGAAGTAGGATCTGAAGTTGGATCTGGAATAACGGGAGTTGTAGCAGAGCTGGAGCAGAAGGCTTAGATTAGATGTAGGAATAATGTAAGAGGGTTAAAAGTTTGCTATTCTATTAAGTAGAAATAAAGTAGTAAAATGTGAAGAGCATAGGTCCATCCTAAACCTAGGATAGCCTAGAGATATCCCCAAGCCTTAGCCACCCTTAGATTAGGTCACAACACCCTAGGAAGCCTTAAAACCCTAGTTTCAAACCTTACCTGGATATCCAGATAAGTTATAGGATGTCCAGGGCCCTTAGCCATTTCTCGTACACCTCAAACCCACTTCTGCAGTGTAATTGTACGTCCAGACACTTTGTCAGACGTTCAATTTCTACAGAGTACCAAAAACAGAACCTTGATTTCCCCCTAACTCAAATTGGACATCTAGAACTGAACTCTGGACTTCTGATTTTTGAGTATAAGTTGTCTGATCCTATCATTGGATGTCTGATACTGGTCTCCAGTCCCTGTTTTAAGTTTCAAGTCTCGATCTTGGATCTCTTGCTCCTTAGACCTAATCCTAACCCCATAGGAACCTAAATTAAGATGCCCTAACCCTAGTACACCACCTGAATGCCCTTTATTCTGCTAGATTTAGTTTATGCTCTCCATAATTTTTACTGCTTTTATTACTGCTTAGTAGCGTAGTCTTAACTTCTCCCCCAATGATGCATGCGAAATCCCCCCATTGATTCTTGTATGCAGTCATTTTCTGGTAGCTAGATTTACATTTTTAAGCATTTATGTACAAGCTTTCTTCCACGTTTCATGTTGCAAACACTCTTGAATGAATAGAAGATATATTTTTATATATATGCCTATGTGTTGAGAATCACCATGAGCTTATTGCAATTTCTTTTGAGTGATTAATGTTGCCTGTTTTTAATTCCTGATATACTTGCAATGAAGCATGTTGTACTTCAATACGTAATAATCATAAACTGGCATGTGATTTTAAACGAAGTAGAGCGGCAAAAAGATCGATTTCAAAAGTAAATCAAATGCCTCCCAGAGACGAACGATCGGGATTCAAGTCTCGTAATCTTTATAAACTTAATTTTTGGCGAACATTTCTGCGCAACTATACTACGATTTTCAATGACTTCCAAAACGCGTGAAAACGGTTTCTCTCAAATGGCGCCGTTGCCGGGGAGGCAACGTCATTTTCTTTGAGTTCGATCTTTTAAAACATCACTGACGATTTTTCCTCTGCTTTGTTTTTGAAGTGCAGGAAAATGGGAAGAAAACGAGATCTGCACACACATCGAGTGTAGCAAAGAAATAATCCAAGTGCACATCATCATTTTTTTAGATTAGGTTTTACTTTCTGCAATTTCTTTTGAAAAATTCATTATCAAAAAAGAAAAAGATTTCACTCATTTTTGTGAAAAAAATGAAAAAAGAAAAATTTTTTTTTAAAAAATCTAGATTAGGTTTCCCTTCGAATTTAGGTTAGTTTGAAAGAAAAAAAGAAAAAAAAAAGATATTTTCGTTGAATCCTTTGACAATTTCTTTTAAAAAAAAACGTACAAAAGTTTTGAAAAAAAAAATCCTTTTGGTGGAAAGCTTAGATTTCAATTCAAACCTCTTTAAGAATCTTTTCCACCATCTCCTGATTTTCAGGCAGATTTCAAGCTCGATTTAAAAATTCGATTGCCGAAAAACTAATAAGCGAAAAATTCTGAAATTCGGGGTAAACTTTCACTTTCAAACCATCGTTCAATCACCCTATTATTTTGAAAAAATTCCAAGTATACAATTTTTAAAAATTTGTGAAGTGAACAGGGGTCAGACTAACCTTGATTCAAAATTTTTCAAATTTCAAAAATAGATTGTGAGCAATCTGCAAATTTTTTTTGACCAAAAATGGTGGGGTTTGAAAGATGATCTCATTGGCTTTATTTCCCATATTTTTTCCGAATTTTTGATGGTCATTTGATACTTTGTCAAAATGAAAAACCGACTAGGGGTCAAATTTCCAAATCTGACCTCCTAATATTCAAAATTCTCTAAAAATTCGATTGAAATAGTAAAAATTCCAAAAAAATATTCTCTGGAAAGCTAATTGATAAAGGAATATACTCGAAAAATTTAAAATTAATTGGATTCCAACTATTATAAGAGAACCAACATTACTTGTGTGGTCTACTGAAACAGAAAAGGGAAAAAACTCTAGAAGTGCATGCAACTTAGGTTGAATCTTTAGGGTTACAACTTGAGGCCACAGTTTGGGCTAACGTAGACTTAATCAAGTCTAGTTAGCCGGTGAGCTTGGTCACCTTGTGGGCCACTCACCACAAACCCCACTGAAGAAAATGGGTTAAAGCTAATTTTAAAACATGAAATCAACCCGAGTTCGTTGTCGTACTACTGGGTATTTTTAATCTCTCTTGCCAAACCTGGTGACTAAGTTTGCAGGGTAGTGTCAAATGACCATAGCTCGGGGGTCAACGGAACCGGAGGCATAAGCCAAAGGAAGAACCTTCCCCTTAGTTCCCCCGTAACCAGACTGGCTCGGTTAGCTTGAGAGGCGGGAATCACCTTCAGTCGGTTGAATGACGAACTTATCTTCAGGAATTCAAACTTCTAACAAAAAATCTGGTCACCTGATCTGTAAGGACCATTTGATTGACAGGGCCTTAGCCTTGTCCTGCATGGCTACACCAACCCAGGGATTGGGTGGTGTATGCAAGGAAGGGGGTCACTCAGACCTCGACTGATTGGACCTCGGGAGCTGCTCCCAAGGAGGTGAGTCACTTCTATCTGCTGAGCCGCGATGGCTAACACTAGATCTGGACCTAATCAGGATACAGAAGAGCTGGACCCACGAGCTTATCTGAGAGCCCGGGTCACTGAATCAGCTCAACCTTGGGATCAGAACCCAAGGTGGCGAAGACGACTTTTCACTTTGCCTGATCCTTCTCCTCAGGTTACCAAAATGGTTAACCCATACCCTAACCCTGGATATTATGACCCACACCAGTCGGTCCCTCAAAGGACCGCATCTTATAACCCAGGATATGGATTTCATACTCCTGCTTCTCACCCATGGAACATGGGTAGACCTGATTCACCCCCTAGAACCCCTGAAGAGCTACCGATGCATATGCGGCCACATTACAGAATACAGAGAGCTATAGCGAGTGTTAATGAAAAGGCTGCATCTTATCTACATGAAATCCAAGCTATCATTGAGTCGAACCAAAGACAAAGCTGGATTCCACATCAACAAGCTGTGATGGAGCTCCTTTGGGAAACAACAGAGATAACAAGGATAATGAGACAAAATCGGCAAACTCAAGAACTACTACTTTTGAGATATCAAGTGGAAAATAGCCTTGAAGACCTTGAGGAATCCGAAAAGATTATGCTGGAGGGACACAAAGAAGATTCTCGGGAGCAGATACTAGAATTTCACTCAGGGGAAAAAGAATCTAGCATGGATATGAGACGGGAGCAGGAAGTATGCCGAAGGGGTTCATCTGAAATTGAGGAGGAAAGGACTGATATCTCCAGGACTGAGCTGCAATCAGATTATCCTGAATCCTGGGAGACACCACTCGGGTTAGACAACCCAATCGAGACAAGGGAAGTAGATCCAATTGAGGATATGGATCTTGAGGCAAGCATTACATGCGACAATACTGATCAGCCTAAGCCACTTCCCATTGTAGGTGAACCTGTGCTGGAGCCAACATCTTTTGATCTGCACTCTTCTTTCACCTACATCCCTAATTCGAATGCTAGAGATTTTGAGATGACACTTTCTTTCCCCGAGCATGACATCCGAAGACCAGAAATAGCTATGGATGCCGAAATTACTTAGGAACCCAATGCATATGAGGGTGAAGCTTTGAGCAAAAGGAGCTGGGGATGCACCTATCATCCTCGTCAATCTAATAGATGGCTCGACTCTGAGCTTGAAGAGTTAGCCTCCGATAAATCAGAGATGAATAGTGATGAGGACGAAGTAATTTCTGACAAGGATTTCAGTGACCTCCCCATAGATTTTCTACATTCACGAACACCCCCGTATGACCTAGAGCCTGGAGAGGGCATGATCTTTGATGTCAATTATCATTATGAGGATTCCTATGACTCAGATTCTGGTTCTGAGATACATTGTGATCCACTCCCTCAGCAACTTCCTGCTGAATTGTCGGACATGATAAATCCATTGAATCAACATCATGATCCCCCCTCTGATTATCCTCTATTTTTCACTACCACTCCACACTTTCTTATAGCTAGACTTTTTGGAGTAGGGGTGCACAATCAGCTGGTTCACATCTTTGTACCACTGATTCTGGGAGCATACGAGCATATCTTTCTCTTAATCTTAGCAGGCTCCTATGCTACATATGACACATCTGATTGAGTTTTCGCCTAGCTAGAAGCGTTAAACTCAGCACGTATAGATACCATTCACTCCACATTCCACCATCATTTATATATAACCATTTTTTATTTTAGCATATTTCCGTTTTGTATATTGCATGCAAACAGGTTGGCCGGTGCTGAATGTATAATTTCATAAGCAATTCCAGGTGACTTCTACCCACTCATCCTCTATCAAATTTATTTTCTCTTACATTCATGCATGAGGACATGCAAGAACTTAGGCATGGGGGGGTAGATACAAAAAAATTGAAAAATTTTTACGCCAACACTTAGGAAAACCTCAGAGCTGCATGTAAAATGTATTTTAGGACCTTAAATAAAAGAACAACCGACTCCACCTCTAGTGCTCGCATTGGAGCTATAAATCGTCTGCAACAGCTGCTTCCGACTCACCCACTCACCTATTGTTCTAAATTTAGGGTCAATCTAATTGTAACCCGATACGGGAATTTCACGAAGTACAAATTATATGAGGTTACATGTTTATAACATATATAGATATTGCATTCAAGAATAAGATTATTTTATTAAGAGAATGCATCAAGGATTTTATCCTCTAGTTGATTCCTGTAATCTAGAATCTACTAGAACTTCTCACACACACGTAGAATTTGCAATGGATTCATGGTGAAGGCTGATAAACGTCTTCAGTCTGTCGAGAAGCAGTGCTTCTTTTCCTAAACCCCTAGATAGTGTTTTGGGAGTCAGGCAGATTTTCTTCCAAAAATCCACCAAATAGTGTGAGATGAGAGTAGAGTGTACTGGTGCTCTAAGATTAATGCAAGGAATCTAGAATCCAAGATAATTAGGTGATAATACATTGAGTTTAGACATAGTTTTCACTCTCCGTTCCCACGTATACATTTTTGTACGAAATTTTGAGAGCCACCGAAAAAGGCAAATACGCGAAGAGCGAGTTTTCATAAAACTAGGGCTAAGGTGGATGGTTACGACCATTCTCTATGGAATCCTCGGCTGAAGGAGGGTATTGATGTCAAGGTCAGAAATACACCATCCTATCTGACTTTCCCGGTGCCATGAGTAGGCACTTCCACCAAATAAGCCACCCAATGTCTCTTAAGTACCACCAATCCCTAATAATGCCTCCTCAATAAAGTTCATGGATGTATGCTAGTTGTGTTATGTTGAAAAAAAAAAAGTGAACGAAAAACTAAAAAAAAAAATAGAAAAAGAAGAAAAAACAAAGAAAAGAATGAATATTTAGTGTTTATTTCATTGAGGCAATACCAACAAACAAAATTGAGATCCACCGAATATGGCCTTAACCCATTTTTCTTGTATTTCTGACCACCCAAATACTGGCTGAGGAATTCCGACTCAGTGTTAGGGTTATGAAACTCAATTAAAGTGTTGATGCCTAGTGAGACCACCAAATACTGGTCATATGCGTGAATCTGGTGAAGTTGTGAGCTATAAGAAAGAAAAGGAAAAGAAAAAGAGTAAGAGAGAATAGAAACAAAGGAATCAAAAGGGAGCATAGTTTTTCTCGTCTTTCTCTGAGTTGATCTACTTAGTAATCTGGGAATCTAGATTCTGTAGTACTAGTCGCTATGTAGCACCAAGTGAGAATGAGCCACCAAATATATAATCCTTTCTCTCAGAGATTCTCTACCTAAGGCCAAAGCTGGGGTGAAATTCATAGAATATCTTGATTACCCCGAGGGAAGAAGCTGCCTATCCCGCTAGAATTTTTACTAGGGGTCAAGTACAGGCTTTAGAGGTGTATTAGTTTTCACTCGAATCCGTTGCAAAAGCTACATAGCCGCACTTTCGTGATTGTCTGGAATTCTAGAGGATAGGATGAAAACAAAAAGGAGAAAAATCTCTACGCATACACTTGATAAAATAATCAGTCCCTTAAGGACCCTTGCTGTAAATAATTTAGTCTTGCATTTGCTAGGGACTAGCAAGATTTAGGCATGGGGGTATGATTGCGCAGCAATCATAGGTCTTAATTGACCTAGATTAAGCTGGGACATAGCATAAGTTAGGATTATTCATGCATGCATACGCATTATCTGCATCTTTACTGCTTTCCTTTAGCTATGCATAAATAATGTTATAATGTGCTGATTAAGTGCATTATGTCGATTAAAGGCAATAAGCAGATCTGGAGCTCGATCTTAAGTAGGATCTTAAGCTGGATCTGGAATAACGGGAGTTGTAGAGGAGCTGGAGCAGAAGGCTTAGATCAGATGTAGGAATAATAATGTAAGGGGGTTAAAAGTTTGCTATTCTATTAAGTAGAAATAAAGTAGTAAAATGTGAAGAGCATAGGTCCATCCTAAACCTAGGATAGCCTAAAGACTTTCCCAAGCCTTAGCCACCCTTAGATTAGGTCACAATACCCTAGGAAGCCTTAAAACCCTAGTTCCAACCCTTATCTGGACGTCCAAATAAGTTATAGGATGTCCAGGACCCTTAGCCATCTCCCACACACCGCAAACCCACTTTTGCAGTGTTATTGGATGTCTAGACACTTTGTCAGATGTCCAATTTCTGCAGAGTACCCAAAATAGAACCTTGATTTCCGTTTGACTCAAATTGGACATCCAGAACTGAAGTCTGGACTTCTGATTTTGAGTATAAGTCATCTGATCCAATCATTGAATGTCTGATACCGGTCTCCAGTCCCTATTTTGAGATTCAAGTCTTGATCTTGGATCTCTAGCTCCCTAGACCTAATCCCAACCCCATTGGAACCTAAATTAAGGTGTCCTAACCCTAGTACACCACCTCTAGACTTACCTAAGAACCTAATTAGGTCCTCACCAAACCCAATTTACTTAAATCAAAGCCAATTACCTTCACCCAAGTCAATTGGACTCATTGAGTCCAATTGAGCTTAGATCTCAACCCACACAAGTTCAATTGGACTTAGTGAGAGTCCAATTGACCTAAACCTAACCTAATTGAGTTATTTCACTCTCAATTAGGCTACACTCATTCAATTAAACTTAGGTTAGGTTTAATTGCATTTTCACCTTAGCAATTAGGGTTTGCAACCCTAAAATCAAGACCTACACCTACACAAACCCCTTAGGACCTACCCTAAGCCACCTAGCCATGTAGAGCACGACCACATACATACACACACACACACCCATTCACGCACACACTTCTCTAGAATTCTCTAGAGATCCCTTGAGATGGAGCCACCTCTTGGTTGCCAAATTTAGCAACCAAGAAGCATTCAAATTGAGATCCACAATTTTTGGATCTCAGAAACCACCTCCACCCACATGTGGCTGGCCACTCTTGGACTCTCTCAAGAGAGTTCCACACCTATCTTGAGAGAAGCCATTGGGTCTATAAAAAGACCCCATCGGTGGCCATTTGCACCTATTCACATCCTTGGCTTCCATTGGCACCACTCACCTCATTAGCTCCATACACACCCACCTTCACTTAGGTTAGCTACTCCACCTCCACGGGCTCACCACCATCATGGAGGACACCATGCTGGGATGCTGGATCAACCCTACCTCTCTCCAAGGGTCGGCTTAAGCTACATTGGCCGCCCCTCATTCTTCTCCCGACCACTCCGAGGCCATCGGGGACCACCCCTGAATGCCCTTTATTTTGCTAGATTTAGTTTATGCTCTCCATAATTTATACTACTTTTATTACTGCTTAGTAGTGTAGTCTTAACTTCTCCCCCAATGATGCATGCGAAATCCCCCCATTGATTATTGTATGCAGTCATTTTCTGGTAGCTAGATTTTCATTTTTAAGCATTTTTGTACAAGCTTTCTTCCACCTTCCATGTTGCAAACACTCTTGAATGAATAGAAGATATATTTTTATATATATGTCTATGTGTTGAGAATCATCATGAGCTTATTGCAATATCTTTTGAGTGATTAATGTTGCCTATTTTTAATTCCTGATATACTTGCAATGAAGCATGTCGTACTTCAATATGTAATAATCATAAACTGGCATGTGATTTTAAACGAAGTAGAGCGGCAAAAAGATCTATTTCAAAAGTAAATCAAATGCCTTCCAAAGACGAACGATCGGGACTCAAGTCTCGTAATCTTTACAAACTTAATTTTTTATGAACGTTTTTGCGTGACAATACTACAATTTCTGACGACTTTCAGAATGCGTGAAAATGGTTTCTGTCGAGAAGTTTGTCCTTAGTGCTGTAGGCTGGCAGATTAAAGTTTTACTACTCTAAGTTTGGTTAATGATGAATATCTGGCTAATTTGCTTAAACTTAGATTGATAGAAATAAAATTTCGTAAACAAACGATTTACTTAAGTCTATTGAGTTTTTGAGTTGAAATTTAATTTCCAACTCTTAGGTTTTGTTTTCTTGAAACACTTTGAATTCTAAGTTTTTAAGGGTTAAGAATGATTACAAAGAATAAATAATTTTTGAGATTCTAATTTTTGATAAAATTCTTGTTAAAAACTCTATTTTCAATAGAGTGTGTTTTGAAGATGTTTTGAGTTTTAAGTCTAAGTAAGGAAATTGTCACAGAATGCTTTGTATATTAGTTATTTTTATATTAAATCTAAAAAATTTAATTCTGACCTAAGCATTCCTCTACTTGGTTCTTATTTATATTAATTTAAACTCAAGTGCTTTAAATCATCATATTTCTAGTTAATTTTGCTAGGGAGTTGCAAAACTTTGGCATGGGAGTATGACGAGAAGCTCATCATGGTCTCTACTTACCCCTAATTAACTAGTCTTCCTGGTTAATTAGCTAGGAATATGTAAACATATGTGTTAATTATTAAATAAGGAATAAAAAGTAAAGGACCTTAAAATAAGTTAAAAATGCTATATTATTATCCAATTAATATTATTAATAATTTAATTAATAATTGGACTGGAAATATTATCAGTAATTTATCTAATTAATGTGATTAACTAGCTTAAGTATTATTTATACCTAAGTATGTAATAACTAAAGTAACGTTACTTAATTAAATAAATTAAGCTGAAAAGGTCAAAAATGTAAATTTAATGTCTAAATATAATAATTATCTTATTTATAATCATATATAAAAAGTTGACAAAGATTTAAATTAAAATAAACCTTGAAAAAATTAGTTTACGTTTTAGTCCTTATGTTTTATTTCAATTGAGTCCTTATTCTTCACTTAGGTTCTTAGTTTCCATTACAAATTACTCCTTGAAAACTTCTTTCCATCTTCAGCCTCCTCGATGGCTGACGATGGGAGGTGCTTTCACTCACTGATCACTGCATATTCGACGTCATTCCTTCCTCTCCAAGCTCCTGGACAGTGTGCTCACCATCTCCTTTTCATCCACCAGTCTGGATGAAGCTGCAATAGTATTTTAGGGTTGTAGATAACCTCACTAGTGTCGGAGAAGACGTTGGTGGTTACTCCACTCCTAGCGTCTTCTCCTTCCAGATACACCCTCCTTCTCAGCCGCTGCAACCTGTAAATACCCCTCCACACCCTCGATTTCACTAAGTTAGCTCCTTTCCCCCTTCATCACTAAGCTAATCGATAGCCTATTCTTTCTAAACTCTGATGACCTTCCTCCACTTCCTTCGTCTTCCTCCATCCATCTTTGATTGCTCTGGATCTCCGCCGACGTCGGCCAAGTCTTCTGACGCAGTGCTGACACTAGGAGTTCCTCTGCTTCACTCCGCCACACGGTTGGACTTCTTCCCTAACCCTCTGATTTCCTCCTCCGTTAGGGACCATCGACGGAGATCTTCTACCTCCTTCATCCAGGTAACAGTAGGTTAGGTAAGTATATCAGTTAGAGTAGTTAGTTAGGTAGATTAGATAGGTGTAATGTTAGAATTCCATTCATCTTCTTCAGCTCCGACGAGCTAATTAAGCATGTCTGGAGAAATGTTTTGTCTTTTTAAATCATCGATCACCTTCTTAAATCTTTCATGAACATTTCTATCACTTTAATTCACTAAATTGATCATCTATTCGCCTAAACCACCTCCACCTTCAACACTGCTTCCACTGTCCATGGCGGAAGTGGCTGAGCTTACTCCACCTCCACTGGGGCCCACAATCACTTAAGGGCCCCTATCCTCACCTTAATTTAAGTAATAATCATCTATAACTTAAAAAGCTAATTTAACTTAATCACTTGAGCTCGCTGTCAATGACAGCTCAGGAGTTTAGATTACTATTTATCCACTTATAATCCATCGTAACTTCTTTTTTACTTCTTTTCTCCACTCAATTGAGTGCGAAAACAGGTCCTGAGCCCAACCAAACTCAAAATTTGTTTACTGTGAATTCACTGCATAATTTTCAATTTAATGGATAATTGAAGAAATTAATGTGTTCCTGAGGTTCCTTGTGACCTCAAGAAGCTTTTCAAATCATTAATGGCACATTTTCATATCATTTGTACACTTTTAGCCTTTCTCTGGACTCACCGGAACTCCGGCAAGCTCCTGCGGATAAAATGAGCTCTTCAGCCCATAGAACTTAGCGTGAAGCTCTAGATCACTAATTTGAAGGTCACTGATCATTCTGAAGCAAATTATTTGAGGTTTTAAGACCTGAAGCTTCTGTTAGACCTATGTCTTCTCCAACTCTGGCAGAGTTGGAGACAACTGTTAGTTAATGTTAAGCCTCATTTAAAAGGTCTAGAAGCATCAGCAGCATACCCTGAGACCATTCCAATGTGTCAAGCACTTAGTTAGACTTTGGCTTGTTCTATCAAACAAACTGATCTAGAATCTCAGGCGATAGGTCTGGAACCCTAGGAATCCTATCTGAAACATCATTTTGAGGGTCTAAATCCGTTCATGAGGTAAAAGAGAAGATAACTAAGGCATTAATTTCCTCCGAAATGATTAAATTTAGAAAGTCAAAATTCTAAGGCTTATGGTCAACCTTAGGTCCGATTCATGGATTTGGGATTCAATCAGAGGAATCGAGGAGTCCAATCTACTCCTGGGATGATTTCAAATGATTCAAAATCCATTTCGATGAGCTCTGATTGATTTTATGGACGAAATTGATTTCTGTTCTGTTTGGGTTGTTTTTGAACCCAAACTGATGACAATGAGTTTTTGGTGAAATTCAAGTGAGAAATCTGTCTACATAGATCCTCAACAACCTCTAGATGTTGTTTTATTTGATTAAATTGGTCTCTAGTGGTCTGTTGAACCTAACAGAACTTGAATTAAAGTTTTGAAGCTTTTTGGTGAAGCTTTTTAGCTTCTTCACCTTCTTGAAGCTTCTCAGAGTTTCCTTCCTTCACCTACAGCTGCGGAAACACTCTCTAAACCTATTCAACACCTCATCTGGAGGTCGAAAGACATTCTGTGAGACCTTAGAGCTGGGACACCTTTCTACAGGCAATATGGCCGTAGCGACCCAGGTCCTTTTGCCCTTCAAATCGAAGAGTTAAACCTCCCCTAAGTATCAAATCGACACTACAATCATGTAGAGCAAACTTAGAGCTTTCCAGCAAGCCTTCATTTTCTTGGATTGGAGCTCTGAGCTGGCTGGAATCATCAAGTGAAGTCTGGATTGGGAGGGGAATATATAGTCCCACATCGGTGGAACTGAAATGGCTGCCTTAGTATAAAAGTAAAAAGTGTTTAAGGTCGTTCAGTCGTTAGCGTAGGGCGCATAAAGAGCATATGGGTGTGTGTGTGGGTGCATGTGGTGCACGTGCCCGGGTGTGTGCGGGCGTGCAAGTGTGGGCCCATGAGGGCATGTGCATGTGGCCTGGGAGGCCGTGGGCCGGATGGGCTCGAGACCATGCTGAACTGGAATTAAACCGAACCAAATAAAAACCAGTCTTGGACATAGTAGGGTCTAGTTCCACCCTGAGAGGGGTGCTATGTATCCCCGACCGGTCCAAGCCGCTAACCTTAAAACCTAATTTTTGGTTCAAAGGGTCAAATCGGTACAGTTCAAAAGATCTACAAAGGTTCAGAAGGGCTACAAAGGAAGAGAATTAGAAGAAGAAAGGATGTAAAGGAAGAGAAGGAGAAGGGGAGAGCTCATAAAGATGAAGGTAGACAGGCATAAGAGCTAAAGAAAGGCAATAGGCAGAACAAATAATAAGGAGAAAGAAAAGAAAGAGAAGGCATGTATAAGAGAAGAGCTCGAGAAGGATTAAGAAGAAGAAATAAGAGAAAAGTAAAAAAAAGAAAGAAAGGTAAAAAGAAGAAGAGAAGAATGAGGCTAAAGACAAAGAAGAAAAATTAGTGGTTTAATTTCTTGCATTTTATTAATTCCTTTTTGAGCTTAATGTTGTAATAAGGCATATATTCATTAGAATTACCTTTTCTTGTCTTAATCTCTTTTAAATAAAAGAAATTAAAATAAATAAACATGTTTACTTGTTTGTAAAAGTAAATCATATGTGCAAATATGTTTCCTTATGGAATTTTGCATCTTCTTCTAATTAGAAATCCTTAAGCAAAATTCATGTTCTTAAAGTAAATTTAATTATAATTCCCATAAGTAGCTTAGATTTAGTGGTGAATTTTAATTAAGTTATGTCTCTTAGTGAACGACCTGGACTCAACCAGTTAAAAAGAAATAAAATCTAAAATGTTAGGTTAACTTGACCCTATATTACTTAATCGACATAAATTCAAGCCGACCTAAATTACTTTCTTTTGCACATAATTAAGCATAATTAACTTAATTAACAGTGTTGAGAAAGTTAACCAGCACTACTTATGCACAAACAAATTAAGGATAAACAACCACAAAATAAAATAAAATCCTAAATCTAAACAAAAGGGAACAGACTCCTGAAAATCAGCCCCAATTACTACAAGGGCGAGAAAACAGGAATAAAACTTGTGACAATGGAGAATCCCCTATGGAAGCGTGATCCAGGTCTCCTGCATCTTCCTCGCGTGTGGGCATCACTCAAGGTCGATGTCGTCTCCCAGATGCACCTATCACCTCCACAGATTCCTCGCACAGAAATGATAACAAATGGTCAGATCACTGTGCAATGAGAAATAATTAGAAATAAAAATCAGGTGAAATTATTGCATTTGTTGCCCCCTTGACAATGGCACCATTTGGTAAGACGGTTTTCGCTTTCGAATAATATGATTAAGATGATTTGTCGTTTTAGTATCAAAGTGGTGGAAAATCGCTTAACAAAACAATTAAAATAAAAATTAAACAACTTGCAGAAGAGCAGGTTGTGTCCACAAGGTGACAATGATGCAATAAATTCATGAATATTTTTCCCTTGTATTCGTTCAATCGAGTGCGAAATTCATATTCAAATCTTACATGAAATGCGACGAAAAGAAGACACACAATAACTCGAGAATGTAAGGTTATATGCATAACTTTTCCTCAATTAAATATTCAATAAATATGTGATCAATCGCTATAATTTCCAATTGCACATGTATTAGAGAGAAATTGTGTACATCTTAATCTAAAACCAATGTTAAAAGATGTGAATAACAAAAGCCAAGTAATTATGAGAAAGCATGAGCATGAAATTGCAATTTCACTCAATATATCAAATATTAAAATAAAAAATGAGAGTTTGGCAATGGCACTCAAATGTAAATATTAATTAACCCAAAAACATAGGATTTGCTTCCTTTGTGCGTGCGTGACGAGGAGGCAATGGTGGGCCGTGGGAAGCTCGAAGGAGGATAAGCGCGACAAGAGCTTTCTGATGGTGGTGGTGGCGCTCTGAATGGCCGTCGGTGGTTGTCGATCGGAGTAGAAGAAGTCGCCAGTGGTGAGGCTCTCCGACCGACCTTCGGGTGGTCGATTGGTGCGGCTAGAAGCGTGGTTATGCTCGGGGAGTCGAGGCGAGTCCGATGGAGTTCCCGACGCAAAGTTTCGTGGTCGGATTTGATGATTACATTTTTGGTGGCTTTAGGTGCCTTCGGTTGGCAGAGAAGAAGAAGAAGAAGTCGGGTGTGTGCATGGGCTAGCAACGCCAGCTGGAGTAGTGCACATTCTACACGAGCTGCTGGAGGCGAGGGCCGATCTACGAGGGGTGGGTGGTTGCTGCTGCTGGGCATGCGGCTGTGGCTGCGAGGAGCACGTGCTCTGCTGCTGGATGGTGCATGACGGGTGCTGCGGGGAATGGTGCAACAAGGTGCGGATGCATGTAGGGAGGTGCGTGCAGGCTGGAAGTGGGGCACGATTGCTGCAGGTGTGCTACAGGGGCTGAGGCGCGGGGGGGTTGTGCCCTGTTTTGCTGATGGGTGTGCACTTGCTGCAGTGGAGGTGTAGCGTGCGTGGGTGGGCTGTTGTGAGGGGCAGGCACAAGCAGATGGGCTGCTGCAGAAGGTGAAGCACGAGCCAGGGGTGCTGGACGGTGGTGCTTGCACTTGTGATGGACATGCGCAAGGATGGTGCTGGTGTGTGCGGTGCCAGTGAAGAAGAAGCATGGTGATGCAGGGAATCTGATTGGCGGTGTGGGCTATCACACCACACGCCCACAGTGGTGGAGTCGCACTGTCGCAGTTGAGGTTGGTGGTGAGGAACGGATGAGAAACGAGGTTCTCTGCATAGTGAGGAAAGGGGTGGTGGCCACCTCTGAACGGCAGTCCTTCCTCCTCCTTTGTAGCCATTGCTACAAAGATTTTGAAATTCAAACAGGCCACCATCGAGTGAATGCGCAGGTGGAGGAGGCAGAGATGGAGCAGTTACCCTTCAAAAAGGAGGAGAAGAAAAAAATAATAAAATAATTAGGATTATTTATACATAACTCCTTAACTTCTATGATAATTAAAATGATGTATGTAATGCACCTAATTAATTAACTAATCAAATGTATGCAATCCTAAGTTAATTCTAAATGCATTTAGATATGGATGCCACACATGAATTATGCCCTTAAGCTGAAAATATGAATTAATTTAAATACATCCTAATGTATGCTATCTAAATGTTAAAATTAACTTAATGTCGAGGCACTTAAATACTTAAATAGCCCACAAATATGGGTTAATCACTGTGCCTCACCAGATCTATCAACAGATGTATTATCCTGAACTGATTCTGATAGTACAAATTCCTGGCCTACCACTGATAGGCGAATGAGCCACGAAGAGCCCCCACACCTAAGGATGATTTTATCTTGCAGTGACCCACTTCTAAAAACCTCAGCCTCAAATTGTACCAGATGGGCATCACCTTCCCCAATTGTAATTTCAGTATCATCACTAATAGATGCAAAGCCAACAATCATCTTGGCGACCACCCCTCTAGATCTCAAGTGCAGAGGCAATCCTTTGATCGCAAGAGTCACCCTCCTGGCAGCCATTCTCTAGGGGGGCCGATCAGGAAGCATCCCATCAAAGGGAGAGACCAGACTCCACAACACACTAATGTTCTCGAAGGCACTCGAGTGAAAGTGTAGCCTTTCCACATCTATCATCCCTAGACTGAAAACAAGAAAATAGGTCTGGGATAGCACCGCAACCTTCCAGCCCGATGAAACAGGGGATAGGGAACTCACCAGTTGATGGAACCTTTCAATAGATGGATTGCCAGTCATAACTTCATCGATCAGAGCACACCTCAGCATAATCTCCACAGAAATAATATCCTCTGAGAATGGGATCTCCACATTGATCGTGTGGCCACCTATCGCCAGGGGTAGGGGCAGCCAGGGTTCCTTCATAACCTTCTGTTTTGGGCATGGAGGGTTCATCTTCGTGCATTGCAGCCTTACCCTTGTGCACAATTCACATTAGTGACCATCTCCCTCACATGCCAAACAGACAAGGGGATTTCTACACACTGCAGCCAAATGCCCTCGTCATCTGCACCTATAGCACAGAACCTCTCTATTCATCCTCCTCCAGTCCTCTCTTGAAACAAATCTGGTTGCCCTACCTTCATAAGACTACTATCTCCTCTCCCTCCTCCAGTTTCTCGATCTCCATGTCTTTCAATCACCCTCATCCCCAGCCCTAGCCACACCCTCACCTTCTTCTCCTATCTCCTGTCACCACTCACTCTCTCTCCATTTTCCTGCTCCCAACAGGCTGATATTGTATTTACGAGAAAGGGGGAGGTTCTTTGCATAAAATCACCATAATAAAATAATGATAAATAAAAATCCCTTTTCTTGGCAATGGCATGTAATGTGAAAACTAATAGGTGGTTTACTATAGCAAAATAGGGTAAAGACTGATAGGTGCTCTACGCAGTGGTGGGTCAGGATGGTGGTGGGCTGCAGAGCCCGGTTGAGGCTCTCCCTTTCTTACAGCTGCAGGGAAGTCGTAGATGCAAGAAGGGAATTGGAGATGAAACGATGATGGCAACAAAGATCCAAGCTTTTCGCTCCCATCACTACTGTCTTTTAAGCTCTGCAACTGTTGAGAAGCTATTAATTAATAAAAAGAAAATATATATATGTAGGTCATTCATCTAAAAAACCCATAAAAAATACTAAATCCTATTCCTATTTAAGCTATGTATGTAATGCATGTATGCAAACTAATTTATAACTAGCCACTTTGATTTTAATGCATGCTTACGCATGAATGAAATATGCATGAAAGTATATTTGTAAACTAGTTTATTTACATATTAATACATGCTATGTATATCTAACTATAAACTTAATGTCTAGGCATTTAAATAATAAATTAGCCCACAAATATGGGCGCAAACCATTAGCAACAATTGTAAGCGTCACTAAAGGCCCGCGTATGTGTCACTGAAGATCTACCCTCCCCCAATGGCACGCCTCGCTAGCGCTATACTCATGCGCCCACCGTTCGATCTTCGATCAACGACCAAGATCGCACGAAGGCAACGCTCTCGGATCGTGCGCTCGATCCATGTTAGTTTAGACATCGGCAGGCATGTGGTCATGCACGTGGCGAGATCTGTACCGCTCGATGAAGATCGTGCTGCCCAATTTAGTGTTTGCCCTCTCACTGTTGATCTCATGCTCCCACGGGGATTCGATCATGCATCTGTGGCTTGAGAATGCCTGTCGCGACTGCTGCACCATCGTGTTGGATTATTGAACGGAGCGATCAGATGGCTCGATCTCTCGACCATTGGATGGAAATCCAACAGTCGGGATTCAAAGTTGGTGGTCTCGTTAAATGAAGCGGGCAACGTGGAGCTTTTACGCCATTGGATTTGAATCCAACGATCGTGACTTCGCAGATGCAGCTTCAGAGGAGGGGCTACGGTCGGGCTAGAGGACTGCGATGGCACCACATGGTGCCATTGTGGCCGTCCACATTCTTCTTCTTGTTGAGGGTGCTGTGGTGCTTAGATCAAGTTGATTTTCACATTGTCGGACTGCGATTGTCGCTCTGGTTCCATCCGTACGATTGGATTTTTCATCCGAAGCCCATATGGATGTCGCATTGCCCCCTGGCTGTTGATCTTCCTCGAGCTTCATAAGATGCTATAGGACTCTGATCTAGATGATTTCACATATGTTAGACTCCGATCATCATCCTGATCAAATCTGTACGGTCTGATCGTCCATCCGAGGCCCTAAAATATATCTGCTTCTCTCCTGACCATAAAAAAACCTAATTAACCTAAAATATATACAACTACTCTAAATGTAGAATGATCCATGCTATGCAATATTTATAACATGAAATGCAAATCTAAGCCTGGGAACATGCATGATTAGGCATTTTAACCTAAATAGATGCGTCTATATTAAGGAACCCCAGAGAAGTCAAAATATGACGGTTTAGAGTTCCCCCAACTATAGTAGGTTAGTCCGAAGTTTCCTCCGAAACCAAGATCAGACGGGGGTGGATATGAGTCCATCTCCATATGAGAGTGGTGATATATGTTATGCACAACCTCCCTACCAGAGGGTGGTTGTGCATACGTGCTTTGGTGTGTTGAGGTGGTTCTCTATAGATGTCAAGCAAATTCATCCATCTTCTTTTCGATAACAAAGACTTTATCCAGGCGACTGGCCATCAGTTCCAACGAAAACAAAATTAGGATTAGATTGCTTAAGCCAAAGTCATTTATTAAAAATAGAAAATTTCAACTAAGGTCCTAAACAACGAAAACTCAATAGTACCCAGGTGTCTGCCAGAATGCAGATCGTCCAAGTCCTCTCCTTATTTGAAAATGGATGATACATTTTTTTATTTTTCTTCTTTTCTTAATTTTTTGGACTTTTGGAGTTTGAGAGTGTCGGGATAACTTTTTACGGCTACCCGACCTGCCCATGACTCAAAAAGGACTCTAAGTGTTAATCATCTAGTGACAAGAGTGGAAGACACACTAAGCGGCCATTAAAATGGACTTCGGGTTTCTACGACCCTAGGTGACCTTGCCTAAAGGTTTATCTTTTCGAATGGTAGCTTTCTCTCGACTTCTTCTATTTAGGGGGTCAACACAAGGGCGAACCCAGTATATTTCTCCCTAGTTTATTCTACTTCCTCGCTTCTTCCCTGAGTGTTTTGGAAATTATTGTTCATTTTTGTGAGTTGGGCTCTAGACAACTGGCCAATGGGCTGCTACCCACGGCAATTTGCCAACCATACTCGTGCAGTGAAGTGTGGTTTTATTTATTTATTTTATTTTCTCCTTTTTCTATTTTTTTCCATTTTCTTTTTTTTTTTTAAGTAGGTGGCTTCCCTAATCTAAGATTTACCTAAAGGCAGTACGACAAAAATGGTCTTATGGCTAGGCTCTGGACAACCGATTGATGAGCTGTTACCATCGACAACTTGCCAGTCATACCACCCTAGATAGTTCATTAGCTACCTAATTTCCAAAGAAATTGCCGAAAAGTGAGTTAGTGCCAAAAACTGTGTAGATGCTTAGGCTTAAAGTCTCCTCAAACCAGAGGGCGGGTTGATAAGTCATATGCTTATCACCCTAATTTATTGACCAATTTAAAATGGAATTACTTGGCGAGGACTCAAGACTAAGTCTACATTTGAGTGGACACCTGGGCTAATTAAGCCCGAAGACCTGAAGAGACTAACTGTCTAGGTCCTATCGTATCATTTCCTAAAGTTAATAACTTCCAAAAGCCTAAGTTATCTTCTCCTAATTCCTTTTTTTTTATTTTCAATTTTTTTTTAATGAAAATAAAAGAAATTCTATAGAGCTAACAAAATAATTTCAAGATTAAGTATCCGCCCCCCATGACTAAATGATGTAATGTCCTCATTGTAAAAATAAAGACATAAAAAGGGTAGAGGAAATAGAATATCACCTGAATTTTGTGACAATCGGGTCAGCTCCGCAGAGAACGTGGAATATAAGCATGTGCTAAATTTAATGCCTTCAGCTAGGCATAACATACATACAAAGAAGAAATTAGGAATTCACAAGTGCAAGTCAGAATCAACATAAAAATATTGATCACAGGACCTTACAGTAGGTGCCCACAAATGTGGACTAGATTATGGTGCTGACCCATGCCCCATGGTCAAGTGGTTCTCAAGTTTTGGATTGAAATCATCCAGAACCAAAGGTTGTTAAGCTTACGGGGCTGGGCCTGCGATTTTGTGGTGTGCAACCTAAGACCAAAGTGTCGGACAATGGGTAAAGATGGTTCAATAGGTGTGGATGTCCACTTAACGTTTACCTCAGAAAAATAATCTATTATTTCGAGCATGGGTTGCGCATGAAAGATATTGTAAGGGTCCTGGTAGAAAGTAGGTGGTTTTAAGTCGATAGGAACCCTTAAATCCAAACTTATTTTTCCATCAAAATTAACCTCCCAAATTTTCATTTGATCATTTCTATTCTCCAACATCAAGTGCTCAAGTTTCGAGACCTTTAGCATACCGTTCACCTCATAAGATTTACCCAAGTCCAGAAATTGTGGCTGACTCAGAATTGACTTGGGTACAATGATTTCCAAATCAAAATCAATCCCTTCGGGGTGTGTTGAGGAATGGGGCTACTGACTGAATCTTCTAGTAAATGAGGATTCGAATCCTCCAAGTTAGCCCTAACTAAATCCAAATCTTCAATGAATGGGTTATCAAATGGTTCATTAGATTCCTCAAGCTCATTTGTCTCACTAAAATCATCTTCCTTACGCTCAAGTGAGACTTCACTAATAGATTCTTCACTCTCAGAGTCAAAGAATTCATGATCCTCATTTATATGTCTCAAAATCATATGTCATTTCATGGTCTGAAGAGACATATTTTTCCTCTCTCCCTGACTCGAGGATCTCGAGTGAATCAATCGATTCATCCTCAATGGGTTGCTCTAGCCCAACCTGGTCATCCCCAATCTCAGAAAATGTATCCCCCCCGACAGGCGCCTGAGCAGGTTCAGACATTGGCCTCCTGAAGGGGGTTCATCTTGAGAATCATCCGAAGATTTGACTAGGGCAACCACAAATTTCATCCTCAACCTTGACAACTTCCCAAAAAGAAGCTCACCCAGATCCCTATCCCTAACATTTTGGAGCAAATCCAATAAAGAGTTATTCAGTTCATCAATCATTTTTATCATAGGCTCCAATGCTTCAGTGCATGGTGTTGGCTAAGCTACTAAAGATTGTATAGTGTTCCTCAAATTAGCCAACACCCTATCTTGGATCTGGTTCACCAGAACCAACTGGTTCGGTTCAGGGTTGGGTGGGTTCGGGTTAAATCTAGGGAAGTCAAGATGTTGATGTTCTCGGGTCCCTCCCTGATAGTAGGTCATCTTGGGTTGTTCAAGAAATAAAGTTGGCCTATATTCAGCATAATTCTATGGTGGGTAGGTGTTATAATCAACATATCCTTCTTGATTGTAGATCCAGTTGGGCTGATCGTCAAAGGGTAGAGATCTATAATCTTTGTATCTCTGAGAAGGATAGTAATCATAGTCGTGTTGTCCAGGGTTAGGCCCTAGACACTGAGGTTTGGATTCATATCCCCAATCAAAGTAATCCCGGCTAATGGATGGGTAATTACAAGTCAAGTCGGGATAGTAATCATCTTGGGGATAAGTGGTGGTAGGAGGGTAGGATTGGAAATGTGTGAAAGATGTGGAAGGATACATTATGGAGTAAGAGCGAAATCAAAAGAGAGAAAGGAGCCTTGCAATACAAGCAATCAACCCTATCCTTAGGTGGGTTAGCCTAAAGACCTACAGACTCCTAGGACCCACCTTGAGATTATAAATGATTCGGTCTACTTTTATTCGGTCAATCCAACTAGTTAGGAGGGGCTGGCTAGAAGGTTCTTCCTTTGGCTTGGCCTCCGATTCTAAGTGTACCCCCCAACTGCGGTCATTTGATGCTACTCCCCTAGCTAGACATCAAATGGACCAGCAGAAACAGATTAATCGAAAAGAATCTCAGTCTAAGTCTTGAAGAGCGAATCAATCCTTAAGGCTAACGTCTACTCAATTTTAATTAGGCTTGGGATGATCATGCTCTTGGAATGTGATCGGAACTTTAGATGGGTTGTGCCCTTAATGATCAGTTAAAATGTGTGTGCATGCACAACCAGGGTTTCCAAACAAGGTTATTTGATGATGCATCTTTTAGGGTTTAACCATGTTTAGTAGCTTTTAGGGTTTAATCTTAGGTATATTCAATCAAGTTTAGGAGAACACTCCAAGTTTTGAATGCACAGGTGTAGATATATTCCTTTAGAAAGCAGAAATAATATGTGGAGTGCTTGGTTCAGCACTAAGAATCAACCCTAAGTGGCAAGCTACTTGATGGATCACTTTTATCTTAAGTGGTGCGACCCAGATAGTTCAATCAATTGGCCTATTGCACCACTTAGTTAAGGCACACAGATATGTTTGACCTATTCATATTTCTACTCACTTATTTGTGTGTTGAGTTAAGTGTACCGGGTCGACAAGTCAGATCCCAGTTAAGCGGTAGAATAGATGTGATTGTGCGTCGTAGGGTGAGAAGTTGTGGGTGTTAAGTGTGTAGCTTTCAAAAAATCCCACAAGAGAAGAGTATTTTTTTTATATATATGTGGGGGTGAGATGAGTGGAGGTGGCAAACAAGCAACCAAATCGATCCTAGGATTTATAAAAAGCACCTAAGTTGATTTGGGTTTGAGTTATTAGTGTGGTGAAATGAACTAGTGGGTGGGGGTGGTGGGGATAAACTTACAAAACCTTCATCCGTAGTTTTCTTTGATCTAACCGCTTTGGCTCGCATCGGAAGAGTACCTGCAATCACAGTAAGATCAGAGAAAAAGTGAGATAAAAGTTAGGTAAGGCAGAAAAAACACAAGAAAACCCAAAGAGCATTGCCGCCCTGGCAATGGTGCCAAAATGATTGAGGGCACGTTCGCAAATTAGAATTAGAGTTTGGAGTAACCCATCATCCTAGCTCGCAAAACACGTCTATCAGGTAATGTTTATAACCAAAACTCAAAAAGTTAGTCCTAAGTCGAACACGAGGAGGTGAACATTTGGTTTTATAAAAATCCACGTTTCGCTTTATTTCTTTTTGTCGTTTTTATCTTTTCTAATTTTTTTAGTATTTTTATTAAGCAAGAGATTAGGCTGATTGAAACTTTATCTACTTGCAAAAATATAGGAGAGAGAGGGAGAGAGAGAGAGAAGCATTCACATACATTTCTCATGAATGTTTTCTACAATTATGAAAGTAAGAAAACTACACTATGAAAGCACAAAAAAGATAGAAAGAGGTGAGAGAAATCCCCCTCGACGGTTACTCGGAGGACGACTCGCTCTGACGTCGCCTGGAGGAAAGTGCTGAGGAGCGAGATGAAAGGGGATGGCGCTGGAGGACGAAGGATGGGGTAGGACAGTGTCATGGCGAGCATCTTCTTCCTAAAGGGCAGTGAGAGGACGACCATGGGATGCTCCACGAATGGGGATGAGGGGAGGGAAGCCTATTTTCTTTTCTACACTAGGGGAGCATCCTGGGCCTGGGACAAGCTCTCTTTAGAGACTTGGAGGTGGTGAGAGGAAGAAAGGAAGAGATGGTTTGCAATGGTTGTGGGTAGGTCCTTTTATAGTGGAGGAAGAATAAATTCTCATCTGGGCCATTACTGTCATCTGTAAACATTGCTACAGATCTCTGTAGTTGTTGCTAAAGATCCGCTCTTCAATTCCTCTTGCTGGCGCCTGCAGACCATTAGTTACAACTGTAAGCGTTACTAAAGGCCCACGTATGTGTCGCTGAAGATCCACCCTCCCCCACTAGCACGCCCAGTTGGCGCTATGCATGCGTACCCACCATTCGAACTTTGATCAACGGTCAAGATCACACGAAGGCAACTGATTAGCCCATATTTGTGGGCTATTTAAGTATTTAAGTGCCTAGACATTAGGTTAATTCTAACATTTATTTAGCATAAATTAGGATGTAAATAGATTAATTCATATTATTAATTTAATTACATAATCCATGCATTGCATTCATATTTTAAGTGCATTTAGAATTAGCTTAGAATGACATTCATCTAATTAGTTAACCAATTAGGTACATTATTTTCGTTAACATAAAAGTTGAGGTTTTGTATATAAATAACCATAATATTTTAACATTATTGTCTTTATTCTTCTTCTTGCAGGAACGGTTGCATTTCCTTCGGCTGCCGCTCCAATGCCACCAGCTACCGCAATGAAGCCTGCATTCAAGGACGAGTGGAGAATGTGGATCTGCTCTCGCCTCTCCGTTCAAATCTATGCAAGCGGCTACAAAAGGAGGAGGGAGGCAGCCAAGCTCGATAGGCCTCCACCACCCACCCACCACTGTGCAGAGAGATCTTTTCTCTTCCATTCCACACCGCCGGCCTCAATCGTGGCGACGAGTCTCCACCACCGTGGGCGTGTGGTGTGACAGGCCACACCGCCATCCGGAGCTCGTCCGCATTACCGCGAGCACCTTAGCGTGCATCTCCCTCGCCGTCGTCACCAACAACCACCGCCGCAGCCACTATGCATTGTCATCTTCTCAGTCACTTAAGATGTTCGGGAAATTTCCCGGAAGTCTGAAGCCCACACCCCACTCCAGCAGCAACCACCGTCCGCCCACTTCACTTCAAGCACCTGAACCGTAGCTCTCACCCGCTCACTCCACGCCGCCTGCATGCCTCCAGCCGCACGCAAGGCATGCACAGCCTGCAGTGCCTCACCGCTCACGCCTGCTCACCTTCTGCCTGCAGCCGCACCCGCACAACCACACTCACCCGCTCACTCCCGCATCCACTCCAGGCCGCGCACATCCACCGCACCCACGCACCCACGCCTGCAACCAGTGTTGTGCGGGCTGCGTGCGCCGCCACACCTCCAACCAGTGTGCAGCACCAGCTGCAGTGCGCACCCACACCGCAGCAGTCCTTCCGTGCCCTGCAGCCAGGGTGCACCCGCCTGCAGCACGCGCACCACCTGCCAACAGCAACTGCAGCACCGCTTGCAGCCATGTCCACTGGAGCTCAGACCGACCGGCTCCGGCCACCGTGCGACACGCCGCCACCACCGCTTCAAAGCCCTCGGTCCAAGGAACTTCCTCCGAGCTTCCCGCGTCCGGCCGTCCACTCCTAGTCGCGCACGGCAAAAGGGGGAAAAATCCCCTGTTTTGCTACAGTAACATGGCCATTAAAAATTACATTTTCTGCTATTGTCAATTTTTAATAATATTTTATTGATTCTACATTGTGACAAATATCCTCTAGTTACTTAGAATTGCTATTTCAGCATGATTTCTTGATTCAACCTTAATCTAAAGGCAATTTTGGCTTGATTCTTGTCCAAACTAACTATGAACAAACGTTTTTAACTGGTGCGAATTTAAATACGTCATTGCCTCCTTGTGGATACGACCCGCTCTTCTGCGAGTGGTTATTTCTTTTTAAATATTGATTAGTCGATTTTTCCACCACATAAAACTGCAAACGACTTTAAAGCGAACAATCGACCCGTCAAACACGCTCAAGTCACGCGCTCGATCTGCGTCAGATCGAGCATCAGCCGACGCATGGTCATGCGTGTGCGAATTCGCTCGCTACTGCTATGCCGCGTGGCGAGATCTGTACCGCTCAATGAAGATCGCATTGCCCAATTTGGTGCTCGCCCTCACACTGTTGATTGCACGTGCCTGCAGGGATTCGACCGTGCATCTGTGGCTTGAGAACGCCTGTCGCGACCACTGTGCCATCGTGTTGGATTGTCAAGCGGAGCAATCAAATTGCTCGAGCTCTCGACCATTAGATGGAAATCCAATGGTCGAGATTCAAAGTTGGTGGTCTCGTTAGATGAAGTGAGCGACATGGAGCTTTTACAACCATTGGATTTGAATCCAACGGCCGAGACTTCACAGATGCAGCTTCGGAGGAGGGGCTGCAGCTGGGCTGGAGGGCTTCGATGGTGCCACGTGGCGCCATCTTGGCCGTCCACATTCTTATTCTTGTAGAGGGTGCTGTGGTGCTTGGATCGATTTGATTTTTGCGTTGTCGGATTGCGTTCGTCGCTCCGGATCCATCTATATTGTTAGATTTTTCATCCAAAGCCTGTATGGATGTCGCATTGCCCCCTAGCCATTGATCTTCCTCAGGCTTCATATAATGCTCCAAGACTCTAATGTTAAACTCCAATCGTCATCCTGATCAGATCTGTATGGTCCGATCGTCCATTCGAGGCCCTAAAATGAATCTACTTCTCTCCTGACCATAAAAATGACCTAATTAAACTAAAATATATATAACTACTCAAAGTGCAGAATGATGCATGCTATGCAATATTTATAACATGAAATGCATATCTAAGCCTAGGAACATGCATGATTAGGCATTTTTACCTAAATAGATGCGTCTATATCAAGGAACCCCAGAGAAGTCAGAATATGAGGGTTCAGAGTTCCCCCAACTATAGTAGGTTGGTCCGAAGTTTCCTCCAAAACCAAGATTAGACGAGGGTGGATATGAGTCCATCCCCTGATGAGAGTGGTCATAAATGTTATGTACAGCCTCCTTACCAGAGGGTGGTTGTGCATACGTGCTCTGGTGTGCTGAGGTGGTTCTCTGTAGATGTCGAGCCAATTCATGCACCTTCTTTTCGATAATAGAGACCTTATCCAGGCAACTGGCCATCAGTTCCAAATCAAGGGATGCAAACAAGCCTTGAGTCTTATGTGCCCCCTAGGTGTTTGTCAATGCATGGGTAGTCGTTCGATCAAACATACCAAAGGATTCATTGTTTATGGAGTTCTCACACATATTCTCGAGAATCTCCCAAATGGTATCTTCATGTTGACCCATGATGTTGCCACCATAGGTTCCATTGACAAAGAGTCTTATATCTTCACGGAGTCCCTGGAAAAAAGACTGGATTTGTTCCCATTTAGGAACTTCGTGATGGGGGCACTTCCGCATGAGATCTAGGGAGCGATCCGATGCCTCATGAAGTGGTTCTCCGGGATTTTGTGTGAAGTGCATGATTTGGTGCCTCAAAGCATTTGTCCAACCAATCGGGAAAATTTTCTTTAGGAATTCTGCTTGGAGTTCAGCCCAAGTGTTGATTAGACGGGTCAAAGTTTGGTACCATTGGGCGGCCTTATCCATGAGGGAGAAAGAAAACAACTTCATGAGTAAGATATCACGATTCTGCATCGGTGGCCAAAAGGTCTAGGCCAAATGTTTCAATTGCTAGATGTATTGGAAAGGATCTTCAGAGTAAGCCCGTGGAATTTTGGGATAGCATGAAGAATATTGGGCTTGTGTTCAGTATCAAGTCCTCCAGCAAGGATTTGAACTCTCGGTTCGACTGCTACCTCAGCGGGATTGTAATGATCTCACATCATAGGACACTGCGGTGGATTCATGAATGCTTGGAAAAGATCATTGAGGCATTGTAACTGATTCTGGAGATTGGGTTCTTCTTCTTGATTTTCCATAGATATAACTGAAGGAGATCTGGGCCCAAAAGCAAAAGAGTTGGAAGAGATATCAATATGATCAGAAGGTAGCACAAACAAGTGATTCGAGGCTTGGTCTCAACGGGAGTGAACTGCTAATGGAGGTCTCAAGCGTGATCCTAAGGACCTCCTCCCGAACATGCACTAGTGAGCCAGATGAGGGACAGAAGGTGTAATAGGCCCAATCAAGTCACCCAAAAAATATTTGGATGACTAGGGAGGTTCGAGGTAGATTATACCTCTTGATTAAAAAATTACTCACCCGAGAAATACCTAGGCAGCCAGGAAGGGAGAGTTCTGCAAAGGCCCCTACACGGTAGAGCATCCCCACGAGTTACAGAGTTCCACCACCCAACCTTCCTTGTCACTGAGAATCCAAGTAGATCGGAATGAGCAACTTGACCCCTTAAGTGTACCAATTTGAATCTTGAATTTAGGTGCTTAGAATTTCACTTGAACCTTAGAGTTGATTGTGATTTGTGACCTAATTTGAAGGTTGATTAACCCATAAGGTGGGTCAACTTCACCTAACCTACCTTGATGTTTAGGATGAGTTGGGTAATGATTCCAAAATCGCCTTGAGTGATTTGCAAACAGGTTATTAAGTCCCAAGTTTTAGGATTCAAGTGGTTGATTAGAGCTTAATTTTAGGATTCTCTTGATTAGGTCAATTCAAACAAGGGTTTGGGTGACACAATGCAGAAAATCAATTCTCATTATTTCAGGCAGGTGTGTTTTCTCAACCATAAGATGGAAACCCTAATTTGACTCTATTGGTCCAATCAGTTCTTTCCAAATTGGATACCTAGGGCTCAATCAAGAAGGTGAATTGCCCTAGATACCTTAATTCCCTACTAGGTGCAGAAATCTAGAAGGGGATCTCTAGAGAATCAAATCAGGCAAATTGGGTGATTAATTCCAAGGAAATAATGGAAGTTTGATCCTAATTGATTTCCTTTCTACATCTTTTTAGAAATAGGGGCTTAAGAGGATGGAAATGAAATTACCTGACCCTTGAGTGGCTATCGTAAGGGTGATCTTCTCAAATGTACCTCGCATAATCACAACAAAATAGATAGAACAGGTTAGTATAAGACCAGAGATTGTAATCAGTGAAATCAAACTGCACGTTGCTCCTCGGCAACGGCGCCAAAATGTTGACAGACTATCGAGGGGTTTTAAGAAGTAATCGTCATAGCAAAGCCTCAATCGCTTAAAAATAATTAAATTTATTACTCAGAATCGAAAAAGAGTCCGAGGTCGTTTGTTGGCAGCTACTAATGACAATTCAATCTCACTAATCATAACAAAAATATAAGAAATTATGACCAAAGCTCCATTTAGAACAAATTAAAATGATATATATATGAAATCAAGTAGCAAAGTGCAAAAAGAATGAGTTAAAATGATGATTTAAATCACCAAATTAACCCTTGAAATTAAGCTCACAAGTATCTCAAATAATTGAACAGTAAACCTCAACCAATTCACAGTGTGTAGAACTAAGGCACCAACAAAAATTAGATGAAGGCACAAGGCATTAGATGCCTTAAGTTGCTCAAGGCACAGCTCCAATAGAAGAGGCAAAGGGCTCCTTCTCTCTCCTTTGTGCCTCAAGAGAGAGGTAAGCACAGCACCACAGAGGCAAAGGCCTCTCAAGAATCGGCTAAGTGTAGAGAGCAGAGGCACGAAGGGCAAAAACCCCCCCTCTCTCTCTTCTATTTCTTCTTCTCTCAAACCTAGGCTCAGAATTGGACCAGACCCGATAGGCGAGTAAACGGATCCACACCCAGATCCACGTGGTGTGTGCAAGGGCGAGGGCGTGGATGAGCATGTGAGGTGCTGCCCCCCCTCTTGCAGGTGCACACCGTCCAGAGCCTTCAACCCTCTACAGCGCCTCCCTGCAGCACCCGCTCACGCACCTGCACAGCAAAGCACGCAGCCACCCATTGCCTGCAGGCCTGTTCAGGCACGCCCCGTTCCGTCCCACCCGCAAGCGCTACCTCCTTCCAGCGCTTCACCCGCCTTCACCCCGCAGCACCAAGTGCCTTCACCCACAGGACCTATTCATGCGCAGCACCAAGCGGCTGCACTCGCCTCCAAGCCTGCACCGCACCCTCCAACCAACAAGCAGGCGTGCACCCCTCTGTAGACCCCCCTCGCTCCATCCCGCACTCCCTCCAACCAGCACCCCTGCCAAGCTAACCCGCAGGCACTCCAGCGCACACCGCCCACCGCGCATGCAGACTGCCCTAGCACCTGCAAGCGCCCGCTCCTTATCCAGCACCCACCTCTAGCCGCGCCCGCAGGTGCTGCACGCCTTCACGCCTGCAGGCTTCTACCTGTCCGCCTCTGCCAGGCCGCGCCCGCAGGCGCACACCTCTACACGCCCCTCTCAAGCAGCGCCTTCACGGCAGCAACAGACTGGTGTTTCTCCTCCACCGGCCGGCCACCTCCGGCCATCTCCATCGACGCCGCAACCTCCATCGGATCGGCCTCATCTTCGCCGCAACAGATCGCTCTTTCAAATGGCGTCATTGCTGGGGAGGAACAATGCCTATTAATTTTTTCAGGAATTTTATGTTATTTTTATGCTATTTTGAAAGCTTTTCTGAATTACTAATTGTGGATTTTCTTCTATGCAAAAACACGCGACGAATGCGACGGGCGCATACGGCGGAGACGATCTTTTTGGTGGACCTTGACACCACCTAGAGGACGGCAACAAGAACACGTAGGCCTTGATCCCACGCACATAGGCTTACGAAGAAGCCTATTTCTGATTTAGACAGTAGATCTTAGTTAGATTTAGTTAGATAGACATTAGAATTTAAATTCTGTCTTTTGGACCCTTGTCGGGTATTTTTGGGAACGTGTTCCCAGTGCCACTTTATTTCTTATCGCTCTTGTATGCAGGAGCATATTTTTGGGAGCGTGTTCCCATTTATTTAGATTATAGGATTATTTAAACTGTTTGAACTGCATTTCGGTTAGTTAGTTAGATTAGGTCTGTTTGTTATTATTATTTTAAAAAGAAAATATTCGAACTGCCTGCTAGAAGCTGCATATCTATAGGACGACCATCTAGGACTGAATGAGCAGCATCTAGTTTATTTTTATTGCATTGCATTCATACATTGTACAAAGAAAGCTGGAGTAAGGTACGACTTCTCTTGAGCATCAATTACCTGTCATGCATATGCATTGAACCTAAATCTAAGACCACTAAAGTGTTTGAATCAAATTAATTCAGTGGTCACTTTAAAAATTGGGACAGTTAAGAGGTCGGGCTTTAAAATCTGAGACTGAAAATTATGTGCAAAAGGATTCTGTTTGCGGAATTTCAAAAAATCAAAACACGATCATATGCTTGCACACTTGAGACACTGTGCACCTCACACATAAGGTCACTAGATAAATTTCTACCTCTCCTCTTTTGCACCACAAGGGAAGTTAGTCCGAAATCAACAAGCCTATCCACCAAGTTACTTCGGTTCCTTGTGTGTGGGCTCTATTCAAGACTTCCATCCCTTGCGAGTAGGTTATAGGCACCAGCAAAGGTTGGCCTAGGAAGTGTAATTTTTTGCAAAACTTGTTTGACCACCAATTGAACATTTAATTCTAAGGCCTACAATCTACTAAAAATGAGATCCCTTTGAATTTGCGTTTGCTTTGACAGTAGAACTCTCTAGGAAGTTTTCTGCTCATATTCTGAATTTTGCTAAATCCTAAGAGAGTTAAAACTGTTTTGCTTAATGAAATGGATTACCCTTACTCATATCAGTTAGATTATCAGAGTCAATACTTCCCATCTTTTAATCAGGATCCCATGCCCCGAGCGTATCCATCCTTTGATGGGTACATTGACATTTCATGGGATCATTCTTATTCTTATCCTGGGAGTACTAGCTTGATAACTCCCACTTTTGAGCAGAGCCTAGGAGCAGGATTTCTCAACCCTGAAATCCCTACTTCCATGCAAACACCCAACCCTCCCACCCTTCATGATTTTCCGTATTGAGGTCAGACCGATACCCCTAGGCAACCAGAGCCTGAAATTGACTATTCTCCCCAACCTGATAATAGTAGCCTCTCCTCTTTTATGATAGAAATGCAAAAATAGCAAAAGGAAATGATGGAATCAATGGGAGAGATGTTGAGGAATAGTCAATAGTTAAATGAAGAAATAAGACAACTTAGCTACATGCTTCCCAATAATCCTGATCCCTACCCATCCGATCATGATCATGAAAATAATTCTGAGGAACTTAATGACAATAGGGATCCAATTTTATGTAACTATCACTTAGACTCTCCCAATGAGACATGGCCACTAGAGGACAATGATCATAGTGATTATCCACCCGAGCTTTATTGGAGTCAAAAGCAAGGGAAGATGGTACCTCTTGATGACCTTGACCCCAATGATATTATTCTCCTTACCCCTACCAACCTGGGTCAAGGTTATATTGTTCCTATCACTTCCCCTATTGATTATTTGGTGGAATCTCATTCTACCCTTAGTGAGCCTACCCATAACCCTCCACTTAGGGAATCAACACCTATCATTCAGTATCCGGAGGATTTAAATGCACTCAATGAAGGTGACCCTAATAGAATGGAGGATGAATTAGATCAATTTTGGTCTCAGGGATATGAAGAGTCTAATTCAGAAAATGAGGATGCCCCCGTAGAGGAACCTGGACTGAAAATCTGGAGTAAATCATAGGGGAATTATCTATCATTTGAGGATTTACCTCCAGAGGATAGAAATAATATGATTAAATCAGATTCCTCCTTTCTTTTGAGACTCATCCTCCATTAAAACAAGAGTTGATATTAGAGGAGGACAAACAAAATAATGAGAAGTCTATGGGAGACTCTCGGGGACAAAACACGTCAATTGAGGATTTATACCCCGAGAGCAATAACGAATTCAATGATATAGGCTTGCTCCAAAATATTAAGACTGATCCTCCGTTAGAAATAATTGAAGATACTGATCCAACTCCTAATGAATCACATATACACCACGACAAATATTTGAGTGAACCAAATGAATCTGGGGATGAGCTAAATGATAATGATTCTTACATTTTGACCCTGCCATCAAAGAGTATGACTCCAATCATTAATGTTACTCAGGGTAATGTGAAGTTGTCTACAACTGTTAGGGAGTGTACACAATCTGAATTATTGTTGGAATTAGACCTAACACCGACTAAGCCCTCATTGGACTTAACCATTACCTTCCAAAACTACAACAACCCTTATACTACCTAACCGATCCTTGGCTCAGATCTCTGCTCATGTACATTCTTTCTGGAGAATATATCAAGCCAGTACATCCTCGGGTAGAATGGCGAGTGTGGATTAATGCTTGTACTTTTACTCTCGCCATTCAAGGGTTTGAACTAATAATGTGTATATCTTTTAAAACCCATCCTGCTCTGGAGGATCCTTGTTATCCTCCACTTATTCCATTTCGGGAGGTCCCTTTTCATATTCCGTTTATTATTCCTAGACCTCCCAAGTTAGCCAACGAGGTTCTTTGCTTTCATATCTTCTGGCGAGCATTTGGTATTACGTTGCATCATCAGCTCGCCAACATTCATGGCTACCTGTTTTCTAGGCCTGCACTGTTATGCATATTCTTAGGGACTAACATTTTCTATTTGGAACCAGACTTATAGGTTCCTTCTAAGTCTGGCTGCTGACAGAAAATGCAGTGCTTGTTGGGAAGCAACCCAGCGGTCAGAATAACACTGTGTCAGGTGATGTTTTTCCTTTCTCCTCCTGTTTTAATTTTACAATGGGGACATTGTAGGATTTAGGCATGGGGGAGTGCATTTGCATGTTAGGAAGTATTCATGCATTTAGGTTAGCATATAAAAAAAAAAATCCTCTTTTCTTGAGCTGATTGGGTTAGCCTTAGCAAAATACCTTTGTCATTGGAGGTTTTTCTTCTGAAATTATTTCTTAAGTTTAGAATCCAGTACATTTATTTCACGTGCACGTAGACTTGGTAATGGATCCTTGAGGAAAACCAATAAGCATTTGTAGTCCACTGAACCCTTGGACAGTTCATAGGGAGTCAGGCATACTATCTTCTAGTAGATCCACCTCATATTTGTGAGAAGAAAGTAGAGAGATTACTGGTGTGCTAAGTCTAGTGCAAGGACTCTTAAATTTTGGATAATTAGATGATAATACTTCAGAGTTAGGTGTAGTTTTCACTCTCTGTCCTATGTACGTACTTTGAGTGAATTCTTGAGAGACACCAAATAAGGCAGATATACAGAGATTGAGTCTTAATAAACCTATAACTATGGTGGATGGTTATGACCGTCCTTCATAGAGTCCTCGGCTGAAGGAGGGTAATAGTGTCAAAGGTCAGAAATACGCCCGTCCTATCCATTCCTTCCCGGTGCCGAGAATAGGCACTTCTACCAAATAAGCCACACAATATCCTCTTGACCATCATCATCCCTAATAATGCCTCATAAATAAAAGTCTGTGTCATATTATATTCATTAAAAAAAGAAAAGAAAAGAAAAAAATAGAGAGAAAAAGAAAAAGAGGCAACAGTTATATATATATAAAAAGAAAAGTCAAAGTTTATAATGTAACATTGTTTCTGAGGAAACAGAATACTTTTCGCATTCCACCAAATATGACCCATACCTACCTTTTAGTATTTCTGATCGCCCGAATACTGGTTGGGTACTCTAACTTAGTTGTAGAGTTATTAGGACTTTAATTGAAGTGTGGATGCCATGTGAGGCCACCAAATAGTAAATACAATTTCTAAATCTAGCGAGATTTGTGGTCTCAGAAAGAAAAAGAAGAGGGAATGCCCAGGAACATCAAGAGGGCATAGTTGTATAGCCTCTCTCAGAGTTGACTTGTCTAATAGTCTAGAGATCTAGAGTCTGCAATACTAGACTATATGCAGCACCAGATGAGTGTGTGACACCAAATACAAATCCATTCAACTCGATATCTCCTACCTAAGCCAAACGTCGAGGTCAAATTATAGATTATCCTCTGCTTTATCCCCGAGGGAAGTAGTTTCCTATCTCAACAGCAATATTTACCAAGGGTGAAGTACAAACTCCCAATGCGAATTGGCTTTTTGACTTTGATCCATTACTTAGGCTATTATCACATCACATTTGTCTGGATCTCTAAAGTTTTGAAATAAGAAAAGAAGACATATTCTGATTACTTCTATTATTTTTCATTTTTGCTAGGGACTAGCAAATCTTAGGCATGGGGGTATTTGATGAGTCCATTTTAATGGACTAATATTACTCCTAAGTAACTTTAATTATATCTTTTAGGTTTGCTAATTACTACATTAAGTTATAGAATACTTGCATGCATCATGATTTAGGTTCACATCCATTCTATAACTTAATATGTAATGATTTTGTTGTTTTTATGTGCAGGAATGATATTTAGAAAGAATAAGGGTTGGGGAGTAAATTTCCCCAGCAAACAACTGGCGGCATTGTTCCCCATCCTTCGGCCACCCTCAACAGCCGCCGACCTCAATAACGCCTCCCCAACAATCGCCTGCCAAAATTAGAAAAGGGATTTGAAAATCCCTTAATTGGCTCACGCGGGGAGAGAGAGGAGGCGAAGGAAGGACTAGAGATCCATCTTCCCCCTGGCGGGGGAATAACTCTAGCGTGCACTGTGGTTCTGCATCTTCCCCGCGCACCCAAATCTACAGGAACCCCACCGCATGCCTGTAGCCGTGCTCTAGCAAGCCTCTCCGTAGCCTACAAGCACCGCTCGCGCCATCACCTCTGCCTGCTCCAGCCCTCTTGCAGGCGTTAGCATCGCGCACACCACAACACCCCCCCTCCTGCAGGCGCACACCGTCAAGCACCTTCAACCCTCTGTAATGCCTCCCTACAGCGCCCGCTCACGTACCTGCATAGCAAAGCACGCAGTCGCCCATTGCCTGCAGGCCTGTTCAGGCACGCCCTGCTCTGCCCCACCCGTAGGCGCTACCTCCTTCTAGCGCTTCACCCGCCTTCACCCTCGCAGCACCAAGTGCCTTCACTCGTAGGACCTGTTCATTCACAGCATCAAGCGCCTGCACCCGCCTCCAAGCCTACACCACGCCTCCAACTAGCAAGCAGGTGCGCACCCCTCTGTAGACCCACCTCGCTCCATCCCGCGCTCCCTCCAGCCAGCGCCCCTGCCAGGCCGGCCCGCAGGCACTCCATCGCACACCACCCACCGCACGTGCAGACTGCCCTAGCACCTGCAGGTGCTCGCTCCTTGTCCAGCGCCCACCTCTAGCTGCGCTCGCAAGTGCTGCACGCCTTCAGGTGTCTGCCCGTCTGCCTCTGCCAGGCCGTGCCCACAGGCGCACACCTCCACACGCCCCTCTCAAGCAGCTCCTTAACGGCAGCAACAGACTGGCGATTCTCCTCCACCGGTCAGCCACCTCTTGCCATCTCCGTTGATGCTACAACTCCCACTCGATCGGCCTTATCTTCGCCAACCTTCCTAGCGCGACCATAGCCTCGCCGGTGCTCTCTCTCTCTCGCGAGGAGGAGAGAGAGCAAATGCTCTGTTTTCTCTGCAGTTAAAAATTACGAAAAATGGCATTGTCAAAGCTACTGTTCATTTATTTTTTGAATTAATATATTGTAGCAAAATTTGCATGGACACCCCTTGCTTAATTTGGAATTACATATAATTGATTTCTCCTTATGAATAACATACAACATGAGATATTGATTATAGTACATTGGTGTCATTAGTTAGGAGATTAATATTAACATTGTTTGCTATTACCAATTTCAATATTTAGAATATTATATTGTGATAATTTTGCATGTGCACCCTCATCTTCTTGATTAATAATCTATATTGAGAATTTATGCTGAAAATGAGAGCACTAGTTAGCATGCACCTGTATTAATATTCCCAATTCCATGATGCATTATTACTCATTTTTGATAGGCTAATTCCTCCCTGTGGAGATGACCTAACTCTTCGTGGTTAGTTTTGAGAATTTAAATGTTTTGAAAAGCAATTTTCTACCACGTGATTAAATACAATGACACATCATTTTATGTTAAAGTTTTAAATGAAAACAAAGATCGCTCTTTCAGTAGGCATGCATTGCATTTTAATGTATGTTTGAAGCATTTATCTGAGAGTCAATATTAAGCAGAGTGTCAAATCCCACACATCTTGGCACTCAGGAAGGAAAAAGATGAAGAAGATCCTATCAGCGGGATCCCAGCTTAATCCAACTCATTTCAGCTGAATCCCAGCTAGATCCCACTCATCCAGTTGGATCCCAGCTCCTTGTAGCTAGATCAACTCACCCTTAGCTCCATTCAGATCATCTCAGCTGAATGGTAGCTCTAGCTAGTTCATATTAGCTCCATTTAGCTCACCTCAGCTGGATGGCAGCTCAAACTAGCTGAAGACAGTTGATCCTAGCTCCATTCCAGCTCTTCCAACTTAGAAGAGTTCACCGGAAGTTCAAACTGACTAGGACTAGCTACTACTATCAACTACCTAGACCCGATCAGTTGAAGATGACCTTAACCAGCTCAGGCCAGCTCAAGTCCAGTTCTCGAAGATCGAACTCAGCTCAACTTAGTTGAGCTAAGCTACTTGACCTAGGCTAGCTACTCTAGCTAGCTAGGTAATCTACGAGAAGACCAGACCCAACTCACTTCAGCTCACATCAGCAGAAGCCAGCTCATCTTAGCTTGGCTTAGCAGCTAGCAAAGAACTAGCAAGCTAAGTCAGCCAAGTTAGCTCCTTGCAGCTCTCTTCAGCAGCCACCAGTTCCAGGGCAGCTCAAGATAACTACCTCCAGCTTTTCTTCCTCAAAACGCTAGCTCCAAATGCCTCCAACCCTACTCCATAGTAGCTAACCTAGCTAAGCTAGCTTAGCTTAGCTAGGCACCTCCTTGGCAACCCAACCTAACCCTAAAACCCTACCTAAATAGCTCCACCAAATAACCCTAACCCTAACTCCACCTAAGCTACCTAGTCCTACTCCAAGTTGGTGCCAACCCAGGCCATCCCTTCACCCAACCACCACCTCCAAAAGACACCACAAAGTGGCACCAAAACCACCTATAACTACCCCATAGTTGGCGCCACTTTTTACCTCCAAAACCCCCTTCATCTCCACCACACAACTCCCCTTAAACCCATCTCCACCATCCACCTAACCCCACTTCTAGAAACCCCCATGGTGGTGCCGACACCTTGGCATCTCTCCATGGTTGGTGCCATCATTAGGTGCCCCTCCATGGCCATAACCACCACCTACACACCCCCCTACTTGGTGCCAACCATCTTCCACCTTAGGATCCCCATAACCACCACTAACCACCTACCAAACCTAATCCTAGCCCTCCACATGTCCATGCCAACTAACCCCCCTCTCCACCTCTATGTATACCCACCACAATCACCACCAAAAAGCCATCTTCTCCATTAGTTAGGTTCACCATTCTTCCACCCCATCTAAATGTCAAGGAAGAAGGAGGGAAGAAGATCAAGGGGGTAATATACCAGCCCCCTTGGTGCCTTCTTCCTCTCTCTTCTTCTCCCTTAGCCATGCCATGGAGGAGATCATCTTCAACATCAACGGAATGGCCAGGCAAGAGGAGGAGCAAGGCAGTTGATGCCCACCTTGGAGGATAGCTTGGTGGAGGACTACATCAAGGAAGAAGGAAGGCCCTTTTCAAGTGCGGGGCAACTGCACTTGGACCAAGGGCCATCCCAACGTCAACTAGAGGATCCAAGGAATCTCGATGGAGCTTGATGTGTTGACACCAATGGCAGAAGGGACCCAATTGCAATGAATGATGAAAAAGTTAGGGACCTAATTACAATGTTTCAAAAGTTAGGGGCATGACTGAGAGAGAAAGAATCAGACTGGACCATGTGCAAAGTAGGTCAAGATGGACTCTAATTAGGCCCAAATTTTGGTACAAAGCTAATTTGGACCTAAGGAATCTGATGTTGGCATTTGATTTTAGTTTTGACCAAGTTTCACTAGGAAATTTACATAAAAACCCAATTTAGGGTAGACTTTCGTCTAAGACTCTGTTTGATGTCAAAATGAATTCCAACGATCAAATCAAGGATGCAAAATCTTAAGGAATATTTTCTTATGAATTTTAGAAGGTTTAGATGAATTTTATCTTGACCAAAACCTATGTAATTTAAGCGGGTATGAAATTAGTGTTTCGGGTGCTGTATTGGTTCTTGAAATGTGCGAAACCCCATTTCAGTCTATATGGACCCACTTATTAGTCTTTAATGCTCATTTGACCTCTATTTCACCCCTAGCAAACCCCTTGGTTATTCTATGTTCATGATATGCTGTTAAAATTACAGAATTAACCCTGGTTTCTTATTCACTTCTCAAAACATAATAAGGTGGAGATACGATGAATATGTAAGAGCTTTTACCTTCTATTCTAGACTAAAATGGGCTAATTAAGGCTCATGATAGTGTTCCCATCACTCATGTAAAGTGGACTAAAAATATAAAAGGAATATAATTATATGGAAATAAACTATAATATTATATTACAAAGTTATAATAAACTTATGTAACGGCTCTTGATCTCTCAATTCTTCTTGGACCCAAATAGTGGGTTTGTGCAAGAGCTTTAGCACTATTGGACTTATTCTTCCTTGCTTGCACTTGTAATAAGCATATATATATATGTAAATTATTAAACAAAATAATCCTTGTTTGAAGAATATAAAGATATATGAAATTATACATCTAATAAGCATATATATATTTATAATTATTATTTATGAATTTAAGATATATGAAATTAATATAAACATTTAAATTGGATTAGTAACCTCCACTTTGGGATCCACCAAATGCTTGCTTGCCCGATTCTAATGTTCAGGCATGACATCAAGAGGACAACTCTCAATTGCCTCCTCAAGGGAACTGCAGGGAGAGAAAAACTAAATATGAAATATAAAATGTTAGAAATAATATATGAAATTATGTACATAATAAAGATGTAAATCTGTAAAAAGTTTTACTTTTCTCTTCGTCTCCATCGTCCAATCTCTATGGAGCTTGGCAGTATGTTTAAGGATATATCAGGAGGTATTGGGGTCGTCACCTCAATCGTAACTCACCTACATTTATTTTAGAAAAATATATCATTCTTAAATGAAAATAAATTTAAGATAATGTTTTAGAAGCAATACTGAAGATACATAGAATTACCTCCAATCGTCGAAGGAGCTGCCTCTTCAGCTCTGCGAGCACCTTCCTCAAATCGAAGTAGCAAATTGGCACAATGGACTTCACCATTGCACCCACTCGACTGATGAAGCCTGGGTAATTCTCTGCCTCCCCCGTGGTTCTAGGCTTTAATATCCTCAGGCCCTCAGGGATACGCTGGAGATCTAGATTCTTTATCTTCCCTCATCCTCTTCATACTTTACCTACGTAGACATTAATCAAAGTCCTCATGGATATATATGAAGTTATAATAACTTTTAACATCTATAAGTAATTTACTTCTTAAAAGTACAGGAGTTCCTACTAGCACTTGTACCCGCCGCTCTCGAGTCCACATGTACTGGGGATGTACTCTCCAACTACTCATCCTCCACCTCCTCCCCCTCCTCCTCTTCCTCTACATTATTGGAGGTCTCCTCATCATCATCCTCTGATGCTTTGTAATCTGGATTACACTCTACTCGCTCTGGCTTAGTAGGAGCAATCTCCATCCCCTTTCCCTTCCCCCTACATATATGGAATCACAAGATCGTGCCAGGTCCCCCAGTCGTACAAAATAAGAATGAAAGGGAGCCTACTGTCGACGAGGTGGTTGAGCCTCAGGAGGGGACTCAGGCTGGGTGGATGGTTGTCTATGGGAGACCCTTTTTATTGGGTTTTTTCTTAAACCCCTTCATTTGTAAGAAGAAATAAATACAATAATTAGTACAGTTCAAAATAATATATAAGTCATTAATGAAAAACTGTGGCGAACAATAGGAAAATTTTAAAATTTTTCAACAGAGTTTCCCCTTAAATTTGAAGGTTTTTCTATAAACCTGCATATTAAAATGAAAACTACTTGCAGATATTGTTATTACAAAGAAACCTGCATTTTAAAATGAAACCTGCATATAGTCACATAAGATCTATTTTCCATAAGAATAATGGAATCACGAGAAAGTGATGAAAAAAAATTGCAAACTCCTAACTAGTGTCTTTCCAAGTAAGGTGAATGAATAGAAGCCTTTACACCTTAATGCCAAAAAGGAGTATTAATGTTGATAAATGCTAACTCTCGTGCCCATTTCTCATCCATTCAAGACATTCATTTATCCAAGCAACACTCAACACTTAGCTTTGTTGATATATATCCCTCCACATTAAAAGGCGGTATCAATGACAAATACCTAAAGGCTTCATAATTAAGTAGATCATACTTCAAAATTCAAAGCTTCTATCTTAGTTGTTGGAACCTTGTTCCACATCTTGTTTTGGTGTTAACAAAATTATTCTAGATTAATGTTTGCAATTGAGAGTTTTTCAGATTTAGGCAAACATTGAATTATGGCAAGGAGGCATGATGATGTGGAGGAAAAGATCATGATGATGAGGAGAAGATTATGACATGGAGGAAAGATGATGAGAATGAGAAGATCCTTTAGATTTTTGTAGATTAGATTTTTATTTTGTAGAATGTATGCCTCTTAACAAAGAATCAACTTAGATTATAAAATTAATTAGAGATAAACTAAGATTTACACTACAATCATTTTCAAAGAATGTAAATAATTTGTAATTCGCTTAAAACAGGTACTTGACAGCATGTACCGGTACTATTCATCAATACTGATATATGCAAGGCATAGGTTTGAGCCTATGTCTCAACTATGAACAAGTATCGGTACTAACTATGAGTCTCGGTACCTGATGGTCACAGTTTGAAGACTCAGTTCTAGCCTAAACCTTACAAGTACTAGTACCCATGATGAATACCAGTACAAGTAGGTTACTATGCCTAGTGAGTCTCAAACCTAGGAGTCACAAGTACCGATACCCATGATGAGTACCAGTACCAGAACTCTTGTGTGCTAGCTGCAGAGAAATCTGTAAGCAACTAGTACTAGTACCTGTACTTCAGTACCGGCACCAGTTAGCCCTTGGCTCAAAACTGAATGGCTAGGAAATCAATTTTGATAATATAAACGTTGGGATTTAAACCCCAACATCTAGTACATGACCCACTAAGGTCCTAACTCTATGAATAAACATTTGGACCCTTAGTTTGCACATAGAAAAATACAAGGAAAATTCTAGAGCATTGAATTCCAAATCTCCACCATATTTTCAAGAGAGAAAGAAGAAGCTTGCCATTCACTTTCTCTACATTCTTGCAAGCTCAATGATGTATTTTTCTCATGCATCTATGAAGCGATTCACATCCATCCTAGGCTCTCAAATTGGTATTCATTTTAATTATTGTTGGGAGGCATAGGAATTCTTGTTGTAAGAGTTTTCTTTCTTACACTAGTTCTTATTTGTATTTTGAGCTTGTTGCACATTGGGTTGTAACAAGCCCGTTATTGTAGTTGGGATGAGGTAACCTGTTAATTACCTCATTTAGTAAATTAATTCTCTCAAGGTTGAGGGAATCGGGTTAAAAATCCTAAGCTGGAAGGCTTAGGTAGTGGAGTACCCAAGTGAGTGGGGAACCACTATACATCTTTTGTCAATTTCTGTGATTGTGATTTGTGTAAATCTTTTCTGTTATTACTAATATTTTGCTTGAGTGTTTGTGTGCTTAGCCATCTATTTACTAGATCCTATCATTAGTCAATCTTTTCACATCTAAAACTACCATATATTGTTGGAAATCAAGCAATATCGATGGTGACAATATTCAATTAAAGTATCAACTACAAATTCGAAAGATTGCTATGGAGTATGGAGCCATAACAACACCATTAATCCCAAATCTCAATGATATAATTTTGACAAATAGTACAAGAAAGAAGAATTTTCATAACACTTGTTTTAGTAAACATCCAAATACTACGATATTATCCAAACACTTAATCAAAATAAATTCCAAACATCTCAAAATATCTCAAAAGAGTGCATCACCTAACATATCATTTATTGAAACATCTCATAAACGTCATTTAGAAAATTTCAGCAGAGTTTCCCTTAAATTTAAAGTTTTTCTATAAACCTTAATAGCACATAATTGAGTACACCTCACATCCATTCAAATAAATGAAATATAAAGCAAACAAGTAGGTACACCCAAAATCCATTTAAATAAAATAGTTAAACATGCAACATAAGTGGGTACATCCCACATCTATTTAATGAAAAAAAAAAAAATGTGGATATACCCCACGTCTAGCAAAAATCTATAATTTCATTTAATTAAATTGAAAACATTGAATTTATACCTCTAACTACAACAACCTCCAAGTATGCCTGTTACCAATAACCTGTAATTTAAAAAAAAAAAGTAATTAAGTAAAGAATTATAAATGCTAGTGTATAGAAAATAAATAAATAAAAAGTGTAGTGAGTAAGAGTAACATATTTTGAACATGTGTGCGTGATTAGGTTTAAGTTTTGGTATTTCTAGTGTATAGACAATGCTAGTAGAAGTTTAGGTTTCTTCAATTTGAATATGAATTTGATTAAAACAGAAATGAAACAAAGCAAAGAAATTGTTACTAACCTTAGATGTCCACATCTACTGCATTTGAATCTATATGACCTTCTTTCATTAATTCTTGGTATGCTTCAGACTATGTGTCAAAATGATTGCACGGTACTGTTCTTATTGGTATAAACCATCCCCTTTGGAAATTATCGGGGACATAGAAAACTTGTGTCACTTGACATGCAATTGTTAATGGTTCATTAGACTAAAGAATTTGACAGTTACTATTTAAACCTAAGATATTGTGTTTCTTGTCAATTTTGAAAGAATGCCCTCTTTAAAACACCAAACCAATGACATTTAAATAGGACAACTCTACGCTCATATCTGAAGCTGATCTTCACAATTTCTTTGATTTTACCATAGTATCTATCTGCATCGGTGGAAAAATTTGGATCAACAATAACTCCGGCCTATTGTGTAACCTTTCTATCATCAATTTCCTTTATTCTGAATCTGAACCCATTTATTAAAAACCCAAAGTAGTAATGTGCATAATGTATCCCCTGTATCGCTAGTGGAAACAATACTTGCATATAAACATGTGAGTCATGACTTTTCAAGCTAGATATCTTCTGCACTTCATTCACACAATGAAAAAGTTGTGACAACAACCCATCTGGCACACAAATGTCCTTTAAGAAGGAGAACCTTCTAAGGATGTTTTAGTTGACATAAAAAGGCATTGAAGCCTAGGTGTCAATGGAAAGTAACGAAAAACCTTCTGAGGTTGTTTCCTCTTACTTTCATTTCTACCTCCCTTATATCTCTCATGTCCACATTCGAATCAGTTACTTAAGTTCGCGAATTCATTTTCAAAAAGAATGCAGTCATTCAAACATGAATTGATCTTCTAACAGTCCAAACCAAGTTTGTGAATGTGTTTTCTTGCCTCATACCTTGAAGCCAGAAAACCATTGGGGTTATTCAATAATTTAGCAATAAACTAAAGTATTTCTGACATAAATTTAGCACTAACTCTGTTCGTAGCCTTCAGTTGAAACATCCTCAACAGAACTGACAGCTTAGACATTCTCATAACACTAGGATCAACAGGATCCTCAGTTACCTTAACAGCATAATAGAATGGATCACAACTGAATGAATCTTCCTCATCTGTATTTATATCCTCTCCTCCCTCATCTCATTCAACATTTCTTCTATTTCTTCACCTCCACTATCATTCATCTCCTCGTCAATCTCTTCGTCAACAGTGTTTTCATTGTTTATGACTACCTCAACAAACTCCTCTCCATGAGCTACCTAAGTAGTGTAATGCTGCCACCGCCCATTACAAATCAAGTGCTCAAGTACAATGTTATGGTCATGCAAGGAACCATTCAAACATCATCTACATGGGCAGAAGATGTTATCTAGTTGTTCTCCTTGTCTAAATATCTTCCTATCATCATCAAAGGCCCAATCAAGGAATGAACTTACTCCAACCTTATATCTGGTGTAATCAAAATCCCTCAATTTAATCCAAGATTTGGGCATGATAACCTAAAATTTAATATAAACAAACTACTAATTAGGAAGGGAAAGGACCGAATGATGTGTATCTTGATTAAGACTTTCACTTTATAGCTCATCCTTGAAGATTTGGTCACAACTTAGGTTTACTTATTACATGTAACCTTTTTGCAGTAAAATTTTGATAGCATCTCCTTGCACTTCTTCAGTATACTCCCCAATACTAATCTTACTGGATTTCCTCTAGCACCCAGTTAAGGGTACCATAGGAAACTAGATAAGATTAGTTAGTATACCAAAGAAGAGCAGGAAGAAGCAACTGAAATTTCACTACAAAAGATTACATGTAACAAGTAAACCTAAGTTGTGATCAAATCTTCAAGAACCTTCTCTAGTTCGATACTTCATCGAACTAAAGTTGATCGAGTCTTCTGGAATGCTAGAGAGACAAGGCATCATGCATGTAAGTGAAGTAAACATACGCTTCCTTCGTTATCCGTATAACATGATCATAAATCTCGACGGATGAGTAATTTGTCACAATTTAACTCAGAGGACTTTTACCCTAGGGTTTAGAGGACCTAATGTTTTACATCGCATGCATATTTTTTTCTTTAGCAAGTGTGTGTATCTAAAATAATACTTCCAAAGAAATTGACATTAAACATAAGCAATCATCTAACAAGATATAAAATTATTTTCATTGAATGCTAAAAAGAAATATACAAAAATGTTATTTTATCACAACATAAGAAATCAACATTATTTCATTTCCAACTTAAGCTTTATCCAACCTTCACAAGCTAGGCCTAAGACTCATTCCTTATATCACGAAACACAGAGGAATGCTTCTCAACTCAAAGAATACCCTTAAAATTAATTCATCATAGAGTTCAGAGCTTATAATCATATTGTAAATATCTTTATAGGATTTAAACTGATTCAAATAAGCTATGTAGAGCTTAGAATTTTGATATGAGTTGAAAGAAGCTTAACTACAAGCCATATGAACCCAAATAGAACATAAATTCCTACCAGACATAAGTAACTTGAAAACTTCATAGAATCTATTCTAACAAATTCCTTTCATCTTAAAGATCATTTCATGTCCATCATAAGTGAGATCAAAAGCTCCAAGGTTCATTGTAGCTTCAGGTTGACCAGCGTTAGACTAAAAATTGACTTTTAGATCCTCAGCAGTTCAATCAAATTAATGACCTATATAGAACTACAATCTCAAGAACTCATTAAACTCAAAAAGAAGAGAGATTGATCACTAGAACACAATGTTCTAGGTACACTGCCTAAATCCTAAACCCTAAAACCTTAAATCCTACTAAACATTAAAACAATTTTCAAAAAAAATTGACAGAGTTTTCCCTTATATCTTGAAGTTCTCTATAAACCTACATTGTAAATTAATACTCATAATAAAAGTAGGCACACCCCACATTCATTTAATAAAATTAACAACACTATGTGGACACACCCCACATCTAACAAAAACCTATATTATCATTTAAATAATTAAAAACATTAAAATTATACCTCTAAATAGTACAACCTCCAAGAATGCCCATCAACGATAACTTGTAATTTCAAAAACAGAATCAATTGAATCAGGCTATCAAGCATGACAAAAATTAAATTAAGTAGATTTAGATTACAATTGGAGTAAATTAAGTTGGTTAAAACATTTATTTGATTAGTGAATGTTTATTTGATTAGTGAATTTTTATTTGATTAGTATTGTAGGATGGGAGGAGGAGGATGGGTAGGAGGAGTGGAGGGAGTGTAATAGGAGGGGGGTGGTCAGGAGGAGGAGGGGGAGGAGGCAGAGAGGAGTGTTGGGGTCGCAAATCATGGATTTGATTAAAACACATCAAAGTATAGTTGTAAAATACGACTAAAAAAAAATTAAGTTAACGAGATGGTAAGTCTTGGTCGATCTTAGGGAGGTGTTTAGAAAGGCAAAATTGACTTTTGATTCTTTTCCTACTTGCTTAAAACTGTACCCCAGTCTCTAAACTACGAGCTAAAGATGCGGCAGTCATCTTGTTTACTCGAAAAACATGTGCATGCATTAAATATATCACAAAGGTGAACATATGAGTTGGCACGTGCATAATCTCAATGATGCGATGACAACTAGCAGAAAATAGACCAATCGCTAATTCATTAATATCTTCGAGGACAGACATTTTATTGCAGTTATGATAACAATATTGAGTAGGCAACTCATATAGAAAATGATATCATGCAAATATTGATTTTATTTCCTCAAGAATGGTCATCAGTACAATCAGATCTAGAGACATGCCTGTACATGAAAGCTTGAAAACATAAATTCTAGCTAGCAAAAGATGGATGCATGCATGGATCTAGTGAAAGATTATGCATGCATCATTCAGGTAGAGGATGAATATACTACTAAACAAGAAATTAATGAAGAAATTAACTATGAAGAACTAGGCTAGCTAATCAGAACTTAGGGCATTGGAGGTGGTCTCCAATGGCCTGTGTGGCTTGAGGTGGTAGGAGGGAAGAGAGGAATGGCCAATGGTGGGTAGGCTGGCCTCTTGAGAGGTGGAGGAGAGTTGCTCTAGCCTTGTACATGAGGTGGAAGTGGTGGAGATGATGGAGCTCGAGGATGGAGGTGTGCACATGGAATGGAGACTAAAGGCTAGATGGCTAAATGGGGTGCATGGCCATCCAAGATGGTTTTTAAATAGCCTCTTGGGTGACCTTCAAGTGGTCTCTCTAGATAACTATAGAAGACTTTAGAGAGACCCTTAGGTGGTAATCCACTTGGTCTTTAGTGGGTCTTCTTAGATCCACTTTCTAAGGAGGTAAGTTGTGGACTCCTTGAAGGCTACTTTTAGTCTTCAAAGTGGCGCCACCTTTGGAAGGCTCTAGAGAACTCTAGAGGTGGCAGCTATGTGTGTGTGTGTGGATGTGTGTATGCATGACTATAGAGGTGTGTGTGAGTGGTCTAGGTCAAGTCCTATAGGTCTAAATGATTAGGTTTAGGTAGGCTCCTAGCATTTGGGTTATAAACCCTAATACTAAAGTTAATATGCAATTAAACTTATCACAAGTTTAATTGAGTGAATGTATGTCTAATTTGGAGAGAAAATACCCAATTAGGTCATGCTTGAGTCAATTGGACTCTCACTGAGTCCAATTGGACTTGTGTTGGTTGACATCTAAGCTCAATTAGACTCTATGAGTCCAATTGACTAGGTTAGTGTTATTGACTTAGATTCAAGACAATTGGGCTTAGTGAGAACCTAATTAGGTTCTTAGGAGGGTCTTGGGGTAGTGTACTAGGCTTAGGGCACTTAATTTAGGTTCCCTAGGGTGTAAAATTGGGTTTAGGGGCTTAGGAAATCAAGATCCAAGCTTGATTTCAAAAATAGTGATTGGAGAAGGGTTCCAGACATCTGATTTTATAATCAGATGACTTATACTTCAAAATCAAAAGTCCAGAACTCTGGTTTGGACATCCAAAGTTGAGTCAAGGAGGTGTTTAGGTTTTATTTTGGAATTCTACAGAAATTGGACGCCTAATATCTTATCTGGACGTCCAATATTCTAGTAGAATTGGGTTCTAAGTCTGCGAGTGGTGTCTGAGGGTTCTGCATGTCTAGCAACCTACCTGGGCATCCAGATATGGGCTAGAATGGGTGTTTTGAAGTATCCTAGGCTTAGGTGACCTAATATAAGGGTGGCTAGGGTTTAGGAGGGTCTCTAGGGCTATTCTAAGGCTAGGAAAGGTCCTATGTTCTTCATAATTTAACTCCTACATTAGTATTTTACTTTGTAGAGTAGTATACCTCTTCTACACTATCTTATTTACAACTTTATTCCAAAATTCTTCTCCAACACTGCAGCAGCTCTAGCTTCTTCCCTACTTCAGATCCAGCTTCAAGCCATCTCCAGAGCTTCTTATTGCCTACAATCCCAATAATGCACTAAGCAATATATTATAACATTTTTTCATGCATATATAACTAAAATAGGAAAGATGCAATGTATGTTGTTTATAAATGCATTATACTACAATTATGCTAAGTTCTAACTAAATTCAGGTCATCTAAGTCCTATGATTGCTGTGCAATCAGACCCGCATGCCTAAATCTTGCTAGTCCCTAGCAAATGGAAAGCTAAGTTGTCTACAAATGGGTCCCTAAAGGACTGATTACTTTTTATCAAGCATCAGACTAGTGACTCTTTTCCTTTTCGTTTTCATTCTATAATCTTGAAATCCAGAAAATTGTGAAAGTGCAGCTATGTAGCTTATGCAATGGATTCAAGTGAAAAATTGATTCACCTCGAAAGCCTGTACTTGACCCCTAGTAAAATTCTAGCAGGATAGATGAACTTCTTCCCTCGAGGTATCCAAGATATTCTATGATTTCCACCCTGCCTTTTAGCTTAGGTAGAGAATGTTTGAGGCAAATAGGTGTGTATTTGGTGGCTCACTCTCAAATAGCTATTATTCGGGTGGCTAGAAATACAAGAAAATGGGTTAAGGCCATATTTGGTGAATTGCAATTGTGGTGGGTGACATTGCCTCAATGTAATTGAAATAAATACTAAAACATTCATACTCTCATCTACTTTTTTTCTTTTCTTTTTCGAATATATTCTTCTCTTTTTTTTTCTTTTTCCATATTTTTCCGTCTCTTTTTTTCTATATATATGTTTTTCTCTTCTTTTTTACAACACAACGCGATATAGCACACCACATACGTGAGTTTTATTAAGGAGGCATTATTGGGGATTCGTGGTCTTCAAGAGGATATCGAGTGGATTATTTGGTGGAAGTGCATACTCTCAACACCAGGAAAGAGACAGATAGGACAGTGTATTTCTGACCTCGATATCAATACCCTTCTTCAGCCGAGGATTTCATAAAGGACAGTCGTAACTATCCACCTTAGTCCTAGGTTTATTAAAACTCGATCTCCACAGACTTGCCTTAGTTGGTTGATCTCAAAAATTCACACAATCAATTATACACGGGAACAGAAAGTGAAAACTATGCCTATCTCTGAGTATCATCACCTAATTATCCAGAATTTCAGATTCCTTGCACTAATCTTAGAGCACCAGTAACACTAATCTTATCTAGGATTGGACTTGTTCCCACTTTGGGACTCCATGATGGGGGCATTTGCGCATGAGATCCAGAAAATGATCCCATGCCTCATGTAGAGATTCTCCTACTCCTCGGGAGTAGTGCGTGATTTGGTGCCGCATAGCATTTGTGTGACCATTGGGATAGAATTTTTGCAAGAAGGCAGTTTGAATTTCTTCCCATGGTTGATCAAGTGCGGATAAGTTTGAAACAAGTAGGCTGCTTTGTCGGCTAGAGAAAAGGAGAAGATCTTTAGAGCAAGCCATCTCGATTCTGCATGTCTACCACAAAGGTGCGGCCAGATGCTTCAGATTCTTGATGTGTTGGAAAGGATCCTCAGAGTTCAAGCCATGGAATTTTGGAGTCATTTGAAGCATACTAGGCTTGAGTTCCACCTCAGGTCCTCCTGTAGGGATATTGATTCATGGTTCAATCTCCACTGCCGCAGGATTGTAGTGATCTCACATTTGAGGACACGGCGTTGGGTTGATGAAGGCATTGATCTGATATCTGAAATCAAAGAATTGTTGTGGTACAAAGGTAGGTTGTTCTGGCTGATCCATGGTTGTGATTAGAGCTTCGGATTTAGAATTAGAGGAAATGTCAATATGCTCAGGTTGTTGCACATACACGGAGGTCGAGGCTTGGCCTCAACAAGAGTGAATAACTAATGGAGGCCTCAAGGATGGTCTTAAGGACCTCCTCCCAAACATGAACCGATGGACAAGATGAGAAATAGAATGTCAGATGGACCCAAATGAGGCACCCAAAGATTTTTGGATGACTATAGCGGTTCGAGGCAGATGATACCCCTGGATCAGAAAGTCATCCACCTGAGAATTACCTGGGCAGCCAAGAAGGGATAGTCTCGCAAAGACCCCTACACTATAGAGCGTTCCCATGGGTTACAGGGTTTCCCCCACCAGACCTTCCTTGTCACTGAGGGTCCAAGTAGACTAGGATGGATAACTTTATCTCTTAAGCCTACCAATTCTAAGTTTAGAGCAAGGTGCTTATGATTCCACTTGACCTTAAAGATATTTTTCTGCAAGGTGACCTAATTTGAAGAATGGTTGATCCCACAAGGTGGGTCAACTTCACCTGTTTGTCCTTTGAGATTATTAGGTCCCAACTTTTTAAGATTCAAGTGGATATTTAGAGCATGATTTTAGGGTTTGCATGCTTAGGTCAACTCAAACAAGGCTTGGGACACACACAAGTTGGGAGAATATATTCTTGATTAAGCAAGTGGAATCCTCAACCTTAGAATAAAAATCATATTTTGGCTCTAATTGATCCAATTATTTCCGTCCAAATTTGGTACCTAGGGCTCAAGCAAGAAGGTGATAGCCCTAGATACCTTAAGCCCTAAGTAGGTATAGAAATCAAGGTTAGAGTTTGTCTACAAAAGAATCAACTTAGGCAACTTGTGAGGATTGATTCTAAGAATGAAAAGCAAGTTGTCTCTAATTGATTTTCTTCCCTTTTTTTCTCTCTTCTCAAAATTAAAGACTTTTAAGGAAAAAGGGATGGAGTTTACCTGCCCTGGAGTGTTTGGTGCGTGCCTAACTCTCCTTGATTGGATTACCCACCTAAACAAATCACAACAAAATAGATAGGGCAAGTTAGTATCAAATCACATATTGCAATCCAAATATCAAATTGTGCATTGCTCCCCGGCAATGGTGCCAAAATGTTTGCATACTAAATCGAGGTTTTAAAACCACTTCATTGCAATATAGCTGAAAATAGCGCATGAACAAATATAATTTATAACTTGAATATAAATCCGAGGTCGAACACAAGGAGCAAGTGTTGTAATTAATATCAAGATCATAATTTAAGCATAAGATAACAATATTTAATGAGAAATTCCAGCAATAAGAATGTATAAATAATAGAAAATGTCAATAGTGTAAAAAGATTAGGGCAAAATGGTGATTTGAAGCACCAATTACCCTAATTACAATAATAGCAAAAAATATCAACAGTATCAACCAAATTTAATCCACACAAGCCAAGTGCACAGTGCACTTTGTCAGACATATCAGATGATGGAGATTTCAATTTAAACTCTTCTTTGCTATAGTGCCAAGAGGGCACTCTTCTTCTTCCTTTCCTTTCTCTCCTCAAGGGAAGGCACAACACAGAGGCACAGTTGCCTCATAGAGACCAAGTGTTGAGAGGGGTTCACTGAAGTGAAAACTCCCCCTCTTTCTCTTTTTCTCTTCACGCCCACCTAATCGGATCAATAAGCAAGTAAACGGATTCTGGCCAGACCCATGTGGTGTGACCGTGGGCGAGGCTTTCGTATACGTGTACATGGGCAGGGACCTCACCCCCTGTGCATGTTAAGGCGAACAGCCGCTATCAGAAAATCAACTTAAGTGTGGTCGGGGCTTCTTCACTCTATGAGGTGGGACTATCCCACGTAGCTTCGTCGCATTGTAGCAGCTGCTGAAGATGCTTCTGATTGAGGTCAAAGGGAAGGCTACGAAGTCCAATTGAATGCCTGGAGCGCTTCTTGGGAGTCAGCTGCAACACTTGGAGGTGGAATTTGGAGGGGTTGCAGCCGGAGGATTGCAGCTAACGTTGGAGAACTCAGGGGCTATGGCGGAGGTCCGACGATCACCTGAAAAGTAGAAAACGACCTCGCGGCCACATAAAATATGCTCAGGATGATCACCTGAGGATGGAGAACGTGACAGTGGTCTTGGTAGTGTGCGTGAGTGAGTGAGGAGGTCGAATGATAGCGGACTGTGAACGTGATGGTGGAGGTGTTTTGTAGGCAATTAGGGCAAGCAAACCCCTCAATTTCTTAAGTGATTTTGTTCACGTGGATTAGGAGAAGCTTTTAGTAGTGGCGGCAGTCGATTTGGTGGAGTGTAGCTAGCTATCGAGGTCACCAGAGGTATGCCGGAGACAATGGAGACAACGACGGAGTGGGCGAGTCGAAGGTCGAAGCCGAAGTTTGGAAGTTGGGAGGGAATTAATAGATGATAAGGGGTCAAAGAGAAGGTGGAGGAAATGTCGGCTGTGATAGGCCAGCACCAGAGAAGGAGAAGGCTCCGGTGAGGGAGATTGGAGAGGATGACGAAGGATGGAGATGCCTGCTGGTATTGCAAGGTAGGGAAGAACATGAGAAAGATGATCTCACCACCTATTGTACGTGGCGATGGGCAAGGAAGGCAAAGGAAGGAAATCGGAGCAAACTTCGAAGCAAGCCAGAGAGGGAGAAGAGAAGATGACTTGGGCCTAAAAAGTTGCTGAAGAAGAAGGGATGCCAAGGAGGTCTTTTATAGTCCAAAGAGTGAGCTTCAAAGCTTGGAAACTAAGATTTGAAAGCTCAAAAATCATGGAATAGGTTTAGGATTTCCAAGAGTTTGCATGAACTCTTGGATGAGATTTGAAAGGTAAGACCTACCTCAGATTGAAGTGTAACTCCTCAAGAATCTTCCTTCCAAATTTAGAAGGATTCATCATGAAATCAAGGAGAATCTCTTGATTGATGGTCGACGATTCTTGGGTTCACACAATAATGGCAACAGGGGCATTTCTGTGAAGAAGATGAAGAAGTTAGGGGGGTTTTCATAATAATTTCAAAAGCTGAGAGGTTATTTGAGAGAATAAGAGTCAGACTTGGACTAAAATGCAAAATAGGTTGAAATAATCTCAGATTGGGCTCAAATTTTGATAAAAACTTAATTTCAACCCAAGAAATCCAATGGTGAAGTTGGATTTTAGTTTTGACCTCGTTTGATTGGGTAATTTATGTAGAAATCTAAAATAGAGCAATAGTTTGCCGTTGACTGTATTTTGGGTCAAAACGAGTTCTGATGGTCAATTCAAAGATGCTAAACCCTAGAAAATATTTTTCTATAAATTTTAGAGGGTTTATGTGAATTTTTTATTTACCATAACCTCAATTAATTAAGCGAGTCTGTTTTTAGGGTTTCAGATGTCCATTAATTCTTGAAATGTGTGAAAATCCATTTCTATCTGCATGGACCCACTTATTAGGCATTAATGACTAAATGACCTTTAATAAACCCCTGGCATATCCCGTGGTTATTCTATATTTGTGATAAGATGGTAAAATTGCATAAATAACCTATTTTCATATTTTCTTCTCAAAACAATTCATCCTACTCAAGAGACCTTCTGACTGATACGTAGGAGCTTTTATTAACTTTATAAGACCAAATTGAGCTAGTTATGGCTCATGATGGTGTTCCCATCATACCCCCATGCCTAGCTTTTGCTAGTCCCTTAGCAAAATTCTATGAATCAAACCAGTTTTCTAGGTCGGATGTAACCGTCAGGATGCCCTACTAAGCTACATCTCTAGGAATCAGATTTTAATAACAATAATAAGCCTAGAGGTACTCAAGTACCAGCAGAGATCCAGACCTAACTAGCTTTTGCCTCAGTCTATCGCAAAGGTTTCTAGGGTCCGTAGGAACTAACGTAAGGTTCATTGTACCCAGCGGTTAAAGCACCCATTCTTGAAACATGGTTAGTCTAAGTTTAGTTTGCCAGTGCATTTTGTAGGAGAGAGATATAGAAGGAGAATTTTATTTGTCAAGAGCTTTCTCTCTCTTTTTCTTTTCTTTATATTTTTCCTTAGATCCATCTTCAAATTGGCCCTGAACATGGTCTGTATCAGATTCCTTGTCCCCATCATCAATCCTCGCAGGGTCTCTAGCAATCGATGCTTCGAGATAGCACCACCCATGGCAATCCATAGAACCTTGGCTTTCAAGATTTCAGGATAATCCCGCTGATGGCATTCTGTAGCTATATCCAGACCCTGGTAATCAACATTTCGTGATAATGTTGCCCATGGTAGCTGAACCAACACAAGGTGCTTACATGCCCCCAGTAGGATATTTAGATATCCTAGGAGACAAGCACCCAAGAAACAATATGTTATTGCGCATCTTCAAGTGGAATTTTCCGCCTCTTCGCACTGGGAACTCGTCCAAATCAATTTGTGTTTTTGAGCCACTCCTAATCTAGATCTTAGGACCATTTTCAGAACAAAAGAAATGCCTTTTGGCATGATTTCATTATTTAAAGTGCACTGAACAAGATTGTGTGTGGTTTTAGCGTGCTTAAGTTACCGAGTCCCGCAAATCAGAGGTCAGTTGATGAGGCTGAATACTACCTAAGCCTTAGACCTAATACATAAGCTTCGCATTTTCCCCAACCTCTTAAGGACTAATCAAGATCTTGACAAGTACATGTGTGTTTAAATCTAATTAGATCCAAGAGACCAAAGGTTGATATTTGCCACTAATCCCTTAAGTTTTAGCCATCCAGGTCTTAATTCATCATTTGATCCAACCTAGAAGTTAGGTAAGTTTCATATTACTTTGAAGAGACTCAATTTCTTTCTTTATCTTTTTGCTCCTTTCTTCTCTTTTCAATTTTTCTTCCCTCCATTCCTCATTTTTCTCAAAAATGACTTTCCTTTCTCCTCTTTTTTTTATTTTTAAAATCCTTATTGTGAATTGATTCTCATGGCATTTTGCACTTTAATACCCCCCTATGCCTACGATTTGCAATGTCTTCATTGTAAATTAGGTGGGTTTAAGTTCAACTTAGATCGTACATTAGAACAGGTTCAAAGGGTCAGTGGACAGTTCGAGATGACTGTTGCAGACGATTTCAAGCTCTAGTATGAGTATTAGAGGTGGAGTCGACTATTCTAATGGACGAACCCTAAAGTACAATATGAGTTCAGCAAAGAGATGTGTCAAAAGGGTTTCGAGTTTTTCAAGAAAAGGATGTGTTGCCTCCCGTTAAGCGCTGAGTTTAATGACATCAGCCGAGTGCAATAAGCTCAAGAAGAATGGAGATCAAAAGATACCTGACGTGCGACGGACGTGTATGTATAAATAGGTCATTGTATCTTGTGTTCGCAACGTCAATTTCAAATGTGGAAACGGAGGTGGGTCCGAGTGTCGAACAGAGGGAGGCGTGAAATCAATTTTTTCTGTCACTTAGTTGTCATTGAAATGGCGGGTTTTGCTTGTGCACGAGAAAACATGGGGGAGAAAAGAGAATACGAGAGATAGAGAGAGAGAGAGTAGGGTTAGAGTATTTATAGCATTCATGCAAATCCAGATAAGAAAAACCCAATCAAAAGAGAGAGACAATAGCTATATAAGAAATAGCATCGTTTAACATGCAGCTTGAGTTTTACAATAATAGTTAAATGCTTAAACAAAAGTAAAGTAAAGCTAGAGTAAAGGGAGAGAGAGAGAGAGAGAGGAGAAGGCAAGGAGGCCACAGCGGTGGAGGAGGGCTCCATCAGCAGCTTGTCAACTCCGGCGAGTACGAGATGTGCTAAGGGAAGCTAGGAATGGGGGAGAAGGATTACAAGTGCCTTCAATGCCTCTACATGGGTAGTTGGAGGGGGGTTATATAGGAAGAAGGGCTTTATAAATTAAGTTGGGGCTTTAACGATATCCAGGACATCGCTAAAACCACCCTAGAAATGTCGATGAAGGCCTTTGTCCGCCGGACTTCCTCACGTGCCCGTGCTTCTCCCCCACGCGCTGCGCCCGTTATGCACCTGATAAACGCCAATTTATCATCATTCTTATGCATTAAAACAAACCTAGCTCTTAGGATCTTACTCCACAAATGGGTTTTTGGGCTGCATTTAGGCATAAATTAGGTTAGGCACGCATTGCATTTTTTATTGTCTTTTTGATATGTTTTTATGAGTGTTAGGGATGAACAGATATATAGAGATCCCTAAAACCCTAACACTCAAGAAGGCAAATGGTGAAGGAGAAGCTCAGACTAGCTGGAACTCAGCTTGATCCAGCTCACCACAGCTGGAACCTAGCTCTCTTGAACTAGGGTTAGCTCATCCCAGGTCAATGCAGCTAATCTCAGCTGAATGGAAGCTCAAGAGAGTTCATATTAGCTCACCCTAGTTCAAGTCAGCTCAGATCCAGCTCAACCTAGTTGAGTCTAGCTCTTTTAGCTCCCACAAGTCCACAGGGAGCCCTAGCTAGCTCAGCTGAGTTGACTGGAGTTCACCTCAGCTCAGATCCAGCTCAACTTAGCTGAGTCTCGCTCATCTTAGCTCCCATTAGTCCACATGGAGCTCTAGCTAGCTCAGCTGAGTTGACTGGAGTTCACCCCAGTTTAGGTCCAGCTACATCCAGCTTCACACAACTCCAGCCAGCTGAAGATGACTTCATTCCAGCTCAGGAAGCTCAAGTTCAGCTCCCGGGGACTCAGCTTAGCTCAACTCAATTGAGTTAAGCTACCTCAACCAGCTTGATCCTCCTCCGGAGCACCCGACCCAGCTCACCTCAGCTCATTATGGTGGAAGCCAGGTCACTTTAGCTTGGCTTACCAGCTAGCAAAGAACTAGCAAGCTAAGCAAGCTAGAGTAGCTCCATGCTAGCCTCTTCAGTAGCTGCCAACTCCAGTTCAAGCTTAAGACTTCTCCTCCTCAGCTCCTCTCTTCAAACCTTAGCTCACATTACCTACTCCTCTACTCCATAGCTAGCTAAGCTAGCTTAGCTTAGCTTAGCTAGCATCCAACTCCATGGCCATCCACCACCTTCAACTCAACCCTAGCTAGCTCCATCAACTAAGCTCACCTAAGCTAGCTATCCTACTCCAAGCTGGCGCCACCACCATCACACCCCTTCACCCCATCACCACTACCAAAAGACACCTATTTTCCCTCCAAAATAACCTTCTAGAACCCTTCCCTTTTGGCGCCAACTTTCCCTCCAAAATTCCCTTCATCTCCACCATACACCTCTCCATAAATCCATCTCCACCATCCACCTAACCCCCCTTCTAGAAGACCCTAGGTTGGCGCCAAAATGTTGGTGTCTCTCCACCACCAAAAGCCACCAACACCACCATAACCATCCCCTTAACACCCCTTGGGTTGGCACCAATTACCCTTAGCCATAGGATCCCCAACCACCTCTATCTTCCCATCTTAGCCCTCCAATTCAAGAGTCACCTTAGCCCCCTTCCTACTCTATATAAACCCACCACCTACCACCATTTTAGAGCATCCTCCATTAGTGTATTTTTCTACCTATACCCACCTACACCTATGGCCAAGAAGAAGGAGTAGAGAAGAAGATTAAAGGGGCACATCACCAGCCACTTTGGTGCCTTCTTCTCCTCACTCTCTTCAACTTGGGCCACACCAAGGAGGAGGACTTTTCTACTTCAAGGAGGATAGCTAGGAAAAGGAGAAGGACCTATGGTGGATGTCCACCCTTGGTGAAAAGCTTAGGGCATGCCCCCTTAGGGCTTGCTTTGGAGGACATCACCTTGGCGGAGCATAGCAAGGAAGGAGTTGGAGGACTCTTTTCAAGCTCAGGAGCTACCAAGCTTGGAGGAAGAAGCCCTCTTCTTCACCATCTATCTACAGGGCTTGTGTTTTATTTTATTTATTGAAATTTTCTAGTAGTAAAAGCATTCATCTACTAGGTTTTTCTGTAACTCATTAATCTAGTTGCCTTCTTTGTAATTTTAGTTGCATTTTTAATTGCTTTGTTTTTAGCATTCTTCACTCCCTCTCCCTAATTATTCTAGGCCTCCACTTGCCTAGAGTGAGCTTAGGGAGAGGTTTTACTTGCCACTTTAGAAGTAGTGTATTGAGTTAAGTGTAAGTCACTTTCTCACCAACAATTTCGCATGTTGCCTTAATTTCAAAAACATAAAAATGATATATTGAAAAAGACCAAAAAGAAAGTTGAGATCTATTTTGTAAGCAAGAGAATTAATTTTGCAAACATTTGGCCTCCTTGGATGACCCTAGATACTCCCACTATCTAGGTTTATAAATTTAAGAGTTGATCGGTTTTGCACGTTACAATGACGTATTTTACAAACTGCGTAAAATCTGTGTCAGCATCGTCCGATCTAAGATCGGACGGTTGAGGTGATGCAAGAGCGTGCACTAAGGATTGTACTTGCGCAATGCGGGCCTCGCTCGTCATCATGCACATGAACGTCTGCACGCATCCGTTGCACCGTGTGGCTTCCATCTGCACCATTCGCTGCTGATCGGGTGGCTTGATTTAGCTGCAGCGCATGCAGAGGTCGACAAGTGAGGTGCGGAGCGGGTCGAACCCTCACCTCTCTATGTAAGGGCGAGGTGCGGACCATTGTGCTACGTGCCTTGCTTTGTCACGGCGACGAAATTGAGCACGACACAAGTTGATCATTGGATGAGAATCCAATGCTCAGGATCTGATTGAGGGCGTGTGTTGATGAGGTGCAACACGGGTGCAGGTGCATCAGATGCTGCCACATGGTCTCCTGTGGGTCGTCGATCATCAGATCAACAGCCATAACTTCTTGGGCTAGTTATGGGAGCTCCGGATGTCAGATTTAATCGATTTTGAGTCTGTTCCACTCCTTTCATCGTTCTAAATCCATCTGTGAAGTCCGATCGCTCATCTAAGGCCTGTTTTGACATGAACTTGTACAAATGGCCATTAACACTAATTATAAGAAATCTCAATGTGCAATGCAAGTAATGCTCCCATGCCCGTTTATGATGTATTATTTGTGCATGTTACCCTTAAGATAAACCCCGATTGACATAATTATTGCCACCAAATGTAGTGTTATCATACCCCCTGCTCATCCCTTGATAGTCCCTAGCAAGGTTCATCTTAGCCATTAATCTTAGTTAGAATTCAGGAATTGATTACTTAGACATTTTGTTACTTGTCAATAGGAAAAAATATACTAAGAGCCTAATCTACAGAGACTAAACAGCACCTGGGTGTCTACCAACATATGAATTGCCTGAATCCTTACTTTAAGGCATATATATATATTCTTTTTCATCTCTTCTCTTTTTTTTTTGAATTTTTGGAGTAGAGAGTGTGTTGGTAACTTTTTACAGCTACCCAACCCACCCAAAACTCGAAAAAGACTCTTAGTGCTAAGCATCTTGCTGTAAATATTATGATAGACTCACTCAATGGTAATTAGAACAGACTTCAGGTTTCTACACTCCTAGGTGATCAGAAAAAGAAAGTGCATGCCTAAAGGTGTATCTATCCAATTGGTAGCTTTCTCCCTACTTTTATTTTATTTGGGGTCAACACAAGGGTGTTTTCAGTGTATATATCCCCGGATTGCTCTACTTCCCCGCTTCTTCCTTAGGTGTTTTGAACTTTTTGTGCATTTAGTGAGCTGGGTTCCGAATAACCAGCTAATGGCTGTTACCCACGACCACTTGCCAGCCATACTCTTCCGGCAAAGTGTGGCTTATTTATTTTTTTTATTTTTCTTCTTTTTCTATTTTTTTTCTATTTCTCTTTTTTTTTTCTTTTGTTGTTTAGTAGGTGGCTTCCCTGATCTCATATTTACATAGAGGCAAATAAGAAGAAAGTGGTCCTGTGGTTGGGCTCTGGACAACCAGCCAATGGGCTATTACCCATGACAACTTGCCCGCCATACCACCTTAGAAGATTTATTAGCTACCCAATTTCTATTAGAATCTCCAAGAAGTGAATCAGTGCACAAATGTGTGCAGATGCTTAGACTAAAAGTCCCTCTGAGTCAGAGAGTGGGTTGATAAGTCATATACTTATCACCCTACTTTATTGGTGAATTATAGTGAATTAAGGTTGCAAGGATTCGAGGCTAAATCCATATTTTAAAGGACACCAGGGCTGATTGAGCCTGAAGGCCTGAAAAGTCTAAGTGTTCATGTTCTTTTCGTATTATTTCCCACTATTGATAAGTTCCTAATGCCTAAGTTTTACTTCCCAAATTCATCATCATATTTTTCTATTCTATTCAGACTGATAAAATGAACTCAGAATGTGCAAATTACCACCCCCCCATGCTTAAGTTGGACAATGTCTTCATTGACAAATAAATGGATGCAAAATGGCTCAGAAAGAAATCACTTGAGTGATTCCATGTACCTAATCAGTCTGAATCTTCTGGGTTGCCTCCCAAGAAGTGCTAAGTTTAATGCCTCCAGCTAGGCGATGCTTCATGTCAACCTTCAATGAAGGTGACAACCTCCTTTGGGGGAACCTAGGCAAGGTAATGCTTTAATCTCTAACCGTTTACCGTGAAGGTGTGCCCAATGTTTGGATCTGCAATTTCAACTGCCCCACTGGAAAAAGGTTTGACCACCCGAAATGGTCCTATCCACTTGGATCTGAGCTTCTCGGGAAAAAGTTTAGGTCAGGCATTAAAAAGCCAAGCTTGCTGGTTAGGCTCGAAGGTCTTTCTATGGATGAGCCGGTCGTGGACGACTTTCATCTTTTCCTTGTAAAGTTGACTGTTCTCAAATGCATCTCAACGAATTTCCACAAGCTCGAAGAGTTGAAGCGTCCTCTGTGCACCGGCTAACCGAGAGTCCATGTTACATTGCTTAACAGCCCAATAAGCCCGATGTTCCAATTCGACCGGAAGGTGGCAAGCTTTGCCAAAGACCAAGCGATACAGTGACATGCCTGTCGGGGTCTTAAAAGCAGTCCTGTATGCCCACAGGGCATCATCCAATCATGTGGGCTAATCCTTCCTATCAGGTCTCACAATCTTTTACAAAATGTTCTTAATCTGCCTATTGGAGACCTCAGTCTACCCATTGGTTTCCGGATGATACGGGGTGGCAATGCAGTGAGTAATCCCATATTTTTTGAGTAGGGCACGGAACTGGGCATGGATAAAGTGACTTCCACCACCACTGTTCATGGCCTTCGGTATTCCAAACTAAGAGAAGATGTTTCGCTTAACAAAATCCATGACAGCCTTATGGTCACATCTGCGAATGGCGACGAATTCAATCCATTTTGAGACATAGACTACCGAGACTAAGATGTACTCAAAGCCGTTGGATGGTTGGAAGGGGCCCATGAAATTGATCCCCCAAACCTCGAACATCTCAACTATCAAAATGGGCTGGAGGGGCATCATATCTTTTCTGGTCATGGTCCCTAAAGTCTGGCAGCGAGAACAAGTCATCACAAAGCTGTGTGCATCCTTGAATAGGGAAGGCTAGTAAAATCCTGACTGCAAAACGTTTGTAGCCATCTTCTTCCCCGAAAAGTGGCCACCACAAGCTTGGTCATGACAAAAGGATAGCACACTTTGAGCTTCTTCCTCCGGAATACACCTCTTGATAATTTGGTCGACACAGAGGTGAAACAGCATGGGATCATCCCAGAAATTATGTTTGGCTTCAGCCAAGAACTTATCCCGTTGCTGTCTAGACCAGCTGTGCGGGGTATGTCATACTACCAGATAGTTGACGAAGTCTGCATAATAGGGTAGTTTCCTTTCATGCACAGCCAGAAGTTGTTCATCAGGAAAGGTATTAGTCAAGGGCAAGGAGGGCCCAATGTGGTCCAGGTGGAGTCTGGACAGGTGATCGGCCACGACATTCTTGGACCTAGCTTTGTCACGAATTTCCAGGTCAAATTCCTACAAGAGCAGGATCCATCCGATGAGCCTGGGTTTAGCGTTCTTTTTGGCCAACAAATGCCGAATGGCCGAGTGGTTCATAAAAATACTCACGTGGGTTCCGAAGAGGTAAGATCGGAACTTCTCGAGTCTAAAAGCTATGGCAAACAGCTCTTTCTCTATGACTGTATAGTTCTGTTGGGCCTCATCCAATGTCTTGCTCGCGTAGTAGATCACCACGGGTTTCTTTTCTTGTCTCTGTCCTAGGACTACACCAATGGAAAAGTCTGATGCATCACACATAATTTCAAAATCCTAGGACTAGTCTGGGGGCTGTAACACAGGTGCGGTGGAGACTGATTCCCTGAGGGTGGTGTAAGCCTGGATGCAATCTGATGTCATGTGAAACAGGGCGTCGTTGGCCAGAAGGTTGGTCAAGGGTTTAGAGAGTTTGGAGAAGTCTTTAATAAACCTTCGATAGAAACCAACGTGTTCTAGGAAGGAGCGGATTTGCCGGACCGAGGTAGGTGGCAGAAGTTTGGAAATCAAATCAACCTTAGCTCGATCCACCTCAATGCCCCTATGCGTTACGATGTGCCCAAGGAAAATCCCTTCTTGAACCATGAAATGGCTTTTTTCCTAGCTCAAAACCAAGTTAACCTCTATGCATCACTTCAAGATTTTCTCCAAGTTGCTCAGACAATGGTCGAATGAGTTCCTAAACACTGAGAAATTGATGAGAACACCATCATGAGCCCTAACAAGCTCATTTTGACCCAATGAAGTCAATAAATGCTCTAACATAACCAACTGAAGGTCATAATTCATTACATAACCTTTCTGAGAAAAACACAAGAAACTAGGGTTAAAATTGTAATTTTACCAGCTTATCATAAATGTAGTACAACCATAGGTTTTTTCAAGGGCTGAATAAAGGTCAAATGGTCTTAATAAGATAACAAGTGGGTTGGATTAGATAGAGAATGGTTTGTGAGTGTTATGAGAATTAAATGAGTTTTGAAACCCTAAAAATAGACCTACTTCATTAACCAAGGTTTTGGTCAGGATAAAATTCACTTAAACCCTCTAAAAACCATGGAAAAATATTCTCTAGGGTTTAGTACCTTCAAATTGACCATCAGAACCCATCTTGACCTAAAATGGAGTCTCAGACAGATATTTACCCTAATTCAGGTTTTTTCATAAATTACCCAGCCAAACATGGTCAACACCAAAATCCAACTTTACCATTGGATTCCTTATGTCCAAATTAGGTTTGTACCAGAATTTGACCCAAGATGAGTTTACCTTGACCTAGTTTTCAAAAAGGTCATGTCTAATTACATTTCTACCCCTAACTTTCAAAAACCCTTGCATTCAACCCCCTAGCTTCTTCATCGTCTTCACAATTAGGTCCCTTCACCATTATCATGGAGGAAACCTACTCCGACAACCTTTGACAGAGACTTTCTCTTTGATTGCTTGGAGAATCTCTTCCAAAATTGGAAGGGAGATCCTTTAAGAAATTCTCTCCAGTATGAACCCATTGATGAGCTTCGATTCCCTCCCAATCTCTCATGCGAATGCATGAGAGATTTGGGTATCCTAATAGCTCCCATGTCTGGTGACCTTCCAAGCTTGGGAAGCTTGCTTCCCAAGCCCTAATCGCCCCTCAGATCCTTATTTAAAAAAGCCCAGATCCAACTGTTCTACTCAGCTTGAAATTGGGCCAGAGTCCCCCCTCTTCCTCTCTCCCTTCTGGCTGCAACACTCCATAAGCTCCGGAGGTCTCTCCTTAGCTTCTTCTTCATCCAACCACAACACCGGTGGCGGATTCACCTTCCTCACTAGCCTCTGTGTAGAGCAATACCAGCCGTCGCCGTTCCTTCCACGTCTTTGCTGCCGCCTCTCCTACGGAGGTTCGTCTTCCCCATGTCCGGCAACCACACCAGCGTGGGATTCCTTTCCCTTTTCATCCTTAGAACTAGGCCTTTAAGTTCCCTCTCTCTCATACTTTCTTCCTCTCTATTTCCCAAAACTGACCACCAACGATACTGAACACCACCATCTCCTCCATCTCCGGCAACTCCTCTGGTGAGGTGTTTCCATCGCTAGGCACCTCCATCCACCTCGCCAACCACCCTACAACATCCACCACACATCCCTGATCATTTCCCCTCACTCCATTTGCTCCATCATCCACCTAAACACCTTCCCGAACACACCCACTCACACGCACACAATTTGACCTTGGTACGCACTCGTAGTCACTCTCGCTCCACTCCACCACCCCCATCACATCTGTCGTTCTCCGATGACACTCCCTGAGCGCTCTTACATGGCTGAGAGGCCATTCTACTAATTTTACGTAATAGGCCTTGTCTGCCATTAGCGAGCAAACTCGAAGCTTTCTTGAAGCTGCCCCAAGTGCTTGCTGTCAAAGGTTGAAGTCCTAGAACATGCAGAAGTGGCTTGCGCATGGTCCCAGGTCTTCAATTATAGTTGAGAGCCTTAACAGCTGAGGCAATTTTGAAGGACGCTCCCTGCTGTGCTGTGTGGAAGGAAGGTGGGACATTTAGTCCCACCTCGGATACCAAGAGGCACTTTCAGTCGCATAAATTGAATAAGTGAATGAGGTTGTTTGCCTCTAAACACTGAGGGTGAGGTCCTCCTCCCCCTTCACTCGGACTCATCTACAACACCTCACCCATGGACTTGGTCAACTGGACTACCCGCCTGACCTGCACTCCTCACTTACCACCACACGCCAATGAGCCTGGACCTGGGTATACGCTAGGTTCGATTACCCAACCAACTGTGGCTCTGGGAGAGCGAAATTGAGAAAGAGAGAGGACAATTGCATGAGGGATGGGGGGTTTTTGCCTTGAGAAGCTTGGCTCCGACACTTAGTTGGATTCAGAAGGCAGAAAGGTTAGAGAAGAAGAAAACCTAAGGAAGAAGAAGGAAGAAGAAGAAGAAGAGAAGGATTGCAGGGCTGAAGGTAGAAGAAGAAGAAGAAGAGGGATTGCTAAGCTGAAGGCCTGATAAGAATTGGAGGAACAAAACATAGATAGAGCAGAAAGGAAGAATCAAAGAGAAAGAAAAGAAGAAAAGGAGTACTGTAGCAAGCGTCATTTAAGACGTCTGATTGCAAAATCAGACGTCTGATTTCATACTCCCACTTTTAGTAGATTTAAGTAATTATTCTATGTATTAGACTTATAATTGGTGATTCACATCACCATTATTTTGTCTAAAATTCTTTTTACTCTTCATATACTCATATGCTCTACATTCCTAATTAGTTTTTGAGTAATATTTTGTGTTCAATTTGCATTAATTGTTGAGATTAGTGTGTGAATTCCATTTGCTCCCTATGTTCCACCTCAGAACTTATTCAAGTAATAAAAATTATATTTGTTTTCAAAGCAATTTCGACTATACTACAACGCGATTATTTCGACTATACTGCAACGCGATTATTTTAAACATCAATCTTGCCTTGCAAACATAAATCATCCATAAAGACCTCCAGGTATTCACCCATTATCTCTGAAAAGATGGCTAGCATGCAACACTGAAAGGTAGCGGGTGCATTTCATAACCCGAATGGAATGTGAAGGAATGCGAATGTGCCATACAGGCAAGTGAATGTGGTCTTCTCTTGACTTCGGGAGCAATTGCAACTTGGTTGTATCCTGAGTATCCATCTAGGAAGCAAAAATATTTCTGCTCTGCCAATCATTCTAGAATCTGGTCAATGAATGACAGAGGGAAATGATCTTTCTTAGTCGACTCATTGAGCTTCTTATAATCAATGCACACCCACCATGCAGTGGTGGTGAGGGTGGGGGAGGATTCGCCACGCTCATTAGTAACAACGGTGACCCCGACTTTCTTGGGGACCACTTGATGACGTCAGTGTCAAGCCACTTGATGATTTCCTTTTTAACGACCTCCCACATATTCGGGTTTAATCGTCTCTGCATCTGAAAGGAAGGTCGAGCCCCATCTTCTAGATAGATCTTGTGGGTGCAATCGGTGGGACTAATTCCTCGCAAATTTGAGATGGTCCATCCAATGGCTACCCGATGTTCTAATAGGGTCGTGGTCAACCTGAGTTCCTGATCCTTGGTTGGATGGGCATTGATAATTATCGGGAAGGTCTGGTCAGGTCCAAGGAAGACGTACTTTAGATTTTCAGGTAGCGGTTTCAGCTCAGGTGTAGGTGGAATAACACTTGATGGGTAGGGAAAACGCAGGAGCTTATCAGCATCAATCTCCTCGAACGATGGTTGCTGATGGTGATCAGCTCTACAGAGGTCAGCGTGCATAAGCGAGGATGGGCCAGAACAGTCGTCACAAGGCTGGGTCTAATGGTCTGATACAGCACTAAGGGTGAGGCATTTCTCAACCAGAGGCTCCACAAGATCGTGCTCCTTAATCCAGTCGTAATCGAAAGACTTGGTCTCCCTGAAGATATCCAACTACATCTTCCTGTCTCCGAAGGTGATTTCCATGCATCCCGTGTCACAATCGCTGTTCGCCTTAGCCATAGCTAAGAGAGGTCTGCCCAGGATGATGGGTATGTTTTGTAGTTGTTCGGGGACTTCCATGTCGAGCACGAAGAAGTCGACTAGGAAGAAGTCCTTGACCCAAATAATTACGTCCTCGACAACCCCCTTCGAGGTCTTCACAGATCGATCAACCAATTGGATGGTCACAGGTGTGGGTGTCAATTCTTCGAATCCGAATTGGTTATATAGGGTTGTTGGGATCAGATTGATTGAAGCACTTAACTCCAGGAGTGCTCTATCAAATGTCATGTCTCCGATATTACATGATATCAGGGGTGCTCCTGGGTCTGTTCGTTTGAGGGGAAGGTTGCTCGATATCACGGAACTCGCTTGCTCTGAGAGCACAACCTTCCTAGGTGCTTGGGGTCGTGGCTTACGCTTCAGCGTATAGGCATCCTTTAGGAACTTAGCATAAGCTGGAATGTGCTTGACTGCCTCAAAGAGCGGGATATTAATCTGAACATGCTTGAAAATTTCCAAAAGCTCCTCATTTGCCACAACCGCTTTCTTTCTCTTCATCTTCTCCAAGGACCCAGGGTACGGTGTCTGGATTTGAAGTCGGTCATTCTCTAAGTCTTTGGGTGATTTCTACTCATCTTCAAATTGGGGTATTTCAGGGGGTATGGTCACTAGAGGAGTCGACCACTTGGGATCCTAGGTTTTAGTGCCTCTTCCCAAGGCCACCGCATTTGCAGAGGCATTGAGACCATGGATTGATCCTTGAGAAGAAGATGAAGAAGAAGCACCAAGCCCATGGGGTGTTTGTGGGGTAGGCTGGATCATGTGAGCCTACCCGGGATTACCTTGGAACCCTTGTGAATTGGGGCCTCTGTTAATCACATTTCACAGGTTTGACTGTGGCTAAGAAGGAAGGCATCCCTGTTGTTTAAAATCCAACAACAAGCTCAACTATCCCTTCACTAATGCCATTTCCTCCTGGTGTTTCTGGTTCATGTCAGCTATCATTTTCATCAAGGTGTCCATTTGGTTTTATGAGGGAGGGGCCGCCCTATTCGGATTATAGGGGGGGTCTAACCAGTGGACCTTGCGAATAGGAAGTCAGGTTTGGCTGATGGTTTCACCTAGGATGGTTCTGAAATTGATTGAATTTCTGGTTCGTCCAAGCAATGTGTGGGCGATTACTCCATCCAGCGTTGTAGGTGTTGGAGAAGGGGTCAAGTTTGGAATATCCTTGCATGGCCTGGACATCTTCAAAGATAGAATGTGCCAAGGGGGAGGGAAGAGAATAATCAGGGGTTGAGGGAGCAAAGGTCCCTCCCTGGAACATGGTCAGGGGTTGTTCCAAGTGCATTTGGTTTAGTGGCTGAATTAGATCGACATTGTGAGCTCCCTTTGCGAGGGAGAGAGTCTGTAGCAGGTTACTGGTCTGGTTCAATAGTTCATCTATCTTCTTATCCACCAATTCCACTTGATCCAACTTCTTGACAATGATATCCATGTCAACCATTCCAGAATTTGCTTGTACCTCATAGATCCCACCACGAGGTTGACAGGATCGACTAAACTGGGTCATGGAGGCATTGTTGGGAGAATTTTTGCTCATAGACTCAAAAAGCTCAAATGCGCTTTCCTCATCTTTGTTTAGAAAGTTTCCTTCGCATGAGGCATGGACAAAGTTCCGAAGGTTGCTGTCCAGACTGTGGTAGAAGATTTGGGCCAATTGCCACTTGGAACCTCATGGTGTGGTCATTTCCTCAATAATTCGTTAAATCTCTCTCACGCCTAATGGAATTCTTCCCCACCCTAAAGTGTAAAGGTGGTAATGGCTCTTCTGAGGGCATTGGTCTTTCCTATGGGGAAGAATTTCTTTAAGAATGCATGCCTCAGTTCCTCCCAGGTGGAGATAGGTCTTCCTAAAGTTCTAAGCCAGTGAGATGCTTTGTCTCTCAGTGAGAAGGGGAACATCTTAATCAATATAATGTCTAAGCCGATGTTCCTGGGCTTGATAGTCCGAGTGATTCGGTCAAGGTCCTCTAGGTGTTGGAAGGGATCCTCATTTGAGCTTCCATGGAAGTGGCTTTGAATCAGGCTCAGGACAGGTTTTAGGTCAAAATCATCTCCTCCTATGGGGACCCTAAGATGTTGTTCGATCCAAATAGCAGACGGATCGTAAAAGTCACGAAGGGTCCTGGGTTGTTTCTAGAATCATGGTGGATCAGGTGGAGGGTGCCCTTGCTAGTTCTGCAAAGGAGGTGGTGATTGCCCCTGCGGGTTCTGCAACCGGTGTATGGCTTGCATGATAGTATGAATCTTCTACTGCTGAAGTTGGTGGTTTGCATTAATCTGGGCTTGGATGATGGCCATCGTATCTGGTGGAGGTTGGTTCTCAACCTCATCTACTCTAGGTTCGACCATATCTCTAGCTACATCAAGTCTCTTGGGTTTCTCATCCCAAAACAAATAGCTCGGGATGAAGTGATCGTCTCTCGTGCATACACTAGAGAAGAACAGAGAAGGATGCAGAGAGAACAGATGCAAGAAGCGTGTGTGCTCAAACAAGCAGACAAGACTAGTCCTTATAGTATATTCCATAGGGGACCTAGAAATGTCAAGAGGAACGATCATGACCGTAGGCACGTAACCGCCCTTCCCAAGGCTAATTTGGCCAGGTTGATTACGAGGGGATTGTGGGGAAGGTTCTTCCTTTGGCTTGCGCCATTAGTTCCATAGACCCCACAACTGCGGTCGTTTGACACTTCCCTGCAGCCTAGTCGCCAGATTTTACGAAGGGAATGAAGGTCGAGTGCCTAGCAACCAAAATCATGCCTTTCATGACTTAAACTAGTCCTGCCTAGGGCACATCTACTCTATTTTAATGAGGTCTTAGGTCAGTGCTTGTGTTCCAGACATGTGATGAGGCATTGATTAGGCTGGTGCCTCTTAGTTATCTGATTCAAATGTGTGTCCACCTAACAAGACATGGTTTTCAAGCAAGGATTTAAGATGTAGTGTCTTTTAACATTTGTCCTTACTTTAATGTCTTTTAGGGATGAAGTGCCGTAGTGTTTTCAAACAAGTTTCAAGTGGGCATGCAAAGTTTTACACACAATGGGTGAGAGTGGATTTCCTTTAGAGTGAAGAGGCCCTAGCAAACAACCCTAGTGTTCTCATCCTATTATTCATGCAATCTACCAGGTGAGTCGATTTTAAGGTGAGTGATGCGACCCAAGTCAAGTCATGGTGGCTTTACAACCATCACTCAAAAAAGAAAAAGAACACTCCAAAGAGATTATGTCTTTAAAAATGTTAGAGTGTACTTTTTTTGTTGGGTGATGGGTTTAGGATGTGGATCAAGCAATCATTCACCACATCGATTATTCTCTGATTTTAATTTTTTTTAATTTTTTTAGGCAAGCAAACAACCATGGGTAGAGCGATACTCAAAACCTGTCCTTGCTGCATTCACTCCATCTCCACCATCTCAAGTCGCGCTCCTTCACCGCCCAGGCGTCGAGGTCCTACAACCAATCAAGTAGAGGGAGAAAATGAGTTAGACGATTTGAGTATAGATGCAAAAGGAAATTGACAAAATAAATCCATTACCTCCCTGGCAACGGCGCCAAAAACTGACGTGCAATGGATGCGTATGTCTAAATAGGTCATTGTAGCTCACATTCGCAATGTCGATTTTAAATGTGGAAATAGGGGTGGGTCCGAGTGTCGAACGCAGGGAGGCATGAAATCGGCTTTTTCTGCACTTAGTTGCCTTGGAAATGGTAGGTTTTGCTTGCACACGAGAAAATGCAAGGGAGAAAAGAGAATATGAGAGAAAGAGAGAGAGAGAGTAGGTTTAGAGTCTTTATAGCATTCATGTAAATCCAGATAAGAAAAACTCGATCAAAAGAGAGAGGCAATAGATATATAAGAAACAACATCATTCAACATGCCACTTGAGTTTTACAACAATAGCCAAATGCTTAAACAAAAGTAAAGTAAAGCTAGAGTAAAGGGAGAGAGAGAGAGGAGAAGACGAGGCGACCACGGTGGTGGAGGAGGGCTCCGTTGGAGGCTCATCAACTCTAGTAGTTCAAGATGTGCTAAGGGAAGCTAGGTATGGGGGAGAAGGATTACAAGTGTCCTCAATGCCTTTACATGGGTAGTTGCAGGGGGGTTATATAGGAAGAAGGGGTTTCTAAATTAAGTAGGGGCTTTAGCGACGCCCAGGACGTCACTAAAATCACACCGGAAATGTCAGAGAAGGCCCCCGCCCACCGAACTTCCTCGCGAGCCTATGCATCTCCCTCACACGCTGCACTTGCTATGCACCGTCCGATCAAAGATCGGATGGTTAAGGCATCGCGAGAGCGCACACTAAGGATTGCGCTTTGGTCAGGCATGTTTCGGGTGTTAGAAATCAGGCTTACGAGTAACCTGTCACCGTAGTTGCAAAACACATCGATCAGATAAAATTTATACCTAAACTCCAAGGGAGTCCCGGGTCGAACACAAGGAGGCGACGTTTACTTTACATGAAAACCGCACTTCGATTCGTTTCTTTTTGGTATTTTAGGGTTTTGTTATTTTTTTGTGTTTTTGAAATAAAAGACAAGCAGAATGAATCACAAGATAGAAATGGAACAATTATGATATATATACCAATCCAATGTCGATTACAATGAACTATAAAAGTATAAAAAGGGAGGGAGGTGAGAGGAAATCTCCCGAATCGGCTGTTCGGCAAGACGACGCCTGACGGAAGCTCGGACGAAGGAGGTGAGGAGCGGGATGACAGAGGTGAGATGCAGGAGGACATTGGGTTGAGGAAAGCTTCAGCATGGCTCCAGAATGGAGGTGGGAGGACAACTCCAAGGCGACCTATGAAGGGAGATGGGAAGATGGAGGAATATTTTGTGGGGCAGAGGTTCGCTACACTAATAAGTGCCTTGGGAGCTTGAGAACAAGCTCTAATGGAGCGTTGGTAGGCTTGCTAGAGCTTGGGAGTAGGTGGGAGTATAGTAGGTAGAGATGGCTTAGAAGGGAGGGGGTGTAGGTAAAGGCATTGAAGCCATGAAATGCACGAATGATGTATGGGATTTGTTGGTAGGCATTTATAGTTGCATTTATAGTGGAGGAGAAGAGGCAAAAATAGGTATGGGATCATTAATGACATCTAGGCCGTCGCTGGAAGCGTCGCTGTAGGCAGCTCATGCCTACTGGTGCCCATAGCTGGCTTTGCTGGCATGCAATGAATTACCAACGGCTGTAAGCATCACTGTAAGTCTAGCTCATGCGTCGCTGTAGGTCCAGCTAACACATAACTAGCGCTACTCCCCTGCCTTGCTGCGAGCGTGCACGCCCACGTGCTGGCGATGCACTAGCGCTATGCTATGCGCATGCACGCTTGCGCACGTGCGCACAACCGCACTGCTACACACATGCGGTGCTGCGTGCGTGCACTGGCAGCCTGGGCTGCGCCACGTGGCGCAGTTTGGGCCTTCCATCTTCTTCTTGTTGTAGGGGCTGCTATAGAGGTCGAATTGAGTCAATTTTTGCATCGTTAGGATGCGATCGTCGACTCAAAACCATCCGCGCAATTGAATTTATCATTTGAAGCTCTGAATTATGTCTTTTAGTCCCTTGGCTATTGATCTTCCTCAGACTGCATATGGTGCTACGGGACTCCGATCGAGGCGATTTTAGAGGTGTTGTACTCCGATCGTCATCTTGATTAGATCTGTACGGTCGGATCTTCAAACGAAGGCTCCAAAATAAATATTCTTCTCTCCTAACCACAAAAAGGATGCAATTAACCTAAATTATATACAACTACTCTAAATGCAGAATGATGCATGCTATGCAATATTTATGACATGAACTACAAATCTAAGCCTAGGAACATGCATGAATAGCCATTTTACCCTCAATAAATATGTTTACATCATACCCCCATGCCTATCTTTTGCTAGTCCCTATCAAAATTAAACTATATGCTATGTATAAAAGTAGAACTAGGATTAGATCACTTAAGCCTAAGTTGTTTATTAACAATAGAAAATTTCAACTAAGGTCCTAAACTATGAAAACTCAACAGCACCTAGGTGCCTGCCAAAATGCAGACCGCCCAAGTCCTCGCCTTATTTGAAAAGGGAAGATACATTTTTTTATTATTTTTCTTATTTTCTAATTTTTTTGTACTTTTGGAGTTTGAGAGTTCCGAGATAACTTTCTAAGGCTACCCAACCCACCCAAGACTCGAGAAGGACTCTAAGTACTCAGCATCTTTGTGAAAAAGTGATAGACTCACAAAATGGCCATTAAGACGGACTTCGGTTTTCTACTACCCTAGGTGACCTTGACTAAAGGTTTATCTTTACGATCGGTAGCTTTCTCCCAACCTTTTTTCATGGGGTCAACACAAGAGCGAACCCAATGTATATCTCCCCAATTTATTCTACTTCCCCGCTTCTTCCCTAAGTATTTTGGGAATTGTTGTGCATTTTTTTGTGAACTAGGTTTTAGACAACCGGCCGATAAGCTGTTACCACCGATAACTTTCCAACCATACTCGTGCGGTGAAGTGTGATTTTATTTTTATTTTTTTATTTTTTATTTTCTCCTTTTTTTATTTTTTCCTTTTCTTTTTGAGTGTTTCTCTTTTCGTTTTCTATGTAGGTGGCTTCCCTAATCCAAGATTTACCTAAAGGCAGTACAACAAAAATGGTCTTGTGGCTGGACTCTGGACAACCAGATGATTAGCTATTACCACCAACAACTTGCCAGCCATACCACCCACGTTGGTCCATTATCTACCCAATTTCCGTAAAAACTGCTAGAAAGTGAGTCTGTGCAAAAAAATGTCTGTAGATGCTTAGGCTTAAAGTCCCCACAAATCAGAGGGTAGGTTGACAAGTCGCATACTTATCATCCCAAATTATTTACCAAATTAAAATTAATTTTAATTGGCGAGGACTCGAGACTAAGTCCACATTCGAGTGGACACGCGGGCTAATTAAGCCTAAAGATCTGAAGAGTCTAAGTGTTTAGGTCCTCTTGTATCATTTCCTAAAGTTAATAACTTCCAAATGCCTAAGTTCTCTTTTCCAAATTTCTTTCTTTTTTTATTTTTTTTTAATTTTCATTTTTTTTTTAATTTTATAAGAAACTAAAAGAAATTCTACAGAGTTAACATAATGATTTCAAGAATCTATTATCCACCCCCCCATGCCTAAATGATACAATGTCCTCATTGTAAAAATAAAAACATGAAAAGGGCGAAGTAATAGAATATCACCTGAACATCGTGAGGAATCCGGTCAGCTCCACAGAGAATGTGAAATATAAACACATGCTAAATTTAATGGCTTCAGCTAGGCATAAAATACATACAAGGAAGAAATTGAGAATTCACAAGTGCGGGTCAGAATCAAAAGAAAAATATTGATCCTGGAACCCGCCAACAGAATATGTCCACAGATGTGGACCAGATTATGGTGCAGACCCATGCCCCAAGGTCGAGTGGTTCTCAGGTTCTGGATGAAAATCACCCAGAATCGAAGGTTGCTGTGTTTGCAGGGCCAGGCCTGCGGTTTAGTGGAGTGCAACCCAAGACCAAAGTGTCGGACAACCGGCAAAGATGGTTCAATAGGCGCAATTCTCCACTTAACATCTAGCTCCGAAAAGTAATCAGTTATTTCGAGCTTGGGTTGCACGTGAAAGATATCGTAAGGGTCCTGGTAGAAAGTAGGTGATTTTAGGTCAATAGGTACCCTTAGATCCAAAATCAAACTTCCCTCAGAATTAGCCTCCCAAATTTTTATTTCAACAATTCTATCCTCCAACATCAAGGGCTCAGGCTTCGGGACCTCTAGCATATCATTCACCCCATAAGATTCTCCCAAGTCTAGAAATCGTGGCTGACTCAAGATTGACTTGGGTACAATGATTTCCAAATCAAAATCAATCCGTTTGGGGTATGGTTGAGGAATGGGGCTATTGATTGAATCTTCTAGTAAATGAGGATTCGAATCCTCCAACTTAGCCCCAACCGAATCCAAATCTTCAATAATTGGGCTATCAACTGGTTCGTCAAATTCCTCAAGCCCATTTGTCTCACTAAAATCCTCTTCCTTAAGTTCAAGTGAGACTTCACCAAAAGATTCTTCACCCTCAGAGTCAAAGAATCCATGATCCTCATTTATATATGTCTCAAAATCATATGTCATTTCATGGTCTGTGGAGACATATTTTTCCTCGCTCCCTGGTTCGGGGATCTCGGGTGAATTAATCAGTTCATCCTCAAATGGTTGCTCTAGCCCAACTTGGTCATCCCCAGTCTCAGAAAATGTATCCCCCCCAATAGGCGCCTGAGCGGGTTCAGACATTGGCTCTCCTGAAGGGGGTTCATCTTGAGAATCATCCTAAGATTTGACTAGTGCAACCATAAATTTCATCCTTAACCTCGACAACTTCCCAAGTAGAAACTCACGTAGGTCCCTATCCTTAACACGTTGGAGCAAATCCAATAGAGAACTATTAAGTTCATCAATCATTTTGATCATAGGCTCCAGTGCTCCAGTGCATGGTGTTGGTTGGGCTTCTAAAGATTTTATGGTGTTCCTCAAATTAGCCAACACTCTATCTTGGATCAGATTCACCTGAACTGACTGGTTCGATTCAAGTTTGGGTGGGTTTGGGTTGAATCTAGGAAAGTCAAGATGTCAAGGTTCTTGAGTCCCTCCCTGAAAGTAGGTCATTCTAGGTTGTTCAAAGGATGGTGGCGACCTATATTTAGTGGAATACTAGGGACGGTTGCTGTTATAATCAAGATATCCTTCCTGATTGTAGATCGGGTTGGTTTGGTCATCAAAGGATGGAGATCCATAATCATTATAGCTCTGGGAAGGAAAATAATCATAGTCTTGTTGTCCAGTGTTAGGCCTTGGACATTGAGGTCCGGATTCATATCTCCAATCAAAGTCATCCCAGTTAGTGGATGGGTAATTTCAAGTCAAGTCGGGATAGTAATCATCTTGGGGATAAGAGGTGGTAAAAGGATAGGACGTGAAATGTGTGTAGGATATGGAAGGGTACATGGTGAAGCAAGGAGGGAAATCAAAAGAGAAAGGAGCCCTGCAATACAAAATTACAAGCCTGTCCTAAGTTTGGGTAGCCTAAAGGTCTACAGACACTCAGAATCCACCATAAGATTATAGATGATTTACTCTACTTATGTCCAGGCAATCCAACCAGTTAGAAGGAGGGACTGGGGAGAAGGTTCTTCCTTTGGCTTGCACCTCCGGTTCCTAGTGTACCCCTTAGCCGTGGTCGTTTGATGCTACTCCCCTTGCTAGACATTAGATTGACTAGTATAAGTAGGTTAATCATGAACAATCTCAATCTAGATCTCGACGGGCGAACCAGCCCTTAGGACCAACATCTAATCAATTTTAGTTAGGCTTGGGACAATGGTGCTTCAGGAATGTAACGGGCCCTTAACGGGTTGTGCCCTTAATGATTGACGAGAACATGTGAATGTGCACAACCAAGAGGTTTTCAAGCAAGATTATTAATGATGAGGTGAGTTTTAGGGTTCGAATCTTGCTTAATAGCTTTTAGGATTCAAATATTAGGTGTTTTCAACCAAGTTTTGTGAGGTAAACCAAGTTTGTTGTTGAAAGAATGTGTTTAAGTATTTTCCTTTAGAAATCAAGAAAAATATGGAGTGCCTGGCTTGACCTAATTATTGAATCCTATGGGGCAGCTTGAAAATGAACCTCTTTTAGTTTAGGTGGTGCGGTCCAAACAATTCAATCAATTGGCTCAAATGCACCACCGATTAAGGCACACAAAAAGGTGGTTAACCCAATATGATTTCTACTCTTTTATGTGTTGAATTCGTGTACCGGGTCCATAGGTCGGAAGCTCGATTGAGTAGATGAAAATCAAGTCCGATTATGTGCCTTAAATGTGGGTGTATAGAGTGTGTAAATTGATTCATCCCATAGAAAATATCTTTTTGTTTTTGTTTATTTTTTATAAGATGTGGGTGAGATGGGTGAAGGTGGCAAACAAGTCAAACAAAGTCTATCCTTGGGTTTATGCAAACACCTAAGTAGATTAGGTTTTGGTTATGATTGTGGCAAAATGAACTAGTGGGAGGGGAATGTGGGGGACACTTACAGAGTACTCCACCAGCAGTTTACTCTGATCTGCCACACTTGGATCTCCATGCTAGGGTACCTGCAAGACAGTAGATCAAAGACAAGTAGGGTTAGTGCTATGTAAATGCAAAGAAATGCAATAAACAGTAAAGTAAATTCCGTTGCCTCCCCGGCAATGATGCCAAAATGGTCGGGCGTGTTTCATGTGTTAGAAATCGGGGTTACGAGTAACCCATCGCCGTAGTTGCAAAACATGTCGATCAGATAAAATTTATACCGAAACTCTAAGGGAGTCCCAGGTCGAACACAGGGAGGCGATGTTTACTTTACGTGAAAACCACGCTTTGATTCGTTTCTTTTTGGTATTTTAGGGTTTTGTTATCTTTTTGTGTTTTTGAAATAAAAGACAAGCAGAATGAATCACAAGATAGAAATGGAACAAATACGATTTATATACCAATCCAATGTCGATTACAATGAACCACAAAAGCATAAAAAAAGAGGGAGGTGAGAGGAAATCTCCCGAATCGACTATTCGGCGAGACGGCAATGCCTGACGGAAGCTTGGCTAAAGGAGGTGAGGAGTGGGATGACAAAGGTGAGATGTAGGAGGATGTTGGGTTGAGGAAAGCTTCGGCGTGGCTCTGGAATGGAGGTGAGAAGACGGAGGTGATCTGCTATCGAAATGGAGGTAGGAGGATAGCTCCAAGGCGACCTATGATGGGAGATGGGAAGATGGAGGAATATTTGGTGGGGCAGAGGTTCACTACACTAATAAGTGCCTTAGGGGCTTGAGAACAAGCTCTAATGGGGCGTTGGTAGGCTTGCTAGAGCTTGGGAGTAGGTGGGAGTAGAGTAGGTAGAGATGGCTTGGAAGGGAAGGAGTGTATGTCCTTTTATAGTGGAGGAGAAGAGGCAAAAATAGGTATGGGATCATTAATGACATCCAGGCCATCACTTGAAGCATCGCTGTAGGCAACTCATGCCTGCTAGGGCCCACAGCTGGCTTTGCTGGAATGCGATGAATTACAGATGGCGGTAAGCATTGCTGTAAGTCCAACTCATGCATTACTGTAGGTCCAGCTAATGCATAGCTGGCACTGCTCCACCGCCTTCCTGCGCACGCGCATGTGCCTACGCACTGGTGCGGCGCTAGCGCTGCACACGTGTGGTGCTATGTGCATGCACTGGTGGCCTGAGTTGCGCCACGTGGCGCAGTTTGGGCCATCCATCTTCATCTTGTTGTAGGGGTTGCTACAGAGGTTAGATTGAGTTGCTTTTCGCACCATTAGGCAGTAATTGTCTATCCGAATCCAACCACGCGATTAGATTTATCATTTGAAGCTCCAAATTATGTCTCTAATAAACACTAGTTTATCATTATTCTTATGCATTAAAAAAAACCTAGCTCTTAGGATTTTACTCTGCAAATGGGTTTTTGGGCTGCATTTAGGCGTAAATTAGGTTAGCCATGCATTGGATTTTTTATTATCTTTTTGATATGTTTTTGTGAGTGTTAGGGATGAACAGATATACAGATCCCTAAAACCGTAGCACTCAAGAACACAAATGGTGAAGGAGAAGCTTAGACTAGCTGGAACTCAGCTTGATCCAGCTCACCACAACTGGAACCTAGCTCACTTGAACTAGGGTTAGCTCATCCCAGCTCCATTCAGCTAATCTCAGCTGAATGGCAGCTCAAGAGAGTTCATCTTAGCTCACCCTAGCTCAAGTCAGCTCAGATCCAACTCAACCTAGTTGAGTCTAGCTCATTTTAGCACCCACAAGTTCACAGGGAGCTCTAGCTAGCTCAGCTAAGTTGACTAAAGTTCACCCCAACTCAGATCCAGCTCCACTCAACTCCAGCCAGCTGAAGAAGAACTCATCCCAGCTCAGGAAGCTCAAGTCCAGCTCCCGGGGACTCAGCTTAGCTTAACTCAATTGAGCTAAGCTACCTTAGCTACCTCAACTAGCTTGATCCTCCCTGGGAGCACCAGACCCAGCTCACCTCAGCTCATTATGCTAGAAGCCAGCTCACTTTAGCTTGGCTTTGCAGCTAGCAAAGAACTAGCAAGCTAAGCCAGCTAGAGTAGCTCAATGCCAGCCTCTTCAGCAGCTGCCAACTCCAGTTCCAGCTCCAGACTTCTCCTCCTCAGCTCCTCTCTTCAAACCCTAGCTCGAATACCTCTTCCTCTACTCCATAGCTAGCTAAGCTAGCTTAGCTTAGCTTAGCTTAGCTAGCAACCAGCTCCTTGGACATCCACCACCTTCAACTCAACCCTAGCTAGCTCCACCAACTTAAGCCCTACCTAAGCTAGCTATCCTACTCATTTTGGCACCACCTCTTCACCACCTTTCACCCCTCAACTAACCACCAAAAGACACCAAAAGTTGGCACCAAAACAAACCCTAACCACCTCCCTTTTGGCACCAACTTTCAGCCCCTTTATCCACCCTACACCTACCCACATAACCCATCCTAGCCATCCACATACCCCCCTTCAAGAACCCTAAGGTGGTGCCACCTAATGGCCTTCTAGAAGGCCCATTTTGGTGCCAATTCTGAAGGGCACCAAAGCCTTAACTGCCCCCCTTAGCACCCCTTAGGTGGCGCCACTTATCCTTAGCCCTAGGATCCCCAACTACCCCCCATATCCTATCCTAGCCATCCATTCCAAGAGCCACCTATGCCCCCCTTCCTACACTATATATACCCACCTAACTTCCCACATTTTCTTTATCCTCCATTAGTGTTTACTTCCACCTACATCCACCTATACCTACGGCCAAGGAGAAGGAGTAGAGAAGAAGATTAAGGAGGCACATCACCAGCCCCTTTGGTGCCTTCTTCTCCCCACTCTCTTCAACTTAGGCCACACCAAGGAGGAGGACTTTTCTACTTCAAGGAGGATGGCTAGGCAAAGGAGAAGGACCTAGGGTGGACATCCACCCTTAGAGAAAGGCTTACGGCATGCCCCCTTAGGGCTTGCTTTGGAGGACATCGCCTTGGCAGAGCATAGCAAGGAAGGAGTTGGAGGACTCTTTTCAAGATCGGGAGCTACCAAGCTTGGAGCAAGAAGCCCTCTTCTTCACCATCTATCTAGAGGATTTGTATTTTATTTTATTTATTGCAATTCTCTATTAGTAGAAGCATTCATCTACTAGGTTTTTCTGTAAAACACTTTCTCATTAACCTAGTTGCCTTCTTTGAAATTTCTTTTAGTTGCATTTTGATTATTGTGATTCTAGCAATCTTCACTCCCTCTCCCTAATTACTCTAGGCCTCCACATGCCTAGAGTGAGCTTAGGAACTGGAATTACTTGTCACTTTGGTGTTAGCTTAGTAATCGTAGTTGTTATTTACTTTTTCGCCAACAACTCGTGTTTTCTCTCGTTATTTCAAAATCCTAAAAAAAAGATATAGTTGAAAAGACCAAAAAGAAAGGTGATTTCTATTTCCACGCAAGAGACATGAATTTTACAAACATATTGCCTCCTTGGACGACCCTAGATACCCACTATCTAGGTTTATAAATTTAAGAGTTGATCGGTTTTGCACGTTACAACGACGTATTTTACAAACCGTGTAAAATCCGCATTAGTCTCCTGGTCCCTTGGCTATTCATCTTCCTTGAACTGCATATGGTTCTACAGGACTCCAATCAAGGCGATTTTAGAGGCGTTGGACTTTGATCGTCGTCTTGATCATATCTGTACGGTCAGATCGTCAATCCGAGGCTCCGAAATAAATATCCTTCTCTCCTAACCACAAAAAGGACACAATTAACCTAAATTATATACTACTCTAAATGCATAATGATGCATGCTATGCAATATTTATAACATGAAATGCAAATCTAAGCCTAGGAACATGCATGAATAGGCATTTTACTCTCAATAAATGTGTTTACATCACACTTGCACAAAGCCCCTCGCCCGTCATCGCGAGCGTCAATGTCAGCGTGCATCCATTGCGCTGTGTGGCTTCCATCTGTGCTGTTCGTTGCTGATCGGGCGGCTTGATTTAGCCACGGTGCATGCAGAGGTCGATGAGTGAGGCATGGGGTGGGTCGAACCCTCACCTCTCTGTGCAAGGGCAAGGCACGGACCACTATGCTGCGTGCCTCGCTTTGTCGCAGTGACAAAATCAGGCGCGACACGGGTCGACCATTGGATGAGAAACCAACGGCCAGGATCTGATCGAGGGTGCGTGTTGATGAGGTGCGCCGCGAGTGCGAGCGCATCAGAAGCTGCCACAGCCATCAGATCAACGGCAAGAAATTCTTGGGCTAGTTGCGGGAGCTTCGCATGTCGAATTTTATCGATTTTGAGTCTGTTGGACTCCGTTCATCATTCTAAATCCATCCATGCGGTCCGATCGCTCATCTGAGGTCTGTGTTAACATGAACTTGTACAAATCGCCATTAACACTAATTATAAGCAATCTCAATGTGCAATGCATGTAATGCTCCCATGCCTATTTATGATGTGTTATTTGTGCATGTTACCCTTAAGATAAACCCCGAATGACAGAATTATTGCCACCAAATGTAGAGTTATGAATACCTCAGCCAAGTTCGTATCAGTGAGTTCAATGAACGCCTTAAGTCGCTAGCCATTCACGATGAAATGTTCTGAATCAAGGATGGGTTGATTGATTTCGACAGCTCCATTTCCAAAGATTCGTCTCACAAAGAATGGTCCAATCCATTTGTATCTGAGTTTTCCTGGGAAAAGTTTTAGCTTGTCATCAGTGAGTAGGACCTTTTGAACAGAATGGAAAGTTTTTCTAGAAATGTGTTTGTCATTAAAAGCCTTCTCCCACTCTTTGTAAATTCGTGAGTTCTCATACACGTCATTGCCTAGTTCCTCGATCTCGGTCATTTGAAGCTAATGATGGGTTCTAGGCTTAAGCAGACCTAGATTGCACTTCCATACTACCCAATAGGCTTTGTGCTACATCTCAACGGGGAGGTGACATGCCTTCCCGTATACCAATCTGAATGAAGACATACCTAATTGGGTTTTGTGGGCAGTCCTATAAGCCCACAAAGCTTCCGAAAGTTGGGTCGGTCAATCCTTCCTGTCAGGCCGAACAGTGTGTTTGTAGCGGAAAACTACGCGATCGAAGTTGGATTTGAAAAATCCATCGTTGTAGTTCGATTTTCAAAGAAATCCGTCAACAGATAAATTTATACTGAAACTCTAAGAATTCTAGGTCGAACATAGGGAGGCGGATGTTTGATTCAAAATCGTGTTTGTTTAATTGACACGAAGTAGATTAGCTAGTCAAATTGAATCTAAACTAACTATCTATTTAAAGAATAAAGAATAGAAGACAGAGAAAGAATATTACAAATAAAGACAAAAGAGAGGTAGAACAAACATGGATTTCATTATCACAAGATGATATCCATTACAATTACAATACTCACTACGCTAAAAAGTAGGAAATCTACACCAGAAAGTGGGAAATCTACACTAGAAAGTGGTAAAAGAGAAGGTAGAGAGAAGTTATCCTCCTTGATGGCTGCTTGGAGGATGAGCCAGACTGGGCGATGCCTAGAAGACGGAGGACAAAATGGGAAGGAGAATGAAGTGGGAAAAATTGGGGGGAGAAGCTGGACATCGTCGTCGTGGCAAGATTCGCTTCCCAAATGGAGTAAGAGGACAACCGTAGGATGCTTCACGAAGGGGGGAGAAGGTGGAAAACTTCTATCTTTAACTCTAATGGAGCATCCTGGGCTTGGGACAAGCTCTTAGAGCTTTGGAGGGGGTAAGAGAAGAGAAGGGATGAGAATTTCATAGGGTAGGGGTCTCCTTTTATAGTTGCAAGGATTGGGGGCAATTTAGCCATTACATAGTTAAAACATTAATTGAGGGGGTCTTTAGTGATGGACTTAAGCATCACTAAAGACCCCACGTCACCGCAGCTTCGCACGCACGCCCGCCTCCTCGCCTGCTGCACGCTCAACGCTTGCCCATGTCCAACAAATCTCAGTCGTCCGATCGTGAGATCGGACGGCTTAGATTGCTCCTCACACGCTTCAGCTTCACCTAACCACACGCCTGTGTGTGCGATGGGGCATGTAGAAGTGCATCATCGAGTGCGTATGCGATCCAAAGCACCACCTTGCACCACATCTCCACTCCTCACCCACACGATCGCCATCTGACAATTGAATTGAGCCCGTTGCCACGCCTGTGCCTGATTTAAGGCACGCTACGTTTCAAATGCGCACCTCGTGCTCGCGAAAGTGCGCTCGACCATTGTGCTGCGGCTGGCTCTTTGTCGCGCTTACATTTTAAGCACGCGTGCTGACGGCCGTTGGATCAAGATCCAATGGCCCAGATCTGTTCATGCGTGTGATGGAGAGAAAGAGAGGGTGCACGATGGTTGAGTAGCAGACATTGATCTCAGCCATTGGATCAAGATCCAACGGCTGAGATTAATCAATTTGTTGAGGAGAGAAATGCAACGGCTATTCTTTAGGCTGATTGGGCGGTTGGGATGGCGCCACGTGCACCATCTTGGCTGTCCATCTTATGTGACTTCCAAAAGGTGCCACGGATGTCGGAATGGACCGATTTTCACATCGTTAGGCTGTGATCATCGATCTGAACCCATCCGTGCAGCCAGATTTGTTGCTTGAAGTGTGGATTGACACCATCTTCACCCTTGATCTCTAGGCTTCCTCGATCTATATCTGGTGCTACGGATGTCCGATCAGGGCAAATGGAGTTTAAGGTTACAGAGCGGCTTTCTACGGCCACTCAACCCACCCAAGACTTGATGAGAACCCTAAGTTCTAAGCATCTTTTTGTGAATGTGATAGACTCGTTGATCGATAATCAAAATGGACTTCGGGTTTCTATGCCCCTAGGTGACCTTAAAAACAATTCTACCTAAAGGTGTATCTATACGATCGGTAGCCTTCTCCCTACTTTTATTTTTATGGGGTCAACATAAAAGTGAATCCAATGTATATCTTCCCGGCTTATTCTACTTCACTTCTTCCTAAGTGTTTTAGGAATTAAATGTGCATTTCTTAAGCTGGGATCCGGACAGCCTACCAATAGGCTGTTACCCACGATAACTTGCCAACCATACTCGTGCGGTGCAGTGTGGCTTTTTTCTTTCTTTTCTCCTTTTCTTTTTCTTTTTATTTTCTTTTTTTCTTTTTGGACTTTCTTTTTCTTTTTTTCTAAGTAGGTGGCTTCCCTGGTCTAAGATTTACCTAAAGACAGTAGGAAAAGAATGGTCCAATGGCTGAGCTTTGGACAACCTACCTATGGGCTATTACCCACGATAACTTGTCAGCCATATCACCCTATAAGGTTCATTAGCTACCCAATTTTCGTTAAAACCACCGAACAACGAGTCAGTGTGAATCGTGTGTAGATGCTTAGACGTAAAGTTCCCTGAAATCAGAGGGTGGGTTGATAAGTCGTGTACTTATCACCCCAACTTATTTAATCAAATTGAAATGGAATTCAGGATGGCGAGGACTCAATAAACAAATCCACATTTTAGTGGATACCCGAGCTGATTAAGCCCAAAGATTTGAGGGGTCTTAGTGTTCAGATCCTACTGTATTATTTCCTAAGATTAAAAGGTCCTAATGCCCAAATATTCTTTCCTAATTCAATATTCTTTTCCAAAAATAAAGAGAAAATAAAAATAAAAAGAATCAATGGAACTAACAAGATGATTCAGAAATGAATATCCACCCCCCCATGCTTATCTAATGCAATGTCCTCATTGTATTAAAAGACATGAAACAAAGTGGAATAGAGTAGAAATCACCTGAATTGCATGAATAACAGGTCAGCTACGAGATGAAAAGAACCTATATATGTGCTAAAGATTATGCCTTCAGCTAGGCACACTATACAAATAAAAAAGAAACAAAGTATTCATAGGTGTAGGTCAAAATTAGAATAAAAAGATTCACCTCAAGACCTGCCAGCAGATGTCCACAGATGTGGACTAGATTGTGGTGCAGACATATGCCCCATGGTCGAGTATATCTAAGGTTTTGGATAAAAATTACCTAGAACCTGAGATCAGTATGCAAGCAGGGTCGAGCCTGCGATTTGTGAGGATGCAACCCAAGACCAAAAAGTCGAATAACAGAGCGATCAAGCTCAAAAGGATAAACAATGAATGTTTGCTTGGGTTGAACATCTTTTGAGAAGATGTCATAAGGGTCCTAGTAGAAAGGTGATTTTAGACAAATTGGAACCCTTAGACTCGGTCTTTCGGTTCCTCTAGAATTGACTTCCCATATCATCATTTCCCACTTTCTATCCTCCACAATCAGGATTTCAAATTCCGGAACCTCTTGCATATTAATCACCCCATCTGAATTGTCCAAGTCTAAAAGATATGACTGAATCAGAATGGACTTGGGTTTTTTATTTCAAATTCAAAATCATCAGTAAACTCTATGGGGTGTGATTGAGGATTGGGGCTATGAATTGAATCCTTCAAAAGAGGATCTGAATCAGCCATGGGAGCTCCAACAGGATCAAATCCTCAATTTTTGGGCCATCAAATGATTTATCAAATTCCTCCAACCCAGTTGTCTCACTAAAATCATGTTTTGTAAACTCATGTGAGACTTCACATAATGATTCTTCACCTTTAGAATCAAAGAAATCTAAATCTGCATTAATGTGTGTCTAAAAATCATCAATCACTTTCTGATCCATGGAAACATACGTTTCCTCATACCCCGGCTCAAGGATCTCCGGTGAAGAAATCAAATCATCCTTATTTGATTGCTCTAGAATAACCTGGTCAATCCCGGTCTCATAACACGTGTCCCCCCCAACAGGTACCTGAGCGGGTTCTGACCTTGGCTCTCCTCAAGGGTGTTCATCCTGGGAATCATCCCAAGATTGAACTAAAGCAACCACAAATCTCATCCTCAATTTCGATAATTTCCTAAGTAAAAACTCACCTGGGCCCTTATCCTTAACATCCTGGAGCCAATCCAACAGATACTTGTCAAGATCATCAATCATTTCAATCAGGGGCTCTAATTCTTCAATACAAGGTGTTGGTTGAGCTTCTAAAGATTGTGTAGCATTTTTCAAGTTAGCAACACCTTCTCTTGGACCTAGTTAACCTGAACCAAATGGTTTGGTTCAGGGTTGGGTGGGTTTGGGTTCATTGCAGGGGAGTTAACAAATTGAAGATCTTGATACCCTCGCTGATAATAGGTCATTTCAGGTTGTTCATAAGGTGGTGATGACCTAAAGGTAGTGTATTCAAGGGAACGGTAAGGATCAGTGTATCCTTCTTGATTGTAGATCATATTAGGTTGTCCAAATGAGGGCGATCTATAATCGGTATAGCTCGGAGATGGATAAGAATCAAGATCATGGTATCCAGGGTTAAACCTTGAACGCGGAGGTCCGGAACTGTATTCCCAATCAGGATTATCTCAACTAGAAGATGGATGAGAATAAGTCAGGTTGGAATAATAATCATTTTGGGAATAAATAGTGGTAGAAGGGTAAGACTGAAAATGCGAATATGATGTGGAAGGATCCATGACAAAACGGGAGGAAGAAAGGTGCTCAGCAATACAAACAAACAAACCTGTCCTTAAGTGGGCTAGCCTAAAGACCTACAGACTCCCAAAACCTGTCTTGAGATAAAGAATCGATTTGATCTACTTTTTTCTGGTCAATCCAACCAGTTAGAGGGAGGGACTGGGGAGAAGGCTCTTCCTTTGGCTTGCACCTCCAGTTCCTAGTGTACCCCCCAGCTACGATCGTTTGATTCTGCTCCCCTAGCTAGACATTAGATTGAACGGAAGAAACAGACTAATCAAAAATAATCTTGGTCTGGGCTTCGAAGAGCGAGTGCAATCCTTAAGGCCAACGTCTACTCAATTTTAATTAGGGTTAGGTTTGAATGTGCTTTGGAATGTGATGGGCCCTTTATCTGAGTTGTGCCCTTAATGATTGATTGATATATGTGAGGGAGCACAACCAATGGTTTTCAAGCAAGAGTATTTTTGGATGTGGTGAATTTTAGGATTCAAATCTTGTTTAGTAGCTTTTAGTATTCAACTTTATGTGTATTCAATCAAGTTCAGTTGGCACACCAAGTTTTGAAAGCACAGGTGAAGGTGTTTTCCTTTAAAGCTTAAAAGAATGTAGAGTCCCTGGTAAATCCCTAAAAGTTGAACCTTTGTGGCAGCTACTTGATGAGTTGATTTTAGTTGAAGTGGTGTGACCCAATCAATTCAAACAATTGGCCTAATGCACCACTTCTTTAGGCACACAAATGATAACCTAATCTGATTTCTACTCAATTATGTGTTTGAGTGTGTGTACTGGTTCCAAAGATCAGTTTACCAATTGAATTTGAAAATCAGAAGAGGTTGTGTACCTCTGTGAGATCTTTTTTTTTTTAATTTTTCTTTTATATGTGGAGGGTGAGGTAGGTTGAGGTGGTAACCAAACAATCAAAACTAACCTTAGGGTTTGAGAGAACTCCTAGGATAATTAGGGTTTGTGTTATTAAGTAATGAAATGAAATCTAATGGGTGGGAAGGTGGGGGGAAACTTACAAACCCTTAAACCTCACTTTACTCTAAAATACCGCATTTACTCCCCCCGTGAGAGTACCTGCAATAGCAATAAGAAAGAAGAGAAGTGAGCAAAAAGATAAGGTGGGAAAACGTGAAGAATCAAAGAGCATTGCCTCCCCGACAACAGTGCCAAAATGTTGATAGCGGAAAACTACATGATTGAAGTTGGATTTGAAAAACCCGTCGTTGTAGTTCGATTTGCGAAGAAATCCGTCAACAGATAAATTTATACCGAAACTCTAAGAATTCTGGGTCGAACACAGGGAGGTGGACATTTGATTCGAAATCGCATTTGTTTATTTGTCACAAAGCAGATTAGCTAGCCAAATTGAATCTAAACTATCTACTTAAAAAATAAAGAATAGAAGACAGAGAAAGAATATTACAAATAAAGACAAAAGAGAGGTAGAATAAACATGGTTTCATTATCACAAGCTGATGTTCATTACAATTACAACTACTTACTATGCTAGAAAGTAGGAAATCTACACTAGAAAGCGGGAAATCTACACTAGAAAGCGGTAAAAGAGAAGGTAGAGAGAAGTTATCCTCCTCGACGGTTGCTTGGAGGATGAGCAAGACGACGACACTTGGAAGACAGAGGACAAAATGAGAAGGAGAATGAGGTGGGAGGAATCAGGGGTTGAGGCAGGACGTCGTCATCGTCGAGGGATCCGCTTCCCAAATGGAGTGAGTGGACAATCGTAGGATGCTCCACGAATGGAGGAGAAGGTGGAAATTTTCTAATTTTAACTCTAATGGAGCATCCTGGGTTTGGGACAAGCTCTTAGAGCTTTGGAGGGGGTGAGAGAAGAGAAGAAGGGATGAGAATTTCGTAGGGTAGGGGTCTCCATTTATAGTTGCAAGGATTGTGGCCAATTTGGTCATCACATAGTTAAAACATTAATTGAGGAGGTCTTTAGTTACGGATTTAAACATCACTAAAGACCCCACATCGTCGCAACTTCGTGCACACGCCCGCCTCCTCACCTGCTCCACGCTCAACGCTTGCCCACGTCAAAGAAATCTTAGTCGTCCAATCGCGAGATCAAACGGCTCAGATCGCTCCTCTCCAACTTCAGTTTCGCCTAATCGTACGCCCGTGTGTGCGATGGGGCATGCAAAAGCACGTCATCGCGTGTGTGTGCAATCCAAAGCACCTCCTCACGCCACATCTCTGCTCCTCGCCTGCACGATCTCCATCTAACGGTGGAATTGAGCCCGCTGCTGCGCCCGCGCCTGATTTGAGGCACACTGCATTTTAAACGCGTGCCTCACACTCACGAAAGAGCGTTGGATCACTGCACTGCGGCCGACTCTTTGTCACGCTAACGTTTTAAGCACGCATGCTCACGACCGTTGGATCAAGATCCAACGGCCCAGATCCGATCGTGCATGCGATGGAGAGAAAGAGAAGGCACACAATGGTTGAGCAGTGGGTGTTGATCTCAGCCTTTGGATCAAGATCCAACGGCTGAGATTGATCGATCTGTTGATCTCAGTGGGTGTTGATATCACACGCAATCGTTCCTTGGATTGATTGGGCAACTAGGATGGCATCACGTGGTGCTATCTTGGTCGTCCATCTTCTGTGACTTCCAAAAGGTGCCACGGATGTCAGATTGGATCGATTTTCATGTCGTTAGGCTGCGATCGTTGATCCAAACCCATCCATGTGGTCGGATTTGTCGTCTGAAGTGCAGATTGACACCATCTTGGCCCTTGATCTCAAGGCTTCCTCGATCTGTATCCAGTGCTACGGATGTCCGATCCGGGCGATCTTGGACTCGTTGAACTCCCATTGTTGCCCTGATTAGATCCGTACGATTGGATCTTCTGTTTGAAGCCTTGATTAAAAGTCACCCTGTCCCTGGTCATAAAATGAGACAATTACTATACAATTTATATAATTTGACCTGAATGCATGATTATGCATGTTATGCAATATTTACAATGCATGATGCTAATATGACACTAAGAACATGCATTAATAGACATTTTTGACTATTTATATGTATGCACATCACAGTGACCTGGAGGATTTTCATGATCTCTTAATTAGACAGTTCAGCTAATCCATTGGTTTGGAGGTGGTAAGGAGCCGAGATTCAGTGTGACACCCCGTACTTGGACATCATGGATCTGAACTATGCATTTGTAAAATGGGTCCTTCCATCAGAGATAATGGCATGTGGGACACCAAACCGAGAAAATGTGCTGATGAATGAACTTGATTACACTTTATGATCATTGGTTCGGGTTGGGATAACTTCGATCCATTTAGACATGTAGTCTACAATGAGGAGAATGTATTTGATGACGTCCAATTTAGGGAAGGGTCCCATAAAATCAATCCCCCATATATCAAAGATTTCGCATACGAGAATCGCCTGTAAAGGCATCATATCGCGGTGGCTCCTATTGCCCAAGGTCTGGCAACGAGTGCATGCCTTATAGTAATCGTATGTGTCCTTGAAGATCATAGGCCAATAAAAGCTGCACTGGAGGATTTTAGCTACAGTTTTATGTCCGTAGAAGTGTTCACCGTAGGCCTAGTCAAGGCAAAAGGATAAAATGTCTTGAATTTCCACTTCCGGGATGCATTGTCTGATGATCTGATTAACACCAATGCGGAAGAGGTACGGGTCTTCCCAGATGTAGTAGTTAACATCAGAAAGCAACTTGTCCTTCTTGGCCTTTGGCCAATCAGACGGGATCTAATGTGATGCCAAGTAGTTACCAAATCAGCGTACTAGGGAAGTCCAGCATCGATAGTCATGAGATGCTCATCAAGAAAGTGCTCTGTGATTGGTCCGGAAGGGTCCATGATATCAAAAGGAAGGTGGGACAAGTGATTAGCAACCATGTTCTGTTTTCCTTCCTTGTCACAAATATCGAGGTCGCAACAGCAAGATCCAACAGATTAGTCGAGGTTTCGCATCCTTCTTCGTGAAGAGGTGCCACACTGCGGTGTGATCTGAGTATATGATAACACGGGAATCCAAAAGATAGGATCGAAATTTTTTGAGGGAAAAGACTACAGCTTGCAGCTCTTTCTCAGTAACTATGTAGTTACGCTGAGCCACATCAAGTGCCTTGCTAGCGTAGTAGATGACCACGGGTTTCCCATTTATTTTCTGCCCAAGTACCGCACCCACTGCGTAGTCAGACGCATCGCACATGATCTCAAAGGGTAGAGACCAGTCAGGGGATTGCAGGATTGGTGCTTGGGTGACTCGATCATGTAGGCACTCAAATGCATGAGTGCACTCCTTGGTGATTTCGAAGCAGACATCCTTTGTTAACAGATTAGTCAGGGGGTGTGTGATTTTCAAGAAATCAGGAATGAATCGATGGTAAAAATTGACATGCCCTAAAAAAAAGTGGATGTCCTTGACCGAGCCAGGCATCGGTAGTTTTCAGATCAAATTAACCTTGCTCGATCAACCTGGATGAATTTTTTAGAGACGAGGTGACCCAAGATAATTCCCTCAGGTACCATGAAGTGGCTCTTTTCCCAGGAAAGAACTAGATTCACGTCAATACAACACTTGAGGATTTGTACCAACTGCAGGAGGCAATCATCAAAAGATTCCCCAAATATCGAGAAATCATCCATGAAGACTTCAAGGTACTCACCTACCATATATGAGAATATGGCAAGCATGCACCTCTGAAAAGTAGCAGGTGCATTGCAGAAACCTAATGGCATCCTACGGAACACATATGTTCCAAAGGGGTAGGTGAAGGTAGTCTTCACTTGGTCCACAGGATGGATTGCCACTTGGTTATAACCGGAGTACCCATCCAGGAAGCAAAAGAATCAATTCCCTGCCAATTTCTCGAGTATCTGATCAATAAATGGTAGTGGGAAATGATCATTTTTCGTGGAGGCTGATAACATTGAATATGAGGGTGATAATTCTGTTAAATAGGGCCCATCTTAAGAATAAAAGACACAACATAAGTAGAATGGGAGCATTGCATGCATCATATGCCAAGATTGCTTATAAAATAGTATTAATGGCCATTTGTATAAGCACTTGTCAAAGTAGGCCTCAGATGAGCAATCGGACTGCACGGATGGATTCAAAATGACGAACGGAGTCCAACGGACTCAAAATCGGCCAAATCTGACATCTGGAGCTCCCACAATGGGCCCAAGAAGTTCTCACCATTGATCTGATGATCATTGGCCCTTGATGTGCCACCCAAGAAGTTCTGACCGTTGATCTGATGATCAATGGCCCTCGATGCGCCACGTGGCGCTCGCTCACCGCGCGTCGCTTCCACCTTCAGCCAGAGATCAAATCTCAGTCATTCATTTCTGATCGGATGGCTGAGAACCGCATGCAAGCTCGCAGTCGCCGCGACAAAGCAGCGGGCGTGGCACAGCAGTCAACGCGCATGCCCGCACCCACGTGACGTGGGTTCGAGCCGCGCGGTGCAGGAATTCGAAGGCAACGAGGCGAGCGGATGAAATTCAGCCGTAGATCCGCACTTGGACGATGGCGATAGCGCCACGAGGCGTGCCCTCAGGCAACGATCGGCCATGCACGTGCGCACACCAGACGACGACGCTCGCGCGCACGCGCGCTCAAGGCGCGATGCAAGCATGCCCAGGCTAGGATCTCAGCCGTCCGATCTTCGATCGGACAGCTCTCATGCTGCGCCCACGGATCAAGCATGAAGAAGAACGGCACCGGCGTGCAACCGGTAGGCTGGGGGCTTCACCGATGCTTTTGGAAGGGTTTTACCGACATCCTGGACATCGCTAAAACCCCTTCTTCTTTTAGAAATCCCTTCTCGCTATTTAAACCCCCCCAACCACTCATTCAAGGCATTCACTTCCCTTGCAACTACTCTACCCCTCTCTTAGCTAGCTTTAGGCCCTCTTATAATCGCTGGAGATGACAAGCCGCCGACGGAGCCTTCTCCACCACCGTGGCTGCCTTGCCACGGGCCCTTTCTCTCTCTCTTCCTCTCTTTTAAGCTTTCCTTTACTTATGTTTAAGCATGTATCTAATGTTGTAATCTGTGAACTAAAGCTGCATGATTAATGAAGTTATTTTCCATTCAGTTGTTTACTTTATTTCCTATCCAAGTTGCATGTTAAAGAAAGAAACGACTCTAACCCTAAGCTCTCTCTCTATCTCTCTCTCTCGCTTTTCAACCGCACCTTTTCGCAAGCAAAACTCCATGATTTCCGTGACAACAAGTGATAAGCAAAATCCGATTTTCACGCCTCTCTGAGACTGACACTCAGACTCACCTCCGTTTCTTTACTTTAAAACTGGCATTGCAAGTGCGAACTATAACGACACTTCTTAACACATACGCATGAGCGCACGTCAGTTTTTGGCGCCGTTGCCGAGGAGGCAACGAATTTGTTTATCACTTCCATTCCACATCCATTCTCACATCGTCTAATGCCTTGTTTCCTTTTTACTTGATGGTTGCAGGAATTCGGTGCTTGGACGGCAAAGCGACGCATCCCATGATGGTAACAAGAGAGTAGGCGCAACAAGGACCGGTAGTGAGTAATTCTCCACTCATGGTTGTTTGCTTGCGTGAAAAATTTAAAAAAAATTGTAAAAATTGAAAAAAATTGGCATGGTGTATCATTACTTGACCCACATCCTTAACACATCACCCAACAAAAAAATGTACACTCTACATTTTGAATAAATTCTTGGAGTGTTCTTTTCTCTTTTTGAGTGGTGTTTGCGAAGCCACCGTGGATTGACTTGGGCCGCACCACTCAACCCTAAAATCAACTCGTCTAATAGAAGTTGCATGATCATTAGGATGAGTACATTAGGGTTTTAGAACCTCTACAGAATAAAAGGAAATCTACTTTCACCAAATTGTGTGCAAAACTTGACGTGCCCACTGAAACTTGTCTGAAAACATTAAGACACGTCAACCCTAAAAGACACTCAAGTAAGGATGAAACACTAAAAGACACCACATCTTAAAAATCCTTGCTTGAAAATCATATTTTGATAGAAGCACACACATTGAACGTGGAAAATTAAGAGGCACCACCCCAATCAACGCCTCATCACATAACCCTAGCACAAGCACTATCCTAGCCCTTTTAAAATAGAGTAGACGTGCCCAAGGCAAGACTGAGTTAAGCCTTGAAAGGTGAGGTTTTGTTCACTAAGCACTTGGCTTTCATTCCCTTGGTAGAATTTGGTGACTAGGCTACGGAGCAGTGTCAAACGACCGAGGTTGTGGGTTCTATGGAACCGGAGATGCAAGCCAAAGGAAGAACCTTCCCTGCAATCCCCTCATAATCAACCTGGCCAGATTAGCCTTGGGAAAGGGAGTCCAGTGCTTACGGGCTTAATCACCCTTTTTGAGATTTCTAGGTCTCCTAAGGAATACACCATAAGGACTAGGCTTGTGTGCTTGATTGAACACATTTCTCGCATCTGTCGCTCTCCGCATCCCCTCCTATTCTTCTCTAGTGTATGCACGGGAGACGCCCACTGCATCCGGAGCTGTTGTTTTGGGACAGGAATCTAGGCGATGTGATTCTGTTAAGAACATGGCTGAACCTAGGGTAGATGAGGCTGAGGATCAACCCCCACCAGACACAATGGCCATCATCCAAGCCCAAATTAATGCAAACCACTGGCTTCAGCAACAACAAATCCACACCATCATGCAAGCCATAATTGGTTACAGAACCCACAAGAACAATCACCACCACCTTTCCAAGGCCCACAAGGGCAACCACCACTTGATGTGCCACCATTTCAGGATCAACCGAGACCCCTCTGCGATTTCTATAATCCTTCTGCTATTAGAGTCGAGCCACACCTTAGGATCCCCAAAGGGGGAGATGATTTTGAGCTGAAACCGAATGTCTTAAGTCTGATCCAGAGCCACTTCCATGGAAGCTCAAATGAGGACCCCTTCCAGCATCTAGAGGATCTCAACCACATAGCACGAACTATGAAACCTAGGAACATTAGCCTTGACATTGTTCTAATCAAGATGTTTCCCTTCTCATTAAGAGACAAGGCTTCTCACTGGCTTAGAACCCTAGGTAGACCCATCACCACCTAGGAAGAACTGAGGCATGCATTTTTAAAGAAATTCTTCCCTATAGGAAAGACCAATGCCCTCAGAAGAGCTATTACTATCTTCACACTCCAGGGTGGGGAACAGTTCCATGAGGCGTGGGAAAGATTTAATGAACTCTTGAGGAAATGCCCACACCACAAAGTACCAAGGTGGAAATTGGCCCAAATTTTCTACCATGGTCTGGACAGCAACCTACGGAACTTCGTCGATGCCTCATGAGGGGGGAACTTCCTGAACAAGGACGAGGAGAGCGTGTTTGAGCTCCTTGAGTCTATGAGGGAGAAATCGCTCAACAATGCCTCCATGACCCAGTTTAATAGGTCCAATCAACCCCGTGGTGGGATTTATGAGGTACAAGCAAATTCTGGAATGGTTGACATGGACATCATTGCCAATAAATTAGATCAAGTGGAATTGGTGGACAAAAAGATTGATGAGCTACTGAATTAGACTAGGAACTTGTTACTGACCTTCTCCCTAGCAAAGGGAGCACATAATGTTGACCTGGTCCAGCCCTTAACCCAACTAAACCTAGAGCAACCCCTGACCATGTTCCAGGGAGGGACCTTTGCTCCCTCAACCCTTGATTACTCTCTTCCCTCTCCATCGACATCGACTATCCTTGAAGATGTGCAAGCTGTCCAAGGTTATGCTAAACTTGACCCTTTCTCCAACACTTACAACGCTGGCTGGCGTAACAACCCCAACTTTGGTTGGAAAAACCAAAAACCACCGCAATTCCAAAACTAGACCAGGCCAAACCAGTAGCCACACTTGCCCCCTATCAGCAAGGACCTCCAGTTAGACCCCCATATAATCAAAATAGGGTGGCCCCTCCCCCACAAAACCAAATGGACACCCTAATAAAGATGATGGCTGACATGAACCAGAAACATCAGGAGGAAATGGCCTCGGTAAAGGGACAGTTAAGCCAACTCTTGGACTGTAAACAACAAGGATCCCTACCTTCCCAGCCACAACCGAACCCGCAAAACATAATTAACAGAGGCCCTAATTTGCAAGGGATCCAAGGCAATTCCAGGCAGGCTCACATGGTCCAGCCAACCCCGCAAACACCCCCTGGGTTTGGTGCTTCTTCGTCCTCATCTTCTCAATGATCAACCCATGGCCCCAATGCCTCTACGAATGCGGTGACCTTGAGAAGCAACACCAAAACCCAAGATCCCAAATGGCCAACTCTCCCCGAGACTTCACCCGCTGAAATAACCGACTCAGAAGAGGCACCAGAAAAACCCAAGGACCCAGAAATAGATCCAATCCACATTCAAACACCCTACCCTGAGGCCTTGGAAACAATCAAGAAAAAGAAGAATGTTGTGGAAACTGAGGAGCATTTGGAGATCTTTAAATAAGTACAGATTAATATTCTGCTCCTCGAAGCTGTCAAGCACATACCGGCTTACTCCAAGTTTTTAAAGGATGCTTGTACACCCAAGTGTAAGCCAAGACCTCAAGCACCTAGGAAGGTTGTGCTCTCCGAACATGCAAGCTCTGTAATATTAAGCAACCTTCTGCTCAAGCGAATTGACCCAAAAGCACCCCTGATTTCCTGCAATATCGGGGACATGACATTTGATAGAGCGCTCCTGGACTTAGCTGCTTCTATCAATCTGATTCCAACAACCCTGTACCACCAATTTGGTTTCAGAGAGTTGACACCAACACCTATCACCATCCAGCTGGCTGATAGATTAGTGAAAACCCTGAAGGGGGTTGTCGAGGATGTGATTGTACGGGTCAAGGACTTCTATTTCCCGGTCGACTTCTTGGTGCTCGACATGGAAGTCCCTGAAAAATTACAGAACACACCCATAATCTTAGGCAAACCTTTCTTAACTACGGCTAAGGCAAACATTGATTGTGACACGGGATGTATGGAAATCGCCTTCGGAGATAGGAAAATGCAATTGGATATCTTCTGGGCGACAATGTCTTTTGATTGCGATTGCGTTGAGGAACATGATCCAGTGGAAACCCTGGTGGAGGAATGCCTCACCCTTAGTTCTGTCTCAGACCACCAAACCCGTAATGACTGTTCTGACCTATCCCCGTCACTACCCATGGACCTCTGGAAGGTTGATTACCATCACACAACACCATTTAAGGAGATCGATGTTGATCAACTCCCACCTTTTCGTTTTCCGTCAACTATGGTTCCACCCGCACCTGAACTTAAGCCACTACTCGAGAATCTCAAGTTTGTCTTCCTGGGATCTGACCAGACCTTCCCGGTGATTATTAATTCTCATCTAACCAAGGATTAGGAACTCAGGTTGACCGCGACCCTTTCAGAACATCGGGCCGCCATTGGTTGGACCATTTCTGACTTAAGAGGAATTAGCCCCACCTATTGCACCCACAAGATTTACCTGGAAGATGGGGCATGACCCTCCCGCTAGATGCAGAGACGTTTAAACCCAAACATGCAGGAGGTCGTTAAGAAAGAAATTATCAAATGGCTTGACGTCGACATCATCTATCCTATCTCCGATAGCCCTTGGGTGAGTCCCACTCAAGTGGTTCCAAAGAAAGCTGGGCTCACCGTTGTCACCAATAATCATGGCGAATCCATCCCCACCCTCACCACCACCGCATGGCAGGTGTGTATTGATTATAGGAAGCTCAATGAAGCCACTAAGAAGGATCATTTCCCCTTGCCATTCATTGACCAAATCCTTGAAAGATTGGCAGGGCAGAAATATTTTTGCTTCCTAGATGGATATTCAGGATATAACCAAGTCACAATTGCTCTAGAGGATTAAGAAAAGACCACATTCACTTGCTCATACAGCACATTTGCATTCTGTCGAATGCCGTTCGGGTTATGCAATGCACCTGCTACCTCCCAGCGTTGCATGCTAGCCATTTTTTTAGAAATCGAGGGTGAATACTTAGAGGTCTTTATGGATGATTTCTCTGTATTCGGGAATTCATTCGACCATTGCCTGAGCAACTTGGAGAAAATCCTGAAATGATGTATCGAGGTTAATCTGGTGTTAAGTTGGGAAAAGAGCCATTTTATGGTTCAAGAAGGAATTGTCCTCAGTCACATCGTATCGCATAGGGGCATCGAGGTAGATCGGGCTAAGGTTGATTTGATTTTTAAACTTCCTCCACCTAGCTCGGTCCGACAGATTCGCTCATTTCTGGGACACGTTGGCTTCTACCGAAGGTTCATTAAAGACTTTTCCAAGCTTTCCAAACCCTTAACCGACCATCTAGCCAACAACGCCACATTCCACATGTCTTCAGATTGCATCCAGGCTTATCACACCCTCCGGGACTTAGTCTCCACAGCACCTGTACTTCAACCCCCGAACTAGTCCCAGGACTTTGAGATTATGTGTGATGCATAAGATTTTGCCATAGGCGCTGTCCTGGGACAAAGGCTAGACAAGAAGCTCGTGGTGATCTACTATGCGAGCAAAATGTTGGACGAGGCCCAACGAAATTATACGATCACAGAGAAAGAATTGCTCATTGTAGTCTTTAGACTTGAGAAGTTCCGATCGTACTTGCTAGGATCCCACATGACCATCTATACTGACCATTCGGCCATCCGGCACCTGTTGGCCAGGAAGGATGCAAAGCCCAGGCTCATCAGATGGATCCTGCTTTTGCAGGAATTTGACCTGGAAATCCGCGGCAAGGCCGGATCGAAGAATGTGATGGCTGACCACTTGTCTAGACTTCATCCAGACCACATTGGACACCCCCAACCTCTATCTGACGCCTTCCCCGATGAACACATTCTGGCTGTGCAAGACAAGAGACTGCCATTGTATGCTGACTACGTCAACTACCTAGTTGTAGGACAAACCCCACACAGTTGGTCCAGACAGCAACGGGACAGGTTCTTGGCTAAGGCAAAGCACTCTTTCTAGGAGGATGCCAAGCTGTTTCACCTCTGTGCTGACCAGATCATCAGGAGGTGTATCCCCGAGAACGAAGTTCAGAGTGTGCTTTCCTTCTGTCATGACCGGGCTTGTGGTGGCCACTTCTCTGGAAAGAAAACGGCTGCAAAGGTTCTGCAGTCTGGATTTTATTGGCCGTCCCTATTTAAGGATGCACACAACTTTGCCAAGACTTGCTCATGCTGCCAAATGTTGGGGACCGTGACCAAGAAAGATATGATGCCCCTCCAGCCCATTTTGATTGTCGAAATCTTCGACGTTTGGGGTATCGATTTTATGGGCCCCTTTCCACCATCCAAAGGCTTCGAGTACATCCTAGTCTTAGTAGACTATGTAACTAAATGATTGAAGCCTTCGCCACCCGTCGATGCAATCACAGGACTGTCATGGACTTTGTTAAGCAGAACATCTTTTCCCAGTTTGGAATACTAAAGGCCATGATCAGTGATGGCGGAAGTCATTTTATCCATTCCCAATTCCGTGCCCTACTTAGAAAATACAGGGTGAGCCACCGCATTGCTACCCCGTATCATCCGCAAACAAATGGGCAGACCATGGTCTCAAATAGACAAATTGAGAACATTTTATAAAAGACTGTGAGACCTAACAGGAAAGACTGGTCCACACGACTAGATGATGCCCTGTGGGCATACAGGACTACTTTCAAGACCCCGATAGGCAAGTCACCTTATTGCCTGGTCTTTGGCAAAGCTTGCCATCTTCCTGTCGAATTGGAACATCGAGCTTACTGGGCTGTCAAGCATTGTAACATGGATTCCCAGTTATCCAGTGTGCAGAGGATGCTCCAATTATCTGAGCTCAAAGAAATTCGTTAGGACGCTTTTGAGAATAGTCGACTATATAAGGAGAAAATGAAAGCTGTCCACGACCGACTTATCTATAGAAAGACCTTTGAGCCTAACCAGCAAGTCTGGCTATTCGACGCCCGCCTAAAACTCTTTCCGAGGAAACTCAGGTCTAAATGGACATGACCATTTTGGGTGGTTAAGCCTTACTCTAGTGGGGCGGTTGAAATCGCTGATCCAAACACTGGGCACACTTTTACAGTTAATGGTCAAAGATTGAAATACTTCCTAGCCTAGGTTCCCCCAAAGGAGAGTGTCACCCTCGTTGAGGGATGACACGAAGCACCGCCCAACTTGAGGCGTTAAACTCAGCGCTTCCTGGGAGGCAACCCAAAAGATTCAGACTGATCCGGTATTTTACGTCACTCAGGTACTATCTTTTTGAACCCCTATGCATCCATGTACTTGCTAATGAGGACATTGTCCAACTTAAGCATGGGGGGTGGTAAATTGCACGATCCTGAGCTCATTTAATCAGTCTGAATAAAGAAAAATGAATTTAGGAAGAAACTTAGGCATTAGAAACGTGTCAATAGTGGGAAATAATACAAAAAGAACTTAAGCCCTTAGACTTTTCAGGCCTTCAGGCTTAATCAGCCCTAGTGTCCATTAAAATATGGATTTAGCTTCGAATCCTTGCAACCTTAAGCTATTCTAATCCACCTACTAAATAAGGTGATAAGTATACGACTTATCAACTCACCCTCTAACTCAGAAAAACTTTGAGTCTAAGCACCTGCACACATTTTTGCACAGACTCACTCCTCAAAGATTTTGACAGAAGTTGGGTAGCTAATGAACACTCTAGGGTGGTATGGCTGGCAAGTTGTCATGGGTAACAACCCATTGGCAGGTTGTCCAGAACCCAGCCACAGGACCACTTCTTCATTGCCTCTAGGTACATTTGAGATCAGGGAAGCCACCTACAAAAAAAAAAAAGGAGAAGAAAAGAAAACAAAATAAACCATACTTCACCGAACGAGTATGGCTAGCAAGTGATCGTGGGTAATAGCCCATTGGTCGGTTGTCCAGAGCCTGACAGCGAAATACGCGTGATTTCTAAAAGCGGGTTTTTAACATCGTTGTAACACGCGAATCCGCTTACGCTTTTAAAATTTATATCCTAGATAGGGGAGCATCTAGGGTCGTCCAAGGAGGCAATATGGTTGCAAAATTGATTCTCTTGCTTGGAATACAATCTCAACTTTCTTTTTAATATTTTTCAATATGTAATTTTTTTTGTATTTTGAAAAGACGAGGGCAAACGGCAGATTGTAGCGAAAAGAACTAACACCTACAAATGATTAAAAATCTAAAAGATAGAAATATCTTCTTCCTAAGCTCACTCTAGGCAAGTGTAGGCCTAGGGTAATTAGGAAGAAGAGGTGAAATAAGTGCTAGAACCAAAACAAACAACTGCAATAAAAAGCTTAAAAGAAGGCAATTTTTGATTGAGTAGAATGAGTGTTCTTTTCAAGGACAAGTAGAGGAAAGCTTCTACTAGAATTGCACAATTTAAAAGCAAGAAAAGAAACACAAATTCTCTTGTAACAATGGTGAAGAAGGTTGTCTTCTTGCTCCAAGCCTAGCTGCTCCTTGGCTTGAAAAGAGGGCCTCCTTCTTCTCCTTCCTTGAGAGTTCCTCCAAGGTGGAAGCTACCACCTTTAATGCTCTCTCCAAAGGGGTGGGCATGCACCACCCTTAAAACTCCTCCAAGGTGGCGTGACCACCTTCAAGATCTCCTCCAAGATCTTCCTTGCCTGGCTTCTCCTTTGGCTGGCGTGACCCAAGAGAGAAGGGAAGAGGGGAAGGCACCAAGGGGACAGAATATCCCCTTAATCTTCTTCTTCTTCTTCTCTCTTGGACGTGGGATTCTTGGTGGAATATGAGAGTGAAATGGCTAGCCAAGGATGGCTTGAATGGTGGTGGGTAGTGGTCTTTTTATAGGGTAGGATGGGGGCTTAAGGTACCCCTTGAAATGGAGGGCTAGGATGGAAGGATGAGGGTGGTTGGTGATCCTATGGCTAGGGTTAGTTGGCGCCACCCCAAGGGGTGTTAAAGGGGGTGGTTATGGTGGTGTTGGTGTCTTTTGGTGGTGGAGAGACACCCCCATGTTGGCGCCAACATGGGGTCTTCTAGAAGGAGGGTTAGGTGGATGGTGGAGATGGATTCAAGGAGGATTGTGTGGTGGAGATGAGGGGGGGATTTTGGAGGGAAAAGTGGCGCCATTAAGGGGTAGTTATGGGTAGTTTTTGGCGCCAATTTTAGGTGTCTTTTGGAGGTGGTGGGTAGGTTAGGTTGGTGCCAAGTAGGTTAGCTTATGTGGAGCTTAGGTGGAGCTAGTTGGGTAGAGTTGGTAGGTGGGTTTTTGGGGTAGTACAAGCCAAGGAAGTTGGAGCATAGCTAAATTAAGCTAAGCTAAGCTAGCTTAGCTAATGGAGGAGTAGAGGAGAAGGTGTTGGAGCTAGGGTTTGGAGGAGGGAGCAGAGGAGAAGAAGTCTGGAGCTGGAGCTGGAGCTGGCTGCTGCTGAAGAGGCTGGCATGGGGCTACTCTAGCTGGCTTAGCTTGCTAGTTCTTTGCTAGTTGCTAAGCCAAGCTAAAGTGAGCTAGCTTCTACCAAAATGAGCTAAGGTGAGCTAGGTCTGGTGCTATCGGGGAGAATCAAGCTGGTTGAGGCAGCTAAGGTAGCTTAGCTCAACTGAGATGAGCTAAGCTGAATCCCCGGGAGCTGGACTTGAGCTTCCTAAGCTGAGATGAATTCTTCTTCAGCTGGCTGGAGTTGAGGGGAGCTGGATGTAGCTGGATCTGAGCTGGGGTGAACCCCTGTCAACTCAGCTGAGCTAGCTAGAGCTTCCTGTGAACTAGTGGGAGCTGAGGTGAGCTAGACTCAGCTAAGTTGAGCTGGATCTGAGCTGACTTGAGCTAGGGTGAGCTAAGGTGAACTCTCTTGAGCTGCCATCCAGCTGAGATTAGCTGAATGGAGCTGGGATGAGCTAACCCTAGTTCAAGTAAGCTAGGTTCCAGCTATGGTGAGCTGGATCAAGCTGGGTTCCAACTAGTCTGGGCTTCTCCTTCACCAATTTCCTTCTTGAGTGCTAGGGTTTTAGGGATCTGTGAATCTGTACATCCCTAACAATCACAAAAACACATTAAAACAATAATAAAAAATGCAATGCATGCCTATCCTAATTTATGCCTAAATGCAGCCCAAAAACCCGTTTGCGGAGTAAAATCCTAAGAGCTAGGTTAGTTTTAAAGCATAAAAATGATGATAAACTGGTGTTTATCACACCCCCATGCTTATCTTTTACTAGTCTCTTAGCAAAACATTAATTTTTTTGACTTTTGAGGAGAAAAAGAGATTAAGGGACCTTGGTAGATTAAAACACAGGAGATACGGGATTTGTTAAAGATAAACATCAGGATTTGTTTTTGGATCCAACCATTAGATAGAATGGGATCAATATATCCTCAGAAAATTCACAAATTAACCCCTTGTTAATTCAGATGACTTGAAATGTTTGTTTTTAGGATTTTTCTGGCTCGTGAATCTGATTCGCAACTTGCAAATTCCTTTAAAACCTTGTGTCGGTGCTTGTGAAAAGCCAACCTTAATAAGGACGTGTTATTATTATTATTATTTTTTTTTCTCCCCCATGCTTATTTTTAGCTTAGTCTTACAACAGATGTGTCGGTATCATCATTCCCATTACCATTCCTCGAGGGGGCTCTGGCGCTAGTACTTCGGGATAGCACTGTCCATGACACCACCCAGGAGCTCACAACCCCAAAACACGATGCGGTGAAAAGGGGCGCTCCAAGCAAACTCAAGCTCTTGCTCCGAAGCTATAGGTAGAGCACCGTCCAAGACACTTGAGCTGCTGAAATGCGCTTTAATGCTCCGTCTAAAGATATGAAATACAGATATAGAGCAGCGCCGAGGCGGTAACATGTTAACATCGCGTCCTCAAAGAAGGTATTTTCCTTCTTCTCGACGGTGGGAACTCAAACCAATGACCTGATTCAGACTTTTACTAAATCCAAACAAGGGAGTTTTTCAAATTTTTAGTTGTTTTTAAATGTTAGCTTGTGTGTGAAAATTGACACAAGACGTTTCTCGAGAACCGCAAGTTTTTGAGTCAAAAACTAAGTCAAATACTTTCCATATTACAAAATAGGATCAAGTCACCTGAACTATCATGAGTTCAGGTGGAATTTTAGAGAAGGATATCTGATCTAGTCTAAAATAGACCCTGGAATTCTAATGATCAGATCCAAATCCTCATCCTTAGTTTGTTAAAGATTAAATCCCATTGTACCAGAAGTGAATTTTTCGACCTTAGTCCCGATTTCAAAATTTTTCCTCAAACATATATATATATATATATATATATATATATATTTTGGTATGCAAGCAGGAAATAAATTAAAGAAAATTGCATGTTTTTAGGTTTTGAACATCCTGAATCGATCATAAAAATTTAAAAACACCCCCCCATGCTTAAGATATGCCATGTCCTCATGCATTAGGAGGGAAAAGGGATCACCTTAGTGATGACGGTCGGGTTTAGGATGAACAAAACCTGGAAAAAGAAAAAAAAGGAAAACAAGAAAATGATGGGTTACCTCCCATCTAGTGCTATCTTTTACGCCATTCAGCCGGGCGTGATGTGTACTAGTGATCAAGGGTGGTTGGCTCAGTAAAATTAAAAGATTCAGATGGAATTTTAGGCGTATGGTCAAAATAGGGCTTTAAACGCTAGCCATTGACTTGAAATATCGAATTAGTTTGTGGATCAAAAAGGTCAACAGCGCCGTATGGATATGTTTTATGGACAATAAAGGGGCCGGTCCATTTAGATTTTAATTTGCCAGGAAAAAGACGTAATCTCGCATCGAAAAGCCAAACACGTTGATTAACGTCAAAGTGTTTCCGAACAATATATTTATCGTGAAATTTCTTTGCTCGGTCTTTATAAATCCTCGCATTTTCATAGGAAAAATTACGTAATTCTTCCAATTCAGTTAATTGTAATTTTCTATGGTTACCGACATCAGATAAATCCATATTAAGTTGTTTTATTGCCCAAAAAGCCCTATGTTCTATTTCTACCGGGAGATGGCATGCCTTCCCGAAAATCAGACGGAAGGGAGACATGCCAAGCGGAGTTTTAAAAGCGGTACGGTAGGCCCATAAAGCGTCGTCCAATTTGGTGGACCAGTCTTTACGGTCGGACCTAACCGTCTTTTGTAGAATATTTTTAATTTCCCGGTTAGAAACTTCAGCCTGGCCATTAGTTTGGGGGTGATATGGTGTGGAAATTTTATGATTAACCCCGTATTTAGAAAGGAGGTGACGGAATTGTGAGTGGGTGAAATGTGAGCCTCCGTCACTGATAATGGCTTTTGGTATGCCGAATCTTGAGAAAATATTTTTCTTAAGATATTCGACAACCACACGGTGATCACTAGTGCGGGTGGGTATTGCTTCTATCCATTTAGAAACATAGTCTACTGCGACTAATATATACAAATACCCACCAGAGTTGATGAACGGTCCCATGAAGTCGATGCCCCAAACATCGAAAATTTCAACCTCTAAAATAGGATTAAGGGGCATCATATCCTTTCGAGTCATGTTGCCGATGCTCTGGCAACGCACACAGGACCGAATGAAGTCATGAGCATCTTTGTGCAAGCTGGGCCAATAAAATCCTGCATTAAGGATTTTAGCTGCAGTTTTCTTGCCCGAAAAATGTCCGCCACAGGCCATTGAGTGACAATGTGTTAAGATATCATGGATTTCAGAATCAGGGACACATCGTCGAATAACCTGATCGGCACAAATGCGGAAAAGGTCGGGCTCCTCCCAAAAATAATATTTAATATCAGCAAAGAACTTATCCCGTTTTGTTTTTGGCCAATCAGCGGGGATTTGTTCTGTTGCTAAGTAGTTTGCAATGGGTGCAAACCAAGGGAGGGTTGTAGCAGCTAAAATACTTTCATCAGGGAACTGATCTGGTGGGGTCATTATGTCATTTGTCATAAGACGAGAGAGATGATCGGCCACTACATTGTGCAATCCCGCCTTATCCTTGATTTCCAGGTCAAATTCCTGGAGCAGCAGAATCCAACGGATAAGGCGGGGTTTCGCATCTTTCTTAGTCAGCAAATATTTAATTGCTGAGTGGTCTGTACAAATAGTGACACGTGACCCCAACAGATAAGATCTAAATTTTTCCAAGGCAAATACAATGGCAAGAAGTTCCTTTTCAGTAACCGTGTAATTCCGTTGTGCGTCATCAAGGGTTTTGCTAGCATAATAGATCACAATGGGTTTCTTGCCAATTCTTTGCCCTAGAACGGCCCCTACAGCAAAATCTGAGGCATCTGTCATTAATTTAAAGGGACTATTCCAGTCAAGTCCCTGCAATATTGGTGCCTCAGTAACCTCTTTCTTCAACCTCAAAAAACTCTCCAGGCACTTATTATTAAAATTAAATGGCTGGTCTTTAGTAAGAAGCTGACTTAAAGGCTTGGAGATTTGGGAAAAGTTTTGTATGAATCGACGATAGAAACCCACATGACCCAAAAAGGATCTGATTTGTTTGACAGTAGTGGGCGGTGGGAGCTTAGATATAGCATCTATTTTTGCTTTATCTACCGCAATTCCTTGTTTAGAAATAACATGGCCCAAGACAATACCTTCTTGGACCATGAAATGGCTTTTTTCCCAGCTGAGGACCAGGTTAACTTCTATGCACTTTTGGAGGGTTCTTTCAAGATTTTTGAGGCAATGATCAAAAGAATCTCCAAAAATAGAGAAGTCATCCATAAAAACTTCTAAACATTCACCTACCAGGTCTGAAAAAATTGCAAGCATGCACCTTTGAAAAGTCGCAGGTGCGTTGCAAAGACCGAAGGGGCAGGTGAAAGTTGTTTTATCCTGGTCCTCAGGACGAACCGCTACTTGATTATAGCCAGAATAACCGTCCAAAAAACAGTAAAATTCCCGTCCGGCTAACCGCTCCAAGATTTGATCAATAAAAGGGAGCGGGAAATGATCCTTCGTAGTGGCGGTGTTTAATTTTCGATAATCTATACACACGCGCCAAGAAGAAGCGGTTCGAGTGGCTATATTTTCCCCCTTTTCATTGGTGACAACTGTTAGTCCAGCCTTTTTGGGGACAACTTGAGTTGGACTAACCCAGGAGCTGTCAGAAATGGGGTAGATGATATCAGCATCCAGCCACTTAATAATCTCCTTTTTTACCACCTCCTGCATACTAGGATTCAAGCGCCTTTGTGGTTGGCGGGAGGGGCGAGAATCGTCCTCTAAAAATATACGGTGCGTACAATAGGACGGATGAATGCCTTTAAGATCAGAAAGGGTCCAGCCAATAGCTTTTCGATATTTACTCAAAACCTGGAGAAGTTTGTGCTCTTGTGCCCCGGTGAGTCCAGAATTTATAATCAGGGGCAGGGTCTGATTTGGACCCAGGAAAACATATTTAAGTGAATCGGGCAAAGGTTTTAATTCCAATTGTAGGCCCGGTTCCGAAAGAGTTTCTGCTTTGTGGGTTAGAGGTGAGGTGAGAGTGAAAGGGTCAGCTGGAATGTTAGCTGGTTGTGTAGTTGAGGTGGAAGGGTGAGAAAAAGTAGATTGTTCAGGAACTGTACTTACAGCAAAACAGGAACCTAATTGGGAAATCTGCAATGTTTCTTCCACAATGTTTTCTATTTCTGAATCCGAATCATCAAAGAAATCTGGTTCCTGGAATCGCCTAGAGGCTTGAAAAATGTCTAGGGTTACAGATTCACCGCCACACATGATCTTCATCTTTCCAGAATCACAATCAATATTGGCGCGGGCGGTGGCCAAGAATGGTCTTCCAAGAATAATGGGGGCAAACTTAAGTGCTTCAGGTACCTCTATGTCCAGGACTAAAAAGTCTACTGCGAATAGACAATCTTTGACCCGGACAAGAACATCTTCAACAATTCCCCTTGGTTTAATCGTAGATCGGTCGGCTAATTGGAGAGTAACCTCAACAGGTTTCAATTCACCGATCTTAAATTCCTCAAAAATAATTGTGGGGATAAGATTAATTGAGGCACCAAGATCCAACAGAGCGCGATCAAATGAGGTATCATTAATGATAACTTGGATTAGGGGGGCGCCGGGATCTTTTCTCTTAAGAGGCAGTCGGCTCTGCACAACTGAGCTGACTGTCTCTGGAAGAATCACCTTTCCTAAATTCTTGGGCTGCCTTTTTGGAGTACATAAATCTTTTAAGAATTTTGCATAGGCAGGGATATACTTAATGGCATCTAGGATAGGGATATTAATTTCTACTTGCCCAAATAAATCCATTAATTCCTTCTCACTAGGCTCAGATTTTGTTTTTTTCTTTTTTGAAGAGTGGAGGGCTTGTGGAAATGGGGCAGGGTTGCCCTGTTTTGCGTGAATTGGTTCCTGAACAATAGGAGGGGAAGAGTTAATCTGTGTGTCATTAGAGCGGGTTTCTTTAACAGGCAGGGTATTTTGAGTGGTTTTCCCATTCCTCAAGGTAACTGCATTTGCAGTCTGGTTGTTTCTAGGGTGAGGACGGGGAGCCTGGCTGTTATTGAAACCCGGCGGATGCTGAGGTGCTGGATGAATAGGTTGACTGTGATATCCACCTTGGAATTGACTCCTTTGATTGTTTGGGTTGGGCATGGGTTGGGATGGTAAATTCCCAATAGGTCGATGATCAGGAGTAACCTTAACTTGTTGTTGTAAATTGGTAACCATGCGGGTTACTTCTGTCATTTGAGTCTGCATTCCTTGCAGAGTTTTCATGACCTGATTATTAATATCATCCTGGGATGGTCCAGGTTGATACAAAGGTTGCCCATAATTCCCAAAATAGTTTTGTTTGGGAAAAGGAATCGGATTCGGGTTTTTCCAGGAGTGATTCGGGTTAGTCCTCCAATTTTGATTGGAAATGTTGGAGGGGTTTCTAAATTGCTCCTGGAGAGCATAAATATTTTCCGAGGTGGAATCAACAATATTTTGGTCAAAATTCCCGGTTAAATCTTGCGGGAAATCAGCCGGGAATTGCTGGTCAACAGATGTGGCATCGATATTGTGTAGATTCTCTCTTCGGAGAATGTGTGGGGGGTTAGTGTGTGGAGAGTGGACGTGTGGAGCTTGTTTGTTTGTGAGCTTTTCTTCTATTTTCTTTTGGTGAATTTGCATCTGGTCCAGTCGTTGAGCTAACATATATAAATCATCTTGTGTGACTGGAACAGAGGTGGTTTTGGAGTCAATTTCATGGACTCCATGTCTGGGGTTTTGTGATCTGCCAAAAGTGTCCATTGAAGTCATGTTAAATGAGTTTTCACTCATTTCTTCAAAGAGAAGATAGGCACTTTCGGCGTCTTTTTTAAGAAAATTGCCCCCACATGAGGCATCCACAAATCGTTTTAATTGATCTTCTAATCCATGATAGAAGATCTGCACTAGCTGCCATTGTGGAATTTCATGGTGGGGACAACTTCTTAGAAGTTCCTGAAATCTTTCCCAGGCTTCATGGAGGGGTTCACCAATTTTTTGTTGAAAGGTCGTTATAGATCTTCTTAATGCATTTGTTCGACCGATCGGAAAAATTTTTTTAAGAAAAGCACTTTTTAATTGGGGCCAGGTGGTAATAGGACGCCCAACTGTTCTAAACCAATGTGATGCTTTGTCTTTGAGAGAGAGAGGAAAGAGTCTCATTAACCACATGTCTTCCTGCACATGGCGGGAACGAGTGGTTTGAGCGAGGACAGTTAATTCCTCGAGATGACAAAAAGGGTCCTCTCTTGGAAGACCATGAAAACGCTTGATAAGGTTTAGAATAGAGGGTTTGATTTCAAAATCCCCTTGTGGTATGACCACCCCTGGTCTTTCCTCATAATTGGAAGGATCATAGAAATCCTTAAGAGGAACGACAGGCTGTTGGCGAGGTGGTGGATTTTGTCCTTGATTAGCTAGGTTCGTGACAGTCCTAGCTAGATCTTCTTGATTTTGTTGTAGCTGAGCCAAATGGTCGACCATTAATGCAAAGGGATTTGTATTATGGGTTATAATTGGAGGGCCACCTGGCCCTGCTGATATTTCTGGTTGCTCCAAGTTAGGAAGGTGAGGGAGGGTGGAGTCAGCTTGTGGGTCGGCTGACGGGTTAGAAGTGGAAGCAGAATTTTTTTGACGGCTTCCTGGGTTTTCCATTTTTCTACAAGACGAGGGGGAAGAAAACAATGATTTCTTGCTACGGGGGGCGAAATCAGATGGTCCCTCAAGGTGTGGCTTTTGGGACCGTCGCCCGTGCATGCACTACTTGGAAGAAATGGAGGGGAGGAGAAGAGATAGAGATGAGAGAAAGTGTGCAATCAAACAAACAAACTAGACCTAACTTAAATGTGACTCCCTAATAATAACCTAAGACTTGGTCTATATAGGAAATAAGTAGTCAATAGTGAATACCCGTTCTATCAACAAATCTAGCCAAGTTGCTTAAGGGGAGGTTTGGGCCCAAACGTTTCCCAGGGAAAACCCCAGGTGCTTGTACAAACCCACGCCTGGTCGTTTGACACGGCCCCTCAGCCTGAACACCAGATACAGATGACAGAATTGGTACTAACTAAAGAAAACTTAAGACCTAAATAGCAAGCCAAAGTTGATAAAGCCTTAGGGGTCAAGTTGCTACAAATTTTAATTAGGTCTAGGATGCTATAGTGCACACGGAATGTGGAGGGTGTTTATTGGGTTGTTGCCCTGTTATTTGATTTTTTTTGTGTGTGTGCAGGAATTGGAGAGTGGCTCCAATGAAAATCAAGTTGTCACACAATTTTTTTGTATTTTTGTCTTTTAGGATGTGATTTAACTAAATGAATTTTAGGGTTTTTCTCTTTAAGTTTTCAAACGAGTTTGAAAGTTCACAATCAAAGGAAAGACCAGCTGTATGTGTGATTGTATATTTCCTTTTAATTGAGTCTCTAAAGAGAAAGAAGAAACCCTATGCCAATTATCCCTAAGACAAAAATTTAACTACCAATGAATTATTTTTAGCTTTCAGAATTAAGTAGTGGTCCAAACAAGTCAAACAACAGCACTACTTTGAAGAAAATCAAACAAGGATTCCAAAAAAGATTTTTGTAAGATTATAGGAATTTGTTTGATAATAGTTTTGAATTTTTAATTGTACTGGTGTCAAAGTCCAGAAATAATACCCGTGGGTATTATAGACTTTTCAGTATTTCCACCGACCTCAGAAAATTTTTATGATTTTATATGATATGTAAAATTTCACAGGGATTCCAACAAGATAAATTTCACAAAATTGGATGAGTATAAAAATTCTGAAAATTCGCGGACAGTAGCAAAATAGGAAGATTAGAGGGTGTGACCCCTCTGTAATCGACGAATTTTTAAAAATTAAATACAAATCCAATTGATCTGAAATTTGGAAAAGATGTTCCAAACTTAATTGGAAATCACTCTATAAAATTTTATGATTTTAGGAGGCCTGTGGTGTTAGGAATCGATTTTTCAAGTCTGGACAGAAATCTAGACCCGAAAAACAGAACACCAATACTTGCAATGGAATGGTGCTAAAGAAGCATACAAGCAAACAATGATTTTAAAATACACCACTCCACTTAATTTAAGTGTTTAGGGCCCTGAAAGCCAAGTTTAATATATTTTTGGTAGTTTTAATTAATTATGTGACTAGAAAGAGGAACCAACCTGAATTTTCGTGGGAAGAAAAGGATCTTTAAGCTCTCGCTTCCAGATTCCCGCTTTCCCGCTGTAGTTCCTGCACACACAAAAGAAAGAAAGAGAAGGGCATGAGATCCACTTCAAGCAAGAGAAAATGAGTTAATGCAAAGCCGTGCCTCCCCGGCAACGGCGCCAAAAAGTGACAGCGAAATACGCGTGATTTGTAAAAGCGGGTTTTTAACGTCGTTGTAACACGCGAATCCGCTTACGCTTTTAAAATTTATATCCTAGATAGGGGAGCATCTAGGGTCGTCCAAGGAGGCAATATGGTTGCAAAATTGATTCTATTGCTTGGAATACAATCTCAACTTTCCTTTTAATATTTTTCAATATGTAATTCTTTTTGTATTTTGAAAAGACGAGGGCAAACGGCAGATTGTAGCGAAAAGAACTAACACCTACAAATGATTAAAAATCTAAAAGATAGAAATATCTTCTTCCTAAGCTCACTCTAGGCAAGTGTAGGCCTAGGGTAATTAGGAAGAAGAGGTGAAATAAGTGCTAGAACCAAAACAAACAACTGCAATAAAAAGCTTAAAAGAAGGCAATTTTTGATTGAGTAGAATGAGTGTTCTTTTCAAGGACAAGTAGAGGAAAGCTTCTACTAGAATTGCACAATTTAAAAGCAAGAAAAGAAACACAAATCCTCTTGTAACAATGGTGAAGAAGGTTGTCTTCTTGCTCCAAGCCTAGCTGCTCCTTGGCTTGAAAAGAGGGCCTCCTTCTTCTCCTTCCTTGAGAGTTCCTCCAAGGTGGAAGCTACCACCTTTAATGCTCTCTCCAAAGGGGTGGGCATGCACCACCCTTAAAACTCCTCCAAGGTGGCGTGACCACCTTCAAGATCTCCTCCAAGATCTTCCTTGCCTGGCTTCTCCTTTGGCTGGCGTGACCCAAGAGAGAAGGGAAGAGGGGAAGGCACCAAGGGGACAGAATATCCCCTTAATCTTCTTCTTCTTCTTCTCTCTTGGACGTGGGATTCTTGGTGGAATATGAGAGTGAAATGGCTAGCCAAGGATGGCTTGAATGGTGGTGGGTAGTGGTCTTTTTATAGGGTAGGATGGGGGGTTAAGGTACCCCTTGAAATGGAGGGCTAGGATGGAAGGATGAGGGTGGTTGGTGATCCTATGGCTAGGGTTAGTTGGCGCCACCCCAAGGGGTGTTAAAGGGGGTGGTTATGGTGGTGTTGGTGTCTTTTGGTGGTGGAGAGACACCCCCATGTTGGCGCCAACATGGGGTCTTCTAGAAGGAGGGTTAGGTGGATGGTGGAGATGGATTCAAGGAGGATTGTGTGGTGGAGATGAGGGGGGGATTTTGGAGGGAAAAGTGGCGCCATTAAGGGGTGGTTATGGGTAGTTTTTGGCGCCAATTTTAGGTGTCTTTTGGCGGTGGTGGGTAGGTTAGGTTGGTGCCAAGTAGGTTAGCTTATGTGGAGCTTAGGTGGAGCTAGTTGGGTAGAGTTGGTAGGTGGGTTTTTGGGGTAGTACAAGCCAAGGAAGTTGGAGCATAGCTAAATTAAGCTAAGCTAATCTAGCTTAGCTAATGGAGGAGTAGAGGAGAAGGTGTTGGAGCTACGGTTTGGAGGAGGGAGCAGAGGAGAAGAAGTCTGGAGCTGGAGCTGGAGCTGGCTGCTGCTGAAGAGGCTGGCATGGGGCTACTCTAGCTGGCTTAGCTTGCTAGTTCTTTGCTAGTTGCTAAGCCAAGCTAAAGTGAGCTAGCTTCTACCAAAATGAGCTAAGGTGAGCTAGGTCTGGTGCTATCGGGGAGAATCAAGCTGGTTGAGGCAGCTAAGGTAGCTTAGCTCAACTGAGATGAGCTAAGCTGAATCCCCGGGAGATGGACTTGAGCTTCCTAAGCTGAGATGAATTCTTCTTCAGCTGGCTGGAGTTGAGGGGAGCTGGATGTAGCTGGATCTGAGCTGGGGTGAACCCCTGTCAACTCAGCTGAGCTAGCTAGAGCTTCCTGTGAACTAGTGGGAGCTGAGGTGAGCTAGACTCAGCTAAGTTGAGCTGGATCTGAGCTGACTTGAGCTAGGGTGAGCTAAGGTGAACTCTCTTGAGCTGCCATCCAGCTGAGATTAGCTGAATGGAGCTGGGATGAGCTAACCCTTGTTCAAGTAAGCTAGGTTCCAGCTATGGTGAGCTGGATCAAGCTGGGTTCCAACTAGTCTGGGCATCTCCTTCACCAATTGCCTTCTTGAGTGCTAGGGTTTTAGGGATCTGTGAATCTGTACATCCCTAACACTCACAAAAACACATTAAAACAATAATAAAAAATGCAATGCATGCCTATCCTAATTTATGCCTAAATGCAGCCCAAAAACCCGTTTGCGGAGTAAAATCCTAAGAGCTAGGTTAGTTTTAAAGCATAAAAAAGATGATAAACTGGTGTTTATCAGAGCCCAGCTCAATAATTGCACAAAAAGAACCAAAACGCTTAAGAAAGAAGCAAGGAAGTAGTACAAGCCGAGGAGATATACACTGGAAAAATCCTTGCGTTGACCCCAATTAAAACAAACGTAGAGAGAAAGCTACCAATCGAACAAATACACCTTCAGGCAAAATACTTCCTCTTCCAGTCACCTAGGGGCATAGAAACCCGGAGTCTATCTGAATTACCATTGAGTGAGTCTATCACGATCTTCACACTAAGATGCTTAGCACCTAGGGTTTTGACCGAGTTTTGGGTGGGTTGGGTAGCCATAAAAAGTTATCAACCCACTCTGAATTCCTAAAAAATTCTAAAATATTTATATATACATATACATATGTATAGTTATATACATTAAAGCAAGGATTCGGGCGATTCATATTTTGGTAGACACCCAGGCACTGCTTACTCGCTGTAGATTAAGATCTTAGTATATTTCCTCCTATTGACAAGTAACGAAGTGTCTAAGCAATTACTTCTTAAATTCCGACAGAAAATAAAGGGTAGAATAAAACTTGCTAGGGACTAACAAGGAGTAAGCATGGGGGTATGATAACACTGCATATGGGGGTGATAATTATATTAAATAGGGCCCATCTTAAGAATAAAAGACACAACATAAGTAGAATGGGAGCATTGCATGCATCACATGCCAAGATTGCTTATAAAACAGTATTAATGGCCATTTGTATAAGCACTTCTCAAAGCTGGTCTCAAATGAGCAATCGGACCACGCGGATGGATTCAGAATGATGAACGGAGTCCAATGGACTCAAAATCGGCCAAATCCGACATCCGGAGTGCCCACAATGGGCCTAAGAAGTTCTGACCGTTGATCTGAAGATCAACAGCCCTCGATGCGCCACGTGGCGCCTGCTCACTGCACGCCGCTTCCACCTTTAGCAGGAGACCAAATCTCAGCCGTTGATTTCTGATCGGACGGCCGAGAACTGTTCGCACGCCCACAGTCACTGCGATAAAGCAGTGGGTGTGGCGCTGCGGTCAACGCGCATGCCCGCACCCATGCGATGCGGGTTCGAGTCGCGTGGTGCGGGAATTCGAAGGCAGCGAGGTGTGCGGATGAAATTCAGCCATAGATCCGCACTTGGACGGTGGCTATAGCACCACGTGGCGCACCCTCAGGCAGCGATCAGCATGCACGCGTGCACACCAGACGACGACGCCCCCGCGCACGTGCACTCAAGGCGGGATCCAAGCGCGCCCAAACTAGGATCTCAGCCGTCCGATCTTCGATCAGATAGCTCTCATGCCACGCCCACGAATCAAGAGTGAAGAAGAACGGCACGGGCGTGCAACAGGTGGGCTGGGGGCTTCACCAACGCTTTTGGAAGGGTTTTAGCGACATCCCGGACGTCACTAAAACCCCTTCTTCTTTTAGAAAGCCCTTCTCGCTATTTAAACCCCCCCAAACACTCATTCAAGGCATTCACTTCCCTTGAAACTACTCTACCCCTCTCTTAGCTAGCTTTAGGCCCACTTATAATCACCGGAGATGACGAGATGCCGACGGAGCCTTCTCCACCACCGTGGCTGCCTTGCCGCTCTCCCTTTCTCTCTCTCTTCCTCTCTTTTAAGCTTTCCTTTACTTATGTTTAAGCATGTATCTAATGTTGTAATCTGTGAACTAAAGCTGCATGACTAATGAAGTTATTTTCCATTCAGTTGTTTACTTTATTTCCTATCCAAGTTGCATGTTAAAGAAAGAAACAACTCTAACCCTAAGCTCTCTCTCTCTATCTCTCTCTCTCGCTTTTCAACCGCACCCTTTTCGCAAGCAAAACTCCGCGATTTCCGTGACAACAAGTGATAAGAAAAATCCGATTTTCACGCCTCCCTGAGACCGACACTCAGACTCACCTCCGTTTCTTTACTTTAAAACCGACGTTGCAAGTACGAACTATAATGACACTTCTTAACACACGCACGAGCTCACATCAGAGGCAAGAGTCTTCGGTAATCAATACAAACTCTCCACGAGTTTGCAATGTAGGTCAGTATAGTTTCTCCAATTTCAGTTGTAATGATGGTGAGTCCTACCTTTTTGGGTACAACCTGGATTGGACTCATCCAATGACTGTCGGAGATCGGGTAGATGATACCTACATCTAACCACTTGATGATCTCCCTTTTCACGACATCTTGTAGATTCGGATTCAGGCGTCTCTACATTTCACGGGATGGTCGTGAGACCTCTTCGGTGTAGATGTGATATGTGCAATATGAAAGGATGATGCCAGTCAGGTCATCGAGAGTCTAACCACTGGCTCTTCGATGCTGCTGGAGGATAGAAATCAAGTGGGTTTCCTGATCAGAGGTAAGGCAGGAATTGGTAACCACAGGAAATGTCTGATTAGAACCCAAAAGGACATATTTAAGATGGTTAGGGAGGGGTTTCAACTCACTGACTGCATTTTCAGCAGCAGCAGGTGGTTCAAGGAGAGGTTCTAGAGCAACAGTTGGAGCTAAAGGTATCTCTAGGTGTTTGTCGCGCTGAATCGGGTTTTAAAAGTATTGCATTGTAATACAACTGAAATAACGTTCAAAATTGATATAATTTTATTACTGGAAAAGATTTTCGAGGTTGAACACAGGGAGCAAATTGGTATTTAGAAATCAGAATCACAATTTAAATTGAAAGAAATTGCAAAAAATATGGGAGTAAAATGGTGATGTAAATCACCAAGTACTCCTACAATATCACCAAATAATTCAATGTATATGCAATGGAAACTAGAATCTGTCGATTGATTCCTTAATCAGATGACTTAAAGTGTCTAATTTCTTCTTCTCTTTCTTTGCCTTTCTCTCTCTACTTTGTCTTCCTTCTTGAAGTCCTTCTCTTTCTCTTCTTCATTTCTTCTACGATCCTTCTCTTTCTCTTTAGCTTTCTTTGTCTTCTGCCTTTGCTTCTCCTTCTTCTTCCTTCTTTTTCTTCTTGCCTTTTACCTTTCTTTTGCCTTGAACCTAAGTTGCACTAGCCTTCTCTTCTTCTTCTTTCTTCTTCTTTAAGTTTTGCAGTCCACTTCTTCTTCTTCTCGTGGCGTCCTCTTCCTTTTCAGACTGTGACTAAGTGTTGGCCAGAGAACCTTGTAGCAAACCCTACCCCTACCAGTGCGCAGCTCTCCTCTCTTTTTCTCTTAGGATCCACTCTCCCAGAGCCACATAGGCACCCGGGTAATCGGGTCGAGTGCGTACCCAGGACCAGGACAACAGGTGTGCGGTAGTGGGTGAGGAGTGCAGTCGAGTCGGGTTAAGCCAGGTCCATGGGGCGTGTTCCTGGACAAGACCGGGTCGAGTAAGTGGGACCTCACCCCATGGATCTGAGGTGAACAACCTCTGTCACTTTTTCCTTTTATGCAGGTGCAGATGCTCTTTCACTTCCGAGGTGGGGCTAAATGTTCCACCTTCCTTTCGCGTGCGCCTGTAGCAAAGGTTGAGCTCTCAATTGCAGCAACTGCGAAGGCCTTTGACTCCAATCAAAGGCTTGAGTGTGTGCACGAGGGTCTTCCACTCGTCCTAGGAGTGTAAGCCTAGAACAGCAAGGCCTAGGCGTGGCTTCAAGCGTGCTTCAAGCTCAACAACAATGGCGGATGGGGCATGAATATGAGAACACAAGAATGGCCTTGCGGCCACGTCAAAACTTTCATAAAGCGTCGTCGGACCATCGTGGATGTGATGGGGACCATGGTGGCTCGGGGCTGCCTGTGCATTCGTGCCTAGGGCACACTGCGTGCAAATTTGTGGGTGTGCTTAGTGAGGTGCTTGGATGAGTGGCGCGGTGCATGGAGTGAGGGGAAAGGATCAGTGAAGCGAGGCGGAGGTCGTGGGCTTGTCGGCAAGGTTGGGGTAGCCTGTGGAGGTAGGATGGCCTCACCGGAGTTGATGGTTAGAGATGAAGGAGATGATGGCAATGGAGGTCGGTAGTGGTCAATTTTGGAGAATAAAGGGTGGAGAAGAAAATAGAGGGGAGCGGGAGCTTATCTAGGAGGTCAAGGGACAAATGGGGTGAGCGGAGACATCGGGTCTGGTGTGGCCAACACTGGAGATGAAGGCGACTCCAGTGAGGTGGGATCGGCGAGGACGAAGGGAGAGAAGTGCCTGCTGGTACGGCAAGACGTGGATGAAGTCAAGGAAGAGGAATCCACCACAGATATGGTGGTCGGACGACGAGGTGGAGCAGGGAATGTCACCAGACGTCGAGGAGCCTACAACCGTGAGGGGAAGAGAGGAATTAGGTGTAGTCACGGTCGAAATCGAGCATGAAGAGATTGGAGAGGTCTGAGCTCCTTTAAACAGAGCTTTGAAGGTCGGTTAAGGCTTAGGAAGCAAGCTTCCCAAGCAAGGAAGGCTCACCAGAGAAGAAAGCTATAAGGATACCTATATATCTCATGCGTTTGCAAGAGAGATTTGGAAAGCATCAGGAATCCAAGATGGGTTCAGATTGGAGGGAATTACTCAGAGAATCTCCCTTCCAATTTTGGAAGGGATTCTCCAAGTAATCAAAGAGATCTCATCTGTCAAAGGTCACCGGAGTAGGTTTCCTCCACGATAATGGCATAGGGACCTACTTGTGAAGACGATGAGAAAGCTAGAGGGCTGGTTGTAAGAGTTTTTGAAAGTTAGGGGTAGAAATGTAATCAGGTTAGACCTTCTTGCAAACGAGGTCAAGGCAAACTCATCTTGGGTTCAAATTTTGGTACAAACCTAATTTAAATCTAAGGAATCCAATGGTGAAGTTGGATTTCAGGTTTTACCTCATTTGGTTGGGAAATTTATACAAAAACCTAATTTAGGGCAAATATCTGTCTGAGACCTCTTCTAGGTCAAGATGGGTTCTAATGGCCAAATTGAAGGTTCTAAAGACTACATAATATTTTTCTTTGATTTTTAGAGGGTTTAAGTAAATTTTATCCTGACCAGAACCTTGGTTAATCGAGTGGGTCTATTTTTAGGGTTTCAAGAAGTCATTTAATTCACAGAACTCACACAAACCCTTTTCTGTCAAATCCAACCCACTTGTTATCTTATAAATACCATTTGACCTTTGTTTAGCCCTTAAGAAAATCCATGGTTGTACTGCATTGGTAAAATTACGATTTTACCCCTAGTTTCTTATGTTTCTCTCAGATAGGTTATGTAGTGAATTATGACCTTCAGTTGGTTATGTAGGCGCATTTATTCTCTTCAATGGGTCAAAATAAGCTAGTTAGGGCTCATGATGGTGTTCCCATCATACCCCCATGCCAAGCTTTTGCTAGTCCCTTAGCAAAATTTTAAGGTTTTAACTTTGATTCTAGACCATGAAATCCTTTGATGCTCAAAGCTATGATGTGTGCTTTCTTCTGTAGATTAGGTTAGAATGTCGATAGTAGGCCTAGAGGTACTCAAGTACCAACCATGATCTGGACCTGACCTGCTCTAGCCTCAGTCTGCCGCGAAGGTTTTTAAGGCCCACAGGAACTAACCTAAGGTTCGTTGAACTCCGCGGTTAAAGCACCCGTGCTTGTAACATGTTTTAGCCTTGGTTTAGTTTGCAGTGCATTTTTGTAAGAGAGAGACAGAGGAATTTTCTTTTTGGAGAGTTTTCTCTCTCTTTTCTTTTTATTTCTAGCTTCGGATTAGCTTCACAACATGGTATGTATCGAATTCTTAGTCCCCATCATCAATCCTTGAAGGGTCCCTGGTAATCGATGCTTCGGGATAGCACCACCCATGGCAACCCCCAGAATCCTGGCTTTTGAGATTTTGAGATAATCCCGCCCATGGTGTTCAGTAGGATATGTAGATATCATAGGAGGCAAGCACCTAGGAGACCATATGTTATTGTGCATCTTCGAGGGGAATTTCCTGCCTCTCCACACCAGAAACTCATCCAAATCAACTTGTGTTGATCAACAACTCCTAATCTAAGTGACTTTTTCAAAATGATTTAAACGAATTTGCATGATTTGATACTTAAGCGCACTGAACTAGACTGTGTGTGGATTGGGGTGGTTAGGTTACCGAGTCCTGCAAATCAGAGGTCAGTTAACGAGGCCAAATACTCCCTAAGCCTTAGACCTAATACTTAAGCTTTGCATTTTCCCCAACCTCTTGAGGACTATCTAGATCTTAGTGGATACTTGAATTTTTAAGCCTAGGATCACAGCCCAAGAGGTCTAAGATCAACGTTCCTACTAATCTCTTTTGTGTTTCATCAGCACTTTTTGCCTTTCGTTTTCTTTTTCTTGATATAGTCTAGAACTAAGTTAATTCCTTAATTTCTTACTAATGACTACCTCTTTTTTCTTTGCAACTTGTGCTCCTTTTTTGCATTTTTAACTTCTCCCTTTTTCTCCTCAAAATTGATATGCCCCCAAAATTTTCTCTCCTCTCATTTGTTTGTTCTTTTGAAGAATTTTTCCTCTTTTTTTTTGGTATTTTTGGGATATGTGATTTTTTTGCTGAAACCCTTTCTTGCGTGATGATTTTCATGACGTTTTGCACTTTCATACCCCCCATGCCTACAATTTGCAATGTCCCCATTGTAAATTAGGTGGGTCCGAGTTCAGCTTAGATCATTCATTAGAATAGGTTTTGGGTGAGTGAATGGGTTGGGATGACTGTTTCGAATGATTTCAAGCCGGGTACGGGTACCAGAGGTGGAGTCGGTTGTTCTAATGGATGACCCCTAAAGTGTAATATGAGTTCAGCATAGGATGCGTCAAGAAAGGTTTCAGGTTTTTCAAAATGATGGGTTGCCTCCCGTTAAGCGCTGAGTTTTACGCGATTGGCTAGGTGCAATGAGCTCAGCGAGAATGGAGGGTAAAAGATGTCTCATCCAAATTTGTATCGGTAAGTTCAATGAACCGTTTGAGTCTCTGACCATTCACGATGAAAGGTTCTGAATCATGGCTGAGTTGACTGGTTTCGATGGCTCCATTTCCAAGGATTCGTCGAACGAGGTAAGGTCTGATCCATTTTGATCTTAGTTTTTCTAGGAATAGTTTGAGTTTGGCATCAATGAGTATGACTTTCTGACCAGGGTAAAAGATCTTTCTGGATATGTGCTTGTCGTGTAAGGCTTTAACCTGCACTTTTTAAATTCGCGAGTTCTCATACGCATTGTGGCGTAATTCATCAATCTCACTCATTTGAAGCTTTCTGCGGGTTCCTGCCTTAGAATGATCAAGATTACAGTTCCGTACTACCTAATAGGATTTGTGCTCCAATTCGAAGGGGAGGTGACATGCCTTCCCGTACACTAGTCTGAAGGGAGACATACCTATTTGGGTTTTGTGGGCGGTCCTATAAGCCCACAAAGCTTCCAGAAGTCGGGATGACCAATCTTTCCTGTCGGGTTGAACAGTGACCTGGAGGATTTTCTTGATCTCCTGATTTGATAACTCAGCTAGACCATTAGTTTGGGGGTGATAAGGAGTAGAGATTCGATGTGAAACCCCATATTTGGTCATTAGTGACCTGAACTGAGCATTAGTGAAATGGGTCCCTCCACCAGAGATTATAACACGTGGAATCCCGAACCGAGAAAAGATGTTCTGATGAATGAATTTGATAACCACCTTATGATCATTGGCTTGGGTCGGAATGGCTTCAATCCATTTGGATACGTAGTCAACAGCGACTAGAATATACTCAAAGTCGTCCGAAATAGGAAAGGGTCCCATAAAATCAATCCCCCAGACATCAAAGATTTTGCATACGAGAATCGACTGTAAGGGCATCATATCACAGTGGCTCATGTTTCCTAAGGTCAGACAACGAGTGCAAGACTTATAGTGATTGTATGCGTCTTTGAAAATCGTGGCACAATAGAAGCCGCACTGGAGGACTGTAGCAGCGATTTTATGACCAGAGAAGTGTCCACCGCATGCCTTGTCATGGCAGAAGGACAAGATGCCCTGAATTTCCACTTCTGGGACACATCGTCGGATGATTGATTAGCACCGATGCGGAAAAGATACAGGTCTTCCCAAAAGTAGTACTTGGCATCGGAAAGTAATTTGTCCTTCTTGGCCTTCGGTCAATCGAACGGGATCTGATGTGATGCCAGGTAGTTTACTAGATCAGCAAACCATAGAAGCCCTATACTAATTTTCAGGAGGTGCTCATCCAAAAAATGTTCCGTAATGGGTCCGGAAGGGTCAATAATATTAGGAGGCGAGACAAGTGATCAGCTACCACGTTCTGTGTTCCCACCTTGTTGCGAATCTCGAGGTCGAATTCTTGCAACAGCAAGATCCAACGGATTAGTTGAGGTTTCGCGTCCTTCATTGCAAGGAGATGGCTCATAGCTATGTGATCAGAGTAAATGATAACACGGGAACCCAGAAGATATGATCTGAACTTTTCCAGGGCAAATACTATGGCTATCAGCTATTTCTCAGTAACTGTGTAGTTATGCTGAGCCTCGTCAAGTGTCTTGCTTGCATAGTGGATGACCACGAGTTTCCCGTCAATTTTCTACCCAAGTACCGCTCCTACAGCGAAATTAGAAGCATCACACATGATCTGAATGGGTTAAGACCAATCAGGGGACTGTAGGATTGGGGCTTGAGTAACTCGACTACATAGGATCTCAAATGCTTGAGTGCATTCCTTGGAGATTTCAAAAGGAACATCCTTAGATAGCATAGTAGTCAGGGGGCACGCGATCTTTGAGAAATCAGTAATGAATCGACGATAAAAATCAACCTGCCCCAAGAAAGATCAGACGTCCTTGATCGAGCTAGGCATAGGGAGTTTGGAAATCAGATTCACCTTGGCTCGATCAACCTGGTTGCCTTTTTCTGAGAAGATATTTCCCAAGACAATCCCTTCAGGCACCTTGAAATGGCTCTTTGCCTAAGAAAGAACCAGATTCACGTCAATGCACCACCTAAAGATCTGGACCAACTGTAGGAGGCAATCATCAAATGATTCGCCAAACACTAAAAAGTCATCCATGAAGACTTCTAGATAATCACCCACCATATCTAAGAATATGGCAAGCATGCACCACTGAAAAGTAGCGGGTGCATTACAAAGGCCAAAAGCCATCCTTCGAAACACGTATGTTCCAATGGGGTAGGTGAAAGTGGTCTTTTCTTGGTCTTCAGGATGGATTGCCACCTGGTTATAATCGGAGTACCCATCCAAAAAGCAGAAGAACTTATTTCCCGCTATTTTCCCGAGGATCTGATCAATAAATGGTAGTGAGAAATGATCCCTCTTTACGGAGGTATTGAGTTGTCTGTAATTAATGCAGACTCTCCACGAATTTGCCATACGGGTCGGTATGATTTCTCTGGTTTCAGTCGTGATCATGGTGAGTACTGCCTTCTTGGGCACAACCTTGATTGGACTCACCCACCGACTGTCGGAGATCGGGTAGATGATCACAGCATCTAACCATTTGATGATCTCCTTTTTCACGACCTCCTACAGATTATGATTCAGACAACTTTGCATTTCATGGGAAGGTCGTGTGCCCTCTTCAATATAAATATGGTGTGTGCAGTAAGAGGGGCCAATGCCAGTCAAATCATCGAGAGTCCATTGATGAGAGCCTCATCATGATCCCTAACTAGCCCAGTTTGACCTATGAAGGAGAATAAGAGCTCCTACATAACCTAGAGGACCTAATTCAAGGAATTAATGTTCTGAGAAGAAAACATGAAACAAAGGTTAAAATTGCAATTTCACCATTGCAGTACATAAACAGGATTTCTCAGAGGCAAAACATAGGTCAAATGGTCTGCATAAGATAAAAAGTGGGTTGGTTTAGTCAGAAATGGGTTATTGTGCAATCCAAGAATTAAATGACATTCTATAACCCTAAAATAGACCCGCTTAAGTTAAGAAGGTTATGGTTATGATAAAAATCATCTAAACCTTGTAAAATTCATGGAAAAATATCCCCTAGGGTTTAGAACCTTCAATTCGGCCTATGGAACCTCTTTTGACCTAGATTGGGGTCTCAGCTCATTATTTAACCTAATTTGGGTTTTCATGTAAAATATCCAGTCAAACATGGTCAAACCTAAAATCCAACTTCATCATTGGATTCCTTATGTCCAAATTAGGTTTTTACCAAAATTTGGACCAAAGAGGAGGTCATCTGGACCTACTTTGCAAAATAGTCCACCCAATTACATTTTGGCCCCTAACTTTTGAAAACTCTTGTGGAGACCCCCCTAACTTCCTTGCCACTCTTACAATCAGGTCTCTCCACCATTAATGGGGAGAAATCCTACTCCTTCGAGGAATGGAGGGGAAGTACCCCCTGATTCCTCAGAGATCTCCCAGATTTGGAAGGGTGATTCTCTGAGGAATTCCCTTCCATTTGAGCGTGATTTCAATCTCTAATTTGCACCCAATCACTCATGCGAAGGCTCGAGAATTTGGGCATCCAATGGATTCCTTCTCCGGTGAAGACTCTCGTGCTTGGAAGCTTGTCTTCCAATCACAAGAGCCCCTGCCAGCATCTATAAAAGGATCCTCAACCACGGTCGCATCTCTTCAGCTCGACGTGGCCAGAGATCCACCCCAATTTCATCTTCTTCTCCTCCAGTTAGGTAGTCCAGCGAGCTCCGGTGAGCCTCCCTCCTCTTTCTCGTCGCTCTGCCACACTACTAGTGGCAGAGCCGCCCTCACCATCTTCCTCCACGTCGCACAACACCCGCGTGCGCACCTCTAGCTCCGTCATCGTCGCCGTCAACTCTCCCCTGGACACCGCCTTCTCCGACGATAGCAGGTACAGCCAGTAGCCACCTCTCCCCATTCGTCAACTTAGTTAGGTTAGAATTACTCCTCTCTAGCCCCTCTTAAGTTCCCCTCTCTCTATTTTCCCTTTCGACCCCTCATAGCCACTGTCCACTGCCATCTTCTCCATCTCTGGCTGCCCACCGGTGAGGTGCCTCCAATGCTCCACACCTCCACACGCCTCACCAGATACCTCACTACCTCTGCCACAGTCCACTGATCACCTTCTGCCCATCCATCGACCACCATCACCTCCTTAAACGTCCCTCGACCAAATCCATAAGCATAGCCACAGGGTGACCTAGGCACGCACGCCTAGGCTGCCCCGTGGCCTATCACCTACCATCCCACCTTTGCCTCGACACGACGAGGCTTCCCATGTGTTTTAATGGGGCCGCTAAGCCTTATCTGTGTATGTCAGATCTTAGCACCTAACGCCATTGGAGCACGCAGCAAGAAGGTCGCAAGCTTCACTCCAGGCCGTGTGCTACAGGTGTCAGGGTCCCAGGTGAAGCGGGTTGGTCTTGTGCATGTACGCAGCTAGGAAAGTGGCTTGGTGAAGCAACCCCGCAACAACAATTGGCGAAGGTCTCCTGCAGGCGTGAGCAAAGAAACAGGTGGGGCATTTAGTCCCCCTCATAAACTCACAGGTGAGTGGCAACACTTAAATTATTTTTGTGCCTTCAGCTATTTGCCTCAAGTCACACAGGGGTGAGGTCCCTCACCCTCACGCCTCATCTGCGACCTGTCCCCGCGGATCTGGCACCCGACCCATTTACCTAAACCTAGCACTCCTCGCGCACCACACCCACGCTGGTGTGCCTGGATCTGGGCGCGCACCCGATCCGATTGCCCGGCTCTAGGAGAGCGTATCGAAGAAAGAAATAGAGAGAGAGAAATGTGAGGAGGGTAGGGGGTAGGTTTTGCTATGTGGTGTTGTGCAGGGAAGAAGAAGAGAAGAAGGAAGAGGAAGGCGTAGCTGAGGCAAAGCTGAGCAGGGAAGGAAGGATACTTAGCCGCAGAAAGGAAGAAGGATGGAAGGCCAAGGAGAAGAAGAAAAAGAGGAGAGTCTAAGGAAAAGGAAGAAGAAGAAAAGCAGAAGCCAAGGGAAGGAGCAGCACTATAGCAGAGGTGCGGCTGAAGAAGAAAGAAGAAAGAAAGAAGAAGAGAAGTAAAAGAAGAACAAGACAGAGGAACATAAGAAAGAGCACAACTAAAGAGACGAAGAAGAAAAGTGAAGAAGAAAGAAAGCAGAAATAAGAAGACTCATGAAGGAGAAGGAAATAAGAGCTTAAAAAGAAATATCTTTTTAAGACGTCAAATTATAGAATCAGACGTCCAATTTTTCTTTTTTTGTTATAATTGATTCTTAAATTCTTGCATTTATATTCTGAATTAAGTTTTAAGTAACTCTAAGTGTTCAATTACATTATCGAGATTAGTAAATAAATTCCATTTGCTCCCTGTGTTCGACCTCGGATACTTAGGTTTTCGAGTAATAAATTCTTATTTGTTATCAATGCTTGGTCACCTATACTACAACGCGAATGACTTATACTGATCTAAAAGGCCCGACAAAGCATTATAACATCCATCCAATGGCTCTTCAATGTTGCTGGAGAATAGTAATCAGACGGGATTCCTGATCAGGTGAAAGTCTATAATTGATAATCATAGGAAACGTCTGATTGGAACCCAAAAAGACGTACTTTAGATGATTGGAAAGAGGCTTGAGTTCCAAAACAGGGTTATCAGCAGCAGCGGTTGGTTTAGGGTGTGTGTGAGGAGCAAGGGAAGGAGTTATGGGTGTGCCTAAGTTAAGTTCAGACTCCTCTAAATGCGAGTTTTGATCCTCTTGTGGTTGATCAGAAGTAGTCAGGTTTCCCTCAATATACGGATCATCAACCACAGCCTTGATATCACATATCTATTTTATAACTCCGCAATTAATCCCTTGTTGAACCTTAAAGATGTCAATCTTTAGTGCCGGGTTCCCAAATTTCAGTTCAATTTGGCCCTCCTCACAATTTATGTTGGCCCTAGAAGTGGCCAAAAAGGGTCTCCCTAGTATGATTGGTGTGTTTTTCAAATTTTCTAGAGCATCCATATCCAAGACAACGAAATCCACCAGGAAGTAGAAATCCCGTACCCTAACAATAACATCCTCAAGAACTCCTTTAGGTGACTTAATAGATCAATCTGCCAATTGTAATGTCACCTCTGTCGATTTGAGCTCAGATTCCTCAAGATGGTCAAGTAGGGATGTAGGTATTAGGTTTATGGAGGCTCCTAGATCCAATAATGCTCTATCAAATTGGATATCACCAATTATACAGGAAATCGGGGGAGTACCTGGATCTTTTGCCTTAGGTGGGAGTTTGCTCAAAATTACAGAGCTGGCTTGCTCTGACAATATAATTGGGCTCCCACTTTTGGTTCGCGGCTTACGCTTAAGTGTACACACGTCTTTTAGGAATCGTGCATAAGTCGGTACATGACGAATTGCATCCATCAAGGGGATGTTTATATGGACCTGTTCAAAGAGCTTGACCAGATCCTCCTCAGGTGCCACAGGTTTGGTTGTCCTCTTTCCCTTCGTTAAGGCCTCGGGAAATGGAACCTTGGATGGTTCCCCTCTAGAATAGGTCCAGGTTCTTGATCTGGGACAGGGGTATCCTGGATGACTATCGTAGGGCTTGGTTTAGCACCACCAGGCTGAAAGTGGCTTTGGTAAGGTGGATCATGTGTTGCTTTGCCACTACAGGTTGTAACTAAATTTAGTCCTGCCTGGTTCTGGTTCGGTGTTGGTAAAATAGGTGGCTGCTGCTGAAATCCTGAGTATGATGTCGAAGCTTCCATCCCATCGGGTGATGGAGCAGAAGGGGCCTAATAAATAATGTGGGCTTGGCCCGGATCTGGGTTCATAACGCACCTCTGTTTTGACACGTTATTCGGATTCGATAGAGGTTGCAATGGGAGTGTGCCAGGTTGGCGGGAATTCGCCATCGGGCGAGTTGATTGAGAACCTCTGTGATCTCGTCTTTGTGCTATTTTTGCATAGCCGCATTCGTCTTTTGAATGTCAGCCAGAGTATGAAGGATGAGAGTCATTTGATATGTATGAGTTGGCCTAGATTGATAGCTGGGGTTGGGCCGATGCTAAGGCAGCTGATATGGACGAGGAGCTTGTGAACAGGGTTGATATGGTGGTCTCTGATTCTGATTATTTCCTACCCACAGGAAATTGGGATGATTCCACCATCCGGGGTTATAGGTATTAGAGAATGGGTCATTCTGGATGGCGTTGAGGTCCTCGCAGGTCTAAGGAACGTCGGAAAAATCAGAGTATGAGGGTTCAGAGTTCCCCTAACTAGTGCAGGCAGGGTCGGAGTTTCCTCCAACCTTAGAGTCAGACAGGGGTGGATATGGGTCCATCCCCTAAGAAGATCGGTGATAGATGTTATGCACTGCTTCCCTCCCGGAGGGTGGCTGTGCGAACGGGTTTTGCGTAGAGGTGGCTCACTGTAGATGTCGTGTTAGCTCATCCACCTTCTTCTCAATGATAGAGACCTTGTCCAAATGAATGGCCATCAATTCCAAGTCGACAGATGAGGACAGGCCCTGTGTCTCATGTGCTCCCCTTTGATTCGTCCATGCACGGGCATTCGTCCGGTCGAATAAGCCCATGGAGTCATTATTAATGGAGTTCTCTCACATATTCTCGAGAATCTCCCACACAGTGTCTTCATGTTGACCCATGATATTTCCTCCGCAAGTTGCATTGATGAATAATCAGATGTCTTCACGGGGTCCTTGGTAGAAAGACTAGACTTGTTCCCATTTAGGAACTCCTTGATGGGGGTACTTCTGCATGAGATCCGGGAAATGATCCCATGCTTCGTGAAGTGGTTCTCCAAGCTACTGTGTGAAGTGTGTGATTTGGTGTCATAAAGTATTCATTCGACCAACTAGGAAGAACTTTTTCAGAAACTTAGATTGTAGTTCAACCCATGTGTTGATTGGACACGTTTGAGTCAGATACCAGTGAGCTGCTTTGTCCATGAGAGAGGAGAACATCTTCATGAGAAGAATGTCCCGATTTTGGACATCTGACCCAAAGGTCTGGGCCAGATGTTTGAGTTGTTTGATGTGCTGAAAAGGATCCTCAGAATTGAGCCCATGAAATTTCGGAATAGCATGAATCATTTGGGCTTGAGTTCAGAATCAGGACCTCCAACAGGGATTCGAACTCGAGGTTCGATCGCCACCGCAGTGGGATTGTAATGATCTCGCATCATAGGACGCTGCGGTAGGTTCACAAAGGCTTGGAATAAATCATTAAGGCGCTTAAGTTGGTTCTTAAGGTTATTCTCTTCTTTTGTGGGATGTGCCATAATGATGGATGAATGAGAATTTGGTTCAGGTGAATCAGAGGAGATGTCTATGTGATGGGGTTGCTGCACAAACATGGAAGTCACGGCCTGGCCTCGACGAGAGTGAATGACCAAAGGAGGCTTCAAGGATGGTCTTAAAGACCTCCTACCGAACATGCACCGATGGTCTAGATGAGAGTAGAATGTGATGGACCCAATCAAGACACCCAAAAATTTTGGATGACTATAGAGGTTCGGGGCGGATGATACCCCTTAGTCAGAAAGCCGTCCACCTAAGAAATACCTGGGTAGCCAGAGAGGGAGAGTCCCGCAAAGACCCCTACACGGTAGAGTGCCCCCACGGGCTACAGGGTTTCCCCCACCCGATCTCTCTTGTCACTGATGTTCCAGGTAGACCAGAATGAGGACTTGACCTCTTAAGTCTACCAGTTTTATTAAAGAGCAAGGGTGCTTAAGATTTCACTTGAACTTTAGATGTATTAAGTGCAAAAAGTGACCTAATTTCAAGGTTGGTTGACCCAACAAGGTAGGTCAACTTCACCTATTTGTCCTTTGAGAAGTTTTAGGTCTCTCTTTTTAGGATTCAAGTGATATTAGGAGCCTAATTTTTAGGGTTTTCTTGAATATGGAAGTGTGTCTCTAAAAACCCTAGCTTTGAATCCTTAATTGGCTCTAATTTTGGTCCAATGTAGTTTGCCAAATGTGGTATCTAAGGCTCAAACAAGAAAGTGATAGCCCTAGTTACCTTAAATGGTACACAAATCAAGTTTTTGTTGTTGAAATCAAATCAAGCAACTTGATGAATTAGCTAAGAATGGAAAGCAAGTATCCCTAATTGATTTTACTCCTTTAACCTTTTCAGAATAAGGGGCTTAAGAGAGAGCGTAATCAGAAGTTACTTGCCCTTGGTGTGTTTGTTGTGCGGTTGTAATTTCTTTGAGTCTTCTCCCAGAAACATCCACAACAAAAGAGATATATCAAGTTAGTACCAAATCAGGAATTGTAATCAAGAATTCCAAATTGCTCGTTGCACCACGGCAACGGCGCCAAAATGTTTGTCACGCTGAATCAGGTTTTAAAAGTATTACATTGTAGTACAGCCGAAATAGCGTTCAAAATAGATATAATTTTATTACTCGAAAAGATTTTCGAGGTCAAACTCAAGGAGAAAATTGGTATTTAAAAATCAAGGTCACAATTTAAACTGAAAGAAATTGCAATAGTAGCAGTGTCAGAGTGCAAAAATATGGGAGTAAAATGGTGATGTAGATCACCAAGTACTACAATATCAACAAATAATTCAATGTATATGCAATGGAAACTAGAATCTGTCATCTGATTCCTTAATCAGATGACATAAAGTGTACGATTTCTTCCTCTTTTTCAACCTTACTCTCTCTACTTTGGCTTAATTCTTGAAGTCCTTCTCTTTCTCTTTCTCTTTCTCTTTCTCTTTCTCTTTCTCTTTCTCTTTCTCTTTCTCTTTCTCTTTAGCTTTCTATTTCTTCTATGATCATTCTCTTTCTCGTTAGCTTTCTCTGCCTTCTGCCTTTGCTTCTCCCTCTTCTTCCTTCTTCTTCTTCCTGCTTTTTACCTTTCTTCTTCCTTGGCCCTGAGCTGCACTGGCCTTCTCTTCTTCTTCTTTCTTCTTCCTTAAGTCCAGCGGTCCTCTTCTTCTTCTTCTCCAGGCCTCCTCTTTCTCTTCAGACTGCGGCTAAGTGTTGGCCAAAGAACCCTGCAGTAAAACCCTACCCCTACCCGTGCATAGCTCTCCCCTCTCTCTCTTAGGATCCGCTCTCCCAACACCACACAGGTAGTCGGGTAATCTGGTCGGGTGCGTACCCGGGACCAGGCCCACCGACATGCGGTAGTGGGTGAGGAGTGCAGTCAGGTCGGGTCAGGCCAGGTCCGCGGGGCGTGTTCGCGGATGAGACCGGGTCGGGTGAGTGGGTGATGTAAACATGTTTATATTGCATAAAATGTCTATTTATGCATGTTGTTAAGTATAGAATTGCATTACATACTATAAACATTGCATAGCATGCATCATCTTGCAATTGGATTAGTCTAAATAAAATGGAGGTTAATTGTCTCCTTTTATGGTCAGGGACAAGGCAACTTTTTATCAGGGCCTTAGATTGAAGATCCAGCCGTGCGGATCTGATCAGGTCAACGATTGGAGTTCAACGACTCCAAGATCGCCCTAATCGGATATCCGTAGCATTAGATAGAGATTGAGGAACCCTAGAAGATCAATGGCGAAGATGGTGTTAATCCGCACTTCAGACAACAAATCTAACCACATGGATGGATTCAGATTGACGATCGCAGCCTATTGACATGAAAATTGACTTAATCCGATACCTGTGGCACCATCTACATCACCCAGAGGATGGACGGCCAAGATGGCGTCACATGGTACCATCTCGGCCGCCCAACCGGCTGCACACAACTGCTAAAGCCTTTAGCACCAATGCCTCTCCTCAATTGGATCAAGATCCAACGGTTGAGAGTGGATCTCAGACCGGCACCTTCACCTTCTGAAGCCAAAGGAGGATGCAGCCTTGATTGTTGGATCTCAATCCAACGATCCAAATTGTGCGCCACACAAACACACCGCTCGCCCATCCATGCGTGCAGGATCAAATCCGCGAGGTGCTTTGATTAGGCGCAGATCAGCGGGCACTATCGACCGCACGATGGAGATCGTGTGGCCATGCGCACCCCATCAGATCCATGCTCCATCTGATGCAGCAAGGAAACGCCTTATTCCACCCGATGAGGCACGCGATTGAGGCAGGCAGGGATGCGTTCTCAGCCGTTCGATCTCACTATCGAACAGCCGAGATTGAGAGATTGTGGATAAGCATTGAACGTGGGGAGGTGAGTGGGCGCGCATGCGCTGCACACTACGGCCATTTTCAGGCCTTTAGTGACGGATTTATCCGTCACTAAAGGTCTTGAATTAATGATTTTCAACATGAAATGACCAAATTGCCCTCACTCCTTGCAACTATAAAAGGAGACCCCCTCCATACGAAATTATCATCCCTTCATTCTCTTCTCTCCCTCTCCAAAGCTCAAGAGAAGCTTGTCCCACACCCGGGATGCTCCTCGAGAGATAAAGTCAAATTTTCACCCCCATTTCGGAAGCAGATCCCGTTACGACGACGACGTGCTACCCCGTTCTAGTTCTTCCTACCTCGACCCCCTTATTCCCGCTCCGTCCTTTGTCTTCTAGGCGTCATCCTATCCGGCTCGTCCTCCAAGCGTTTGTCGAGGAGGATAACTTCTCTCTCCCATTCCTCTTTCCTGCTTTTTGAAGTAGAATTTTCCTGCTTTCTAGTGTAATAGTTTTCTTGCTTTCTAGTGTAATTTCTCACTAGTTTAATTGTATAAACATTTTCAAATATTAAGTGAATGTTTTCTCTCTCCCTTATTCTGATTGTTTATATTGCTTCATTGTAATTACTCCACTTTTCAAGAAAAACCCTAAAAAATATAATTGCGAATTTAGATCAACGTAGCCTCCCTGAGTTCGACCCAGGATTTCTATTCTGGTATAAATTTTATTTGTTGAACACGAGTTCTTCGCTTTCAAACTACAACGACAGGTTTTCAAAACCAAATACGATAGCGTAGTAACTCGTAGCTTCAACATTTTGGCATCGTTGCCGGGGAGGCAACGATTTCAGATCTTCTTTTCGCAGTTCATGCACTTTATTGTCTTCTAACTTGCTTTCTCTTCTGTCTATTATTTTGCAGAGACCTCCATCAGGGAATCGTCAAGCGGTAGACCGGAGTAAAGTGCAGTTGAAGACAACTGTAAGTGCTCCCCATTCATCCCCCACCATAGATTTCATTTGTCACATTAAATTCAAATTCCAATTAACCTAGATGTTTGCATAAATATTAGGATTAGTTTGGTTGTTTGTATTTTCACTCACACTCATTCCACCCTCGCTTATAAAAATAAAAAATAAAAAGATAATTTTGTGGGGTAATTTTCAATAGACACACAACATACACCCACATTTAAGGCACTTAACCTACTTGATTTGCTTCTACTCAATCGGGTTCTGATCTGTGCAACCGGTACACAAAGCAACACATAAAAGAGTAGAAATCATTCTAGGTTAACCATTTCTGTGTGCCTAACCTAGTGGTGCAGTTGTAGCCTATTGTTTGAGTTGTTTGGGCCGCACCACTTAACCTAAAATCAACTCATCAAGTAGCTCCTTCTTAGGGTTTTTAATCTAGATTCATACCAGGCAATCCACTTTACTTCTATTTTTAAAGGAAAGAAATCTTCACCCGTTCTTGAAAACCTGGTTTGCCTCAAACTTGATTGAAATCAACCTAATTTCAAACCCTAAAAGCTACTTAAGCAAGATTTGAACATTAAAATCTACACATCACAAATAATCTTGCTTGTAAACCCTAGTTGTGCATGCACTTACACAATACTCAATCAATCATTAAAGGCACAACCCATTTTAAGGGCCCATCACATTCCATAAGCACTACAATCCCAGGCCTTAAAAAAATCGAGTAGACGTTGGCCTTAAGGACTGATTCGCTCTTCGGGGCTTAGTCTGAGATTATTTTTGATTAACCTACTTGTACTAATTAATCTGATTTCTAGCTAGGGGAGTAGTGTCAAATGACCACGGCTAGGGGGTACACTAGGAATCGGAGGCGCAAGCTGAACGAAGAACCTTCTCCCCAGTCCCTCCTTCTAACTGGTTGGATTGAGCAAACACAAGTAGAGTAAATCATTTACAATCTTAAGGTAGGTTTTGGGAGTCTGTAGATCCTTAGGCTACCCCAGTTAAGGACAGGCTTGTTTTATTGTGCTGCAGGGTCCTTATCCCCAGTCCTTTCGACCTTTTCCTAGTTTATGCTGGGAAGACAGTCATTGAATCCCCGATTGGAAGGACCACTTGAGTATTCTAGGAGGTGTAAACTAGATTTTGGTCAAATTGATCCCATGGCCGATCAACAACCTCCTCTGCCTCGGGATCCACAGGAGGAATTCTAAAGGCAGCTGGAACAAATGCAAAGAATGTAGGAATGGTTCCAGAGAATGCAAGGTGCTCAACGCTTGAAGGATTTTTATGATCCTTCAAATTACGGGGAGCGTCCCGACGTCCAGATTCCAACCAGAGACGTAGAAATCAAGCCCCAGGTGTTAAGCCTGATCAAATATTACCATGGGCTTCGCTCCGAAGACCCGTTTCAGCACTTGGAGGACTTGACCACTTTGGTCCAAACCACCAAGGCACTAAACGTGAATGAGGAGCAAATGATCATGAGGCTCTTCCCCCACTCTCTTAAGGATAAAGCCGCTCATTGGTACAGGACTATAGGAAGACCAATTGCAACTTGGAATGAGTTGAAATCGGCCTTTCTGAAGAAATTCTTCCCTGTCGGACGTACTAATGCCTTGAGACGGGCAATCATTACCTTTACCTAGAGGCCGGGGGCGCAGTTTCATGTGGCCTGGGAGCGATTCTAGGACCTATTGCGGAGGTGTCCACACCACGAGATGCCGAAATGGCAACTCGTGCAGAACTTCTACCACGAGTTGACTGAGCAACTCAGAAATCACGTGGACGCTTCTTGTGGAGGCAATTTCCTCAACAAAGACGCAGATAGTGCACATGATTTGTTTTGAGGAAATGAGCAAGAATTCAATCAATCATGCCTCCATGGATACTTTTAACCAGTCCCAACAACCCAGATCAAATATTAATGAAGTCCATGACTCTCATTCAGTTGATATGGAATTGATTTGTAACAGACTTGATAAGGTGGACTTGGTTGCTAAGAGAATGGAGGAGTGGATGGCTGGAAATTCTATGAACAACTCTCAATCCACTCAATCCCAAAATTTGGGATTCCATTCTTCGCGAACTCCTTCTGGACGGGATTTCGTGAATCAACTCGATATAGCTCAACCTGTGAGTCAACATTATGCGAATACCCACGGGTTCCAAACTGGGGCCTTTGATCCCAGTTTTTCTTATCCTTCCCTTTCTTTCTCTCCATCCTCACCCTACAAGGATTTCTGTGCTGTACAGGAGAACGTTAGATCCAACCTACTCTAATGCTTATAATCAAGGTTGGAGAAACCACCCTAACTTCTCCTGGAAAAACCTGGGGCAACATACCCAATTCTGACCCAGCAACTATGCTCCGCAATGACCAACGAGTCAAGGTCATGTGTATACTCAATTGCCCCCAAATTAGATCAATCAGCCAGCTTGGAATGCCCGTCAAACTGTAGGGTAGGATGATTGGAACTAGCAAATGGTAGAGATGTAAGGATCCATGCTCCAGCCCATGTAGCAAATGAAAACCTTGCTGGACAACATGCAGACCGGGCTCATAGCTAACTCTCGTCAACCCGGATCTCTACCATCCCAACTCGTACCCAACCTGCGAAATATTCTGAATCCAGGCAACCAAGCCCATGGGTACAGAAATCAGAGGGACCCATACGCACATGCTCAAATGGTTGAGCAGGGTCCTTCCTCTTCTTCTTCTGCACATCAACAATTCATGGCTAATCAAGCCCCCCCAATCTTTCCTAACCCTCCCCAAGACCCAAACACTTATGCACCTGTAAATTCTGTTACCTTGAGGAGTGGTAAGCAAACTCAGGATCCACAACCACACTATTCTGATCTACTGAATCCTAAAGAACCTGAGGAGAGAGGAGAATTCTGGAGAAGAAATCAAGGCTCAGGAACCTGATTCCAAAGATCTGACTCATGTTCCTTTTCCTGAAGCTTTGATCAAATCAAAGAAGTCTAATGATAGCAATGAGGAGCTTCTGAATATTTTTAAGAATGTTGAGATCAATATCCTACTCGATGCTATCAAGCATATACCAGCTTATGCGAGATTTTTAAAGGATTTATCTACACAAAAGTGTAAGTCGAGAGAATCTGTTCCGAGGAAGGTGGTACTCTTCTAGCAAGCTAGTTCTGTTATCCTACACCACCTCCCTCTGAAAAAGAGAGATCCAGGTGCTCCATTGATTTCTTGTGTCATCGGCGATTACACATTTGATAGAGCACTTCTGGATCTAGGTGCATTAATCAACCTAATTCCGACTTCTCTTTACAAGAAGTTTGGATTAGGCGAACTTCGACCGACTTCAGTAACGCTACAGTTAGCAGACTGTTCAATCACAAATCCAAGAGGTGTTATTGAAGATGTTATAGTTAAGGTCAAGGATTTCTATTTTCCTGTAGATTTCCTTGTCCTTGACTTGGATGTACCGAAAAATCTGAGGAACATGCCCTTCATTCTGGGGCATCCGTTCCTGGCTACCGCTAAGGCCGACATTAATTGTGAAAGCGGTAGCATGGAAATTGCCTTTGGAGATCAATGAATGAAATTGGATATTTTTAAGGCGATTAATAAATTTGAGGATTGTGGATTTATTGAGGAACTTGAGGAGGATAATGTGAACATTGAAACTTGTTTGATGGTTTCTTCAATTGAAAGTTCCTCCTTTGGTGATGAATTGGACCTGCAACCCTCTATGGCAGACCTGCCATCTTCTGAAGAGGTTATTGAATTTGTTCACTCTCAACCTCTTCCTCTTGATGAGTCTTCAGCATTTTCCTTACCTTCAATCATCAACCTACCCCAGCTTAAACTGAAACCATTGCCTGAGAATTTGGAATATCAATTTTTAGGACCACAGAAGATGCTCCCTGTGATTATCAGTGCTAAATTAACAAAGGAGCAAGAGATTAAATTGATCAAGGTCCTGAAGGAACACATGGAGGCAATTGGTTGGGCCATTCATGACCTTAGGGGGAGTAAGCCATCTTACTGCAGTCATAGAATATTCTTGGAAGATGGGTCCCGCCCTTCTCGCGAGATGCAGAGGAGATTAAATCCAAATATGCAAGAAGTGGTCAAAAAGGAAATCATTAAGTGGCTCAATGCAGGAATTATTTATCCAATCTCTGATAGTCCATAGGTAAATCCTGTGTAGATTGTTCCCAAGAAAGCCGGGTTTACCGTTGTGACTAACGAGAGAGGAGAATCTGTCACAACTCATTCAGCTTCCTCTTGGAGGGTTTGTGTCGATTACAGGAAGCTAAACATGGCCACGAAAAAGGATCATTTCCCCCTGCCTTTCATTGATCAAATCTCAGAAAGACTAGCCGGGCAGAAGTACTTCTATTTTCTTGATGGCTATTCAGGATATAACCAAGTTCCTATCCATCCCGAGGATCAGGAAAAAACTACTTTCACCTGTCCCTACGGAACCTTTGCTTTCCGTAGGATGCCTTTCGATTTATACAATGCACCTGCGACCTTTCAAAGGTGTATGTTAGCCATATTCTCTAACATGGTGGGAGAGTTTATGGAAGTCTTCATGGATGATTTCTCTATTTTTGGAGAATCATTTGACTCTTGTCTGGCTAATCTCAAAATGATTCTTAAGCGATGCATCAAAACACGATTGGTCCTTAGCTGGGAAAAGAGTCATTTCATGACACAAGAAGGCATCATCTTGGGTCATGTAATCTCTGAACGGGGAATTGAAGTGGATAAAGCTAAGGTTGATGCTATCGCTAAACTTCCTCCTCCCACATCTGTTAAACAAATATGATCATTTCTTGGTCATGTGGGATTCTATAGAAGATTCACCAAGGATTTCTCGAATGTTGCTCGTCCTCTGAGCAATCTTCTCGCCAAGGAAACACCGTTTGTTTTCGATGAATCATGTTGTAAGGCATTTGATTTCCTGAAAATGGCAGTCACTTGTACTCCAGTGTTGCAACCACCGATTTGGACAGCCCCTTTTGAGATCGTGGCCAACGCTTTTGATTATGCAATCGGGGCTATTTTGGGTTAGAAAATTGACAGGAAGCCCTCTATCATCTACTACAGTAGTAAAACTCTGGATGAAGCCTAGAGGAATTACATTGTTACTGAAAAGGAATTACTAGCCATAGTATTTGCTTTGGAAAATTTCAGGGCTTATCTCTTAGGGTCTCATGTCATCATTTATACCGACCACTTGGCCTTGAGACATCTCTTGGCCAAAAAGGATGCCAAACCCCAGCTTATTCGTTGGATTCTTCTACTTCAAGAAATTGATCGTGAAATCAAGGATAAAATCGGGGTACAAAATGTGGTGGCGGATCAGTTGTCAAGACTTTTAAGTGCTTCTTCTCGTCCAGACATCTCGATTGCTGATACTTTTCCGGACGAAGCTATCCTTGCAGTTTTAGGTGTCCAAACCCTGTGGTTTGCTGACATTGTTAATTATTTGGCCGTTGGTCAACCCCCAGGATTGGACCAAGCAACAATGGGATAGACTTTAATCTGAGGCCAAATACTACTTCTGGGAGGACCCTGAACTCTACTGCATCGACTCTGCTCAAATTATTCGCTGATGTGTTCTGGAGAATGAATTCAACAGTATACTCAAGTTTTGCCATGCATCTGTGTGTGGTGAACATTTCTCCGGGAAAAAGACGGCTGCAAAGATTTTGCAATCTGGCTTCTATTGGCCATTTTTATTCAAGGATGCCCAGGATTTCTCAAGGTCATGTTCTCGATGTCAGGCACTGGGGAGCATAACTAAGAGAGATATGATGCCCCTAAACCCAATTCTTCTTGTCTAAATCTTTGATGTTTGGGGCATCAATTTCATGGGACCCTTTCTCCCTTCATTTGGACATCAGTACATTCTTGTTGCTGTTGATTATGTGTCCAAATGGATTAAGGCAATTCCCACACGAACCAATGACCATAAGGTGGTCATTGATTTTGTCAAGAGAAATATCTTCAGCAGATTCAGGATTCCGAGGGCCATCAACAGTGATGGTGGCACTCATTTTACTAATGCCCAATTCCATAATTTTTTGGCCAAATACAGGGTTAATCACCGAATCTCCACACCTCAACATCCCCAGATGAATGGATAAGCTGAGATCTCCAATCGGGAGATCAAGAATATTCTGCAGAAAATTGTTAGGCCCAATCGCAAGGATTGGACTCAAAAGCTTGAGGACGATCTTTGGGGCTACCGTACGGTGTATAAAACGCCCATCGGCTTGTCTCTATTTTGTTTGGTGTATGGAAAGGCATGTCATCTACCCGTAGAGATTGAACATAGGGCATTCTGGGTGATCAAGCAATGCAATTTAGATCTGAATTTGGTTGGGAAGACTGGGAAACTCCAACTATCTGAGTTGGAAGAGCTTAGAAATGATGCATATGAGAATGCCATGATCTACAAGGCTCGGACCAAAGCTTTACATGATCAATTGATTTCCCGCAAGCGCTTTGAGCCAAATCAAAAGATCTGGTTATTCGATTCTCGACATAACCTCTTCCCCGGCAAACTTAGATCTAAATGGAATGGCCCATTCATTATCGACCAGATTTTTCCAAATTGAGCCATTCAGATCTCTGACCCAAAGATGGGTAACACATTTAAAGTCAACGGTCAACGTCTGAAGCCTGTTATTGATCGTACTCTTCCAGAACCAATCTCAGACACGGTTGCTCTAGCTATATTGTGATTTCTTTGGATGGACTTCGCCTAGCTGACGGCATTAAACTCAGCAGTTGTACATATGACACAAAGCTGACCCGAGCTTCATGTTCAGGTGATATCTTTCATACTCTACCCTTTCTTTTATGTCTCTTTTTCTCGTGTAGACATTGCATCAGCTAGGCATGGGGTGGTGGATTCATTTTTGAATCATTTTGTCAGCCTTGTGAAATTCTTGTATTTCTCTTCTTATACATACATTAAAAAAAAACTGAATTAGGAAGGAATATTTGGACATTAAGACTTTTCAATCATAGGAAATATTACATTAGGATCTGAACACTAAGACCCATCAAGTCTTTGGACTTAATCGGCCCATGTATCCACTAAAATGTGGATTTGTTTTTCAAGTCCTCGCCATCTTAATTCTATTGTAATGTGATTAAATAAGTTTGGGTGATAAGTAAACAACATATCAACCCATCCTCTGATTTGAGGGAACTTTGAGTCGAAAACATCTACACACCTTCTTTTCACTGACTTGTTGATCGGCGATTTTAACAAAAATTAGGTAGCTAATGAACCTTCTAGAGTGATATAGCTAGCAAGTTATCGTGGGTAACAACCCATAGGTAGGTTGTCCAGAGCCCATTCACTGGACCATTCTCTTCTTGCAGCCTTTAGATAAATCTTAGACCAGGGAAGCCACCTACATAAAAAAACAAAGATTGTCAAAAAGAAAAGCAAAAGAAAAGGAGAAAAGAAAAAGAAAATAAAAGGAATAAGCTAGACTTCGCCGCACGAGTATGGCTAGCAAGTTGTCAGTGGTAACAGCCCATCGACCGATTGTCCAGAACACAGCTCAAGAAATGTGCTGAAAATCCCAAACACTTAGGAAGAAGTGAAGAAGTAGAATAAACTGGGGAGATATACACTGGATTCACCCTTGTGTTGACCCCATAAAAATAAAAGTAGAAAGAAAGCTACCGGTTGAAAAGATACACTGATGAGAGCCACATCATGAGCCCTAACTAGCTCATTTTGACCTAAGAAAGAGAATAAGAACTACATAACCTAGAGAAGGGCTTAATTCAAGGAATAAGTGTTCTGAGAAGAAAACATGAAATAAAGGTTAAAATTTTAATTTTACCATTGCAGTACATAAATGGGATTTCTTAAAGGCAAAACATAGGTCAAATGGTCAGAATAAAATAAAAAGTGGGTTGGTTCAGGCAGAAATGGGTTCATGCATAAATGACATTCTGTAACCCTAAAATAGACCTGCTTAATTCAACAAGGTTCTGGTCAAGATAAAAATTAAGTAAACCCTCTAAAATTCATGTAAAAATATCCCCAAGGGTTTAGGACCTTCAAATTAGCCTTTGGAACCTATTTTGACCTAGATTAGGGTCCTAGCTCATTAATTGACTTAATTGGGGTTTTCATGCAAAATGTCCAATAAAACGTGGTCAAACCTAAAATCAAACTTCACCATTGGATTACTTAGGTCCAAATTAGGTTTGTACCAAAATTTGGACTTAAAGGGAGGTCATCTTGACCTACTTTGCAAAATAGTACACCCAATTACATTTTGCCCCAATCTTTTGAAAACCATTGCACAGACCCCCGTAACTTCCTCACCACTCTTACAAATAGGTCCCTCCACCATTAATGGGGAGAAATCCTACTCCGACGAGGAATGGAGGGGGAGTACTCCCTGATTCCTCAAAGATCTCTTCCCAGATTTGGAAGGGAGATTCTCTGAGGAATTCCCTTCCATCTGAGCTCGATCCTAATCTCTAATTTGCACCCAATCTCTCGTGCGAACGCATGAGAGATTTGGGTCTCTAATTGATTCCTTCTCCGGTGAGGACTTGCGCACTTGGAAGCTTGTCTTCCAAGCATAAGAGCCCCTGCCAGCATCTATAAAAGGATCCTCAACCCCGGCCGCACCTCTTCAGCTTGACTTGGCCAAAGATCCACCCCAATTTCATCTTCTCCTCCAATCAAGTAGTCCAGCGAGCTCCGACGAGCCTCCCTCCTCTTTCTCATCACTCTGCCACCATACCAGTGGTAGAGCTGTCCTCACAATCTTCCTCCGCATCACGCAACACCCGTGCGAGCACCTCTAGACCCTTCGTCATCGTCGTCATCCTCCACTAGACACCTTCTTCTCTGGCTACAGCAGGTACTGCCAGCCGCCATTTCTCCCCCTTCGTCCACTTAATTAGGTTAGACTTACTCTTTATCCCCTTTTCAATTCCCCTCAATCTATTTCACAAATTACCCCTCGACTGCCACTATCCATTGCCATATTCTCCGTCTCCGGCCACCCACCGGCGAGGAGCTTCCACTGCTCCGCACCTCCACACGCCTTGCCAGATACCTCACTACCTCCACCACAGTCCACTAATCATCATCCACCCTTCCATCGACCACTCACACTGCCATAAACGCCCCCCGACCTAACCCATAAGCCTGGCCACAGAGCAACCTAGAACACATGCCTAGGCCACCCCACAGCCAACCACCAACCACCTCACCTTTGCCGAGAGATGGCGAAGCTCCCCATCTGGTTTAACGAGGCTGCAAGGCCGTCTTTGTGAAGTTCAGATCTGACCCCTCCGCTGCCATTAGCGACGGCTCGAAGGAGCTCACAAGCTTGCTCCAGGCTGAAGCACTCTAGGGTCCCAAGTCTAGAAGGCGGGGGTTGGTCTCCCGCATTCATCTGTCCAGGCAATTAGCTCCGCGAGGCACCCAGCTGCAGCAATTAGAAGAAGAATCTCACGTGCGGGCGCGAGGGCAGAAGGCGGTGGGACATTTAGCCCTACCTCGTGAACTCATGAGCATGGCCGGTAACATAAATTGTACTTGTGTTTTAAGCTATCACCTCGAGACACACAGGGGTGAGGTCCCTTGCCCTTACCATGCCTCGTCTGCGACACTCCCCCGCGGACCTGGCACCAGACCCGGCTAACCTATCTGTGCACTCCTCGCTCACCACGCCCACGCCGGTGCGCCTGGACTCGGGCACGTGACCGACACGATTACCCGACTCTGGGAGAGCGTATCGAAGAGAGAAATAGAGAGAAAGAGATGCGGGGTTGGGTAGCGGTAGGTTTTGCTCCTCGGTGCGTGGGCAAGGAAGAAGAAGGAAGAGGAAGGCACAGCTGAAGTTAAGGCACGGTGAAGCGAGGCTAGGCAGGGAAAAAGAAACGGAGATAATCCAAGGGAAAGCATAGCTGAAGTGAAGCTGACACTTAGCCACAGACAGACAGCAGAAAAGAGAAGACTTAAGAAGGAAGGGCAGAAGATAGAGGAAAATAAGAAGAAGGAAGAAGAAAGGAAAGGCTAGAAAGGAGCTACACAGAAGAGACAAGGAAGAAGAAGCAGACGGCCAAAGCCAAAGAAGAATAGAAGAAAAAGAAAATCAGAGAAAGAAAGAAAGAAAGAAAGAAGAGAAACCAGAAAGGATAAGGAAATAAGATAAAAGCTTAAAGAGAATATCTTTTTAAGACATCTGATTCCATGATCAGACGTCTAATTTCTCTATTTTTGCCACAATTGACTCTTAAACTCTTGCATTTATATTCTGAATTAAGTTTTGAGTAATTCTTAGTGTTCAATTACATCATTGAGATTAGTGAATAAATTCCATTTGCTCCCAGTGTTCGATCTCGGATACTTTGATTTTCGAGTTATAAATTCCTATTTGTTGTCAATGCTTGGTCACCTATACTACAACGCAACTGACTTATAAGCTCGACAAAGCGTTGCAAACATACACCTTTAGGCAGAACTCACTTTTTAAGGTCACTTAGAGGCGTAGAAACCCGAAGTCCATTCTAACTGCCGATCAACGAGTCCATCACATTCACAATAAGATGCTTAGAACTTAGGGTTCTCATCAAATCTTGGGTGAGTTGAATGGCCGTAGAAAGCCACTCTTTAACCTTAAACTCAAAAATCAAAAAAATAGAAAAGAAGAAAAAGAGAAAAAGAAAATTTTCTTTGAATAAGCCGAGGGCTTGAGGCAGTCTGCATTTTGGCAGATACCTAGGCACTGTTGTGTCTTTGAAAGTTCAGACCCTAAGTAAACATTTTCTAAATGTTGAAAATAACTTATGCCAAATAATCCAACCTAATTCTTTTATAAATAGCATGTAGTTTTTGCTAGGGACTAGCAAAAGATAGGTATGGGGGTGTGATGTAAACATGTTTATATTACATAAATGTCTATTTATGCATGTTCTTAAGCATAGAATTGCATTACATACTATAAATATTACATAGCATGCATCATCTTTCATTTACATTAGTCTGAATAAAATGGAGGTTAATTGTCTCCTCTTATGGTCAGGGACAGGGTGACTTTTTATCGGGGCCTGTTGAACGATATTTTTCACGAATCGCTACGCTTACGAGATTGGTTTTGGAAAACCTGTCGTTGTAGTTCAAAAAGAGAAGAATTCGTGTCCAACAAATAAAATTTATACTGAAAAGAATTCCGGGTCGAACACAGGGAGGCTACGTGGATCTATATTCGTAATTATATTTTTTTTAGGTTTTTTTTTTTTTATAAGCAGGGCGATATAATTACAATGGAGCTATCAGACTAAAAGAAAGAGAGAGAGAGAGAGAGAGAAAGAGAACATTCATTCAATATTTCAACTGTTCATAAAAGTTACACTAGAATGCAGAAAATCAATTACACTATAAAGCAGAAAAATTCTACACTAGAAAAGCTGTAAATAAGAATGGGAGAGAGAAATTATCCTCCTCGACGATTGCTTGGAGGATGAGCGGGACGGGACGATGCCTGGACGAAGGAGAACGAGCAGGACGAAGGAGGACGAAGCAGAAGAACGGGAACGGAGCAGCACGCCGTCGTCATCGCGGGATCCACTTCCGAAGGGGAATGAAAATTGGACTTTATCTCGCAAGAAGCATTCCGGGTGTAGGACAATCTTCTTTTGAGATTTGGAGGGGTAGAGAGGAAAAAGAAGGGATGAGAATTTCGTATGGAGGGGGTCTCCTTTTATAGTTGCAAGGACTGGGGGCAAAATGGACATTACAACTTCAAAATAATAAAAGAGGGATCTTTAGTGACGGATAAATCCGTCACTAAAGCCCCGACGTGGCCGTCGCCTCTGCGCCCACGCGCGCCTCCTCGGCTGCCCGCTCCTCAACGCTCGCGCACACCCAGCACTTTTCAGCCGTCCGATCGCGAGATCGAACGGCTTAAGATGCGTCCGCGCTCGTGCGCTGCGCGCCCCCCGCTCGTCTGATTGCGTGTCCGATTGCGCGTCCAATCGCGCGTCGGCGCTATCGGGTGTGCGTGGCCGTCCGATCTCCATCCGATGCTCCAATTACTCGCGCCGCCGCTCCTCGCCACAACTCGAACCCGCGCCCCGCGCTCGCGATAGCGCGCTCGACCACTGCGCTATGGTGCGCGGATGGTCGAGCGGGCGTTTTTAAATGCGAGCGCCCAACGGCAGAGAGCGATTGGGTGCAGGGCTTTCACAAGACGCAAGCGACCGTTTGGGCGGCTAAGATGGCACCACGTGGCGCTATCTTGGCCGTCCATCTTTTGGACGTTGTAGATGGTGCCACGGATGTCGGATTGACTCGATTTTTGTGTCGTTGGGCTGCGATCGCCGATCCGAATTCATCCCTGCGGTCGGATTTATCATCTGAAGTGTGGATTTACACCATCCTGGCCCTTGATCTTCTAGGGTTCCCGGGTCACTATCTAATGCTACGGATGCCTGATTAGGGCGATCTTGGAGTCGTTGAACTCCAATCGTCGCCCTGATCACATCCATACAGTTGGATCTTTGATCCGAGGCCCTGATAAAATATTTTCCCTGTCCAAGCACATAAAAGGAGATAATTAACCTCCATTTTATTCAAACTATTCTAAATGCAAGATGATGCATGTAATGCAATATTTATATCATGAAATGCAATCCTATGCTTAAGAACATGCATAAATAGACATCTTAAGTAGTGTAAATGTGTTTACATCATACCCCCGTGCCTATCTTTTGCTAGTCCCTAGCAAAAACTATATGCTATTTATAAAAGAATTAGGTTAGATTATTTAGACTTGAGTTATTTTTCAATCATTAAGAAATTGTCTACTTAGGAACTGAACTTTCAAAGACACAACAGTGCCCGGGTATCAGCCAAAATGCAGACGGCTTCAAGCCGTCGCCTTATTAAAAGAAAATTTTCTTTTTCTCTTTTTCTCTTTTCTAATTTTTTTTGGATTTTGAAATTTTCGGGTTTAAGAGTGGCTTTCTACGGCCATTCAACTCACCCAAAATTTGATGAGAACCCTAAGCTTTAAGCATCTTACTGTGATTGTGATAGACTCATTGACCGGCAGTTAGAACGGACTTCGGATTTCTACGCCTCTAGGTGACCTCAAAAAGACTTCTACCTAAAGGTGTATCTTTACGACCGGTAGCTTTCTCCCTACTTTTATTTTTTTACGGGGTCAACACAAGAGTGAATCCAGTGTATATCTCCCCGATTTATTCTACTTCTCCGCTTCTTCCTATGTGTTTTGGGAATTTTTAGTGCATTTTCTGAGCTGGGTTCTGGACAACCGGTCGATGAACTGTTACCACCGACAACTTGCCAGCCATACTCGTGTGGCGAAGTGTGGCTTATTTCTTTTTGTTCTTTTCTCCTTTTTTTTTTTTAAGTAGGTGGCTTCCCTAGTCTAAGATTTACCTAAAGGTAGCAAACTAGGAATGGTCCAGTGACTGGGCTCTGGACAACCTACCTATGGGTTGTTTCCCACGATAACTTGCCAGCCATATCACCCTAGAAGGTTCATTAGCTACCCAATTTCCGTTAGAATCGCTGAACAACGAGTCACTGCAAAGAAAGTGTGTAGATGCTTAAGACTCAAAATTCCCTCAAATCAGAGGGTGGGTTGATAAGTCGTGTACTTATCACCCAAACTTATTTACTCCAATTAAAATAAAATTCAAGTTGGCGAGAACTCGAAAAATAAATCCACATTTTAGTGGATACACAGGCTGATTAAGTCCAAAGACCTGAAGGGTCTTTGTGTTCAGATCTTAATGTAGTTTTTCCTAAGATTGAAAATTTTCTTAAACCCAAATTCTCTTTCCTAATTTCAATTTTTTTTTATCAAAATAAAACAAATCTACGGAGCTGATGAATGAATTCAGAGATAAATATCCACCCCCCCATGCCTATCTAATGCAATGTCCTTATTGTATTAAAAAGACATAAAACAGAGTGGAAAAGTGAAGAAAGCACCTGAATTACGTGAATGTCAGATCCGCTCCGAGATGAAAACTAAGAAAAACTGTATATGTGCTGAGTTTAGTGCCTTCAGCTAGGCACACTATACGAGGAAAAGAAATGAAGAATTCACAAGTGCAGGTCAGAATTAGAATAAATAAAATAATCCTCAGACCTGTCAACAAAGGTCCACAGATGTGGACCAGATTGTGGTGTAGACCCACACCACATAATCGAGAATATCTTAGGTTCTGGATAAAAATTACCCAAAACCTAAAATCAGAATGTAAGCGGGATCGGGCCTGCGATTTCTAAGGATGCAACCCAAGACCAAAAAGTCGGGTTACAGAGAATTGAAGCTCAAAAGGATAATCGTTGAATGTGTGCTTGGGTTTGACATCCTCGAAACAAATGTCGTAAGCGTTCTTATCTGATGGCTTCAGCTTAAAAGGAACCCTTCGACTCAATTTTCTATTTCCTCCAAAATTGACTTCCCAAATCAGAACTTCCCAGCTCCTATTCTCCTCATTCAGCTTATCAAATTCTAGGACCTCTTGTATATTCATGACCCCATCTGAAATCTCCAAGTCTAAATGATGTGGCAGAATCAAAATTGACTTGCGTCTAGTTATCTCAGAATTAGAATCATCAGTAAGCTCAACAGGGTGTAACTGATAATCAGGGCATTGAATTGATTCCTCCAGAAAATGCGATTCTGAATCCGTAATGTGTGCCCTAACAAGATCAGTGTCCTCAGTTATTGGGCTATCAATTGATCTATCAAATTCCTCAGGCCCAATCGTCTCACGGAAATCATTTTCAGAAAACTCGCATGAGACTTCGCAACTTGAATCTTCACCATCAGGATCCGTATCAATGTATGCCCCAAAATCATTTGTCACTTTCTGTTCCAAGGAGACATACGTTTCCTCGTAGCCCGGCTTAGGGATCTCAGGTGAAGAAATCAGATCATCCTTAATTGGTTGTTTTAATTCAATCTGGTCAGCTTCGTAACACGTGTCCCCCCCAACAGGTGCCTGAGCGGGTTCTATCATTGGCTTTCATGAAGAGGGTTCATCCTGGGAATTATTCCAAGATTGAATCAAAGCAACCACGAATCTCATCCTCAATTTCGTTAATTTCCCAAGTAGAAACTCACCCGGGTTCTTATCCTTAACATCCTGGAGCCAATCCAACAAAGACTTGTTTAAATCATCAATCATTTCAATCAGGGGCTCCAATCTCTCAATGCAAGGTATTGGGTGAACTTCTAAAGATTGAATGATATTCCTTAAGTTAGCCAGAACCTTATCTTGAACCTGATTAACCTAAACCAAATGAGTTGGTTCAGGGTTGGGTGGGTTAGACATCAATGTAGAGGAATTAACGAATTGAGATTCGTTATACCCTTCCTGATAATAGGTCATTTCAGATTGTTGAAAAGATGGTGATGACCTAAAGGCAGTGAAATCAGAGGATGGGTAAGGATCAGTGTATCCTTCTTGATTGTAGATCGTATTAGGTTGTGCATGAAAGGAAGACGATCTATAATCGATGTAGCTCTGAGAAGGATAGAAATCAAAATCAAAGTGTTCAGGGTTAGACCCTAAACACGGGGGTCCGGAATTGTATCCCCAATCCGAATTATCCCAACTAACTGATGGTTGATTACAATACGAGTTGGGATAATCGTCATGTTGAGGATAATTCACAGCAGGAGGTAAAGAGCGGGAATGTGTGAAATATGTGGAAGGATTCATGAGACTCAAGAGGAAGAAAGGCGCCCTGCAATACAAACAATCAAACCTGTCCTTAATGGGTTAGCCTACAGACCTACAGTCTCTCAAAACCCGTCTTGAGATAAAGGAACGATTTGATCTATTTCTGTCTGTTCAATCCAACCAGTTAGAAGGAGGGACTGGGGAAAAGGTTCTTCCTTCAGCTTGCGCCTCTAGTTCTTAGTGTACCCCCCAGCCGCGATCGTTTGACTCTGCTTCCCTAGCTAGACATCAGATTGAACAGTAGAAACAAACTAATCGAAAATATTCTCGTTCCGGGTTCTGAAGAGCGAGTCCAATCCTTAAGGCCAACGTCTACTCTGTTTTATTTAGGGCTAGGTTTGAATGTGCTTTGGAATGTGATGGGCCCTTTAAATGGGTTGTGCCCTTAATGATTGATTGATTTGTGTGTGTGTGCACAACCAGTGGTTTTCAAGCAAGATTATTTTTGATGTGGTGAATTTTAAGGTTCAAATCTTGCTTAGTAGCTTTTAGGATTCAACTTTAGGTATTTTCAAACAAGTTTCATTGGCACACCAAGTTTTACAAGTACGTGTGAAAATGTTTTCCTTTAAAGTTTAAAAAGAATGTGGTGTGCCTGGTAAATCCCTAAAAGTTGAACCTAATAGGCAGCTACTTGATGAGTTTATTTTATTTGAAGTGGTGTGGCCCAATCAACTCAAACAGTTGGCCACAAATGCACCACTAAGTTAGGCACTCAAAAATGGTTAACCTAGAATAATTTTTACTCTGTTATATGTTGCTTTGTGTGTATCGGTTCCACGGATCAGAACCCGGTTGAGTAGAAAACAAATCAAGTTGATCAAGTGCCTTGAATGTGGGTGTGTGTTGTGTGTTTGTTGAATATTACCCCACAAGATTATCTGTTTGTTTTTTTTTTTTTTTATGGATGAGGGTGGAATGAATGTGAGTGAAAATCCAAATAACCAAACTATTCCTAGGATTTATGCAAACACCTAGGTTAATTGGGATTTAGATTTAATGTGGCGAATGAAATCTATGGAGGGGGAAAGAATGGGGGAGCACTTACAGTTGTCTTCAACTGCACTTTACTCCAGTCTACCGCTTGTTGATTCCTTGATGGAGGTCTCTGCAAAACAATAGACACAAGAGAAAGCTAGTTAGAAAATAAATAAAGTGCAAGAAATGCGAAGAAAAGATCGGAAATTGTTGCCTCCCCGGCAACGGTGCCAAAATTTTGAACGGTATTTTTCACGAATCGCTACGCTTACGAGATTGGTTTTGGAAAACCTGTCGATGTAGTTCAAAAAATGAAGAATTCGTGTTCAACAAATAAAATTTATATAGAAAAGAATTCCGAGTCGAACACAGGGAGGCTACGTTGATCTATATTCGCAATTATATTTTTTTTAGGTTTTTTTTTTATAAGCAAGGCGATATAATTACAATGGAGCTATCAGACTAAAAGAAAGAGAGAGAGAGAGAAAACATTCATTCAATATTTCAACTTTTTATAAAAGTTACACTAGAATGCGAAAAATCAATTACACTATAAAGCAGAAAAATTCTACACTAGAAAAGTTGTAAATAAGAATGGGAGAGAGAAATTATCCTCCTCGACGATTGCTTGGAGGACGAGTCGGACAGGACGACGCCTAGACGAAGGAGAATGAAGCAGGACGAAGGAGGACGAAGCAGAAGAACGGGAACGGAGCAGCACGCCGTCGTCATCGCGGGATCCACTTCCGAAGGGGAACGAAAATTGGACTTTATCTCGCAAGAAGCATCCCAGGTGTGGGACAAGCTCCTTTTGAGCTTTGGAGGGGTAGAAAGGAGAAAGGAGGGATGAGAATTTCGCATGGAGGGGGTCTCCTTTTATAGTTGCAAGGAGTGGGGGCAAAATGGACATTACAACTTCAAAATAATAAAAGAGGGGTCTTTAGTGACGGACAAATCTGTCACTAAAGCCCCGACGTGGCCGTCGCCTCCACGCCCACGTGCGCCTCCTGAGCTGCCCGCTCCTCAACGCCCACGCACGTCCAGCGCCTTTCAGCTGTCCGATCGCGAGATCGGACGGCTTAAGATGCATCTGCGCCCGCGCGCTGCGCACCCCTCGCGCGTCTGATTGCACGTCCGATTCCGCATCCAATCGCGCGTCGGCGCTATCGGGCACGCGCAGCCGTCCGATCTCCATCCGATGCTCCAATTGCTCGCGCCCGCCGCTCCTCGCCACGGCTCGAACTCGGGCCCCGCGCTCGCGATAGCGCTCTCGACCGCTGCGCTATGCGGCGCGGATGGTCGAGCGGGCGTTTTTAAATGCGAGTGCCACGGAGAGCGATTGGGCGCGGGGCTTTCACAAGACGCAAGCGGCCGTTTGGGCGGCTGAGATGGCGCGACTTGGCACTATCTTGGCTGTCCATCTTCTGGAAGTTGTGGATGGTGCCACGGATGTCGAATTGACTCAATTTTTGTGTCATTGGGCTGCGATCGTCGATCCAAATTCATCCGTGCAGTCGGATTTATCATCTGAAGTGTGGATTTACACCATCCTGGCCCTTGATCTTCTAGGGTTCCCGGGTCACCATCTGATGCTACGGATGCTTGATTAGGGCGATCTTGGAGTCGCTGAACTCCAATCGTCGCCCTGATCACATCCATACGGTTGGATCTTTGATCCGAGGCCCTGATAAGATATTTGCCCTGTCCAAGCACATAAAAGGAGACAATTAACCTCCATTTTATTCAAACTATTCTAAATGCAAGATGATGCATGTAATGCAATCCTATGCTTAAGAACATGCATAAATAGACATCTTAACTAGTGTAAATGTGTTTACATCAGGTCCTCAGATCGAAGATCCAACCATACGGATCTGATCAGGTCGACGATTGGAGTTCAACGACTCCAAGATCGCCCTAATCGGATATCCGTAGCATCAGATAGAGATTGAGGAACCCTAGAAGATCAATGGTGAAGATGGTGTTAATCTACACTTCAGACAACAAATCCCACCACACGGATGGATTCGGATCGACAATCTCAGCCTAACGGCGCAAAAATTGGCTCAATCTAATAACTATGGCACCATCTACACACCAAGAGGATGGACGGCCAAGGTGGCACCACGTGGCGCCATCTCAGTCGCCCAACCGACCGCACACAGCCACTAAAGCCTTTAGCACCAATGCCTCTCCGCCGTTGGATCAAGATCCAATGGTTGAGAGTGGATCTCAGACCCATGCCTTCATCTTCTGAAGCCAAAGGAAGATGCAGCCTTGACCATTGGATCTCAATCCAACGGTCCAAATCGCGCGCCACGCAAATGCATCACTCGCCCATCCACGCGTGCAGTTCAATGGATAAGGCGCTCGGCCACCTCAAGATGCACGATCGAATCTGCGAGGTGCTTCGATTAGGCGTGGATGAGAGGGTGCTATCGACCGCACGATGGAGATCGGGCGACCGTACGCACCCAATCAGATCCACACTCCATCTAACGAAGCAAGGAAACGCCTTATCGCACTCGATGAGGCGCACGGTTGAGGCGGGCGGGGATGCGTTCTTAGTCGTTTGATCTCACGATTGAACGGTCAAGATTGAGCAATCATGGATAAGCGTTGAACGCAGGGAGGTGAGCGGGTGCATGCGTGCCAAGCACTTCGGCCACGTTCAGGCCTTTAGTGACGAATTTATCCGTCACTAAAGGTCCTGAATTAATGATTTTCAGCATAAAATGACCAAATTGCCCTCACTCCTTGCAAATATAAAAAGAGACCACCTCCATATGAAATTCTCATCCCTTCCTTCTCTTCTCTCCCTCTTCAAAGCTCAAGAGACGCTTGTCCCACACCCGGGATGCTCCTCGAGAGATAAAGTCAAATTTTCGCCCCCATTTCGGAAGTGGATCCCACGACGATGATGATGTGCTGCCCCATTCTAGTTCTTCCTACCGCAACCCCCTTCTTCCTGCTCCATCCATCTTCCAGGCATCGCCCTGTCTGGCTCATCCTCCAAGCGATCATTGAGGAGGATAACTTCTCTCTCCCATTCCTCTTTCCTACTTTCTAGAGAAGAATTTTCCTGTTTTCTAGTGTAATAGTTTTTCTACTTTCTAATGTAATTTCTCATTGGTTTAATTGTATAAACATTTTGAAATATTAAGTGAATGTTTTCTCTCTCTCTCTTATTCTGATTGTTTATATTACTTCATTATAATTGCCCCACTTTTCAACAAAAACCCTAAAAAATATAATTGCAAATTTAGATCAACGTAGCCTCCCTGAGTTCGACCTGGGATTTCTATTCCAGTATAAATTTTATTTGTTGAACACGAGTTCTTCGCTTTCAAACTACAACGACAGGTTTTCAAAATCAAATACGATAGTGTAGTAACCCGTAGCTTCAACGGTGGGACCTCACCCCGAGGATCTGAGAAGAACAACCTCTGTCACTGTTTCATTTTATGCAGGTGTGGGTTCTCTTTCCCTTCCGAGGTGGGACTAAATGTCCCACCTTCCTTTCGCATGTGCCTGTAGCAGAGGTTGAGCTCTCAATTGTAGCTACTGCAAAGGCCTTTGACTCCAATCGTAGGCCTGAGTGCATGCACGAGGGTCTTCCACGTGTCCTGGGAGTGTAAGCCTGGAACAGCAAGTCCTCGGCATGGCTTCAAACATGCTTCAAGCTCCGCAACAATGGTGGATGGGGCCTGAACCTGAGAACACATGAACGGCCTCGTGGCCACATCAAAGCATTCAGAGAGCGTCGTCGGACCACGGCGGATGTGATGTTGATGTCGACGTGGCTCGGGGTTGCCTGTGCATTCGTGCCTAGGGCACAATGTGTGGGTGTGTTCGGTGAGGTGCATGGGTGAGTGGCACGGTGCGTGGAGTGAGGGAAAGGATCAATGAAGTGAGGCAGAGGTCGTGGGCTTGTCGGCGAGGTTGGCGTGGCCTGTGGAGGTAGGATGGCCTTGCTGGAGTTGATGGTCGAAGATAAAGGTGATGATGGTGATGGAGGTTGGCAGTGGTCGATTTTGGAGAATAAAGGGTGGAGAAGAAAATAGAGGGGAGAGGGAGCTTATTTGGGAGGTCAAGGGACAAAGGGGGTGAGCGGAGGCATCAAGTCTGGTGTGGCCGACGCAGGAGACGAAGGTGGCTCCGGTGAGGTGGGATCAGCGAGGATGAAGGGAGAGAAGCGCCTATTGGTACGACAAGACGCGGATGAAGTCAATGGGAGGAATCCACAGCAGGTATGGCAGTCGGACAATGAGGAGGAGCAGGGAATGTCGCCGGACGTCAACGAGCCTATGGCCGTGAGGGGACGAGAGGAATTAGGGGTAGTCGCGGTCGAAATCGAGTGTGGAGAGATTGGAGAAGTTTGGGCTCCTTTAAATAGAGCTCTTAAGGTCGGTTAGGGCTAGGGAGGAAAGCTTCCCAAGCAAGGAAGGCTCACCGAAGAGGGAAGCTGTTAGGATACCCATATCTCATGCATTCGCATGAGAGATTGGGAAGGAATCAGGGATCAAAGATGGGTTCTGATTGGAGGGAATTACTCAGAGAATCTCCCTTCCAATTTAGAAGGGATTTTCCAAGTAATCAAAGAGATCTCCTTTGTCAAAGGTCGCCGGAGTAGGTTTCCTCCACGATAATGGCAGAGGGACCTACTGGTGAAGACGATGAGAAAGCTAGGGGGCTGGTTGTAAGAGTTTTTGAAAGTTAGGGTCAGAAATGTAATCAGCCTGAATCATTTTGCAAACTAGGTCAAGGCAAACACATCTTGGGTCCAAATTTTGGTACAATACTAATTTGGACCTAAGAAATCCAATGGTGTAGTTGGATTTTAGGTTTGACCATGTATGATTGGGAAATTTATGCAAAAATCAAATTTAGGGCAAATATCAGTCTGAGATGCCATGCAAGGTCAAGATGGGTTCTAATGGCCAAATTGAAGGTTTTAAATCCTAGAGAATATTTTTCTATGATTTTTAGAGGATTTAAGTGAATTTTATCCTGACCAGAACCTTGGTTAATCAAGTGGGTCTATTTTTAGGATTTAAAGAAGTCATTTAATTCACAGAACTCACACAAATCCTTTTCTGTCAAATCCAACCCACTTGTTATCTTATTAAGACCATTTGACCTTTGTTTAGCCCTTAAGAAAAATTGTGGTTGAACTACATTGGTAACATTGCAGTTTTACCCCTAATTTCTTTTGTTTCTCTCAAAAAGGTTATGCAGTGAATTATGACCTTCAGATAGTTATGTAGGAGCATTTATTCTCTTCAATGGGTCAAAATGAGCTAGTTAGGACTCATGATGGTGTTCCCATCACTAGGTCTGGTTCAGGCTCCTTTAAGTGTAGGGTTTGATCCTCTTATGGTTGATAATGAGAGATAAGTAGGTTTTCCTCGACACATGGGTCATCAACCATGGACTCGATGTCGCAAATTTATTCGATATCCCCACAATTAATTCCTTTTTGGGCCTTAAAGATGTCATTCTTTAGTGTCTTATTCCCAAATTTTATCTCAATTTAGTCTGCCTCACAATTGATATTGGCCCTAGTTGTGGCCAGAAAAGGTCCCCCTAAAATGATCGATGTGTTCTTCAAGTTCTCAGGAGCATCCATGTCCAAAGCTATAAAATCCATAGAGAAGTTGAAATCATGTTTTGTTCGTCATGCTAAATCGGTATTTAAAAGAATTACATTGTAGTACAGCCGAAAAAGCGTTCAAAACAGATATAATTTTATTACTCGAAAAGATTTTTGAGGCCGAACACAAGGAGCAAATTAGTATTTAGAAATCAAGATCACAATTTAAACTGAAAGAGATTACAATAGTAGCAATATCAAAGTGCAAAAATATGGGAGTAAAATGGTGATGTAAATCACCAAATACTCCCACAATACACCAAATGATTCAATAAAAATATGCAATGGAGGCTAGAATCTGTCATCTAATTCTTTAATCAGATGACTTAAAGTGTCGAATTGCTTTTCTCTTTCTCTACCTCTATCTTCTCCTTCCTACTTCTTCTTCTTTGGCTTTCTGTGATCCTTCTCTCTTCTCTTTAGCTTTCTCTGTCTTCTGCCTTAGCTTCTCCTTCTTTTTCCTTTTTCTTCTTCTGGCCTCCTCTTCTTCAACTTCTGCCTTTGCCTTTCATCTACCTTGGCCCTGAGCTGTGCTGGCCTTCTCTTCTTCTTCTTCCCTTCTTCCTTTAGCCTTGCTCTTTCTCTAAATTCGACTAAGTGTCAAAGGTAAACTCCTTAGAGAAAAACCCCCTTCCCTTGCGCAGCTCTCTTCTCTCTTTCTCGCTTTTCTATTTCAGAGCCACTCTCCCAGAGCCTTTAACCGATCAGGTAATCGGACCTAACGGAGACCCAGGTCCAAGCTCACAGGCGTGTGTGGTGAGCGAGGAGTGAATAAGTCAGGTAGTCGGGTCATGGCCAGGTACGCAGGCTATATCGTGGATAAGTCCGTGAGAGGGGGGGAGGAGGACCTCACCGTCAGTGTCGGAGGCGATAAGCCTCGAACACTTTTTCCTTTTATGCACACGCAGGCACTTTTCCACTTCCGAGGTGGGACTGAATGTCCCACCTTCTTCCACGCGCCTACCGCAGAGAGTTCTTGACCAAATTAAAGGGCTGCAACTGTTGGAGTCTTTGCATGAGGGTTGCAACGTGAGCGGGCTTCGATTACGCACAACCTGGGAGTCTCACCTGGAGCAGAGCAAGGCCTGGAGCGGCTCGAAGCTTGCTTCAAGCTCAGCAACAATGGTGGAAGGTGTCCTGAACCTGAAATCAATAGCACGGCCTCACGGCCATGTCAAATCGCTCAGAGAGGTTCGCCGGACCACGGCAGATGTGATGGGCGTGGTTTCATGGCGTGTGGGTGGCTGTGGTGGCATATCTAGGGCTTATTGTGGGCGTATGTGTGGGTGTGTTCGGTGGGGCGCTTGGGTGATCGATGGAGAGATTGGAGTGAGGGGATGTGATCAGGGAGTTGAGGCCGAGGTCGTAGGGTGGTTGGAGAGGTGGATGGAGGTGTAGAGCGATGGAAGCACCTCGCCGGAGATATCGTCGGAGGTGGAGAAGGTGACAGTGGTCAATGGCGTTGGTGGGTGGTTTTGAGAAATAAAGAGGGGAAAAGAAAGTGTGAGAGAGAGACTAAAAACCTACTTATAAGGGACGAAATGGACAAGGGACCCACGTCGGTATGGTTGCCGGCTGTGGGGAAGACAAAGCTCCGTAGATGAGGGGACGGCGAAGACAGGGCAGAGGCGACGTCGGCCAGTGTTGCACAACGTGGAGGAATGTAGCAGAGTTAACCCGGCCACTGGTATTGTGGTTAGGCAATGAGTGAGTGAGGGAAGAGCTGCCAGAGCTTGCGAAGATTGTGGCGACGAGGAAGAGAGGAATATAGGGTGAACCGGCCCAAATTCAAGCTTGGAGTCATCGGAGGGGTCTGGACTCCTTTAAATGGAACTTTGAAGGTCAGTTATGGCTTGGGAAGCAAGCTTCCCAAGCAAGGAAAGTTCACCGGAGTTGGAAGCCGTTGAGATACCCATATCTCTCATGCATTCACATGAGATTGGGAAAGAATCATGGATCGAAAATGGGTTCAGATTGGATGGATTTACTCAGAGAATCTCCCTTCTAATTTTGGAGGAGATCCTCTGAGCAATCAGGGTGAACTCTCCTCCCAAAGCTCATCGGAGTAGGATTCCTCTGCTAAAATGGTAGAGGGACCTAATTGCAAAAATGATGAAGAAGCTAGGGGGCTATTTGTAAGGGTTTTTCAAAGATAGGGGTACAAATGTAATCAGGCTGGACCTTTTTGCAAACTAGGTCAAGGTAAACTCAAGTTGGGTCGAAATTTTGGTACAGACTTAATTTGGACCTAAGGAATCCAATGGTGATGTTGGATTTTGGGTTTGACTATGTTTGCCTATGAAATTTATGCAAAAACCTAAGTTAGGGAAAATATTGGTCTTGGACCCCATTCTAGGTCAAGATGGCTTTTAATTGCCAAATTAAAGGTTATAAACCATTAAGAATATTTTTCTATGATTTTAGAGGGCTTAGGTGAATTTTATCCTGACCAGAACCTTGGTTAATCAAGTGGGTCTATTTTAGGGTTGCAAGAAGTCATTTAATTCACAGGATACACACAAACCCTATTCGGTCTGATCCAACCCACTTATAATCTTGTTAAGACCATTTAACCTTTGTTTAGCCCTTGAGAAAACCCATTGTTGCACTACATTGGTAAAATTACAGTTTTACCTCTAGTTTCTTATTTTTCTTTTAGAAAGGTTATGTAGTGAATTATGACCTTCAGTCGGTTATGTAGGACCATTTATTCTCTCAATTGGGTCAAAATGAGCTAGTTAGGGCTCATGATGGTGTTCCCATCATACCCTCATGCCCAGATTTTGCCAGTCCCTTAGCAAAATTTTAAGGTTTTAACTTTAATTCTAGACCATGTAATCTTTTGATGCTCAAAAACTGTGTTGTGTGCTTTCTTCTGTAGATTCGGTTAGAATGCTGATAGTAGGCCTAAAGGTGCTCAAGTACCAACCAAGATCCAGACCTGACCAGCTCTAGCCTCAGTCTGTCGCGAAGGTCTGCGGTTGAAGCACCTGTGCTTATAACATATTTTAGCCTCGGTTCAGTTTGTTGTGCATTTTTGTAAGAGCGAGGCAGAGTAATTTTCTTTTTGGAGAGTTTTTTCTCTCTTTCCTTCATATTTCTAGCTTTGGATTAGCTTCTCAACACGGTCTATATTGGATTCCTAGTCCCCATCATCAGTCCTCGAAAGGTCCCTGGCAATCGATGCTTTGGGATAGCATCGCCAATGGCAACCCCCAGAACCCTAGCATTGGAGATTTCTAGATAATTTCGCCCATGGCGTTCTGTAGCTAAATCTTGACCCTGGTGATGAGAAGCTCATCATGGCCTCTAATTATCCCTAATTAACTAGTTTTCCTAGTTAATTAGCTAGAAATATGTAAATATATGGGTTAATTATTAAATAAGGGATAAATAGTAAAGGACCTTAAATTAAGTTAAAAATGCTATATTATCATCCAATTAATATTATTAATAATTTAATTAATAATTGAATTCAAAATATTATTAATAATTCATCTAATTAATGTGTTAACTAATTTAAGTAGAATATATAACTAAGTATGTAATAACTTAAGTAACATTGCTTAATTAAATAAATTAAACTAAAAAGGTCAAAAATGTAAATTCAAGGTCTAATATAATAATTGTCTTATTTATAATTATATATAAAAAGTTGAAAAAGATTTAAATTAAAATAAACCTTGAAAACCTAAGTTTACATTTTAGTCCTTAAATTATATTTAAATCAGGTCCTTAATCTTCATTTAGGTCCTCAACCTTAACTACAAACAAGTCCCTAAACTTCTTCTTCTTTCCTTCTTCAACCAACTGAACGGCTGACGACAAGAGGTGCGTCCACCGTCTGATCACCGCCCATCTGACGTCATACCTTCTTCTACAAGCTCCTGGAGCTTGTGCTCACCATCTCCTTTTCATCCACAGATCTGGATGATGCTAAAATCCTATTTTAAGGTTGGAGATAACCTCACCGGTGTTGGAGAAGATGTCGGTGGTTACTCCACTCCTAGCCACTTCTTCGTCCAGATTCCACCTCCATTTTAGTCACCGCCACCTATAAATACCCCTCCATACCCTTGATTTCCACCAAGTTGGCTCCCTTCCCTCTTCTTCACTGAAGATGACTTCGATAGGCTATTCTCTCCAATCTCTGGCAAATTTCCTCCACCTCATCCGACTTCCTCCATCCATCTTCAATAGCTCTGGATCTCCGCCGAAGTCAGCCGAGTCTTCTGATAAGTGTTGACTAAGATCTCTCCTCTACTTCACCTCACAATCGCCCGCCGGAGATCTTTTGACAACCCTCTGATTTCCTCCTCCATCATGAGCCATCGACGGAGATCTCCTATCCCCTTCGTCCAGGTAACAGTAGATTAGGTAGGTAGATTCGTTAGGTTAGTTAGTTAGGTAGATTAGGTAGAGTAATGTTAGAATTCACACTCATCTTCCTCAACTCCGGAGAGCTCCTTGAGCTTGTCAGGAGCATTTATTTTGTCTTTTTAAGTCACCGTTCACCTTCTTGAATCTTCCATGAACATTTCTATTGTTTTTAATTACTAAATAGATCATTTAATCGCCTAAACCACTTCCACCTCCACCAACTACTCCTGTTGTCCATGGCAACAGTAGTTGAGCTAGTTCCACCTTCACTGGGTCCTCCATCATCTATTCATCACCTAAGGACCCTAATCCTCACTTTAATTTGAATAATTACCACCTATAACTTAAATGTCCAATTTTAATTAAGCTCCCGAGCTCGCTGTCAATGGTGGCTCAGGAGTAGTTCAAATCATTAATTATATATATATATCATCGCAATTATCTGTTGACTTGTTTCCTCCACTCAATTGAGTGGGAAAACAAGTCCTGAGCCTAATCCAACTCAGATCTTGTTCAAAATGAATTCATTGTTTAATCTTTACTTTAATGAACAATTAACGAAATTAATTTGTTCCTGAGGTTCCTTGTGACCTCAGGAAGCTTTTTGAATCTTTAATGGTATAATTTCACATTTTTTTGTACATTTCACCTTTTTATGGACTCTCCGGAGCACCAGCGAGCTCCAGCAAGTCGAAACAAGTTCTTCAACCTATTAAACTTAGTGTGAAACTCCAGATCAACAATTTGAGGTTTACTGATCATGTTGAGACATTTAAATTGAGATTTGAGTGTCTGGAGTTGCTGATAGGTCTTCATCTTCTCCAACTCCAGTAGAGTTGGAGATGAGTGACAGATAGGTTTTAGTCTTATTTAAAAGGTCTGAAAGCTTCAGTGTTGTGCCCTAAGTTCATTTCTATAAGTCAACCACTATAACAAACCTTGGTTTGTCCTGACGAACAAACACCTTTAGAAGCTCAGGAAACAAGCCTGGAACCCTAGGAACTTTAGTTGAAACATCAATCTAAGGGTCTGAACTTGTTCCTAGAGTTGAAGAGAAGTTGTTTAAGGTTTTAATTCCCTCTGAAAAGGTTTAAATTAGAAAGTCAAAATTTGAGGCTTTAACGTCGACCCTGAGTCTAATCCTTGGATTCTGGATTCAATTAGACAAATTGAGTTTAATTTGATGCTGGGATATTTGTGAATGATTTTTATAAGATTTGGATGAGCTCTGATGGTTTATTTTGTAGAATTTGATTTTTGTCAGTTTGGATTATTTTTGAACCCAAATTGGCGACAATAGAATTTTGATGAGATTTAGAAGAAAAATCTGCCCAGATGGATTCGTAACAACCTCTAGAGGTTGTTTAATTTGATTAATTAGGACTTTAGCTGTCTGTTAGGATCTTTCAGAGTCTGATTCACAGAACTGAAGCTCCCTGAGAAGCTTTTAGCTTCTGCACCTTTCCTGAAGCTCTTGAGAGCTTAATACCTCCACCAACAGCTACGAAATCATCCCTTGAATCTATTTAAGACTTCATCTGGAAGTTAAAGTCCAGTCTTTAGACTTTAGAACCATAACTCCACTCTGCCAGCCATTTTAGACGTAGACAAACACAAAACCTTTGCCCTTCAAATCGAAGAGCTTAACATCCCCTTTGTATCAAATTGGCACTTCAATTGTGTAGACCAACTCAAGAGCTTTCCAACAAGCTTTTATTTGCTTGGAACGGAGCTCTGAGCTGGTTGGAATAGTTGTTTGAAGTTCAGTCTGGGAAGGGGAAACTTAGTCCCACCTCGGTAGAACCTGAGCGGCTACATGGGTATAAAACGTTTTTATGTTATGGACTCTTCAGTCGATAGTGCACGGCGTAAGGAAATGAATGAGCATTGGGTGTGTGTGTGAGCACGTGCAGTGCACGTGCCCGAGGGCGTGTGCGCCTGTGGGCGTTCGAGTGTGGGCCCGTGAGGGCGTGTGCATGGGCCTGGGAGGCCGTGAGCCAGATGGGCTCAAGACTATGAACTGGAAATAAATCAAAACTAAATAAACTAGGCTTAGACCTAGTAGGGTCTAGTCCCACCCTGAGAAGGGTGCTGTGTATCCCCGATCGGTCCAAGCCGCCAATTAAAAACCCAATTTTTGGTTTAAATAGATAAATCGGTTCGGTTCAAAAAGAAGGTCTGCAAGAGTTCTGAAGGAAAGGACGTTAAGGAAAAAGAGAACGGAAAGAAGCAAAGGAAAGGAAGAGAAGGAGAAGAAAGAGAGAGCTTGTAGAGAGAAAGGAAGGTTGAATAGGCAAGTGCTAAAGTGAAAAGGCAGAGAAGGAAGAGAAGAAAGAAAGAAAAGAAAACTTGTATAAAGAAAGAGCTCGAGAAACATTAAGGAAAATATTAAGAATATTAAGAAATAAGTAAAAAGAAAAGAGAAAGAAAGAGAAGAAGGTAAAAGAAGAAGAGAAAGAAAGAGGCTAAAGACAAAGAAGAGAAAGAAATGGTTTAATTTCTTACATAATTTTAATTCCTTTTGAGTTTAATGTTGTAATAAGGCATATTTCCATTAGTAATACTTTCTATTGCCTTAATCTCTTGAATTAAAAAGAAATAAACATGTTTACTTGTTGTTAAAGAAGATCATTTGTGTAAATGTGTTTCAATATGGAATTTTGCAAATTCTTTTAATTCGAAATCATAAAGCAAAGTTCGTGTTCTTAAAATAAATTTAAGTATACTCTCTATAAGTTGCTTAGACTTAATGGTGAATTCTAAATAAGCTATGCCTCCCAGCGAATGAACTGGACTCAACCAATTAAAAGAAATAAAATCTAAAATGTTAAGTTAACTTGACCCTATACTACTCAACCGACACAAATTCAAGTTGACCTAAGTTACTTTCTTCTACACATAATTAAGCACAATTAACTTAATTAACTGTGTTGAGGAGGCGACACATCACCTGGCAATCGACATTTCAGGATTATGCAGCCCACGGCATCTGAACCAGCACAGGGTGATTACATGCCCTCGGTAGGATATGTAGATATCCTAGGAGATAAGCACCGTGGAGATGATATGGTATTATGCATCTTCGAGGGGAATTTCCCGCCTCTCCGGGCTGGGAACTCGTCCAAATCAACTTATGTTGATCAGATGCTCCTAATCTAGGCAACTTTTTTAGAACGGTTTAAACGCATTTGCGTGATTTTGATACTTATGCACACTGAACCAAATTGTGTGGATTGGGGTGCTTAGGTTACCGAGTCCTGCAAACCAGAGGCCAGTTGACGAGGCCGAATACTCCCTAAGCCTTAGACCTAATATTTAAGCTTCGCATTTTCCCCAACCTCTTGAGGACTATCTAGATCTTAGCGGATACTTGAATTTTTAAGCCTAGGATTTCAGCCCAAGAGGCCTAAAATCAGCATTCCTACTAATCTCTTCTGTGTTTCGTTAGCACTTTTTGCCTTTCATTTTCTTTTTCTTGATATGGTCTAGAACTCAGTAAATTCCTTAATTTCGTACTAATGACTCTCTTTTCTTTTTCTTTTCAACTTGTGCTCCTTTTTGACATTTTTAACTTCTCCCCTTTTTCTCCTCAAGATTTATATGGCCTCAAAATTTTCTCTCCTCTCATGTTTTTGTTCTTTTTAAAGAATTTTTTTCATTTTTTTGGTATTTTTGGAATATGTGATTTTTTTGATGAAATCTTTTCTTGTGAGATGATTATCATGACGTTTTGCACTTTTATACCCCCCCATGCCTATCATTTGCAATGTCCCCATTGTAAATTAGGTGGGTTCGAGTTCAGCTTAGATCATTCATTGGAATAGGTTTTGGGTGGGTGAATGGGTCGAGATGACTGTTGCGAACGATTTCAAGCTCGGGTACGAGTACCTATGGTGGGGTTGGTTGTTCTAATGGATGAACCCTAAAGTACAATATGAATTCAGCATAGGAATGTCAAGAAAGGTTTTGGGCTTTTCAAAAATGACAAGATGCCTCTCGGTAAGCGTTGAGTTTTACGCCATCAGCAAGGTGCAATGAACTCAGGGAGAATAGAGGGTAAAGAATGTCTCAGCCAAATTTGTATCAGTAAGGTCAATGAACGGTTTAAGTCTCTGACAGTTTACGAAGAAAGGTTCTGAATTGTGGATGAGTGGACTGATCTCGACAGCTCCATTTCCAAAGATTCGTCGGATGAGGTAAGGTCCAATCCATTTTGATCTGAGTTTTCCTGGGAATTGTTTGAGCTTGGCATCAAAGAGTAGGACTTTTTGACCAGGGTGAAAGATCTTTCTGGATATGTGCTTGTCATGAAAGGCCTTAACCCATTATTTGTAAATTCGCAAGTTCTCACACGTGTCGTCGTGTAATTCATCGATCTCCCTCATTTGAAGCTTTATGTGGGTTCCAGCCTTAGAAAGATCTAGATTGCAGTTCCGTACTGCCCAATAGGCCTTGTGCTCCAATTCGACGAGGAGGTGACATGCCTTCCGGTACACTAATCTGAAGGGAGATATACCTAATTGGGTTTTGTGGGCAGTCCTATAAGCCCACAAAGCTTTCGGAAATCGGGATGACTAATCTTTCCTGTCAGGTCGAACAGTAACCTGGAGGATTTTCTTGATCTTCTGATTTGATAGCTCATTTAAACCATTAGTTTGGGGGTGATAAGGGGTAGAGATTCGGTGTGACACCCCGTATTTGGTCATCAGTGACCTGAACTGAGCATTAGTGAAATGGGTCCCTCCATCAGAGATTATAGCATGTGGGATCCCAAACCAAGAAAAGATGTTCTGATGAATGAATTTGATAACCACCTTATGATCATTGGTTCTGGTCAGAATGGCTTCGATCCATTTGGACACTTAGTCAACAGCGAGGACAATGTACTCGAAGCCATCCGAAACAGGAAAAGGTCCCATAAATCAATCCCCCAGACATCAAAGATTTCGCAAACGAGAATTGGCTATAAGGGCATCATATCACGGTAGCTCATGTTGAATAAGGTCTGGCAACGAGTGCATGCCCTACAGTGATTGTATGCATCTTTGAAAATAGTGGGCCAATAGAAGCTGCACTAGAGGACTTTCACTGCAGTTTTATGACTTAAGCAATGTCCATCGCATGCCTGGTCATGGTAGAAGGACAAGATGCCTTGAATTTTCGCTTCCGAGACACATTATTGTATGATTTGATCTGCACCGATGCGGAAAAGATACGGGTCTTCCCAGAAGTAATACTTGGCATCGGAAAGCAATTTCTCTTTCTTGGCCATCGGCCAATTGGATGGATCTGATGTGATGCTAGGTAGTTTACTAGATCAGCAAACCATGGAAGCCCTGTACTTATAGTCAGGACGTGCTCATCCAGAAAATGTTCCGTAATATGTCGAAAGGTCGATAATGTCAGAAAAAAGGTGGGACAAGTGATCAGCTACCACGTTCTATTTTCTTGCCTTGTTGCAAATCTCGTGGTCAAATTCTTGCAACAGCAAGATCCATCGGATTAGTCGAGGTTTCGCGTCCTTCTTCTCAAGGAGATGCCTCACAACTGTGTGATCAGAGTAAATGATAACACGGGAACCCAGAAGATATGATCTGATTTTTTCTAGGGCAAATACTACGGCTAGCAGCTCTTTCTCAGTAACTGTGTAGTTACGCTGAGCCTCGTCAAGTGTCTTGCTAGCGTAGTAGATGACCACGAGTTTCCCGTCAATTTTCTGCCCAAGTATTGCTCCTACAATGAAATTATATGCATCGCACATGATCTCAAAGGGTTGAGACCAATCATGGGACTGTAGGATCGGAGCTTGGGTAACTCAATAACGTAGGGTTTCAAATGCTTGAGTGCATTCCTTGGAGATTTCAAAAGGAACATCCTTAGATAGTAGAGTAGTCAGGGGGTGCACGATCTTTTAGAAATCAGGAATGAATTGACAGTAAAAATAGACATGCCCCAAAAAAGATCGGATGTCCTGGATCGAGCTAGGCATAGGAAGTTTGGAAATCATACTTACCTTGGCTTAATCAACCTGGATGCCTTTTTCTAATATGAGATGTCCCAGGACAATTCCTTCAGGCACCATGAAATGGCCCTTTTCCCAGGAAAGAACCAGATTCACGTCAAAGCACCTCCTGAGGATCTGGACCAAGTGCAGGAGGCAATCGTCAAATGATTCGCCAAATACTGAAAAGTCATCCATGAAGACTTCCAGATAATCACCTACCATATCTGAGAATATGGCAAGCATGCACCACTGAAAAGTAGTGAATACGTTGCATAAACCGAACGGCATCCTTCGAAACATGTACGTCCCAAAGGGGCAGGTGAAAGTGGTCTTTTCTTGGTCCTTAGGATGGATTGCCACTTGGTTATAACAGGATACCCATCCAAAAAGCAGAAGAACATATTTGTCGCTAATTTCTCGAGGATTTAATCAATAAACGATAGTGGAAAATGATCCTTCTTTGTGGAGGTATTGAGTCTTTTGTAATCAATGCAAACTCTCCACAAATTCGCCACATGGGGCGGTATGATTTCCCTGATCTCAGTCGTGATCACGGTGAGTCCTGCCTTCTTAGGCACAACCTGGATTTGACACACCCACGGACTGTCGGAGATTAGGTAGATGATCCCATCGTCTAACCACTTGATGATCTTCTTTTTCACAACCTCCTGCAGATTAGGATTCAGACGTCTCTGCATTTCACGGGAAAATCGTCTGCCCTCTTCAGTATAGATACGATGTGTGCAGTAAGAGGGGCTGATGCCAGTCAAATCATTAAGAGTCCATCCAATGTCTCTTCGATGTTGCTGGAGAATAACAATCAAACGGGATTCCTGATTAAGTGTGAGTCTGAAATTGATAATCACAGGAAACATCTAATTGGAACCCAAAATGATGTACTTTAGATTCTCAAGAAGAGGCTTGAGTTCCAGGATAGGGTTATCAACAGCAGCGGGCGGTTCCGAGTGTGTGTCAGGAGCATGAAATGGGGTTATGGGTGTGTCTCAGTCAAGTTCGGGCTCCTCTAATTGCGAGTTTTGATCCTCTTGTGGTTGATCAAAAGTAGTCAGGTTTTCCTCAATATATGGATCATCAACCACAGCCTTGATATCACATATTTGTTCTATAACACCGCAATTAATCCCATGTTGGGCCTTAAAGATGTCAATCTTTGATGTTTGGTTCCCAAATTTTAGTTCAATTTGGCCCTCCTCACAGTTTTTGTTGGCCCTAGCAGTGGCCAGAAAGGGTCTCCCTAATATGATTGCTATGTTCCTTGAGTTTTCTGGAGCATCCATATCTAAGACTACGAAGTCCACTAGGAAATAGAAATCTCGAATCCTGACAACGACATCCTCAAGAACTCCTTTAGGTGACTTAATAGATCGATCTACCAACTGTAATGTCACATCTATTGGTTTGAGCTCAGATTCCTCAAGATGGTTAATTAAGGATGTAGGTATTAGGTTTATGGAGGCTCCTAGATCCAATAAAGCTCTATCAAATTAGATCTCTCCAATTGCACAAGAAATCAAGGGAGTACCTGGGTATTTTGCCTTAGGTGGGAGTTTGCTTAAAATTACAGAGCTGGCTTACTCTAACAATACGATTGGGCTCCCACTTTTGGTTCGTGGCTTACGCTTAGGTATACATACGTCTTTCAGAAGTCGTGCGTAAGCCGGTACATGGCGAATCGTATCCATCAAGGGGATGTTTATATGGACATGTTCAAAGAGCTTGACCAAGTCCTCCTCAGGTGCCACGGGCTTGGTCATCCTCTTTTCCTTGGTCAAGGACTCAAGAAATGGAATCTTGGATGGTTCCACTAGAATAGGTCTAGGTTCTTGATCTGGGACAAGGGTGTCCTGGATAACTATCCTCGGGCTTGGGTTAGCACTACCAGGCTGAAAGTGCTTTAGGTAAGGTGGGTCTTGTGTTGCTTTGCTACTACAGGTTGTTACTGAATTTAGTCCTGCCTAGTTTTGGTTTGGTGTGGGTAAAATAGGTGGCTGCTGCTGAAATCCCGAGTATGATGTCGAAGCTTCCATCCCGTCGAGCGATGGAGCATAAGGGCCCTAATGAATCATGTGGGCTTAGCCCAGATTTGGGTTCATAATGTGCCTCCGGTTCGGTACGTTATTCGAATTCAGTAGAGGTTGCGAAGGGAGTGTGCCAGGTTGGTGGGAATTCACCATTTGGGCAAGTTGATTGCGAACCTCTGTGATCTCGTCTTTGTGCTATTTTTGCATAGCCGCATTTGTCTTTTGAATGTCAGCCAGAGTCTGAAGGATGAGGGTCATTTGATCTGCCATGGGTTGGCCCAGATTGATAAGTAGTGTTGGCCTGAGGCTGAGGCAACTGATATGGACGAGGAGCTTGTGGACGGAGTTGATATGATGGTCTCTGATTCTGATAATTTCCCGCCCGCAAAAAATTGGGATGATTCCGCCATCAAGGGTTATAGGTATTAGAGAATGGGTCATTCTGGATGGCGTTGAGGTCCTCATAGGTCTGAGGAACCTTTGAAAAGTCAGAGTATGAGGGTTCAAAGTTCCCCCAAGTAGAGTATGCAAGATCAGAGTTTCCTCCTGTCCTAGAGTCAAATGGGGGTGGATACGGGTCCTTCCCCTGAGAAGATTGGTGATAGATGTTATGCACAGATTCCCTCCCAGAGGGTGGCTATGCAAACGGGTTTTGCGTAGAGGTGGGTCACTACAAATGTCGAGTTAGCTCATCCACCTTCTTCTCAATGATAGAGACCTTGTCCAAATGACTAGCCATTAATTCCAAGTCGACGGATGAGGACAGGCCCTACGTCTCATGTGCCCCCTTGGATTCGTCAATGCGCAGGCATTCGTAAGGTCGAATAAGCCCATGGAGTCATTATTGATGGAGTCCTCGTACATATTTTTGAGAATCTCCAACACAGTGTCTTCATGTTGACCCACGATATTTCCTCTACAAGTTGCATTGACGAATAGACGGATATCCTCACAGAGTCCCTGGTAAAAGGATTGGACTTGTTCCCATTTAGGAACTCCATGATGGGGGCAGTTCCGCATGAGATCCAGGAAACAATCGCATGCTTCGTGAAGTGGTTCTCCAGGCTACTGTGTGAACTGCGTGATCTGGTGTCGTAAAGCATTTCTCTGACCAATTGGGAAGAACTTTTCAGAAATTCGGATTGTAGTTCAACCCATGTGTTGATTAGATGCATTTGAGTTTGATACCAGTGAGCTGCTTTGTCCATGAGAGAGAAGGAGAACATCTTCATGAGAAGAATATCCCGATTTTGGACATCTGACCCGAAGGTCTGGGCCAGATGCTTGAGTATTAGATGTGCTAGAAAGGATCCTCAGAATTGAGCCCATGAAATTTTGGAATAGCATGAATCATGTTGGGCTTGAGTTCAGAATCAGGACCTCCAATCGGGATTTGGACTTGAGGTTCGATCGCCACCGCAGCGGGATTGTAATGATCTCGCATCATAGGACGCTGCAGTGGATTCACAAAGGCTTGGAATAAATCATTAAGGCGCTAAAGTTGGTTCTCAAGGTTATTTTCTTCTGCGGGTTGTGCCATGATGATCGAAGAAGGAGAATTTGGTTTAGATGAATCAGAGGAGATGTCTATGTGATGGGGTTGCTACACAAACATGGAAGTTGAGGCCTAGCATCGACCGGAGTGAATAACTAAAGGAGGCCTCAAGGATGGTCGTAAGGACCTCCTACCAAACATGCACCGATGGTCTAGATGAGAGTAGAATGTGATAGACCCAATCAAGACACCTAAAAATTTTGGATGACTATAGAGGTTCGGGGCGGATGATACTCCTTAGTCAGAAAGCTGTTCACCTGAGAAATACCTGGGAAGCTGTTTACAGTGCTAGATCGGGTTTTAAAAAGGTAGTGTTGCAGTATAGTCAAAAAAGCATTATAAACAAATAAGAATTTTTTTTACTTGAATGTTAAGTCTGAGGTTGAACATAGGGAGCAAATGAAATTTATTCACTAATCCCAATAAATGTAATTTGAACACTTAAAGTTACTCAGAATCTAATTCAAAATATAAAGTAGGAGTTTATGAATTATAAAATGTAGCAAAATAGAGAGATTGAGAAGAATTGGATAAAAAGTGTTTTGACTCTTCTTCTCTTTGACTTGTTCTTCAACTTCCTCTTTCTCTACCCTTCTTTCCTTCTTCTTTCTTTTGGCTTTGGTCGATGGCTTCCTTCTTCTTCTTCTTCTTCTTCTTCTATTCTTTGTTTTCGTTCTCTAATTTTCTCTTCTTCTTTAGCTTTCCTCTTCCTTCTTTCTCTGACATCTCTTGAACCATTTGCCTTTCTCCTTTCTCTGACTTTTAGTCCCATTCGCTTCTCGTGCACCAGCAGGAGCCTGTTCTTCCTAATTGTTGTAGCTGTGATACCTCGCAAAGCCACTCACTTAGCTGGATGTGTGCGTGAACTCCTTCTACGTCACTTGGACCTATTCACCTGGAGTGCAACTGCCTGGAACGAGCTTGCGAGCTCCTTCACGCCTGCTCTAATGGCAGTGGAGTTCGGATTTGCGTTTCAAGCAATATGGCCTTTTGGCCTCATTAGAACACACATGCAGCTTCGCCGTGATACGGTGAAGGTGTCTAGGTGGGTGGATGGCTATGGGGTGACCTAGGCGTGCGTGCCTAGGTTGCTCTGTGGCCATGGTGATCGGTGTGGTCGGGGGGTGCTTGTGGAAGGTATGGCAATCGATGGAGATGGAGAAAGTGGTCAGTGGATGATGGTAGAGGTTTTCAGGGGTCTGGCGAGGCGTGTGGATGCATGGAGTGATGGATGCGCGTTTGCCGGTGGTTGGCCGGAGGTGAAGAAGGTTGTGGTCTGCGGTGTTGAGGGGTCAAAAATAGAAATAAAGAAGGGGTAAATGAAGATAGGAGAGAGGGGAAGAGTTTTAACCTACTTAAGTGATGAAGGGAGATAGAAGGGCGACTGGCACGTACCTACCGCCGTCGGAGAAGAAAGTTCCAGTGGAGGGAGAACGGCGACGACAAAGAGGCTTTTGGCACGTGTGCAGGTACGGTGTGACGCGGAGGAAGGAGGTGAAGACGGCTCTGCCACTGGTATTGTGGCAGAGCGACGAGAAGGAGGAGGAGTGATGTAAACACATTTACACTACTTAAGATGTCTATTTATGCATGTTCTTAAGCATAGGATTGCATTTCATGATATAAATATTGCATAACATGCATCATCTTGCATTTAGAGTAGTTTGAATAAAATTGAGGTTAATTGTCTCCTTTTATGTGCTTGGACAGGGCAAACATTTTATCGGGGCCTCAGATCAAAGATTCAACCGTATGGATGTGATCAGGGTGACAATTGGAGTTCAACGACTCCAAGATCGCCGTAATCAGGCATCCGTAGCATCAGATAGTGATCGGGGAACCCTAGAAGATCAAGGGCCAGGATGGTGTAAATCCACACTTCAGATGACAAATCCAACCACACGGATGAATTCGGATTGACGATCACAGCCCAAGGACACAAAAATCGAGTCAACACGACATCCGTGGCACCATCTACAACTTCCAGAAGATGGACGGCCAAGATGGCGCCACGTGGTGTCATCTCGGTCGCCCAAACGGCCGCATGCAACCTCTGAAGATCCCGCACCCGCTCGCTCTCCGCCGTTGGATCTTGATCCAATGGCTGTGATCAGCCGCGCCTAAAAGCGCCCGCTCGACCATCCGCGCCTCGTAGCGCAGCGGTCGAGCGCGCTTACTCGAGTCGCAGCGAAGGGCTGGAAGGCGCAGGCGATTGAGCACGGGTGGGCGTTGGATCGCGATCTGACAGCCGTCTACGCTCAATCGAGATCACACGCGATTGAACGCGCGGCATGGACTCGCGATCGCACGTGCCAGGCGGGCGCATAGCGAGCGGGCGAAGACACATCTTAAGCCATCCGATCTCACGATCGAACGGCTGAGAATGGAAGAGCATGCATATGCGTTAAGGAAGCGGGCAGCTGAGGAGGCACGCGTGGGCGTGGGAGCTAAGCCCACGTTGGGGGCTTTAGTGACGGATTTATCCGTCACTAAAGACCCCTAATTTATTATTTTGAAGTTGTAATGACTATTTTGCCCCCACTCCTTGCAACTATAAAGGGAGACCCCCTCCATACGAAATTCTCATCCCTTCCTTCTCCTCTCTACCCCTCCAAAGCTCAACAGAAGCTTGTCCCACACCCGGGATGCTTCTCGCGAGATAAAGTCCAAATGTTCATCCCCCTTCGGAAGTGGATCCCGCAACGACGACGGCGTGCTGCTCCGTTCCTGTTCTTCTGCTTCATCCCACTTTGTTCTCCTTCGTCCAGGCATCGTCCCGTCTGGCTCATCCTCCAAGTGACAGTCGAGGAGGATTTCTCTCTCCCTATTCTTTTTACTGCTTTCTAGTATAGATTTACTGCTTTCTAGTGTAGTTCTGCTCGTCCTCCAAGCGACCGTCGGGGAGGACATTTCTCCCTCCACTCTTTTAATACTTTCTAGAGTAAATTTATCGCTTTCTAGTGCAATTGTTTTATGCTTTCTAGTTGTATTGAACAAATCCCCCTAATGATAAATTCTCTGTTTATTCTACATCTCATTTTGATTTCTATGTGTAATATTCTCTCTCTCTCTTCTATTTATTGTAACTAATTAGATAGTTTTAAATTGAATTACTTCGTGACAAATAAAAAGAAATGCATAGTTTTTAAATCAAACGTCCGCCTCCCTGTGTTCGACCCGGAATTTTCATTTCGGTATAAATTTTATTTGTTGAACACGAATTCTTCGCTTTCAAGCTACAACGACAGCTTTTCCAAAACCGAACACATTAGCGATTCGATTCGCGCGCTCAACAAGGAGTCATCGGATCTCGCTGGACGCTTTGGCTGGAGGAGAAGGGAAGAAATTGGAGGGTTTTCTCCGACCAAGCCAAGTTGGATCTAAGTGGCAAGGACAAGGGGCCTTTTATAGCATCTCGCAAAAGCTCTTGTGCTTGGAAGGCAAGCTTCCAAGTGCAAGAATCCTCACTGGAGTAGGACTGTGTGAGAGACCCAAATCTCTTGAGCGTTCGCACAAGAGATTGGGTGCGAATCAAGACTTGGGATTGCGTTCAGATGATAGGGAATTCCTCAGAGATTCTCCCTTTCAAATCTGAGAGGGGATCTCTGAGGAATCAGGGAGAAATCCTCCTTGAATCCTCACCGGAGTTGGACTCCTCCGCTGTAATGGTGGAGGGACCTAACTGGAAGGAGTGGCTAAGAAGATAGGGGGTCTGCCGAATGGTTTTCAAAAGTTAGGGGTCAAAATGTAATTGGGTGGACTGTTTTGCAAAGTAGGTCAAGGTGACTTTCCCTTAGGTCCAAGTTTTGGTACAAACCTAATTTGGACCTAGAAAATCCAATGGTGAAGTTGGATTTTAGGTTTTACTACGTTTGACTAGACATTTTACACAAAAACCCAATCTAGGGTAAATAATTAGCTACGTCCCCTATTTAGGTCAAACAAGTTTCAAAGCATAAATTGAAGGTTCTAAACTCTATGGGATATTTTTCTACGAATTTTAGAGGGTTTAGTTGACTTTTATTCTGATCAGAACCTTGTTGAATTAAGTGAGTTTATTTTAGGGTTACAAGAAGTCATTTAATTCTTAGATTGCACATGAACCCATTTCTGATTGAACCAACTCACTTTTTATCTTCTTCGGATCATTTGACCTATGTTTAATCCCTGAGAAATCCTGTTGATGTACTGTAATGGTAAAATTGTAGTTTTATCCTTTGTTTCTTGTTTCCTTCTCAAAATAGTTATTCCTTGAATTAGGCCTTTCTCCATGTTATGTAGGAGTTTTTGTTCTCTTTTCTAGGACAAAATGAGCTAGTTAGGGCTCATGATGGTGTTCCCATCAGCAACCAGAGAGGGAGAGTCCCGCAAAGACCCCTACACGGTAGAGCACCCCCACGAGTTATAGGGTTTCCCTTACCCGACCTCTCTTGTCACTGATGTTCCAGGTAGACCAGAATGGGGACTTGACCTCTTAATTCTGCCAGTTTTATTAAAGAGCATGGGTGCTTAATATTTCTCTTGAACATTAGATGTATTGAGTGCAAAAGTGACCTAATTTTAAGGTTGGTTGAGCCAACAAGGTGGGTTAACTTCACCTATTTGTCCTTTGAGAAGTTTTAGGTCCCTTCTTTTAGGATTCAAGTGAGATTTAAGAGCCTGAATTTTAGGGTTTGTTTGAATAAATCACTTCAAACAAGGCTTAGGCGCACATCATTTTGAAGAGTTGATTCTTGCTTATGAAGGTGTGTCATTGAAACCCTAACTTGAAATCCTTAATTGGCTCTAATTTTGGTCCAATTTAATTTGCCAAATGTGGTATCTAAGGCTCAAACAAGAATGTGGTAGCCCTAGTTATCTTAAATGGGTGCACAAATCAGATTTCTTATTGAAATCAAATCAAGCAACTTGATGAATTAGCTAAGAATGTAAAGCAAGTAGCACTAATTGATTTTATCATTTTTTCCTTTTCACAATGAGGGGCTTATGAGAGAAAGTAATCAGAAATTTCCTGCCCCTGGCGTGTTTGATGTGCAGCTGTCTTTTTTTTGAGTCTTCTCCCCTGAAATAACCACAACAAAAAGAGATATATCAAGTTAGTACCAAATCAGGAATTGTAATCAAGAATTCTAAATTGCCCATTGCCCCTGGCAACAGTGCCAAAATGTTCGTCACGCTAAATCGATATTTAAAAGTACTATGTTATAGTACAGCCGAAAAAGCTTTCAAAATAGATATAATTTTATTACTCAAAAAGATTTCCGAGGTCGAACACAGGGAGAAAATTGATATTTAGAAATCAAGAACACGATTACAATAGTAGCAGTATCAAAGTGCAAAAATATGGGAGTAAAATGGTGACGTAAATCACCAAATACTCCCACAATATCACCAAATGATTCAATAAAAATATGCAATGGAGGCTAGAATCTGTCGTTCGATTCTTTAATCAGATGACTTAAAGTGTATGATTGCTTTTCTCTCTCTGTCTCTATCTTCTCCTTCTTTCTTCTTCTTCTTTGGCTTTCTGCAATCCTTCTCTTTTCTCTTTAGCTTTCTCTGTCTTCTGCCTTAGCTTCTCCTTCTTCTTCTTCTTCTTCTGTCCTCCTCTTCTTCAGCTTCTGCCTTTGCCTTTCATCTGCCTTGGCTTCACCTTCTTCTTCAGCCTTCTTCCATCTTGACTTTACCTTTCTTCTGCCTTGGCCCTGAGCTGTGCTAGCCTTCTCTTCTTCTTCCCTTCTTCCTTCAGCCCTCCTCTTTCTCTGAATTTGACTAAGTGTCGAAGGTAAACTCCTTAGAGCAAAACCCCCCTTCCCCTACGTAGCTCTCTTCTCTCTTTCTCTTTTTTCTATTTTAGAGCCACTCTCCCAGAGCTTTTAACCGGTCGGGTAATCAAATCTAATAGAGACTCGGGTCCAGGCTCACCGGCGTGTGTGGTGAGCGAGTGAATAGGTCGAGTAATCAGGTCGTGGCCTGGTCCGCAAGCTACATCGCGGAAGAGTCCATGAGAGGGGGGAGGAGGACCTCACCCTCAGTGTTGGAGGCGATAAGCCCAAACACTTTTTCCTTTTATGCACACGCGGGCACTTTTCCACTTCCGAGGTGGGACTAAATGTCCCACCTTCTTCCGCACGCATGTCGCAGAGAGTCCTTGACCAAATTGAATGGTTGCAGCTACTGGAGTCTTCGTGTGAGGGTTGCGATGCATGCAGGCTTCGATTGTTCACAGCCTGGGGGTCTCACCTGGAGCAGAGTGAGGCCTAGAGCAGCTCGAAGCTTGCTTCAACCTCAGCAACAATGGCGGAAAGTGTCCTGAACCTGAAATCAATAGCACAACCTCGCGGCCACGTCAAATCACTCAGAGAGGTTCGTCGGACCACGGCGGATGTGATGGGCATGGTTTCGTGGCGTGTGGGGGCTGTGGTGGCATATCTAGCGCTTACTGTGGGCGTATGTGTGGGTATGTTCGGTGGGTTGCTTAGGTGATCGATGGAGAGATTAGAGTGAGGGGATGTGATTAGGGAGTCGAGGCGGAGGTCATAGGGTGGTTGGCGAGGTGGATGGAGGTGCAGAGCGATGGGAGCACCTCGCCGGAGGTATCGCCGGAGGTGGAGAAGGTGACGATGGTCAGTGGCGTTGGTGGATGGATTTGAGAAATAAAGAGGGGAAAAGAAAGTGAGAGAGAGAGAGAGTCTAAAAATATACTTCTAAGGGACGAAAGGGACAGGGGACCCACGCCGGTATGGTTTCCGGCAGTGAGGAAGACGAAGCTTCGTAGATGAGGCGGCGGCGAAGACGGGGCAAAGGTGACATCGGCTGATGTTGCGTGACGCGGAGGAATGTGGCAGAGTTAACTAGACCACTGGTATTGTGGTTAGGCAATGAGTGAGTGAGGGAAGAGCCGCCGGAGATTGCGGGGATTGTGGCTGGCAAGGGAGAGAGGAATATAGGGAGAACCAGCCCAAATTCAAGCTTGGAGCCATCAGAGGGGTCTGGGCTCAAGGAAAGCTCACCAGAGTTGGAAGCCGTTGAGATGCCCATATCTCTCATGCGTTCGCATGAGAGATTTGGAAGGAATCAGGGATCAAAGATGGGTTCAGATTGCAGGGATTTTCTCAGAGAATCTCCCTTCCAATTTTGGAGGCAATCCTTTGAGCAATCAGGGAGAACTCTCCTTCCAAAGCTTGTCGGAGTAGGATTCCTCCACTATAATGGTGGAGGGACCTAATTGAAAAATTTATGAAGAAACTAGGGGGATTTTTGTAAGGGTTTTTGAAAGATAGGGGTATAAATGTAATTAGGCTGGACCTTTTTGCAAACTAGGTCAAGGCAAACTCAACTTAGGTCCAAATTTTGGTATAGACCTAATTTTGACATAAGAAATCCAATGGTGAAGTTGAATTTTGGATTTGACCATCTTTGATAGGTAAATTTATGTAAAAACCAAAGTAAGGGCAAATATCTGTCTAAGACCCCATTCTAGGTCAAGATGGGTTCTAATGGCCAAATTAAAGGCTCTAAACCCTAAAGAATATTTTTTATGATTTTTATAGGGTTTAGGTGAATTTTATATTGACCAGAACCACGGTTAATCAAGTGGATCTGTTTTAGGATTTCAAGAAATCATTTAATTCACAGGATACACACAAACCCTATTCTGTCTGATCCAACCCACTTATAATCTTGTTAAGATCATTTGACCTTTGTTTATCCCTTAAGAAAACCCATTGTTACATTGCATTGGTAAAATTGCAATTTTACCCCGAGTTTCTTATTTTTCTCTCAGAGAGGTTATGTAGTGAATTAGGACCTTCAGTTGATTTTGTAGGAGCATTTATTCTCTCAATTGGGTCAAAATGAGCTAGTTAGAGCTCATGATGGTGTTCCCATCACGTACCCTAACTATGACATCCCCGAGAATTCCTTTTGGTGACTTAATAGATCAATCATCTAACTATAATGTTACCTCTGTCGGCTTGAGCTCAATTTCTTCAAGGTGGTCAAATAGGGATGTAGGTATTAGGTTTATGGAAGCTCCTAGATCTAATAAAGCTCTATCAAATTTTATATCACCGATAGCATAAGAGATCAGCGGGGTGCTTGGTCTTTTGCCTTAGGAAGGAGTTTGCTCAAAATGATCGAGCTGGCTTGCTCCGACAGTATGACTAGGTTCCTGCCTTTGGTTCACAACATACATTTTGGTGTACATATATCTTTTAAGAATCTTGCGTAAGCAAGTACATGATGAATTGCATCCAACAACAGGATGTTTATTTAGACCTGCTCAAAGAGCTTGATCAGGTCCTCCTCGAGAGCCACAGGTTTGGGTTTCTTCTTTCCCTTGGTCAAGGCCTCAAGAAATGGAACCTTAGTTGGTTCCTCTAGAATTGGCTCAAGTTCTTTATCAAGGATCGGGGTGTCTTGGATGACCAATCTAGGGTTAGGGTTTACAATCTCAGGCAAGTTGTGGTTAGAAAAAGGTGGGTCCTGTGTTGCTTTGCCACTACAGGTGGTAACGGAATTTAATCCTGCCTGATTCTGGTTTGGGCTATGGAGGATAGGTGTCTGCTACTGAAATCCAAAATAAGAGATTGAAGCACCCACCCTGTCAAGGGAAGGAGTAGAATGGGCCTGATAGACAAAGTTGTCTTGGTTCTGATTTGGAATCATAACACACCTCTGGTTCAGCACGTTGTTTAGATTTGGAAGAGGCTGAAATGGGAGTGCACTGATTGCATAGCAATCATGGGTCCTAATGAACCTAAATAATGTCTGAACCTAGCTTAAATTGTTGATATTGCACACATATCTTGCATATCATGCATTGCATTAGTCTATTTAGAATAAAATGAGATATCCTGCTAGTTAATGGTTTTTATTACTATTTGCAGGTAATAAAGTGATCTAGGATAAAGGAGATAGCGGAAAAAAGCAATAAAGGAAGAAGAAAACTGATCCAGATAAGAGGAGTAAGGAGGATAGCCTTATCCCTACCCTTCGAAACCCTAGGACAACCTTCCCAAACCCAAAACGACCTCCATTAGCACACCTTAGCCTCAAAACCCAAACATGGATAGCACTATCCATGTTCTTATCAACCCTATGCCACTCCCAAACACTTAGGAACCAAAACCCACCTTAGAAAACCCAAAGCCCACTCTCCAACACCTTTTAAGACATCTAGACATCTTGCTGGACGTCTGATTTCTGCATAATAACAATCCAGGAAGGTAGAACTCATACTAACACAAAATTGGACATCTAATTTAATGTCCAGAAATCCAATTTTGTAATATAAGATGTCTGACCACTATTCTGGGCATCTGATATTGCTCTCTGGTTCCTGATTTTTGTGTTGGAAGCCCTAGCTTGCCTATTTTAGCCTAGGAACCCCACCAAACACCCTAGGAAACCTAGTTAGAGGCCTCCTAAGCCTAGTCCACTACCCATAGCCCTACTTATCCTATCCCTAACCTAATTGAACTATCCCATACCTAATTGGGTGCATCTACAGTTGATTGGGTGCACCTGAGCCCAATTAGATCCACCTAGGATCTAATTGACTCATACCTGTTACGGTTACCCTAGCCTAATCACATGCACACATCCAATTAGACTTGACCTAGACCTAATTAGGTTCACTCCTATCCGATTAAACTTTCCTAAGCCTAATTAGGTCCACACCCACTTAATGTAGGTTAACCCAACCTAGATTCACCGAACCCACTACCCTACTCCACGAAAATTACACCTACACATACATACACTTTCCTAAATCCCACTTGCCCATTCTAGCCCTCATTAGTTGGTCACAAACCTAGATCCTACATTGTTAGCACTTGCTATTTTGGGAGCCACCAAAAGTGGTGACCCATTTGAAATGGAGAGGCCTTCCCATAAAAGCCAAGGAGAGAAGAGAGCCACAAAATTCATTCACTCTCCCACCCATTCTCCTCCCACTTGCAACACCCTTCCACCCTCTAAAACCCTAGGGCCGTCCTCCTCCTCCAAGGCCCCCTCCATGGACGGCTAAAGAGGAAGCTCCTCCAAGGCATCTTCATGTGGGCGGCAAGAAGAAGGAGAGCACTAGGGTGCAACACCCTCTTCTCCTCTCTTCACTTGGGCATGTCCTTTCTTCTCCATAGAGAGGATGCACCCTCTTTTTCTTCTTCTTTTTGGACGGCCATGAAGGCTCTCCCAAAGCCTCCTATGGCCGGCCATCTCTTGTTGGTAGGTGTGTAGACGAGTTTGCATACCTAAGGTCAAGCCTACACCCTCACACAAGGCGATGGCCCTAGTGGCACCTTCCTAGCGTAGGGGATTTCTTCTATTTAAATGCTTTCTAGTATAGATATTGTGTGACATTATTTTGAGTATTCTATGCATGAATAATATTGTGTGATCATTACTTCTATGATTGTCTTCAAGCCTGTTTGCCTATCGCTTTTCAAAATAAAAATCAAAAACACAAAAGGACAAAAAGAAATATTCGGTTAGATCAGATTTAGGTTAGATTAAGCCGATCCAAATCTCGACTTGCTTTCATGCCTCCCAGAGACGAACGACCAAGACTCAAATTTTCAAAGGAATAAAATCCATCGAGTTTCGATATTATAAATGTTTTTGTCAAGGGGATTTCGAGACTATACTACGATGTTGTTTTCCAAAAACGTGCAATTTCTACTCTTGTCAAGCACCCAGCTGGCAAGCACTTGCAAGCTGGGCCAACTGATTACGCAGCTTAGAGATCTCTTCTTTATGTTGTTTTTGCATGTCAACCAAGGTCTGGAGAATCAAAGATGTTTGATCTTCCTTAAGTGGTCTAGATTGGAAATTTTGATTGGGCCTTGGTTGAGTTGGTTGATAGGGATGCGGGTTTTGTGGTCGGGGTTGGAATTAAGGTCTTGGATGTTGGTTATTTCAAAACCACGCAAAGTTTGGATGATTACACCATCTAGGGTTGTAGGTATTGGAGAAAGGATTTTTCTGGATGGTGTGGAGGTCCTTACAAGTCTGAGGAGCTCCAAAATCATCAAGGTACGAGGGTTTAGAGTTCCCCCAACTGTGGTAGGCTGGCCCAAAGTTTCCTCCAAAGCCATAATCAAACGGGGGTGGATACGCATCCATCCCCGAATAGTGGTAGATACTGTGTGCAGTTTCCCTACTTGAGGGCAGTGGTGTATATGTGCTTTGTGGTGTAGAGGTGGTCTTGTGTAGATGGCAAGTGATGTCGTCCACCTTCTTCTCAATGATAGAGACCTTATCCAATCGACTGGCTACCAACTCTAAGTCAACGGATGTAGAAAGGCCTCGAGATTTGTGTACCCCCTGATTGTTTGTCAATGCACGTGTGGACATCCGGTCGTACACACCCAATGACTCATTGTTCAGGGAGTTCTCACACATGTTCTCAAGAATTCCCCAAATCTCATCTTCATGCTGACCCATGATGCTGGCCCCACAGGTTGCATTGACAAATAGCTTGATATCATCACAGAGCCCATGGCTTCGGGACTCTGTGGTGGGGGCATTTACACATGAGATCCAGAAAACAATCCCATGCCTCATGCAGAGATTCTCCTGCTCCTTGGGAGAAGTGCATGATTTGGTGCCGCATAGCATTTGTGCGACCAATGGGATAGAATTTTTACAGGAAGGCAATTTGAAGTTCTTCCCATGTGTTGATCATGTGTGGATAAGTTTGAAACCAATAGGTGGCTTTGTCAGCCAAAGAGAAGGAGAGGATCTTTAAGAGCAAGTCGTCTCAATTATGGATGCTTTCCCCAAAGGTGTGGGCCAGATGCTTCAAATTCTTGATTTGTTGGAAAGGATCCTCAGAGTTCAAGCCATGGAATTTTGGAGTCATGTGAAGTATACTAGGCTTGAGTTCCACCTCGAGTCCTCCCGTAAGGATATTGATTCATGGTTCAATCTCCACTGCTGCAAGATTGTAGTGATCTCACATTTGAGGATGCAGTGGTGGGTTGATGAAGGCATTGATCTAATCTCTAAAATCAAAGAATTGTTGTGGTTCAAAGTTAGGTTGTGCTAGCTGATCCATGGTTGTGATTGGAGGCTCGAGCTTAGAATTAGAGGAAATTTCAATATGCTCAGGTTGTTGCACAAACACGGAGGTCGAGGCTTGGCCCCAACGAGAGTGAATAACTAATGAAGGCCTCAAGGGTGGTCTTAAGGACCTCCTCCCAAACATGCACCGATGTAGAAGATGAGAGATAGAATGTCAAATGGACCCAAATGAGGCGCCCAAAAATTTTTGGATGACTATAGCGGTTTGAGGCGGATGATACCCCTAGATCAGAAAGTCGTTCACTTGAGAATTACCTAGGCAACCAAGAAGGGAGAGTCCTGCAATGACCCCTACACGGTAGAGCATTCCCACGGATTACAGGGTTTCCCCCACTCGACCTTCCTTGTCACTGAGGGTCCAGGTAGACCAGGATAGATAACTTGACCAATTAAGTCTACCAATTTTAAGTTTAGAGCAAGGTGCTTATGATTCCACTTGAACTTAAAGATGTTTTTGTGCAAGGTGACCTAACTTGAAGATTGGTTGACCCCACAATGTGGGTCAACTTCACCTGTTTTCCCTTTGAGATTATTAGGTCCCAACTTTTTAAGATTCAAGTGGATATTTAGAGCATGATTTTAGGGTTTTCTTGCTTAGGTCAACTCAAACAAGGCTTGGGACACACACAAGTTGGGAGAATATATTCTTGATTAAGAAAGTGGAGTCCTCAACCCTAGAATAAAAATCATATTTTGGCTCTGATTGATCCAATTACTTCCGTCCAAATTTGGTACCTGGGGCTCAAGCAAGAAGGTGATAGCCTTAGATACCTTAAGCCCTAAGTAGGTGTAGAAATTAGGGTAAGAGTTTGTCTACAAAAGAATCAAATTAGGCAACTTGTGAGGATTGATTCTAAGACTGAAAAGCAAGTTGTCCCTAATTGATTTTCTTCCCTTTTTTATCTCTTCCCAGAATTAGGGGCTTTTAGGGAAAAAGGGATCGAGTTTACCAACCCCTGGAGTGTTTGGTGTGTGCCTACCTCTCCTTGATTGGATTCCCCACCTGCAAAAATCACAAAAAAATATATCGAGCAAGTTAGTATCAAATCAGATATTGCAATCCAGAGATCAAATTGTGCATTGCTCCACAGCAACAGCGTCAAAATGTTTGCGTGCTAAATCGGGGTTTTAAAATCACTTCGTTGCAATATAGCAGAAAATAGCACGTAAACAAATATAATTTATAACTCGAATATAAATCCGAAGTCGAACACAGGGAGCAAGTGTTGCAATTAATCTCGAGATCATAATTTAAGCACAAGATAACAATATTTAATGAGAAATTCAAGCAATAAGAATGTATAGATAATAGCAAATGTCAATAGTGCAAAAAGATTAGGGTAAATCGGTGATTTCAATCACCAATTACCCTAATTACAATAATAGCAAAAAATCTCAACAATATCAACCAAATTTAATCCATGCAAGACAAGTGCATAGTGCACTGTGTCAGACAGTTCTGACGATGGAGCTTTCAATTTAAACTCTTCTTTGCTATAGTGCCAAGAGGGCACTCTTCCTCTTCCTTTCCTTTCTCTCCTCAAGGGAAGGCATAGCACAGAGGCACGGTTGCCTCGTAGAGACCAAGTGTTGAGAGGGGTTCACTGAAGCAAAAACCCCCCTCTCTTTCTTTTTCTCTTCACGCTCGCCTAATCAGATCAGTAAGTGGGTAAACGGATCCTGGCCAGACCCACGTGGCGTGATCGCGGGTGAGGCATGCATATGCGTGTACATGGGCGGGGACCTCACCCCCTGTGCATGTTGAGGCGAACAGCTGGTATCAGAAAATCAACTTAAGTGTGGTCAGGGCTTCTTCGCTCTTCGAGGTGGGACTATCCCACGTAGCTTCGTCGCAATGCAGCAGCAGCTAAAGACGCTTCTGATTGAGGTTGAGGAGAATGCTATGGAGTCCAATTAAATGCCTGGAGCACTTCCTAGGAGTCAGCCGCAACACCTGGAGGTGGAATTTGGAGGGGTTGCAGCCAGAGGATTGCAGCTAACGAAGGAGAACTCGGGGACTGTGGCGTAGGTTTGGCGGTCACCTAAAAAGTAGAAAACGGCCTCGCGACCATGTCAAATATGCTCAGAAGGATCGCCTGAGGATGACGAATGTGATGGTGGTCTTGGTGGTGCATGTAAGTGAGTGAGGAGGTCGGATAATGATGGACTGTGAACGTGATGGTGGTGGTGTTCGGTAGGAATTAGGGCGAGCAAACCCCTCAATTTCTTGAGTGGATTTGTTCACGTGGATGAGGTGAAGCTTTTGGGAGTGGCGGCGGTCGATTTAGTGAAGTGTAGCCAGCTGTCGAGGTCACCAGAGGTATGTCGGAGATGAGGGAGACAACAACGAAGTGGGCGAGTCAGAGGTCGAAGCCGAAGTTTGGAAGTGTGGAGGGAATCTGTAGATGATGATGAATCAAATGAAGTGCCTAGCAGACGAAGAGAGGGTAGAGGAAACGCCGACTGTGATAGGCTGGCACCGGAGAAGGAGGAGGCTCCGGTCAGGGAGATTGGCTAGGACAACGGAGGATGGAGATGCTTGCAGGTATTGCAAGGCGCGAAAGAACTTGAGGAAGACGATCCCACCGCCTATTGTATGTGGTGGTGGGAAAAGAAGGTAGAGGAAGAAGGTCACTGGAGCAAACTTCAGAGCAGACCAAAGAGGGAGAAGAGAAGAGGACTTAGGCCTAAAAAGTTGCTGAAGAGGAAGGGGATGCCAAGGAGGTCTTTTATAGGCCAAAGAGCGAGCTTCAAAGCTTGGAAACCAAGCTCTGAAAGCTCGAAAAACATGGAATAGGTTTAGAATTTCCAATAGTTCACATGAACTCTTCGATGAGATTTGGAAGGCAAGACCTACCTCAAATTGAAGAGTAACTCCTCAAGAATCTTCCTTCCAAATTTGGAAGGATTTCGTTGTGAAATCAGGGAGAATCTCTTGATTGAAGGTCAGCGGTTCTTGGGTTCACACACTAATGGTAGCAAGGGCATTTTTGTGAAGAAGATGAAGAATTTAGGGGGGTTTTTGTAATAATTTCAAAAGTTGAGGGGTTATTTGAGAGAATAAGAGTCAGACTTGGACTAAAATGCAAACTAGGTCGAAATAATCTCAGATTGGGCTCAAATTTTGATACAAATATAATTTGAACCCAAGGAATCCAATGGTGAAGTTGAATTTTAGTTTTAACCTCGTTTGACTAGGTAATTTATGTAAAAACCCAAATTATAACAATAGTCTGTGACTTTATTTTGGTTAAAATGGGTTCTGATAGTCAATTCAAAGATGCTAAACCCTAGAGAATATTTTTATATAAATTTTAAAGGGTTTATGTGAATTTTATCTTGACCATAACCTCAGTTAATTAGGCAGATCTATTTTTAGGGTTTCAGATGTCCATTAATTCTTGAAATGCGTGAAAACCCATTTCTGTCTTCATGGACCCACTTATTAGGCATTAATGACTAAATGACCTTTAATAAATCCCTACATACCCCATGGTTATTCTGTATTTGTGATAGGATGGTAAAATTGCATAAATAACCCTTTTTTCATCTTTTCTTCTCAAAATAATTCATCCTGCTCAAGAGGCCTTCTGACTGATATGTAGGTGCTTTTATTGACTATATAAGATCAAATTAAGCTAATTATGGCTCATGATGGTGTTCCCATCTCTGAGCCATAAATGGCCTAAGGCACTGGCCATTTATCGTAAAAACATGCCCAGATTTCGGGTCCATGATTTGGACCGCCCCATTTGAATAGGGGTGAATCACGATATACGGCCAGTTCACTTGGACTTGAGTTTCCCTGCAAAGAATTTTTGGCATGAATCAAATAACTAGACTCACTTGTTGGAGAGTGAAATCCTTTCTCTGGATGTAGCAGCATTCTCATAGGCCTCCCGCCAGATTTCTTCTAATTCACTAAGCTAGAGCTTCCTTTCATAACCTCCCGCATCAAGGTTAAGATTGCATTTTCGCACCACCTAAAAGGCGTGGTGCTCCAGCTTAACAGGAAGGTGATAGGCCTTACCATATACCATACAATATGGAGACATTCCAAGTGGGGCCTTGTATGCGGTCTAATATGCCCAAAGTGCATCAATTAATCTATCGGACTAGTCCTTCCTATCTGGTCTAACCATCTTCTGGAGAATCAGCTTGATTTGATGGTTAGACACCTCAACCTACCCATTGGTCTGTGAATGATACAGGGTGGCTATACAGTGATGTATCCCGTATTTCCTTAATAATGACCTAAAATGGGTGTGGATGAAGTGACTTCCCCTGTTGCTGATCAGGGCGCAAAGTACACTGAATCTCGCAAAAATGTATTCCCATATGAAAGAAATGACCGTCTCGCCGGGATGGCTTTGACCACTTCAAGACATAATCAACAGCATGGAGTATGTACTCGAAGCCATGCGAATTTAGGAAAGGGTCCATAAAATCAATGCCCCATACATCAAACACTTCTACGACCAAGATGGGTTGGAGAGGCATCATGTCTCTCTTGGTCATAAAATCGACCGACCGGCATCGCTTTCAACATTTGGCGTAATCGTGTGTATCTCTGAAGATGGATGGCCAGAAAAATCTTGACTGCAAAATCTTTGCAGCAGTTTTTCAACCTGAGAAATGACCTCCAAAGGCTTTGTTGTAGCAAAAAGATAACACACTAGAGATCTCAGAATCTAGGATGCATCGCCTGATGATCTGATCTGCTCCAATGTGGAAGAGCAAAAGGTCATCCCAGAAATAGAATTTGGCCTCAGATATAAATTTGAGTTTCTGGTCCTTGGATAAATTTCTGGGGATCTTGCTTGCAACAAGATAATTCACAATATCCACGTACTAGGGAAACTCAACAGAATGGATTGCCAAAAGAGATTCATCCAGGAATTGGTCTGAAATAGGTAGGGAATATGAAATGTGGGTTGCGTCTAGTCTAGATAAGTGATTCGCCACAATGTTTTATGCTCTGGCTTTGTCGCGTATTTTGACATCGAATTCCTACAAGAGAAGGATCCATCTGATAAGACAGGGTTTGGCATCCTTCTTTGACAACAAATGCCGAAGGGCATAGTGGTCTGTGAAAATTATCACTTTGGACCCAAACAAATATAAACGGAATTTCTCCAACCCGAATACTACCACTAACAGCTCCTTTTCAATGACAATATAATTACGCTGAACCTCATTCAGTATCTTTCTAGCATAATATATAACAAAAGGTTGTCACTCTTGACGTTGGCCTAAAATAGGTCCGACGGTGAAATCGGATGTGTCGCACATCATTTCAAAATCAAGTGACTAGTCAGGTGGTTGGAGAATCAGAGAATCAGAAATAGTGCTTCATAAAGTCTCGATGACACTGAGACACAAGGATTTAAAATCAAATGGGACATCAACTACCAGGAGATTCATCAATGGGTGTGCGATTTTTGAGAAATTACGTATAAATCTCCAGTAAAAGCCAATGTAACCCAAGAACGATATGATCTATTTAACCAAGCTTGGTGGAGGTAATTGGGATATAATTTCAGATTTAGCTCGGTCAACCTCGAGTCCATTAGGTGAGATCCAGTGTCCTAACCTAGTACAATGCCAACTCTTACCATGAAATGGCTTTTCTCCCATGAGAGTACTAGGTTTACTTCAATAAACCATTTCAAGATCTTGGTGAGGTTATCAAGATAAGATGTAAAATCATCTCCGAAAATGGAGAAATCATCCATAAACACCTCCACATAATCCCCAATCATGTTAGAGAAGATGGCCATCTTGCAATGTCGAAATGTCGCTGGTGCATTGCAAAGGCCGAAGGGCAATTGCTTAAAAGTGAATGCTCCAAAGGGGCATGTGAAGGTGGTCTTGTCTTGATCTTCTGGGCTAATCGCTACCTAATTATAAGTGGAGTATCCATCCAGAAAGTAAAAGAAACTGCACCCAACTAATCGCTCTAAGATCTGATCAATGAACGGTAAAGGAAAATGATCCTTCTAGGTATCCATATTCAATTTCCTATAATCTATGCAAACCTGCCATGATGTCGCTGTGAGGGTTGGGATGGATTTGCCCTTATCATTTTATATTACGGTGAGTCTTGCTTTCTTAGGCACAATCTGGATTGGACTCACCCATTAGCTGTCAAAGATCAAGTATACAATGCTCGCATCCAGCCATTTGATGATCTCCTTCTTAACCTCTAGCATATTCAGGTCCAGCCATCTTTAAGGTTGTCTCGAAGGTTTCACCCCATCATCCGTGTAAATGTGATGAGTACAATACAAGAGGCGAATTCCACGGAGATCAGCAATACTCCACCCAATAGCATCCCTATAGTCTTGTAATACAGAAATCAATTGATATTCTTGTTCTTGGGTTAAGTGAGCACTAATGATGACCAGGTATGTCTCACTTCCTCCCAAAAACACATATTTGAGTGAGTCATGCAAAGGCTTCAGTTCAATCACGGGTGGGTCAGAATCAGAGGTGGGAGTGAGAGTAGGAGAATCAATGGTGGAAATCTAATGATCCTAATACATGGGGATTCCCGCTAATTCGCCACTTACAACATAGTCATTTGTGACTGCATTAACGAGAAACCCATTTGTTGGAATCACGTCTTCCTACATTAGCAAGGGTGATTCAGTAATATGTGGATCAGGAGAGTCAGAGTAAAGGGTGTTGTGGTCAGATGAACACCCCAGATAATTGGATCCGCGAGAAGAAATGTGCATTTCGATGGTCTCAGTCCCATGTGGATCAAGGTCTAGATACCCAATAGTGAAGACGAATGAGACATTGGGTCATCACAGAGGAGCCCAATGTTACCACAAAAGGTCGATTCTTTGTCTTCACCATCCTCCTCAATGCGATCACAATCAAGGTTCCTTGATGCCCTGAATATATCAAGTCTAAGTCATTCCTCACCTAGGGCAATCTCCATACACCCGAATGCACAGTCAATGTTCGCTTGGGTTGTCGACAAAAATGGGCGACCTAAAATAATTAGTGCATCATGGAGATTACGAGGAACCTCCATATCAAGAACGAAAAAGTCAGCCGAAAAGCAGAATCTGCGGACCTTAACGATCACATTCTCAACCTCCCCCTCGATGTTTTCACTAATCGATCAGCTAACTAAATAGTAATCAAGATGGGTTTTAACTCCCCAAATCGAAATTGATCATATACGGCAGTGGGAGTCAGGTTGATGGACGAACCTAGATCAAGAAGGGCCCGATTAATTGGAGAATCCTACAAAAAGTAGGAAATGAGTGGAGTACCAGGGTCATTCTTCTTAGGTGATAAGTCGGCTAGAATCACAGCGCTAGCCTCCTTCGATAGTACTGCCTATCGTCCATTCTTCTACTATCGCTTCAGGGTACAATAGTCCTTAAAGAACCTAATGACAGCGGGAATGTGATCGATGGCCTCAAGGAGAGGGACCTGAATATGTACTTCCTTGAACATCGATTTCAGGTCCTCAAAATTCCACGTATCCTTTTTCCGTGCTCCATTTCGCGTCAAAGCCTCGAAAAAAGGGACAGGAATCTCAGGGTCAATGGGCCTCTTGCCCTTATCTACCGTAGATGGATCCTGAGATGAAGGAGTCGAACCATCCTGCGGTGAAGGGTGTGAAAAATTAGGACCCACCTGCCTAATTGGTGAGTCGTATGTCTTCTTTCCGCTCCCTAATGAAACAGCTTTCACATCGACATGTTGTCCGCAAGGTGGTGGAGGAGCAGAAGGGGCAAGGTATGCGTGGTTCTGCAACAAAGGTGACTGGCCTTGAGCATAATCGGGTGGTGTAGGAGGCAACTGTAATATAGCATGCGCCTGTCCCTATGGTGCCTGAAACCTAGGTGGGACACCCTGGTTATGCAAATATCGTGATTCGAGACAGGTTGGGAGGGCAAGGCTCCTTGAGTCCTATGCTCCTACAACAACTGGTTCTGTGTGTTTTGGATGCTCTGTATCTGGTCAACCGGTACCTTCATGATCTGCAAGCTATCTTACGTCGATTTTCGCATCAATTCTTGTAGCTCCTCTTTTAATGCCTCTAAAGGGTCGACCCACTTTGGAGGGTGACCGACAGCTTGATGCAGCAGCTGATATATAGAACGGGATTGATGCTACTGAGATGGGAATGGCTGCTGCCATGAATACGTGTTCTATGCATTCCCGTATTGCCTGGTCTAGTAGTGTGGATCTTGATGTGGTCTCTACGAATTACCAGACTAAGAGAAATTCGGATGCTGGTGTCAACTACGGTTATACGTCTCCGAGTATAGGTTATTATGCCTATATCCTTGAATAGCGTTGACGTCTTCGTAGGCCGATGATGTCTGAGGCATATATTCATCAAGGTAATACACATCAAATCATCATGCGATGTGAAACCCTGATTTTGTGGTACCAGATCGAGATTATTCGTAGGATCTTGATATGCGAGATCCCGTGAATACAGAGAAGATGTATCTCGAGTGAGTAAATTAACCCGAGCAAGCGGGGCTCAGGGTGCAAAGGAGGATCTAGATGCAACAGAATTTCTGACTACAATTCGTCAAGCTTCATATCCAGCAGATCCACCTTACCCAGCTTCTTGGTGGTGATGTCCATATCGACTCGAGCTGATTCGACATGAGCCTCATGGACACTAACCCATTTCTATCCAGGTCGCTAGAATGGGTTCATTGTCCCGGCATTCATAGATTTTTTTGCCAAAGACTCGAACAATTCAAGTGCATCGTTCTTGTCTTTTGCGAGGAAATTCCCACCACTAGATGCATCGGCAAGATACCGATGTGTGTCATCTAGTCCATGGTAAAAGATCTGAGCCAAGTGCCATCTGAGCACACCATGGTGCGAGCATTTCCTAAGGAGATCATGAAATTGGACCTAGGCATCATGCAACTTCTCCCCAGGTCCTTAGGAGAAAGTCGTAATCATGCGCCTCATCGTGTTCGTACGACCTATCAGGAAGAACTTTTGCAGGAATTCACGTTGTAATTCTGCCCAGGTTCCAATTGGCCTTCCGATGGTCTTGAACCAATATGAAGCTTTATCCTTGAGAGAAAAAAAAAAGGCTTCATGAGAATAATTCCCAGGTCAACATTCCTAGGTCGAACCATTTCAACGATTCGACTCAAGTCCTCTATATGCTGGAATGGATCCTCATTCAAGTTCCCATAGAAGTAATTCTGGATCAAGATAATTACATTGGGATTCAACTCGAATGCGTCTCTGCCTGCAAGAATCCAGACTTGAGTTGCGAGAATCGGTGCAGTCAGATCATAGAAATCCCATAGTTGTTCTCCTTGGGGTGGATGCTGCATTCTGTCCAATGTCGTCAAGATTCGGTCAATGTTCTGTTGATATCGCTCTTCTGATTTGATGACTCGGGCTTCCAGATGAGCCATCGGGTCCAAATTTGCTGGATCCTGACCAGGTCCAGGTCCAGGGCTAACCATCTCGGCTAAGAAAGTAGAAGGGTGAGAAGATGGTCCGAGCAATTGATTACGTAGCAATCATAGGTCTTAATTGACCTAAATTAGGGTAGAACTTAGCATAAGCTTGTGTAATCCATGCATACATGAGCATTAATTGCATCTTTACTGCTTTCCCCTAGCTATGCATGAAATAATGATATAATGTACTAATTAAGTGCATTATATAAATTGCAGGTAATAAGAAGCTCAGGAGCTGGATCTGAAGTTGGATTTGAAGCTGGATTTGAAGCTGGATCTGAAACTGGTGATGCAGTAGAACTGGAGCAGAAGATTAGAATAAAATGTAGTAGAGAAATAACGTAAGGGTTGAGGTATGTTACTTTATTAAGTAAAAGTAAGAGTTGAATTATGAACTTAGGATCATTCCTCGCCCTAGGATAGCCCTAGAAGCCTTCCTAAGCCTCAGCCACCCTTAGATTAGGTCACCATAGCCTAGGAAACCCTAAAACCCTAGTTCCAGCCCTTATCTAGTCATCTAGATAAGTTATTGGATGTCTAGGACCCTTAGCCACAACCCGCACACCTTAAACCCATGTCTACAGTGTTATTAAACATCCAGACACTTGGTCAGACATCCAATTTCTGCAGAATCCCTAAGACAGAACCCTGATTCTTTCCTAACTCAAATTGGACGTCCAAACAAGAGGTCTAGACTTCTAATTTTTTAGTATAAGACATCTGACACTCTTATTGGATGTCTGGAACTACTCTCCAATCCTTATTTTGGAATTCAAGCTTGGATCTTGAGTTCCTAGATCCCTAAACCCAATTCCAACCCCTTGGGAACCTAAATTGAGGTACCCTAATCCTAGTTCACCACCTCTAGACCTTCCTAAGAACCTAATTAGGTTCTCACTAAGCCCAATTGACTTGGATCATAGTCAATTATAATTGCATAGTCAATTGGACTCATAGAATCCATTTGAGCTAAGATCTCAACCCACACAAGTCCAATTGGACTCAGTGAGAGTTCAATTGACCTATTACAACTTAATTGAGTAATGTCACTCTCATTTAGGTTTACACTCACTCAATTAAACTTAGTACAAGTTTAATTGCACATTCCCTTTTAGCAATTAGGGTTTACAACCCTAATTTTAGGACCTACCCTAACCCAAACCCTTAGGACCTAACCTAGACCACTAGACCACCTAGCCACCTAGGTCACACACACACACACACACACACACACATGTTCACACACACCCACACCCACCTAGATTCTTCTAGGCTCCTCCATGGGTGGAGCCACCTTGGATGCTAATTATAGCAACCAAGGAAGGGTTTTTTCTTAGATCCACTTTCTGTGGATCTAAAAACCACCTCCACCTCACCTTGGACGGCCACACTTGGAGTTCTCTCTAGAGAGTTCTACACCTCTCTAGAGATATTACCAAGGGTCTATAAAAAGACCCCATAGGTGGCCATTTGCACCCACCTTGGCTTCATCATGGCATTTGCCTTCATTCCACCTCCCATTAGCATAACTCCACCTCCACTCTACCTCCATCCCCATGAGCTCCATCACCATGGACATCACCACCTCCACGCCAAGAGCCTAGATCACCTCTCCTCCGTCCTTCCAAGGGCCGGCCTACCCACCATTGGCTGCCCCTCCTTCTTCTCCCAATCACCTCAAAGGCCATTGGAGACCACCTCCGAATGCCCTTCCTTCTGCTAGCTAGATAGATAAGTAGTTCTTCTAATTTTTCTACCTTATTTTATGCTAAGTAGTGTAGCTATCTCTCTCCCTCCTACATGGTGCACGTGCAATCTCCTGTAGATCCACACATGTATGCATTTTCTAATAGCTAGTAATCTTTTAACCTTTCATGTACAAGCTTTCCTCCAGCTTCACTCTGTAACTGGCACCATGCAATCAATTAAAAATCTCTAAGTTCTTTCTATATATATATATATATATCTATGTGTGAAAATCACCATGAGCTTGCTTGCAATATCTTTCTTGTGATAATAAGTTGCCTGCTTTGATTTCTGATATTCGTGCAACAGCATGTTGTGCATGAATATATAAATAATTACAAATTGGCATGCATTTTTAAGTGAGTAGAGAGGAAAAGATCGAAATCAAGATTAGCATTTCCATAAATGACTCCCAGAGACGAACGACTAGGACTCATAGTCTCATTAATCTAGAAATATTTTTGTTGAGAGGATTTCGTAATTATACAAGCTACAACACTATTTTCAAATATGCGATTTCGATTTCCACGCTCGAATAGCGATGCAACGAATCACCTTCACCTCCTTGGGATTGGCTCCCAAGATCCAACCTGTTGAGGTCTAAGTGACCTCCTTCCTTACATACACCAACCAACCCCTGGGTTGGTGCAACCAAGCTAGACAAGGCTAAGGCCTTGTCAATCAATTGGTCCTTAAGATTAGGAGACCGAAATTTTCGTTAAGATTCTAATTGATGAAGATAAATTCATCATACAACCGACTGCAAGTAATCCCAACCCCCCAAGCTAACCCAGCCAATCTGGATGAGGGGACTAAGGGCAAGGTTCTACCATTGGCTTTCGCCTCCGGTTCCTTTGTACCCCCAAGTTGCGATCATTTGATACTACCCCACAGATTTGGCTAAGGTTTGACTAAGGTGGTTGTGATGACCTAGTAGTATGACAACGAATTCAAGTTAATTAACATGTTTTAGGAAATTTTCCTTAACCTTTTTCTTCAAATGGGGTTTTTGGTGAGTGGTCCACAAGGTGACCAAGCTCACCAGCTAGCCACTAGACTTGATTAAGTCTAGGTTGGCCCAATGTGGTCTCCAAATTTTGACCCTAAAAGTTGAGTCCTAGGGTTCATGCAAGCTCTAAGTGTGCTGCAGACCAATATTGTACCCCCGAGTTGCGATCATTTGATACTGCCCGCAGATTTGGCTAAGGTTTGACTAAGGTGGTTGTGATGACCTAGTAGTATGACAACGAATTCAAGTTAATTAACGTGTTTTAGGCAATTTTTCCTTAACCTTTTTCTTCAAATGGGGTTTTTGGTGAGTGGTCCACAAGGTGACCAAGCTCACCAGCTAGCCACTAGACTTGATTAAGTCTAGGTTGGCCCAATGTGGTCTCTAAATTTTGACCCTAAAAGTTGAGTCCAAGGGTTCATGCAAGCTCTAAGTGTGCTGCAGACCAATATTCATATTAAAATTACTCTCTGTATCATAATTTGAACTCAATTGATTTGAAATTTGACAAGTGGATTCCTTTTTCAATGATCCTTCCAAAGAATTTTTTTTGTAATTTTTACAATTTTAACTGAATAAATATAAATTTTTAATTATTGGGGGGTCAAATCTGGAATTTTTGACCCCTTGTCAGTTTTTCAATTTTAAACAGTATCAAATAAATTCCAAAAATATGGGAAAAATATGGAAATGAAATCTAGTTTGAGAGCCTTTCAAACTCCATCATTTTTTATCAAATCTTATTCGCGTGCTATTCAGAATCACTTTTTGAATTCAAAAATTTTCAAATCTGAGTCAGTTTGACCCCTTGTAATTCACGAATTTTAAAAATTCCACGATTCAATTTTTTTCAAATGAATGATGCTGTTTGAAAGTTGGATTGAAAATAAAGCTCGTGCTAGAATTTCAAAATTTTTGGCCTAATAAATATTCAGTAATCAATTTTCTAAATTAGAAATACAGTCTAGCCAAATTTTGAGGGATGGAGAAAAGGCTTATGAAGGGTTTGAAATTCAAAATCGAAGCTTTTTCACCAAAGGAAATTTTTTTTCGATTTATTTTGTAAACTTTTTTCAAACTTTTTCAATTTTTTTTTCTTTTTGGAGGAAAAATTTTTCAAAATTTTTTTCTTCTTTCTTTTTTCAAACAAAAACTCTAACCTAAGATTCAAACGAACCCTAAATCTAAAACCTATTTTTTTTTCGAAAATATGCAGATTTTTCTTTTTAATAAATCAAATTCTACCTAGAGTTCAAATCTACCTAAGGTTCAACAAGGGAAACCTAACCTAAGATAAGGATATGCACGTGATCTTTTTCTTCACCTTCACCTGATGTGTGTGCAGATTTCACTCTTCATGTTCCTACACATCAAAAAGCAAGCAGAAGTAAATTTGTCAATGTTAAGCTCACAAAAATCATAACTCAAAATCGCGTTGCCTCCCCGACAATGGTGCCATTTGTTGGGGTCGCAAATTGCAGATTTGATTAAAAGATGTCATAGTATAGTTGCAAAATGTGACTCAACAAAAATTAAGTTAACAAGACAGAGAGTCCCGGTCAATCTCAGGGAGGCATTTAGAAAGGAGAAATTGACTTTGGATTCTTTTCCTACATGCTTAAAACTGTACCCCAGTCTCTAAAGTGCGAGATAAAGATGCGCCAGTTGCCTTGTTTACTCGAAAAACATGTGCATGCGTTAAATATATCACAAAGGTGAACATATGAGCTGGAGTGTGTACAATCTCAATGATGCGATGGTCGTGCATGTTTCACATGTTAGAAATCGAGGTTACAAGTAACCTGTTGTCGTAGTTGCAAAACACGTCGATCAAATAAAATTTATACCAAAACTCCAAGGGAGTCTCAGGTCGACATAGGGAGGTGACGTTTACTTTAGTTGAAAATCACGCTTCGATTCCTTTCTTTTTGGTATTTTAGGGTTTTGTTATTTTTTTGTGTTTTTGAAATAAAAGACAAGCAAATGATTCACAAGATAGAGATGTGGAACAAATATGATATATATATCAATTCAATGTTGATTACAATGAACTACAAAAGCATAAAAAGAGAGGGAGGTGAGAGGAAATCTCCCGAATCGGCTGTTCGGCGAGACGACGGTGCCTGGAGGAAGCTCAGACGAAGGAGGTGAGGAGCAGGACAACGGAGGTGAGATGCTGGAGGATGTTGGGTTCAGGAAAGCTTCGGCGTAGCTCCGGAATGGTGGTGAGAAGACGGAGTTGATCTGCTACCGAAATGGAGGTGGGAGAACAGCTCCAAGGTGACCTATGAAGGGAGATGGGAAGTTGGAGGAGTATTTGATTGGGTAGAGGTTTGCTACACTAATAGGCACCTTGGGAGCTTGAGAACAAGCTCTAATGGAGCATTGGTAGGCTTGCTAGAGCTTGGGAGTAGGTGGGAGTAGAGTAGGTAGAGATGGCTTGGAAGGGATGGGGTGTAGGTCATTTTATAGTGGAGGAGGGGAGGCAAAAATCGTAGCTGGGTCTTTACTGACGTCCACAAACGTCGCTACAGTTGTCGCTGAAGATCCGCCCTTCAGTTGCTCTTGCCAGCGCGCACGGGCCTTTAGTGACGTCCACAAACATTGCTGCAGCTGTCGCTGAAGATCCGCCCTTCAATTCCTCTTGCTGGCATGCGCGGGCCTTTAGGGACAGCTGCAAGTGTCGCTAAAGGCCCTCATAAATGTTGCTAAAGATCCGCGCGTCTCCCTGCTGGCGTGCGCTCCGCTGGCACTACGCGCTTCGTGCACCTATGTCGCGCACGCGTTGGAGTGTGCTGGCATGCACGTGCACGTACACTACGCTGCTACTGCTGCGCGCTGCGCGACTGCTGCTGAGCGGCCAGCCAAATTGGAAATTGGGGGGGCTACGGGGAATCGAACCCGCGCCCCACCCTTGAGAACTGTAGTCTGGACCATTGCGCCAAGTGTGTGTATGCGTCGTGAGGAGGAGCTTGGTGCAAAGCTTCCCAGCCGTTGGATCTTGATCCAATGGCCAGGATTCAAGGGCGCGGATGAAGAAGGAATTGGGTGGTGCTGCTGGCCAGTGTTGGGCAGCCTGGATGGCGCCACGTGGTGCCATCTGGACCGTCCGTCTTCCTCTTCTTGTAGAGGGTGCCATGGTGCTCAGATCGGAATGGTTCTCGCGATGCCGATCTGCAATCATTGCTCCGGATCCATCCATGCGGTTGGATTATCCATCCAAAGCCCATATGGATGTCACATTGCCCCCTTGGCTGTTGATCTTCCTCGAGCTTAATGTGATGCTACGGGACTCCGATCTGGACGATTTCAAAGGCGTTAGTCTCCAATCGTCGTCCCGATCAGATCCGTATGGTCTGATCGTCCATCCGTGGCCTTGAAATAAATCCTCTTTTCTCCTGACCATAAAAGGGACCTAATTAACCTAAAATATAAATAACTACTCTAAATGCAGAATGATGCATGCTATGCAATATTTATATCATGATATGCAGTGCTAAGCCTAGGAACTATCACAAATAAGCATTTTACGATAAATTTATACGTGTTCATCATGCCCCATGCTTACCTTTTTGCTAGTCCCAAGCAAAATTAACCTAGATGCTATGTATAACAGTAGAATCAGGGTTCGAGTATTTAGGCAAAATTCATTGATTGCTTTAGAAAATCTCATCCCGAAGACCTAATTACAAAAACACAACAGTACCCAAGTGCCTGCCAGAATGCAGACCGTCCGAGCCCTCGCCTTATTTGAGAAGATAATTTTTTTTCTTTTCTACTTTTTTTGTACTTTTGGAGTTTGAGAGTTACGGGATAACCTTTTATGGCTACCGGACCCACCCAAGACTCAAAAAGGACTCTAAGTGCTAAGCATATTTGTGAAAAAGTGATAGACACAAAACGGCCGTTAAGACGGACTTCGGGTTTCTACGACCCTAGGTGACCTTACCAAAAGGTTTATCTTTACGATCGGTAGCTTTCTCCCTACTTTTATTTATGGGGTCAACACAAGGGTGAATCTAGTGTATATCTCCCCGGTTTATTCTACTTCCCCGCTTCTTCCCTAAGTGTTTTGGGAATTATTGTGCATTTTTTGTGAGCTAGGTCCTGGACAACCGGCTGATGAGCTGTTAGTACCGACAACTTGCCAACCATACTCGTGTGGTGAAGTGTGGTTTTATTTATTTTTTTATTTTCACCTTTTTTTCCCTTTTTTTTTTAGTTTCTTTTTTTCTTTCTAAGTAGGTGGCTTCCTTGATCTAAGATTTACCTAAAGGCAGTACAACGAAAATGATCTTGTGGCTGGGCTCTGGACAACCGACCGATGAGCTGTTACCATTGACAACTTACCAGCCATACCACCCAAGTCAGTCCATTAGCTACCCAATTTCCGTAAAAACTACCGGAAAGTGAGTCAGTGTAAAATAATGTGTGTAGATGCTTAGGCTTAAAGTCCCCCCAAATCAGGAGGCAGGTTGATAAGTCGCATACTTATCATCCCAAATTATTTACCAAATTAAAATAAATTTTAACTGGTGAGGACTTGAGACTAAATCCATATTCGAGTGGGCACCTGGGCTAATTAAGCCCAAAGACCTGAAGAGACTAAGTATTCAGGTCTCAAAGAATCAATTCCTAAAGTTTACAACTCCTAATGCCTAAGTTCTCGTCTCCTAATTCAATTTTTTTTTTTTAACAAGAATCAAATAATAGGAAATTATTGTTACAGCTGAAAAAAAGGTTATAAAATATGTCCACCCCCCCATGCTTAGCTTTTGCAATGTCATTGTAAAAAAAATGAAAGCATGCAAGAGGGTAGAAGTGGAAGAATAACACCTGGTTTCCGTGACACTGGTCAGCTTGGAATAGTCTTTACATGTGCTAAGTTTAGTGCCTTTAGCTAGGCGAGGTTCTCAATCAACAATAACTAAACATTGAGGCCACAACAACACAGTTTCTGGGCCCCCAGGTATGGGTCCCAGAGAGTGAAAATGGGCTTACCAAAGAGATGAACAATGAAAGTGGTAAGCTGGTGGTGCAGGGAGAGCCCAAATGGTCTCCAATAGGAGCTTTGTTGATTTATTACAGAGGAAGTGTAGTTGGGTATAGAGTTTATGCAGTGGTTGGGTGAAAAAGGACGATGAGGGTTTTGTGATGTGCTGGGGATTTGTGGGTACTCTAGAATACCTAATGTTTGAAGAGTTCTTCCCTGATGTTCAATTTCATCCTCACACTCTATGTTCTTAAACCAACCATCCTGAACGTCAGAATTTCCACCCACAAGTTGGACCTCAAACTCTAAGCATTTAGGATAAGGATATTGTTGGATTTTATCTTGATCACGTGAATCATCCAACAATTTTTTGATTTCATATATATCTTCCTCATCCTGTGTTGCTACAATTGGTCGCATTTTTGATTTGTCCTCAATTATTTCAGCAACTATGTGATCTTCTTCCTGAGTTTGGGTTGAGTTGGCCATTAAAAGGTTGTCTAAGGTATGTATAGCCATTACTTCCTCTACTCTACCAAGCTCCTCCATCGAACCACACTTAGTTTTATTCTTCTTTCAGACCTCGAAAATATTGAATCGATTTGTCTTATCCCGTGAGGCCATTTCTATCTTTCCCGATTCACAATCAATCCTCACCTTGGCAGTCGCCAGGAAAGGTCTTCCCAAAATAATCGGGATGTGGTTGAGCTGTTTTGGGACTTCCATGTCCAGGACCATGAAATCAGCAAGGTAATGTAAATCATTAACCTTGACTAAAACATCCTCCAAAATACCCCTTGGTTTTGTAATGGATCTATCGTCTAACTACAAGGTTATGTCAGTGTGTTTTATGTAGCCTAGACCCAATTCCATGTGCAGTGAGGTGGGGATCACATTAATGGAAGCACCTAAGTCGAGGAGGGCCCGGTCAGAAGTAACGTTTCCTATTGTGTAGGAAATCAGCGGGGCTCCCGGGTCCTGCTTCTTAGGAGGTAGCTTGTTTATGATCAATGTGCTTGTGTTATCAGACAAAACTACTCTCCTATTGATTTCAGATTTTTCTCTACGCCTTTCTTTATATGCATTCAGTAAACCTATGGCGTAGGCAGGGATTGATCCGATAGCCGCGAGGAGTAAAATGATTGTTAATTTGAAAGCCTCAAGTAAGGACATCCTTTCCTCCAATTTCTCCTCCAACTTTTTCTGTTTGCCCATACAACAACAACGTACTCCCAAATTGGACCTTGATGTTTTGTTGATCACATTCTTAGTTGGGAGTTTGGAATTCTTGCTACGAGGCCTAATGGGGTTGACATGGGGTTGGGTAGGTCCCTTGCATTTACTACCACTCCTCAAGGTGATGGTCTTTACCGTGGCAAAATGCTATTGGTTAGTGCCTTGGGGAGGGTTGGGCAAAAACAGGAGGCTCCCGGTTGATTATGGTAGGAACTTGGTTAGCTCCAGGAGGGGCTGGGGTAGCCTAATAGATATCATGAGCTTGAGCATGCGACTCCCCATCATTACCAAACCCTTAAGACCCTGCGCCTCGGTTCTGCACTTTGCTTGGGCTTGGTACAGAATGTGATGGTAGAGATCCGGGCTGTCAATTGTTTGTACTAAGTTCGGATTGCAAGCTGTCCAGCAAAGTTTTCATCTCTTGCATGAGCTGGAGCATTGACCCTTGCATTTCTACCATTTTCAGGTTCAAGTCAGCCTGCTCGGTGGGTTGTTGAGCATTCCACATGGGCTGATTAACTGATGCAAGGGCAACTGAGTATATACATGACCCTGACCCATTGGTTTTTACGGTACACAGTTGTTGGGTCGATATTGGGCTTGCTACCCTTGATCTTTCCAAGAGAAGTTAGGATGATTTTTCGAACCAGAATTGTAGGAATTCGAATAAGGGTTGGACCTAACATTCTCTTGCACAGTATAAACATCCTCATAAGATGAGGATGAAGAAGGATCAAAAACACTGGGATGAAAGGCCCCAGTGTGGAACCCATAAGGTTCCGAGAAGAGTTGGCTCGAAGGTCGAGCCGTCTCTAGGTGGTTCACAAACTCCCGACCCATAGGAGTTTGCGAAGAATGGAATCTCAATCCCTGGGATTGAGCGAATCTAGAAAAATTATAGTTTCCGGACATCCACTCTTCCATTCGTTTAGTAACCAGATCCATCTTATCTAATCTATTGCAGATCAATTCCATATCAAATGTACGAGAATCTTGGACCTCATTGGCATTTGATCTAATTTGTTGGGATTGGTTGAAGGTTTCCATGGAGGCATGGTTTAAAGAATTTTCTCTCATTTCCTCAAACAAATCATACGCGCTATCTACGTCCTTGTTGAGGAAATTGCCTCCGCAAGAAGCGTCCACATGATTACAGAGTTGATCATTCAACCCGTGATAAAAAATCAGCACAAGCTGCCATTTAGGCACCTCATGGTGTGGACACTTCCGCAACAGATCCTAGAATCTCTCCCAGGCCTCATGAAACGGTTCCCCCTACTACTGGGCAAAAGTGGTAATTGCCCGTCTCAATGCATTGGTTCACCCAATTGGGAAGAATTTCTTCAGGAAGGCCGATTTCAAAGCTGTCCAAGTAGTAATAGTCTTCCAATGGTACGATACCAATGTGCAGCCTTATCCCTGAGTGAATGGGAGAAAAGCCAAATGAGCATCTGTTCTTTATCCACATTCCGTGATTTGGTAGTCTGTACTAGAGTGATCAGGTCTTGCCAATGTTGGAATGGGTCATCTGAGCCAAGCCCGTGAAAGTGTTTAATTAGACTCAAAACCTGGGGCTTGATCTCAACATCTCCGGCGGGGATCACAACGCCGGGACGATCCTCATAATTTGAAGGATCATAAAAATCCTTCAAGGGCCGAGTGCCCTGACCATTCATCCGTTGGAACCATTGTTGCATTTGCTGCAATTCTTCCAACTACCTCTAAATCAGCTCCTGCTGGTTCGGAGGCAGGGGAGGTGGTTGTTGATCAGCCATGGGACCTACTTGGCTAAAGCTCAACCTCCGCCTCCCTGGAATGGTCTAAAGGTCCTTCAAAATGAGGGTTCAATGACCTCCTTCCAAGCATACACTGGAAGGAAGTCGGAAGGACGAGGAAGAGAAGGGACCCTACAGCACAAAAAATACAAGCTTGTCCTTAGGTTAGGTAGCCTAAAGGTCTACAGACTCTCAGAATCCATCCTAAGATTATGGACGATTTACTGTACTTATGTCCAGGCAATCCAACCAGTTAGGAGGGACTGGGGAGAAGGTTCTTCCTTTGGCTTGTGCCTCCGGTTCCTAGTGTACCCCATAGTCGCGGTCGTTTGACGCTACTCCCTTAGTTAGACATTAGATTGACTAGTATAAGTAGGTTAATCATGAATAATCTCAATCTGGATCCCGTAGAGTGAACCAATCCTTATGGCCAACGTCTACTTAGTTTTAGTTATGCTTGGGATATTGTTGCTTTTGGAATGTGATGGGCCCTTAATGGGTTGTGCCCTTAATGATTCATTTGATAATGTGTGAATGTGCACAACCAAGAGGTTTTCAAGCAAGATTATTAATGATGAGGTTAGTTTTAGGATTCAAATATTAGGTGTTTTCAAACAAAGTTTGTGAGGCAATCCAAGTTTTGAAAGCACGAGTTCAAGTATTTTTCCTTTGTAAATCAAGAAAATATGGAGTGCCTGGCTTCACCTAAGTATTGAATCCTATGGGGCAGCTACACAATGAACCTCTTTTAGATTAGGTGGTGCGGCCCAAACAATTCAATCAATCGACTCAAATGCACCACCCATTAAGGCACACAAAAAGGTGATTAACCTAATATGATTTCTACTCTTTTATGTGTTGAATTCATGTACTGGGTCCACAAGTCGGAATCCCAGTTGAGTAGATAAAAATCAAGTCCAATTATGTGCCTCAAATGTGGGTGTATAGAGTGTGTATATTGATTCGTCCCACAGCAAGTATCTCTTTTCCTTTTTGTTTTTTTTTTTAAATGAGGGGGTGAGGTGGATAAAGGTGGCAAACAAGACAAACAATTCTATCCTAGGGTTTATGCAAACACCTAAGTAGATTAGGTCTTGGTTATGAGTGTGGCGAAATGAACTAGTGGGGGGGATGTGGGGGACACTTACAGAGTACTCTACCCGCACTTTACTCCGATCTACCGCACTTGGATCTCCATGATAGGGTACCTGCAAGACAGTAGATCAAAGACAAGTAGGGTTAGTGCTATGTAAATGCAAGGAAATGCAATAAACAATAAAGTAAATTCCGTTGCCTTCCCAGCAACGGTGCCAAAATGGTCGTGCATGTTTCACGAGTTAGAAATCGAGGTTACAAGTAACCTATCATCGTAGTTGCAAAACACGTCGATCAAATAAAATTTATACCAAAACTCCAAGGGAGTCCCGGGTCGAACACCAGGAGGCGACATTTACTTTAGTTGAAAATCGTGCTTCGATTCGTTTCTTTTTAGTATTTTAGGGTTTTGTTATTTTTTGTGTTTTTGAAATAAAAGATAAGCAAATGATTCACAAGATAGAGATGTGGAACAAATATGATATATATATCAATTCAATGTCGATTACAATGAACTACAAAAGCATAAAAAGAGAGGGAGGTGAGAGGAAATCTCCCGAATCGACAGTTCAGCGAGACGACGGTGCCTGGCGGAATCTCGGACGAAGGAGGTGAGGAGCGGGACAATGGAGGTGAGATGCTGGAGGACGTCGGGTTGAGGAAAGCTTCGGCGTAGCTCCGAAATGGAGGTGAGAAGACGAAGTTGATCTGCTACCGGAATGGAGGTGGGAGGACACCTCTAAGGTGACCTATGAAGGGAGATGGGAAGTTGGAGGAGTATTTGGTGGGGCAGAGGTTCGCTACACTAATAGGCACCTTGAGAGCTTGAGAACAAGATCTAATGGAGCGTTGGTAGGCTTGCTAGAGCTTAGGAGTAGGTGGGAGTAGAGTAGGTAGAGATGGCTTGGATGGGAGGGGGTGTAGGTCCTTTTATAATGGAAAAGGAGAGGCAAAAATCGTATCTGGGTCTTTAATGATGTCCACAAACGTCGCTGCAACTGTTGCTGAAGATCGACCCTTCAATTGCTCTTGTTGGCCCGCACGGGCCTTTAGTGATGTCCATAAACGTCGCTGCAGCTGTCGTTGAAGATCCGCCCTTCAATTCCTCTTGCTGGGATGCGCAGGCCTTTAGTGACTGCTGCAAGTGTCACTAAAGGCCTTCATAAATGTTGCTGAAGATCCGCACGTCTCCCTGCTAGCGTGCACTCCGCTGGCGCTGCACGCTTCGCGCACCTGTGTCGCACGCGCGCTGGCGTGCACTACCATGCACGTGCGTGTACACTGCGCTGCTACTACTACATGCTGTGTGGCTGCTGCTGAGAGGCCGGCCAAATTGGAAATTGGGGGGGCTGCGGGGATTCAAACTCGCGCCCCACCCTTGAGAACTGCAATCTGGACCATTGCACCAAGTGTGTCGATGCATCGTGAGGAGGAGCTTGGTGCAAAGCTTCCCAGCCGTTGGATCTTAATCCAATGGCTAGAATTCAAGGGCGCAGATGAAGAAGGAATTGGGCGGTGCTGCTAGCCAGTGTTGGGCGGCCTGGATGGTGCCACATGGTGCCATCTGGACCGTCCGTCTTCTTCTTGTAGAGGGTGCCACAGTGCTCAGATCTGGATGGTTCTCGCGATGCTGGATTGCAATCGTTGCTTCGGATCCATCCGTACGGTTAGATTATCCATCCGAAACCCATATGGATGTCGCATTGCCCCCTTGGCTATTGATCTTCCTCTGGCTTAATGTGATGCTACGGGACTCTGATCTAGGCGATTTCAGAGGCGTTAGTCTCCGATCGTCATCCCGATCAGATCCATATGATTTGATCGTCCATCCGAGGCCTTGAAATAAATCCTCTTTTCTCTTGACCATAAAAAGGACCTAATTAACCTAAAATATAAACAACTACTCTAAATGCAGAATGATGCATGCTATGCAATATTTGTATCATGATATGCATTGTTAAGCCTAGGAACTATCACAAATAAGCATTTTACGATGAATTTATATGTGTTTATCATGCGATGACGACTAGCGGAAAATAGATCAATCACTAATTCATTAATATCTTTGGGGACAGACATTTTGTTGTAGTTATGATAACAATATAGAGTAGGCAACTCCTATAGAAACAAATATCATGCAAATATTGATTTTATTTCCTCAAGAATGGTCGTCAGTATAATCGGATCTAGAGACATGCTTGTACATGAAAGCATGATAACATTAATTCTAGCTAGCAGAAGATGGATGCATTCATGGATCTAGTGAAAGATTATGATTGCATCACTTAGGTGATGAGAACATCATCATGAGCCCTAACTAGCTCATTTTGACCTAAGAAATAGAATAAAAGCTCTTACATAACCTAGAGAAGAGCCTAATTCAAGGAAGAACTGTTTTGAGAAGAAAACATGAAACAAAGGTTAAAACAGCAATTTTACCATTGCAATACATCAACAGGATTTATCAGGGTCCAAACATAGGCCAAATGGTCTGAAGAAGATAAAACGTGAGTTGGTTCAATTAGAAATGGGTTATTGTGAGAGCTAGGAATTAAATGACATCTTGTAACCCTAAAACAGACTCACTCAATTCAACAAGGTTCTGGTCAAGATAAAAATCAACTAAACCCTCCAAAATTCATGGAAAAATATCCCCTAGGGTTTATAACCTTCAAATTGGCCTTTGGAACCTATTTTGACCAAAGTAGGGATCCTAGCTAAATATTTGACCTAATTTGGATTTTTGTGTAAAATGTCTAGTCAAACATGGTCAAACCTAAAATTCAACTTCACCATTGGATTCCTTAGGCCCAAATTAGATTTATACCAAATTTGGGCCTAAGAGAAGGTCACCTTTACCTACTTTGCAAAATAATCCACCCAATTACATTTTGACCCCTAGCATTTGAAATCCATTGCGTAGACCCCCCATCTTCCTCGCCACTCTTGCAATTAGGTCCCTCCACCATTAAAGTGGAGGAGTCCTACTCCGACGAGGAATTGAGGGGTACTGCTCCCTGATTCCTCAAAGATCTCTCAGATTTGGAAGGGAGATTCTCTGAGGAATTCCCTTCCATCTGAACACAATTTCATAATCTAATTTGCACCAAATCTCTCATGCGAAAGCACGAGAGATGTGGGTATCATCCACATTCCTTCTCTGGTGAGGACTCTTGCAGTTGGAAGCTTGTCTTCCAAGCACAAGAGCCCTTGCCAGTACCTATAAAAGAACCCTCATCTCTGGTCGCACATTTTCAGCTTGGCTTGGCCGGAGAACCACCTCTAATTTCGTCACTCCTTCCAGGTGTCCAATAGGCTCCGGTGACTCCACCTCCTTCTCATCGCTCTACCACAATACCAGTGGCAGATCCGTCTTCATCTCCTTCCTCTGCGTCGTGCCATACCGGCACGTGTGCCTCCAGCCCCGTCGTCGTCGTCATTCTCCCTCCACTAGACTCATCTTCTCCGATGGCGGTAGGTACGACCAGGCACCCTTCTATCCCCCTTCATCCACTTAGTTAGGTAGAACTCTTCCTCTCCCTCTACTCTTCATTTCCCCTCTCTTTATTTTCACTTTCAAGCCCTCGATGCAGCAGACCACCTCCATCTTCTCCACCTCCGGCCGACCATCGATGAGGTGTCTCCATCACCTCCATCCGCCTCACCAGACTCCTCAAAACCTCCACCATCATCCACTGAGCATCTTCCACCCATTCACTGACCACCAACACCTCCACACTCACCGACCGAACACACCCATTACCACGGCCACAGAGCGACCTAGGCACGCATGCCTAGGCTGCCCCGTGGCCACCCACCCACCTAGGCACCTTCGTCATGCCATAGTGAAGCTACCTAGATGTTCTAATGGGGCCGCGAGGCCGTCTTGTTGAGTTGCAAGCTCAGCCCCCTTTCCACCATTGAAGCACAAGCAATGAGCTAGCAAGCTTTAACCCAGGTGCTACACTCCAAGTTAACAAGCCCAGGTGACGCAGGTTAGTCTTGCGCACACACTCAGCCAGGCAATTGGTTGTGAGAGAGAGCACAGCTGTGACAATTACAAAAGTAATTTTGCGGGCGCACGAAGAAGCGGGTGGAACTTTTAGTCCCACCACGAAAACTCAAGGGCGTAGTGAGTCCATAATATTGAATTTGTGTTTTAAGAATTTCACCTCCAGACACAGGGTAAGGTCCCCTCACCCTCGCTCACCCGCCTCGTCCGCGACCCACGCCACCGCGGACCTGTCTGACCGACCCTATTAACCCCACACTCCTCGCACACCACCCATGCTGGTGCGCCTAAACCCGAGTACGCGTAACCCAACCCGATTACCCGGCTGGCTCTGGGAGAGCAAACCTGGGAGAGAAATAGAGAGAGAGTGTATGCGGGGAGGGTAGGGGATAGGTTTTGCACTCGTGTGCGTGTGTAGGGAAAAGAAGAAAGGAAGAGGAAGGTGCAGCCGCAGAGAAAGAAGGAGAAGGAAGAAAAGACAAGGCAAAGTTGAAGGCAGAAGTTGAGGAAGCTGAAGTAGAAGCCAAGGCTAAGGGAAAGAAGAAGGCACTGTAGCCAGAGAAGGTGCGGCAAAGGTAGAAAGTAAGAGAAGTCAAGGAAGAAGAGAAGAAGGAAAGAGGAATCAAGGCAGAAGTAAAGGCAAAGAAAGTTAGAGAAAGAAAGAGCCGTCAGAGAAAAAAAGATAAAGAAGGCAGAGAACACAAGGCTAAGTCAAGGAAGAAGAAGCACAAGGCCAAAGTCAAAGAAGAAAAAAAAAGAAAAGGAGCTAAGGCAAAGACCCGTAGAGGAAAGTCAGAGAAAAGAAGAAAGAAGCCAAAGCTAAAGGAAAGAAAGAAAGAAGAAAAGAAGAAGCTGAAGAACCAAAGAGAAAAGAGAAGAAGAAAGAGGAAAAGCTATGGCAGAGAAGAAGAGAAAGAGAAGAGAAGATCAAAAGAAGAATGAAATATTTTTCCCTCTGATTCAATCTCCATTCTATTTTGCTACATTTTAATTCATAAAACTCCTGCATTCTATTTTGAATTAGATTTTGAGTAGATTTAAGTATTCAAATTACATTATTGAGATTAGTGAATAGATTCCATTTGCTCCCTGTGTTCGACCTTGGACTTAACAATTCGAGTAATAAAAACTTCTTATTTGTTTTCAACGCTTGATCACCTATACTACGATGCAACATCCTTTATCTTTATAAAACAACCGATCTCGCCTTCTGTTAACATTTTGGCTCTGTTGCCGGGGAGCAACACGCAATTTATCACTAATCTCTGCAGTCTTTTTGATTATATTTGAACACTAACTTGCCGTATTTGTTTTACTGTGATCTTGCAAGGTATCTCACGAGAAGATCTCCCACGCAAGTCAACTACTCTTGGGCAGGTAATCTCTCTTTCGCCCAAAATCCACCTCCTAATTTTGGGAAGACAAAAAGGAAGTAATCAATTAGGAATCAATTGCCTTCTTTCTATAGTAATTACCACCTTTAAGGCAAAAGTTTCCTGATTTTGCAAAATTTTTGAAAACCTATTGAAGTTGAGGCGATTTTTAAAGATCTTACCCCACAAATTCCTGTGCCTAATAGAAATCACGCTTAATTTCTGAATCTCTGCGAACTACACACTTCTTATTTTTAAGTCCAAAGAGAACTTTTCTGAAAGAAAAGCAAAGAGGATTGGAAATAGAACCAAATTAGGGTTTCAACAGTAGGGTGTTTGGAGTGCTAGTCATACATGCTTGCATAAAAGGAAATAAACCCACCTGCATCAGTGTGCTACCCAAACCCTTGATTGAAAAGATCTAAGCAAGACAAACCCGAAAATTGAGCTCTAAAACCACTTGAATCTTAAAATCTTGGACCTAATAACCTGGGAGTCAAATCAGGGTGATTTCTAGGTCTTGGCCTAGAATCATTCTACCATCTTTAGGGCAGGTCAGGTGAAGTTGACCCCTTGGGTCAACCAACCTCCAAATTAGGTCACAAAATCAAAATATCTAAAGTTCAAGTGAAAACCCTAAAAGCACCTTTGATCTTAAAAGTGGTAGACTTAAGAGGTCAAGGTTCCCATTTTGGTCTACCTGGAATCTCAGTGACAAGAGAGGTCGGGTGGGGGAAACCTTGTAACCCATGGGGACGCTCTACCGTGTAGGGGTCTTTGCGTTACTCTCCCTCTCTGGCTACCCAGGTAATTCTCAGGTGGACGACTTTCTGATACAGGGGTATCATCCGCCCCGAACCTCCATAGTCATCCAAACATCTTTTGGGTGCCTTAATTGGGTTAAAAATACCTCCAGTCCCTCATCTCTTCTCTTTAGAGCATACACATAAATTTCAGTGGGACTCTTTATTCAGATTTAATCGCTTCAGAATTTGATTCCGACTCTTGATCCAAATTCTAATTCTACATCTTGATTCCACCATCTATTCCAAATATGCAGCCCAATTACTTAGGACTACCATTCAAGAAACCTGAATCACAGAGATCCATGAGAGATAGGACGGTTGAGGATGCCCTTGAATTCTATGAAATTGAATATAAACCCTCAACACCAATAGAAGACATTCAGGTTGATGTACCAACAACCACAACTTTCATCATAAACTATGCCCAAGTACTTTTGACAGAAGCCACAAAAGAATCAACCCGAGACATTCTCATCACATGATACATTGAGATAGAAAAGTTACACAATTTTGAATACCTCCAATGCATAACAAATCCTGCACTTTGGGAACAATACCAAGATGATCTCAAAAAATGGGAAGAAATGATGAGTTTATTGAAACAAATTATCAATCAGAAATACCCGTATATACCCCAAACAGATGATGAACCATCTTGGAGTAGTATTAAGGATCAATCCGGGTTTGAGGCACAGAGTGGTTGTGGATTCCCAACCCAGATAGAATACAACATGCCTGATATTGAAGAAGGTTGGGTCGTTGCAGGAGAACACAATGTTGAGCCAACCCTAGACCATGGATCACCAAGCATAAGATTCCAACACTCCTACAATAATGAGATTAGAACTGAACCTCTCGAGGGTATAAATCCCACCCCTTACTCTGATAAGGTGACCCTCGAAGGTTCTCGGACCTAGATTCTAGTGATTTAACCCACATCCTAAGCCAAGAATCTGGATCTGAAACCAACTAGGAAGATTACGAGGCCCTGTATGAAGAAGTGATTACGCAGCAATCATAGGTCTTAATTGACCTAGATTATGCTAGAACTTAGCATAAGTTAGGGAAATTCATGTACGCATAAGCATTATCTGCATCTTTACTACTTTACTTTAGCTATGCATAAAATAATGTTATAATGTGCTAATTAAGTACATTATGTCGATTGCAAGCAATAAGCAAATCCGGAGCTAGATCTGGAGCTGGATCTGAAGCTAGATCAGGAATAATGGGTGTTGCAGCAGAGCAGGAGCAGAAGACTTAGATTAGATGTATGAATAATGATGTAAGAGAGTTAAGGTTTGCTATTCTAGTAAGTATGAATAAAGCAGTAAAATGTGAAGAGCTTAGGTCCATCCTTGCCCTAGGATAGCCTAGAGACCTCCCCAAGCCTTAGCCACCCTTAGATTAGGTCACCGTACCCAAGGAAACCATAAAACCCTAGTTCCAACCCTTATCTGGACGTCCAGATAAGTTATAGGACGTCCAGGACCCTTGGCCATCTCCCGCACACCTGAAACCCCTTCTATAGTGTTATTGGACGTCCAGACACTTTGTCAGACGTCCAATTTCTGCAGAATATACAAAACAAAACCAAAACCCTCCTGACTCTGATTGGACGTCCAGACAACAAGTTTAGACTTATGATTTTTGAGTATAAGACATCTGACACTATTATTAGACGTCTAATACTGCTCGCCAGTTCCTATTTTGAGATTCAAGCCTTGATCTTGGATCTCTAGGTCCCTAAACCCAATTCCAACCCCATAGGAACCTAAATTAAGGTGCCATAACCCTAGTACATCACCTCTAGACCTCCCTCAGGACCTAATTAGGTCCTCACTAAACCTAATTGACTTGGATCTTAGTCAATTCCATCAACCTATTCAATTGGACTCATTGAGTCTAATTGAGCCCTGATCTCAGCACACACTGTCCAATTGGACTCAGTGAGAGTCCAATTGACCTAGACCTAAATTAATTGAGTTTTTTTACTCTCAATTAAGTTTCCACACACCCAATTAAACTTGCATTAAGTTCAATTGCACTTTACCTTAGTGAATTAGGGTTTATAACCCTAATTTGAGACATACCTTGACCTAAACCCACTAGAACCTAACCTAATCAGCCTAGCCACCTAAGTTTCGACCCACACACACCATCCACACGAAAATACCTAGCCTAAAGTTCTCTAGAACTCTCTACCATGTGTGGTTGCCTTGGTTTCCAAAATTAGCAACCAAGAAACATTCAATTTTTAGATCCACATTTGGTGGATCTAAAAACCACCATCCATCCTCTCTCTCTCACTCTCCCAAGAGCTCCCACCACAAGCCTCTCTAGAGAATTCCATAATTCTCTAGAGAAATTATAGACCTAAGGGGTGGCCAAATGCACCCATTCACTTAGCAAATTCACCCCATTGGTGCCATTCACGCCCACTTCCACTTAGCTAGCCACTCCAACTCCACGAGCTCACTACCACCACCATGGAAGACATCATGCCGGGATGCTGGATCAACCCTACCTCTCTCCAAGGGTCGGCCTAAACTACATTGGCCGCCCCTCATTCTTCTCCTGAACTCTCCAAGGCCATCGAGGACCACCCCTGAATGCCATTTATTCTGCTAGATTTAGTTTATGCTCTCCATAATTTTTACTACTTTTATTACTGCTTAATAGCGTAGTCTTAACTTCTCCCCCAATGATGCATGCAAAATCCCCCAGCTAATTCTTGTATGCAGTCATTTTCTGGTAGCTAGGTTTAAATTTCAAGCATTTATGTACAAACTTTCCTCTAAAGTTCTTGTTGCAAACAACTCTCCCATTGAATGAATGAAAAATGCTTTTACATATATATCTCCATATTGTGAAATCACCTTGAGCTTATTGATTGCTATTATATTTGCGTGATTCATGTTGCCTGTTTCTAACTCCAAATATTCTTGCAACTAAGCATGTCATACTGGTCGGACCCGGATAGGTTGTATTAATATGGTGATTTAATCATTGAAATAAGTATGTGGTTAACCTAAATCGAGTCTAACCATCTCTTTACAAAAATTCTTTTACCCGACCTACTTGATTTTATCTTGGTCACTTTTAGGCCTAGGGTCGAACTCAGGGAAGTGGGATTAGAAGTTATTATGTTTTTGGTGTTTTTCTATTTAGATTTTTTTCTGATAATTCTTGTCCTTGAGGCACACCCTCAAAATCAGGTTCTTGTCTTTGAGCCAAATTAGGGTTTCAAAACTGATCTTGCTATTTGCAAGACTGAGTACCTACAAGTCAAGGATTATCTTTTCTCATTTGTATATTTTTTTTATCTTTCTACTGGCAGGAAAGAGAAGCAGAAAAAAAGTAAATACAGTATATATATATATATGTATATATTATATATGTATAAAGGGGTGGGGGTAGAGGTGGAGATGGCGTGTAGCACGATGTTGAGTCGGTCGTCGTCTAGGAAGATGCAACCAACAGGACGAAGTGCTGCGTGGAGTGTAAGGTGGATTGGTGAAAGATGAGTGCGAACACGCTTTTTGTACGCTTGTATCGGGGAATATCAGCAACTAGTGCAGATATTCCCGCGATACAATGTGTAGAATGAAAATATATATATATGTATGTATATATGTAACTATATATCTGTATGTATATAGGTAGATATGGTTATAATATATAAGTGTAAATGTAGCTATATATGTATATATAAATATATATATGTGTATATATACATATATAGATATGTAAATATATGTATAGATAGATATATGTATAGATATATATATATGTGTATGTATTTATATAGATGTATATATATATATAGTAATATATGTATATAGCTATATATATGTGTATATGTATATATATAAATTAGTATAAGTATATGTGTATATATATGTATATATATATATGTATCTATATTTATAATTAGTTATATAGGTACTACTATATTTATAGATATAAGTATATATATATGTATATAAATAGATATATGTATATATATAAGTATATATTAGTGTATAAGTGAGTGGGTGTGTGTACGAGAGTGTGTGTGTGTGTGTCTGCTGAGGGAGTGAGAGAGTGCTATGAGAGAGAGAGTGAGAGAGAGAGAGAGAGCGCTTCTGCTGGAGTGAAGGAGGCGAGTTAAACCGTCTGGAGCTCGAGCGCGTCGTTTGATGGCCACGCACACATGCAGGCGCGTAGTCGCGTGAAGAGGCGCGCACTGGAGGGAGCAGGCGTGGGGAAGAGAACCACAGCGCACCGCGCTGCGTGAAGAGGCGGATCCGGACACGAAGAAGTGGGCACTGAAGAGGGCGGGTGCAGGCGAAGGAGTGCGCGTACGTGGGAGCGGGCTGCACACGATCGCGGCGTGCCAGGTGACCGGATAAGTGAGAAATTTACCGGTCACCGCACTGTAGCCATAGTGTTCCACTGAAACACGTGAACAGTGGCTGCAGTGCACGCTCGGCTCGCGCGACCGGGTGTTGGTGGTGCTGTGTGTGCGGGAGCCACTGCGCGAGCTGGCGCGTGCCCGCGGAAGGTCTGCGCCAGCTAGGCTGTGGGCAGAACTTCGCGACAGGGCGCATGGAGAGGGGCGCAGGCGGCATGCTGGCGTGCGCGGTGGAGCTTCGCAATAGGGAGTGCGGTGGCCAGCGCCTTGCTGCTGCTGCTGCAGAGCTTGAGCTTCAAAGCTTGAAGCTCCTATGGCAATGGCGGGGTTGGCTTTGAACAAGGAAATAGGGAAGAGAACCACCATGCCCACCGGCTCTTTGATGAGTTGGGCGGTGGTGGGACTCACGGTGGTGGTTGTGCACCACAGTGAGGTGCTCCTGCCTGCAGAGTAGCTCTTCAAGAAGAAGAGAGGCTACGTATGGAGGGGAGAGGGGAGGAGACGACCTGGAAGGGAAGGAAGTGCTGTGTTGGGTGGACCAGGATCAGCCACAAGGAAGAAGGTTGGGCTCTTTTTAAAGAGGAAGAAGGCATGAACAGCCATGCCCTGGCTGTGCATGGCTGGCATGGCTGTGCAGGGCAAGCCTGTAGCAGAGAATGGCGTGAAGATGATCAAGCCATGCCATGCAGCCGCAGAGAAGAAAGTCAAATAAAACATAAAAATAAAAATAAAGGTGGTGAATTTTGCAAGGCAACACTTGAGAAAAATGTTAATTACAAGGCCATTTATTTCACTCTCCTCCCCTCTCAAATAAATGCATGCATGCGTGTATTTTTACAAATGCGACTATGGATACCTAATATGCACTGGTAATGCTAGGAAATAGCACAAGACGGCACAATTGTTGGTGTATTTTTGCTGTGCAATCATACCTCCATGCCGATATTTTGCTAGTCCCTAGCAAAACATTTTTTTGTGTTGTATTTAGAAATGATCTTAAGCTGAAGATTTTTTTCTGAGGCAACATAGGTGTGTTTATTGTTGGATATTGTGAGAACCAATTGCAGAGAAAACTACCAGTACTTTAAGTTTCACATGACATAGACCATCTCTCAACTAACCTGGACTCTTAATATTTAAACCTTAAGTACGATTTCCAGGACCCAGGAGGTTTTTTGCCGTACTCAAGAGCTCAAGAGATTATGGCTTGTGCTTAGTGAAGGATCAAGACTGACCAGATGAACATTAAGACTCAAGGCCAGGGTTTCATAAATTTTTAAGTATAGGTTGGTCCCAGTTTCAGCTTGTATCTTTGGATTGACCCTTAAAAAGATGGCGGAAAACTTAACTCCCATTTTCTGACATTTGTGGCTCAAAGAAAACAGGGTATTTGACCTGAAGAACTTTTTTGTATGAAGATTTTACAGACATTTGTGAGATATACTACTTATTTGCATCTTTTTTTTTTTTTGAAACACGTGTCAGTATATCTCTTACAACATTATTTGGAGGAGCACACTTTTCTTTTTGGTGGGAGAGTTCCTTTTTGGTGAAAGAGTCTCTCTTAAACACAAGACTAAAGCCTGGGAAAAAAAGTCTACCTACACGCACAGGTAAGGACTCCACCTTCCCTAATGAACACTAGGGTTGGATCTTATGTTCACCTGGTCTTTCTTGATATGTGTAGTGTGAACCAAGATTACTTAGGCCCTCGAGTAGAAGCAAACCAACGGATCCTGTACTGATGTCTCAGGTACAAGAATACATCCTTAGTTAGGAGAGATTCCAATCTTTCTTGTCAATGCTCAAGTGAATTAAGCCTGAGCTTGAGCGAATCAAGCTTCTGTGGCCTGGAAAGTCATCAAAACAGTGGTTGAATATCCATAAACACTTATTGTATTTTTGTTTCAGCCTTCAGATCATTACTAAACACTTTTTTTTTTTAGATAAATGGAAACTGCATGATACCATAAAATACCCAGATCCTAAGGATGCCTATCCACCCCCCCATGCCAAACAATGATATGTCCTCATATGCATGCAGGGAAGGGTAGAGGAAGGACGAAAGATCAGGTAACGAGAGGTGAGGTGCAGGGTATACAGTAGGGTGGTAGGGTGGGTGGATGGTGGGTGGTGAAGTGAAAAGTGAAGTGAGCATGACAGTGAAGTGAAAAGTGATGGTGGATGGTGAGTGTTGTTGGGGTGCCTCCCAACGAGCGCTAAATTTAATGTCCCCAGCTGAACTCAGAATGAGGCACAACATTAGCTACCCTCCAGCAGGGCAACAGTTTCTTCAATGGGGGCAGGTTTATGAGTAAGATAGGGTTTCAAACGCTGCCCATTGACCGTAAATTTATGCCCAGATTTGGGATCTTCAATCTCAACGGCCCCGTTGGGAAATGGTCTTGAGACCAGGAAAGGACCAATCCATTTGGACTTCAGTTTTCCAGGAAAGAATTTGAGCCGGGCATTGTAGAGCCAAACTTGCAGAGATGGCTCAAATTCTTTCCGCCGAATACGGCTGTTGATTAGCCCATATTTGTGGGCTATTTAAGTATTTAAGTGCTTAGACATTAGGTTAATTCTAACATTTATTTAGCATAAATTAGGATGTAAATAGATTAATTCATATTTCTAATTTAATTACATAATACATGCATTGCATTCATATTTTAAATGCATTTAGAATTAACTTAGAATGGCATTCAATTAATTAGTTATCCAATTAGGTACATTGCATGCATTAATTTTAATTTAACATAAAAGTTGAGGGTTTGTATATAAATAACCATAATATTTTAACAATATCGTTTATTCTTCTTTTCAGCAACGGCTCGGCTACCGCTGCAACACCTCCTGCCGCACTAAAGCCACATTCATGGATTAGTGGAGAAGGTGGATCTGCTCCCGCCTCTCCATTCAAATTCGTGCAGGCAGCTACAAAAAGAGGAGAGGGGCTGCCGAGCAGAGCAGGCCACCACCCCAACTATCCACACTATGCAGAGAGTTCATCTCGTCCATTTCACCACCGTCGGCCTCAACCGCGGCGACGAGCCTCCACCACCGTGGGCGTGTGGTGTGACAAGCCACACCGCCATTAGAAGATCATCCGTATTACCGTGAGCACCTCGCCGTGCACCTCCCTCTCCATCGTCACCAACAACAACCACCGCACCCACTGAAATTTCACTCCCCAGTCAGTTAAGACATCTGGGAAGTTCCCCGGACGTCTAAATATTCGACCCACACTTCAACAGCAATCGGCCGTTCACTCCACACCCGTGCCCCTCCGGTTGCACGCTTGAACCATCTCCTGCGACATCTATTCCAGCGTCACCCACCCACTCAATCCACGCCCGCATCACACCTCCAGCGCTAACCGCTAGCACCCTGCAGTGCGCGCACCTTCCTCCTGTAGCAACTCCACCAGTGCGCGCGCCAGCAGCCTCCCTGCCACTACGTGCAGTGCCGCACCAGTGCGTGAGTGCACTCACCTGCAGTGCCAAGCCCACGCGTGCTTACCGGAAGCGCCAAGCCTACGCCCGCCAGCAGCCTGCAGCAGCGCCAAGCCCGCGCGTCCGCTCGAGCGCACTTGCACCTTCCGCCTGCAAAGCCTCTCCACCAACAGCAGTGCACCCCGCTTCCGCCTGTAGTGCCTCCAGCAGTGCGTGCGGAATCAGTGCGCACAACAACAGGCCGTGCGCACCGCCCGCAAGCAGCCTTCGTGCGCGCATAGCCGCCCCTTCAGCAGCTACAGCCACTGTTGGCAGCCACCTTCGCCGAAGCTCTGTCCAGCCGGCTCCGGCCACCCCGTGACTCACCGCCACCACTGCTGCGAAGCCCTCGGTCCAAAGAACTTCCTCCGAGCTTCCCGCCTCCTGCCGTTCACTCCTCTTCACGCACAGCCAAGGGGAATAAATCCCCTATTTTGCTACAGTATTCATGCCATTAATAATTACATTTTCTGCCATTGTCATCTTTTAATGATATTTTATTGAATTTACATTGCAAAAAGTATCCTCTAGTTATTAAGAATTGCTATTTCAGCATGATTTCTTGATTCAACCTTAATCTGAAGGCAAATTTGGCTTGATTCTTGTCTAAACTAACTACGAGCAAACATTTTTAACCAGTGCGAAATTAAATATGTCATTACCTCCCTATAGATACGACCCACTCTTCTGCGAGTGGTTATTTCTTTTTAAATATTGATTAGTCAATTTTTCCACCACATAAAACTACAAACGACTTTAAAGCGAAAAATCGACTCGTCAAAATGGCGCCGTTGCCGGGGTGGCAACAGATGCAATAATTTCACCTAATTTTATTTTGATTATTTCTCAATTGCACAGTGATTTGATCATTTATTATTTTTCTGTGCGAGAAATTTGTGCAAGAATCAGCCATTGTGAGAGGCAACCCTTGACATCGCCAGAGGAGAATTGGTCGAGCTACTTTGAAAAGGAGGAGAAGGATGAGGATGCGACGGTCATCATTATACATTTAGTCGCTAATCTGATTAGAGTAGAATTAAGACTTTAGATTTAATTTTTCATTGCATTTGGTTTGAAACCCTTATTCTGGGGTATATTTTGAGGGGTTTGTTCCCCGATTTTGCTTTAGGCCCATGTTGGATAATTTTTGGGAGCCTGTTCCCTTTTCTTTAGATTTAGGTTTTTAGTTTATTGATTACTTTTATTTGCTTGTGCAAAAGTAGTTTAAAAATAATAAAAAAAAAAAAGAAATGAGCTACCTGCTAGAAGCTGCCTGCCCTTAGGATGAACCATTTAGGTCTGTATTAGCAGCCTCTAGATTTACTTCTCTGCATTGCATGCATTCTTGCATCGTTGATTGCTGGAAGCAAGGTACGCATTCTCTTACTTTGCATCCTATTCTTGATCACGCATTGCATTTGGATTTAATTCAAAGACCACAAAATTTGTCTTGAAGCGAGGTCACATATATTCGAGAAAAAGGACTAATTAAAGGAGGGACATCTAAAAATCAAGGACTTGATTGTAAAACGTGGTGTGCAATTCAAAATTCAAAATCCTTTTGTGGTGAATGCACACTTATATCTTTTGCACCACAGCACTCATTTAGACACTCCTACGTCTTGAAACGACTAGGACAAGAGCCCTCCTACCGTTGGATTCTGAAGTGTTCGGAACTTGAGATCAAAGGTTTTGTAAATCCAAAGAGGGGGATACCCTGTCACGGATTTTTGGGGGTAGTTGAGAAGCACCGCGAAAGCACAGCTTCAAAGGAAGGCTTAGGCCTACTTGCATCCCTCGATCTTCTATCTTTGGATTTACTTGACCATTTGAGATTTAGGGAAGAATACCTAAGCTCCAACTAGGTCTTTTTAGGCATTTCGAAGGTTGACAATAGGTGCGTAATTAATTGGGCAACTGGCTTTGTCACCTACAATTTGAACTAAAGTCAAAAGCCTAAATCTATAAAGACCAAACAAGTCCTTTTGAATTGTGTTTGGAGTGCATGCTTGGTAGGCGTTCTCTTAGGAGACAACTTGTATTTGATCCTAAACCTGAAAGAATCCTAAGAAGAGACCTTCCAAGGGTAGAAATGGCCGGTCAAAGGAGCCTTAAGGAATATTTAACCCCAACCAATCAAGCTGGCCCTGCACTACGTAGACCTAGAGGGGACAATCCGTATGAGATCAAAAGTAGTACCATATCCTTGCTACCCTCCTTTTATTGTACTACTAGGGAAGACCCTTACAGGCATATAGAGGAATTCTCCGAGGTCTGTTCCACGGTGAAGCTGCAGGGCGTTACTAATGACGCTCAAATGCGGACCCTCTTTCCCTTCTCCCTTAAGGACAACGCCAAGTATTGGTATCACACCCTTGATAATATAAATACTTGGGATGCCCTGAAGAAGGAGTTTTTGAAGAAGTACTTCCCCATGAGCAAAACAAGTCACTTTAGGAGGGAAATTATGAGTTTTGTTCAAAAGGATGGGGAAGCATTCCATGATGCGTGGGAGCACTTTAACGACTTACTGAGACTTTGCCCACATCACCAGGTGCCAAATGGCAACTGGTTGAAAGGTTCTACACCGAACTTAATGATTCGCATAGGCAAACTGTGGATGGTGCCTGTGTAGGAACCTTTCTATCTAAGACTGAGGATGAAGCTTGGAACTTATTTGATACTTTGAGTGAGAATTCTATTCACTTGAATTTTGCCTACATGGATAGAAAGCCCACTCTCATGCAAAGAAAGTTGGAGGCGAATGAGGCAAGGGGCACCCAGAATTTAGCCTATCAAATTCAATTATTAAATCAAAACATGGAAAGGCTTATGTCGAACCCGAGTTCATTCGTACCTAACACCTCCACATCCCAAGCTACCGAATGCTTAATTTGTCAAAGCAATACACACGCCACTGTGGATTGACACTTGGCCTCCCAATTTCCTGAGCTTGTACAAGTAGATTTGAATGCTGCTCAAGGATTCCATCCAAGACCTCATAATGACCCTTTCTCCAACACTTATAATGAGGGATGGAGGAACCACCCAAACTTTTCATGGAGACAAGGAAATATCTCAAATTTAGGGAATTACAAACCACAATCCTTTCAAAACCATTAAATGAACCAACCTCAGACCTTTGCCCAACCTAAAACCTCTGAGATGGATGAATTGAAGGCGATGTTGAAAACTATGTAAGAAAGTCAAAGTGCCATCATCCAATCTCATGACAAGGCTATACATGAGATAAAATCACAAATTGGACACCTTGTTGAGGCCGTTAGACAGAGGGAGACTGGGAAGCTCCCCAGTGCTGCTGAGGAAAATCCTAAAGGAAAAGCGATTGTCTTTAGGGAGCATGCCCAGGTGGTGACTATTCTGAGGAGTGGGAAAGAAATTTCCAAACCCAATGCTCCTATAGTCTCACCCCTAAAAAACCATCCACCCCGACTTTCACCCCCACCGAAGAAGACTTGCCCAAATCTTCTCCGCTTGAAATCACCTCACCGGAAGAAGTTGCCCCCGTTCCACCCCTTACTCGACATGACAACCCTTCCACCTAGAGATCGAGAGTGCCTTTTCCAGAGCGCTTATCCACCTCTGGGCAAACTTCTGCTGGCTCATCTGGAGCCAAAGATAAGACGAATGAGATTATGGAAACTTTCAAGCAAGCATAGATTAACCTGCCTTTGCTTGAAGCTATCAGGCAGATTCCATCTTATGCCCGCTTCTTAAAGGACCTGTGCATGAAAAAGCGGTAATCTAGAAAACAAGTCCAATCAAAAGTTGTCCTGCCTGATTCTGTTAGCTCAATTGTTCAACATGGCACACCCCCGAAACATAAGGACCTAGGAGCCCCATACATCACAGTAGTTATTGGTGACTTACAAATTGATGAGGCTCTACTTGATCTGGGTGCGGGGGTGAACATCCTTCTGAGCTACGTGTATGAACAACTTGGGGGAGGCAATCTGAAGCCTAGCCCTATAATCCTTCAAGTTGCTGATCGATCACTTAAGACACCACGGGGAATTTTGGAAGATGTCCTCATAAGAGTGGAGGATTCCTTCTTTCTCGTTGACTTCTTAGTTTTGGACACTGACCCTACCAACAAGCCAACCAAACCCTCCATCATTTTGGGCCACCCCTTCCTTGCAACTTCGCATGCTTCAATCAATTACAATACTGGGGCATTGAAAATGGGCTTTGGGAATAGGAAAATCCGGCTTAATGTGTTTGATGCATACAAACAGGCTGGACTTGAGGATTCTTCTCAAGTTGAGGTGATAGATGACCTGATTGAAGAGGCAACTCCTGCAATGTTATGTGATGACCCCCTTCAGCATGTCATGCTAAATGGGCATTCCTATCTCTTGGAGGAATGTGAAGGGGATATACTAGAACTTGAGGAATTGCTAGGTGTTTCTGCTGAGTCTCTTCCCCCATCATTTCCGCCGAAGGTAGATCTGCTACCTGAGATGGGGACATCTATTATGAAACCCTCAACCATACAAGCCCCCGACCTTGAGTTAAAACCCCTCCCTGATACTCTCAAGTATGTTTTCCTAGGTGCCAATGATTTGCTCCCCGTTATCATTTCGCCTGTGCTATCTGAGGCACAGGAGGGAGCCTTGATTGAATGCCTGTTTAGGCACAAGGAAGCTATTGCTTGGAGCATTGCTGACATTAAGGGTATAGACTCTACACTTTGCGTGCACCACATTTATACTGATGATTCCATCAAGCCTTTTAGGGACATGCAGAGACATCTGAACCCTAATATGAGGGAGGTGGTTAAAAAGGAAATCCTGAAGTGGTTGGACGCCGGGATCATATATCCCATTGCTGATAGTAAATGGGTAAGTCCCATTCATGTGGTGCCAAAGAAGGCAGGCTTTACTGTGGAACTCAACGACCAAGGTGAACAAGTTGTCACTAGACCCTCAACTGGATGGAGGGTCTGTATTGATTACCGCAAGCTGAACACCGCTACCCAGAAGGATCACTTTCCTTTGCCTTTTATTGATCAAATTCTCAAAAAATTGGCAGGGAATAAGTACTATTGCTTTCTCGATGGATATTCTGGGTACAATCAGGTGGCAGTCTTTCCTGATGACCAAGAAAAGACGACATTCACGAGTCCTTACAGTACTTTTGCATTCAGGCGTATGCCGATTGGATTATGTAATGCCCCTGCAACTTTCCAGCGGTGTATGATGTCTATCTTTTCGGACATGATTGACGAGTGTGTTGAAGTGTTTATGGATGACTTCTCCATTTATGGCTCGTCTTTCGACCAGTGTCTCCTACACCTGGAGAATGTGTTGAAATGATGTAAGGAGACTGGTTTAGTCCTCAACTAGGAGAAAAGTCACTTCATGGTACAGAAAGGAATTGTACTTGGGCATGTTGTATCCGAGCAAGGTTTGGAAGTAGATAAAGCCAAGATTGATTCTATTTCCAAATTTCCATTGCCTATGAATGTCAAATAGATTAGATCCTTTCTGGGCCATGCTGGCTTTTATAGGCGCTTTATTAAAAATTTTAGTAAAATTTCTAGGCCACTTTGTGACTTGTTGGTGAAGGAATCTTCCTTCAGTTTTGATTCAAAGTGTGCCGAGGCCTTTCAAACTCTAAAGGAGGCCTTGATCTCTGCGCCTATTCTCCAAGCTCCTGATTGGACACTCCCATTTGAGCTTATGTGTGATGCTTCGGATTATGCAGTGGGAACAGTCCTTGGACAAAGGGTTGAGGGAAGACCTCATGTGCTACATTATGCAAGCAAGACTTTAACCGAACCTCAGCAAAACTACACCGTCACTAAAAAAGAATTACTTGCAGTAGTTTTTGCTCTGGAGAAGTTTAGGTCTTATCTACTTAGGTCTAAGGTGGTAATTTTTACTGATCATGCAGTAGTGAAACATCTCATTGCTAAGAAAGATTCTAAGCCACGTCTGATTAGGTGGATCCTACTCCTTCAAGAATTTGACTTGGAAATACGTGAAAAGAAAGGAGTAGAAAATGTTGTGGTTGACCACCTGTCTCACCTTCCTCTTAATGACTCTCTTTCTGGAGACATTCGCGAGACATTTCCCGATGAAACTCTGATGGCGGTAACACCAACTTTACCTTGGTATGCAGACACTGTAAATTACTTGGTCACTGGACAAACTCCTGGCTCTTGGGATGGGCAGAAAAGAAAGAGATTCATTTCTCAAGCAAGATATTTTCATTAGGAAGAGCCAGAATTATTTAGAATTAGACAAGACCAAGTATTGAGACATTGTGTACCTGAAGAGGAACAACAAAGTGTGCTGAGTTTTTGCCATGAACTTCATTGTGGAGGACACTTTGGTGCTAAGAAAACTACTTTTAAGGTTCTCCAGTTCGATTTTTGGTGGCCTTCTTTATTTAAGGATTCTCATAATTTTGTTAAGGCCTGTATTAGATGTCAACGGACTGGAACGATTGAGAAGAAGAATGAAATGCCTCAACATCCTATTCAATCTGTTGAAATTTTTGTTGTGTGGGGAATTGACTTTATGGGCCCCTTCTCGTCGTCCCATGGTTATGAATATATCTTGGTGGCAGTTGATTATGTCCCTAAATGGATAGAGGCCATTCCTACGTGCACAAATGACCACTCTGTGGTTTTGAAATTTGTGAAGGCCAATATCATATCCCGTTTCGGCAGCCCCAAGACTATTATAAGTGATGGGGGACCTCATTTCCGAAACCATCACTTCAATAGGCTAATCAGGAGTCTGGGAATTACTCACAAGGTCGCTACCCCTTACCATCCTCAGACAAGTAGCCAGGTTGAAGTGTCAAATAAGGAGATAAAATATATTTTGGAAAAGACCGTTAGAGCTGATAGGAAAGACTAATCCCAAAAGCTCGATGATGCTTTGTGGGCTTATCGAACGGCCTATAAGACCCCTTTGTGTACTTCTCCCTTTCGGACTGTGTATGGAAAAGCATGCCATTTACCTGTTGAGTTGGAACATAAGGCACTTTGGGCTATTCGAAGTGTTAACATGGATTTAGAGAAGGCAGGTAAGGGACGACTTCTAGAATTAAGTGAGCTTGAGAAGCTGAGGAATGATGCTTATGACACCTCTCAAGCTTATAAAGAAAGAACTAAGGTCTTGCATGATAAGTTTATTCTTCGAAAGACTTTTGAGCCCATCCAACAAGTCTGGCTTTTCAATTCCAAACAAGCTTTTTCCTGGGAAGTTAAAATCTTGTTGGGATGGGCCTTACATAATCACCAAAGTATTTCCGCATGGAGCTGTGGAGATCAAAAATCCTTCCTCTTCAGCAACTCCCTTCATTGTCAACGGTCATGGAAGAGTTCCCGCCGCAGGAGAGGTGGAGTATATACTTACCTTGAGGATGCGATGATAACATATTACCTCCTCGGCGCTTGCCTCTTAGGATATCCATCCTACTGGGGGCATGTAAGCGCATTGTGCGGTTCAGGTACCATGGGCGGCCCTATCTCGAAGTGCCGATTGCCATAGGCCTAAATTCGCTTAAGAAATCCATGGGCGATGCTATCTCGAAGTGTCGATTGCCAGGAGTTCTTGGGGTCGTTATGGGCAGTGCTATTTCGAAGCATCGAAAGCCAGGCACCCTTCGAGGTATGGTAATGGGGACAATGAATCCGACACAGACCGTGTTGATAGCCGATCTGTGGTTAGACTTAGAAGAATCAAATAATATATATATATATATTATTAAAAAAAAATTTCCTTTAACTCAAATAACTTAGACCAATGCACAAGCACGGATGCTTTAATCTCAGGGATCAATAAACCTTAGGGTAGAGTCAGAAATCAGGGAAACTTGTGCCTGCAACTCATCTTTAGCCGAATTAGTCTGTAACTTAGCAACTACTTAGGAACCTTGGGTCAAGAGTCTAAACTTAATATGCTTCTGAAGGAAGACCGATTTGGTTGACTAGTCTACTTGGAGTGCTAGGTTTCGCTTAATTTTGCTAGGGACTAGCAAAAACTAGGCATGGGGGTATTTGACTAGCCCATATTTGTGGGTTATTTAAGTATTTAAGTGCCTAGACATTAGGTTAATTCTAACATTTATTTAGCATAAATTAGGATGTAAATAGATTAATTCATATTTTTAATTTAATTACATAATTCATGCATTGCATTCATATTTTAAATGCATTTAGAATTAACTTAGAATGGCATTCATTTAATTAGCTAACCAATTAGGTACATTGCATGCATTAATTTTAAGTTAACATAAAAGTTGAGGGTTTGTATATAAATAACCATAATATTTTAACAATATCTTTTATTCTTCTTCTTTTCAGCAACGGCTCGGCTACCGCTGCAATGCCTCCTGCCACACTAAAGCCACATTCATGGATTAGCGGAGAAGGTGGATCTGCTCCCGCCTCTCCATTCAAATTCGTGCAGGCAACTACAAAAAGAGGAGAGAGGCTACCGAGCGGAGCAGGCCACCACCCCAACTATCCACACTATGCAGAGAGTCCATCTCGTCCATTTCACCACCGCCGGCCTCAACCGCGGCGACGAGCCTCCACCACCGTGGGCGTGTGGTGTAACAGGCCACACCACCATCTGGAGATTGTTCGCATTATCGTTAGCACCTCGTCATGCATCTCCCTCGCCATCGTCACCAACAACCACCGCCGCAGCCACTGAAATTTCACTCCCCAGTCAGTTAAGACGTCTGCGAAGTTCCCCAAACGTCTGAAACTTCAACCCACACTTCAACGACAACCGGCCGTTCACTCCATGCCCGCGGCCTCCAGTTGCACGCTTGAACCATCTCCTACAGCATCTATTCCAGCGCCACCCACCCACTCACTCCACGCCCGCATCACACCTCCAGCGCTAACCGCCAACACCCTGCAGAGCGCGCGCCTTCCGCTTGCAGCACCTCCACTAGTGCGCGCGCCTACAGCCTCCCCGTCACTACCTGCAGTGCCTCACCAGTGCGTACGCACACTCACCTACAGTGCCAAGAACACGTGCACTCACCTAAAGCACCAAGCCCACGCGCACTCACTTGAAGCGCCAAGCCTGCGCCCGCCAGCGGCCTGCAATAGCGCCAAGCCCGCGCATCCACTCCAGCGCACCCGCACCTTCCGCCTGCAAAGCCTCTCCGCCAATAGCAGCGCACCCCGCTTCCTCCTGCAGCGCCTCCAGCTGTGCGTCCCGAATCAGTGCGAGCAACAACAGGCCACCCGCACCACCTGCAAGCAGCCTTCGTGCACGCACAACTGCCCCTTCAGCAGCTGCAACCACCGTTGGCAGCAACCTTCGCCGGAGCTCTGTCCGGCTGGCTCCGACCACAGCACGACTCGCCGCCACCACTGCTGCGAAGCCCTCGGTCTAAAGAACTTCCTCCGAGCTTCCCGCCGCCGGCCATTCACTCCTCTTCACGCACGGCCAAGGGGAATAAATCCCCTATTTTGCTACAGTATTCATGCCATTAACAATTACATTTTCTTCCATTGTCATCTTTTAATGATATTTTATTGAATCTGCATTACAAAAAATATCCTCTAGTTATTAAGAAATGCTATTTCAGCATGATTTCTTGATTCAACCTTAATCTGAAGGCAAATTTGTCTTGATTCTCTTTTAAACTAACTACGAACAAACGTTTTTAACCAGTGCGAATTTAAATACATCATTGCCTTCCTGTGGATACGACCCGCTCTTCTACGAGTGGTTATTTCTTTTTAAATATTGATTAGTCGATTTTTCCACCACATAAAACTACAAATGACTTTAAAGTGAAAAATCGACTCGTCAGCTGTCGTGAAAAGCCTTAGTGCATTGCTTGAAAGTTAAAGCATAATCATAGGCTTCACGATGGAGCTCTTCCAGCTCCTGGAGTTGGAGTTTCCTTTCTCAACCACACAGGTCTGAGTCGAGGTTACATTGGCGAACCGCCCAATAAGCGCGATGTTCCAACTCCACGGGAAAATGACAAGGCTTCCCGTAAACAATTCTATAAGGAGACATACCAAGGGGAGCCTTGAAGGCGATCCGATACGCCCAAAGTGCGTCAATCAGCTTGTCGGACCAATCCTTACGGTCAAGCTGGACTATTTTCTGGAGAATTTGCTTGATTTGCCAGTTCGACACCTCTGCCTGTCCGTTCGTTTTAGGATGATACGGGGATGCGATACAATGGTGGACTCCGTATTTCCTCAGAAGTGCTCGAAAAGAAGCATGGGTAAAGTGGCTTCCTCCATCCGAGATAATGGCTCGAGGGATCCCAAAGCGCGCAAAAATATGGTCTTTGACAAATCGAGTGGATATAACATGGTCAGCACAGCGTGTGGGAATAGCCTCGATCCATTTTGAAACATAATCAACAGCTACGAGAATAAATTCGAAGTCGTTGGAAGGAGGAAAGGGACCCATGAAATCAATTCCCCAAATGTCGAAGATTTCCGCAGCTAGGATGGGTTGCAAGGGCATCATTTCATGACGTGACATTGACCCTAATGACTAGCACCTAGTGCAATGTTTGGCATAATCGTGTGCATCCTAGTGAAGGGAGGGCCAAAAGAAACCGCACTGCAACACCTTGGCTGCAGTTTTCCTCCCAGAGAAATGGCCTCCGCAGGCCTGATCATGGTAGAAGGATAGCACACTGGGGAATTCGCTGTCAGGAATACAGCGACGGATGATTTGATCAGCACCTATTCGAAAAAGAAGTGGATTATCCTAGAAATAATACTTTGCTTCTGCCATGAGACGCTCTCACTGGTTTCTAGGCCAGCCACGTGGAAGGGATCCAGAAGCAAGGTAATTGGCAATGTCGGCATACCAAGGTCCACTTGCCACATTAATTACCAAAAGGTGCTCATCAGGAAAAATCTCATTAATCAGTAGAGTAAGTCCAATATGGTCAAGGTCCAGTCTGGAAAGATGATCAGCCACAACATTCTGGGCTCTGGCCTTATCGCGGATCTCAATGTCAAATTCTTGGAGCAGAAGGATCCAACGAATCAATCTAGGCTTGGCATCCTTCTTGTGCATGAGATGGCGAATGGCCACGTGATCAGTGAAAACAATAACATGTGAGCCCAGAAGGTAAGAGCGAAATTTCTCCAGCCCAAAGACGACCGCCAGTAGTTCTTTTACAGTGGTAGTATAATTACGCTAGGCCTCGTCCAACGTCTTACTGGCGTAGTACACCACAAAGGGGTGTATATCGCGTCTTTGTCTCAGGATGGCTCCGACTGCAAGGTCAAAAGCATCACACATGAGTTCAAAGTCAAGGGACCAATCAAGTGGCTGGAGAATGGGGGCCTTGGTGACAACATTACGTAGCTACGTGAATGCTCATATGCAGTCGGGGCCCATATCGAAGGGTACGTGGGTCGATAGGAGATGAGTTAACGGTCGAGAAATCTTGGAGAAATCTTTGATGAATCTCCTATAGAAACTGACGTGTCCTAGGAAGGAGCAGTTTTGTTTGACAGAGCCAGGCACAGGTAAATCAGCAATTTCATCAAGCTTAGCTCTGTCAACCTCGATATCCCTATCGGAGATTATATGTCCGAGAACAATTCCCTCGTGTACCATAAAATGACTTTTTTCCCAGGAAAGAACAAGGTTTACATCAATACATCTCCTAAGGATACGGGTCAGGTTGGCAAGACATTCATCGAAAGATGGTCCAAAGATCGAAAAGTCATCCATGAAGACCTCATGAAAGTCACCCACCATGTCATGGAATATCGCTAGCATACATCTCTGGAAAGTTGCTGGCACATTACAAAGTCCAAACAGCATTCTTCTAAATGCAAAGGTGCTGAAGGGGCAAGTAAAAGTGGTTTTCTCTTGGTCCCGGGGGTCAATTGCCACCTGGTTATATCCTGAGAATCCATCCAGGAAACAAGAAATTTTATTTCCCGCTAACTGCTCCAGGATTTGGTCAATGAAAGGTAGCGGAAAGTGATCTTTCTTGGTTGCAGCATTGAGTTTCCTATCATCTACAAACACTCTCCAGGATGTAGGAGTGCGTGTAGGGATGGATTCGCCCCTGTCATTGACATGGATGGTGAGTCCAGCCTTTTTGGGCACGACGTGAATCGAACTCACCTAGGGGCTATCGCTGATCGGGTAGATTATACTCGCATCCAGCCACTTAATAATTTCCTTCTTAACGATCTCCCGCATGTTAGGGTTGAGACGTCGCTGCATCTCGCAGGAAGGTCGAGCCTCCTCCTCCAATATATACAGTGAGTGCAGTAGGAGGGGCTAATGCCAAATAAGTCTGATAAAGACCATCCAATGGCTGCCTTGTGTTCCATAAGGACCTTAATTAGTTTGCACTCTTGCTCCCTGGTCAATTCTGAACTAATGATTACAGGGAGAATTTCATTTGCTCCCAGGAAAACATACTTAAGTGTACTAGGCAGTTCTTTCAGCTCGGGAGTGGATGGTGAAAGACTTGGCATTTCTTGGGACGAGAGTGTCCCAAGCGGATCAGAAAACAAGTCAGGAGGAAGAAGTTGGCCCTCAGATTGGCCAAGAAGAGGGGCTTCTTGGATAGATGGATACAAAAAGGAATAGCCCCAGTGAGTAGTATATGGGCTCAAGGTCCCAGTGTGGAGTTGCAAATCCGCCTGATTTGGCAGGTAAGAAAGGGCAATCTGGTCTTCAAGAGTGTGGACCAACGGTGAGTAGCCTGGATATGACTCAGACCACGAGGTATGGGAAGTGGAGAAAACCTCGTTAGAAGTCTGGTCAGGGAAAGGTACGGGAATAGGGAGGGATGGGGGAATGTCATAACACGTGTTGGTCAGGCAATTGTCAATGTTTACAAGTAATCCGCAGCAGTCAGAATAGGTCCCAATTAGTCTGATACATGCACTGACGGCCATGTCCTCGTCATACTTTTCATCCTCGATACAATCGCAATCAAAGTTCTTGGTTGCCTTGAAGATGTTAAGCTTGAGCTTCTCAGATCCAATGACAATCTCAATACAGCCCGACTCGCAGTCGATTTGGGCACGGGCTATGGCCAAGAAAGGTCGACCAAGGATGATCGGACAATCAGAAAGTGAGCTAGGAACTTCCATATCTAAAATAAGAAAGTCAACAGGAAAACAAAGACTATTGACCCTAACCACCACGTCTTCCACCACACCCTTCGGGATTTTGACAAAACGATCTGCCAACTGTAACGTGACAGGGGTGGGTTTCAGATTTTCCAAGGAAAATTTTTCGAGCATGATGGTTGGTATAAGATTTATGGAAGATCCTAGATCAAGCAGGGCACGGTTAAAATTACAGCCTTGGATGCTATAGGAAATAACCGGTGTGCCCGGGTCTTTCTACTTTGGTGGTAAATTTGACAGTATAGCACAACTCGCATGGGGCGAGAGAACCACCGGATTCTTAGTTTTCTTTGACTGTCACCTGGGTGTTGTGTAGTCTTTGAAAAATCGGGCGACAACAGGTATGTGGTCGATAGCCTCGAGTAGGGGTACCTTGATTTCAACATCCCTAAACAAATTATATAGGTTATCAAAGGCCTGCGTATCCTTTTTCTTGCATTTTTGCTCCCTCAGTAGAGCCTCAGGGAATGGGATTGATTCTGGCACCAATTTGGGTGTATCGTCCTCTCGTGAATGTGGTGCTCATCCTGAATGAGAGGGCAATGAAGAAGATGGGTCAGGATCAAGTCGAGGTGAATCGATGGTCTGCTTACTGCTCCTCGTAGTGATTGCATTGGATGATGCAAGTCCAGTGGGATCATAAGGCGGAGGAGGGTTCGCAATTGGGACATAAGAGTGAGATGCTGCAGCAGGATTAGCCTGAAATCCCGGTGGAATGCTCGGAGCTTGCAGAATCTGATGAACCTGTCCCTGAGAAGGTTGTACCTATGGTTGAGGACCACGGGGTACGAAATTTCACAGGTTGGGAACAGGTTGGGCAGGAAGAGTGCCCTGAGATTGAGTTGCCATGCGTAGTTGACTGATCTCAGCATTCTGTTGCACCAATTGGTGCTGAAGAGAGGTCATGTTCTCTTCATGGCACTTTGACATTTCCGTCATCATTCGCATCAATTTGTCAAGGGGACTTGATGAGTGTTCTATTTGCAGTATGCAAGGACCTGATGGCGGATTCGCCATAGGATTAGACTGGGCCCTTGGGATGACGGGTGCGGATGGTCGCATTGGTCCACTCGCGGGGTTTTGGCGTTGTGGGCTGTTGGACCATGCGAAGTTCGGATGATTTCGCCACCCTGGGTTATAAGTGGCAGAGAACGGGTTGTTCCCTACAGCACAAGTGTCTTCTATGCCAGAAGGCGCGTCCGCATGTAAATATGTGTCCGAGCACACAGAGGCTTGGTCCTCCGTGTCAAAATACTGGCTCGCAGAAGCCATGTGCACATGACTTACCGAATCACTCGGCGCGACACTCGGTAAGGATGGTCTTACGGGGTTTCTCGGGATAAGCCTGGTGTTGGAAGAATTGGAATTGTGACGAAGTGGTGAGATGGGGGTGTTTGCCATAGAACAGGCGAGGTTGGCCAGAAGCTCATCCAGCTTCTTGTGCACGACGGAGACTTCATCCAATTTCTGTGCGATCAGGGTGAGATCTATGGATGAATGGGAGGGTCCCGTGTCAACTTCGTAGACATTACGGGCCAGGCTGGTATGATTAAAGGCGACAATGGAAGCATTGTTCATCGATTTTTCTCTCATATTTTCAAATAATTTGAATGCTCCATTTTCGTCTTTATTCATGAAATTCCCTCCATAGGAAGCATCTGCAATCTGCTTCAAAGTCTCATTTAGCCCATAGTAGAAAATCTGGGCTATATGCCACTTAGGCAGACCGTGGTGCGGACACTTCCTGAAGAGGTCATTATATCTCTCCCATGCCTCATGAAACTATTCGCCGTTTTGTTGCGTAAATGAAGCGATAGCACGGCGAAGCGCATTGGTTTGCCCGATTGGGAACAACTTCTTGAGAAACGCTATTCGCATCTCTTCCCAAGAGTGGATGATTCTCCCAAGGGTCCGTAACCACTGCGATGCTTTATCCCGCAATGAAAACGGGAACATTTTCATGAGGACTATAGGTAACCCGATATTTCTTGGTTTAACTGTTTCAGCCAATCGGGTTAAGCCTTCCAAGTGGAGAAAAGGATCTTCACTTGCAAGAACATGGAAGTGAAAATTTATTTGGCCAATTATGTTAGGTTTCAGTTCAAAGTCGTCCCCGCCCATGGGGACTCGAATTTGTCCTATGGTCTCTGTAGCAGCGGGATTCTGATAGGAGCTAAGAGACCTAGGCTCCTCTCGTTCGGGAGGGTTCTGCATTTCCTCCAATGCTTCCCGAATGGCTTCAATTTGTTCATTATACATTTCCATTTGGGCTTGGAGGCGGGTTATGGGATCTAAGGCTCCACCACCTGGTGGGTTTTTAGGGCGGTTTCCTCCCTCGGGATTTGGGGGTGGGTGTGCAGCCATGTTTGTGGAGGAGGAGGACGATTCGGCTTCTTTTCTAAAATTATCAGGCAATTCACACAGTTCAGGGTTTTGTGACCTCCTCCCAAACATGCACTACCACAGGAAGAATTGGGAGGATACAATGGGAAAAGAGATGAGAGAAGTGACGCCGCAAAGGTACACTTAATGACAAATCAATACAATCAAATTCCTAACCTCTACAGTGTGCCCTTAGACCTAAAGATCTAAGTTACCTATTACCACGACCTACAGAACCGAATGCGAGCACCGCGGAACCACCGGGCCAGATTGAAAGGCCGTTTGCCCCAGTCTTAGACACCCGATAGCACGCGGGAACCCTCACCAGCACGTAAGCGCTACACGCAGGTAGTTAGACCTCCAATCCTTAATAAGGGTCAAGTTGCTACGAATTTTAGTTAGAGGCTTAGGATCAAGTGCTTCTGGAATGTGAAGGGCGTTATTTACGGGTAATGCCCAAGTGATTGATTTTACAAAGTGTGTAAACTAAGCATGCAATGGGGAAATCTCCCCGAATTGAAGTTTAATTGGTGAATGGTTTTTAGAATTCAGCCTTATGTAGTATGGATTTTAGGATTTCTCTGAATTACCAATTCAGCCAATCTTCGAGTTTTGAGAGAATACAAGTTTTCTTCTAAGCCCAACAAACCCTTCTTCAATGTCAGTTGGTTAATGCATGCTAAAATGCAATGGGCTTTCCTAGATGGAGATTTCTATGTGTGGATGCACGAATCAATTTTAGATTAATGTGAAAGGGAGCCAAAGCACTTCAATTCAAGTGCTCCCAATCACCAGAATGAGGTCCACACACAAGGCTCAACCATAAGATAAAGAAAATCAAATTGTTGGGGTTGAAGTATTCGGGATCGAATCTTAGGCATGTGAAAGGTCGTCGTGGGATTGGAATCAACTCAATTCCAAGTCTCCCCACCATAAATGTGATCCCGAATTTGCAGATAAATGAGGCAAAGAGGGGTGCAATCAATCTTTTTATTTTTGCCTCAAAGAATACTTCACACGGAGAAAGATTCAAGAATCGAGATTCTAGGATCGTCACTATGCGAAGTTTGGCGAGAAATCCTGGGGCGGTGTGAGTGATGACAAACAAGCAAACAAGTGAATTTTAATCCACTTGCCCCAAGAGATCCCAAGAAGTGTTTTTTTATTATTATTATTATTAAGGTGACAAGTTAACCTTAGTTGCTAAGAAAAAAAGACCTACTTGTTCAGCAACGTGTGTGAAGCTCCAGTGCAGTGTCGGCATCTTCATGCTTTCGTTCCTGCATTGGATCTGCCCACATCTCCGACTTTGTCTGCCTGTCTTCTCCTTGCAACAGGTTCACCTGCATAGCAACAAACAAAAACACCCATGAAGAGAAGGGTGTGAGAAGAGAAAAATTAAAGGAATGGAATAGAAGCTTACTTGAATGCGCACTTCCCCGGCAACAGCACCAGAAAAGGTGTATGGTCGGACCCGGAGAGGTTGTGTTAATATGGTGATTTAATCATTGAAATGAGTATAGTGGTTAACCTAAATCGAGCCTAACCATCTCTTTAAAAAAAATTTTTTACCTGGCCTACTTGATTTTATCTTGGTCACTTTTAGGCCCAGGGTCGAACTCAGGGAAGTGGGATTAAAAGTGAATGAGTTTCTACGCCTTTCCTATAACGAATCTCTTCCGTTCGTTTATTATGTTTTTGGTGTTTTTCTATTTAGATTTTTTTATGATAATTCTTGTCCTTGAGGCACACCCTCGAAATTAGGTTCTTGGCTTTGAGCCAAATTAGGGTTTCAAAACTGATCTTGTTATTTGCAAGACTGGGTACCTGCAAGTCATGGATTATCTTTTCTCTTTTGTATATTTTTTTTATCTTTTTACTGGCAGGAAAGAGAAGCAGAAATAAAGTAAATATAGTATATATATATGTATATATTATATATGTATAAAGGGGTGGGGGTGGAGGTGGAGATGGCGTGTAGCACGATGTCGAGTCGGTCATCATCTAGGAAGACGCAACCAACGAGACGAAGTGTGCGTGGAGTGTAAGGTGGATAGGTGAAAGATGAGTGCGAACATGCTTTCTGTACGCGTGTATCGGGGAATATCAGCAACTGGTGCAGATATTCTGCGATACAACGTGTAGAATGAAAATATATATATGTATCTATATATGTAAATATATATCTATATGTATATAGGTAGATATGGTTATATTTATATAAGTGTAAATGTAGCTATATATGTATATATAAATATATATCTATATATGTATATATTTATATATAGATATGTAAATATATGTATAGATAGATCTATGTATAGATATATATATATATGTATATGTATTTATATAGATGTATATATGTATATATATATATAGTAATATATGTATATAGCCATATATATGTGTATATGTATATATATATTAGTATAAGTATCTATGTATCATATGTAGATCTATATATATATAAATACATATATTTATAATTATAGATATACATATATATGTATCCATATTTGTATATATATATATATATGTATAAGTATATGTGTATATATATGTATCTATACTTATACTTAGTTATATAGGTACTACTATATTTATAGATATAAGTATATATATATGTATATATGTATATGAATATATATATAAATATATATATATATGTATATATATAAGTATATATTAGTGTATAAGTGAGTGGGTGTGTGTAGGAGAGTGTGTGTGTGTGTGTCTGCTGAGGGAGTGAGAGAGTGCTATGAGAGAGAGAGCAAGAGAGAGAGAGAGAGAGAGCGCTTCTGCTGGAGTGAAGGAGGCGAGTTAAGCCATTTGGAGCCCCAACGCGTCGTCTGATGGCCATGCGCACGGGAGGGAGCAGGCATGGGGAAAAGAACCGCAGCACACCGTGCTGTGCGAAGTGGTGAGTGTAGATGCGAAGAAGTGGGCGCTGAAGCGGGCGGGTGCGGGCGAAGGAGCGGGCGTACGCGAGCGTACGTAGGAGCGGGCTGTAGACGGTTGTGGCGCACCAGGTGACCGGATAAGTGAGAAACTTACCGGTCACCGCACAGTAGCCACAGTGTTCCGTTGAAACACGTGAACAATGGCTACAGTGCGGGCTCGGCTCGCGCGACCGGGTGTTGGTGGTGCTGTGTGTGCCGGAGCCGCTGCGTGAGCTGGCACGCACGCGCGGAAGATGTACGTCGGCTGGGCTGCGGATGGAGCTTTGCAACAGGGCGTACGGAGAGGGGCGCGGGCGACTTGCTGGCGTGCGCGGTGGAGCTTTGCAACAGGGCGTGTGGTGGCCAATGCCTTGCTGCTGCTACTGCGGAGCTTCAGCTTCAAAGCTTGAAGCTCCTATGGCAATGGCGGGGTTGGCTTGGAACGAGGAAACAGGAAAGCGAACCACCACGCCCACCAGCTCTTTGATGAGCTTGGCGGTGGTGGGACTCACGGTGGTGGTTGTGCACCACAGTGAGGTGTTCCTACCCACAGAGTAGCTCTTCAAGAAGAAGAGAGGCTGCATATAGAGGGGAGAGGGGAGGAGACGACCTGGAAGGGAAGGAAAGTGCTGTGTTGGGTGGACCAGGCTCAGCCGCAAGGAAGAAGGCTAGGCTCTTTTTAAAGAGGAAGAAGGCATGCACAGCCATGCCCTGGCTGTGCATGGCTGTGCAGGGCAAGCCTGCAGCAAAGAATGGCGTGAAGACGATCAAGCCATGCCATGCAGCCGCGGAGAAGAAAGTCAAATAAAACATAAAAATAAAAATAAAGGTGGTGAATTTTGCAAGGCAGCACTTGAGGAAAACGTTAATTACAAGGCCATTTATTTCACTCTCCTCCCCTCTCAAATAAATGCATGCATACGTGTATTTTTACAAATGCGACTATGGATACCTAATATGCATTGGTAATGCTAGGAAATAGCAGAAGATGGCACAATTCTTGGTGCATTTTTGCTGTGCAATCACATACCTAAATATGTAATAATCACGAACCAACATGTGTTTCTAAACAAAGTATAGCCATAGCAAATCGATTTCAGAAGTAAACAAATGCCTCCCAGAGGCAAATGACCGGGACTTAAAGTCTCGTTATCTTTAGAAATCATTTTTTGATGAACGTTTTTGCACGACTATACTACAATTTCTACGACTTTCAAATGCGTGAAAACGGATTCCATCAAATGCTGCCGTTGCCGAGGAGGAAATGTCATTTTCTATGATTTCGATCTTTGAAACAATAACTGACAAATTTCTCTCTACTTTGTTTTTGATGTGCTGGAAAAATGGAAGAGAAATGGGATCTACGCACACAACAAGCACGGAGAACAAATCCAGGTGCACATCATCTCATTTTTAGATTAGATTTACTTTCGCCAATTCCCTTGAAAAATTCTTTGTGAAAAAAAAGGTTTTACTCATTTTCGTCAAAAGAAAAAAAAATCAAAAATAAAAATTTTGAAAAAAAATCTAGATTAGGTTTCCTTTCGAATCTAGGTTAGTTTGAAAAAAAAAATAGAGAGATTTCCTTTGAATCTTTGGAAAATTTCTTTTTGAAAAAAAAAGTAAAAAAAAAACATGCAAAAGATTTGAAAAAAAAAAAGCATTTTTGATGGAAAGCTTAGATTTCAAATTCAAACCTCTTTAAAAAGCTTTTCCACCATCTTCTGCTTTTCGGCCAGATTTCAAGTCTATTTCAAAAATTCGATTGCCAAAAAATTAGTAAGCGAAAAATTTTAAAATTCGGGCCAAACCTTCATTTTCAAACCACCTTTCAAACTCCACCATTCTTTTGAAAAATTTCTAGGTATAAAATTTTTAAAAATTCATGAAGTGTATGGGGGTCAGACTGACCCAGAGTCAAAATTTTTCAAATTTTAAAAAGTGATTTCGAGCAATCCACGAATCTGTTTTGACTCAAAATGGTGGGGTTTAAAAGCTGATCTCATTGGTTTTATTTTTCATATTTTTCCCAAATTTTTTAAGGTCATTTGATATTGTTTCAAAGCGAAAAACTGACCAACGGTCAAAATTCCAGATCTGACCCCCTGATATTCAAAATTCCCTAAAATTTGGTTGAAATAGTAAAAATTTCAAAAAAATATTCTCTGGAAAGCTAATTGAAAAATAAATCTACTCGAAAAATTTTAAATTAATTAGATTTCAATTATTACCAGAGAACATTACTTTTGTGGTCCGCTGAAACAGAGAAAAACCCTAGAAGTGCATACAACTTAGGTTGAATCCTTAGGTTTATGACTAGAAACCACACTTTGGGCTAACCTAGACTTAATCAAGTCTAGTTAGTCGGTGAGCTTGGTCACCTTGTGGGTCACTCACCACAAACCCCACTGAAGAAAACGGGTTAAAACTTATTTTAAAACACGAAATCAACCCGAGTTCACTGTCATACTATTGGGTGTTTTTAATCTCTCTTACCAAACCTGGTGACTAAATCTGCGGGGTAGTGTCAAACAACCGCAGCTCGGGGGTCAACCAAATCGGAGGCGTAAGCCAAAGGAAGAACCTTCCCCTTAGTCTCCCCATAACCAGACTGGCTGGGTTAGCTTGAGAGGCGGGAATCACCTTCAGTCGGTTGAACGACGAACTTATCTTCAGGAATTCAAATTTCTAACAAAAAATCTGGTCACCTGATCTATAAGGACCATTTGATTGACAGGGCCTTAGGCTTGTCCTACATGGCTACACCAACCTAGGGGTTGGGCAGTGTATGCACGGAAGGAGGTCACTTCGACCTCACTTGGTTGGACCTTGGGAGCCACTCCCAAGGAGGTGAGTCACCTCGCCCGGACCATCTTCTTCCCCCACTTCTTCCATTCCCAGAGCCACCATGGCAAATCATGGACCTAGACTTAGACTGAGTCAGGATATCGAGAATCTGGACCCGATGGCTCGCCTGGAAGCCCGGGTCACCGAATCTGAGGAGCGGCATCAGCAAAGCATGGATCGCATTCTGACGGCACTTGACACGATGCAGCACCCACCGCGAGGAGAACAACTATGGGATTTCTACAACCCGGTTGCACAAATCATCGCACCCTTGTCAAAATTCCCACAAGCGGAGACGCGTTTGAGCTCAAGCCCAATGTAATTGGGTTGATCAGCACTTATTTCTATGGGAACTCAAGCGAAGATCCGTTCCAGCACCTTGAGGACCTGAGTCGACTCGCTGAAACAATTCGACCCAGGAATATCGATCTCGGGATTATTCTGATGAAGCTTTTCCCGTTCTCTCTAAGGGTCAAAGCTTCATACTTATTCAAGACTATTGGGAAGCCAATTGGAACCTGGCCAGAATTATGACGTGAATTCGTACAAAAGTTCTTCCCAATCGAGCGAACAAATGCAATGCAACACGCAATCACGACTTTCTCCCAGGGAGCTGGGGAGAAATTACACGAAGCATGGGACAGATTTCACGACCTTCTCGGAAAATGCTCTCATCATGGTATACCCAGATGGCACTTAGCTCAGATTTTTTACCATGGGCTAGATGACACACATCCGTATCTGGCCGATGCATCTAGCTGCGGGAATTTTCTCGCAAAAGATGAGAACAGCGCATTTGAGCTATTCGAATCATTAGCGGAGAACTCGATGAATGCCGCATCTATGAACTAGTTCCAACGGCCTGGTCAACAGCGAGTTGGTGTCCACTAGGCTCACACCGAATCTATTCGAGCTGACATGGATATCATCGTCAAGCAGCTGGATAGAATAAACCTAATTGAGAAGAAGATTGACCAGATCAGTCAGGGTCAATCCGACTCGAGCTCTGCCGCCGCAAGATCCTCCTATGCACCTTGAGCCCCACCTGCTCGAGTTAATCTACTCACTCGGGATGCATCTTCTCCGTATTTACGAGATCCCGCATATCAGGATCCCATAAATAATCCAGATCTGGCACCTTACGACCAAGGTTACGCACCACCTGCAAATTATAATGCGTATCCCCTTGACGAATATACATCTCAGACATCTTCGGCATACGAGGACGTCAACGCTATCTAATGATATGGGCGTAATAACCCATACTCAGAGATGTATAACCCTGGTTGGCACCATCATCCGAACTTCTCCTGGTCCGGTAATTCACAAAGACCACATCAAGATCCATACTACCAAACCAGGCAATACCGGAATGCGCAAAACACGTATCCTAGGCAGCAGCCATTCCCGTCTCAGTAGCAGCAACCCTGCTTGTTATACCAGCTGCCAACCACCCTCCAAAGTGGGCAGCCCCTTTGGAGGCGCTAAAAGAGGAGCTATAAGAATAGATGAGGAAGTCTGCACAAGATAGCTTGCAGATTATGAAAGCGATGGCTGATCAGATTCAGACCATACAGAACACGCAGAACTAGCTGTTGCAGGAGCATAGGACTCAGGGAGTCTTGCCCTCCCAACCTGTCCCGAATCCTCACTATGTGCAGAACCAGGGTGCCCTGCCTAGGTTTCAGGCACCGCAGGGACAGACACACGCCATACTACAGGCGCCTCCTACACCACCTGCTTATGCACAAGCCCAACTGCCTTTGTAGAATCCCATGTATTTTGCCCCTTCCACTCCCCCACCACCTCATGGACAGCAAGCTAATGCACACGCTGTCTCTTTGCGAAGTGGAAGGAAGACATTCGACCCACCACCTAGGCAGGCGGGTTACCCTTTGCCGCAGGTGAGTTCGACTCCATCATCTTAGGAGCCACCTGCGGTAGATAAGGGTAAGAGGCCACTTAACCCTGAAATTCTCGTCCCTTTCCCTGAGGCTCTGACATGAAATGCAGGATGGAAAAAGGACACGTGGAATTTCAAGGACCTGAAATCGATGTTTAAGGAAGTACATATTCAGGTCCCCCTCATCGAGGAAATCGATCACATTCCTGCTGTCGCTAGGTTCTTCAAGTACTATTGTACCCTGAAGCGACAGTCGAGAATTGGACGATAGGCGGTACTGTCAAAAGAGGCCAGAGCTGTGATTCTAGCCAACTTGTCGCCAAAGAAGAAAGACCTTGGTACCCCACTCATATCCTACTTCTTGCAAGATTCTCCAATTGATCGGGCCCTTCTAGATTTGGGTTCATCCATCAACCTAACTCCCACTCCTGTATTTGATCGATTTCGATTTAGGGAGTTGAAACCCACCCCGGTTACGATTTAGCTGGCTGACAGATCAGTCAAAACACCGAGGAGGGTGGTTGAGAACGTGATCGTGAAAGTCCGTGGGTTCTTTTTTCCCGCAGATTTTTTCGTTCTCAATATGGAAGTTTCTCCTAATCTCCGAGATGCACCAACTATTTTGGGTTGCCCATTTCTGGCGACAGCCCGAGCGAACATCGATTGTGCCTCCGAGTGTATGGAGATTGCCCTAGGCAATGAGCCACCTCGACTAGACATATTCAGGGCAGCAAAGAACTTCGACTGTGATCGAATAGAGGAAGATGGTGAAGACGAAGATTCGGCATACTATGGTAACATTGGGCTCCTTTGTGACGACCCAATGTCTCATTCGTCTACACTATCAGGGTTCTCGGACCTCGATCCACGCGGGACTAAGACCACTGCATTACACATATCTCACCGAGGATCTGACTATTTAGGGTGTGCTTCTGACCACAGCACCCCTGAATCCAGCTATCCTGGTCCATATATTACTGAATCGCCCCTGTTATTGCAGAAAGACGTGACTACAGCTAGTGGGTTTCCCATTAACGTAGTCACAACCAATTTTATAGGTAGCGAATCAGTGAGAATTCACGTGCACATGGATCAGCAGATTCCCACCTTCGATTCTGCTCCTCCAACTCTCAGTTTTGATTCTGACCCATCCGTGATTGAATTGAAGCCCTTACCTGACTCACTCAAGTACATGTTCTTGGGCAAAAGTGAGACATATCCAGCCATTATCAATGCCCACTTAACCCCAGAATAGGAGCATCAATTGATTTCTACACTTCAAGACCATAGGGCTGCTATCAGGTGGAGTATTGCTGATCTCCACAGTATTCGCCCCTTGTATTGCACTCATCACATTTACATGGATAAGGGGGTGAAACCTTCAAGACAACCTCAAAGATGGCTAAACTCGAATATGCTAGAGGTTGTTAAGAAGGAGATCATCAAATGGCTAGATGCAGGCATTGTATATCCAATCTCAGACAGCCAGTGGGTGAGTCCGATTCAGATAGTGCCCAAGAAAGCAGGACTCACCGTCATGAAGAATGATAAGGGCGAATCCATCCCAACCCGCACTGCGACATCTTGGTGGGTCTGCATCGACTATAGGAAATTGAACATGACTACCCAGAAGGACCACTTCCCTTTGTCGTTCATTGATCAAATCTTGGAACGGTTAGCCGGACACAGTTTCTTCTGCTTTCTGGATGGATACTCCAGGTATAATCAGGTAGCGATTAGCCCGGAAGATCAAGACAAGACCACATTCACATGCCCCTTCGGAACATTCACCTTCAAGCGGATGCCCTTTGGCCTCTGCAATGCACCAGCGACATTTCAGCGTTGTATGATGGCCATCTTCTCTGATATGATTGGGGATTATGTGGAGGTATTTGAAATGGTCTGGGACAACCGGGTTTTATTGTTATAACGTTGTAGTATAGCCAGTTATTACCAACATTTCAAATATATAAATTTCTTACTCGGAAAATAAAAGAGTTCCCGAGGTCGAACTCAGGGAGCAAGTTGTATTCTAGGGATACACATGTTTCTTTTACAAAAAAATAAAGAAAGAGAGAGGGAAAGAATTTGTTGTTCTCTTTGTTTTCTCCTCGTGATGTTCTTCTTTCTTTCTTTCTTCAGATCTCCTTTTTCTTCTTTGTTCTGCAGAGGTGATGCTCTTCTTCTTTTTCTGCAGTCTCTTCTGTGAAGGTTTCTTCTTCCTTGGCTCTGCTGTACTTCTTCTCTGCAGCCTTTCCTCTTCTTCTGCCTTGCTCAGCCTCTTCTTTAGAGTTTCTTCTTGTTTCTCCTCCCTGCGGCTAAGTGTCAGCTTCTTCTTTTCTTTTTCAGCCGGGGACGTCACCCCTCCTTTCTTCTTTTCCCTTCAGGCCGTCGTCTGATTTCCAAATCAGACGACTTAAACTACCTGTTGCTACAGTCAGCTTCCTTCTTCTTCCTGTGCCTGCACACTTCAGAGTTTTTCATCAGAGGCAAAACCTACTCTACCCTCCCCCCCCCGCGTCTCTCTCTCTCTCTGAAACCACTCTTGGGAAAGCTCTCCCAGAGCTGCCGGGTAACCGGGTTCGGGTCAGGCCCGGGACCAGGCCCACCGGCGTGCGTGGTGGGCGAGGAGTGCAGGTCAGTCTTAAGTCGGGTCGGGTCGGGTCAGGTCCGCGGGGCGTGAGCGCGGACGAGACCGGGTAACCGGGCGGGTGAAGGGGACCTCACCCCGTGTGCTGAGGCAGTAAGCCTTCAGCACTTTTGCATCTTATATCGCCGCGCCTCTTCAGGCTTTTCCGAGGTGGGACTAAATGTCCCACCTCAATTGCGCGCCCGCAGCAGGGAAATCAGCGGGAGATTGCGGCGTCACGCGAAGCCTTCTGCCTTAGCTGCGAGCCTGGTGTTTTGTCGAAATGCCTCGCAAGGCCTGGGAGTTGAATCTGGGCGTGGCGCTGAGCGTGGCGCGCCTGTAGCTGCAGGCGGAAGCAGTTCCTCCTGCACGGCAATGGCGGCGGAGGTCGGGTGGCCTGTTCACAAGAAAACGGCCTCCCGGCCTAATCAGAAAGTGCCAGGGGCTTCGCCAGGGTGCGGCGAAGCTCGTGTGGGTGGTGGCGAGGCGCGGGGCGGCGTGCAAGGGCTGCCCTAGGTCGGACTGTGGGTCGGAGGATGGGTTTGTTGGGGGAAGCGTTACGGAGGTGTGGAGTGGCAGTGAGGGGGTGGGGGGTGCTCAGTGTGATGAGGCGGAGGTTCGGTGATGGTCGGCGAGGTGTGTGAGGCTGTGGAGCGATGGGAGCATCTCGCCGGAGGGTGGCCGGAGACGAAGGGGGTGACGATGGTCAGGGTCGGTCGAGGGCTTAATTGAATAAATTGAAAGCGGGGAAAGAAAGAGGAGAAGAAGGGGAGTAGCTCTAGCTTACTTGCAGGGACGAAGGGGGAGGAACAGGGCGACAGTCGTATCGACTGTCGCCGGAGAAGACGATGCTCAGGGAAAGGGGCGGCGGCGAGCAGAGAGCCGGAGAGGCGCCAGCTGGGTGCGGCGTGGCGCGGGAAGAGCAGGGGAGGAGGTCTCTGCTGCTGGTATTGCGGCAGAACGGAGAGGTGGAGGGGGAGGAAACCGCCGGAGCTGGTGAGCGTCTGCCGGAGGGAGAAGAGAGGAAAGTTGAGGATTTTCTCCGTCAGATCCAGGCTGCTCCGGTTGGTGGAGCAACGGGGGGTATTTATAGGGATCAAACAGGGAGGAAGGCGGAGGGAGACGACGTGTCTCCCTCGCCGGAGGATGGCCGGAAACAAGAACCCATACCGTCCGTGCGTTCGCACGGCCGGTATGGTGGGTTACAACGACCAGGGGGTGTCCCTGCGACGGCTGACGACGCAGGGCACCCCCGGTTTACTTGCCAGGTCCCCCACCTCACCCTGCGCGGCGCCATGCTCCGCGCAAGGTCGCCGGAGCATGGTGCTGGCAGGTTTTGCAGGGGGGACCTGATCGCAAAGAACGAAGGAGAGTTAGGGGCCAAAATGCGAGGGTTCAAAAGTTGAGGGCCAAAGAGTAAATATATGAGGACCAAAGTGTAAAGTCGGTCAAGGAGGTTTCTTCTTAGGCTCAAGTTTTTATACATGACTAATTAGGACCTAAGGAATCTGATGGTGAATTTCATTTCTATATTAAACCTTGTTTGACCGATCAATTTACGCAAAAACCCAAATTAAGTTATTAATTGGGCATGGTTCTCAATGTAGGTCAAAATGGGTTCTGAAGGCCAAATTGAAGGTTCTAAACCCTAGAGATTATTTTTCTATGAATTTTAGAGGGTTTATTCTATTTTTACTTTGCCTCGAACCATGTGAATTGAAGTGGGTTGTTTTAGGGTTACAGATTATCATTTAGTTTCTTGGAATTGCTGTAGCCCTTGCTAGATCATTTCATCCCACTCTTATTCTTATTAAGCTGCTTTGACCTATGTTTGGGCCCTGAATTACCCTGTATGCAGATTATACTGGTAAAATTGCATTTTTACCCCTTATGACTTGTTTTCTTCTCAAACTCAGGATTCTCTGAGTTAAGCCTTTCCTTGAGATATGTAGGAGCTTTTATCCTTTGTATTAGGTCAAAATGAGCTAGTTATGGCTCATGATGAGGTTCTCATCATACCCCCATGCCTAGCTTTTGCTAGTCCCTTAGCAAAAACTTAAGGTTTCAACCCTTGTTCTAGACCATGAAGTTTTTAATAGTTTTAGATAAGTGCCTTTTTTATTTGAGCATAGATTAGGTTAGAATGCTGACCATAGGCCTAAAAGGTACTCTAGTACCAATCAAGATCCAAATCTGTCTAGCCTTAGCCTCAGTCTTTTAGCAAAGGTTTTTAAGGTCCACAAGAACTAACCTAAGGTTTATTGGACTTCGTGGTTAAAGCACCCGTGCTTGAAATGATTTTAGCCCTGGCTCAGTTCGCAGTGCATTTTGTAAGAGAGAGATAGAAAGTTTTTCTGTTTGGAGAGTTTTCTCTCTCTTTTTCTTTTTAGTTCTAGCCTAGGATTGGCTTTTCAACACGGTCTGTATCAGATTCCTTGCTCCCATCATCAATCCTCAAGGGTTCCTGGCGATCGATGCTTCGAGATAGCACCGCCCATGGCAACCCCCGGAACCCTGGCTATTGAGATTTCAAGATAATCCCATCCATGGTATTCCGTGGCCGAATCCAGACCCTGGCAATTGACACTTCGAGATAATGCCATCCATGGAATCTGAACCAGCAGAGTGCTTACATGCCCCCAGTAGGATATGTAAATATCCTAAGAGACAAGCACCGAGGAGATGATATTTTGTTACGCATCTTCGAGGAGATTTCCCGCCTCTCCGTGCTGGGAACTCGTCCAAATCAACTTGTGTTGATCGGCCGCTCCTATTCTAGGTGATCTTTTCAGATTTTTGCGACGCTTCTACGTGATTCTGATTTTTACGCTTACTGAACCAGGCTGTGTGTGAGGTTAGGGTGCTTAGGTTACTGAGTCCCGTAAACCAAAAATTAGTTAACGAGGCCGAATACTCCCTAAGCCTTAGACCTAATACTTCAGCTTTTCATTTTCCTCAACCTCTTGAGGAGTGTCCAGATCTTAATGGGTACTAAGAGTCTATTCAAGAATGCCTAAGGTTTGCATTCTTTACTAATCTCATTGTGCACTTTTCTTGAATGAGGTCTAGAACTTAGGTTAATTCCTTAGTTCCTTACTAATGACTATCACCTTTTCTCATAATTTTGTGCTCCTTTTTCATTTTGTTTCTTTTCTCCTTCACAAAATTTCCTTCTCCTCTTTTCCTCTTATTCTTTTTCGAAAAATTTTTAATTTTTATGGTGTTTTTGGCATATGTGAATTTTTTTGTTTGAAACCTTTTCTTACAAGTTTTGCACTTTCATACCCCCCCATGCCTAAGATTTGCAATGTCCTCATTGTAACCTAGGGGGTCTTAGTTCATTCCTTAAGACAGAAATTTGGATGAGTGGATGGGTCGGGTTGAATTTTTGCGGACGATTTCAAATCCCAGATGCAAACATCTGAGTTGGGGTCGGCTGTCTACAAGGGTGAACTTCGAGTGCTAAAAGGTGTCAGAACAAGTTTCAGGTTTACAAAGAGAATGACGGGCTGCCTCCCGTTAAGCGCTGAGTTTTACGCCATCGGCTGGGTGCAATAAGCTCAAGGGGAAAGGAGGGTATAAGATGCCTCAGCCAAATTAGTAGAAGTTACATCAATGAACGGCTTGAGTCTCTGACCGTTCACGATGAAAGGTTCAGAATCGTGGCTGAGTGGACTGATTTCGATTGCTCCATTTCCAAAAACCTGTCGGACCAAATATGGTCCGACCCACTTAGATCTCAGTTTTCCTGGGAAGAGTTTGAGTCGGGCATCAAAGAGTATGACCTTTTGACCAGGATGAAAGATCTTTCTCGAGATGTGTTTGTCGTGGAAGGCTTTAACCCGCTCCTTGTAGATTTGCGAGTTCTTGTACGCGTCTATGCGTAATTCATCGATCTCGCTGATTTGGAGTTTTCTGTGGGTCCCAGCCTTGGAAAGATCTAGATTACAGTTCCGTACTGCCCAATAGGCTTTATGCTCCAATTCGACGGGAAGGTGGCATGCCTTTCCGTACACCAGTCTAAAGGGAGACATGCCCAATTGGGTCTTGTGGGCGGTCCTATAGGCCCACAATGCTTCCGGAAGTCGGGACGACCAGTCCTTCCTGTCAGGTCGAACAGTGACTTGCAGGATTTTCTTGATCTCCCGATTAGACAGCTCAGCTAGACCATTAGTTTGGGGGTGGTAAGGAGTAGAGATTCGGTGAGACACCCCGTATTTGGTCATCAGTGACCTAAACTGAGCATTTGTGAAATGGGTCCCTCCATCAGAGATTATTGCACGAGGAATCCCGAACCTTGAGAAAATGTGTTGATGAATGAATTTGAGAACAATTTTGTGATCACAGGTTCGGGTCGGTATGGCTTCGATCCATTTGGACACGTAGTCCACAGCCAACAGAATGTATTCGAAACCATCCGAAACAGGAAAGGGGCCCATAAAATCAATCCCCCAAACATCAAAGATTTCGCATACTAGAATCGGTTGCATAGGCATCATGTCGCGATGGCTCATGTTGCCCAAAGTCTGGCAACGACTGCATGCCTTGCAGTGATTGTATGCGTCTTTGAACATTGTGGGCCAGTAAAAGCCGCACTGGAGGACTTTTGATGCGGTTTTATGCCCGGCAAAATGGCCACCGCATGCCTGGTCATGGCAGAAAGAGAGGATATTGTTGACTTCCCCTTCCGGGACACATCTCCGGATGATCTGATCGGCACCTATGCGGAAGAGGTACGGATCTTCCCAAATGTAATACTTGGCATCGGAGCGTAATTTGTCTTTCTTGGCCTTCGGCCAATCGGACGGGATCTGATGAGATGCCAAGTAATTTACAATATTAGCAAACCATGGAAGGCTAGTACCAATAGTCAGCAGGTGCTCATCGGGAAAATGCTCAGTGATGGGTCCGGAAGGGTCAATTATTTCAGAAGGAAGACGGGACAAGTGATCAGCTACCACGTTTTGCTTTCCCGCTTTGTCGCGAATCTCAAGGTCAAATTCTTGCAACAGCAAGATCCATCGGATTAATCGAGGTTTCGCATCCTTCTTCGCAAGGAGATGCCTCACAGCTGTGTGATCCGAGTATATGATGACATGGGAACCCAGAAGGTACGATCTGAACTTTTCTAGGGCAAATACTACAGCTAGCAGCTCTTTCTCAGTAACCGTATAGTTACGCTGAGCCTCATCGAGTGTTTTGCTGGCGTAGTAAATGACCACAGGTTTCTTGTCATTTTTCTGCCCCAAAACCGCTCCTACAGCGAAGTTGGATGCATCACACATGATCTCAAAGGGTTGAGACCAATCAGGGGACTGTAGGATCGGGGCTTGGGTGACTCGGTCACGCAGGATTTCAAATGCTTGGGTGCATTCCTTGGAGATTTCGAAGGGAACATCCTTGGAGAGAAGAGTGGTTAGGGGGCGTGCGATTTTTGAAAAATCAGGGATAAATCGTCGATAAAAATCGACATGCCCTAAAAAGGATCGGATGTCCCTGATTGAGCTAGGCATAGGAAGGTGAGAGATCAGATTAACCTTAGCTCGATCCACTTGGATACCTTTCTCCGAAATTGAGTGTCCCAGGACAATTCCCTCAGGCACCATGAAATGGCTCTTTTCCCAGGAAAGAACCAAATTCACATCGATGCACCGCCTGAGTATCTGGACCAAGTGTTGGAGGCAATCGTCGAATGATGCTCCGAAAATTGAAAAGTCATCCATGAAGACTTCCAGATAATCACCTACCATATCTGAGAATATGGCAAGCATGCATCGCTGAAAAGTAGCGGGTGCATTGCAAAGACCGAAAGGCATCCTTCGGAAAGCGTATGTTCCGAAGGGGCAGGTGAACGTGGTCTTTTCTTGGTCCTCAGGATGGATTGCCACCTGGTTATAACCGGAGTACCCGTCAAGAAAGCAGAAGAACCTATTTCCTGCTAGTTTTTCGAGAATTTGATCAATGAAGGGTAGTGGGAAATGATCCTTCTTCGTGGAGGAATTGAGTCGACGGTAATCTATACAGACTCTCCACGAGTTGGCTAATCAGGTAGGAATGATTTCTCCGGTCTCAGTCATTATAGTGGTGAGTCCGGCCTTCTTGGGCACGACCTGAATTGGGCTCACCCAATGACTATCGGAGATCGGGTAGATGATCCCGGCATCTAACCACTTGATGATCTCCTTTTTCACGACCTCCTGCAGATTGGGGTTTAAGCGTCTCTGCATTTCACGAGAAGGTCGTGTGCCCTCTTCTGAATAGATATGATGAGTACAATAAGAGGGACTTATTCCAGTCAAATCATCGAGAGTCCATCCGATGGCTCTGCGATGTTGCTGGAGGACATCAATCAGACGGGATTCCTGTTCAGGACTGAGGTTGGAATTGATAATTACAGGAAGGGTCTGATTAGAACCCAAAAAGACGTATTTTAAGTGAGCAGGAAGGGGTTTCAGTTCGAGGATGGGGTTTTCAGCAGCAGCGGGTGGTTCAGTATAGATGTGAGGTTCAAGGGTGGGAGTTACTGGGTTTTTCACATCTGGATTTGACTCCTCTGTTTGCGGGTCAAGATCCTTCTGTGGTTGATGAGGCATACTTGAGTCATTCTGGAGGTGTGATTCATCAACCAAAGTCTTGATGTCACAAATTTGCTCGATGACGCCGCAATTAATTCCTTGTTGGGCCTTAAATATATCAATTTTCAGTGTTTGATCTCCAAACTTAAGCTCTATTTGGCCCTCCTCACAGCTGATGTTGGCTCTAGCAGTAGCCAAGAAAGGTCTCCCTAGAATGATTGGTGTATCCCTAGGGTTCTCAGGTGCATCCATATCTAAGACTATAAAGTCCACTGGAAAATAGAAATCCCGCACTCTCACGATAACATCCTCGAGAATCCCTTTTGGTGACTTTATAGATCGATCTGCTAATTGTAATGTCACCTCGGTTGGTTTCAGCTCAGATTCTTCTAGATGGTCAAGTAAGGATGTGGGTATCAGGTTTATGGATGCACCCAAGTCTAACAATGCTCTATCAAATTGGGTACCACCTATCTTACAGGAAATCAGGGGAGTTCCAGGATCTTTTGCCTTGGGTGGGAGTCTACTAAGGATTACAGAGCTGGCTTGCTCTGACAGAACAATTGGGCTCCCTCCTTTGGTTCGCGGCTTACGCTGGGGTGTACATATATTCTTTAGAAATCGTGCGTAAGCTGGTACGTGGCGGATTGCATCCATCAAGGGGATGTTTATGTGGACCTGCTCAAAGAGCTTGACCAGGTCCTCCTCAGGGGCCACGGGTTTGGTGGTCTTCTTTCCCTTGGTCAGGGCCTCGGGAAACGGGATCTTGGTTGGTTCTTCTAGGATAGGTCCAGGTTGTGGATCTGGAACAGCGGTACCTTGGATAACTATCCTAGGGTCATGGTTATCAGGCTGGGAGTGGTTTGGATAATGCGGGTCTTGAGTTGTCTTACCACTACGTGTTGTTACCGAATTTAATCCGGCCTGATTTTGGTTTGGGTTTGGTAGGAGGGGTGGCTGCTTCTGAAATCCCGCATAAGAAGTTGAGGCTTCCATCTCGTCTGGAGATGGAGCAGTAGGAGCCTGATAAATCCATTGGGTGTGGCCTAAATTTGGATTCATAACGCGCTTCTGGGTTGGCACGTTATTTGGGTTAGGAAGAGGTTGGGAAGGGAGTGTGCCTGGTTGGCGAGAATTTGCCAACTGGGCCAGTTGAGTTTTAACTTCTGTAAGCTCATCCTTGTGCTGTTTCTGAATAGCCGCATTCGTTTTTTGAATGTCAGCCAGAGTCTGAAGGATTAAGGACATTTGATCTTGATTTGGCCCTGATGGATAAGTAGGGTTGGGCCGAGGCTGAGGCGGCTGGTAGTGACGAGAGGGCTGTGAGCGGGACTGAAAAGGTGGTCTTTGGGTTTGGGAATTTCCCGCCCACTGAAAATTGGGATGGTTTCGCCATCCAGGGTTGTAAGTGTTGGAGAATGGGTCGTTCTGGATGGCGTTGAGGTCCTCGCAGGTCTGAGGAACCTCCTGAGGATCAGGGAAAGGAGGAATGGAGTTCCCCCGGCTGGTGTAGAAAGGATCGGATGATCTTCCAGTCCATGAATCAGATGGGGGTGGATATGGATCCATCCCAGGGGAAGATCGGTGGAGGATATTTTGCACAGTCTCCTGTGTGGAAGGAGGTTGTGCAAAGGAGTTATGTGTGGAGGTGGCTCGCTGCAAGTGCTGAGTCAGCTAATCCACCTTCTTTTCAATGATTGAGACCTTGTCCAATCGACTGGCCATTAATTCCAGGTCGACTGATGCGGACAGGCCCTGCGTCTCATGTGCTCCCTTAAGATTCGTCGCTGCGCGGGTATTCGTCCTGTCGAATAATCCCATGGAGTCATTGTTGATGGAGTTCTCGCACATGTTTTCGAGAATCTCCCATACGGTGTCTTCATGTTGACCCATGATGTTTCCTCCGCAAGTTGCATTGACGAAAAGGCGGATGTCCTCACGGAGTCCCTGGTAAAAAGATTGGACTTGTTCCCATTTAGGAACTCCGTGATGGGGGCACTTTCTCATGAGATCCTGAAAACGATCCCATGCCTCATGGAGAGGTTCTCCTGATTGTTGAGTGAAGTGTGTAATCTGATGGCGCAAGGCGTTGGTCCGACCAACGGGAAAGAACTTTTTCAAAAACTCGGATTGAAGTTCTTCCCAAGTGTTGATTGGCCGGGTCTGAGTTTGATACCAATGGGCAGCCTTGTCCATAAGAGAAAAGGAGAACATCTTCATGAGAAGAATATCCCGATTTTGCGCATCTGATCCAAAAGTGTGGGCCAGATGCTTTAGCTGTTTGATGTGCTGGAAGGGATCTTCAGAATTAAGCCCATGGAATTTAGGTATAGCATGAATCATGTTGGGCTTTAGTTCGGAATCAGGTCCTCCAGTCGGGATTCTGACTCGAGGCTCAATGGCCACCGCAGCAGGATTGTAGTGGTCCCGCATCATAGGACGCTGTGGTGGGTGCACGAAGTTTTGGAAGAGGTCATTGAGTCGCTGGAGCTGGTGTTCCAGATTATTTTCTTCCTCAACTGGCTGAGCCATGATGGGGGAAGAAGAAGAACTTGGTTCTGAATCAGAAGAGAGAATAATGTGAGGGTGTTGCTGCACAAACACGGGCGTCGAGGCTTGGCCTTGACGAGAGCGAATTTCTAAAGGAGGTCTTAAGTGTGGTCTTAGAGACCTCCTTCCGTACATGCACAGTTGGGAGAGGTAAGTTAGAAGGTGCTGGACCCAATCAAGGCACCCAAAAATGTGTTGGGTGACTATAGAGGTACGGGGCAGATGGACCCCTTGATCAGAAAGATCGTCCACCTGAGAATTACCTGGGCAGCCAGAGAAGGAGAGTCCCGCGAAGACCCCTACACGGTAGAGCGTCCCCACGGGTTACAGGGTTTCCCCCACCCGACCTCTCTTGTCACTGCGGTTCCAGGTAGACCAGAATGGGGATCTTGACCTCTTAAGTCTACCAATTTTAAGATCAGGGTGCTTAAGGTTTCACTTGAACTTTAGTCTTTTTAAGTGCAAAGAGTGACCTAATTTAAGGTTGGTTGACCCAAAGGGGTCAACTTTACCTCTTGTTTTCTTTGAGAGCTTTTTGGGTCCTTTCTTTTAGGGTTCAAGTGTTTAGAGAGAGCCAATTGTTTAGGATTTTTCTTGTTAATTATTTTCAATCAATGGCTTGGGCACACCTCTTTTGGATTTCCTCAATTCTTGATTAAGGGGTGTGTCTCTACTGAAAGCCTAATGTTTGACCTTATGTTGGCTCTACTTGGTCCATTTAACTCTTTGTTGGGCAATTAGGGCTCAAGCAAGAATGTGTTAGCCCTTAAATACCCTTAATAGTGTGCAGGAGTGATGAGTTGAAAGCATGCAACTCTTTATGGTTACTAAGTATGGAAGACAGGTTAGCCCTATATTGCTTGTTCTTTTCTTTTCTTCCTCTTTAGAGTTTAGGGGTTAATAGTGAGAGGAAAAATTTACCTGTCTTCGGAGTGGTTGTCGTGTGGTTGCTTGTCTTCTTGAGTTCCTGTAGCTGCACAAAAGAGAGGAGATTATCAGAAATTAAAAGAAACAGGAATGTTTACCTCTAGAATAGCCATCACTCCCCGGCAACGGCGCCAAAATGAAATGCTCTGGGACAACCGGGTTTTATTGTTATAACGTTGTAGTATAGCCAGTTATTACCAACATTTCAAATATATAAATTTTTTACTCGAAAAATAAAAGAGTTCCCGAGGTCGAACTCAGGGAGCAAGTTGTATTCTAGGGATACACATGTTTCTTTTACAAAAAAATAAAGAAAGAGAGAGGGAAAGAATTTGTTGTTCTCTTTGTTTTCTCCTCGTGATGTTCTTCTTTCTTTCTTTCTTCAGATCTCCTTTTTCTTCTTTGTTCTGCAGAGGTGATGCTCTTCTTCTTTTTTTGCAGTCTCTTCTGTGAAGGTTTCTTCTTCCTTGGCTCTGCTGTACTTCTTCTCTGCAGCCTTTCCTCTTCTTCTGCCTTGCTCAGCCTCTTCTTTAGAGTTTCTTCTTGTTTCTCCTCCCTGCGGCTAAGTGTCAGCTTCTTCTTTTCTTTTTCAGCCGGGGACGTCACCCCTCCTTTCTTCTTTTCCCTTCAGGCCGTCGTCTGATTTCCAAATCTGACGACTTAAACTACCTGTTGCTACAGTCAGCTTCCTTCTTCTTCCGCGGGTCTTCTTCTTCGCCTATGCCTGCACACTTCAGAGTTTTTCGTCAGAGGCAAAACCTACTCTACCCTCCCCCCACCCCCCGCGTCTCTCTCTCTCTCTGAAACCACTCTTGGGAAAGCTCTCCCAGAGCTGCCGGGTAACCGGGTTCGGGTTAGGCCCGGGTCCAGGCCCACCGGCGTGCGTGGTGGGCGAGGAGTGCAGGTCAGTCTTAAGTCGGGTCGGGTCGGGTCAGGTCCGCGGGGCGTGAGCGCGGACGAGACCGGGTAACCGGGCGGGTGAAGGGGACCTCACCCCGTGTGCTGAGGCAGTAAGCCTTCAGCACTTTTGCATCTTATATCGCTGCGCCTCTTCAGGCTTTTCCGAGGTGGGACTAAATGTCCCACCTCAATTGCGCGCCCGCAGCGGGGAAATCAGCGGGAGATTGCGGCGTCAAGCGAAGCCTTCTGCCTTAGCTGCGAGCCTGGTGTTTTGTCGAAACGCCTCGCAAGGCCTGGGAGTTGAATCTGGGCGTGGCGCTGAGCATGGCGCGCCTGTAGCTGCAGGCGGAAGCAGTTCCTCCTGCACGGCAATGGCGGCGAAGGTCGGGTGGCCTGTTCACAAGAAAACGGCCTCCCGGCCTAATCAGAAAGTGCCAGGGGCTTCGCCAGGGTGCGGCAAAGCTCGTGTGGGTGGTGGCGAGGCGCGGGGCGGCATGCAAGGGCTGCCCTAGGTCGGACTGTGGGTCGGAGGATGGGTTTGTTGGGGGAAGCGTTACGGAGGTGTGGAGTGGCAGTGAGGGGGTGGGGGGTGCTCAGTGTGATGAGGCGGAGGTTCGGTGATGGTCGGCGAGGTGTGTGAGGCTGTGGAGCGATGGGAGCATCTCGCCGGAGGGTGGCCGGAGACGAAGGGGGTGACGATGGTCAGGGTCGGTCGAGGGCTTAATTGAATAAATTGAAAGCGGGGAAAGAAAGAGGAGAAGAAGGGGAGTAGCTCTAGCTTACTTGCAGGGACGAAGGGGGAGGAACAGGGCGACAGTCGTATCGACTGTCGCCGGAGAAGACGATGCTCAGGGAAAGGGGCAGCGGCGAGCAGAGAGCCGGAGAGGCGCCAGCTGGGTGCGGCGTGGCGCGGGAAGAGCAGGGGAGGAGGTCTCTGCTGCTGGTATTGCGGCAGAACGGAGAGGTGGAGGGGGAGGAAACCGCCGGAGCTGGTGAGCGTCTGCCGGAGGGAGAAGAGAGGAAAGTTGAGGATTTTCTCCGTCAGATCCAGGCTGCTCCGGTTGGTGGAGCAACGGGGGGTATTTATAGGGATCAAACAGGGAGGAAGGCGGAGGGAGACGACGTGTCTCCCTCGCCGGAGGATGGCCGGAAACAAGAACCCATACCGTCCGTGCGTTCGCACGGCCGGTATGGTGGGTTACAACGACCAGGGGGTGTCCCTGCGACGGCTGACGACGCAGGGCACCCCCGGTTTACTTGCCAGGTCCCCCACCTCACCCTGCGCGGCGCCATGCTCCGCGCAAGGTCGCCGGAGCATGGTGCTGGCAGGTTTTGCAGGGGGGACCTGATCGCAAAGAACGAAGGAGAGTTAGGGGCCAAAATGCGAGGGTTCAAAAGTTGAGGGCCAAAGAGTAAATATATGAGGACCAAAGTGTAAAGTCGGTCAAGGAGGTTTCTTCTTAGGCTCAAGTTTTTATACATGACTAATTAGAACCTAAGGAATCTGATGGTGAATTTCATTTCTATATTAAACCTTGTTTGATCAGTCAATTTACGCAAAAACCCAAATTAAGTTATTAATTGGGCATGGTTCTCAATGTAGGTCAAAATGGGTTCTGAAGGCCAAATTGAAGGTTCTAAACCCTAGAGATTATTTTTCTATGAATTTTAGAGGGTTTATTCTATTTTTACTTTGCCTCGAACCTTGTGAATTGAAGTGGGTTGTTTTAGGGTTACAGATTATCATTTAGTTTCTTGGAATTGCTGTAGCCCTTGCTAGATCATTTCATCCCACTCTTATTCTTATTAAGCTGCTTTGACCTATGTTTGGGCCCTGAATTACCCTGTATGCAGATTATACTGGTAAAATTGCATTTTTACCCCTTATGACTTGTTTTCTTCTCAAACTCAGGATTCTCTGAGTTAAGCCTTTCCTTGAGATATGTAGGAGCTTTTATCCTTTGTATTAGGTCAAAATGAACTAGTTATGGCTCATGATGAGGTTCTCATCAGTATTCATGGATGACCTCTCCATTTTCAGAGATGATTTTGAATCTTGTCTTGATAACCTCACCAAGATCCTGAAATGGTGTATTGAGGTAAACCTAGTACTATCCTGGGAGAAAAGCCATTTCATGGTGAGAGATGACACAGTACTAGGGAACAGGAACTCCAAGAATGGACTCGGGGTCGATCGGGCTAAATCAGAGATTATCTCCCACTTACCGCCACCTAGCTCGGTCAAGCAAATTCGATCATTCTTGGGTCACATCGACTTCTATCAGAGATTTATATGCGATTTCTCAAAAATTGCGCGGCCTTTGATGGATCTCCTGGTTACTGATGTCCCATTTGAATTTGATACCTCGTGTCTTAGTGCCTTCGAGACTTTACAAAGTGTTGTTTCCGACTACCTGATTCTCCAACCACCCGACTGGTCGCTTGATTTTGAAATGATGTGCGACGCTTCTGATTTTGTCGTCGGCACTGTTTTAGGCCAGCGTCGGGAGAAACAACCCTTCGTCAAATACTATGCTAGCAAGATGCTAAATGAGGCTCATCGCAATTATACTATCATCGAAAAGGAACTACTAGCGATAGTATTCGGGTTGGAGAAATTCAGATCATATTTATTAAGGTCCAAGGTCACCATTTTCACTGACCACTCCACCCTTTGGCATTTGTTGGCAAAGAAGGATGCCAAACCACGACTCATTAGATGGATCCTTCTATTGCAGGAATTTGATATCGAAATCCGTGACAAAGTCGAAAAATAAAATGTTGTGGCGGATCACCTATCCAGATTGGACCCAGATTACATTCCTCATTCCCTGCCTATCCATGAACAATTTCCGGATGAATCTCTTTTGGCTGTTCATTCTATTGAGTTCCCCTGGTATGTGGATTTCACGAACAACCTTGCTGCAGGCAAAATTCCCACGAACCTATCCAAGGACCAGAAACTCAAATTCATTGCAGAGGCCAAATACTACCTCTGCGATGACCCACTGCTCTTCCGCATTAAAGCAGACCAGCTTATCCGAAGATGCATCCTAGATTCTGAGATCCCTAGTGTGTTATCTTTCTGCCACAATGATGCGTGTGGTGGCCATTTCTCGGGACGGAAAACTACTGCAAAAATTTTGCAGTCGAGATTTTTTTGGCCAACCATCTTTAGAGATACACACGAATACGCCCAACACTGCAAACGATGCCAGTCAGTCAGTTCTATGACCAGGAGAGACAGGATGCCACTCTAACCCATCATGATCGTAGAAGTGTTCGACGTCTGGGGCATCAATTTTATGGGCCCTTTTCCGAACTCTCATGGCTTCGAGTACATATTGCTAGCTGTTGATTATGTCTCGAAGTGGGTCGAGGCCATCCCAGCGAGACGGACTGACCACAAGACTGTCATTTCTTTCGTACAGCAGAATATTTTCACGAGATTCGGAATACCCCACTCTCTGATTAGTGACGGGGTTAGCCACTTCATTCACGCTCATTTCAGGTCGTTATTAAAGAAATACGGGGTACATCACAGCATTGCCACACCGTATCAACCGCAGACCAATGGGCAGGCTGAAGTGTATAACCATCAGATCAAGCTGATTCTCCAGAAGACGGTTAGACCAGACAGGATGGACTGGTCCGACAAATTAACCGACGCACTCTGGGCATATCGGACCGCATACAAGGCCCCACTCGAAATGTCACCATATCGCATGGTATATGGCAAGGCCTGTCACCTTCCTATAGAGCTGGAACACCGTGCCTTTTGGGCGGTGTGAAAATGCAACCTTGACCTCGATGTAGGAGGTCGAGAACGGAAACTCTAGCTCAACGAATTAGAAGAGATCTAGCAGGAGGCCTATGAGAATGCATTAATATACAAGGACAAGACCAAGGCCTTTCATGACAGCCACATCCGGAGGAAAGTATTCACACCCAACTAGCGAGTCTGGTTGTTTGATTCATGGATGAAACTGTTCGCGGAGAAGCTCAAGTCCAAATGGATTGGCCCGTATGTTGCGATGCAGCCATATCCTAATAGGGCAATCTGGATCAAGGACCTAAAATCTAGGCATATATTCACGGTAAATGGCCAGCGCCTCAAGCCATTTTTGGCCCAGGAACCTCCTCCACCTAACGAGACTATTCATATTAGTGAGGACGTGTGATTGAGTGCTCGCCCAGCTAGAGGCGTTAAACTTAGCACATATAGATAGTATATATCCCACATTCCACCATCATTCATTTACAACCATTTTTATACATAGCATATTTTTGTTTTAGCATATTTCCCTTTTGTATATTGCATATTAACAAGTTGGCTGGTGCTGAATATAACTTCAGGAGCAATTCCAGGTGATTTCTACCCATTCTCTCCCTGCAGTGTTTATTTTCTTTTATATTCTTGCATGAGGACATGCAAGAACTTAGGCATGAGGGGGTAGATACAGCAGAAACTGAAAAATTTTTTTTGCCAACACTTAGGAAAACCTCAGAGCTGCATGTAAAACATACTTTTTGACCTTAAATAAAAGAACAACCGACTCCACCTCCAATGCTCGTATTGGAGCTAGAAATCATTCGCAACAGCCACTTCCGACTCACCCGCTCACCTTTTCTTCTAAATTTAGGGTCAAGCTAATTGTAACCCGATACGGGAAATTCACAAAGTACAAATTATATGAGGTTACATGTTTATAGCATATATACATATTGCATTCATCAATAAGATTATTTTATTAAGAGAATACATTAAGGACTTTATCCTCTAGTTGATTCCTATAATCTGGAATCCAGTACAACTTTTCACACACACGTAGAATTTGCAATGGATTCACGTTGAAGGCTGATAAACGTCTTCAGTCTGCCGAGAAGCAGTGCTTCTTTTCCTAAACCCCTGGACAGTGTTTTTGGAGTCAGGTTGATGTTCTTCCAAAAATCCACCAAATAGTGTGAGAAGAGTAGAGTGTACCGGTGCTCTAAGATTAGTGCAAGGAATCAGGAATCCTAGATAATTAGGTGATGATACTCAGTGACTAGGCATAGTTTCCGCTCTCTGTTCCTGCGTATACATTTATGTGCGAAATACTGAAAGCCACCAAACAAGGCAAATACGCGGAGAGCGAGTTTTCATAAAACTAGTGCTAAGGTGGATGGTTACGACCATTCTCTACGGAATCCTCAGCTGAAGGAGGGTATTGATGCCAAGGTTAGAAATAATTGTCCTATCCGTCTCTCTCGGTGCCGTGAGTAGGCACTTCCACCAAATAAGCCACCCAATGTCTCTTGAGTACCACCAATCCCTAATAATGCCTCCTCAATAAAGTTCATGAATGTGTGTGAGTTGTGTTATGTTGAAAAAAAAAATGATGAAACAAAAGAGAAAATTTGAAAAAAAATTAGAAAAAGAAGAAAAAGCAAAGAAAACAATGAATATTTAGTATTTATTTCATTGAGGCAATACCACCAAATAAAATTGAGATCCACCAAATATGGCCTTAACCTATCTTTCTTGTGTTTCTGACCACCCGAATACTGGTTGAGGAATTCCGACTTAGTGTTAAGGTTATGAGAACTTAATTAAAGTGTTAATGCCTAGTGAGACCACCAAATACAGGTCATATACGTGAATCTGGTGAAGTTGTGAGCTCTACGAAAGAAAAGAAAAGGAAAAGAAAAAGAGTAAGAGAGAATAGATACAAAGGAATCAAAAGAGAGCACAGTTTTTCTCGTCTTTCTCTGAGTTGAGTCACTTAGTAATCCGGGAATCTAGATTCTATAGTACTAGTATCTATGTAGCACCAAGTGAGGATGAGCCACCAAATATATAATCCTTTCCCTCAGAGATTCTCTACCTGAGCCTAAAGCCGGGGTGAAATTCATAGAATATCTTGAATACCCCGAGGGAAGAAGTCCGCCTATCCCGCTAGAATTTTTACTAGGGGTCAAGAACAGGCTTTAGAGGTGTATTGGTTTTTACTCGAATCTGTTGCAAAAGCTACATAGCCGCACTTTCACGATTGTCTGGATTTCTAGAGCATAGGATGAAAACAAAAAGGAGAAAAACCTCTACGCATACACTTGATAAAATGATCAGTCCCTTAGGGACCCTTTCTGTAAATAAATTAGTCTTGCATTTGCTAGAGACTAGCAAGATTTAGGCATGGGGGTATGATTGCGCAGCAATCATAGGTCTTAATTAACCTAGATTAGGCTAAAACTTAGCATAAGTTAGGGAAATTCATGCACACATAAGCATTATCTACATCTTTACTGCTTTACTTTAGCTATGCATAAAATAATGTTATAATGTGCTAATTAAGTGCATTATGTCGATTGTAGGCAATAAGTAGATCTAGAGCTGGATCTGAAGCTGGATTAGGAATAATGGGTGTTGCAGCAGAGCTGAAGTAGAAGACTTCGATTAGATGTAGGAATAATGATGTAAGGGAGTTAAGGTATGCTATTTTAAAAAGTAGGAATAAAGCAGTACAATGTGAAGAGCTTAGGTCCATCCTAACCCTAGGAGAGGCTAAAGACCTCCCCAAGCCTTAGCCACCCTTAGATTAGGTCACCGTACTTTAGAAAACCCTAAAATCCTAGTTCCAACCCTTATCTGGACATACAGATAAGTTATAGGACGTCCAAGACCCTTGGCCATCTCCCGCACACCTCAAACCCACTTCTGCAGTGTTATTGGACGTCCAAACACTTTGTCAGACGTCCAATTTCTGCAGAATACCCAAAACAGAACCCAAAATCCCTCCTGACTCTTATGGACGTCCAGAAAACAAGTATGGACTTCTAATTTTTTAGTATAAGACGTCTGACACTATTATTAGACATCTGATACTACTCTCCAATTCTTGTTTTGAGATTCAAGCCTTGATCTTGGATCTCTAGGTCCCTAAACCCAATTCCAACCCCATAGGAACCTAAATTAAGGTGCCTTAACCCTAGCACATCACCTCTAGACCTCCCTAAGGACCTAATTAGGTCCTCACTAAACCTAATTGGCTTAGATCTTAGTCAATTCCATCATCCTATTCAATTAGACTCATTGAGTCCAATTGAGCCCTAATCTCAGCACACACTATCCAGTTGGGCTCAGTGAGAGTCCAATTGACCTAGACCTAAATTAATTGAGTTGTTTTACTCTCAATTAAGTTTCCACACACCCAATTAAACTTGTATTAAGTTCAATTTCACTTTACCTTAGTGAATTAGGGTTTATAACCCTAATTTGAGACATACCTTGACCTAAACCCACTAGAACCTAACCTAATCAACCTAGCCACCTAAGTTTCTACCCACACACACCATCCACACGAAAATACCTAGCCTAGAGTTCTCTAGAACTCTCTACCATGTGTGGTTGCCTTGGTTGCCAAAATTAGCAACCAAGAGCCATTCAATTTTTAGATCCACATTTGGTGGATCTAAAAACCACCATCCATCCTCTCTCTCTCACTCTCCCACGAGCTCCCACCATAGGCCTCCCTAGAGAATTCCATAATTCTCTAGAGAGCTTCCCTTAGGTCTATAAAAAGACCTAAGGGGTGGCCAAATGCACCCATTCACTTCCTTGGCAAATTCACTCCATTGGTGTCATTCATGCCCACTTCCACTTAGCTAGCCACTCCACCTCCACGAGCTCACTACCACCACCATGGAGGACATCATGCCGGGATGCTGGATCAACCCTACCTCTCTCCAAGGGTCCGCCTAAGCTACATTGGCCGCCCCTCATTCTTCTCCCGACCTCTCCAAGGCCATCGCGGACCACCCCTGAATGCCCTTTATTTTGTTAGATTTAGTTTATGCTCTCCATAATTTTTACTACTTTTATTACTACTTAGTAGCATAGTCTTAACTTCTCCCCCAATGATGCATGCAAAATCCCCCCACTGATTCTTGTATGCAGTCGTTTTCTGGTAGCTAGGTTTAAATTTCAAGCATTTATGGACAAGCTTTCCTCTAAAGTTCTTGTTGCAAACAACTCTCCCATTGAATGAATGAAAAATGCTTTTATATATATCTCCATATTGTGAAATCACCATGAGCTTATTGATTGCTATTATATTTGCGTGGTTCATGTTGCCTGTTTCTAACTCCTAATATTCTTGCAACTAAGCATGTCATACCTAAATACGTAATAATCACGAACTGGCATGCGTTTCTAAACAAAGTAGAGCAATTAGAAGATCGATTTCAGAAGTAAACAAATGCCTCCCAGAGACGAACGACCGAGACTCAAAGTTTCGTTATCTTTAAAAATCATTTTTTGACGAACGTTTTTGCGCAACTATACTACAATTCCGACGACTTTCAAATGCGTGAAAACAGATTCTGTCAAGAAGATCAAACTTTCAAAGAAGAGTATGATTCTGAGCCTCTATTTGATGAATATCCCTTTCCAACATCCTCAGAGAATCAGATCGATTTTTTAGAAGTCATGCCAATTTACGATACAGAAACTGAGGAGTTGGACGAGTGGAGTGTTGATTGTGTCTTTCCTACCAACTTAAAACTTGAGCCTAGAACAAATAAGAACACCTTTTTAAACTCAGAATTGACATCTAGGCTAGACCCCAATAAGGCCGCTGCATCCACATCAGATGATTTATTCTATGGTGGAACCTTTGATCTCGAATCTCATTCAGAACTTGATTTTCGCAATATCTCCGACGATTTCGAATCTTACCATGATTTCGAAGAAACTTTGCTTCCTGTATTCAACAAACCAATCTACGAACTCAGCTCACATGATTCATTGTCCGACTCTGAGGTCCTGGTTCCCGAGATCATTGATCTAAGTTCAAGTTCCAGTGACATGGAATAATTTCTTTTCGATCCTGAGGAATCAAAATCGAAAAATGCTAAGAGTGATTGCAACCCAGAGTTCAAATTTTTTCTCGACTCAGATTTCCATTATCCTATCGACACTCCTCAGGCATTCACTTTTGATTTTTAAAGCTACTATGAGGACTCTCTACATGAAACCACCTGTAACTTCTTTCTAGAAGAGCCCTCATACACAATTCTCATTGAAGCCACCTCTTCCACACATACAAAACCGATCGAAACCCATTTTCAACCCTGATCCACAATCGGACTCAATTTCTATTCAGATTCCCCTCTTATTGAGTCGATTATAGATGATTCAACTCCACACATATACTGGGTATCAGGCATCGATCAGACTAATCAACATGATCCATCATTCTCTGATCACCCCTGTAGGGTTTCCACATTATTCACTGATCATTTCACGGATCCCTACTCTAACCAGGCTGATTCGACTAAGCCAAAACCTGAGTTTACACTTCCATATCCATCTGAGCTCCACTGCATATGGTGGGTTCCACATCGGTTGTTCTACATTCATCAATCCACCAAATTAATAGGGTTTGGGCTGCATCATTAGCCTGTTGGTCTTAACAAGCACCTGGTTGGACCAACCAGGCTCTTAATCAGGGGGCTTATTTTGCAAAATTTCACTGATTTGACCACTCCCCCTCCTTCCCATTTTCCGCTCGGCTGAAGGCATTGAATTTAGCACTTAACGGGAGGCATCCCGTCATTCCAAAAAATCCAAGATCCATCTGATTATCCATCTGTACTCCACGTCTATTACACCTTGAGTTCAACCTTAGATCAACCGATCCCACCTCTGGTACACGTACCAGAGCTTGAAATCGTCCGCATCAGTCACTTCCCAACCCATTCGCCCACACGATTTATCCTGTTCTAAGTCCCTGAACCCAACACTATTTCACACCCTCCGTTTACAATGAGGTCATTGCAACACTTAGGCATGGGGGGGTGGTAAAGTGCATACATACAGACCCAAGAAAAGTCAGAAGGATTCCCACAAAAAAATTCACATATGTCAAAAATACCAAAAAAATAGAAAATTATAAAAAAAAACAAAAAAATGAGGAGGGAGGAAATTTTGTAAGCCATATAAATCATGAGGAGGAAAAAGAGAAAAATGACAAAAAGGAGCACAAAATGAAAAAGAAAAAAAAGAGAGTCATTAATAAGAGATTAAGGGATTAACCGAAGTTCTAGACCTTATCAAGGAAAAGATGAAAAGAATAGAGTGCTAATGAGATACAAAAAGAGATTAGTAGGAACGATGATCTTAGGCCTTTTGTGCTAGACACTTAGGCTTAAAAATTCAAGTATCCTCTAAGATCTGGATAATCCTCAAGAGGTTGGGGAAAATGCGAAGCTTAAGTATTAGGTCTAAGGCTTAGGGAGTATTCGACCTCGTTAACTAACCTTTGGTTTGCGGGACTCGATAACCTAAGCACCCCAATCCACACACAGTCTGGTTCAGTGCACCTAAACTATCAAAATCATGCAAAAGCATTTAAGTATTCTGAAAAAAAGTTGCCTAGATTAGGAGCAACCGATCAACATAAGTTGATTTGGATGAGTTCTCAGCACGAAGAGGCAGGAAATTCCCCTCGAAGATGCGTAACAACATATCGTCTCCTCAGTGCTTGTCTCCTAGGATATTTACATATCCTACAGGGGGCACATAAGTACTCTGCTGGTTCAGATACCATGGGCGGCATTATCATGAAATGTCGATTTCCAGGGTCTGGACTTGACCACGGAACACCATGGGTGGGATTATCTCAAAATCTCGAAAGCCAGGGTTCTGGGGGTTTCCATGGGTGGTGTTATCACGAAGCATCGATTGCCAAGGACCTTTAAGGATTGATGATGGGGACGAGGAATCTGATACAGACCGTGTTGAGAAGCCAATCCGAAGGTAGAAATAAAAAGAAAAGAGAGAGAAAACTCTCCAAACAAATAAGTCCTCTGTCTCTCTCTTACAAAAATGCACTACAAACTGAACCAAGGCTAAAATATTTCTCAAGCACTGGTGCTTTAACTGCGGAGTCCAACGAACCTTAGGATAGTTCCTGCGGGCCTTAAAAACCTTCGCGGAGGACCGAGGCTAAAGCTGGTCAGGTCTAGATCTTTGTTGGTACTTGAGTACCTTTAGGCCTACTGTCAGCATTCTAGCCTAATCAAAAGAAAAAGAAAAAGCACTTATCATAACTAATGAAAGAAACTCATGGTCTAGAATAGAAGTTAAAACCTTGAAATTTACTATGGGACTAGCAAAAGCTAGGCATGGGGTTATGATGAGAACATCATCATGAGCCCTAACTAGCCCATTTTGACCTAAGAAAGAGAATAAAAGCTCCTACATAACCTAGAGAAGGGCCTAATTCAAGGAAGTACTGTTCTGAGAAGAAAACATGAAACAAAGGTTAAAACTGCAATTTTACCATTGCAATACATCAACAGGATTTATTAGGGGCTAAACATAGGTCAAATGGTCTGAAGAAGATAAAAAGTGAGTTGGTTTAATGAGAAATGGGTTATTATGAGAGCTAGGAATTAAATGACATCTTGTAACCCTAAAATAGACTCACTCAATTCAACAAGGTTCTGGTCAGGATAAAAATCAAATAAACCCTCTAAAATTCATGGAAAAATATCCCCTATGTTTTATAACCTTCAAATTGGCCTTTGGAACCTATTTTGACGTAAGTAGGGGTCCTAGCTAAATATTTGAGCTAATTTGGGTTTTTGTGTAAAATGTCTGATCAAACATGGTAGAACCTAAAATCCAACTTTTCCATTGGATTCCTTAGGTCCAAATTAGGTTTATACCAAAATTTGGGCCTAAGGGAAGGTTACGCTGACCTACTTTGCAAAACAGTCCACCCAATTATATTTTGATCCCTAGCTTTTGAAATCTATTGCGCAGACCCCCCCATCTTCCTTGCCACTCTTGCAATTAGGTCCCTCTGCCGTTAAAGCGAAGGAGTCCTACTCCGACGAGGAATTGAAGGGGATTGCTCCCTGATTCTCAGAGATCTCTCAGATTTGGAAGGGAGATTCTCTGAGGAATTCCCTTCCATCTGAACACAATTTTAGGATCTGATTTGCACCAAATCTCTCGTGCGAACGTACGAGAGATGTGGGTATCTTCCACATTCCTTCTCTGGCGAGGACTCTTGCGCTTGGAAGCTTGTCTTCCAAGCACAAGAGCCCCTGCCAGTACCTATAAAAGAACCCTCATCTCTGGCCGCACATTTTCAACTTGGTTTGGCAGAAGAACCACCTCCAATTTTGTCCTTTCTCCTCCAGCTAGGTGTCCAGCAGGCTCCGGCCACTCGTCCTCCTCCTTCTCGTCGCTCTGCCACAATACTAGTGGCAGAGCCGTCTTCATCTCCTTTCTTCGCGTTGCGCCATACCCACTCACGCACCTCTAGCCCTGTCATTGTCGCCGTTCTCCCTCCACTGGACTCATCTTCTCCGGCGGCGGCAGGTACAGCAAGCCTCCCTTCTATCCCCCTTCGTCCACTTAATTAGGTTAGAACTCTTCCTCTCCCTCTACTCTTCATTTCCGCTCTCTTCATTTTCACTTTCAACCCCTCAACACCACAGACCACCTCCATCTTCTCCACCTCCAACCGACCACCAACGAGGTGTCTCCGTCACCTCCATCCGCCTTGCCAGACTCCTCAAAACCTTTGCCATCATCCATTGAGCATCTTCCACCCCTTCACTGACCGCCATCACCTCCACACTCGCCCACCGAACACACCCATTACCATGGCCACAGAGCGACCTAGGCAAGCATGCCTAGGCCGCCCCGCAGCCAGCCACCCACCTAGGTGCCTTCGCCGTGCCACGGCGAAGCTACCTGCATGTTCTAATGGGGCTGCGAGGTCATCTTGTTGAGTTGCTGGTTCAACCCCCTTTCCGCCATTGAAGCACAAGCAATGAGCTCACAAGCTTTAACCCAAGTGCTGCACTCCAGGTGAACAAGCCCAGGTGACGCGAGTTGGTCTTGCGCACACACTCAGCCAGGCAATTGGCTGCGAGAGAGAGCACAACCATGGCAATTGCAGAAGTCCTTCTACAGGCGCGCGAAGAAGCGGGTGGGACTTTTAGTCCCACCTCGAAAACTCAGGAGCGTAGTGAGTCCCATATATTGAATTTGTGTTCTAAACATTTTGCCTCAAGACACGGGTGAGGTCCCCTCACTCTCGCTCACCTGCCTCGTCCGCGACTGGTGTCGGGCCTGAATAGGTTGTTAATATGATGATTTTATCGTTGAAGTGTGTATAGTGATTAACTTAATTCGGACCTAACCATCTCTCTACAAAAATTTTTAACCTGGCCTATTTGATTTTATCTTGGTCACTTTTAGGCCCAGGGTCGAACTCAGGGAAGTGGGGTTACAAGTTAAGTTTCTACGCCTTTCCTATAACGAGTCTCTTCCATTCGTTTATTATGTTTTTGGTGTTTTTCTTATTTAGATTTTTTTCTGTTAATCTTTGTCCTTGAGACACACCCTCAAAATTAAGTTCCTGGCTTTGAGCTAAAACAGGGTTCCAAAATGAGTCTTGCTATTAGGAAGACAGAGTACCTGCAAGTCAAGGATTATCTTTTCTCTTTTATATTTTTTTATCTTTTTATGGGCATGCAAGAGAAATAGAAATAAAGTACATATAGTATAGATATATATGTATATACTATATATGTATAAAGGGGTGGGGGTGGAGGCGGAGATGGAGTGTAACACGGTGTCGAGTCGGTCGTCGTCTAGAAAGATGCAACCAACAGGACGAAGTGCTGCGTGTAAGGTGTAGGATGGATGGTGGAAGATGAAAGCAAACACGCTTTTTGTTCGGGTGTATCGGGGAATATCAGCAACTGGTGCAGATATTCCCGCAATACCACGTATGGTAAGTAATGTGAAAATATATATATATGTATGTAAATATATCTATGTATATATATATGTATATATATGTAGTTATATATGTATATATGTATATGTATATATATATATAGGTTTGTAAATATATATGTAAGTATATGTATAGATAGATAAATGTATACATCTATATATATATATGTATATATATATATATGATACTATATAGATGTATATATATAGTAATATATGTATATATAGATATATGTAGCTAGATATGTATATATAGTTATATATATATATAGATATATATATATAAGATATGTATACATAGTTATATAAGTACTAATATATGTACAGATATATGTAAGTATATATGTATATATATATATATAAGTATATGTATATATGTAAATATATATGTATATATATATATATATGTATAAGTATATAGATATATGTATATATATATAAATATACTAATACTACTATATATATAGATATAAGTATATATATATATATGTATATGTATATATGTATACATATAAATGTATATATATAAGTATATAGATATATATATGTATATATGTATGTATGTATACTAATACATAAGTATATAAGTACTACTATATGTATAAATATAAGTATATATATATATATGTATCTATGTATATAGGTATATAAATATATGTATATATATATATCAATATATATATGTATACGTATATATATATGTATATAATAGTGTATAGGTGTGTGTGTGTGTGTGTGTGGAAGTGTGAGTGTATGTGTGTGTGAGCGTCGGTGAAGAGAGTGAGAGTGTTATGAGAGAGAGAGAGAGAGAGCACGAGAGAGAGGGCACTGTTGTGAAGAAGTGGTGGGATAAGTCGTCTGCGAGCCCAGTGCGTCGTCTGATGGTTCAAGCTCGCGCGCAGGCATGCATGCATGCAGACAAGCGCTCGCTGGAGGGCGAGGGTGCAGAGAGAAGACGCAGTGCACCGTGCTACACGAAGGCTAGAGTAGGTGCTCGCAAGCACACGTGAGCGAAGAGAGCGGGTGAAGGCAGGCTGGCAGACGCACGGGAGGGTGCAGGCGACGCGAAGCGAGACGCGCGTGTGGGCGATCGACAGTAGCGGTACGCCGGGTGACCGGTAAAGTGAAACTCACCAGTCACCCCACTGTAGCCACAGTGTCACGCAGAAACACGTGAACAGTGGCTGCAGTGGTCGGGCAAGCCGCGCGACCAGGAGCTGCAGGTGGTGTGAGTGCGGCCGACTCGCAGCTGGCACACACGGGCTGGCACAAGAGGAAGAAGGTCTATGCCGGCCAGTTGCTTGCAGGCAGAAGGTCGCGACAGAGTGTGTGTAGAGGGCGTTGGCATGTGTAACGACCCGATTCCCGAGTCCCTACGAGACACGAGAACCGGACCGACTCGACTAATCCCAAGACCTAGTCGTCCAACAAGGAACCAAAAGAGCAGTAAAATAAACCACATTCAGCATGAATATAACTAACAGTAAGAAAATACAGCAGTAAGGAAAGATGCCACTACAGTATATACCACCACAACAGTAGAACAACATTTATAACATAATATGAACTGCAGGTAAAGAAAAGTACAGCGGTAACAAGAACTACTCACTACAGTGGAACAAAAAGAGGTACAAGAGAACAGTGGTAACTCTACTGGACCCTACTCGGCCCAGCGTCCTCTGCAGCCACTGACCCAGGCTGCTAAACACCTGGTCATGAAAGGTAACGAGTGTAACACGTCAGCAAAACGCTGAGTAGAGTGGCAGCTAAACTAAAGAACAGTAAAGTGTACAATAGCTGTTTTAATTTTCTTTCTTCCTTTATTTACGTCTTTCTATTGTTTCAAAATTTATCTATTTCTTAGATCCTTCACTTGATCTCGAATGTTCCTCGTGGGAACGATCTTGATTGCAATATTTTCCGAATAGTAGAAGTAGCACATGGTGCTCTCCTGGCCGGGAGAGTCCCCCGTGGTGATCCTACTCTCAGTCAACCACCCCAAGGTCACGGACAGGCGTAACGGTGACTACGGCACTCGCGATAAATGCACAGGTAGCTAACCCGCACTGGCACGCGGTCAGTCGTTTTCGTTAACGGGTGCGCCCAAAGCATAGCACGGAACCAGTACAGGGCAGAGCCCTCTCAGTAACAGGGGTTCAACCCCTCCACAGTAACCAAACAGGGGCCTTGCCCCTCCACAGTCCGCGCACCCTTGCCTGACTACCCTGGTTTGCCCTAGTGGGCCTAACAAGTCGGTGTAGGAGGCTAGCAGAACCTCGGGGCCCGTGGGGTAGCTAGTACCTCCCTACACTAGTATCTCTCCTCGGTACTACGTACACGAGGGCCAGCAAGTCGGTACAGAGTGGCCAGTCCTAACCCCGGGTCCCTGGGGCGGCTGGCTCCGCTCTACACTAAACAGGGGGACAGTCACTCTCCTTGGTACTCCGTACTCAAGGGCTAGCTCACTTCCCCAATTCTATTCCATTCACTTTCCAGGAGTTCTACTCCTAATTCCCTGTAGGGTTCCAGCTCTTTTAACTCAGCGCATTCTGGTTCACCTTTCCAGTTTCACGTTCATACATCCCATATTCTTAATCATGTTCATTTATTCATAACAGGCAGCTGTTTAAAGAAAAATTTACAAGCAGCTATTATTTCTTTTCCACATTTTCAAGATTGCAGTGTTCACATATTCCACTAGTTTTCCCATCCTAGGATTCATGTCATAACCTAGGATCTATCATACAATCTAGTTTTCCAGCCCTAGGATTTATGCAACACCCTAGGATCTATCATTCAATCTAGTTTCTCATCCTTAGGATTCATGCAATGTCCTAGGTTCTATTTATGGTTCCATAATTTAACAGATTATGCTAATAAACTTAAATGCCATTCTACCAGTTACAACAGGCTTACTGGGGGCATGGTCGGGAATCCCGTGTGCCTCCACAAACCCCGAGACTGCAACGGAACGAGATTCTTTCACAAGGATCAAACACAAGGAGTTTCTCAAAATAGTATATAGCTACTGTAGATGGGTAGAGGATTTAATTCCGAAAAGAACGCAACTCGAAACGCGGAAAACGGAACCCGAACGGGCCCTAAATGGGTCGAAAACGACGAAACAGTGCAAAATCAGACATCTGGAACTTATTCCAAACGTCTTAAAAATGGGGATCAGATGGTACCTTGTCCTGCGTGGTCTCTCAGACGTCCCGAAGCCTGCGGGGGCGTCTAGCCTAGTTCCCAGACGTCCGATGGTCACCCAGGACGTCTGGAAGTCGCTTCCGTCGTCTGGCACCACTGCCAGACGTCTGATTCACGTTGGATGCGAATCCAAACCTACGCGTACCCATTTCCTCTCTCTCTTAGTACGGTCAATCGAAGAAGCGGAAGAATACTGAAATAACTCACCTTTCAAACGTCTGGACAGTCCTCCAAACGTCCTCCACGCCGTCTGGTTGTACTCCCAGACGTTTGATTTTGGAGAAAATTCCAAAATCAGGGCATAACTCGTCCTCCGCTCGCGACGCTCGGCCGCGCCGCGACTCGTCCGCCTGCTACTCGAGCTGCAGCAGGCGTCCCGCGTCACCCCGCATCCGCTGTGCCCTCACCGGCCAGCTCCCGCTACCCCAGCAGGCTCGAGCCCTCACGGCCGACGCCTCCTCCCTCGCGCAACACCTCCTCCCGCACCCGCCGCGGCTATCGCTGCCGCCGCTCACTCGCACTCGCTCTCGCACACTGACTGGAAGGAGAAGAGGAAGGGGGCGGAGGTGACGGGAGTGAGGGGGAGGGCGTCGCCTTTTAAGGCCACGCGAGGAGGAGAGAGAGAGCGGGATAGAGTGCACAGGAGGGAGAGGGAAAAAGAGAGAGAGAGAGACGCTCGCAGGTCTGCGCACTCAGGCGTGCAGACGAAACACGCATGCCAAAAATAACCGAATCCCAGACGTCTGGAAGGGGTTCCAGACGTCTTAAAAACATCTGAAGCCGCGCGTTCGTAACAATATAACAAACTCAAAGGAAGTTTCGTCCCCGAAACTTGCGTTAACTAGGGTGCGGGAAAATGTCATAATAACCATAACAAACTCAAAGAGGACCGAAGCCGGTCTAAAAAGACGCACCCGCAAAGAGTTCCAGGTACCGCTCCCGCATTGCCACCTCAGGCTCCCAGGTAGCCTCCTCGTACCGCTGGCTCCTCCACAAAACCATTACCAGGGGCACTTTCTTTCGTCTCAAACTACGGACGGCTCGGTCTAGAATCTGCACTAGCCTTTCGGGGTAGGTCAAGTTGTCGTCCACCTCAACTCTCTCGTGACTCAGTACGTGACTGGGATCGGCTACGTACTTCCTGAGGTTGGACACGTGGAACACGTCGTGCACTCCAGAAAGCTACGGGGGGAGGGCAAGCCTGTAAGCAACGGGTCCAACTCGCTCCAGGACCTCAAAGGGCCCCACAAACCTTGGCACGAGCTTCCCTCTCACCCCAAATCGCTGCAGGCCCTATATGGGCGAAACACGAAGAAATACGTGATCCCCAACCTCGAACTGCACCTCTCTGCGTTTCCGATCCGCGTAGGTCTTCTGTCTGCTCCTGACAGTGCGGAGTCGCCTATGGATCTGCTCGACTACCTCCTGACTCTGCCGGATCAACCTGGGGCCAACCTCCCACTTGGTCCCCACCTCAACCCAACTCAACGGTGCAGTACACCTCCGTCCGTACAGAGCCTCGTAGGGAGCCATGCCGATGCTCGAGTGATAGCTGTTGTTGTATGCAAACTCCGCCAGGGGCAGGTGTTCCTCCCAAGAGCCCCTCCAGTCCAGTACACAGGCACGGAAAAGGTCCTCAAGTGTCTGTATCGTGCGCTCGGACTGTCCCTCCGTCTGGGGGTGGTAAGCTGTACTAAACCTCAACCGCGTCCCCAGGGTCTGCTGAAACTCAGCCCAAAACTGGGATGTAAAGCGGGTATCCCTGTCAGATACGATCGCCCACGGAACTCTGTGTAGTCGCACCACGTCGCGGATATACCTCTCTGCCAACTGTACTAGTCCCAAAGTGACTCGGATCGGCAGGAATCGTGCCGTCTTCGTCAGTCTATCCACAATTACCCAGACAGCGTCGTGCCCTCGCTGGGTAACAGGTAAGCCCACCACCAAGTCCATGGTGATGCTCTCCCACTTCCACTCTGGCACTGGAAGCCGCTGTAGCAGCCCTGCAGGCCTCTGATGCTCGGCCTTCACCTATTGGCACAGTAAGCACTGCTGGACGAATTCACCCACATCCCGCTTCATCCCCCTCCACCAAAACTCGCGTCTCAAGTCGTGGTACATCTTCGTGTTTCCGGGATGTATGGTGAATCTGGAACCGTGTGCCTCAGTCAGGAGCTCTCTCAACAGCTCCCCGTCTCTGGGAACGCATAACCGTCCCCTCAGGCGCAACACCTGGTCTGTGAAAGAGAAGTCCCCTGGGTCTCCTGACAGTACTCTGTCGCGTAAGGACTGCCAGTACGGATCGGCCATCTGTCCTGTGATGATGCGGTCTATCAGCTCTGGCCTGGTCTGTCGTGTCACCGTCACTGCCCCACAGTGCCCCCGTAACTCCAGGGGTCACCAACTGCCCACCTCCTCCAAAACGCTCCAACTCTGTAACTATAAACTGGCCAAGTGTGCGGACGCCTTACGGCTCAAGGCGTCAGCCACCACATTGGCCTTTCCCGGGTGGTAGGAGATGCTGCAGTCGTAGTCCTTCAGGAGCTCCAACCAACGTATCTGTCTCATGTTGAGCTCCTTCTGATCAAAAAGGTATCTGAGGCTCTTGTGATCTGTGAAAATCTCGAAGGTCTCACCGTACAAGTAGTGCCTCTAGGTCTTCAGCGCGAAGACGACAGCTGCCAACTCCAGGTCGTGTGTAGGGTAGGTATGCTCATGGGGCTTCAGTTGCCGCGAAGCGTAAGCGACGACGTGACCCCTCTACATGAGCACACCTCCTAACCCCTGCACGGAGGCATCCGTGTACATAACGAACCCGCCACTACTGTCAGGGATGGTGAGCACGGGAACTGAGGTCAACCTCTCCTTCAGCTCCTGCAAACACTCCTCACAGGCGTCTGTCCAAGTGAAGGGCACGTCCTTCCGGTTCAACTGTGTCATAGGACGCGCGATCTATGAAAACCCTCTGATAAATCGTCTGTAGTAGCCTGCCAATCCCAGGAAACTGCGAATCTCAGTGATCGAACACGGTCTCTCCCACCTGAGCACTGCCTCGACCTTGGCTGGGTCCACCGCCAAGCCATCTCCAGAGATCACATGACCTAAGAAGGTCACCTCCCTCAACCAGAACTCGCACTTGCTGTATTTGGCGTACAGCCTACGTCATCTCAGAGTGTCCAGAACCATCCGCAAGTGCTGCCCATGCTGCGTCTGATCTCTAGAATAGATGAGTACATCATCTATGAAAACCACCACGAACTAGTCCAAGTACGGTCTAAACACCCGGTTCATCAGATCCATAAAAGCAGCGGGGGCATTGGTCAGCCCAAACGGCATGACCAAAAGCTCGTAGTGTCCGTACCGGGTGCTGAAAGCTGTCTTGGAGACGTCGGTCTCCCTGATCCTCAACTGGTGGTATCCCGACCTCAAGTCGATCTTGGAGAACACCGTGGCACCCCGCAATTGGTCAAACAAGTCGCCGATCCTCGGCAGTGGATATCTATTCTTGATGGTGACCCTATTCAGCTGTCGGTAGTCCACACAAAGGCGTAGGGTACCATCCTTCTTTTTCACAAACAGTACCGGGGCTCCCCAGGGAGACGCACTGGGTCTCACGAAACCCTTCTCCAAGAGGTCCTGTAACTAAGACTTAAGCTCTCTAGCTCAAGCGGTGCCATCCTGTATGGCGCGGTGGAGATGGGACTGGTCCCTGGTACTAGCGAGATCTCAAACTCGATCTCGCGCTCGGGCGGTAGTCCTGGTAACTCGTCTGGAAACACGTCAGGGTACTCTCTGACCACTGGGATGCTCTGGAAGTCTGCCACAGGGCTAGGCTCTACCACCACACAAGCTAGGAAGCCCTCACACCCCTGGCTCAAAAGTCTCGCCGCCCGAAGTGCCGAAATGCACCTGAAGCCTCCGTCCACTGGCTGTCCGTGAAACTCGAAAGAAGGCAACTCCGGCATGTAGAAGACAATCTTCCTCTCGAAATAGTCTACCAAGGCGTGGTAAGCGGACAGCCAGTCCATCCCCAGAATCACTCCAAAGTCCTCCATCTGTATCATAATCAGGTCAGCTAGCAGGCAATGTCCCCCGACGCTGACCTCGTAATCCGTGTACACCTCCTCAGCTACAAACAACTAACCAATCGAACCTCTGATTACGAATGGATTCTCTAACAGCATATAATACTGGCCTAAACTAACTGCGAAACTGGCTGCGACAAACAAGTGCGTAGCGCCGGAATCGAAAAGTGTGTAAACGAGTCTGCCGGAAACTGAAACCATACCTGCCACTACCGAGCCCGAAGCTCTGGCATCCCTGTGTGTCAGGGCTTTGATACGCCCCTCAGCTCTAGGTGCGGACGAAGCAGCCACACTCCGCGTCGGACGGGCAAGTGCTGGCCGGTACCCTCCTCGTGACTGCTGTCCTCCTCCTCGCGCCTAGTAACCGCGACCTCCTGCGTGCCCTCCAGTGCTCTGCGCGGGAAGTATCTGCTGACCTCCTGCCCTAGATGGGCAGTCCCTCCTGATGTGGCCCGGCTGGCCACACTGGTAACAGAGGGGAACTCGACTCCCGCCCTCAGTGGGTCCCTGTTATAGGTTGGGCGGGGGTCCGATGCTGGCGACTGGCCCCTATCGAGGGCCCCCAAAGGCCATTGATGGCCCTATAAAACGTGACGACTCTCCTGCGGATGCCACGTGTCTCCTCTCTTGCCGACCCTGTGAAAAGTCTGGCTGAAAGGGCCTCTTCCACCCACCGTCAGTGTCTCGCGCGGACGGGTTGGTCTCCTCGTAAGTCATGGCTACCTCCACCACCCAAAAAAATGTAGGCAACTTTATGGGTTTGACATACCCCCGAATCGTAGGCCGGAGCCCCTCGGTGAACCTCCAAAGGCGCTCCTCCTCAATAGCTACCACTGTCGCTGCAAAGAGGGACAGCTCCAGGAAACGCATGTGGTACGTGCTCACTGTCATCGTCCCTTGGCGGAGAGTGTGGAACTCCCGCCTCCTCTGGTCCTGCCACGTCTGGGGAAAGTACTGCTCGCAGAAGAGGGCGACGAACCGATCCCAGGTCAGCTCGTCCCTCTCCTGTCCCCGGACCGCCCTCCACCACCTGCGTGCCGCACTCTCCAGCTGGTACGTGGCAAAGGCCACGCGGCACTCCACCAGGGGGCGAAGGGTGTCGAAAATCTTCTCCAGCTGCTCGAGCCAGTCCTCTGCCTCGGTCGGGTCCTCATCCCCCTTGAAGGAGGGGGGCTTCAGCTTCCGGAACTGCCCAAAGAGCTCGGAGTGGTGCTGCAGTGGGGATGCTGGTCCACCCCCAGGCAACGGTGCCTCGTGCACAGAAGTATCGGAGGAAGGTGGGGGATGCGGCGGCCCATCCCCTCCCCCATGTCCAGCGCCGCGTCCGTCGAGTGGTCCCACAGAGGACTCCCCCTCTGCAGCCCCAGGGTGAGGCGCTCGGGGCGGTGGGTGGAGCTCCTCTCGTACAATGTCTCGTATCAGCCGGGCGAGGTCCTGGGCCTGGACGCCCGGGAGTAGTGGCTGGTCCACTGGGGCGTCGGCAACGGCACGCCCACCTCGCCGACCTCGTCCTCAGTCGCGCCCGCGGCCCGACTCACTGGTCCCACGACGAGGCATCTCCTGCAAGGAGATGCGAAACAAAATAGAACACGTCACTACGGAATGATACCTAACGGAAACATCTAATAACTCATGTCAAAAGATATGTTGTGGTGGCTACTCTAGTTATAGACATGTGAATTGGTTATTTTCCAGTCAGTTGATTCACTTCTCGGGATGACCTTGCTCTGATACCATCATGTAACGACCCGATTCCCGAGTCCCTACGAGACACGAGAACCGGATCGACTCGACTAATCCCAAGACCTAGTCGTCCAACGAGGAAGTAACCAAAAGAGCAGTAAAATAAACCACATTCAGCAAGAATATAACTAACAGTAAGAAAATACAGCAGTAAGGAAAGAAGCCACTATAGTATATACCACCACAACAGTAAAACAACATTTATAACATAATATGAACTGCAGGTAAAGAAAAGTACAGCGGTAACAAGAACTACTCACTACAGTGGAACAAAAAGAGGCACAAGAGAACACTGGTAACTCTACTGGACCCTACTCGGCCCAGCGTCCTCTGCAGCCGCTGACCCTGGCTGCTCAACACCTGGTCCTGAAAGGTAACGAGTGTAACACGTCAGCAAAACGCTGAGTAGAGTGGCAGCTAAACTAAAGAAACAGTAAAGTGTACAGTAGCTGTTTTAATTTTCTTTCTTCCTTTATTTACGTCTTTCTATTGTTTCAAAATTTATCTATTTCTCATATCCTTCACTTGATCTCGAATGTTCCTCGTGGGAACGATCTTGATTGCAGTCTTTTCCGAACAATAGAAGTAGCACGTGGTGCTCTCCTGGCCGGGAGAGTCCCCCGTGGTGATCCTACTCTCAGTCAACCACCCCAAGGTCACGGACAGGCATAACGGTGACTACGGCACGCGCGATAAACGCACAGGTAGCTAACCCGTACTGGCACGCGGTCAGTCGTTTCCGTTAATGGGTGCGCCCAAAGCACAGCACGGAGCCAGTACAGGGCAGAGCCCTCTCAGTAACAGGGGTCCAACCCCTCCACAATAACCAAACAGGGGCCTTGCCCCTCCACAGTCCGCGCACCCTCGCCTGACTACCCTGGTTTGCCCTAGTGGGCCTAACAAGTCGATGTAGGAGGCTAGCAGAACCCCAGGGCCCGTGGGGTAGCTAGTACCTCCCTACACTAGTAGCTCTCCTCGGTACTACATACACGAGGGCCAACAAGTCGGTACAGAGTGGCCAATCCTAACCCCGGGTCCCTGGGGCGGCTAGCTCCACTCTGCACTAAACAGGAGGACAGTCGCTCTCCTTGGTACTCCGTACTAGAGGGCTAGCTCACTTCCCCAATTCTATTCCATTCACTTTCCAGGAGTTCTACTCCTAAGTCCCCGTAGGGTTCCAGCTCTTTTAACTCAGCGCATTCCGGTTTCACCTTTCCAGTTTCACGTTCATACATCCCATATTCTTAATCATGTTCATTTATTCATAACAGGCAGCTATTATTTCTTTTCCACATTTTCAAGACTGCAGTGTTCACATATTCACTAGTTTTCCCATCCTAGGATTCATGTCATACCCTAGGATCTATCATGCAATCTAGTTTTCCAGCCCTAGGATTTATGCAACACCCTAGGATCTATCATTCAATCTAGTTTCTCATCCCTAGGATTCATGCAATGTCCTAGGTTCTATTTATGGTTTCATAATTTAACAGATTATGCTAATAAACTTAAATGCCACTCTACCGGTTACAACAGGCGTACTGGGGGCGTGGTCGGGAATCCCGCGTGCCTCCGCAAACCCCGAGACTGCAACGGAACGGGGTCCTATCACAAGGATCAAACACAAGGAGTTTCTCAAAACAGTATATAGCTACTGTAGACGGGTAGAGGATTTAATTTCGGAAAGAACGCAACTCGAAACGCGGAAAACGGAACCCGAATGGGCCCTAAACGGGTCGAAAATGACGAAACAGTGCAAAATCAGACGTCTGGAACTTATTCCAGACGTCTTAAAAATGGGGATCAGATGGTACCTTGTCCTGCGTGGTCTCTCAGACGTCCCGAAGCCTGCGGGGGCATCTGGCCTAGTTCCCAGACGTCCGATGGTCACCCAGGACGTCTGGAAGTCGCTTCCGTCGTCTGGCACCACTGCCAGACGTCCGATTCGCGTTGGATGCAAATCCAAACCTGCGCGTACCAATTTCCTCTCTCTCTTAGTACGGTCAATCGAAGAAGCGGAAGAATACGGAAATAACTCACCTTTCAGACGTCTGGACAGTCCTCCAGACGTCCTCCACGCCGTCTGGTTGTACTCCCAGACGTTTGACTTTGGAGAAAATTCCAGAATCAGGGCACAACTTGCACTCCGCTCACGACGCTCGGCCGCGCCGCGACTCGTCCGCCTGCTGCTTGAGCTACCGCAGGCCTCCCGCGTCACCCCGCGTCCGCTGCGCCCCCGCCTGCCGGCTCCCGCTGCTCCGGTAGGCTCGAGCCCTCACGGCCGACGCCTCCTCCCTCGTGCAGCACCTCCTCCCGCACCCGCCGCGACTGTCGCCGCCGCCGCTCAATCGCGCTCGCTCTCGCGCACCGACTGGAAGGAGAAGAGGAAGGGGGCGGAGGTGACGGGAGTGAGGGGGAGGGCATGGCCTTTTAAGGCCGCGCGAGGAGGAGAGAGAGAGCAGGACAGAGTGCGCAGGAGGGAGAGCGAAAAAGAGAGAGAGACGCTCGCAGGTCTGCACGCTCAGGCGCGCAGACGAAACACGCGTGCCGAAAATAACCGAATCCCAGACGTCTGGAAGGGGTTCCAAATGTCTGGGACACCTCCCAGACGTCTTAAAAACGTCTGAAGCCACGCGTTCGTAACAGCGTGAGCGGGGGAGGGCGAGGGCGACGCTGGCGCTGCTGGGGTGCGCTGAGGTGCTTGGCCGGCCGCTGCAGTGACACGTGGTGGCCGGCTACGGGCAGAAGAGAGAGTGCGACAGAGCGAAGAAGCAGGAGGCGGAGAGGCCTGCAGGCGCACGCGGAGGCGAGGGTGTCCTGTAGGTTTGCGCGGAATGGCGTGGGGCGGCTGCTGTTGCGTGCTACTGCTGCATGCAGAGCTTAAGCTTCAAAGCTTGAAGCTACTGCTCCAATGGCTGGAATGGCATGGAAGGTGAAAACAGTGAAGAAGGCCACCACACCCACCGGCTCTTTGAAGAGCTGGGCAGTGGTGGTCTCACTGTGGTGGTGTGCACCACAGTGAGGGCTCCTGCTCGCTGGGTGTCTCCTCTGAAGAGGAGGGCCGACGTATGGAGGGAGAGGGAGGAGAGGACGGTGGCCTGGAAGTGCTACGTTTGGTTTTTGAAGTTGGACCGGGCTGGTTTTGAAGGTAGAAGCCGCCCCCTTATAAAGAAGGAAGAGGCATGCACAGCCATGCCCTGGTTGTGCATGGCTCTACATGGGGCTCAGTAGGGAGATCATGCGGCTGCAGGGCTGGCAGGGAGAGGGGGAGCAGGGCATGGTGCGAAGAAGAAGAGGGTGTTTCATACAGCCGTGGGAAGAAAAAGTCAAAAATCAAAAATCAAAAAGAAATAAACAATGAAGATGGAAATTTGTGAGGCAGCACTTGAGGAAAAAAGTAATCGCGAGGCCATTTTATTTCACTCTCCTCCCCTCTTAATTAAATGCATGCATGCATGTATTCTTACAAATGCAACTATGGAACCCTAATATGCACTGGTAATGCTAGGAAATAGCACAAGATGGCACAATTGCAGGTGTATTTTTGTGGTGCAATCATACCCCCATGCCTATCTTTTGCTAGTCCCTAGCAAAACATTTTTTTGTATTGTATTTAGAAATGATCTTTAAGCTGAAGATTTTCTCCTGAGACAACATTGGTGTGTTTATTGTTGGATATTGTGAGAACCAATTGTAAAAAAAAGGCTACCAGTACTTTAAGTCTGACATGACAAAGATCATCTCTCGGCTAACCAGGACTCTTGATATTTAAACCTTAAGTACGATTTCTAGGACCCAGGAGGTTTTTGCTGTACTCGAGAGCTCAAGAGGTTATGGCTTGTGCTTAGTGAAGGATTAAGACTGATCAGATGAACATTAAGACTCAAGCCCAGGGTTTCACGAACCTTTAAGTAAAGGTTGGTCCCAGTTTCAGCTCGTGTTTTCGGATTGACCCTTAAGAAGATGACGGAAAACTCAACTCCCATTTTCTGACATTTGTGGCTCACAGGCAAACAGGGTATTTGCGACTTGCCCTGAAGAACTTTAAGGTAGAGACTTTAAAGATATGTGCGAGATATACTGACTTATTTGCATCTTTTTTTTTTTTTTGAAACACGTGTCAGTATATCTCTTACAACATTATTTGGAGGAGCACACTTTTCTTTTTGGTGGGAGAGTTTCTTTTTGGTGGAAAGAGTCGCTCCTAAACACAAGACTAAAGCCTGGGATAAAAAGTCTACCTGCGCGCACAGGTAAGGACTCCACCTTCCCTAATGAACACTAGGGTTGGATCTTATGTTCACCTGGTGATGTAAACACATTTACACTACTTAAAATGTCTATATATGCATGTTCTTAAGCATAGGATTGCATTTCATAATATAAATATTGCATAACATGCATCATTTTGCATTTAGAGTAGTTTGAATAAAATGGAGGTTAATTGTCTCCTTTTATGTACTTGGACAGAGCAAACATTTTATCGGGGCCTCGGATCAAAGATCCAACCGTATGGATGTGATCAGGGCGACGATTGGAGTTCAACGACTCCAAGATCGCCCTAATCAGGCATCCGTAGCATCAGATAGAGATCGGGGAACCCTAGAAGATAAAGGGCCAGGATGGTGTAAATCCACACTTCAGATGACAAATCCGACCGCACGGATGAATTCGGATGGACGATCGCAGCCCAACGACACAAAAATCGAGTCAATCCGACATCCGTGGCACCATCTACAACTTCCAAAAGATGGACGGCCAAGATGGCGCCACGTGGCGCCATCTCAGCCGCCCAAACGGCCGCATGCATCTTGTGAAGACCGCGCACCCGTCTCCTCTCCGCCGTTGGATCTCGATCCAACGGCTGCGGTCGCTCGCGCTTAAAAGCGTCCGCGCGACCATTTCGTCCGCGTAGCGCAGCGGCGACGCAGCTGTGGGTGAAGCAGAGGTCGCTGGTTCGAGCCACGGTGAGGGGGTGGAAGGCGTGGCGAGCAGGCGCGGACGAGCGTCAGATGAAGATCCAACGGTTGCGCGCGCTCAATCAGGACGACGCGCGATTGGACGCCGGGCGTAACGCGCGACTGCACGCGGGCGGGCGCGCTACGCAGCGGGCGCGGACTCGATTTAAGCCGTCCGATCTCGCGATCGGACGGCTGAGACTTCGCGGACTTGCGTAGGCGTTATGTGCGCGGGCATCCAAGCGAGCGCGCGTGGGTGCGGCGGCGACGGCCACGTCGGGGCTTTAGTGACGGATTTATCCGTCACTAAAGACCCCTTATTTATTATTTTGAAGATGTAATGTCCATTTTGCCCCCACTCCTTGCAAATATAAAAGGAGACCCCCTCCATACGAAATTTTCATCCCTTCCTTCTCCTCTCTACCTCTCCAAAGCTCAAGAGAAGCTTGTCCCACACCCAGGATGCTTCTCGCGAGATAAAGTCCAAATTTTCGTCCCCCTTCGGAAGTGGATCCCGCGACGACGATGGCGTGCTGCTTCGTTCCCGTTCTTCTGCTTGGTCCTCCTTCGTCCCGCTTCGTTCTCCTTCGTCCAGGCGTCGTCCCGTCCGGCTCATCCTCCAAGCGACCGTCGAGGAGGATTCTCTCTCCCTACTCTTTTTACTGCTTTCTAATATAGATTTACTGCTTTCTAGAGTAATCGCTTTATGCTTTCTAGTTGTAACGAACGATCTCTTTTATGATAAATTCCTTGTTTATTCTACATCTCATTTTGATTTCCATGTGTAGTATTCTCTCTCTCTCTCTTACTCTCTCTCTCTCTTCTATTTTGTTGTAGATACTTAGATAGTTTAAATTGAATTTCTTCGTGACAAAATAAAAACGAAATGCGAAGTTTTTAAATCAAACGTTCGCCTCCCTGTGTTCGACCCAGAATTTTAATTTCGGTATAAATTTTATTTGTTGAACACAAATCCTTCGCTTTCGAACTACAACGACAGGTTTTCCAAAACTGAACACGTTAGCGTAGCTTCGTAATCGTTCAACATTTTGGCTCCGTTGCCGGGGAGGCAACGATCTTTGATTTCTCTTCGCGTTTTGTAACTTACAAATCATTTACCTCACTTTTCTCGTTTCTTATTGTAATTGCAGGTACTCTTTCGAGGCAGGCAAAAGCGGTAGATTGGAGTAAAGTGCTGTGGAAGGTTTTGTAAGTTATCCCCCACCTCCCACCCATTAGATTTCATTTCATAACATAATAATTCAAACATCAATCAACCTAGGTGTTCTTATAAACTCTAAGGACAGATTGTTTGTTGTTTGACATCCATACTCACTCCAACCCCCACATTAAAAAAAAAAAAAAAAATCTCACAGAGGTACACAACCTCATCTGATTTTCAAACTCAACCGGTAATCCAATCTTAGGAGCCGGTACACACATCCAAACACATAATTGAGTAGAAATCAGATTAGGTAATCATTTGTGTGCCTAATTAAGTGGTGCAACAGGCCAATTGTTTGAGTTGATTGGGCCGCACCACTTCAAATAAAATCAACTCATCAAGTAGCTGCCAATTAGGTTCAACTCTTAGGGATTTACCAGGCACTCCACATTCTTTTTAAACTTTAAAGGAAAACATCTTCACCTGTGCTTGTAAAACTTGGTGTGCCAACGAAACTTGATTGAAAACACCTAAAGTTGAATCCTAAAAGCTACTAAGCAAGATTTGAATCTTAAAATTCACCACATCAAAAACAATCTTTCTTGAAAATCACAGGTTGTGCACTCACACACAAATCAATCAATCATTAAGGGCACAACCCATTTAAAGGGCCCATCACATTCCAAAGCACATTCAAACCTAGCCCTAAATAAAATAAAGTAGATGTTGGCCTTAAGGATTGGACTCGCTCTTCAGAACCCAGAACGAGATTATTTTCGATTAGTCTGTTTCTACTGTTCAATCTGATGTCTAGCTAGGGGAGCAGAGTCAAACGATCGCAGCTGGGGGGTACACTAGGAACCGGAGGCGTAAGCCGAAGGAAGAACCTTCTCCCCAGTCCCTCCTTCTAACTGGTTGGATTGAACAGACGGAAGTAGATCAAATCGTTCCTTTATCTCAAGACGGGTTTTGAGAGTCTGTAGGTCTTTAGGCTAACATATTTAAGGACAGGTTTGATTGTTTGTATTGCAGGGCACCTTTCTTCCTCCCGTGTATCATGAATCCTTCCACATATTTCACGCATTACCGCTCTTTCCCTCCTGTTGTAAATTATCCTCAACATGACGATTATCCCAACTCGTATTGTAATCGACCATCAGTTAGTTGGGATAATTCGGATTGGGGATACAATTCCGGACCCCCGTGTTTAGGGTCTAACCCTGAACACTTTGATTCTCAATTCTATCCTTCTCAGAGTTGCATCGATTATAGATCGTCCTCCTTTCATGAACAACCTAATGCGATCTACAATCAAGAAGGATACACTGATCCTTACCCATCCTCTGATTTCACTGCCTTTAGGTCATCACCATCTTTTGAACAATCTGAAATGACCTATTATCAGGATGGGTATAACGAATCTCAATTCGTTAATTCCTCTACATTGATGTCAAACCCGCCCAACCCTGAACCAACTCATTTGGTTCAGGTTAATCAGGTTCAAGATAAGGTTCTGGCTAACTTGAGGAATATCATTCAATCTTTAGAAGTTCAGCCAATACCTTGCATTGAGAGATTGGAGCCCCTGATTGAAATGATTGATGATTTAAATAAGTCTTTGTTGGATTGGCTCCAGGATGTTAAGGATAAGAACCCAGGTGAGTTTCTACTTGGGAAATTAGCGAAATTGAGGATGAGATTTGTGGTTGCTTTGATTCAATCTTGGAATAATTCCCAGGATGAACTCTCTTCAGGAAAGCCAATGACAGAACCCGCTCAGGCACCTGTTGGGGGGGACACGTGTTACGAAGCTGACCAGATTGAATTAAAACAACCAATTAAGGATGATCTGATTTCTTCACCTGAAATCCCTGAGCCGGGTTACGAGGAAACGTATGTCTCCTTGGAACGCAAAGTGACAAATGATTTTGGGACATACATTGATACGGATCTTGATGGTGAAGATTCAAGTTGCGAAGTCTCACGCGAGTTTTCAGATCACGATTTTTGTGAGACGATTGGGCCTGAGGAATCTTATAGATCATTTGATAGCCCAATTACTGAGGAAACTGATCTTATTAGGGCACACATTACGGATCCAGAATCGCATTTTCTGGAAGAATCAATTCAATGCCCTGATTATCAGTTACACCCTGTTAAGCTTATTGATGATTCTAATTCTGAGATAATTAGACCCAAGTCAATTTTGATTCTGCCACATCATCTAGACTTGGAGATTTCAGACGGGGTGATGAATATACAAGAGGTCCTGGAATTTGATACACTTAATGAGGAGGATAGGAGCGGGGAAGTTCTGATTTAGGAAGTTAATTTTGGAGGAAATGGAAGATTGAGTCGAAGGGTTCCTTTTAAGCTGAAACCATCAAATCAGAACCCTTACGACATTTGTTTCGAGGATGTTCAACTCAAGCACACATTCAAAAATTATCCTTTTGAGCTTCAATTTTCTGTAACCCGACTTTTTGGTCTTGGGTTGCATCCTCAGAAATCGCAGGCCCGATCCCGCTTACATTCTAATTTTAGGTTTTAGGTAATTTTTATCCAGAACCTAAGATATTCTCGATTATGGGGTGTGAGTCTGCACCACAATCTGGTCCGCATTTGTGGACCTCTGCTGACAGGTCAGAGGATTCTTCTGTTCATTCTAATTCTGACCTGCACATGTGAATTCTTCATTTCTTTTCTTTGTATAGTGTGCCTAGCTGAAGGCACTAAACTCAGCACTTATACAGTTCTTTTTTGTTTTCATCTTGGAGCGGACCTGATATTCACGCAATTCAGGTGCTTTCTGCACTTTTCCACTCTGTTTTATGTCTTTTTAATACAATGAGGACATTGCATTAGATAGGCATGGGGGGTGGATATTCATCTCTGAATTCATTCGTCAGCTCCGTAGATTTGTTTATTTTCTTTTATAAAAAAAAAATAAATGAAAATTTCAGAATTAGGAAAGAGAATTTGGGTTTAAGAAAATTTTCAATCTTAGGAAATACTACATTAGGATCTGAACACAAAGACCCCTCAGGTCTTTGGACTTAATTAGCCTGTGTAACCACTAAAATGTGGATTTGTCTTTGAGTCCTCGCCATCTTAATTCTACTATAAGTGGAATAAATAAGTTTGGGTAATAAGTACACGACTTATCAACCCGCCCTCTGATTTGAGGGAATTTCGAGTCTTAAGCATCTACACACTTTCTTTGCACTGACTCGTTGTTCGGTGATTTTTACGGAAATTGGATAGCTAATGAACCTTCTAGGGTGATATGGCTGGCAAGTTATCGTGGGTAACAGCCCATAGGTAGGTTGTCCAGAGCCCAGTCACTGGACCTTTCTCTTTTTGCTGCATTTAGGTAAATCCTAGACCAGGGAAGCCACCTACTTAAAAAAAAAAAAAAAAAAAAAGAAAAAATCAAAAAGGAGAAAAGAACAAAAAGAAATAAGCCACACTTCACCGCACGAGTATGGCTAGCAAGTTGTCGGTGGTAACAGCTCATCGACCGGTTGTCCAGAACCCAGCTCAGAAAATGCACTAAAAATTCCCAAAACACTTAGGAAGGAGAGGAGAAGTAGAATAAACTGGGGAGATATACACTGGATTCACCCTTGTGTTGACCCCGTTAAAAAATAAAAGTAGGGAGAAAGCTACCGGTTGTAAAGATACACCTTTAGGCAGAATTCTTTTTGAGGTCACCTAGAGGCGTAGAAATCCGAAGTCCGTTCTAACTGCCGGTCAACGAGTCTATCACAATCACAATAAGATGCTTAAAACTTAGGGTTCTCATCAAATCTTGGGTGAGTTGAATGGCCGTAGAAAGCCACTCTTAAATCCTAAAAGTTGAAAATCCAAAAAAAAAAAAAAAAATAGAAAAGAGTAAAAAGAGAAAAAGAAATGTTTCTTTGAATAAGGCGAGGCTTGAGGCGGTCTGCATTTTGGCTGATACTCGGGCACTGTTGTGTCTTTGAAAGTTCAGTTCCTAAGTAGACAATTTCTTAATGATTGAAAATAACTCAGGTCCAAATAATCTAACTTAATTCTTTTATAAATAGCATATAGTTTTTGCTAGGGACTAGCAAAAGATAGGCATGGGGGTATGATGTAAACACATTTACACTACTTAAAATGTCTATATATGCATGTTCCTAAGCATAGGATTGCATTTCATAATATAAATATTGAATAACATGCATCATTTCGCATTTAGAGTAGTTTGAATAAAATGAAGGTTAATTGTCTCCTTTTATGTGCTTGGACAGGGTAAACATTTTATTGGGGCCTCAGATCAAAGATCCAACCGTATGGATGTGATCAGGGCGACGATTGGAGTTCAACGACTCCAAGATCGCCCTAATCAGGCATCCGTAGCATCAGATAGAGACCGGGAAACCCTAGAAGATCAAGGGCCAGGATGGTGTAAATCCACACTTCAGATGACAAATCCGACCGCACGGATGAATTCGGATGGACGATCGCAGCCCAACGACACAAAAATCGAGTCAATCCGACATCCGTGGCACCATCTACAACTTCCAGAAGATGGATGGCCAAGATGGCGCCACCTGGTGCCATCTCAGCCGCCCAAACGGCCGCATGCATCTTGTGAAGACCGCGCACCCGTCTCCTCTCCGCCGTTGGATCTCGATCCAACGGCTGCGGTCGCTCGCGCTTAAAAGCGTCCGCGCGACCATTTCGTCCGCGTAGCGCAGCGGCGACGCAGCTGCGGGCGAAGCAGAGGTCGCGGGTTCGAGCCGCGGTGAGGGGGTGGAAGGCACGGCGAGCGGGCGCGGACAAGCGTCAGATGAAGATCCAACGGTTGCGCGCGCTCAATCAGGACGATGCGCGATTAGACGCCGAGCGTAACGCGCGACTGCACGCGGGCGGGCGCGCTACGCAGCGGGCGCGGACGTGATTTAAGCCGTCCGATCTCGCGATCGGACGGCTGAGACTTCGCGGACATGCATAGGTGTTACGCGCGCGGGCAGCCGAGCGAGCGCGCGTGGGCGCAGCGGCGACGGCCACGTTGGGGCTTTAGTGACGGATTTATCCGTCACTAAAGACCCCTTATTTATTATTTTGAAGATGTAATGTCCATTTTGCCCCCACTCCTTGCAAATATAAAAGGAGACCCCCTCCATACGAAATTTTCATCCCTTCCTTCTCCTCTCTACCTCTCCAAAGCTCAAGAGAAGCTTGTCCCACACCCGGGATGCTTCTCACGAGATAAAGTCCAAATTTTCGTCCCCCTTCGGAAGTGGATCCCGCGACGACGACGGCGTGCTGCTTCATTCCCGTTCTTCTGCTTCGTCCTCCTTCATCCCGCTTCGTTCTCCTTCGTCCAGGCGTCGTCCCATCCGGCTCGTCCTCCAAGCGACCGTCGAGGAGGATTCTCTCTCCCTACTCTTTTTACTGCCTTCTAATATAGATTTACTGCTTTCTAGAGTAATCTCTTTATGCTTTCTAGTTGTAACGGACGATCTCTTTTATGATAAATTCCTTGTCTATTCTACATCTCATTTTGATTTCCATGTGTAGTATTCTCTCTCTCTCTCTTACTCTCTCTCTCTCTTCTATTTTGTTGTAGATACTTAGATAGTTTAAATTGAATTTCTTCATGACAAAATAAAAACGAAACGCGAAGTTTTTAAATCAAACGTCCGCCTCCCTATGTTTGACCCGGAATTTTAATTTCGGTATAAATTTTATTTGTTGAACACGAATCCTTCGCTTTCGAACTACAACGACAGGTTTTCCAAAACCGAACACGTTAGCATAGCTTCGTAATCGTTCAACACCTGGTCTTTCTTGATATGTGTAGTGTGAACCAAGTTTACTTAAGCTCTCAAGTAGAAGCAAACCAACGGATCCTGTACTGGTGTCTCAGGTACAAGAATATGCCCTTAGTTAAGAGAGATTCCGATCTATCATGTCAATGCTCAAGTGAATTAAGCTGAGCCTGAGCGAATCAAGCTTCTGTGGCCTGGAAAGTCTTCAAAACAAAGGTTGAATATCCATAAACACTTATTGTATTTTTGTTTCAGCTTTCAGATCATTACTAAACACCATTTATTATTATTATTATTATTATTATTATTATTATTATTATCTATTATATTTTTTTTCTTCTTTTTTCTTTTTCTTGCATATTTATAAATAGGTGGGAACTGCATGATACCATAAAATACCCAGATCCTATGGATGCCTATCCACCCCCCCATGCCAAACAATGCTATGTCCTCATATGCATGTAGGGAGAGGTAGAGAAGGACGAAAGATTAGGTAACAAGAGTTGAGGTGCAGGGTATACAGAGGGTGGTCGGGTGGGTGGACGGTGGGTAGTGAAGTGAAAAGTGAAGAGATCGTGATAGTGGCATGAAAAGTGATGGTGAATGGTGAAAGGTCTGGCATTTCATGGGACGAGAGTGTCCCAGGCGGATCGGAGAACAAATCGGGAAGAAGAAGTTGGCCCTCAGATTGGTCAAGAAGAGTGGCTTCTTGGATAGATGGATCCAAAAGGGAATAGCCCCAGTGAGTAAGATGTGGGCTCAAGGTCCCAGTGTGGAATTGCAAATCCGCCTGATTTGGCGAGAAAGAAAGGGTAATCTAGTCTTCAAGATTGTGGACCGACGGTGAGCAGCCCGGATATGACTCAGACCACGAGGTATGGGAAGCAGAGAAAACCTCGTTAGAAGTCTGGTCAAGGAAAGGTACGGGAATAGGGAGGGATGGGGGAACGTCACAATACGTGTTGATCAATTTACAGGTAATCCGCAGTAGTCAGAATAGGTCCCAATTAGTCCGATACACGCGCTAATGGCCATGTCCTCGTCAGACGTGTCATCCTCGATACAATCGCAATCAAAGTTCTTGGTTGCCTTGAAGATGTTAAGCTTGAGCTTCTCAAATCCAATGGCAATCTCAATACAGCCCGACTCGCAGTTGATAAGGGCATGGGCTGTGGCCAAGAAAGGTCGATTGAGGATGATCGGACAATCAGAAAGTGAACTAGGAACTTCTATATCTAAAACAAGAAAGTCAACAGGAAAACAGAGACTGTTAACCCTAACCACCACGTCTTCCATCACACCCTTCGGGATTTTGACAGAACGATTTTCCAACTGTAACGTGACAAGGGTGGGTTTCAGATTTCCCAAGGAAAATTTTTTGAGCATGATGTTCGGTATGAGATTTATGGAAGATCCTAGATCAAGCAAGGCACGGTTAAAATTGCAGCCTTGGATGCTACAGGAAATAAGCGGTGTGCCCGGATCTTTCTGCTTTGGTGGTAGGTTTGATAGTATAGCACAACTCTCATGAGGCGAGAGAACCACCAGATTCTTAGTTTTCTTTGACTGTCACCTGGGTGTTGTGTAGTCTTTGAAAAATCGGGCGACAGTAGGTATGTGGTCGATAGCCTCGAGCAGGGGTACCTTGATTTCTACATCCCTGAACAAATTACGCAGGTTATCAAAGGCCTGTGTATCTTTCTTTTTGCCTTTTGGCTCCCTCAGTAGAGGCTCAGGGAATGGAACTGATTCTGGCACCAATTTGGGTGTATCGTCCTCTTGCGAATGCGGTGCGCATCCCGAATGAGAGGGTGATGAAGAAGATGGGCTAGGATCAGGTCGAGGCGGATCGATGGTCTGCTTACCGCTCCTCGTAGTGATAGCATTGGATGATGCAGGTCCAGTGGGATCATACGGCGGAGGAGGGTTTGCAATAGGGACATAAGAGTGTGGTGCTGCAGCGGGATTAGCCTGAAATCCCGGTGGAATGCTCGGAGCTTGCAGAATTTGATTAACCTACCCCTGAGAAGGTCATACCTGTGGTTGAGGACCACGGGGTACGAAGTTTCGCGGGTTTGGAACAGGTTGGGCGGGAAGAGTGCCCTGAGATCGAGTCGCCATGCGTAGTTGACTGATCTCAGCATTCTGCTGCGCCAATTGGTGCTGAAGAGAGGTCATGTTCTCTTCATGGCTCTTTGACATATCCGTCATCATTCGCATCAATTTGTCAAGAGGACTTGATGCGTGTTCGGTTTGCGGTACGCAAGGGCCTGATGGTGGATTCGCCATAGGATTAGACTAGGCCCTTGGGATGACGAGAGCGGACGGTCGCATTGGTCCACCCGCGGGGTTTTGGTGCTGTGGGTTATTGGACCATGCGAAGTTTGGATGATTTCGCCACCTTGGGTTATAAGTGGCAGAGAACGAGTTGTTCCCCAGGGCGCAAGCATCTTCTATGCCAAAAGACGCGTCCGCATGTAAATATGCTTCCGAGCACACGGAGGATTGGTCCTCCATGTCGAAATGCTGGTTCGCAGAAGCCAGTTCCACTTGACTTACCTAGTCGCTCGGCACGACACTCGGTAAGGAAGTTCTAACGGGGTTTATCGGGATAAGCCTGGTGTTGGAAGAATTTGGATTGTGACGAAGTGGTGAAGTGGGGGTGTTTGCCATAGAATGGGTGGGGTTGGCCAGAAGCTCGTCCAGCTTCTTGTGCACGATGGAGACTTCATCCAGTTTTTGTGCAATAAGGCTTAGATCAGTGGATGAATGGGAGGGTCCCGTGTCAACTTCGTGGACATTTCGGGGCTGGCTGGTATGATTAAAGGCGACAATGGAAGCATTGTTCATTGAGTTTTCACTCATATTTTCAAATAATTCAAATGCTCCATTCTCGTCTTTATTCATAAAGTTCCCTCCGCAGGAAGCATCTGCAATCTGCTTCAAAGTCTCATTTAGCCCATAGTAGAAAATCTGGCCTATATGCCACTTAGGCAGACCATGGTGCGGACACTTCCTGAGGAGGTCGTTATACCTCTCCCATGCCTCATGAAATTGTTCGCCGTTTTGTTGCGTAAAAGAGGTGATAGCACAGCGAAGTGCATTGGTTCGCCCGATTAGGAAGAACTTCTTGAGAAACGCTGTTCGCATCTCTTCCCAAGAGTGGATGGTTCTTTCAAGGGTGCGTAACCATTGCGATGCTTTATCCCGCAATGAAAATGGGAACATCTTCATGAGGACTGTAGGTAACCCGACATTTCTTGGTTTAATAGTTTCAGCCAGTCGGGTTAGGTCTTCCAAGTGAAGAAAAGGATCTTCACTTGCAAGACCATGGAAGTGAAAATTTATTAGGCCAATAATGTTAGGTTTCAGTTCAAAGTCGTCCCCGCCCATGGGGACCCGAATTTGTCCTATGGTCTCTGTAGCAGCGAGATTCTGATAGGAGCTAAGTGACCTAGGCTCCTCCCATTCGGGAGGGTTCTGCATTTCCTCCAATGTTTCCCTAATGGCTTCCATTTGCTCATTATACATTTCCATTTAGGGTTGGAGGCGGGTTATGGGATCTAAGGCTCCACCACCCGGTGGGTTCTGAGGGTGGTTTCCTCCCTCGGGATTTAGGGGTGGGCGTGCAGCCATGTTTGTGGAGGAGGAGGACGATTCGACTTCTTTTCTAGATTTATGAGGCAATTCAATCAGTTCAGGGTTTTGTGACCTCCTCCCAAACATGCACTACCGCAGGAAGA